>CM064908.1:19835847-21315014 GCA_032727855.1 Quercus ilex subsp. ballota | reverse complement strand
TGACAATGTAAGATGGGATACATGGAGTAGGTTTGTTGAGAGAAGTGCTGCTTATCAGCCTTGAATGTGGTGTGTATGTAGGGAATCATGAAGTTGATTGGCTTCCCCAATTTGTAAGTATCTCATAATAATTAGTCTTTCACATAAATCTACCACTAACAGTGTATCAATGATAACATGTCACTTAAACAATTGTGAAAAAAATTATGACTCTCTTTGGAAACCCAGTGAAGCATATGAGTTCGGTATTGTGGGAAAGCTAATTATGTAAACCTTCAAGAGTCTTATAGATTAGTGGTATTGCCTAGTTATCTCTATAGGAGAACGTAGTTCGAATCTCCCACCCTTACTTATTATAAGCAAAAAAGTAAATATAAACCTTCCTATGGACTACCAAATGAAAATGGATAATAATCCTTAACTTTAAGACATTACATTAATATTTTTAGTTTATTTCTTAACTCCATTGTTCATAATTTCTAACCCATTTGTTCTTCCATTTGATTGTATACATTAGCCAAACCTTTGACGGTTATTCACGAAGTGAATTTTTCATTAAAGAGTTGTGTATTTGCAACTGTAGGGTGAACAATGAGTGTAGCAACAATGTATATTTGCTTTGACAAGCATCTATGTTTGCAATGTTGTAGAATGAAGCAAAACTGTTTTTCCATGTTTTTCTCTACATTTGGCTAATGAAGAATGCAAACACGAAAAAAATTGAAGGGAAATTTCCCTAATGAGGAAACTGAATTATGCTTTTCACTAATACATGCTTAAACTGAATTATGGAAAAAAAAAATAACGTACCTATTAGCGAGGGGACCTGCCTGCATCGGCTGTTGTGGCAGCCTCGTAATAGGGCATATCAGTGGGAACCTCGAATACGCCCACAACTACACCAACATCACTGCTCCTCCAATTTGCATTGCCTTCTTGTCTGATGCCTTACATAGGTGCTTGTACAGTCAGGCTATTGCTGCACTACCCCGACCATACTTCTTTGCATCACTGATTGGGTTCAATAACTCTAGAGGCAACAACGACACCCGGTCTTCCTACTTGTCCATAAACAGTATGGACCGCAACCAAACCAGTATGTGATAGCGGGCATGTTGCTACACTACAGCATTAGTAGCATTCGTAGCTCAGGGACCTCTAAATTGTGCCTCAAGCCAGCAGACTCATATTCTCGCCCCAACAAGGATAGACTTGTTTTCATTGGGATGCAGTATCGGGTCTAGAGGTTGATGGCCCAATAACACAGTGCACAACGCCTTCCAATTCAACTTTTCCTCCCTAACCATGGGCAACCCATCAACGGGAACCCGCAGCATCGCCTCAATATCTTGTAAGGTGATACCCATTTCTCCATTAGGTAAGTGGAACGTGTGCATCTTCGGACGCCAACGCTCGACCAATGCTGTGATCAACGCGTGATCAACTTCCAATTCTAGAACCTTAAATAATCCTTCCAAACCCGCCTCAGTTAGGTAACGAGTGATTTGTGGGTCTAGCCCACCCTGGAGTAACGAACAAGATCGGCGTCGACACTTTAGCATGCCTAGCACTACCTGCACTTGAAAGAGTGTTGTGTTAGGATAGTGCACATGAAATAACTATAAAAATACTACATAATAATAATAATATGCAAGAAACAGTAGGCTAAAGGTTGCTAGAGAGCTGTAAACATTGAGAACTTTTTGTAATATGTTAGTTAGGATGTTAAGTGGTTATTTAGTCTAGATCAATAGTAGATAAGATAAGATCAAGTTGATTTTTTGGCTGCACTCTGATACAGCCTGCATAAATAGGCATTTAACCTTATGTTGTAATCAATAAGTTTTGAAGTTAATGAAATATGTAGCTTTGAGTGCTATTTGAGAGAACTAGGTGTTTTTTGCATAGGTGCTATCCACCTATAAGCTTCTCTAATCAACTTGCATCCTAATTAATCAACCAAGTCAAAATAGCCACCCTACTTATCATTCATTTACTGAAGTATGTTCAATAAATCATGAAAGAACCAAAACATTAAGAATATTAAGAACAGTAGTATAAAGCTTTTCATTATATATACTTTTTTACTTACTAGAAAAAAATCATTATTTAAGTTTAAGAAAATTAAAGAATAATAAGGGCTCATTTAAATCTTGAGGATATATTTTCCAGTGCAGGTTGACATACAGAGATCAGTACAAATCATGCACATGAGATCAATCAATCCAAATTGGGATATTGTCCCATAAAATGTCTGTGGACACTTCATGCAAAATTAAACCTCCCAAAATTTTAATTGGGATTAAATAAAATTCTGCCCAAATCAAAAGAGAAAATGAAAGACATGAACATACAATGACCAAACATTATCAACGTCTATTTATAAATAATATGAATAAAGAACCCCATAGATAGAAAAAGATACTATTTCCAAATGTCCGAAGTTCAATACAACTACGTACCTGACCGGCGGTGGGCCTCCCCCACAATGGCGTGGATCGATAATCCGACTACCACCTCAACTGTGTAGCATCCTTGGGTCCAGGATCCACATTTGACAATGGCTGCATATCTGACACGCATGCAATCATGTTAATAAACCATTGATCTCAGGCAAACATTAACAAAATAACACGCATGCAATAATAGTAATATTGCAAATAATAAAAATAATAAAAATGCTAGAGCTGTATAATACAATACAAAATATTAAAATGCAAATAAAATATCTCTTTACCTTAAAAGCCATTAAAAGATATGGGTAAAGGTTGAACGGTGAAAATGGTGTTTTTCTTCATCCTTTTATGTTGTGATTACCCAGTTTACCATGACATAAAGAAACATATCAATGTAGTTGATCATCACTTAGGATAGGATTTTAGCTTAGAAATATTCAAGCTTATACTCTTGAGCTTATACAATATGTCTAATCAATTGTAAAAAGCAGGTGGGCTTTCTGTCCAAGAGCAGCGCACTCACTTCTGAGATGTGAGATGTGAGATGTGAGATGTGAGATGCTATATTGGGACTTCGGTCTTCGTACTATTTTTAGTCTTTTATGCTGTTTTACTAGCCTTTTAAGTTGTACTATCCTTTCTTTCTTATTGTATCCAAAAAGGGTCCACTCAATGCTAGCTTTTCTTTAGCATTGTATCTTTTATACTCTCTTTTGAATAAACTCTCTGCATAGACATATATTACAATATTAAAAGATAAATAGAGAAAGTTCTCTGGTAAGAGGTAACTCGTTGACCTTTGTAACAAACTGGTCATGACTGATACCTATGAGCCAGCATCAAGAGGATGGAGAGAGAATTTATAAGTTAACATGGGTTATAATGGTTGTTCTACCAAAATTACTATATTTTGAAATAAATTCTAGCTTCCCACAATATATTAGCATAGTGGAAGTGTAGACAATTAGGCAATACTTAATATATGTAGATATAACTCTTAAAACTCAATTACAAAAACCAAGCAACATGATTTACAATTATTTGAAGAACAACCAAATAATTTTCAATTTCAAAGCAGCTATAGCTTTTGTCAACCAGTTGCCTAAGATTTTTTCAGGAAAATTAATGCAAATTAGGAATTTTAGGCAAACTGAAATCAATGCAAATTAGGCAAAATATAATAGAGAAAAATTTAGAACTCTTTAGGCTCAAGAAGCCAAACTCAAATCAAATTAAATGCACAAGCCAAACTTGACTAAAATTAAATGCAGAAGCAATAAAAATTGAACTTAGATTTTAGAAATTACCTTAATGCGTTTCTAATCCTTTAACTCTGATTTCTATGCTTGATGGTGAGAGTTACAGGTGAGGGTTATGGTGAGAGTTGCAGGTGAGGGTTAGGTTAGGGTTTAGGTTGCGTTTCGGTCTACTAGTAGAAAGAAGACAACTTGGAGAGAAGGCACGTTGGAGAGATTTCAGTGTACTGAACTTGGAGAAGAGACACATTGGAGAGGTGGCTACTAATCGGATTGTTGGAGACAAAGTGTTTTGGAGATGTTACATTCAAAATTTGATTTTATTCTGCATAGAACTCGATATTCACATTGCCAAGTTTTAAACTGTCCAGCTTGAATATTTTATTGCTGAAAAGCCATAGTGGTAATCCAGCGTGGCAAAAACGTGAAACTAACTTGACCGTAGTAAAATCGAGTTATATATGACCCAATTTTAGTATGATCGAGTTTCGGGTAGAAGCCGACTTTTATATAATCGAGTACTAAAACAGAGACACAGACCTAAATAGTTTGAAAACATTGGCATTTTGCTGTTATTTTCGCAAAATAAGGGCAAAAGCCGAATAACCCTGTGTACATTAAGGAATCTATAAAATATAGTTTTTAACAATTTAAAAATCAACTTTATCTATTTTAACAACTCACACCCAACATCACTCAACATCAAAGACTCTATTTTGACATTCATTTCATTAAAATAATAAAAGGCGGAAAGCACATTTTAGTCCCTACATTTTCAGGCTATTCCCATTTTAGTCCCTACATTTTATTTTTACCGCTTTTAGTCCCTATCCTAAAAAACACTTCTCATTTTGGTCCCTACCGTTACATCAGAAACGGAAAAAGCTGATGTGGCAAACAGCAGGAATAAATAATACTAAATTAATGTCCACGTGGCCTAATTTAATTAAAAAAAATGTTTTTTAACATTAAAAAGTGTCACGTCAGCATTTAAATTAAAAACTAAAAATCATATGAATTGAGATCTAAGGTGTCTTGAACAAGAACAACAAGAACACGTACCCAGATCCAAGAACACAAACCCAGAAATGAACAAAACTTTCACTTTCAAATTATTTTCCTGCGTTTTCTCGGCAACCAAACAGAGAATGCTTTCATTTCTACTCTCTTTTTCCAAATTTCTCAGCTAACCCAGAAAGCTTCCTTTCCCGTTTCCACTTGAGAAATCGACGAGCTGCTAGGACTCCTTTCCAGATGTTCCATTGAAGACCCAACAAACAAACAACGTCGTACAAAGGAAAATAGTGAAGAAGAAGAAAATAAAACCTAGCAAACGAAAGCAAGCTGGTATCAGTGAGATCGGTGGCATTGAGGACGATGAAGGTGGTATCGGCGACGATGTGGAGGTAGATGGCGACGGAGCCGGCGAAGTTGCAGGCGGTGAGGTCTGGTTTGAGGCGTATATCGTAGTGTTTCGAAACAGCAAATTTGGGGAGGCGAGACCGCCCTTTGAACTACTCCATAGATTAAAGCAAAAGCAAAAGCAAAGATAGAGATTTTGGATGAGGACACAAAATCCAAACTTACATAAAACCTAGATTAGAAATCTTTCATCAGACCCACATGCACAAAATAAAAAATTTTACCAAAAAATAAAAATAAAAAACGATTGTACCTTGGATTGTTTTGGGTTAGGTGGAGGAGGAGATGAGAGGCCACGCTTGGAAGCAGAGGAGCTGCGCCTTGTTTCAACCATGGTGTTGTTGGGTTGTAGTTGGCGTTCTTGGTCTCTGAAAGTTTATTTGGTTTTTATAATTTTTTATTTTTTTTAATAATTTCTGGGTTTGTGTTCTTATTATTCTTGTTTAAGACACTTAGATCTCAATTCATATGATTTTTAGTTTTTAATTTTTTTTTTAATTTTTTTTTATTTGGTTAAAATTAATTTTTTATTTTTTAAATTTAGATGCTGACGTGGCATTTTTTAATGCTAAAAAATATTTTTTATTATTAAATTAGGCCATGTGGACATTAATTTATATTATTTATTTCTGCCGTTTGCCACGTCAGCTTTTTCCATTTCTAATGTAATGGCAATGACCAAAACAGGAAGCGTTTTTCAAGATAGGAACTAAAAGAAGTAAAAATAAAATGTAGGAAC
This sequence comes from Quercus ilex subsp. ballota, assembly GCA_032727855.1. Taxonomy (NCBI): domain Eukaryota; kingdom Viridiplantae; phylum Streptophyta; class Magnoliopsida; order Fagales; family Fagaceae; genus Quercus; species Quercus ilex. The sequence continues at coordinate 21,309,141 of CM064908.1, read as the reverse complement.
TAAAATAGAAATAGTTTGAAAATATAGGGACTAAAATGTGGTTTCCGCCGTAATAAAAACAACTTATTAAAATAAAATAAAACTTCTCCCACAAAAATTCACAACAACCAACCACCACCACCGTGGAAGTCACAACCCACCGCAACCACATCGACAACCACTGTCATCAACAACCCACCACAAAACCCATTAAAAATAGAGCAACGCAGCCAGCCACAACAACACCATTACAATCAAAAGTCACCTCCCAAAAAAACCCAAACAATCCACCAAGAAATCCATCATTACAGTCATTACCGCCGAGAAAAACCCAGCAACTCTTCAAGACCAAGACCCACCAAAAAAAACCCAAACCTCCGAGACCCACCGAGACAAACCCAGTAACCAACTGCCATCGAGAAACCCAGCAACTCAAAAAACACAACCGAAACAAACACCACTGATACAAACACAGCAACTCAAAAACCCAAAAAACACCACCAATACAAACACTAGCAAATCTTAGCCACACATTCACCATTGTTAGAGATATATATTAGACATATATTAGCCCAATGTAATAGGCCCAAGCCCATTCCTGCTTGTACTAGTAGTCTAGGGTTTAGTCGCCTATATATACTCATGTTAGGGTTCATTATAACACAGGTTATTGTACTACACTCTTATACATAATAAAGATGTAGCCCTTAAGGGATTCCTCCGTGGATGTAGGCCGACAAGGCTGAACCACGTAACCCTCGTGTTCTCAGTGTTCCTATTCTATGCTTCCCCTTCCGCATCCACTCTAGCATACACAACATGGTATAACACATCACGTTGCTAATATAACATAATAATGTCTTTTAACAACCATGACCCATGACCCACAGTGACCCACAACCCATCAAAAATCCTAATGTCATATTCGATTATCAATATCCATAAAAAATATTCTCTACAAAATACCAAAAACCCAAATATCAATACCAAAAAAACTCAAACCTCAAATCTGAAAATCAAGCTTGATTATGGAATGGAACCTTGAGCCCCACCGCCTTGAGCCCCGCCGCCTTGCCAAGTCCTCACTCTCCAAAGAGACCGACACTCCCAACTACGGCCTCGCCGTGATCCACCACGTCTCCGAAACCTCCATTGACAAGACCTACCAAATCAAGCCACCGAGACAAAACAACCAAGCCACTGAGACCCACCAAATCAGACCCACATCACCACTGTGTCTCATGCCCTCACCCACCAATTCAAACCCACGAACCACTAGAGCACAACCATGAAACCACCAAGAACAATCACAAGGCATGGGAGAGAGAGAAAAGAGAGAACAGAGAACAGAGAAGTGAGAGAAGAGAGAGAAGATAAAATAAAGTTGAGATTGAGATAAAAGAGACATTGGGAATAAAACAATGATTTTTATGATTACCTTCATGTTACAGTATAACAGCTCACTGTAGCATGAATGTAAAATATAGCTAAAATTTTTAGCTATAGCAACTTTGTTGTAGGGCTTTATTTTGTGGTTGAGACTTGAGATGCTAAAATAACTTTTGAGTTATTTTAGCATCTTTGTTATGAGTGCTCAAGCAAGGTTAAATTTTTTAGAGACTTGGTGTAAACTTTTTGTTTGCTCCATCCAATAAGTACATACCACATCATTATATTATTAAAATATAAATATATCTAATCACATAGGATAACATCTCAATAAATGTTATATTTAAGGTTTAAATAAAAGATTGATGTGGTGTTATTAGATGTGGTAGAATATATTTAGTTTTAAGTAAAATACTAATATGACATTCTCTTATTGAGTGGTGTAAAATATGAGTTTTATACTCCATCCTTATTAAATTCAGACTCTTTGTTAATAGATCATTTTATAAAACTTTTAATAGTACTTTCATAGAAATATAAAAAACTATGAAATAAATTAGTTAATATTTTCTTTTTCCATAAAGCATTTTTGAAAATATTTTCTAAACTAATTTGCTTAGGGCATCTATTAACTTTTCACTTAATTTTTATAGCCTATTGATAAAACTTTGTGTTAAAGTACAAAACACACCCTTAAATTTTACGGGTCTTTGGATTTTGCCTCCTAATATTTCAAAATGTTGATCTGCGTTCTTAATGTTGTGAGCCATTTTGATTGAATTAAAATGAAATAAACCCTCTACAATCAATTAAATTAAAATGATTTAATTTTTAAATTTTAAAGATTTATTTTAATTTAAAAGAAATTAAATTTATTTAATTACATAAAATAATAAAGTCCACATGACATGATTTAATTGGACCAACTAGTATACATGTGCCAGGCTTATGTGTCACTTAACGGACACATTGACATAATACTAACGGAAGGGTTGTCAATTAAAACGGCTCATAACGTTAGGGGTGTAAATCAAAATTTTGAAACTTTAGTGAGAAAAATTCAAAAGTCCCAAACTTTAAGAGTGTGTTTTACACTTTAGCCAAATTCGGGAGAAACTTTAAACCTTAATGAAATCCTAAGATTTCAAAAAAAATAAAAAAAATAAATCTTGAATTATATCAATCTTGAATGTTTTGGTCAGATTGGTTTTGATTTAGGTAATTTGGATTTGACTTAGGTATTTGGTTCTGATTTGGGTTAGCATATACAAACTCTATAGTCAAGAAAATGTTATTAGAGGCCTTGATTTGATGTTGCGTTGAATTTCCTTCTTTGGCAACCCTCGTGCAATTAAAGGAGACCTCTACAGTCCAGTAATGCTTACCCATCTTTTGTCTAAATGTAATTTAGACTAGAAAAGAAAAATGTAGCAGAAGTATTTTTGACACTTTTTTTTTTTTTTTTTTAAAAAAAATTTGTGTGTGGCCTATATAATGCCTTCCAACCGAGGAGATGATAGATGATTTTTTTGTGGGGGCCTTTTTATGAATTTATGGCTAATTGAAAGGTAGTTTAGAAAAATATTTATAGGACAAAACTTAGGTACAGTACCTTGGGTGCTGTTCCTTAAGTTTCCCTCTTAAGATTCACCCATATGGTTACTTAACTAAAAAATACATTTTTTTCCCATGAGAAAAAATTCACATGACAAAATCTTAAAAAATGAAACTAAAGAACAACACTTAAGTACTATACCTAAATCTTGCTCATATTTATATATCTCGGCCCAGGTAAATGTTAAAGTTCCATAATTATTGCCATGGACAAACAGTGGCAAGGACAGAACTTATAGGCTTGTTCGGATTAAGAGTGGGAGGGAGAAAAAGTGGGAGAGAGTAAAGTAAAGTTAACTAAAATCTCAATTTTTATATATAAAATAATAATAATAATAATAATTGAAATGGAAATAGGACAGGGATAGAGCTGCACCTCATTAAATTAAAGTTGTTGCAATTCTTCCGTATAAGCTACTTTGAAGAAAAAGACAGATATATGAATATGAATTCTCAAAAAAAAAAAAAAGCCCTAAAGAAAAATTTCTCAAAAAAAGAAAAGAAAAAAAAAAAAGGATATGATTGACGGAAACATAACTGGGTCAAAAGTTAAAGGCCGTATTTTAATATTAATATTTATGAACAATGACTTTGTAATTTACTAAGTACTTTCCACCTTACTAAATGGATTGATTAGGTCAATAAATATTACTATTTTACTATCTATTGGGAAGAAGAAAAACCTATGGTTTGAACTTTGAGTAAAAAATTGGGAAAAGAGAAATGAGTCAACTGACAAGGCAATGCTTCCGGATAAAAAGAAATTTGATAAGGCAATGCCAAGAAATGTTAGCAACACAAAAAATTTATACAAATTTTATCATAACTCGTTATGTGGTAAGTTGTGAATTGTGGAAAAAAGTGATGAGTTTGGAAAAAATTGTGTAAGTCTTTTTGGTCCTGCATTTTTAGGCAATGCCTTCGTTTCATTCGGACTCAGAGGGGTTTTTTTTTTTAAAACAAGAGATTTCAAACTTGAGATTAGAAGCAAAGGCACACACGGTAGTTCTTCGCAAATAGCCATTAGAATCTTCTCTGTCATTTTTTGTGTTCTACTTTATACTCTACTAATAACAACTTGATGTATGTGTTTTTTTCTTACTTTATAAAAGAGTAATGCTACATTTATAATATTTCTATAGCAAATCTTAGGTGACAAGTTATATTGGTGTGTAAAAGAATTATGTCAGTGGTTGCCCATACAAATCCTCTTGTCCTATTTTTTGTATTCCGCTTTGTGGTCCACGGTTCCATCAATTAAATGAATATATGACAAGTTATAATTGGTAGAACATTAAGTAGAAAACAAAAAAGTGGAACAAAGAATTTATAACTGGAATATATATGTGTGTGTGTGTTTTGGTTAAAGAGAATTCCAATCACTTTATGTTTGCAATTGGTTGGTGATGTATACTCAAATGAGGATTCGGATTAGGTGTAATTACCTCCTTCCCACTCACAAATAATATTTACTACCTTTTCTTTTTAGTTTTAAATTTTCTACTCTTTCTTATTTTCTTTATTCAATAGTTAAGATTGAAAATTTAATTTTCTCAACTCCCAATTTCAGCCATTAATAACTATTGCATAGCACCGCGCACCTTTGGCGCGATGGTCACTCCACAAATATTAAATGCTTGTGGGGTGTGAGGGATAAAGGCCAGAGTTCAAGTTTTCAGGAGGGAGCTTCACATATATATATATACTTAGATTATATTAGAGTAGAATTTCTATGTTGTAAAAAAAAAAAAAAAAAAAAAACAAACTATTGCATTGTACAACCTGATCTCAATCCCTCAAATGACAAATCAGTGGCGCAAAAAGAAAACAACATTGTTTTACAATGGTAAGCGATGTGGCATGCTTGGTCATTAATTGGAAACAATTATTGAAGTTTTCTGTTTGCGTGTACTTTTACATCAAATTGAATTTGCACTTCACATTAATTATGAATTTGTAGTTTGCATGTTGGTGTGTTTTGCATCGCAACTACATGACTTTAGACACAGGAAGCTTCACCTAGATAGGAAAGAAATTATAAATCACAAGAGGGTACCTTTATTTATCACCTCGGGTAAGCTAACTCTTTCTGTTGGAATTTTGAACTTCTGGGAGAGAGAGTGTACAAACAGTTGAAAGTGAAAAAAAAAAAAAATATATATATATATATATATATATATATAAACCCATGCAACATTTGCACAAGTTATTTTATGTTGATATACCCATAGAATTAACAACTATTGTCAACTGAGTTCTCCATAATTACTTATATATAGTTCAGATCGACTTAATATACCTCCATTTTTTCTTTATTGCAAAAGAATAGATAATTAATTGGACGTACTAAAACAAAAAAAGTTTGCTTTGTAGCTATAGCTTAGCTCACTTGCATCAAGTTACTGACCACAAATGACTTAAGATGCAATTGATTCGGCCTAATTATCAAAATCTAATATGTTCTTCAGGTATCTCTACCCTCGTAAGTCGTAACCAATAGGCTATTTTGTAAAATGTGCTTCAGATTTTGTTCTTTTTCCTTGAGTTTTTAATTTTAAGTTGACCGAAAGCGTTTTACTGTTTTACCAATATTTTACAACAAAACAAATACCTAAAATTAATGAAAATATTTTACTTCGAGACAAACCAGCATTAATCTGTCTCAATATCTTCGCAAGCCTTTTGTTTTTATTTTTTCTTTCCTCTTTTTCATCTGGTGTTTGATAAGCTAATAACTTCCTATAAGCACAAAAACAAAAGAAATAGAAAGAATACAACGGAGAGAAAATCACAACCACGCGGGACAAGAAACAAGAAACTCATAGAAACAAAAAACAGAACACAGTTTGTCAAACCTCTTATTTGTTGTTGAAAACAAACTTTCCATAGGAATTAGAGGCACTTTATTTATTAATAAACTTCTTCATATTTGAAAAACTATTGAAACATATCTAATATCTTCTAGAGATAAACTCACTTGGAGCACATGAACCAATATAACAAAGATCATTATAGAAACAGACCAAAAACAAACTTAACTACAAACAAAAGATAAATTATGGCATATTGCAAAAGAGGGCAAATACTAAGACATAGTTATTGTCCTACTAAAAGGACACGGGCAAGGTGGAACAAGCACTTCAACAACACCCTCAAGCATTTGTGTTACCCTCCTCATGGTAGGTCTAAGAGATGGATCTTCTTGAATGCACCAAATGGCAACCATGACATACTTCTCCAGCTTCTCTCTGTCATTCAAGACCTCCATATCATGTTTAACTAGAGCATCTAATACTCCTTCCCTATAGCAGTCATAAGCCCAATCGGTCAAAATTGCTTTTTCTTCCTCAATTGTCTCCACATCTACGCTTTTTCGGCAGCAAATTATCTCTAGGAGCATGACACCAAAGCTATAAACATCTACTTTGGCAGTGATTAGCATATTCCTAAACCATTCGGGTGCAACATACCCTTTTGTTCCTCTGATGGCAGTATGAGTTTGGCTTTGGTCCATCATCAAAAGCTTTGCCAATCCAAAGTCAGCTATTCGAGCATTGTAGTAGTCATCAAGAAGTATGTTCTGAGGCTTTATATCACAATGAATAATCTGGGTGTTGCACTCGTCATGTAAGTACAATAGTCCTCTCGCAATCCCAACAGCAATACTGATTCTCTGCTTCCAACTGGGTTTCAAGTCTCCAAAAAGAAAACTTGCCAAAGTGCCATTACTCAAGTACTCATATACCAGCAATCGTTGTAGTCCCTCATCACAAAATCCAAACAAATGAACCAGATTTTTGTGATGTGTTTGACCAATCACATTCACCTCAGTCTTAAACTCTCTCTCATTATCTTGAACCAAACTATGTAACTTCCTGACTGCCACAGGAACACTAGAACCCATTTCTATTGCTCCTTTGTAAACAACACCAAAAGACCCCTTTCCCAAATCTTCCTTAAACCCATCTGTAGCTTCTACAAGTTCTTGGTAAGTAAAACATGGCATATTTGTCTCCACAGAATTAACATTGCTCATAGTCATAGGTCTTTTGAGCTTCTTATGGTAAATGAAGAAAACACCTACACAAATTGCAATAATTAATATAATATTAACAAACAAAGAGGCACCAAGAAGCACCGACCCCACGAGGATCAAATTGTCCTGATTCTTCTTCCTTGATTCTGGATTAAATGGAAAGTGAGGACCCTGCTGAGGTGGGATGGAACTACTGTTTCTGATTTTAATAAAAGCCTTCCCACCATTAAGGCTGTCGTCCACTCTACCATTAGCGAGAGGTAGCTTCTTCTTCCAACAACTATCACCTAATCTGAAAATGGCAACAGCACACATACAATCTTCCATGCAAGACTGTTTGCATTGCTCTTCAGCATAAGGCTTGAGGAACGCGTAGTCTGCGTTTGGCCAATCTGTATTTATTAGCACCTCAAAAGAATACAGATCTTTTCCAGGACTTAGCTTGTCTTCTTGACAGCCTTGTATGAAGTCTGGCTGGCAGCTGCCATACTGGTCATTTGGATCAAGTAAGGAGTAACCCACGGGGCAATCACACTTCGGCCTTCGATCTGATTTAAGGGTGCAGATACTGTTATATCCACAAGTGCCACTGCCTGAGTTTGAAACAGTAGCAAGACAAATATTATCTGGCATAGACCAGAGCGAAGTCCAGCTTCCATTGGCATTGGAAGTCTTTGGGTGAGAATATTGGGTGAAAACTCCATCAAAGTTGAGAGTGGCTCTAACATAGAAATCAGCAGTTGAGTCTAGCTTTACCTGGCTTAGAAGAAACGTTTGGTTGTTCTCTCTCAGAATGTAAATGTAGCCTGAATTGTTGAACACCAGTTGTTTACCAGCAGTACCCGAGGTACCAGAATCACCAACACTAGCATCAGTTCCACTATTATAATAAGGGTCATTAGCATTATCCGTGGGCAAGTTTATGGTATTGAGCACAAGATCCCCATCATCCTGCAACTTTAGGAGAAATCTCCCATTGGAAAAGTTGGTCTCTGATTGACGAGAATAAAGCACCACCCCAGCTGATCTTTCCACAGTTTGTGAAGGCAACAATGTATCTTTGGGATCTTCGAAGCTCTGCCATAAGTTATTAAAGTTGCTATCTTGAAGTACAAAGTTGCCTGTGTTGCTCATAACGCCATAGGATACAGTACCAACAATTGTATTAGATCTCCATAACTCACCCCCTTGAGGACCAGTAAGGACTAGCCCTTTGTCAGCATCTAGCTCAACTTTTGATCCCCTTGGTACAGGGTTAGCACCACCGATGCTAATGCTCTTATCATCTCTAGCATACCAAACTACGGTTTTATCTGGTATTTTGTCAAACCAAATAGATAGAAGGAAGAGATCTTTCTGGTTGCTGAGTGGGAGAAACCCCAAGGCAAAATCACCAGAAGGTGATAGCCACGAAGTGGTGTTGTCTGTGGCTATGAGAGAGTTGCCAACAGTAAAATTACCATTATTTTGTGCAATAGAAGAAATTGGTAGCAGGACTAGTAAGAAAACAAGAAGGTGAGGAAGAACGAGAACCATGACTGTCAGAGTGAATTGGGTTCATACTTCAAAAAATAAACGGCCTTGAATAAAATAGCCTAGCTATGATGAAAAGATAATCTAGTACTGTTCATCCACACAAAAAAATATCTAGTACAGTAGTACTATCCTAAGTCAAGCAACCGTCTTTGATTTTGCTTCAACTGTGCTTCATTCTTCTAGCATTGTTCTCACTTACTAGGAGGAATTAAGAAGTTTCCTGGCATATCATTTGAATTAGCTTTTGGACATGGCTTAGCTTCAATGCACTAAATAACACGTTACATGTGTGTGTACTATTTTATTGCACTGGAGCTAAACCTTTCTTATATTTTGCTGCTGTTGCAGTATATATAATATACAGGTATGTCACGGAAGCGAAAATGGTACGTTCAAGACAAAGTATGGAACGAAACACAAGTGAGCCTAGCTCTTGCTTCATAGACTTTTCTTGCAATTAACTGCAATACGTGTAGCCTACAATAAAAGACAGTATCATCAGTAACGCTAAGACGTGAAAAGACAACATATTTAACTTATTGGCAAAATTTTCCAATGATAATTAACATTTTGCAGTGTTACCATTCTCTATTGGAGTGGAGACGGAAAACGGCTTCAATAAATAGAAAGATAAGAAATTCCTTGGCTGTCCGCAGGTCGGGTAGGGTTTTGGCTTGATCTGCACCTGCCTTGATCGGATCAGGTGAACAAAAAATAGACCCACAACCGCCCGAACATTTGGTCGGACTTGATGACTCGGGTCGTTGGATGAGTGGGTCGGAGCTGTCGTGTTATTTCGAGTCTAAAGCACGAAGAGAACAAGAACACAAAAAATCTGAAGAACACAGTTACACAGAAATCAAAACCCAGACCCAACAAAAATCAACCCAAAGAACATAGAGATTTTTCAAAAAAAAAAAAAAAAAACCGAAGAACATAGAGAGAAATCAAAAACTCAAAGGACAAAAATCACAATCCAAACCTACAGAAATCAAATAACACACCACAAAACCTAGATCTATGAGACTAAAACAAAGAGAAAAAAACACCAAACCGATGCCACCACCACTCCATCGCCCACCATCACCACATCTATCACAAGATCAGTGCAAAATTTTTTATAAAAAAAAAAATATATATATATATATATATATATATATTTTGACCCACCATCAAATGCACAAGATCAGAACCTCAAATTGTAGATTAGAGGAGGCTTCAAGAGAGGGGTTTGAGCGAGACCAAGCCTAGGATGGTGGTGAGTCAACGGCAGCGGTAGAATGATCAACTTGACAATGGCAACGGAAATAAGGGGGCTAGGGTTAGGGATTTGAGAGAGAAAGGGAGAAAGGCGGAACGTGAAATAGAAAAAAATACAGAAAGTCTAAAATGGTGAGTGAGAGAGACTGAGATGTGAAAACCCATTCTTTTTCTTTTTAAGTTTCTAACAGGTCGGGTCGATTTCTATGGGTTAGTAAATGTGGAATCCGAACTCGAACCAAAAACCGAATTTGTAACATTGATAGACCCGCGCCCAACCCGTCTGGGTATTCAAATCCGCCCGTGGGCCTTCGAGTCAGATGGGACGGGTGGGTTGAGTCTGACGGGTTAATGGACAGCCCTTAGCTTTGTATTTAGAGCATTCTCATCAAGAATGCTAAATATTTTAGCATTTACCACTCTAAAATCCTACTTTATCAATTTTAACATACCATTTTACAATCCACCAAACATCAAACATTCTATTTTTTTTATAACTTCATTTAAATAATATTATTTTTATACTTTTTTTTATGTTTTCTTTATTCCTTTATGTTTTCAAATAACTACCATTAACTACCATTTTTTCTGTACCCAGCAACAACCCTCACAACTCTCTCCTTCACCAACCTTCTCATCCTTGCAGCATCAACAAATGATCTACCTGATGCATACATGCTCAATGCATGCAAATAACCTGATGAATTTAAAGGCTCCAATTGCTCAATGCAAATAACCTGATAACTTAGAATACATATCAATTAAAGGATTCCCATATACACTTCAAAACCAAAACCTCTACTGATCACTAACCCGTGAACCATTCTTCCTATATTCAAGTCCCCTAAATTAGCACATGCTTTAAGGAGACCCACCATAGTTATACCATCTAGTTCAATGCCAACCTCAAAAACCATCTCTCTAAACACCTATAAACCAACCTGAGCTAGGAATAAATGGATGTGCTCTTGATATTTAATAAAGTGAGTTTTCCATAATGGAACTTCCAAAATTGTCAGGCACAAAAAGTCACCGTTACAAATTCATCCAAAGCAAGAAAGAAAAAAATAAAATGAAACATTTAGAAAAGCTGGCCATATTTATCTTCTCAATTAAATTCTGCAGAAACTGGGTTTTACAGTACTCCTCAAGTTGTTGAACTTCCTGAGAGAAATTCTGAAAGTAAGGGAACAAAAGACCAGCCTCAACATACATTTCTCCAACACTTCACACACTTAGCTAAGCTTCCAGAGAGCCACGCAGCTTTTATAAAGAGAAGAAGTTTTGATTCACTTCCCCCAAGACAAAACAGAGTGACAAAAGCAGAGCAGTCCTACAAAGAGAAATTGGCAACTTGGGTTGGTATGTTTTCAGCAACACTAAACTAGCAATGTAGTTCAATAAAAGTTCACATACATAGAATTTAAAGCACTTACAGATGAAAGATAGACACCAAGAATTGCAATAGCAGTTCAACCTTAGTTGTCAAAGCCAAGTTCCAACAAAAAAATCCATAGAATTGCAATATAGCTACAAGAGCAAAACTATTGGCAAATACTAGAGTGAAAATGGAAATAAGTTTTCTTAATTCCTTTCTTATTATATATATATATATATATATATATATTGTACTTGAATATTGAGTGTACCTATAAGATGCAAGCATGAAATTCTGCAATGTAAAAACTGGGATAAATTTGTAAAATTACCAATCAGACTTCAATCTTCAATTACCAATCAGATAAATTTGTAATATTTTGTAATCTCCCACACCTTTCAGTTGATCGGCACCCAGGTTTACAGTAACTAGATATCCACTGTCAAATTTTCCATCAATTGTTCCAGTCACCGAACAGTCAGGTGATAGTATTGAAGAAGCTGCATATAAGATAAATAGCATAGATCTTTATTGCAGCAACACATGCTAACATATAACCAACCAATTGAAAAACTATATCACATAGGCATAATGCTCAAAATGGGAATCATGATGCAGGGTGTTAACAAATGTAAAAACTTCTCAAAGCAAGTTTACAAATTTCACAGACAGCTTCCCTATTAAAATTTCTACAGCTGATTGACTTTCTTAATTGCAATTTGATGAAGTTAATGCAAAGGGGCTCAGACACATGCACACCCTCATACACAACCAGCAGATCCTATTATTTAAATGGCACCAAAATCTCAAAATCTCAATTTCACTAAATTCAAACATGATGTATGAAATTTCATACTAGTATAATGTTCATATGTGGATGTTGAACCCATAATATATAAATAAATAAAGGGCAGTAACCTGGGCACAATACTTACACTGACCTCATAATATATGATTACATTATTTGAAAAATGATTACTCTGCTTACTTTTTTTTTGATAAGTGATTATTCTGCTTACTTAGAAGGTATAGCTCTTGCTGAACCATTTAATTGAATTCTCAAAAGCTATCAAAGGAGAAAGTTATGGAGCATTGATGGGAACCATTTAGGTGTGCACAATAGCAAAGGAAAATAGTAAGTCTTAATTGTTCAAACAAATGTATCTAAACTTGAAGCATGAGGCAAAAGTGCCAAAACATCATTTGAGAGACAAAACTACAGGCAGCACGGGTAAACAATTTTTGTAGTAATCATATATGTGCATCATGATACGATATATAATGTGAATACACTGAATAACTTTCACACAAGGTCAAGCATTCAGTACACTTATCCAATATAAAATCGTAATTGTTAAATACACACTCTTTCATGTACCTTAACTCAGACGTCTATTCTGAAAAGATGTTTGATGGAATTTTCATAAGCTCAATCTAGGAAACAATCCCAAATTGTAAATAATTACAACTAGAATAAATATTAGTTCTCAACAACCAAGGAAATGAAAATGAATGGGAAATAATGATCGCAACAAATCCTATTATGGTTTATATGTTGAGCAAAGTTTAATTTCATGTGTGTAGAGAAAAATGCAAATCTGTCTAAAATCTGTTCAATATATAAAACTCTAAAGATGATACTAGAATTTTAAGGAGGAATTTCAGCAAACACAAACCTGTGCTTCACGTTCAATGCTGTTATCCTGAGGAGTGAAGCAAGATTGCTGGTATCACACTTTCAACTCTGAAAATACAAGAAGAAGAATGCTTTCCAATATATCATCATGATAAATTCCCAAAAACATTTCAAAAAGAAACAATTAAAGATTCAGAATAAAATCATAGAAAGATTGAGAGATATAATTAACCTGTTTGGAGTTGAATCGGCTAAAAGTTTTGCCCCAATCGGTGATGAACTTGTGACAAACTTCTGACAGCAATACAAGACCCAATCGATGATGAACTTGTGACAAACTTGTGACAGCAATACAAGACCCACAAAATCCCTAACCCAAAACAAAACCTAAATGGAAGCCTGACCCATGGAGCTTCAGTCTGACCCAAATGGAAGCCTAATCCCCTCCCTTGAATCTTCAGTTTTGAGATGAGAATATGGGTTTCAAGAATGGTTTTTGGGTTTGGTCAGGGAGAGAAGAGTGGGTTCCGTATGGGTTCACTCAGAGGAAGAAGAGCAGAAGTTGTGTTTGTGATGGTGGCTCGGTCAGAGGGAGTAGTAAAGAGGCGATGGATTTGGCGGCGTGGGTTGAGGGAAGGGAAGAGCGGCTTGGGTTGAGGGAGAACGAAGAAAAAAAAAAAAAAAAAAAGGAGAGGAGGCAGAGGCGTAAGCATGGGAGAAAGAGAGAACCAGGAAAAAAAAAATGAGGGAAAACCAGAGGAGATACGGGCGAAAAGGGAAGCGTGTGAGAACATCAGCATCCGGCATGCCATATGCTATATGGAGGGTGAATTTAGCACTTTTGCCCCAAATCTCCCCAACATCCGGACTACTAAAAGCCAAGTATTGTAAAATTTTTTAGAATTGTGCTACAGTGCAATTCTACTTTTAGAATTGCACTGTAGCACAATTCTAAACTTAAATACTATTATTTAATTCTCTCTCCCTCCTACTTTTATTAAATAATGATAACACTCTCTCTCTCCTCTTTCTCTCTTTCTCGTTAACTCTTCTTTCGTCCTTCTCTCTTCAGACCCAAAACCCATAGCTTTTGTGCTTTGTCTGCTCTCTTCCTTCTCTCTTTCTTGGTGCAGATCGGTTGGCTGACGGCTGCGATCGAGTGTGGTGGTTGATCGGTGCGGATTGGTTAGTTTGGTGGTGGTGTGGTGATTGATGATGGTGGAGCTATGGAGGTGGGGGTTGCCGTGGTTGGTGATTGATGATGGTGGAGCCGAGCCGTGGAGGTGGGGGTTGCCGTGGGTGGTGATTGATGATGGTGGAGCCGAGCCGTGGAGGTGGGGACCGTGGGTTGCTGTTTTCTTTTTTCTTTTTTTCTTTTTTTGTGGTGTTGATGGTCGGAGAGGGTGATGTTGATGGTCTGGGTTTTGTGTTTTTTTTTTTTTTTTTTTTTTTTGGTGTTGATGGTAGATTATGAGTTGCTGGTGGTGGTGGTGGTGGTGGTGTCAGGTGTTGATGGTAGATTATGAGTTGCTGGTGGTGGTTGTGTGTAGTGCAGTGGTGGTGGGCTTGTGGTGATGATGGTTTCAGTAAATGTTGCGGTTGTTGAACAGAAAGAATGAGAGAGAGAGAGAGAGAGTAAATAAAAATGTGTGGTATTGTAAATGAGGATGATTGTGGGATATATTATTTTATTGTGTAGAAATATTATTTTAATGAGTAGAATAGGAAAATGAAAGTTGGGATACTCGAGGTATTGTAAAATGGTATGGTATAATTGATAAAGTTGCTTTTTGGAATGGTAAAATAAGATGAGATATAGAAACCAGATGCGGATGCTCTGAGAGGGAAGCGCGAAAAGGGAAGCGTGTTTTATTAAACAAATAATTTTTTTTTTACAATCTTGCTACAGTGGGCTGCTACACATAGCAGTCCACTGTAGCTGGATTGCAAAAATTATAAGATGTAAAAGCTTTGATGAAGTATGTTTTTTGACCTTTTGATGCTAAAATTTAAGATTTATACCATTTGGCATTCTTAATAAGAATGCTCTTATATTGAATTCTTCTATTAAATACAACTAGTTGTAGACCCAGATGCTTGACGATTTGATTTTTTTTTAGTAAAAAAATAAAAATAGTAAATGAAATTTATAAGTGTTAGTATCAAACTCTTTTTGAAATGATGTTGATTATTTTATAATAAAGTATAGTTGATACAATATTATAGATTTAAAAAAAAAAATTAAGCTATCTATTTTTGTTATTTGAAAGTATTTTAAACTTCGTAAGTTTTTTTTTTCTTCAAAAAATAATAATGCATTTTACATTTAATTATTATGTAAACCCAACAAACTCAGCCGACTACCATGACCCACACTAGCAACAAACCCAACCAACGACCCACTCCCTTGGAAACCCAAAAAAAACCTAGCCACCACCTCCACCAACCAAACAATCAAACCCACCACTACCACCACCACCACTGATCAAAAAAACAAGAGAGAGACAGAGTCAAGTTTAGAGAGAGAGAGAGAGAGAGAGAGAAATTCAAAGATTAAAAGAAAAACAACCGACTGCCACCACTAAGCCACCATCAAACAAACCCATTCTAAATCACTCCTAGCTGCTACTCTCGAATCACCCCAAGCCGCCATCCTTATCTTATTCGCCTTTGCCCACTACCATTCACCAACACCACTACCGTTCACCAACACCACAACCCCAGGCGGTGGCTCTCAAACCCACACCTCCCTCTCTAATTCTCTCGCCTTTGCCCACACTCTCTTCTCTGTCTAATCTAAAAGGCTCAGATTGGAAGAAGAGAAGAGATAGAACGGTGTTAGGGTTTACACCTAATTTTATTTGAGTACCATCTATTTATACCACTAATAAGTTATTGGGTTTTCCCAAATATTTTTTGCTCTATTATTATGTTAATCACAAATATTTCATATCTCATTATCTAAACTGGATCATGATATAAACCATCACAAAAAGCCCAAAAAACTCATATTTTATCTAATTTTATTATCATTATTTAGCTAAGCCCAAAACCGGCCCTATGAACCCAATAAACACATCCTATTCTATTTAAAGCCCAAGAATACTTATGTTTGGCAATATTTGAAAAACTCATGATTCAAATCCATGGCAAAACAATTTTATCAATGGAATTCAAATCCATAATCAAAGCCCATGGTTTAAACCCATGGCAATTTATTTATCCGAAACCCAATTCACATTAACAATATCAAAACCTAATTCTCATTGGCAATATCAAAACCCAGTTTTCGCTGGCAATATTTAAAACCTAATTTTCATTGGCAATATAAGTTCTCGCTGGCAATATTTAAAACCCAATTTTCATTGGCAATATCAAAGCCCAAATCTCATTGGCAACATCAAAACCCAACTCTCATTGGCAATATCAAAGCCCAACTCTCATTGGCAATATCAAAAGCCCAACTTACGTTGGCACTATTAAAAGCCCAAGCTAACTACTTGGCATCAAAAGTTCAAGGTTATTAATACTTGGCAAAATACTATATCATAATTATTTCACTTAAAAGTCTAATAATGAACAATACTTTAGATTCTTAAACATATTACTGTAATATTACAAGCTCATAGAATTTATGAATTATCTATTCTCAAAACCCATGACAATCATCTTTTAAAAGCCCATGGAAAGTTATGATTATTAGACCCATGACATTTATTTATTTCATATTATAAACTCATGTTCACTATCTATCTTACATTATAACATTCATAATATTTATTACCAAAACTCATAGTAGTTATTCATCCTACATGTCCATTATGATTATCTATAGAGAAACTCGCGGGAACATCACATTATTCCATTATAGTGGTTGTTACCATATTTATTTAAAACCCATGGTAAATATTATTCTCAAGAACAATATTGGAGGTCATTATTTAAAAACGCCCCAAAGAAAATATCATTTACAAAGTAATCCATAGTAAAAATTATGAGAAACTATACAAATTGTTATTTAAAGTCCATGGGAATTAATATCCAAAATCTATCATAAATATTTATTAAACCTCATGGATTCATTTTATTTCTACTAACAACTAAAGCCCATGAGGAGTAAAAAACCCATGGCAAAGCATGTCTTTAATGCCCATTTTGTAGTCCCAAGAATCTCATGAAGTAGGGAACAAGCCCAAGCAAAGTACGGGCCATGTGGCCCAACTAAAAGTGCTGAAATGGAGCAAAAATCCAGCCCAAAAAGGTCCCCAACAAGAGGCTTGAAAGTGGGCAACCAGCCCTTATTCATTCCTAACCAAAAAACAACTAGAGACCCCTACAAGAGAACCAAGCCTTTGATGATGAACTAGGGGCTGTCCCGTCAGTTTTCTGCCACCCTCTACCTAACGTGAGTAGTGCCCGAGGGCTGTCATATTAGCTGAAGTTTGAAAGATGATGGAACTTCATCATCTTCCTCAAAACTGTACCTCCAGCAGAAGGAGAGCTGAAACCAAGTTATTCAAACCTCAATAAATTGATGCTATAAATGTTAAAAACGTTCAAGACACGATTCATGTGCCAAGCCCATGAATCCTAAAGAGGAAAATTGGGAACATATGGTTTGGAGGGCATAAAGGGATCTCCAGCGGAACCCCCTGAAGTGGACAAAGAATTTGACACTTGGCTTGGGGTGTTGAATCTTACTTCTTGGAAACTAAATCTCAGTTGCAGCATTAGGATTCGTTCTTGATACACACCTTAATTAAGCTCAATCTCAGAAATCCTGGCATTTAATGCAAAGCACTCTAAAATCCCATCATTACCCAAAGAAGCAAGGCAACCCTTAAAGTAAATCTCCTACTTCTGACCAAAAATCTCAGGAAACTTAACCTTGATTCATCACCTTTGATTAGTCGTACGTTTTTGGATTCTTGTCAATTAATGCTTCTCTAAAACCCCATTATAAAAACATACACACCTCAGCCCACAAAAGGGGGAGCTACCCTCTCTAAAACTCTGGGTTTGTTTGCTATTTTGCTCGTGGTTTAACTTCCCTTAAGCTCACCACTCATCATCTTTAGCCCACACTCATCTAATCTCAAATACTCTTTTCCCCCATTCACACAATCACAGCACATAAATGTTTCTCAACTAGTCATAAACAGCCCACCACTCACAAAAAGCCTTAATCTTAGCATTAATCCCATCTCACAAAAAAAAAAAAAAAAAAAAGCTCATATTCATCTCATTCATGCCTCATAAATACACACTCACCAAAATCTTAGCTTAATACTTGCTGCATTGAGCTGGGGATCTTTCTCTCCCTTCATTCCATCCTATTTTTCCTCTTTTATTTGTAACTATGGAGCTTTTAATCATTGTTTATTATTATTATGATAAAGGCCATAATGTTTTGGATACTATGGAAGTTTTCCCTTATGTTAACTTAATAATAATAATAAGGAAAACATATGATTTTTACCATGTAAACACACTTATTAACGTGGAATTACCCTACTGCTGGAGATAATACCGTACCGCTAGAAGACTGATTTGAACTATAATGCTATAAAAGGATTAACAATATAACAAACTAACAACAGTAATGTATTTATTGTGCTTTATTGTTGTCTTCTTGTTAGGGTGCAGCCTCTATCTCTTGCTTGGGCGAACTTACACAACATCGAAAGCCTTTAGGCTTTATTTCAAGGGCCCATCGTCGAGTTTCGGCTTGGCTACCCTATATTCTATTTGGGAACATCGAAATTTTTCCCTTAACAAACGGCCAGTAAAAGAGAGAGAGAGAGAGAGAGAGAGAGAGAGAGAGAGAGAGAGAGAGAGAGAGAGAGAGAGAGTCTGAACTTGAACCAATTTGGGGGGAGAGAGAGAGAGCTTGAGAGAGTTTTGAATCTTTTGTCAGTGGGATGGGATTTTGATTTGGGTTTGTGGGTTTCAATCTCCATTTTTTTTGTGTCTAAAAATTGGTATATTTGATTTTTGTGATGTGTTTGGTTGCCAAGAAGGTTCAAGAAAAGTTGAGAAAGTTGCTATAAATTTTTTTTCTCAATCTTTAAAACAGAAAAAATAAATTTTTTTTTCAATTTAAATTAAAATGTTTTTATTTTTATTTTTAATTAAAATAGTGAGGTGACAATTTTTAAATACCAAATAAAAAATTTTATTATTAATTTGTTGGCTACATCAGCATCTAAAATGATAACTGTATGGACTGGGTTTGAGCGCTTCTACTGTTGGGTGAATGAACTTAAGCCCAGCTAGCCCAATACAATGAATTTGTAGAGAGCGGGTTCAAGAATTAGGCCCTAACACGCGGACAATGTCCAATGTGATGCTCGCCACCAACAAACACAGATGAACCGAAATTATCTTCGAAAGTCTGTCCTCGGCCCAATCCGAGGAGCTTAATGGTGGTGTTTATCCCATCAGAATGGTGCCCCCCATCTTCATTGGTTTGTTCTTTATGTTATATAGTCCTTTTTTGGACGATCTTTGCCTTCCACTTGTTGATCATCCAAGCTTATACCTGACTACATGTCCCATCAGTTGCCTCACCAATCCTCCTGTTAGTTGCAGTAACTAAGGCAACACTGTTCATGGGTCACTTCCCCATTAATGTGGCAAGAATGCCAATGGTGGGCATTTATTGGGGAGGTGACAGTTTTCCCTTGAACTGCTCCTCCATCGTGCTTCCATGGCTAATTCTTTGTACTAGTCTTTTTTCTTAGGATGCGTGAGGAGGCCTCCTCCGGTGGCATGCTGCTCTCCTTTCTTTGATCTCGGCTAGCCGAGGACGTGGTCGTCCTCGGCGATGTTCCTTGGCAACTTGGGCCTTCTACGTTCATCCTCGGACGTTCCTTTATCCTCGGCATGGGCCCTGACCCAAATATGAAGTGGGCTGAGGTTGCAAGATTATTTAGCCCTACAATAGCCCCTCGAAATCCTGCTATCCAGCTCCTCGAACAGGAAGGAGGATTTTGATGTCCTCGGGCCTTTGTCATGGCTTGTCATGTCTTATCCTCTACCAGTGCCAGAGTCTCTTCACCTGTCCAAGGCACGTTTCTGGGGCTTCGATATGCGGTACGCACCTATATTAAATTTTGGCAGCTCCATACTCCCCACGTTCAACGGTGTGATGGTAATCCAACGGCGGGGATCTTTCGCCATTATGGGCAGAAAGCCTTGCACAACTGTCTTTAATGAGGGGGTAAATACCCATTTGAACTGGTTTGCCTCTTCATTTCTGCGTTTAAGAGTTCTTGTGCACACACGCCGGATCCGGTCAAGTCTCCAACCCAACTCGCATCTCTTCACAACTTAAAAAGCTTGTTCTGAACGCTTTTCCTCATTTCTGTAAGTTTTCTTCTTACCTTATCTTGTGCTTTTCCCTTTCTGATTTTCTTTTCCCTTTATTCCTCTCCCTCTTTCGCTCTTTCCTGAG
Organism: Quercus ilex subsp. ballota; assembly: GCA_032727855.1. Classification (NCBI taxonomy): domain Eukaryota; kingdom Viridiplantae; phylum Streptophyta; class Magnoliopsida; order Fagales; family Fagaceae; genus Quercus; species Quercus ilex. The sequence continues at coordinate 21,288,857 of CM064908.1, read as the reverse complement.
TCTCTTTGTCGTTCTTTAGGATGGGTAGGTTTAAGAAGTTGGTTGAGTCTGAGGAGGCGATGGAGGAATTCGTCGCCACTCATAGGATACCCAACAACGTGGGTCTGAGGTACTGCGAAGAGGGGGATTTGTACATCAGGAGGGAGGTTGGCGAGGTAGTGATTCCCATAATCGCCTTCCTTGAAGGTGGCATGAGGATCCCTATGGGGCCGGTGATGAGGGGCTACCTTGGGCACTTCCGATTAGCCCCCACCCAGTACGCCACTAACATGTTCAGGATCCTGGGTTGTATGGATGCCTTGAACGAGAAGATGGGGTTGAGGTCAACCCATCACGACGTGAATTGGTGCTACAACCTCCAGCACCTAACAGGTAAGTCTTACTACATGAAGACAAGGGATGATAGAGTTAGACTCATCCAGTGTCTCCCCGAGTCTAGCAAGGGGTTGAATAAAGATTTTCTCATCATGTCAGGGGAGTGGCACGACGGCCTTCATTGCCTGACAGTAGAGGGGAGCCAGCTAGGGTACTCGGAATATGGGAAGGTTAATATGATATGTTTTCCCTATTTGCATTGCTTGGTTGTTAACAAGAACTAGTTTTTTCTTTTGCAGATCCATACGCCTTTGAACAGCACTTCCATTTGGTCAACAAGGAAGACTTGGAAACTGTACTTAGGGCAGAGATCTTTGTGAACGAGGCCGACAACCAGGTTAGGGCCGCTCACAAGATTCTCGGGTACAAACCAATTCAGAAGTCTTTCTCGGCTCCCAGATATGTGATCAAAGCTAAGGACCCTAGGCTTCGCCAAATCACTGTGGTGAAGCACGAGTTCTCATTTTTTGAAGGATCCTCCATCCCAAAGGCGTCCCATTGGCAGGCTCTTCCTCGTTCCACCAAGCTGCGGAGGCCGAGGGAGGAAGTTTGGAAAAAGAGGGAGAAGTAGTTGATCTGGGTTCGTCTGAGGACGAATTTGGTGCATTCGACCAAGTCCATCTATCTGAGGATCCCTCTGGCGACTTAGGTGATCCCCATTTATCTGAAGCAGACCTTCTGTCACCAAGGACTGGTGCTCAGGTCGAGATGGGTTTCAAGAGACAACCTCAAACCAACCTGTTCGACCTGCTTGAGGGCCAACCGGGGAAGGACATGCCGGGGAAGTCACAATCCAAGCTTCCTCCTCCCCCACCTAAGTCTTTGCCTCTGCAGACTAAGTCCTTGGACCCTCGGCTCAAGTCCACCGATCCGAAGAGGAAAAGGCCTTCCAAGGGCAAAGACCCAGTGGATAGGGGGAAATCTCATTCCTCTCAAGAGGAAGATGAAACCCCTTCCAAGCAGCTGAGGATCGGTGATCAGGACAAGGGAAAAGGAGTCACTCAACAGTCCGAGCCCTAGACCTGGCTGCCTGCCGCCATGCTTCATGGGAAGCCTTTGATGGATGACGCCACCCTCAGGGACTTCCGAGGGGGCGAGGGCGCTTGCGTAGCCGATACCCTGGAGAGTTCCCTGCTTCTCCCCACTGACATGACCGAGCTGGAGGGCATGAGGAGGCAGGAAGTTGCTCGTAACCTCAATAGGTACCTGGGTATGGTAAGACTTCTGATACTTGTGCCTTTGTTGAATTTTATTCCTCAATTCTCAACTTACGGTGTACTTGTTTTGATTAGCAGGTTGTCCAGACCACTTTTAGGCTGGAAGAGGAGGTCAATAACCAGGGTAGAGCCCTGGATCAGGAGCTCGGCAAGTACTTGGATGCCACGAATACCCTTAAGAAATTCGAGACTAGTCTCCATAAGGCAAGGGAGGACCTGAAGGAGATGACGAGGGCCAGAGACAGTGCTACATTCGACCTAGTTAACGCTAAAAAACAGGCCAAGGACCAGACAGGGCACCTACGGGAGATTGAGGGTTAGCTGCAAATTGCCAAAGAGCATATCGCCGACTTAAAAAAGAAACTGGCTAAGGCAGAGGGAGCCAAGGGCGTTGCCGAGTATGCCAGGGAAGAGGCCTTAAGGGCTAGAGTAGAGGCTGAGTTTGCGAGGACAGAGGCTGAGGTTGCGAGGGAGTGGCTAAGACCGAGGCTAGTCTCAAGGCTCAAGTGCTCGAGGTATGCAGACGCTACTGCTCCCAGACTTGGAATGAGGCCCTCAACCAAGCTGGGGTTGAGGCCTCATCTGAACTTAGGAAGGCTGAGAGGGTGTATTATCCCCCCACCATTCGTGAGGCTGCTTCCGCTAACCCCGAAGCTGGCACCGCCCCTAAGGCGACGGACGAAGGCTAGGCTAGTGCTGCCAACGACCCAATGTCAACTGATAAGCCTGCTGAGGAGACTAGGCACCAAGGGAAGTTGGGAAAAGAGGGAATCAGTAACCCAACAGCGCCCTAAGACTTGGTGAAACCTCCTGCTGACTCCCAAGCCACCCCTACTGACTCCCAGGCTCCCTCTGCCTAGAAGGAGTCCTCCGAAGTTGCACCTCCGAGCCAGGGTCTCGAGGCATCAGATGAAGCTTCTCAGCAGACCCCCAAGGACAAGCTGCCTATCAAGTTGAAGAAATAAGCCATCTTGTCGGGTTGTCTTACTTCGTCAACCAAGTCCATTATGGTATCTTTTTCTTTTCGTTCCATTTTTTTGTCTTGGTGATACTGTAATGAAACTGTTTTTTGGTGTAATATATCCAATCGTCTATGTTTATTTCTTCGAACGACGCATCCCTCTATTTATCTTGCTTTAATGCTTTGCTCAATGGCCGGTTGACCTTAGCTGTGTGCTAGTAGTGCTTGAATAATTGAAAACGATGGACCCGCGATATAAATTTTGCCTCAGGCTTTAACCGAAAACCAAACCGTCTCAGCAATGCAACTTGTTTCCCCTTTTGATGGGTCACAAAGGATTCTGGCCCATGATGTATACGTTATACAATCACATGTCCTTCGTAAGCTTGCCGAGCCCAAGAGGGTGTTTCAGCACTTAAAGCGCTTTAAGCGATGCTCATGGGCCTGCTTTTGTTTTGCAGCTTTATCGAACTAGGATGGGGTAAGTGATCCGAGACACTAGACTCACTTCTGGCTACGTCCGCAACTTAGGTGAATGCTCTCGCTTTGTTTAGTTGAAAGTAGCTAGTTTAGCATTTAGTCTTGTGAAGTAGCTAGTTTCCCCATAGATTTGAGTCCGAGGACCATGCAAGACCTTGGTTCTGTCTAGTACTTAGATTCTTCTATAAGTAACTAGTTTTTCCAAAGGTTTGAGTCCGAGGACCATGCAAGACCTTGGTTCAGTCTAGTACTCAGGGATTCTTCTGTAAGTAACTAGTTTCACCAAAGGTTTGAGTCCGTGGACCATGCAAGACCTTGATTCAGTCTAGTACTTGGATTCTTCTGTAAGTAACTAGTTTCACCGAAGGTTTGAGTCCGAGGACCATACAAGACCTTGGTTCAGTCTAGTACTCAGGGATTCTTCTGTAAGTAACTAGTTTCACTAAAGGTTTGAGTCTGAGGACCATGCAAGACCTTGGTTCAGTCTAGTACTTAGGGATTCTTCTGTAAGTAACTTGTTTCACCAAAGGTTTGAGTCCGAGGACCATGCAAGACCTTGGTTCAGTCTAGTACTCAGGGATTCTTCTGTAAGTAACTAGTTTCACCAAAGGTTTGAGTCCGAGGACCATACAAGACCTTGGTTTAGTCTAGTACCTAGATTCTTCTGTAAGTAACTAGTTTCACTAAAGGCTTGAGTCCGAGGACCATGCAAGACCTTGGTTCAGTCTAGTACTCAGGGATTCTTCTGTAAGTAACTAGTTTCACCAAATATTTGAGTCCGTGGACTATGCAAGACCTTGGTTCAGTCTAGTACTTGGATTCTTCTGTAAGTAACTAGTTTCACCGAAGGTTTGAATCTGAGGACCATGCAAGACCTTGGTTCAGTCTAGTACTCAAGGATTCTTCTGTAAGTAACTAGTTTCACCAAATGTTTGAGTCTGGGGACCATGCAAGACCTTGGTTCAGTCTAGTACTCAGGGATTTCTTGAAGTAACTAGTTTCACCAAATGTTTGAGTCCGAGGACCATGCAAGACCTTGGTTCAGTCTAGTACTTGGATTCTTCTGTAAGTAACTAGTTTCATGAAAGGTTTGAGTCTGAGGACCATGCAAGACCTTGGTTCAGTCTAGTACTCAGGGATTCTTCTGTAAGTAACTAAATAACTAGTTTCACCAAAGGTTTGAGTCCGAGAACCATGCAAGACCTTGGTTCAGTCTAGTACTCAGGGATTCTTCTGTAAGTAACTAGTTTCACCAAAGGTTTGAGTCCGAGGACCATACAAGACCTTGGTTCAGTCTAGTACTCAGTCTTTGCTGCTCGGAGAGAAGGAGCTTATCCTCCGCGCCAGGGAGTTTGTTTCTGGAGTGACAATGGTCTTGGCCTTGATTTGCTGATGAGGGGTTCTTCTTTTGACTGGGCCCCTGGCCCAACACCGACCTGGATATGGACGGCTTGGCCTTCCACCCTATCGTATGACAGTAGCCCCATCGCGCCAACTTCTCGCCACTTCTGGTTATGAGGCATCTTTTGGCTATTCGAGTTGCGTACCTGTCGTTTTGGTGTGTGAGGCGCGCCCTCATTAATATCTTTATGGATTAACGCAAATCCAGCGGTTGGTAGTGTAACATCCCAACCCAATTTTATAGTTAATGTATATATTCAAGTGGTTAATTATTATTTTAATCACTTACTTTCTAAATTAATATAAGAGTATTTAATAAACATATTGTTTTATAATGCCATGGAATAAGAATTGAAAAGATTTTAAATACTTGAAATGGCTATTTGTATTATGAATATATACTTAGTATGTGCAAAACTATATTAAGTGGTTAAGTTATGAGAGATATATATATATATATATATATATATATATGTATGTATGTATGTATGTATGTATGTATATGCAAAGTGATATTATTTTGTAGAAAAGTGTGAGCGTGAATGCAAGAAAGTTGGAAAAGTGGGTGGTGAGATTTTTCCAAAGCTCCACACGTATTCCACCCAAAGTCCCCATCTCTTATCCCCTTTTTGCTGCCCCAAAAGTCTTCTCCTTATCCTATTTTCTTCGCTGCATCAGACCCGAAAGTCCAGCCCTCTTTCTCTACTCCTTTTTCTTTGTTTTTGTTTTTCTTCTCTCTTTGCACTTACACAGCAGCCTTCCCTCTCTCACCAAAACAAAATATCCCTCTCTAAAGAAGAAATTAAAGGGTTAACATTAAAATTTCAGCTTCAAATTGTTGGGGGTAAGTAATCAAAACTTCATTTGTTTATTTCTACTTCTTTAACCTCTATCCTGATTTTATAGGCTGAATTATGATTCTGTTTTAGTCATTTGAAGGTTTGATGATATTATGTTTTATTGAATGTTTAATAACATATTTTAGTATGTTTATTGTAGGTATAAAAATACCCAAATGAAATTAAGGCCTATTGCTATTTGTTGATGATTTTGTAAGAATATGTACTGAAGTTGTCTCTATGACAGATTTGATGTTTACAAAAAGAAAAATATGTATTAAATCATATTCTGTGAATTTTGATGCTAGGATTATTTTCTATGAAAGCTAAGACATATATGGTTGTTATGGAATTGGTCTCACAGCATTTGGATGAACATAAAAATAATGGTTTAATTTGTAAGTTGCATAAAATTCTGTTAGGACAGATCCGAGTGTGCTGCTATGATTTTTAGAAAATTATGGTTTTATGCTTTGACTACTAAATTTTTATGGTATATACGGGACATACAGGGGAGTTGCTCTGTAAAATTTCATGAGGTTTGGATGAGATTTGATGGCCCATTTGTATTTTATAAATGAAGTATATGCTACTGGAATAAAACAGTGAACATCAAGGGACATGCCCAACTTTGACGATTTAATTCTAAAGTTAGGGTGAATGATTTGAGCTATAATTTATTATGCTCATCATATGATACGCTTGGATCATAGAGTAATTTTGTATAACTTGGTTCAAGGTTTAGTACTCAAAGGAGGGGTTCTAAACTATTCGACGGTTGTATTTATGAAACTGTTTTGTTGAACATGCTGTATGTTTCCTTAAGAGTGTATATGGTTACATGACAATGCTTAAAACAGTGTATATTTATGCATGCATTATTGTCCTGAGCTCAAAGTACATTTTGAAATAAAGCTAGCTCTTCTAGAAATACGATATTAATATGAGAAGTATGGTATTTCTTTAGGTTGGTACACTATTTGTTGAGGTGTGCATAATATGTTTGTGGGAACCTCTTTGAGGTGGGATTAGGATTTCCTTGATTCTAAGAGATAGGCTTTGAGATGAATGTGTAAATTTATGTTAAGGAATAATGGATAGTAATAAGTTTTGATTTTGGTTTAGGTGTTACCAGTTCCCCAGGTCTAAGCTCTTTCGACTGTAGGTTCTCGGTTCCTCTGCTATCAGGTAAGGGATAAGTTATATGGGCATTTGGTAAGTCATGAGGTTATTTTAAAGTATATTATGCATTAAAATGTTTTTGATTAGAGATATGGCATGTTCGCGTTATCAGACAAAGATATGTTCGTGAACTTTCGAACACTTATGTATATGATTTAAGCATATTGATGCTATTACTGATTCCACGAACATGATATTTAAAGAAAAGAATGGAAATGCTTTTATTATGAAATGTTATGCAAAATAAGAAATTTCAGTATGATGTAATGTATGAAATGTTTCCGGGTTATGTCCTCTGGTGATCTGAACTCTGCTAGTAAGGGTTAATTACTAGCTTTCCATGGAAAACGTTATCGGATTGGCCATTATAAGTGGGACTAGCTCTGCTGTACCCGCCCCTTGTTGGTTACGGCCAACTTGTGGGGGAAGCCAACCTACCCCCATGGTTGGAAGATATGTATTATGATGTGATCCAGGAAATAGCTGGCATTGTGGGGAATGCTGGATGCCTAGCACCGTGGTGCTAGAAGCCTCCCAAATAAGTACAGACTTATCAGCTATGGACTAACCAATAAGTTATTTATGAACAGCTATATTATGTTATTAATCATGAGGGAATTATTTTGTTTAAATGCATTGTGAAAAGTAAAAGCTCTCATGAAAAGAAGAAGTTCTGATGAAAAGAAAGCTGTTCATTAAAGGTAAAAGTTTCTGAAGTTCTGTTGTGCTGTCTCTGATGAAAGTACAATTTATGTTAAGAAGTTATCAGATATCTGTTTTTTTTTCTTTATGAAACGTTAAGTTTTATGATTATGAAAGTTATAATATTTTATAAGAAGAAGTTTATGAAGAAAATTTTTATTATTCTTTAAGATGCTTCCAGTTTAAGGCAAAGTTACCGATTATCCGATTTAAGTTAAATGATTATTTTGTAACGAAAATATATATGGTGACTTTGTAAGAAATGAAAGGAATACAGCCTGAAATATTTTGTAGTATTATTCTGATAAGGAAAGGGAGAACAACTATTTTCCTACGAAGAGCGTATAAGCTATTATTATAAATAGTATAAAATACTATGCATGAAATGATGTTCTCTTATTTGAATGTTGATAAAGTGAAATGAATTGATTTACATGCATCCTTATTAAATTTTCATATATCTTACCTTTACTGAGCTGTGTAGCTCACCCCTTCCACTCTTTCAGTCAACAGGTTTTATTTTGGAGCAGAGGGAGTCTTAGTCGAGTTTTAAAATGAGCTGGTTTTAGTTTATATGTATATATCCTAAAGTAGTATTTGATGTTTAGTTTTGTAGTATTGTGAATTTTAGGATCTAATGAAAGTGTATACCTTAAAGCATTGAGAGATGTATTGTGTGGAATTTTGATTTTTGAAAAATTGGTGGATTATGTTATTCTTTGAGTATAGTGTAGATGCTTTGAATGTCAAGTGAAAAGTTTTATCATTTAAGTAAAGGAACAAGAATGAAAATAAAGAGGGAAGCTTTTGTAAAAGCTTTTCTGAAAGTTTTGTAAAAGTTAAGTTGGTTCTTGTTAATATCAGGTTTAAGCTTGATATTAGCATGCCGGTCATGGTCACAAATCCGAGTATCGGTTTTGGGGCGTGACAGTTGTGGTATCAGGGCAAAGGTTATGATTTTGTAGACTCTAATTATTGATCTTCAAAATAAGATATTAAGATTGGGTAGTTAAGGGTAGACAAGTAGGATACATCTCTTCTGAGATGTTTGAATTGTTTGATCATTGGCTTATAATTTGATGTCTGCTAGCATTTTTGGATATCTTGAATTATGAAAACATGCTCAGCATTGCTAAGGTTTTAGCTCTTTTGTTATTAGTACTATGATGCTTGCTACATTGGTGTTTTGTGGTCTGTCTTGTTTTATACATGTCAAAGAAGATCACTTTCATCATTTTTGTTCCATAGAAACCTTTGGAATCATCTTTATTAGAGTACTATGGAATCATAGTAGGCTAACTCTAAGTTTGATATATTTTGTATTCCTCTGAAGAATGAAATTGTGGTTGGCTTCTCTATTTGACTAGGGAAAAAAAAATAAAAATGGAGCACAAACAATATGTGTGATGTATCTTTATTAAAAAGTAGATTTGACCGCCTAAATGGAAGCCAAATCTTAAAGCCCTTAAAAAATAATAATAATAATAATAAAAAATTTGTGCTTGCTAGCATGCATCTGTTCTTGTATAACAATTGCATGTGTCGGTTGAGATAATACATTTTTGAGTTTTCATGCAGAGTTGAGTCAAAGTTTTCCATTACAAATTGTAATATTGTTTGCATAGTGAAATGAGGGAAAATAAGGTTCCAGATTATTATGTTTGTTGGCTGCTAGTGCTATCTAAAGATGTGCTTATCTCCTTCACCATTTCTTTCTTCTTTATTATTTTAATATGATGCTTCGTAAATGCTACATGGGAATTTACTATATTAAACATTAAATCAGCATTATTGCCATGGACATTGTGCTTCTATGGCCTTATTTGAACACTATGAAGGTTGGTTGGGAAATTTGTTTTGCAATTCACTTTAATGCATGTTTTGCAAGGTTTAAGCTTCTAGGATCATGTGTCGCCTATGGTCTTATGTTGTTTCAATCCTTGTATGATTTTTCTTTCCTTTTTGCGAACTTTAAGGTAGAAAACTCAAGTGAAAAGAAAATGTTCAAATGAAAAACCTAAACACACAGAAGTATTAGAAATAAGCGAAGGTTGGCATCTAGAAAGCAACTTGACCTTGCATATTCTGGAGTTAATAATCTTCTTGAAGCTAATATTTTCTTTTGGCTCTAAAGAATTTCGGTAGTATGCATGAATTGTGGCCACCCTGGTAATCATGTTGACAATGGCTTTGGGCATGTTGAAAAATCTATCTATGAGTGCTTGTGGTGCTCTTAGAGTTAGGGTTCAAGACTAACTAGGGTTTTGGTAAGCTATGATTATTATAAAGGCTATAAATGTGCCCTCTCTTTTTCTAGTACAAGTTAACTAATGAGATACCTCAAGTAAACTATAATGTGGTGATAATATATTTATACTTTATCGATAAGGGTTCCATTTTGATTTTTGAAATGTAAAACAATGATTATAATGTTTATTTGGAAATTGTTTATCAAACTTTTTAAGGAAGAAAGAAGTTTTTGAGTTATTAAATGTTTTGAAAATTTGTCTATCTTATTTTATTGTAGTCAGCCTTCCTAATGTTGGTATGGACTGATTTAGTTGAACACCGCTGGCCACGTGTGATCTGCTAAGTCATTTGCCAACTAACCTTTTGTGGGGTGACATAAAATGATTATTATGCCTATTCCTTGGTCAAGTAATTTGCTAACTGCGGTTGAGCTTGCGTGTGGTTAGACAAGTTATTGACAACGTATGATTTTAGTATAATAAAATATCATTTGTGATGATATTATTTGATGAAGTTTATTTTGGGGGGGGGGGGGGGGGGAAATGTTGTCAAAGTGAATTTTGATAAGTTTTTGGTTATTGATAATGTATAACGTTATATCTCATTTTTTTTAATAAAAGAGAGATATATGTTAAATGGATGCTTTCTAAGAAATTCTTTGAGTTTGTGAAATTGATCTTATTTGATTGATTTATTCTATTGTACCTCTTGAAATTTATTGTGTTGCCCAAGTCACTAAAATTTTGACAAGTGAATGATTTCTAATATCCGTTTGTCACAATTAAGATATTTTCTTATCAAATCCATTGATTATATTAATATTATAAGTATTGATATTATAAATTCTGATCAGTGCATGAAAGAATTTCTTAATTGTATTCTTGGATTGAATATATGTTAGTGACATGTGCTCTTAGTACTTATCTGCATGTGTATATAGTGCTGTATTTTTTAATTGAGCATGAAAACTGTTGAAAGCACGTATCATAACTTAAGAAAATTTTATAATGAGATAAAGAGTTGTAATGTATATAAATGATTTGACATGTGATTCTACTATGTTTTGTGATTTTCTCAACGTATCATTCCACATTGTGGTAATACAAAGATATTTACGATTATAATTTTCGAGGACGAAAATTCTTTTAAGGAGGGAAGGATGTAACACCCCGACCCAATTTTATAGTTAACGTATGTGTTCAAGTGGTTAATTATTATTTTAATCACTTACTTTCTAAATTAATATAAGAATATTTAATAAACATATTGTTTTATAATGCCATGGAATAAGAATTGAAAAGATTTTAAATACTTGAAATGGCTATTTGTATTATGAATATATACTTAGTATGTGCAAAACTATATTAAGTGGTTAAGTTATGAGATATATATATATATATATATATATATATGTATATGTATATGCAAAGTGATATTATTTTGTAGAAAAGTGTGAGTGTGAATGCAAGAAATTGTTTTTGTAGAAAAGTGTGAGTGTGAATGCAAGAAAGTTGTAAAAGTGGGTGGTGAGATTTTTCCTAAGCTCCACACGTATTCCACCCAAAGTCCCCATCTCTTATCCCCTTTTTGCTGCCCCAAAAGTCTTCTCCTTATCCTATTTTCTTGGCTGCATCAGACCTGAAAGTCCAGCCCTCTTTCTCTACTCCTTTTTCTTTGTTTTTGTTTTTCTTCTCTCTTTGCTCTTACACGGCAGCCTTCCCTCTCTCACCAAAACAAAATATCCCTCTCTAAAGTAGAAATTAAAGGGTTAACACTAAAATTTCAGCTTCAAATTGTTGGGGGTAAGTAATCAAAACTTCATTCGTTTATTTCTACTTCTTTAACCTCTATCCTGATTTTATAGGCTGAATTATGATTCTGTTTTAGTGATTTGAAGGTTTGATGATATTATGTTTTATTGAATGTTTAATAACATATTTTAGTATGTTTATTGTAGGTATAAAAATACCCAAATGAAATTAAGGCCTATTGCTATTTGTTGATGATTTTGTAAGAATATGTACTGAAGCTGTCTCTGTGACAGATTTGATATTTACAACAAGAAAAATATGTATTAAATCATATCCTGTGAATTTGGATGCTAGGGTTATTTTCTATGAAAGCTAAGACATATATGGTTATTATGGAATTGGTTTCACAGCATTTAGATGAACATAAAAATAATGGTTTAATTTGTAAGTTGCATAAAATTCTGTCAGGACAGATCCGAGTGTGCTGTATTCTATGATTTTTAGCAAATTATGGTTTTATGATTTGACTACTAAATTTTTATGGTATATACGGGACATACAGGGGAGTTTCTCTGTAAAATTTCATGAGTTTTGGATGAGATTTGACGGCCCATTTGTATTTTATAAATGAAGTATATGCTGCTGGAATAAAACAGTGAACAACAAGGGACATGCCTAACTTTGAGGACTTAATTCTAAAGTTATGGTGAATGATTTGAGCTATAATTTATTATGCTCATAATATGATATGTCTGGATCATAGAGTAATTTTGTATAACTTGGTTCAAGGTTTAGTACTCAAAGGAGGGGTTCTAAACTATTCGACGGTTGTATTTATGAAGCTGTTTTGTTGAACATGCTGTATGTTTCCTTAAGAGTGTATATGGTTACATGACAATGCTTAAAACAGTGTATATTTATGCATGCATTATTGTCCTGAGCTCAAAGCACATTTTGAAATAAAGCTAGCTCTTCTAGAAATACGATATTAATATGAGAAGTATGGTATTTCTTTAGGTTGGTACACTATTTGTTGAGGTGTGCATAATATGTTTGTGGGAACCTTTTTGAGGTGAGATTAGGATTTCCTTAATTCTAAGAGATAGGCTTTGAGATAAATGTGTAAGTTTATGTTAAGGAATAATGGATAGTAATAAGTTTTGATTTTGGTTTAGGTGTTACCAGTTCCCCAGGTCTAAGCTCCTTCGACTATAGGCTCTCGGTTCCTCTGCTATCAGGTAAGGGATAAATTATATGGGCATTTGGTAAGTCATGAGGTTATTTTAAAGTATATTATGCATTAAAATGTTTTTGATTAGAGATATGGCATGTTCGCATTATCAGACAAAGATATGTTCGTGAACTTTCGAATACTTATGTATATGATTTAAGCATATTGATGCTATTACTGATTCCATGAACATGATATTTAAATAAAAGAATGGAAATGCTTTTATTATGAAATGTTATGAAAAATAAGAAATTTCAGTATAATGTAATGTATGAAATGTTTCCGGGTTATGTCCTCTGGTGATCTGAACTCTGCTAGTAGGGGTTAATTACTAGCTTTCCATGGAAAACGTTATCTGATTGGCCATTATAAGTGGGACTGGCTCTGCTGTACTCGCCCCTTGTTGGTTACGGCCAACTTGTGGGGGAAGCCAACCTACGCCCATGGTTGGAAGATATGTATTATGATGTGATCTCGGGAATACCTGGCATTATGGGGAATGCTGGATGCCTAGCACCGTGGTGCTAGAAGCCTCCCAAATAAGTACAGACTTATCAGCTATGGACTAACCAATAAGTTATTTATGAACAGCTATATTATGTTATTAATCATGAGAGAATTATTTTGTTTAAATGCATTGTGAAAAGTAAAAGCTCTCATGAAAAGAAGAAGTTCTGATGAAAAGAAAGCTGTTCATTAAAGATAAAAGTTTCTGAAGTTCTGTTGTGCTATAAACATGAAGTCTCTGATGAAAGTACAATTTATGTTAAGAAGTTATCAGATATCTGTTTTTTTTCTTTATGAAACGTTAAGTTTTATGATTATAAAAGTTATAATATTTTATAAGAAGAAGTTTATGAAGAAAATTTTTATTATTCTTTAATATGCTTCCAATTTAAAACAAAGTTACCGATTATCCGATTTAAGTTAAATGATTATTTTGTAATAAAAATATATATGGTGACTTTGTAAGAAATGAAAGGAATACAGCCTGAACTATTTTGTAGTATTATTCTGATAAGGAAATGGAGAACAACTATTTTCCTACGAAGAGCGTATAAGCTATTATTATAAATAGTATAAACTACTATACATGAAATGATGTTCTCCTATTTGAATGTTGATAAAGTGAAATGAATTGATTTACATGCATCCTTATTAAATTCTCATATATTTTACCTTTACTGAGCTGTGTAGCTCACCCCTTCCACTCTTTCAGTCAATAGTTTTTATTTTGGAGCAGAGGGAGCTTTAGTCGAGTTTTAAAAGGAGCTAGTTTTAGTTTATATGTATAGATCCTAAAGTAGTATTTGATGTTTAGTTTTGCAGTATTGTGAATTTTAGGATCTAATGAAAGTGTATACCTTAAAGCATCAAGAGATGTATTATGTGGAATTTTGATTTTTGAAAAATTGGTGGATTATGTTATTCTTTGAGTACAGTGTAAATGCTTTGAATGTCAAGTGAAAAGTTATATTATTTAAGTAAAAGAACAAGAATGAAAATAAAGAGGGAAGCTTTTGTAAAAGCTTTTCTGAAAGTTTTGTAAAAGTTAAGTTGGTTCTTGTTAATATCAGGTTTAAGCTTGATATTAGCATGCCGATCATGGTCACAAATCCGGGTATCGGTTTTGAGGCGTGACAGGTAGCCCCTTTGGAAATTGGTCAGGATTAATGTCGGCGGTAATTCTTCCTTCAAATTCCGTGTGTATTAATTCCCACCAATCCTCGCTTTCTATATAAGGCGCTCTAGGGGAATCGTTCCCACACACTTTACAAATCCTTAGAGATCAACAGGAATTTTGAGTTCTCAACCCTCTAGGCATTCCCAAGGACCGTGCCAAGATTGTGATCAAGGCCTAGAGGAATGGGATGGCCCTGGAGGGCAAGGGCTAGGAAGCCAAGCCCCTTTTGGGAACCAAGAGTGCCGCCCAGACCCTGGACGATGCAGTTGAGGAAAAAGGGGCAGGGGCCCAAGATGTTTCTACCTTTCAACCGAGCAAGAAGGAAGGTCCTCCCTCCTCAAATGAGAACCGTAGCAGGCGTAGATCGCGTCAGATTTATGGTGCGGAGAAGTTTAGGTGTCATCTTGATGGTAGCACGTTTGGCAGTTAGGAGGGAGGTCCGTGAGGAACATAATATTCTTCTCCAGTATGCGTCCATGCCTGCCCTTCAAGCTGGTAGTGATTCGCGCCCAGCTTGCCCGTCTATGGAGGTTTGCAAGATTACATTACGATCGGTGCCCGGGTGTTGCCGCCTCCAATGCTTAACTATCATGAGGCTGGGGGAGCATCAAGGGAACATGCTGGGATGGGGCCGTCAGGCATTTCCACACCTTCTCCTCTCTCATCGCCGGTACCATCCATACGGGCTTGGGAGTTGTTGGTAGCTTTAAAACAAGCCTGCCTCAGCCTCCCTTTACTGCGGCTAGCTTTAGAACAAGCCCCTCTAAGCCTCCGTTTACACATTTAGCTTTAGAACAAGCCTATCTGAGTCATTGTTTGTATTTTTAGCTTTAGAACAAGTTTGTCTAAGCCTTCGGCCGTATGATGTACCTTTCCTTCATTTAATAAAAGGTTGTATTGTTTACTTGCTTCATTCTCTGAATCTTTCATTTTTCTGCGACAACTGTTTCTTGAGTGGGTGCGTTGTTTCCTTTTTTTTTTTTAACAGGACTTGGAATCGGTGTCAGCGACGGCGACGAAAAATTTGCCTAACTTTGTGTAAGCTAGCAACGTAGGAATAATTGACCATTGCGCTTGCTAACGCACTAGTTCTTCCCACAGACGGCGCCAATTGTAGGGACTAGGTTTGAGCGCTTTTACTATTGAGTGAATGAACTCAAGCCCAGCTAACCCAATACAATGAATTTGTAGAGAGCGGGTTCAAGAACTAGGTTCTAGCATGCAGACAACTCCCAATGTGATTCTCGCCACCATCGAACACAGATGAACCGAAATTATCTTCGAAAGTCTGTCCTCGGCCCGGTTTGAGGAGCTTGATGGTGGTGTTTATCCCACTAGAATGGTGCCCCCCATCTTCATTGGTTTGTTCTTTATGTTATATAGTCCTTTTTTAGATGATCTTTGCCTTCCACTTGTTGATCATCCAAGCTTACACCTGACTACATGTCCCATTAGCCGCCTTACCAATCCTCCTGTTAGTTGCAGTAACCAAGGCAGCACTGTTCATAGGTCACTTTCCCATTAATGTGGCTAGAATGCCAATGGTGGACATTTATTGGGGAGGTGACAGTTTTCCCTTGAACTGCTCCTCCATCGTGCTTCCATGGCTGATTCTTTGTACTTGTCTTTTTCTTGGGATGCGTGAGAAGGCCGCCTCCGGTGGCATGCTGCTCTCCTTTCTATGATCTCGGCTGGCCGAGGATGTGGTTGTCCTCGGCGATGTTCCTTGGCAACTTGGGCCTTCTACGTTCATCCTCGGACGCTCCTTTATCCTCGGCATGGGCCCTGGCCCAAATATGAAGTGGGCTGAGGCTGCAAGATTATTTGGCCTCACAATAACCATACACTCTATCTACCACATAAGCAATTTCCGTTAGTAAAATGATGGTAAAGACTAAAATGGTAATGATTTTCGATTTTAGAAATTAAAATAGGTGCTTCAAAAAAGTAGGAACAAAAAAATATTTTTGCCAAGAAAAAACACAAATTAAGTTAAAGGGTAAATACAGATAAACTATCCTAGACGTTTTGGGCTAATGCCTATGAGAAATTACCCCATGTCAAGTTCTGCGAGAGCACCTAATGTTCCTTCTTGAAAGCAATTATATGCTTAGGGCCTATTTGGGATCCGTTTATTTTGTTGAAACTGAAAATTTTTTGCTGAAAGTACTATAGATAAAGGTAAAAGTTAAAAGAAATAGTACAATGGAATCCATAAATAGTACCAAAAAATGCAGTGGGGCCCATGAATAGTAGTAAAAATAAACTGAATAGCAAAATAAGCTAGCTATTTAATTTTTGCCAAACACACAATCAATCAGTCAAAATTGCTATCTCCTCTCTGCCAGAGTCCATATCTACACTTTTTTTTTTTACAACAAATGATGTCTAGCAGCATGACACCAATGCCGTATGCATCAACTTTATCAGTGACCACTCAAGTGCAACATACCCTTTTGTTTCTCTAATGCTAGTATGAGTATGACTGATTCATCATCAAAAGCTTTGCTAATCCAAAATCAGAAATCAAAATTTGAACATTGTAATATTTATCAAGAAGTGTGTTTTGAGGTTTTATATCATAATAGATAATTTGGATGATGCAATCTTATACCAATAACTGTTGCACTCTAAATTTTGTGACTTTCAGTTGCTTTTGAGGGTGTGTAAAATTGTGTAAAACATTTCTATGTAATAAACACTCCTCAAATCTTCAATAATATTGCAACGTGGCATTAAATTTTTCATAGTCCGAAAAAAGTTGAATTGCTCAGACAAGTTTGTCGGTCTAAGAAGTTACATATTCATCTTTATAGGCACTAATAAAATTCTAGGGCTAAAGTACAAAACATAGTCTTAAAGTTTGAGGGGTTTGGGAATATTTTTCCCCTTAACATTTCAATATCTTGATTCGTTTTCTTAACATTTCAAAAAGTTATGGGCCATTATGATTGACAACTATTCCATTAATGCTCATACTAATGTGTCTGGTAAATGCCACATAAGCCTGTAACCAATGTTAGTTGGTCCAATTAAGAATGTCATATAATGCAATTTTTCCTTATCAATTAAATAAATAAAATAAACCATCTATAATATAAAGAATTCGTAGTTTAAAAAGAAAGAAAAAAAGGCTTAGCAAATCCAGCAAAACCATCTCATATTCAAAACAAATCAACAAACCCCATCACAAACGAAGGTTGTTTAGTTGCTTCAGGATCTGATGTTTTCGACAATGATGAAGAAAACAAGAAGCCAGATGTTAGGGAAGCCTCTGATGGTGGAGATAATGTGCTAGAGGAAAAAGTTGCTAAAGATGGGTTTGTAGTTCATGATCTGTGAGATGGTTTGTATTTGGTTAAACTCCTCAATTGTAGATTTTGAGTTTGATTTTTTTATTTATTTTGTAAATCTTGAATGAATTCTTTTTATGAGATTTCAAATCTTATTTTGGAGTTCCAGTTCTTTAGAATAATTTTGGTGCATTGATTTTTTTACTCTAATTAATTCCACATGACATGATTTAATTGGATCAACTAGTATGTTTGAGCGGTGTGGCAGGCTTATGTGTTACTTAAACAAAGCATCAGCATATTCAACACAACACTAATAGAAGGGTTGCTAATCAAAACAGCCCATAAAGTTAAGGACGTATAAATTTGAAAATCTTAGGAGGCAAAATTAAAAGACCTCTCTAAACTTTATGAGTGAGTTTTGCACTTTAGCTAAAATCTAAGAAAACTTTAAACCTTAATGGAACTTTAAGCTTTAAAAAGTAACAAATTAAATCTTGAACTATCTCAAATTCTCAATCTTGAATGTTTTGTTTAGATTGGTCTCGATTTAGGTATTTGGTTTTGATTTGGATTAGTATATACAAACTCTAGAGTCATAAATGATAGAGGCCTTGATCTCCTGTTGAATTATATCCTTCTTTGGCAGCCCTTGTGCAAGTAATGGAGACCTCTACAGTCAAGTAAACGCTTTATAATCATCTTTTTGGATAAATAAAGATAAAGGGTCCGTTTAGATAGAGCTGAAAACTGAAAACTGAAAAACACTGTAGCAAATAATTTTTAAATATGTAAATAGTATCGTGGGACCCATTTTTAATGAAAAAGTTGTTGAAAAGTGAAATTTGTGGGTCCATAAACAGTAAAATTTGTGTGAAAAAGTCAAATGTTGCGGCTACTATTCATGAACAGTAGCCGTAATAGTAATGAACAGTAAAAAAAAGTGAACTGAAAGTCTAAAACCCATGAGAAAAAAAGGCTGAAAAGCAAACGTGCATTTCAGCAAATCAGCCCAAGCCAAACGGGCACTAAATGTATTATTTAAACTAGAAAAGAAAACGTGTCATTGAATGAAAATTTTTCAACAAAAAAAAATCATTGAATTATGAAATGGAAAAACCTAAATAGGAAAGGGATACAGCTGCATCTCACTAAAATAAATCTAACTAGTTGTGATGTGATTCTTCCCTGTAGGACCACTTTGAAGAAAAATACAGATATATTATTGACGGATTCACGATTGTTTTTTAGAAAATAAACATAACTAGGTCAAAAAGTTAACAGCACTATTTTAATACTCCTATTTATTATGAGCAATGACTTTGTAATTCACCATTACTTTCCTCCTTCCTAGAAAGAGGCTTTGGGTTTGATTAGGTCAGTAAATGTTACTATTGTTCTATCTATTGGTAATAAGAAAAAACAAACTATGTTCTGAATTAAAAAAAAAAATAGTCAATTGACAAGGCACTGCTTTCATTTCGTTGGAGTGTTTTTTTTTTTTTTTTTTTTTGGTTTCTTTTTCTCTTGACAAGAGATTTCAAACTTGAGATTAGAGGCAATTAGGCAAAGGCTGTGCACACACGGCAGTTCTTTGCTTGTAGACTAATCTAATTGATTGTTATAATTAAAATAAAACTAGAAGGTATGGTCATTGTCTCCAGCACTTTACACCACTTAAACCTTCTCACTAATTTATGACACGTATTACCATTACTGAACTCGCAAATATAACGAGTTACAAAAATTTTCTTGCCCCTAAGCCTTTTTTCAAGTGGCGGTCGTTATGAATCGTCAAAATTTGACCTTTCCAGAGAATTCTAATCGTTTTTACATTCACAGTTGATTATTGACGTATACTAAAATGACAAATCAATGCAGCGAAAAGTAATCAACATTTTTGTAATGGAAAGTGCCGCCGAACGTAAACAACATTGTCACTGCAATGGAAAGTGACATGTTTTTGACGTTTCTAGTTTGGCCCTTGTGCAGGTGGCATGCTTGTTCATTAATTGGATTGAATATTGATGTTTTTTGTTTGCGTGTACTGGTGCATGCAATGACAATTATAGGGTCCACCTTTATGATGTAAAAGCGAAAAATATTACTTTATGATCATCTAAAAATCACTCCGTCGTGTTTATAGCCGAAACGTGAGCGGATAAAGCAAGGCTACAAGAAATCAAACGAAACATTGAATTTGATAACTTATTTTTTGTTGAGAGAAATAACAGGGGTGGGGGTCTAGCACTCTTTTGGCGAAATTCAGTTGACTTGAGTGTTGATTCTTTTTCACCAAACCATATAGACTCCATCATAAATAAAGGAAAGAAAGATGTATGGAGATTCACAGGCTTTTATGGCGAGGCAGTGACGCATAAAAGAATGGAATCATGGAATAAGCTTCGGCGCCTTTATCACAAATTTAATCTCCCTTGGTTGTGTGCCGGGGACTTTAATGAGATCATTAGAAGCTCTGAGAAGTTGGGATGGAGTAGTAGAAGCCAAACACAGATGCAACTTTTCCGGGATGTAGTGGATGAGTGTGGATTTATCGATCTTGGTTTTTCAGGCCCCTGGTATACATGGCAAAAACACTTTTCTACAGGCCACTCGATATGGGAGAGACTTGACCATGCCTTGGCTACTAACAATTGGTTGTTGAGATTTTCAGGTACAACTGTCCACAATCTGAGGTCAGATACTTTGGACCACAATCCACTATGGATTGATATGGAGGGCCTTGAGTGTCAGCCCATCTCCAAACCTTTCCGGTTCGAAGAGGCGTGGCTGTCTTATCACACATGTTCAGAGGTTGTTGAAGCAATCTGGGAAGCAAGGGAAGTGGATGATCCAGTAGCTAGATTCATGCGAAAAATTGACAAGTGTGGCCGAGAACTAAAGAGATGGGAGAGAGACCACTTCAGCAATATCCGGAAAACATTAAAGGATAAAAGGAAGGAGTTGATTGAAGCAGAGAAAGAGGCGTTAAGTACTGGACAAAATTTTCAAATACAGGAACTAAAGAAGGAAATTACGGATTTGGTGGACAAGGAGAACAAGCTATGGTTTCAACGGTCAAAGGTGTTGTGGGCTAAACAAGGAGACCGAAACTCAAAATATTTTCACAGTCGGGCCACACAACGACGGCGCAAGAATACCATCCAGAAGCTTCAGTCATCCAGTGGACAATGGAGATCTAGTAATGCAGAGGTAGCCGAGATTCTCATAGGCTACTTCCAGGAGCTATTCACTTCGGCCAACCAGACCCCATGTGATGCAGCCACAGTATCAATTGAAAAGATTATCAGCTCAAATTTGAACATTAGCTTGAACAGGAATTTACTGTGTGGGAGGTTTAGAAAGCAATAAAAGAAATGGCCCCTCTCACAGCCCCAGGTTCGGACGGAATGCCTCTATTGTTTTATCAACATTATTGGGACACAATTGGTAATGATGTTACACAATCTGTTTTACATTTCCTTAATTCAGCTTGTCTTCCTGAAAATCTCAATCACACTTTTATCACTCTCATTCCAAAAAAGAATTCTCCCGAATATGCCTCTGATTTTAGACCTATCAGCCTTTGCAATGTTTTATATAAAATATTTTCAAAGGTCTTGGCCAATAGAATTAAAAAAATTCTGCCTAAGATCATTTCTGAACATCAAAGTGCATTTACCAAGAGCAGATTAATTTCTGATAATATTCTAGTTGCTTTTGAATCTCTCTATTGTATGCAGAAACATGTGGGAAAAGAAGACTATATGGTCATCAAATTAGACAAGAGCAAAGCATATGACAGGGTAGAATGGTCATATCTGGAATCAGTAATGAGACGTGTGGGTTTTACTGAAAGATGGATTACACTCTTGATGTTATGTGTCAAGACGGTCTCTTATTCTATTTTGGTGAATGGAGAGCCAAAAGGGATGATTTACCCTACATAAGGCATACGTCAAGGAGATCCTTTGTCACCTTTCCTTTTTCTGCTTTGCACAAAAGGATTAAATGGTCTCATTAATAAGGCAGCGGATAAAGGAGACATTAAGGGTTATGCCCTTTGCAAAAATAGCCCCAGACTAACCCATCTCTTTTTTGCAGATGATAGTCTCTTATTTTGCAGGGCTACAATCTAGGAGTGCCAACAAGTTTTGAATATTCTTGAGACTTATGGAAGGTGCTTGGGTCAACAAATCAATAAAACAAAAACCACCATTTTTTTCAGCAAGTCCACGTCAGAGGAAGTCAATAACCACATAAAATCTTCTTTGGATGTGCTGGTGATCTTACAATATGAGAAGTACTTGGGGCTACCATCCTTGGTGGGGAAAAATAAAAAGGCCAGTTTCAACTACATTAAGGAGAGAGTTTGGAAAAAAAATTCAAGGGTGGAAGGAGAAGCTTTTGTCTCAAGCTGGTAGAGAAATCCTTATAAAGGCCGTAGTTCAAGCAATCCCAACTTACACAATGAGTTGCTTTAAACTCCCATTGGGTCTTTGTGGAGATATCGAAAGTCTCATAAGGAAATTTTGGTGGGGCCAAAAAGGTAACCGAAGGAAGGTACATTGGGTTAAGTGGGACACACTTTGTAAACCCAAATCAGAAGGGGGCATGGGGTTTAAAGACTTGGCAAATTTCAATGATGCTTTCTTAGCCAAACAAGCATGACGATTACTTCACCAAAAAAATTCTCTATTCTATAGGGTTTTTAAGGCGAGGTTTTTTCCACATTGTTCTATCCTAGAAGCCCCTTACTCTAGCTCGGGTTCATACGCATGGCATAGCATATTGAAAGGGAGAGATTTATTGTTGAAGGGTGTACGGTGGAGAGTGGGAAGTGGTGATGCCATAAGTGTGTGGAACGATGCTTGGCTACCATCCACGAATCATCCAAGAATTGAAGCCCAAGTGGTACCAGGTTTTGAAGATATGAAAGTCTCTGCCCTCATTGACCCAGCCACGAAGAAGTGGGACCTCAACATGTTGACTGGACTCTTCACTACCAAGGAGATAGAGTTGATCTCAAGCATTCCTTTGTGTCCCACTGCAGTGGAGGATGTTGTTGTTTGGCCCTTTACCCCATCAGGTAATTACACGGTGAAATCAGGTACACAGTTCCTCACCTTTGACCAAGCTCCATATCAACCTGTTGTGACTGCCCAGTCTGAGAATGATGTGTGGAAATTAATTTGGAATTTAAATGTGCAAAAAAAAGTCCAAAATTTCCTATGGAGGTCCTGCCATAATGCTATACCGGTGAAACAAAACTTGAAACGACGGCATATCCTGAATGAAGATGTATGTGAACTTTGCAAGCTCGAGATCGAATCAGTTGTTCACGCTCTCTGGGGATGCTCACAGCTCATGCAGGTTTGGGGCTCAATTCCTTCATTTTCGTTCAGGCAGACACAAGCATTTTCATCCATCAAAGAAGTGCTTATTCACACACACAAAGAACGGAAAAACCCGGAACTATTGGCATCAGTTATGTGGTCAATCTGGCATCGCAAAAACCAAGTCCGGACATCTCCCAAGGATTTTCCACTATCGCAGGTAGCTCCAACAGCGTCTCAAGCACTGGCTGACTTCCAACAGGCCAATTTAAATGATGATCTGCATCTCAGAAACTTTAGTCAATCCCGGATTAGATGGTCTCCATTGTCAAAGGGCATGATTAAAGTAAATTTTGACGGAGCCCAGTTCAGAGATATGGGCAAAGTGGGTTTGGGAGTCGTTATTCAAGATAGCAGAGGACAAGCAATTGCTTCTTTGTCTGAGCAAGCAACTCTTCCGTTCTCTCCAGAAATTGTCGAAGCTATGGCAGCAGCTAGAGCAATCTCTTTTGCACAGGGACTTGACTTCACCTCCTTCATACTAGAGGGGGACTCTACGAATATTATAAAAGCTCTACAGTTTGATGATAAGTCATTTTCTCCATATGGTCATATCCTCAGCTCAGCAAAATCCATGGTGGTAGTTGGAAGCAACATTAAGTACTCGCATGTGGGTCGAACTGGTAATATTGTAGCGCATAACTTAGCTAAACATGCTAGACATGTTAGAGGTATTTCGGTGTGGACGAAGGATGTTCGTCCACATCTATCTCATGTATTTTTTGCCGATCACGGCTGATCTTCTTAATAAAGTTCATGGTCTTGTTTCTCAAAAAAAAAAGAAAAAGTTATTTTTATCTAAGTTATTTTTATCTTTGGGTTATAGTTAGCTCAACTGGTAAAGTTTTTTATGTTTGTATAAGAGATTTGGAGTTCAATTTCCGCCTATACAAAAAATTAATTTGTGTCTTGGTCTGATGATAAAGAGCTATCATCAAGAGTGGACGCCGTAAGTTTAAATTCTCTAAAAAAAAAAAAAAAAGTTATTTCCATCGAGTTGAATTAAAATTTCACATTAATTATGAATTTGAAGTTTGCACATATGTCCTTATAAATTAGCTACTTGTAGGTGTGTTTTGCATTGCAATTAGCTAGGAGTGTGCAAGTCTTTTCAACTCAACTTACTATTGTGGGTGGGTTAAAAAAAAATTTAACCCAACTTAATTCATCACTTAACTTAACCCAACTTAGCCTAAGTGGATTGGGTTGAACTCATATGTTGGACAATTTTTTTAATTATTATTATTATTAAATTGAGCATTATAACAACTCAACCACAAATAAGAGCAAGTTTATAACCAAATAATCCTAAACATAACGCTAATTATATGAGAATAACTTAGGATTTAGGTTTTATTTAGAAAATTGAGTAAAAAAGTAAATAAAAGAATTGTACAATATAATTTTAAATTGATATGTTATACAAGAAAAAGGTAATCAGTGATGTATTAAGTTGCGTAAAAAAGTAATAAAAGAATTGCATAATATATTTATAAATCGATATTTAAATCGATATGTATAATTGTTTAATACACCACTGATAACCTTTTTCCTGTTGCAAAAAACTTTCCAAAGGAACAAATATCGACTTAATACACCCCTGATAAACTTAATAAACAAATTTTCCATAGGAACCAGCGGCACTTTATTTATTAACAAACTTCTTCATATCTGTTCAGGGGCGGAGCCACATAGTGGCTTGAGGGGGCCAAGGCCCCTGCAAAAAAAAAAAATTTCCCATTAGACTAGGAAGAAAAAATAATTAGGCCCCCCCAACATTACACAGCCCGCCCCCCTACCCATTTCTCACCCATTTTCCCAGCCCCCAATCAAAAATTAGGAACACCTCAAATTAAAAAAAAAATATATATATATATATATATATATATATATATCTGTTCTACTTTCAAGCAAAAAAAAAAAAAAAAAAAAAAAAGCCCAAAACAAATTTGAACTAAAATCTGAAAAAAAAAAAAAAAATTGTAATAGAGCCTCAGCCCACGGCAAGCCAAGCCCACGGCGAGCCCAAGCTCGCTCACGGCCAGCCCACGGATTCTCAACCAAAAAAAAAAAAAAAAAACCATTACAGAGCATCACGTCGCGTCGTCGCTGGCAGAGAGCAGAAACCCATCACATCGCTAGCAGTGGCAGAGAAATCAAACCCCAAATCCCCAATACTAAAGCTCATCAAACCCCCAAATCTAAAGCTCATCAAACTCCAGCAATCTAAAGCTCGTCAACTCCATCAAACCCACGGTCACGTTGATGTCGCCGTCATCGTCGCCGCAGCTCGATCGCCGCTCATCGCAGATCGGAGATCGTAAAGTTTTCTACCTCTGCTCCGGTGCTCGGCCTCGATGCGACGGTGCTCCCTCCGGCCCTCCCTCAAGGTATTTCTCACTTTTTCTCTCTGACTCTCTCAGTCTCTCTCTTTATCTGATCTCACTGAAAAATTGAAATCGCAGATCATGCTGCGGTGCTGCCTCTGCTTCGGTGCAGGCTGTGCAGCGGTGCTCGTTGACGTTGGCAGTTGCTCCCTGCCTCCCTCCGCTCCGGCAGTCCGACCCTCCCTCTCAAGGATAAGGTTTTTCACTTTTTCTCTCTAACTCTCTCTCAGTCTCTCTCTCTTTATCTCACTGAAGGAAAAAAATGAAAGAATATTTATGAAGAGTGAAGAGTCTCTTAACTCTTTATTCTTCTATCTTTAAATTCTGATCACACATTCACACATCTCGGTAAGTGTCTCTCTCTCTTTTGAATTGTGACTCTCTGAGTCTGATTGGCTGAATTTGCTTTTTTATGTTTTAGTGTTTTTGTCTTTTTTTTTTTTTTTTTTAATTTAGCTTTATCTTATCCTTTTTTGTTGTTGGTCAGTGACTCAGTGTTGCTTTTTTTTGTTTTAGACTTTTAGTATTCTTGTCTTTTTTTTTTTTTTTTTTTTTTGGCTTTATCTTATCCCTTTTTGTTGTTGGTCAGTGACTCAGTGTAGGTGTTTGGTGAAATATTAATTGTCATTTAGTGTAATGTGTGTTATGATTTGTGATTGGCATTGCGAAATTTTCTGATTGTAGCTAGCTATTGTGATTGGGGCACATTTTGTGCTTGTCTGTTGGCTATTGAGTGGGGTAGGGAGGGGGTAGATGGGCTATGGGCACATGGAATGTATAATGTTTGGCTCTTTTAATGTAATATGTACAAGAGGTTAAACAATATAACAAATTAAAGCAGTATAATTAATGGCAAATAAATTAAAGCAATATAGTTTATTGTTAAACTAAACAATAATAATTAAAACTATATAATTAAATTAACCAATACATTATAAAAGACAAATTAATTAAATTATTTTTGTTTTTGTTTGAGGGGTTATTATTAATTAAAGTTGTATTAAAAATTGGCTGACTGTTTAAATTATAGTGAAAATTTTGTTTTTTTCTTGAGTATGAATAACGTTCATATAACTAAATAAAAATTTCTAATTAAATTTTTCTTTTAAATTCTTTTCAAGTTAATTTTTGAGTCATATTCTTAAAGCTAAAAGAATTATGAGCAAACGAAAAACAATTGATGCATTCTTTAAGAAAAAAGATGTTAGCAATTCAGAAATTAGGACACCTGTGGCTGTAGAAACAAATGTTAATACTACAATGCCTGATAAACACCCCTCCAAATGTCCAAAACTTCAATTTGAAGAGATAGATCGTGATCCAGGATCAAGTAAACAAATATGTGAATTTCCTATCAACAAACAAGATGAAATCCGATGAGCTTATCTCATAAAAGGTCCATATTGTCGAACCACGTAAATACTGTCTTGTGCATGTGATTATTTTTCTTTTAGCGTTTAGTATATTTATGTTACAACCCGGCCCCCCCATGTATTTATTCCTGGCTACGCCCCTGTATCTGTTTATCAAAAACTTCTTCATATCTGAAAAACTATGGAAAGTTTGAGTTGGAGTACATGAACCTATTTAACAAAGATCATTATAGCAACAAGTAAACCAAAAACAAAATTAACTACAAAGAAAAGATTGGATGGCATAATGCAAAAGAGAGCAAAGACTAAGACATAGTTGCTTTAAATCTTTCTAAATGAAGTCACAAAACACTGGATTAATCTATCCTATTAAAAGGACATGGGCAAGGTGGAACAAGCACATCAACAACACCATCAAGCATTTGTGTTACCCTCATCATGGTAGGTCTAAGAGATGGATCTTCTTGAATGCACCAAATGGCAACCATGATATACCTCTCCAGTTTCTCTCTGTCATCCAAGACCTCCACATCATATTCAACCAGGGCATCTAATACTCCTTCCCTATAGCAGTCATAAGCCCAATCAGTCAAAATTGCTTTTTCTTCCTCAGTTGTCTTCACATCTACACTTCTTCGGCAGCAAATAATCTCCAGTAGCATGACACCATAGCTATAAACATCTACTTTGGTAGTAATTGGCATGTTCCTAAACCACTCAGGTGCAACATACCCTTTTGTTCCTCGGATGGCAGTACGTGTTTGGCTCTGGTCCATCATCAAAAGCTTCGCCAATCCAAAGTCTGCTATTCGAGCATTGTAGTATTCATCAAGAAGTATGTTTTGAGGTTTTATATCACAATGGATAATCTGGGTATTGCACTCGTCATGCAAGTACAAGAGTCCTCTCGCAATCCCAGAAGCAATACTGATTCTTTGCTTCCAATTGGGTTTCGAGTCTCCAAAAAGAAAACTTGCCAAAGTGCCATTGCTCAAGAACTCATATACCAGTAATCGCTGTAGTCCTTCATCACAGAATCCTAGCAGACGAACCAGATTTTTGTGATGTGTTTGACCGATTACTTTCACCTCAGTCTTGAATTCTCTCTCATAATCTTGAAACGAACTATGTAACTTCTTGACTGCCACAGGGACACTAGAACCCATTTCTATTGCTCCTTTGTAAACAACACCAAAAGCTCCCCTTCCCAATTCTTCCTTGAACCCATCTGTTGCTTCTGCAAGTTCTTGGTAAGTAAAACATCGCATATTTGTTTCCACAGAATTAACATTGCTCATAGGTCTTTTGAGCTTCTTGTGGTAAATAAAGAAAATACCCAGACAAATTGCAACAATTAAAATAATGTTAACAAACACAGAGCCACCGAGAAGAACTGACCACATTAGGACCAAATTGTTCCGATTCTTCTTCTCTACTTGTGCTTCAGGACTACCCATGCGAGGATCCGGATGTGGGATGGAATTATTGTTTCTGATTTTGATAAAAGCCTTCCCACCATTAAGCCTGCTATCAACTCTTCCATTAGAGAGAGGTAGCTTCTTCTTCCAACAGCTAGCACCTCTAAAAATGGCAACAGCACACATACAATCTTCCATGCAAGACTGTTTGCATTGATCTTCAGCATAAGGCGTGAGGAACGCGTAGTCTGCCTTTGGCCAATCTGTATTTATTAGCACCTCAAAAGAATAAAGATCTTTTCTTTGTTGACTTATCTCGTCTTCATCACAGTCTTGTATGAATTCTGGCTTGCAGCTGCCGTACTCGTCATTTGGATCGAGTAAGGAGAATCCCTTGGGGCATGTACACTTTGGCCTTGAATCTGATCTAATTGTGCAGACACTGTTATACCCACAAGTGCCACTACCAGCTGTAGATACTAAACTGGCAAGACAGATATTATTTGGGATAGACCAGAGCGCAGTCCAGCTTCCATTGGCATTGGAATTCCTTGGGTGAGAATATTGGGTGAAAACTCCATCAAAGTTGAGAGTAGCTCTGAAATAGAAATCAGCAGTTGACTCTAGCTTTACCTTGGTTAGAGGAAATGTTTGATTGTTCTCTCTCAGAACGTAAACGTAGCCTGAATTGTTGAAGACCAGTTGTTTACCAGGACTCGATGTACCAGAATCACCAGCGGTAGCAGTAGTTCCACTATTATAATAAGGGTCGTTAGGATTATCCGTGGGCAAGTTTATGGTATTGAGCACAAGATCCCCATCATCACGCAACCTTAGCAGAAACCTCCCTTTGGAAAAGTTGGTCTCTGATTTTCGAGAATAAAATACCCCAAATCTTTCCACAGTTTGTGAAGGCAATAATGTATCACTGGGATATTTGAAGGTCTCCCATAAGTTATTAAAGTTGCTATCTTGAAGAACAAAGTTGCCTGTGTTGGTCATAACACCATAGGCTACAGTACCAATAATTGTAATAGATCTCCATAACTCATCGCCTTGAGGACCAGTGAGTACTAGCCCATTGTCAGCAGTTAGCACCACTTTTGATCCCCTTGGAACCGGGTTATCTAATCTAGGATACCAAACAACGGTTTTATCTGGTATTTTGGCAAACCAAATGGAAAGAAGGAAGAGATCTTTCTGATCGAGTTGGCGAAATCCCATGGCAAAATCACCGGAAGGTGATAGCCATGAAGTGCTGTTGCCATTGGCTGTGAGAGAGTTGCCAACAGTAACATTACCATTATTTTGTGCAATAGAAGAAATTGGTAGCAAGACTAGTAAGAAAACAAGAAGGTGAGGAAGAACAAATACCATGATGACTGTCAGAGTGAATTGGGTTCTTACAACAAAAAAATAAATGGACTCGAATAAAATAGCCTAGCTATGATGAAAAGATAATCTACTATTGTTCATCCACACACGCGCGCACAAAAAAATCCAGTACTGGCCTAAGTCAAGCAAACGACTTTGATTTGTTAGCTTCAACCGTGCTTCATTATCTGAAAAACGATAGGACCACGAAAAAATTTGTGGTCCTTGCATTGTTCTCATTTTCTAAGAGGAATTAGGATGTTTCTTTTATTCCTCACATATTATTGGAATTATCTTTTGAATATGACTTAGTTCCGGTGTATCAGATGACACGTGTATCAGCTTGAACGCACTAAAGCTAAAACTTTTAGTGCTTGTTTGGCCAGCACGTTGCGTCTGGCGTTTACGTTTTCAGATCTTTTTTTTTTTTTTCACGCGTTTCCAGCTTTTCAGAGACAACTTTGTACTGTAGCAGGATTGTAGCCGCAATAGTTGACTTTTCAGCACAAATTTTACTGTTCATGGACCCACAAATTTCACTTTTCAGCAACTTTTTTATTAAAAATAGGTCACACGGTACTATTTACACATCTAGTGTCTTACTCGTAATTTACAGCTGTTGCAGCATATATACACTGTATATGCTGAAAATTACCAAAATAACCTTAAAACCTACAAAATGACCAAAATACTCTCAAAATCTCAAAAAATGACCAAAATACCTCCCGAAACCTAGAAAATTACCAAAATACCCCAAAATCTAAAAATTACCAAAATACTCCTGAAACATTAAAAAATGACCAAAATGCCCCTGAAACCAAAAAAAAAAGACCAAAATACCCCCAAAACCCAAAAAATGACCAAAATACCCACAAATCCCAAAAATGACCAAAATACCCTCGAAACCCAAAAAATGACCCAAATACCCTCGAAACCTGAAAATGACCAAAATAGCCCCAAAACCCAAAAAAGACCAAAATACCCCTAAAATCCAAAAAATGACCAAAATACCCCTAAAATCCAAAAAAGACCAAAATACCCCCGAAACCCAAAAAATGACCAAAATACCCTCGAAACCTAAAAATGACCAAAATACCCGTAAAACCAAAAAAAGACCAAAATACCCCTAAAACCCAAAAAATGATGAAAATACCCCTAAAACTCAAAAAATGACTAAAATACCCCCGAAACCTAAAAATGACCAAAATACTCCCGAAACCCAAAAATTGACCAAAATACCCCCGAAACCTAAAAATGAAGAAAATACCCCTAAAACCCAAAAAATGACCAAAATACCCTTGAAACCTAAAATTACCAAAAATACTCTGAAACCTCTAAAATGACCAAAATATCTCTAAACCTATAAAACAACCAAAATACCCCTCAAAATATCTAAAATGACCAACATACAACTAATCCTGTAAGATGAACAAAATACACCCGAAGCCTCTAAAATTACAAAAATAGGGGTGTGGGGTATCTTAGTCATTTTTTAGGTTTATGGGGGTATTTTGGTCATTTTTTAGGTTTAGAGAGTACTTTGGTCATTTTTTAGTTTTATGGGGGATTTTGGTAATTTTTTAGATTTAAGGTGTATTTTTATCGACTTACAGGTTTAAGGGGCTTTTTTGTCATTTTATAGGTTTCGGAGTATTTTGGTCATTTTTTAGGTTTCAGGGGGTATTTTAGTTAATTTTTAGGTTTCGAATGTATATCGATCATTTTTTAGGTTTATGGGGTATTTTGGTCATTTTTAGGTTTCTATGTTATTTTGGTCAATTTTTAGGCTTCATGGTTATTTTGGCCGTTTTAAAGGTTTTGTGGTTATTTTGGTCAATTTTTAGGATTCATGGTTATTTTGGCCACTTTTAAGGTTTCGGGGGTATTTTGGTCATTTTTAGTTTTCAAGGTTATTTTGGTCAATTTTTAGGCTTTGAGGTTATTTTGGCTATTTTTTAGGTTTCAGAAGTATTTTAGTAATTTTTTAGGTTTTTGAGGTATTTTGGACATTTTTTGGGTTTAGGGGGTATTTTGGTCATTTTTAGGTTTCGGGGGTATTTTGGTCATTTTTTGGGTTTTAGGAGTATTTTGGTCATTTTTTATGTTTCGGGGTATTTTGGTCATTTTATATGTTCTGGGGGTATTTTTGTCATTTTATGGGTTTTTGGGGTACTTTGGTAATTTTTAGGTTTCAGGGGTATTTTGGTCATTTTTTAGGTTTTAGGAGTATTTTGGTCATTTTTTATGTTTCGGGGGTATTTTGGTAATTTTTTGGTTTCAGAGGTTTTTTGGTAATTTTTTGGTTTTTGGGGTATTTTGGTAATTTTTAGGTTTCAGGGGTATTTTGGTCATTTTTTGGGTTCTAAGGGTATTTTGGTCATATTGTAGGTTTCAAGATTATTTTGGTAATTTTTAGATTTCGGGGGTATTTTGGTCATTTTTTAGGTTTCCGAGGGGATTTTGGTCATTTTTTGGGTTTTGGAGGGTATTTTGGTAATTTTTAGGTTTCAGGGGTATTTTGGTCATTTTTTGGGTTCTAAGGGTATTTTGGTCATTTTGTAGGTTTCAAGATTATTTTGGTAATTTTTAGGTTTCGAGGGTATTTTGGTCATTTTTTAGGTTTTGGGGGGTATTTTGGTCATTTTTAGGTTTTGGGAGTATTTTGGTCATTTATTTGGGTTTCGGGAGTATTTTGGTCATTTTGTTGGTTTCGTGGTTATTTTGATAATTTTTAGATTTTGGGGTATTTTGGTCATTTTTGAAGATTTTAGAGTATTTTGGTCATTTACACTTTAGGAGCATTTTGGTAATTTTGATAATTAGGTAATTGGGTGTGTTGGGGTTTACCCATAATAATTGGGTTGGGTTGGGTTTGGGTTAGAAGCAATTAATTAAATGGGTTTTAATGGGTAAATGAATTTTATATATCCAATACAATTATGCCCACCCCAAACCCACCCATTTGACACCCCTAATATACAGGTATGTAATAGAAGTAACTATGGTACGTTCAAGACAAAGTATGGAACGAAAACATAAAAACTTGTTTTGACAATAGTTCTTAGTGTTTAAACACAAAAAATTATTGTTCTAAAAAAAAAATGTGTTTATTACAATTATTTTTTTTTAGAATGTTTGAGTCACCTTTTTTTTTTTTTTTTTTTTTTTAGGATGTTTAAACATTAAATTTAAAAAACTCTTCAATTTTCAAATTTCAAACAACATTGCACCGTCATAAAAATTTTAAAATATGTGAGGCCCACCTGAATTAGACAACATCTCAACGGATCCCTCTCTCCAACGCATACAGGCCCCTCTTTTCTCTCTCTACCCTCTTCACAAGTCACGCCGATCACTTTTCTGCAAACCCCATGCAGCGCCTTTGAGCTCATCTCTCTCCCTCTTTCACAACGGCAAGATCTCTACTCCATCATAAATCCTTCCCAAAGCCCACCCTCCCCTCATAAATCCATAGTCACAGCTTATTCAATCCCTCCCCATCGCCCACCTACTCATCAATTACTTCCCAAAATGCCGTATTTTTGTAGCCTTTGCTTCATATAGACTTTTCTTGCCATTAACATAGGTGTAGGTCACTTGTAGCATCAATATCACTTTGACGTGAAAAGACTACATATTTAACTTCTTGGCAAAATTTTCCTATGATATTTAATATTTCATTCTATTGGAGACGGAAAACGACTTCAGTAAATAGAAAGATAAGAACTTCTTTAGCTTTGTAATAATATCGAATACTTTTACAATTAGGTCGACGAATTACAGTTTGGTTTTTTTTTTTTTTTTTTTTTTTTGAGTGAATAACGAAAAGAGTATATGAAACTTATAAGTGTTGGTGTCAAACCATTCTTAAAATGATGTGATTATTTTCTAGTAATGTATAGTTGATACTATATATAAGATTTTTTAAATTAAACTATCTACATTTGTTATTTGAAAGTATTTTAAATTTTGTAAGTTTTTTTTTTTCCCCAAAGAAACATAATACATTTTACATTAAATTATTATATAAAGTAAGATATTTTGTAAAAAAATATAACATGTGATTGGAATTTGTTTCTAGTACTCTCTACAAATGGTTCATCTTCTATATATCTTGAATTGCCTAAAGAAAAAACAGATATAAGTAAATCTATTACTTGTATTAGGAAAAAAAAAAGAAAAAAAAACACAAGACTTTAATAACATAAGAAAAATATAATTTTATCAATAACTTACCAATATTACACTGAAAATGTGACATAATTTTTAATGAAGGAGCTCATCTTTCTACACAAACATCTTCTCCCAAAGCATTACTAAAGTTGACCAAGTGGATTGAATGTCGGAAGTAGACCTAATTGGACCGAAATAAACTAAGTAGACCAAAATGTTATGTTGATATGGCTTCAATAGGAGCATAGCAACAATAAATACTATGTTTAAGTTTTAAGATATGTAAACACCCCATTTTGCAACTCACATTTCACCTCACTTGCGTTGTATTGCATATCATCACCATCTCATATCTCTAGGGCAAAACTGTAATTTCAATTGTTTGACCTCTAAATACATTACACGAAATGAGTCTTGAGGTCATAACAATCAAACAACAGTTCATGAGCATTGATTGAACCATTGGATTAAAATATATCAAAGAAACCAATTTTAACTATAAGGTGAACTTGCATAAATTAGGTCTCAACCATACGTGATTATGATCTATTAATTTTAATTGGTTTATTTTTAGTCCAATTTAAATTAAATGATGTGTCATAAACTCATAATCCTATTAGCCAAGGATAGGGTTAATTTATGGTAATGTTGCGTACATCCAATCTAATCCAATGCCAAATCATTTATTAATTCCTGACATAATCCCTTCTCAAAAAAAAAAATTCCTGACATAATAGGCAGAAATTGATTTATTAAAAAAATAATTAATTAATTGGACTTTTTTGGAATTAATTTGGAAAAAAAAGATCTAGAAGATCTAGGACCAAGTGCCAATCAGCACTTGGGTTAGATCCCCAGATTTTCTTAACTTTTTAGTTAGGCTTGCTCCCCACTCCAATTGACTTTGACGCTTTGTTTGTTTTGATAATAATGTTTTCAAGAAAATGAGTAATTTCTCAAAAAATATTTTCTATAAAACTATATCATTTTCCTATGTTTCGTAGCAACTTTAAATGGGTTGAAAAACATTTCTCAAAAAAAAAAAAAAAAAAAGGGGTTGAAAAACAATCTCCTAACCTCCCTTGTTTAGCTTGTTGTAAGATAGAGCTGTTTTCTAAAAATATTTAGTGAAAAATAATCTTTAAAAATAAGTCATACTTTTTATGTTAACCAAATATAGTTTTCTTCTGACTCAATTTTTCTGATGTTACCAAAAACTAGAAATACGGAAAACAATTTATACACAAAGTTTTCCATTGAAACAAATGGAGCATGATTCATACATTTTTTCTTCAAAAAACCTAATTTTCTTAAGTTCCACATTGCCCAAAGACTCATCCTTAGCTACCTCACATTTAGTATAAATACCCTACTCCACCATCAGTTAAAAAACACACCGAGTACATTAGAAACTCCATAAATTCTCAAAGCTTCCTAGCAAATTAATTGAGATTTCTCTCCCTCCCACTATCCCTATTCTCTAGAGTTAGTAGTAGTGAAATATGCTATATTATCTCTAGCAAGTATTTAGAACCCTTAAGAAAAAGTTTTAGTGCTTAATCACTTTTAATACTAAACTAACAACTTAGTCCAATGTACGTGCTTAGCCCAGTGTCATGTTGCAAGCAAAATTAAGAACACTCTAAAGCATGTAAGAAGCAATATGAAAATGCAGAAAATAAAATGAACCACACAAAAACACCAAGATATGCTTTTGAAGAGGAAAACCTGATCACTTGGCCAAAAAAACCTCTCCGCTGAGCACACGTCGAATAACTCCACTAGTATGTATAGTTGCAGAACATGGATGACTATAAACCCTCCAAGCCTATATCTCCCTATGTACTTGAGCCTTCCAAGCTCCAGCTAGCAATCAACTTCGCGGAGTCTTTTCTTCATCTAACTTACTGGACTCACCATCGTTGAGTCGCCAATGGAAAGCCACCAAAGGATTCGGATTTGAATATGGATTCTCAAGTTTCCATAGCCATTCACTCACTCATAAGGTCTGTGTTTACGGGCAAGAATGGTGTATACTGAATCTCAATCAATACAATAAAGGAGATGGAAAAGAGAGGTAGGATATTGGTTTTTCTCAAGGAAAAAAGCTCTCTCTTTTCATACACTTGATAGGCTTTACTCTTTTATCACTCTTTTGGTTTCTAGGGTTTGTTCAACCCTTATTTGAAGCCTCTTGCCACGCTTCACAGCTATGTGTGTGTGTGTGTGCTCGCTAGTAGATAAGTAGTGGACAAGTGTAGTACAGAGTACAAATATTGTGCAACTCATGACTTGGTTGCACCCTAAGGTTGCGTGGTGGTCGCGAGGTACATGACTACACTTTCATCCAAAACACCTACCATGTGGATCTCATGGCCATCTAGGTCACCTCTTGGTCGCAATATCCCTGGTTGATGCTTCTTCCAAACTTGAAGGAGAGGCATAAGTACTCTAACCCAAATTACATAAAAGCCCAAAAAAAATACATCAAACATAAAATGCATTACATAAAACTTTTTGTCACTAAATAAATCCAACATAATAAAATGGACATCTCAAGTAGGAAGGTGCCATTGGTGTCTTGTACCTCCTAGTCTTAATTCACTAGAAGGTATAGTTCAGACCTCTTAGTCTCATCAGGCTACCAACTTCCTACTTATGAATCCCCCTTTAGGGGAGCTTTCTAGCTTAGAGTGCTCAGGAGTGTCAGTGCATGCAACTAAGGTTTCTAAACCTTCTTTATTTATTGCACAAGCTTTTTAGATTCAAGCATGTTTTGATTTCTAGTTCTTCGCATGTTCTTTTTTGCTAGACTATTAGATCTAGTTTGTTCTTAGTCTTTGCATGATTAAGGTTTTTCAGTTTATATAACATATTCACATGCTCTTAGATGAGGATTTTTCAATTCAATAACATATTCACATGCTGTTAAACTAAGGTTTATCACATCACACACATATTCACTATCTCTTTCAATATCAATTCTTTGCATGCCTAGATTAGGGTTTCATCATACTTTTGCATGTTTCAATCTTTGCAATCATATTTTTGGGATGATATAAACTTTTTGAATAATGTGATATGATCATTGGCCACCATAATCTAGAAGATTGGTTTTCCCAGGTAGGTTGGGTGCCTAAAACCTTCTCGATCCTTTAACCTAGCATCCAAACTTAAATCAAGAGCTAGTAGATTATGTTTTTCCTTATAATCTTCTCTTTTTAGATTATAACTAGAAATCAAAGTGATATACTTTTGTTTTAGATTGTATCTAGGAGCAAGGCCATGTAATTTTCTAGTTATTATAAGATATACAATTTTCATTTCATCAATAAAAGTGATGTATCTTTTCAATTTTGGTTTCTTATTTTCTCTATTAAAATAAGTGATGACTCCATTATAAAGCCCTTGACCTAGGAGGAATGATAACAATAGTAGAACATCCACTGTCTCTTGAAAGGCAATAACATAACTTCATCCATTCACGTGGGTTTATGCCTAAAAACCTTCCTTTTCGATTTGAAAGGTTTTGGGGCCAAGGGCGCGGTGTTTCACAAGATATTATATAGATTTAAAGAAATAACGCAAAACAAGTTAAAGGGTAAATATAGGAAAATTACCTAGACGTTTTGAGCTAATGCCTATGAGAAATTGCCCCTTCTCATGTTCTACAAGAGCACCTAATGTTCCTTCTTGAAAGCAGTCATAAGCCCAATCAGTCAAAATTATTGTCTTCTCTCTTTTAAACTCCATATCTACACTTTTTTTACAACAAATGATGTCCAACAGCATGACATCGAAGCTGTACACATCAACTTTAGCAGTGACTGGCATATTTCTAAACCGCTCAAGTGCAACATACCCCTTTGTTACTCTAATGCTAGTACGAGTATGACTTTAATTCATCATAAAAAGCTTTGATAATCCAAAATCAGAAATTTGAGCACTGTAATATTTATCTCACGAAGTGTGTTTTGAATCTTAATATCACAATGGATAATCTCGCTGCTGCACTCTTATACCAATAACCGTTGCACACAAAATTTTAGTGACTTTTGGTTGCTTTTGAGGGTGTAAAATTGTGTAAAACAGTTTGTATATAATAAACACTAGCCGCAAACCTGCGCGTTACGTGTAATAATCATTTTTATGGTGGTTTTATTAAATTTTTTTTTTTTTACAATTTAAACTAATTTAATAAATAATAATATATTTCATAATCATAGTTTATTTATTATAAGAACAATCATAAATGTAATATAAGAACAAACATAAATCATAAAAATAAATTTTGTCGTACCAAAATGAAAACAATATAATTTTTCTTAGAAATTTAAAAGGCAAGTTAATGAAAGTATTCATTTTTTAATAAATGTTTTTTTTTTAATAAAAGTTATAATCATTAAAAATAATATGAAATTTGAAAATTATTCTTTTAGTTTTAAACAAACTTTCTCAAACCTTATGTTTTCTGCCTACAATCCAAAACATTGAAAAACGTAACTAAGAAAATTAGTAAACTTAACAATGATTAATTGGACTAATTAGAAAAAACAATTTGTTGTTGATAATCTATTAAGATTATTTTCTTTGCAGAAATTGTAATTTCATCCACCCAAAACATATTATCAAATAAACAATTATTAGCAAAATCTAAGAATTAAATTTCTATATATGCATTGTTATAAAATAATAATAACAATTAAAGTAAAATTGCAAAAGCTAAAATTTGTCACTTATCTGATTATTTTTGTTTGGCTAACCTATACTTTTCTCTAAATAAATCACATTATAGAGTACTTCTAATACAACTATTAAGAGTACTTTGTCCAACACAAAAGATTAAAAATAAACAAAAATTAGTAAAATCTCATAGTTTAACATCTAAATTGAGCATTATAAAAAATTATGATGTGTCATAGAATAAATAACAAATGATCAAAATCATGTTATGTAATAGAATAATATTATATTTTTGGCGAAAAGCCACTTTTAGTCCCTACATTTTTAGGCGATTCCCATTTTAGTCCCTACATTTTATTTTTACCGCTTTTAGTCCCTATTCTGAAAAACGCCATTTATTTTAGTCCTTCCCGTCAGTGCCCTAACGGCAGAGTCCTAGGTGGCAGACGGAGTGCATCGCTAGCACACTAAATGCTGACGTCATCATTAAAATAATAATATAATATATTATTTAGCATTTTAAAAATGCCACGTCATTTTTTAAAAACAAAAAATAATTTATGAAATTTAACTAAATGAAAAAAAAAGAAAAAACAGAAATAAAAACCAAAAATAATATAAATTGAGATCTAGCTTTATTTTGAGTAAGAACATACAAGAACATAAACTTACTCATTGTTTTTTTTGCAACCAAACACAATATCAGCTGAAAACCTTTATTATCAAAAATATTTTTTTTGATACGGGAAAATAAGTAAATAAACCCAGTCAATGTTTATCAAAAATTTAGTAACCCATTGTTCTTTCCCTAACATCAGAAACCCAGAAATTTAAAAAAAAAAATTGAAGTTGTTCTTCGTGTTCTTCCTAGACCCAGAAATTTTCTTCAGAAACAAACTCACACACACAAAACCCATAAAAACAAACAACTCCACGTTCTCTCCAAAAAAATAAAAACACAAACAAATCCAGAACAAGAGCAAGGATACCATGAACAACAAAAACCCAGAAAATCCTAATCTGATCTGAGCAACAACCTAGAAAAATTTAGCCACCACACTCACTTAAGCCTAATCTGATCTGAGCAACAACCCAGAAAAACCCAGCCGCGTCCACATCCTCGACTTTACTCCGACTCCTTCCTTCCCTTTCATAGAACTCGCCTTCTTCGACATCGATAAGAACCCGCCTCAGAATCTCTTTCTTTTTAGCCTGACCGCCGCATTGTTCTGGATAGTCCGGGAACCCGAATCGAAGAGTGAGACGAAGGAGGGAGGAATGGTTTGGTGGTCGAGGAATAAGCTGCCGAGTCCGAGACGCGGATCGGAGGGCTCGGAATTGATTAGGAGGTGGGTGAGCCATCGATCTGGACCGTGCATTGGTGCAGTAGCAGTGGTGGTGGTGAGAGAGAGTGAGGTTTTGATAGTTGAGTGAGTTGGTGGGAGTGGGGTTTGCGTTTGGGTTTTAATAAGTGCATTGGGATTTTTAAAAAGAAAAAAAAAATTGGGGGGAGGCTTGAGGAGTTAGAGAGAGAGAGAGAGAATGGAATGGGAATGGGATTTTTCTGGGTTGTTGCTTAAATCAGATTAGGATTTTCTGGGTTTTTGTTGTTCATCGGGTATCCTTGCTCTTGTTCTGGATTTGTTTGTGTTTTTGTTTTTTTGAAGAGAACGTGGAGTTGTTTGTTTTTATGGGTTTTGTGTGTGTGTTTGTTTCTGAAAAAAATTTCTGGGTCTAGGAAGAACACGAAGAACAACTTCAGTTTTTTTTTTTTTAATTTTTGGGTTTCTAATGTCAGGGAAAGAACAATGGGTTACTAAATTTTTGATAAACACTGACTGGGTTTATTTACTTATTTTCTCGTATAAAAAAAAATATTTTTGATAATAAAGGTTTTCAACTGATATTATGTTTGGTTGCAAACAAAACAATGAGTAGGTTTATGTTCTTGTATGTTCTTACTCAAAATAAAGTTAGATCTCAATTTATATTATTTTTGGTTTTTATTTCTGTTTTTTCTTTTTTTTCATTTAGTTAAAATTCATAAATTATTTTTTGTTTTTAAAAAATGACGTGGCATTTTTAAAATGCTAAATAATATATTATATTATTATTTTAATACTGACGTCAACATTTAGTGTGCCAGCGATGCACTCCGTCTGCCACCTAGGACTTTGCCGTTAGGGCACTGACGGGAAGGACTAAAATATATGACGTTTTTCAGAATAGGGACTAAAAGCGGTAAAAATAAAATGTAGGGACTAAAATGGGAATCGCCTGAAAATGTAGGGACTAAAAGTGGCTTTTCGCCTATATTTTTAAATGCTACATTTAATTCTTTATAACGCAATAGGATAAAATTTAACAAACAAAGAGAACAAATAAAAAAAAAACAATTTAAAAAACAAAGAAAAACAATAAATACCAAAGTTTCCAAATCATGCTATGTAATAGAATAATATTATATTTTTATATGCTATATTTAATTCTTTATAATGCAATAGGATAAAATTTAACAATCAAAGAGAACCAAAAAAAAATTAAAATTAAAATTAAAAACAAAACTAAATCGCATTAACCTAAAGTAGAGTTTTAAAGAATATAAAAATTTTTTAGCCTAAAGCAGAGATACAAGAAAAATAAAAAATCCACCAAAAAATTAAGAGAGAGAGAGAGAGAGAGAGAGCCTTTGTTTTGTGTGGGAAAACTATGCATAGAATGGAAGAGATAGTGATGAATTTATAGTAAGAGGGTGTGAATAAAAAGAGACAAAAATAAAGGAAGATGAAGGGGAAGAGGAAGAATGATATTAATGTAGAGGGTAGTGGGGAGATGAAAAGGTAAGGGATGGAGAAATGTTGAAGAAGTAGTGGGGAGATGAAAAAGTAAAGGAGGAAGAAAGGTTGGAGAAGTATAAATATTAAAAAAATAAATGTTAAAAACAATTATAGGAAAATTGAAAAAAAAAAAAGAAGATAATGACATGAACGTTAATATGGCTCAATTAGAGCGTAGTAATAATAAATGCTATGCTTAGGCTTTAAGATATATATAGATAGATTATATAGAAATATAATAATATTAGACACATGTTTACAAATATTTCAGCATCCATTTACCCTTTTTGGTAATAAATTTCATGGAAGTAAATACAAATTGTATTTATTTTTTTAGTGATTGGGAGACTGAATTTTTATCTTTCATACAGAGATCAAGTCTTACTTATGATTAGCCATTACTTAAATTAAAATTTTACATAATTAAATTCATTCATTCATCATTACTTGTCTATAGCTTCAACAATTGTTCAAAATACAATTTTTATATTCTCGTTAGATGGTGAAGAACTAGGAAAATACTTGTTTGTAATTATTATGAATAAGAAAATATTAATATGTTTCATAACTTTACTTTAAATGATTGATAGGCAAGAATCATATGTCGTCTACTAAATTTATTTATTTATTTTTAAATGTAACTATAGTTCAGTTTAAAGGGAAGGAAAAAATTAAAAAAATAAGTAAGTAAAAAAGTGACTTCAATGGTGGGCTCAAATATAAAAGTACGATCAGATGTGATATTGGTACTACCAAATGTGATGATGAAATTGTCAAATGTGAAGAAAAAAAAATAAATGAACTACTAAATGTGATAAAAGTACTATCAAATATGATGTTAGTACTGTCGAATATGACAATGGAACCATCAAATGTGAGGAAAAAAAATAAGAGAACCACCAAATGTAACAAAAGAACAATGACATGTGATGTTGAAACTTCACAATGTGAGGATGGAATCGTTAAATGCGAGAAAAAAAAAAGGAATCATTGAATGTGGCAAAAGTACAGTCACATTTGATGTTAGTACTATATAATGTGAGGATGGAGCTGTCAAATA
Source organism: Quercus ilex subsp. ballota (assembly GCA_032727855.1). Lineage (NCBI taxonomy): Eukaryota > Viridiplantae > Streptophyta > Magnoliopsida > Fagales > Fagaceae > Quercus > Quercus ilex. Next base: position 21,246,790 of record CM064908.1, on the reverse strand, counting down.
TGAGAAAAAAAATAAGGGAACCATTAAATGTGACAAAGTACTTTCAAATGTGATATTGAAACTGCACAATGTGAGAATGAAACCGTTAAATGTGAGAAAAAATAAAGGAACCGCCAAATGTGATGTTAGAACTACACAATGTGAGTACGAAACTGTCAAATGTGAGAAAAAAATAAGGGAACCGACAAATGTGACAAAAGAACGATCACATGTGATATTGGAACTACACAATATGAGGATGAAATCGTCAAATGTGAGAAAAAATAAGGAAACCACTAAATGTGGCAAAAGAATTGTCAAATGTGATGTTGGAACTACACAATGTGAGGATAGAACTATCAAATGTAAAAAAATAAAAATAAATGAGAGAACCATCAAATGTTACAAAAGTATTGTCTAATGTGATGTGAGAACTGCATAATGTAATGATGAAACTATCAAATATGAAAAAAAAATAAAGAAATCACCAAATGTGACAAAAAGAATTCTTCCATGTAATATTACTATATTAAAACGGTACAATAAGAGGATGAAATTGTTAATATAAGGATTTGGTAACCTGATATCGTCGCCTACTAGTTGATACCATAGCCAAAAAAAAAAGAGGGGTAGGGTTGAATTGCCCATCATGTTTGTATGAACACTAGATTGAATTTTTAATCATGAAATAAATTTTAAACGAGTCCTGTGAGTGTTTATATATATAGCTATGTATTGGGTTGACAGAGATTGCCGGTTTGAATGAAACTATGTGGCGCCGCGACTATTATACCCAGCGTCACCACCATTTATGGCCATTGTGAGCTACCTAAGAACCTGCTACATGGGAAATCAAAGACAGCCATGGAAGTTTCTCTCATATCCCATTTTTTTAAGGAGGTGTTTGCTCTCTCCATTGTTTGAATTTCTGCACTTTCCTAGTCTAGGATTTTGAAAATTTGGGAATTTCTTCAAATCATGCATTTTTAAGCTTCAATTTACACTTTTAATTCATGGGTCATGTTCCAAGATTCATATACGTTGTTTCTAGATGATGTATCATGTATGTGGGATGAATTTCATGCATTTTGGCTCTCATGTATACCCATTCTTGTTTATGCACACCAAGTGTTTGCTAAAATGACAAATTCCTAATAGGTCTAGTTTTTAAGTGTTTTTCATTGTTATTATCTCAAACTTCTAATTTGAATTAGGATGAACATTGTCTAGGAATCACGTTTTGACTTTGATTATCATGCATTCCTCTTGTACATCAAGGCATTATAGGACTTGTCCTGTGATTTTTTATTTTATCTATTGAGCGTTCCGTTCCGTTCCTTTCATGCTAGATTCTTTAGGATTCAATGTTGGACTAGTGGCCTAAGAGTTCATGACATATTGCTGGTCCCAAGGTGCATTATGGCAACACATTGCCTACCCAAGACCACTGCTACTCCCAGGTATGATGAGAGTCGATTCCAAGACCTTAATGCGCCCCTTATGTATTTTAGAGTCTTTTCCAAAATGTCACCTTCAATTGGAAGGGGTAGTAACCTTTACTGAGCTTAGGCACACTTGTATCCTCAAGTCTTTCAGTCCCGTTTTTTGCAGCTAGCTTAGCCCTCTAACATGGAATTATTGACCACAAAAATTTATCAGATGCAATAGATTGAACCTAATTATCAAAATCTAACATTTTCTTTAGGTCACTAACCCATAGGCTATTGAACACAAACCATCTTAGTTGTCTTAGTTTCATTGCAATTTTTTTTTCCAGTCTTTTTCTTATGTAGTTTGTTGATCAGTGAATAATTTCCTGTACGTACAAACACATAAAAGAAATAGAAAGAACACAATGAAAAGGAAAATCACAACCTCACAGGACAAGAAACAACAAACTCAGAAACGCAAAACAAACAATAGACCACACAGTTTTGCAAACCTCTGCTTTATAGTTCCAAAAAAAAAAAAAACTTTATATTGGAATTTTATTTATATTTTATAAACGAAACTTCTACCTCGACATCTATCTTTAAGGCCCTCATCCACCCAAGAGTACATTAACCAATATAACAAAGATCATTATAAAACAGGCCAAAAAAAGTATTTGACTACAACCAAAAGATCTGATGGTATACTGCAAATAGAGAGCAAAGACTAAGACAGACATAGTTATTGTAAATCTTTAATGTTGCATTAACCTGTCCTACTAAACAGAAACGGGCAAGGTCGAACGAGCACTTCAACAACACCCTCAAGCATCTGCGTAACCCTATTCATGGTAGTTGGTAGGTCTAAGAGATGGATCTTCTTGAATACACCAAATGGTAACCATCACATACCTCTCCAGCTTCTCTTTGTCATCCACTTCCTCCACATTATATTCAACTAGAGCATCTAGTGCTCCTTCCCTATAGCAGTCATAAGCCCAATCAGTCAAAATTGCCTTTTCTTCCTCAATTGTCTCCATATCTATACTTCTATGGCAGCAAATTATCTCTAGTAGCACGACACCGTAGCTATAAACATTGACTTTGGGTGTGATCGGCATGTTCCTAAACCATTTGGGTGCAACATACCCTTTCATTCCTTTGATGTTAGTATGAGTTTTTCTTTGGTTCAATCTCAAAAGTTTTGCCAATCCAAAGTCAGAAATTCAACATTGTAATAGTTGTCAAGAAGTATGTTTTGAGGCTTTATATCACAATGGATAATTTGTTTGCTGCACTCTTCATGTAAGTACCAGAGTCCTCTTGCAACCCTAACTGCAATTTGGATTCTTTGATTCCAACTAGGTTTCAAGTCTCCGAAAAGAAAGCTTGCTAAAGTGCCGTTACTCAAGAACTCATATACCAGTAATCGATGTAGTCCCTCATCACAAAATCCAAGTAGACAAACAAGATTCTTGTGATGCGTTTGACCGATCACATTCACTTCAGTCTTGAACTCTCTCTCATAATCTTGAAATGAACTACTTAATTTCTTGACTGCCACTAGGACACCAGAGTCCATTTCTTTAGCTCCTTTGTAAACAACACCAAAAGCTCCCTTACCCAATTCTTCCTTGAAACCATCTGTAGTTTCTACAAGTTCTTGGTAAGTAAAACATCTCAAATTCATCTCCACAGCACCAAAATTTCTCATAGGAGTTTTGAGCTTCTTACGGTAAATAGAGAAAACACTCACACAAATTGCAACAATGAATATAATGTTAACAAACACAGAGCTAGCGAGAAGCACTGACCACATGAGGATCAAATTGTCCTGAATCTTCTTCTTTGTTTCCAGAACTGGCAAACGATGATCCGGAAGTGTGATTGAGTTTTTTTTTTTTTTTTTTTTTTAATTTATTTATTTATTTATTTATAAGCCTTTGAGCCCATAATGCTTTTGTCCACTCTCCCATTAGAGAGAGGTAGCTTCTTTTTGTAACAGCTATCATCCTCTTTAAAAACGGCAACAAGACACATCTAATCTTCCATGCAAGACTTGCTGCATTGATCTTCAGTGTAAGGCTTCAAGAGTGCGTAGTATTCTGAGTTTATCCATTGTATATTTGTTATCACTTCAAAATAATAAAGATCATTTCTAGGACTTGGCTTGGCTTGGCTTCTTCACAGCCTTGAATGAAGTCTGGTTTGCAGCTGCCATACGGGTCCTTTGGATTGAGTAAAGAGTATTCCTTGGGGCATGTACAGATCGGCCTCTTATTAGATCCAAGGGTGCATATACTATTAAAATCACAAGTGCCACTATCTAGTAATGCAGAATTGTCCATACAAATATTATCCGGCACAGTCCAAATCGGTTCCAGCTTTCATTGGCATTGGAATTCTTTGGGTAAGAATATAGCGTGAAAACTCCATCAAAGTTGAGTGTCTCTAAAATAGAAATCAGCAGATGACTCTAGCTTTTCTTGTAGAGGAAGTGTTTGGTTGTTATCTCTCAGAATGTATATATAGCCTGACTGGTTAAAGACTAGTTGTTTACGAGGATTCGATGGTACAGAATCACTTATACTAGTACCACTTGTATAATAAGGTCCACTAGGATTATCCGTGGGCAAGTTTATGGCATTGAGCACAAGATTACCTTCAGGAATCAAACGTAGCTGGAACCTTTCTTTGGAAAAGTTTGTCTCTGATTGTCAAGAAGAAAGCTTCCCTCCAATATCCATATTTTGTGAAGGCAACAACGTATCTGAGGGACTCTTGAAGCTCTCCCATAGCTTATTAAAGTTGCTATCTTGAAGCACAAAGTTGCCTGTGTTGTTCATAACACCATTGGCCACAGTACCAAAAATGCTATGAGATGTCCATAACTCATCCCCTTGAGGACCAGTAAGTACTAGCCCATGGCAAGCAGTTAGCTCCACTTTTGATCCCCTAGGTGCAGGGTTATCTAGTCTTGCATACCAAACTATGGTTTAATCTGGTACTTTGGCAAACCAAATGGAAAGCAGGAAGAGATCTGTCTGGTTGAGTGGGTGAAATCCAAAGGCAAAATCACATGAAAGTGATAACCATGGAGTGCTGTTGTCAGGGGCTGTGAGAGAGCTTCCAATGGTAACATTTCCATTTTGAGCAACAGAGAAAATTGGTAACAGAATTAGTAAGAAAAGAAGGTGAGGCAGAACAAAATCCATGACTGCCAGAGTGAAATGGGTTCAATCAACAAGAATACATGGACCTGACAGGTTTAATTTAGTAGCCTATGACGACAGGGAAAGGAAAATGCTCAATTAACAATTTTGCTAAAAAATTGTAATGAAGGTGATGAGGATTTAAACAACCTAATGCCGCGTAGCGTTTGTCATACACGAATGCTTAATAAATTTTTTGTTTTGTTTTTGTCTTTATAAATTTATTTGTTAGTGACACATTGTTTTATAAATTTTATGTAATTAAATTTATAATATGATCAGTTAATCATTAAGTCTAGAGACTAATTACTTTTTACAACAACTGCGTGGGATTGTAAGTTACTTTTTTAATTAAGTGAAAAGAAGGCCCATTTCAGTTCCTCCACATTTTTTTTGGGGCATCCACAAATGGTGGTGATTTTTTTTTTAAAGATTTATTATTGATTTTATGGTTTTCTCACTTAATAACTCATTTAGCACAAAAAATTAAGAAAATTGAATGGGAGATATGGCATAAAATTAAACTGCAATTTAAGATCTAATTGTATTTTATCTTAGTTTATATGATTTGATGAGACTTGAAACTTTTGGTAATAGAGTTTATCTGAAGTAGAGTTTTAAATTTCTTGGAATTTAGGTGATTGATTTTTATGTAGAGTAAACTATTGGAAATAGGGTTTAATTTATGGTAAACTATCTTAATAATTAATTAGTGGAGGCACTTGTCGCAAAATGAAGATAGCCTTAATAAAGAATTATATGCAAATAAAACTAAAAAAATTCAATAATATAATTAAATTGAAGTTTTATTTTTGTAAAGGAGGTTTTAACTCTTTGGTTGTAATGCTGCATAAAATTAAATGCAAATTTAGTACATTGATATGGTGATTTTATGAGAATAAGAGTTAAAATTTTAAGAATTATCTGTTATTAGAACAGTAAACTCGAGATGGAGAGGGATATTGCATGCGTGTTTGCTGCATGCATGGGTTGATGAAGAAAATTTGGGTATATGTGTGAGGAATTTTAGATAGGATTAAGCCTAGTCGTGTATGCATGTTTTAAGAACTTTTATTATTATTATTATTATTTTTTTGATGGGATTCATTTTTAGAATTTGCTACCATTTAGAATTAAGCCTAGTCGTATGTGCATGATTTAACTCGAATTTATAGTCCCTATTATTTTATAAATGCCCTTGTTTTCTCCTTGACTGAATAGCTGCCTTTGTTGATTTTTCAAATTAGATGTTAACGATTTCTGATATTTTATATAAAGTATTCTTGTTGATTCAACTTTATAACAAAGTTGTAGGAAATTATTGTTTGTGACTGACTAGTAAGTGGCTGTGATTGATTCAGGAAAAGAAATGGTACTATGCTAGGGCTAGGTCCCTTCATTGAATCATTGATGGCAAAAAAATTAGGTACTTTTGAAGCAATGCTCCAAGCCAAGACCAAAAGGGTGGGCCTCATGTGTGGTCACTAGCTCGTTAGAAAAGTCTAGTCGAGCTTCTTTTTGGGTTTAGTTTGCTTTGGTTTAGAATGGGCCTTTTGTGATTGTAAAAGTCCGAATAGCGTTCTCTAAAAGCTGTTGCATGCCTTGCATCGTACAACCTAATCTCAATCCCTCAAATGACAAGTCAGTAGCGGAAAAAGAAAACAACATTGTTTTACAATGGAAAGCGAAGTGGCATGCTTGGTCATTAATTGGATACAATTATTGAAGTTTTCTGTTTGCAGGTACTTGTACATCAAATTGAATTTGCATTTCACATTAATTATAAATTTGAAGTTTGCCTGTTGGTGTGGTTTGCATCGCAACTACATGACTTTAAACACAGGAAACTTAACTTAGACAAGAAAGAAATTATAAATCACAGGAGGGTACCTTTATTTATCACCTTGGGTAAGCTAAACTGTTTCTGTTGGAATTTTGAACTTCTGGGAGAGAGGGTGTACAAACAGTTGAAAGTGAAATTAAAAGAAAAAAAAATTATAACCCTATGCAACATTTGCACAAGTAATTTTATGTTGATATACCCATAAAATTAACAACTATTGTCAACTAAGTTCTCCATAATTACTTATATATAGTTCAGATCGACTTAATATACCTCCATTTTTTCTTCATTGCAAAAGAATAGATAATTAACTGGACTTACTGAGACTAAAAAAGTTTGCTTTGTAGCTTTTACCTTAGCTCACTTGCATCAAGTTACTGCCGATTTAAGATGCAATTGATTGGACATAATTATCAAAATCTAATATATTCTTCAGGTATCTCTACCCGCATAACCAATATACCCTAATAACGAATAGGCTATTTTGTAAAATTAATGTGCTTCAGATTTTGTTGTTTTTCTTGAGTTTTTAATTTTAAGTTGACCGAAAATGTTTTACTCTTTTACCAATATTTTATAACAAAACAAATACCTAAAATTAATGAAAATATTTTACTTCAAAACAAGGATTAATCTGTCTCAATATCATCGCAAGCTTGTTTTTATTTTTCTTCCCTCTTTTTCATCTTTTTTTATTTTTCTTTTATTTATTTATTTATTTTTTCTGGTGTTTGATAAACTAATAACTTCCTATAAGCACAAACACAAAAGAAATAGAATACACCGGAGAGCAAAATCACAACCACGCGGGACAAGAAGCAAGAAACTCATAGAAACAAAAAACAGAACACAGTTTATCAAACCTCTTATTTGTAGGTGAAAACAAACTTTCCATAGGAATTAGTGGCACTTTATTCATTAATAAACTTCTTCATATCTGAAAAACTATGGAAACATATCTAATATCTTCTGCAGATAAACAACTTGGAGCACATGAACCAATATAACAAAGATCATTATGGCAACAGACCAAAAACAAACTTAACTACAAACAAAAGATATGAGCTGGCATATTGCAAAAGAGAGTAAATACTAAGAAATAATTACTGTCCCACTAAAAGGACACGGGCAAGGTGGATCAAGCACTTCGACAACACCCTCAAGCATTTGTGTTACCCTCCTCATGGAAGGTCTGAGAGATGGATCTTCTTGAATGCACCAAATGGCAATCATGACATACTTCTCCAGCTTCTCTCTGTCATTCAAGATCTCCACATCATGTTCAACCAGAGCATCTAATACTCCTTCCCTATAGCAGTCATAAGCCCAATCAGTCAAAATTGCTTTTTCTTCCTCAATTGTCTCCACATCTACGCTTCTTCGGCAGCAAATTATCTCTAGTAGCATAACACCAAAGCTGTAAACATCTACTTTGGCAGTGATTGGCATATTCCTAAACCATTCGGGTTCAACATACCCTTTTGTTCCTCTGATGGCAGTACAAGTATGGCTTTGGTCCATCATCAAAAGCTTTGCCAATCCGAAGTCAGCTATTCGAGCATTGTAGTAGTCGTCAAGAAGTATGTTTTGAGGCTTTATATCACAATGAATAATCTGGGTGCTGCACTCGTCATGAAAGTACAAGATTCCTCTCGCAATCCCAATAGCAATACTGATTCTTTGCTTCCAACTGGGTTTCAAGTCTCCAAAAAGAAAACTTGCCAAAGTTCCATTACTCAAGAACTCATATACCAGTTGAACGGTTTTAAACCCCTTAAACCAACCAGATTAACCTAATTAATTAGCCAAGTTATTAACTTAGTCCAATTATGCAATTCTAGGTTATCACAAGCATACAATCATATCAAGAATATAAAGAAGCGGAATAATAAAGAACACAATGATATGATCACCCAGGAAACCACACGGTAAAAACCTGGGGAGGATTTGACCTAGCTATCCTTAAGGTAAACTGAATCCACTATGCTGAAAGAATCGAAGTTCATACAAAAGGACTTACAAGCTCTCCGCTCGACTTCCTAATGTTACCTACTAGTAGAACTTACTGACACGACCACGTGCAAGTTCCGAATCCACGGACTCTTTCTTTCTTGGATTCTCCAATCAGCTACAAGCACCCATGCTTGTTATTCTTTAAACTCCAATGGCAGCAACCGAGTTGATCATCAAGATGTTGATACTATCTCTACCTTGAAAACCCTAAACTTTGTGTAAAGGAAAGCTCCTCTAGATCTCACAAGAGATTTACACAAAACAGAAAAGTATGAGCAACAATACAACAGGAGTAACTCTAAAAACGTGGCTAGGGTTTTTCTTTATATACCTAGGGTAAAAACAGAAAACCTAAAACGTTTAATGAGTTAGGGCTGAGTTGGAAAATTCTGCAGAAAAACATTCTGCCCGAGATTCGATCGATCGAGTCTTTCTTTCGATCGATCGAGCCAGGCCGAAATGCACCAATGCATCTGCAACCTCTCGATTCCAACTTTACAAGAAAGACACAACTTTGAGCAAGCCTAAACAAGACTAAACAACCTGTTTTGATCATAGTTTGCCAACAATACAAATTAGAGTTCTAAATACATAAATTCCTAAATCTTAGAACCTAACAAACTCCCCCTTTGGCAATCCGTGACAAAACACAAACACAAATCTCAAAGTTTACAAGTGAAAGCCCTTTACAAAAACAATGCTCATAAAAACTAAAATTCAATTCTAACTACTATCCATCAGTTGCAAGTGTAGACAGCAACTCAATTGAATCAATCTGTATATTCCTGAAACACTCAACAAAAGTATAAACGCATGTGTGACAGAAAATAGTAAATAGACAGGTATAACATTGTTATATGATTCACACAACACATAATAAAGATATATATCAATGAACAACTCAGGAATATAAATCAATAAACAGTGAATCCAAAGAAAACAAGAATCAAGAATATATCATGTATATAAAAAAAAAAATGTTACTCCCCCTAACATGAATAGCCCAAAAAATGATATACAAAGTGAAGCGCCTAGATACAATCTAACATCTCCACTAGCTCCTCAAAAACAAAAAGTCTCCCCCTAACTACAAAACTCCTCTACAAACACAACTCCCCCTTTTTGTGACGAAATGCCAAATAGCAATCACAAGCCATCATCAAAAGGAGTTGGTGAGAGCGAATGCAAATGCGCCAGATCAACACGTAAAGCACGGATCTCGTCAAATAAGTCCACCAAAAGCTGACCATGAGCCGCCTGAACGATCATGACAGTCTCCAAAGTGCGACGTATATCAAAGTCATCCAATGGAGGTGGAGGAACAGCAACAACAGCAGCAGCATCAGGATCAGGAACAACCTCACTAGCAGGACCTGTAGAAGAAGAGGGAGGAGGTGCAGAACTAAAAGGCGCAGACCTAGGGTGTTTAGAGCCAATTCGAAGGTGAGCAGCCCTCTGTCTAAGAAAAGATGCACCTATAGGAGCAATCACATGAACGGACTCAGAGGAAGGAAAGCCACCAAGATCAAGATAAAGCAAAATCCTATGAATGAAAATATGATGAACAAGGGCATGAGAAGAAGATGAACTCCTATAAAATTCGTTCAAAGAACGAAGAAACAAATGGGGAAAACTGATAGGAGCATCAGTGACAAGAACATACAAAAATACACACTACTCGAGAGGAATGGTGTGCAGATGAAAAATGGGCCAGAAAGAGTGACACGCTATCCTAAAGAAGATATAGTGTAACTTAGAAAACTCAGCAGTGGTGATCCTAGGATCAGAACCCCACTGGATAGAAGACCCAGTGATGTAAGACATGACATCACTCAAAAGAGGAGATTCATCATAAGGATAAACAGGGTGCTGTACCAAAGGTACCCCTAAAGCATCAGCCACTACCTTAGGAGTAATGGTGTACTCTACGCCTCGTATCCAACTCTTTACCAAGTTGTTAGAATCATAGATGTGGATAGAGATGTTCGAAAAGAACTCTCTAATCAAGGTAGCAGGTGGAGGAGGATCAAAAATATCCACCAAGGGTAACCAGCCCCTACGCTCAAAGTTTGCTCTAATGGCAGGATCAAGCTCATCTAAGATGACAGAACGCTCAGACCAAATCTTCCTCTTAAGGTTCAGTGTATCATAAATCTCTTGGTTTTTCTCACTAGGAAACCTCTCTCGGTCAAAGGGAGGAGGGGAAGGAGTACGTGAGGGAATAGACCTACGAGCCCTAGTCTTCCTAGGCATAATGCTAAGGAAAGGACAGAGACACAAGGAGAAAACCAACAGAATAAAAAAAAAAAAAAACAAAAACCAAGGGCAGACTGCAAGTTAGCACAAAAAAAATATAGAGCAAAAATCTATATGATGCATGAACAGTTATAATGTCATGATGCATGTACTAATGCAGTTAACAAAGTTCAATCTTAAGTTCAATTGCACAAAATTGGCTCAAGCATAGACTTTCTAACAAAAACCCCAAAAATTTGAAAAACCACTTGATAATTTTGAAACAAATTGATGAATTGAGCATTACATAACACAACACACAGATTATAATGCCTAATTACATCAAAACAACAAGCGAATTTCATCAATTTCAACCTAATTGAACAAAAACCCCAATTCGGATTCAATACAAACCCTAGAAATTTCAATTTTTCACAAAACCCAAAATTGATCAAATTAAACCACCAAGAACAAGTTTATATCAAGTTCCAACAAAAACCCATTGATCAATTTCACAAAATAGGTATTGAATCAACAAAAATCCCAAATAGAAAAGGTCCGAAAATTTGAGTGAAAAATGCATGAAAATATGAAAATAAACTCAAAAGGAAGGGCAAAAGAGTCTTACCGGCTTGAGGAAGAGAATCTTTGCAAAATATTTGGAGGAAAATGACAAAAAATTGACTGTAGAACCTTGCCTAGTCGGAGAGAGAAGAAAAGTTTGAAAAAGTGTTTGAATCAGTTAAGAACAGTGTTTTTAAAAAACCTGATTTGTGACTTTCGATTGATCGAAAATCACATTCGATCGATCGAATCAATCCGAGATTTTTTTAAAAAATTTTAAGTATTTTCGATCGATCGAAAAACAGATTGGATCACTCGAAACAGGCAGCGGCTTATAGTATTTTGAGAAAAAACACAATTTTGAAAAATTCAAACTAGTTTTTGAAAATAACTCCTCAAAGCATTAAAATTGATGAAACAAAATGCATGAGTATGAGATGATATGGAATGATTTTTCAAAAAACCCAAATTTTAATCCCAGTTTCTCCAAAAAAAGATTTCAGCCAGTCTCCCTTTATATTCTCAAGCAAAAAGAATTTTGCATAAAACTCAAAGTATTTCAAACTTGGTTGGTCAGACCAAAAACACACACAATAACATGTACAATTTTAACAAAAAGTAACTTGTGTAGTGTGTGCAACTAGCAAAAGCTTGAGATACATATGAGGTGATATGTGAATAGCAATAAATCACAAAATCTACAAAATCCATCACATAGAATTCAAAAGAGACTATCACCTAAAGAGTTACATCATATAACTCACACATCTCCTAGAACATAAGCTTGCAATCATGTAAGTTTCTTGAATTTTGCCCCATAATTAGATAAAATTTGGCATCAAGCCTAATAGTACACACCAGTTTTAATCAAGTGAATTGGCATCAAGTTTAATAGTACACACCAGTTTTAATCATTAAGCAATTAACCGAGGCTACACCTTATGTTCTTTTTGTGCATATGCTACACTTTCTCGAGCACAAAATCTTATGATATGCACTAAGGTGTTCATGATTGGCTAGTGAACAGTAGTGAGATGGTTATTTATGCATTTCTCAAAAGGAACAAGTCCGACAGTCAAAATAACATGTGACTTTAAGATAAAGATAAAGTGATAAACACCATAAACATCTTTCCCACACAACATGCACTACAAAGCTTCAACTAGTAAAGTGCAATAAATAAGCTCATCAAAGCTAAACAAGGTACACAAGACATGTTATGTGTAAATAAATTGACCAGCTTTGTTTTCAAAGACCATGAACAATAGTGCCAAACACAATTTGCTTTTCCTTTTAAAAAAAAAAAAAAAGAGAAAACAAATAAATCCTAGAATGAAATGCATGAATGTAATGCAATGCAAATCCTAGAAACAAACAAAATCAACAAAAATCAAAGAACAATGGTCACAAAGGAATGAGCAGTGAAGCACAAGGACCATGTCAGAAAGACTCAATTAGATCGAGTCTTTTGCATTCAAAACCTTTTAGATGCACCACGAGCATTGAAGTTCCTATTCACATTCGAGTGATTTTCAACTCCAGGATTGGAATAAAACTTCAAAGCCTTTACCAATTCACCAATAAGTATCATAGGATCTTGTGCTTGAGGCACAGACACTTTTGGTTTGTTTGCTCTCTTAGCAGCTTAAAGCTTGTAACAGTTAGGACGAATGTGTCCAGACTTTCCACACTAATGAATAACCTAAACAGGTTTACCATGCATCTTGTCCTTAGAAAGGGTAATTTCCTTAGGTTTAGACTCTCCTAGATCAACCCTAATCTTCATAGGTGGTGAAACTTCTATAGGTTTGACAACCTCACTCATAGGTGATTTGACAGTATCACTCACAACCTCACTCACGGAAGGTTCAAAAGAAGATGAAGGAACAAAGTTTGTGGAATTAGGAGCAGACACATAGATGCTTTCAACATATCCTAACCCAGATTTATTAGAAGGATAATTTTGAACATTCAGTATTTGATCAAGTTTAGAACTAGCAGATCTAGCAATAGATAAATCATGTTCCAAAGTTTTAACTTTATCAAGTAAGAGCATGTTCTCAAATTTCACATGGTTCAAAAGATCATTAGCATCAAATAATTTAACAAGCAAATTTTTCTTTTCAAGTTCAAGAGAATCAATTTTCTTCAAGTCAAGTTCAACATTCATAGCATCCTTTGCAGCAACTTTGCAAAGTTTATAATAGGCCTCTTGAAGATCTGCATCCTCAGAGAGTTCCCCATCAGAAGGGTTCTTTTCAGTAGATACGCTGTCATTTACTACAGCAGTAGCAATGAAAGTAATGAAGTTTCCATCCTCGTCACATCCAGACTCATTATCAGAAACCTCATTATCACTAAGAGTTACAGCCATAGTTTTACCCTTAGACTTCAAGAATGTAGGACATTCAGATTTAACATGACCGTACCCTTGACAACCAAAACACTGAGCACCCAAAGAATTATTTGAAGATTGACCAACTTTTTCTCTAGGTTTTTCAAAGTTATTAACCTTAGTGGGATCATTCTTCCTAAAGTTTCTAGGTTCAGCAGTGTTTGTATTTCTTGCCCTTCTGTTAGTATTCCTCATAAAGTTTCTAAAATTCTTGGCAAGGTAAGCTATCTCTGTAGTAGAGAGCTCATCATCAAATCCACCAATATCAACATCATCAACAGACTTAAGAGCCATTGATTTGGATTTGTTTGCTTTAGGTAGGTCAGACTCATAGGACTGAAGAGATCCTACAAGCTCATTAACAGGGATGGAGTCCACATCCTTGCTCTTAGTAATGGCAGTAACTTTGGGTCTAAAGTCTTCAGTTAGGGATCTAAGAATCTTGCTAACAATTTTAGGTTGATCATAGATTTCACCCAAATTAAAAGCAGAATTAACAATGTCATTAAGTTTGGTATAAAATTCATCAAAGTATTCATCATCAGACATCCTAATGCTCTCAAACCTAGAAGTTAATTGCTGCAGTTTGTTTATCTTAACTGTCTTTGTGCCTTCATGCACAGTTTGGAGGATTTTCCAAGCAGTATAAGCAATCTCAACATTAGAGATTCTCTTAAATTCCTCCATGAAAACAGCATTAAAAATGGCATTCAAAGCTTTGCTATTGAACCCAGCTGCTTCTTTTTGAGAAGTTTGCCACTCACTCACAGGAGTAGTGGGCTTCTCCCATCCATACTCAACGGAATTCCAAACTCTCTCATCAATGGATTTCAGGAATGCTTTCATCCTTACTTTACAATAAGCATAGTTATTCCTATCAAAGTGAGGAGAAACAACAAGAGAATAACCGTGTTCCATGACAACAGGGGTCAAGGATCAGCTCAGAGATCAAAAGATCTACAGGAAAAGAGCTACCCGCTTTGATACCACTTGAACGGTTTTAGACCCTTTAAACCAACCAGATTAACTTAGTTAATTAGCCAAGTTATTAACTTAGTCCAATTATGCAATTCTAGGTTATCACAAGCATACAATCATATCAAGAATATAAAGCAGCAGAATAATAATGAACACAATGATATGATCACCCAAGAAACCACACAGTAAAAACCTGGGGAGGATTTAACCTAGCTATCCTCAAGGTAAACTGAATCCACTATGCTGAAAGAATCGAAGTTCATACAAAAGGACTTACAAGCTCCCCGCTCGACTTCCTAATGCTACCTACTAGTAGAATTTACTGACACGACCATGTGCAAGCTCCGAATTCACGAACTCCTTCTTTCTTGGATTCTCCAATCAGCTACAAGCACCCACGCTTGTTATTCTTTAAACTCCAATGGCAGCAACCGAGTTGATTATCAAGATGTTGATACTATCTCTACCTTGAAAACCTAAGTTTTGTGTAAAGGAAAGCTCCTCTAGATCTCACAAGAGATTTACACAAAACAGAAAAGTATGAGTAACAATACAACAAGAGCAACTCTAAAAACGTGGCTGGGGTTTTTCTTTATATACCTAAGGTAAAAACAAAAAACCCAAAACGTTTAATGAGTTAGGGTTGAGTTGGAAAATTCTGCAGAAAAGCATTCTGCCCGAGATTCGATCGATCGATCGAGCCAGGCTGAAATGCACCAATGCATCTACAGACCCTCGATTCCAACTTTAGAAGAAAGACACAACTTTGAGCAAGCTTAAACAAGACTAAATAACCTGTTTTGATCATGATTTGCCAACAATACAAATTAGAGTTCTAAATACATAAATTCATAAATCTTTAGAACCTAACACCAGTAATCGTTGTTGTCCATCGTCACAAAATCCAAACAAACGAACCAGATTTTTGTGATGTGTTTGACCAATCACATTCACCTCAGTCTTGAACTCTCTCTCATTATCTTGAACCAAACTATGTAACTTCTTGACTGCCACAGGAACACTAGAACCCATTTTTATTGCTCCTTTGTAAACAACAACAAAAGCTCCCTTTCCCAATTCTTCCTTGAACCCATTTGTAGCTTCTACAAGTTCTTGGTAAGCGCATATTTGTCTCCACAGAATTAACATTGCTCATAGTCATAGGTCTTTTGAGCTTCTTATGGTAAATGAAGAAAACACCTACACAAATTGCAATAATTAATATAATATTAACAAAAAAAGAGCCACCGAGAAGCACTGACCCCACGAGGATCAAATTGTCCTGATTCTTCTTCCTTGATTCTGGATTAAATGGAAAGTGAGGACCCTGCTGAGGTGGGGTGGAACTACTGTTTCTGATTTTGATAAAAGCCTTCCCACCATTAAGGCTGTCGTCCACTCTACCATTAGAGAGAGGTAGCTTCTTCTTCCAACAACTATCACCTAATCTGAAAATGGCAACAGCACACATACAATCTTCCATGCAAGACTGTTTGCATTGATCTTCAGTATAAGGCTTGAGGAACGCGTAGTCTGCGTTTGGCCAATCTGTTTTTATTAGCACTTCAAAATACAGATCTTTTCCAGGACTTTGCTTGTCTTCTTGACAACCTTGTATGAAGTCTGGCTGGCAGCTGCCATACTGGTCATTTGGATCAAGTAAGGAGTAACCTATGGGGCAATCACACTTCGGCCTTCGATCTGATTTAAGGGTGCAGATACTGTTATATATATCCACAAGTGCCACTACCTGAATTTGGAACAGTAGAAAGACAAATATTATCTGGTATAGACCAGAGCGAAGTCCAGCTTCCATTGGCATTGGAAGTCTTTGGGCGAGAATATAGGGTGAAAACTCCATCAAAGTTGAGAGTGGCTCTAAAATAGAAATCAGAAGTTGATCCTAGCTTTTCCTTGTTTAGAGGAAATGTTTGGTTGTTCTCTCTCTGAATGTAAATGTAGCCTGAATTGTTGAACTCCAGTCGTTCACCAGGACTCGAGGTACTAGAATCACCAGCACTAGCAGCAGTTCCACTTTTATAATAAGGGTCATTAGGATTATCCGTGGGCAAGTTTATGGAATTGAGCACAAGATCCCCATCATCCTGCAACTTCAGGAGAAATCTCCCCTTGGAAAAGTTGGTCTCTGATTGACGAGAATAAAGCACCACTCCAGCCGATCTTTCCACAATTTGTGAAGGCAATAATGTATCTGTGGGTTTGTTGAAGCTCTCCCATAAGTTATTAGAGTTGCTATCTTGAAGTACAAAGTTGCCTGTGTTGCTCATAAGGCCATAGGATACAGTACCAACAATTGTATTAGATCTCCATAACTCATCCCCTTGAGGACCAGTAAGGACTAGCCCTTTGACAGCATCTAGCTCCACTTTTGATCCCCTTGGTACAGGGGTAGCACCATCAATGATAATGTTCTGATCATCTCTAGCATACCAAACTACGGTTTTGTCTGGTATTTTGTCAAACCAAATAGATAGAAGGAAGAGATCTTTCTGGTTGTTGAGTGGGCGAAACCCAAAGGCAAAATCAAGAGAAGGTGATAGCCACGAAGTGGTGTTGTCTGTGGCTGTGAGAGACTTGCCAACAGTAACATTACCATTATTTTGTGCAATAGAAGAAATTGGTAGCATGAATAGTAAGAAAACATGAAGGTGAGGAAGAACAAATACCATGATGACAGTCAGAGTGAATTGGGTTCATAGAACAAAAAAATAAATGGACTTGAATAAAATAGCCTAGCTATGATGAAAAGATAATCTACTATTGTTCATCCACACACACACACACACACACACAAAAAATCTTGTACTGGTCTACGTCAAGCAAACGACTTTGATTTGTTAGGTTCAATCACGGGCGGAGTCAGGAATTTTTGTTTGGGGGGCCAAGTTGCGACGCTAATATATTTATCAAGACAACTTTCACACCCACACACACATATATACACACACGCGCGCTTTTTATTATATATACACACATATATATATATACACACTTTTTTATTTGATAAGTTATATATATACACACACCAACAAAAAAAAAAAAGATCTTAGTATTTTCAATCAAAATTATTTTTGACAGTAATCTTTCATAAAATAAAATTCATTTTTTCCATTTTCATAGTCAAAATCTTAAAAAGTTTCATTTTAAACACAAATTATCAAATTTTATGCTAAAGTAAGTAAAAAATATTTCAATTGAACTAATGAAATTTTCAAAAACATAAATAATCCAAAACTTGGAGAAATAAGTTAGGCTCCAGACATATTTAAAGTTACCTTACTTTAACACATTATATGGCAACTAAAGACACATTTCATGTGTAGTTTTAGTGACAAATTTTTTTTAATGAGTCAATGACTTGTTAATCGTCACATAACGGGTTGAAAAATATAGATTTAAACATGTTTAATACCAAATTTTATCAAATATTTAACAGATATAAAAGCACATTTTACAATAAAAAATAGAATTGCAAAAAATAAAGTTATATCTTTATAACTATTAGACCAATTATTTTTTTCAAGAGCATTATTGGACTAATTCAAATATTTGGGAGGGCCAACTCTTATTTTTTAGACTAAATTTTGAAAACATAAAAATAATTGTATATATATTTTAAAAAATTTTAAAATTGGGGGGGGGGGGGGGGGGGGGGGCAATGCTTGTACGTGCCTTCGCCCCTGGCCGTTCAACCGTCCTTCCTTATCTGAAATACGCTAGGACCACGAAAAAATTTGTGGTCCTTGCATTGTTCTCATTTTCTAACAGGAATTAAGATGATTCCTTCACATATTATTGGAATTATTTTTTGAACATGACTTTTCTGGTGTATCAGGTGACACGTGTAACAGCTTGAACGCACTAAAGCTAAAACTTATATGCCCGTTTAGTACATGTGTTTAAAAACTGAAAATTATTGTTTGAAAATATTTGCGAAAATACGTGTGAGTGAAAAAATATGTAGAAATACATAAAATATTGTTTAAAAACTGAAAATAGTTGTTTAAAAACACAAACCAAACACCCCCATAGTGTCTTACCCATATTTTGTAGCTGTTGCAGTATATATACAGGTATGTAACAGAAGCAACTATGGTATGTTCAAGACAAAGTATGAAAACATAAAAACATGTATGGCAACAGTTTTTAGTGTTTAAACACTGCGTGTTTGGTACGATTATTATTTTTTATGGAATGTTTAAGGCCTCGTTTGGTACATGTGTTTAAATAATAGTTTTTAATTTTTTTAAAACTACATGTGAGTAAAAAAGTGTATGGAAATACATGTAATGTTGTTTAAAAATTGAAAACATATGTTTTAAACTTGCATACCAAACAATGCTTCTTTTTTTTTTTTTTTTTTTTTTTTTCATTTTAAAGTGTTTAAACACTAAATTTAAAAAGCTCGTCATACCGATTTTCAGATTTCAATGTTGCACCATCATAAATTATTTAAAAAACATGAGGCCCACTTGGATTATACAACATCTCAACGAATCCCTCTCTCCAGCGCATACATGCCACTCTTTTCTCTCTCTACCCTTTTTACAATATCTCTTACATCAAAACTTCTATTTTTTTAACACTTCATTTAAATATTCTTTCTTTATTATTTTTTATTATTATTTCTCACTCTCCCTCTGTCTCTCTCTCCCACTGTCTCTCCATCTTTCTCAACCCAGTCTAGAAGCTTCTCCCTCTCTCTGATATTCTGCTCTCAAAACCTCCATGACCTGAGCTTTTCAAGTTCATCAACTGTAACCACTGCCACAGCCACAGCCACCACCACCAACCACAACCTCAACCCCTAACCATCAAAAAAAAAAAAACCCACAGTACAAACCGCCATAAAACCCATCACCCCAGCAACCCCGATCTGAACCCACCACAAAACTGTAGCCAAAACCCACCCCAACCTCTCCGATGACCACCACCCCAGCAACCCAACCACCACAAACCCACAATCAACGGCCTCAACCCACGACACAAACCCACGGCCTCAACCAACTTCAACCCACGACACAAACCCACGGCCTCAACCAATCTCAACCCACGGTCTCAACCAACCCCAACCACCGTCGGACCCTCCATTGTCAGAATCACGACCCACTTGCAGTCATCGAGACCCATCAGACCCACGAGAGGGAGAATCTGAGAAAAAGAGATGAGAGAGAATGAGAATGAGAATGAGAGAGTGAGAGTGAGAGTGAAAGTCTGAAGAGAGAGAAAGAAAAATATTTAAAAAAATGATAACACCTTGCTGCAGTGTGCTCTAAAAAATGAGAGCACACTATAGTAAGATGGCAAATTTTGTAGGATATATCTGTAAACACAAAATTTTCCAATTGCAGAAAATCAAACAATTGAAAAGAAATATGGTTTGCAAATATAAATTTGTATTGATGAATAATTAGTACAATCTCTACTTCAATTCTTTTACAAAAGATACCCTTTGATTCTGTCTTCTTTAAACTTGACTCGAACAAGAGATCTTCTTGATTTTGGTTGAAAGATGGATTGAATGGTCTTCACAACAAATCTCTAGCTTTGAGCTTGTTAGAGATTTATTGTTCTTCAAGTCTTCGAATGTGAAGGCTCTAGGTTGAAATTCTTCGGGGCTTTAGAGGCTTGATCCGTTAAGCTTCAAAGATTTAGGTTTATTGAAGTTTATGGAGGCTTTTTAGCTTAATTCCAATTGAACGTCAAAGAACTCGAACAAGAGATCTTCTTGACGTTAGTTGGAAGATGGATTGAACGGTATTCACAACGAATCTCTAGCCTTGAGCTTGTTAGAGATTTGTTGTTCTTCAAGTTCTTCAAAGATTCTATCTTTGAAACAGAATTTCTTCAGAGCTTGGACCTCTTGAAAACTTGGTCTTCAAAAAGAGAAGGGATGTCCTCTATTTATAGTGATTTTAGAGGATAAGCTCCACTTCAAATTGATATACTTGAAAGTATGTAGTAGACTTTTGATTGGCCCAAATTCTTCTTAGAGATAATTATCTCTATTTATCCATTTTGATAAATATCATATTTTGATAAAAATAATAATCAACAAAGATAAATAATTATCCCTATTTAATTTATTTTAATAAAGATAATTATCTATCAATTTTGAATAGAAAATTTATCTTTATTTTATTTATTTATAAAAATAATTATCCATAAATTTTGAATAAAAAATTTATCTTTATCTCGTGGGCCAAATGACATGTGTCAAATTTTAATATGCTAATGTGATGTCAATTTGGATGACTCATGTCATCATTTGACTTAGTTAATTTAATGACATATTAATATGGAATTTGTCACTAAATTTTGATGTGGCATTCTGTAATTGGCTTGAAAATTTTTTGCCTTCTACAATATCATGTTTGATGGAGCAGCATTTTTGTGGTTTCAGATGCTAAAAATAGCATTTTAGCACTTATAGTATCTTTGATGAGAATGCTCTAATAATATCGAATACTTTTATAATTAGGTCATATGACGATTTACAATTTGTGTGGTTTTTTTTTTTTTTGGAGTGAATAACAAAAAGGGTAGATGAAACTTATAAGTGTTAGTGTCAAACCATTCTTAAAATGATTTGATTATTTTCTAACAAGGTATAGTTGATACAATATATATATATATATATATAAGATTTTTTTAAATTAAACTATCTACATTTGTTATTTGAAAGTATTTTAAATTTTGTAATTTTTTTTTCGAAGAAACAAAATACATTTTACATTAAATATTATATAAAGCAAGATTTTTTGTAAATAATATAACGTATGATTGGAATTTGTTTCTAGTACTCCATACAATTGGTTCATCCTCTATATGTCTTGAATTGCCTAAAGAAAAAGTAGATATAAGTAAATCTATTACTTATATTAGGAAGAAAAAAAACACAAGACTTTAATAACATAAGAAAAATGTAATTTTATCAATAATCTACCAATATTACACTGAGAATGTGACATAATTGTCAATGAAGGAGCTCATATTTCTACACAAACATCTTCTCCCAAAGCATTACTGAAGTGGGCCAAGTGGACCGAATGTCGAAAGTAGACCTAATTGGACCAAAATAAACTAAGTAGACTGAAATGTTATGTTGATGTGGTTTCAATAGGAGTATAGTAACAATAAATACTATGTTTAAGTTTTAAGATTTGTAAACACCCCCATTTGCAACTCGCATTGTATTGCATATCTTCAGCATCTCGTATCTCTAGGGCAAGATTGTAATTTCAGTCGTTTGACCTCTAAATACATTACACGAAATGAGTCTTGAGGTCATAACGATCAAAAAACAGTTCATGAGCATTGATTGGACCATTGGATTAAAATATATCAAAGAAACCAATTTTAACTGTAAGGTGAACTTGCATAAATTAGGTCCCAACCATATGTGTTTATGATCTATTAATTTTAATTGGTTTATTTTTATTACGATATAAATTAAATGATGTGTCATAATGACAATACAAACACTTGTCATCTAGTACACCGGAACGAAGCCATGTTCAAAAAATAATTCCAATGATGTGTACTGCATATTTTTTTGTGGTCCTAGCTTGACTTAGACCGACGTTTGCTTGACTTAAACCAGTACTAGATTTCTTCGCTTTTTTATTTATGGAAAGTACTAGATTTCCTTTTTGTGTGGAAGAACAATACTAGATTATCTTTTCATCATATCTAGGCTATTTTATATATTCAAATCCATTTATTTTTTGTTGTATACTATGAACCCAATTCGCTCTGACAGTCATCATGGTATTTGTTCTTCCTCACCTTCATGTTTTCTTACTATTCCTGCTACCTATTTCTTCTATTGCACAAAATAATGGTAATATTACCGTTGGCAACTCTCTCACAGCCATTGACATGCAACACCACTTCATGGCTATCACCTTCTGGTGATTTTGCCTTTGGATTTCGCCCACTCAACCAGAAAGATCTCTTCCTTCTTTCTTTCTTTTTTTTTTTTTTTTTTTTTTTTTTTTTTTTGTTTTGACAAAATACCAGATAAAACCGTAGTTTGGCATGCTAGAGTAGATAACCTTTTACAAAGGGGATCAAAAGTAGAGCTAAATGCTGACCGTGGGCTAGTACCTATTGTGTAAGCTGTTAAGGAAAGTTCTGATAAGGTAAATCCCCACATCAGTAAAAGTGCTTATATATCATCTAACGGCAATATTTCTGGTATTTAAGGCAAGATTGCAATACAAACGTATTGCAATCTTGGGATTAATTGCAGATCACAAAGTCCACGTCTGGTCAAATAGATAAGTCAGAGACCATCTATGTTAAAGGAAATACAGCTCATTTCAGCAACCTCATTAATCTCTCATTAGCATATGTAATCCCATGACATCAGAAGTCTACCTTGTATAGTCTTTTAGAATCTTGTATTTTGAGTTGACACCGGAGGCATTTTACACGCCAATATTTATTGGGTTTTGACTATTACCTCCCTATCGGTCCTCCCTTGGCTCATGTTTCACGCCATGACTAAAAGTTAGGGCTGATATTTCATTCGAGAAAAAGTCTAGTGACACAATTTGTGATACAACTTGTATTACAATTTGTTTACGTGGTTAATTGTGATTGGTGGAGAGATGATGGTAGATCCATTTAGGAACACCCTTCACCAATCACCACTTTTCATATAAATAAATTGTGACATAAGTTATAGTACCAAAACTGCACTTCCTTCAATAGGGCATAAGTCTGCCGTCTACATAGAACACCATGAATATCAATTAATGGTGTGGGGCTTGCCAAAACCAGCTAGATTGAAGGTGTGGGCTAAGTTTCCATGCTTGACACCGGAGGTCTTTTCACTCCAATATGATTCATTTACTGTTATCTCCAGTCTTCCCGTGGCTCATGTTTCACGCCATGACTAAAAGTTATGGCTGATATTTCATTCAACATTGACCAAAATACATTTTTTGTCTTTATATTTTAGGCTAATTATCATTTTGTTTCTTAAATTAATTTTGTGTCTATTTTAGTCCTTGAAACCGAAAAATTGTTTATATTTTAGTTTTTACCGTCAGCCCACTAATAGAAAAATTCTATATGACAAATAGAGTGTATAAGTGATATGTTAGATGCTGACGTAACTAATAAAAATAATATTAAATAATATCACGTCAGCATTTTAAATATTAAAAAAGACACATCATTATTTTTTTTATTTTCTTTAATTATTTTAAAGTAAGATAGAATTTTAGTTATTATTTAATTATTTAAATAATAATTAAATAATTAAAATAAAATTTTCTTTTCATTATTTTTTCTTCTCATTTTCTTTTCATCATTATTTTTTCTTTTCATTATTTCGTTGGAAGATCATGTATGTCTATGTTATTTGTGTTCTTCCCATAACTTTTCATGTTCTTCGTCACTTCTCAAGAATTGTTCATGTTCTTCCTCAAACAAATGGTCGCCCTAAAAATTAAAAAATCAATATTTTTTAGCAACCAAACATACAAAACACGCATAACAATCTTCAAATTGAGACCAAAACCCAGCAATCACCAAAATACCAAAACATCTCTACCGGACCCATCTAACCAAACACCAAACATCAAAACTCAACTCAGATCAATAACAATATTTTCTTTGCAACCAAACACAACAATGGACCCAGAAAATCCACTACCTTCGAACCCCACCAATGGACCCAAGAAATCCAAATCTACCCACCACCGCTGATTTGACTTTCTAGATCTACTCTTCACCTCCACCGTCAATCTGACTCCAAATCTACTCTTCACCTCCACCACTGATCTAAGCCCCTCCACTACCTTTATTAACAATCTTTAGCTCAACTACTGATCCGCAACCACCACCTCCACCACCACTGATCTAACCCCTCTTTCTCTCTCTCTCTAACCCAAATCAAACACATTTAAGAAAAATAGAGAAAGATAGGAAAATAAAAGAGAGTAGAGAGCAGAGAGAGAGAGATAGACAGCCATG
This sequence comes from Quercus ilex subsp. ballota, assembly GCA_032727855.1. Lineage (NCBI taxonomy): Eukaryota > Viridiplantae > Streptophyta > Magnoliopsida > Fagales > Fagaceae > Quercus > Quercus ilex. The sequence continues at coordinate 21,222,133 of CM064908.1, read as the reverse complement.
AGAGAGGGGAAAATGAAAATGAAACAGATACAAACACAAACACAAACACACTTACACACGGACCAAGAAGAAAAAGAAACACCACAGATTAAAGAGAAACAAATACAAACAAACATACGGACCAAGAGAGAGATATGAGATTATTATTATTATTTTTGTATTATTTTTTTGTGTTTATTTGAAAAGAAAGAAGAAAAATAAACAAATACAAATACAAACACAAACATACACATCAACATAAACAAATACAAACACACCAGATCTAAATTCCAAAAAAATTTTAATTATTTTTTTTTAAATAAATTAATTTTTTAAATTAGCTGCTGACATGGATACTAACGTGGTATTTTTAATATTATTTTATTAGTCACGTCAGTATCTAACATGTCAGTTATGCACTCCATTTGCCATGTAGGAATTTTCTGTTAGTGGGTTGATGGCAATGACTAAAACAAAAATGATTTTTTGTTTTTAGGAATTGGGATAGGCGCAAAATCAATTTAGAAACCAAAATAAAAATTGACCCAAAATATAGTGACCAAAAATGTATTTTCTAGTTCAATATTTCATTCAATGATAGTTCATGTTTCACATCATGAATATCAATCAGGTTCGTTGTCATTGCCAAATAATATCATTGTTGCTCTGAAGCTTCAATATTTTACGCCAATATTTATTGGGTTTTGACTCACTATTTTCTCTATATCGGTCTTTCCTAATAAAAATCTAATAAACTACCAAAAAAAATACGCATTATATTATTTTATGATTTATCTATAAATTAAATAATAAAAAGTAGTATATTTTAATTAGCTACATTTATATTTTATAATGTTATCCCTATGTATGTGCAAGTTAGATTATCAAAACTACGTAGGAGAATGAGTGATAGATCTAATAGTACATTTAAGTGAAAATGCCTAAGACTACTAAAAATGAAAGTTTTAACACTTTAAAGTTGAGAGAAATAGAAAGAATAACATGGAAAGTAAAGAAGGCATGGGAAGTACGTGGAAAACACTTTGAAATAGATGAAAAACCACTGGTGAACAAGGGGGAATGTCCCTCACTCTATTGAGCTTTCTATTATGCAACAAATGAAGGCCTTTGTACAATGGTGATATTATTTCCCAAAGAATGTCTTTCTTCTCCACCTCACTTTCCTACCCAAACTTTCTGGCTTTTCTCTTAGTTTCTCTCTAGGTTCTTGCCCTAATGATTTAGCAACATGTTCCTCTTATAGTACGAGGAATGTTGCTAGGTATATAAGAACAGGTGTCAAACCGTGATTCCTCCATTTGAATCCTAATGCAACTATTGTACTATGTAATCGTCGGAAGAGAGAGAAAGCACACCAATGTCAGGGTAGTGGAATGGAGGGCGGCTTTGCTACTACGTGCAGAGCAAACCTTGGATAAGGAAAGGGACATCAAGGATGCTAGGAGTGATACACGTGTCTTTAATAGTGGTCTAGCGCAAGCTCAGCCAATAAGGGGTGTTCTATAGCATTTGACCATAGGGGGTCGCTATCTCCCTTTTGCACAAGTGCAGTTTATCCATGTCAGTTGTAAATCTCACTCTTCCCCAAGATGTTCATTCTGTTGGCATGGGCCAAAGATCCTCTCCTTCAGCCAATGTTTCTTTTCCTTTGCTCACAATTGCTCCACGTGCAAGGTCCAGATCTAGTCATGCCAGCACTCTTAAGTGTCTTGGCTGGTGTAATGTACACAATATCTATTAAAAGGATTCAAAAAATTAGTTATTGTCTTCTTTTACTTCCAAAATATCCCTAATATGTTATTCTTTAGAAAAAAAAAAATCAAAATATAAAAGTAATTAAGACAATAATTTTCAAAATTGAGATGAGACAAGGAATATATAGAAAATTTATTCTTGAATAACTGATATGGTATATTGAAATAAAGATACAACATATGATAGAAAAATGCTATTTTCACAATATTTTCATAACAAATTCTAAATGATAAATTGTTATTAGTTATTATGGATGGATAAAAAAGTAATTTAATATGATAATTAATGCGTGCATGAAGCTATAGTGCCTAGTGAAAGACGCTAATTCAGGTCATCCCCTTTCAAAAAAAAAAACTGACGTGTGAAAAGTCAAATGAAAAAAAAGAAGAAGAAAAGAATAGATAAGAGCATCTTCAATAGGTTCTCTAAAACCAATTTTGGAGAACAAACTATAAGGTTGAATTTTATCAACCATTTTGTTGGCTTTATTTTGTGCCAATTTGCTTGTAATTTAGCATTTAGTAATTCTGTATTTAGGTGGATTTCATGTAAGGGTAGTGTGTGAAGAGAGTGTAAAGAATTGCTCAACAATGTGCAAAGAAGCAGAGACTCGCGACTAGGACTTACGGCTAACTAGCGACTTGCAAGCCGCCAACTGCTGCACACGTGAGAAGCATGCGGGGAGGTGAAGGGTCACGCTAGCTGTCGCACTACAAAACAAAACTCCCAGGCTGGCCAGACCATTATCTCGCAACTTGAACTCGCGACTTAGACCAGTCGCGAGGGCAAGCCGCCAACCAGCCCTGTTTGGAAAAAACTGACTTTTCATATTCCAAACACACACCACTATATATAGACCCTTATACCTACGAAATGTAGAGAGCTTCCAGAGAGAATTTTGTGAGAGAAACCCTAGAGAAAAACAAGATTGACTCATCCCCAATTTTCATTAAGAGACTCTTCAAATTCCTCTACTCTTTTCCTCTCCATTGATACATCCTTAAAAGGTTATTGACTAAATCCTTTTCTCATCACACCCATGTCTGTGAGAAGGTATTTTGGTGCTAAGGGAAGCAGTTTGGAAGGGACCAATGGTTATTGGTTGATCTAGGGTTATAGCGGAATCCGGTAAGCTAGAAAAGAAAAAGGTTCAGCGCAACCTCGTTGGAGTAAGAAGCTTGGAGGGCTTAGATACCTGGGTAGATTAGGCTTAGAGGGTCTATTGTTGTTCATGTATCCAAACTACATTTTCTAGTGGATTATTGACCGCTTGGAGGGCAGCTGAGGAGAGGTTTTACGTCGAAGGCTTCGGGTTCCTCTTCGATAACACATCGCGTGTTGTCTTTGTGTTTGCATCTCTATTCCTTTATATTTGCCATTTATTTTATGTTGTGGATGTGATTATAATTAGCTTAGATTGTTTATCAATTCTGTGTTTGGCTTATGTTCATGTTCCGCACATTAATTGTTTGATAATAAGTTTGAATTGATATTTTGTAATTTGGGGTCTAAACGTTCAAGGGTGTTTTGCACACATTTTGAACATTCAATTGGTATCAGAGTGGGTGCATTTGTTGCGGTTTATATACCTTAGTGCGATCCTTGACCTCGTTTTGAGATGGAATGGTCTCAATCTCTTACTGTGCCACCATTTTTTGATGGTAATAATTATGCATTCTGGAAAGTTCGAATGAGAGCATTTTTATGTTCTATTGATGATGCTGTGTGGGATGTAGTTGAAGTTGGTTGGACTAGACCGGAGGCCGCAAAATCCACTTGGGATAAGGCAGCTCTCGCAGCGGCTAATGCAAATAGCAAAGCCTTGAATGTCATTTTCTGTGGTGTCTCTCTAGAATAATTTCACAGGATTTCACATATCACTATTGTGAAGGAAGCACGGGAAATTCTGGAGACAACTTATGAAGGGACTAAGAAGGTGAAAGACACCAAACTCTAGATGCTGACCACTCGCTTTGAGGAGTTAAAGATGAGTGAGGATGAGTCCTTTGACTCTTTTTACAGTAAGCTGAACGAGGTGGTCGTCGGCAAATTTAAATTGGGGGAAAAGACAGAGGATTCTAAAGTTGTAAGGAAGATCCTTCAGTCACTGCCAGAAAGTTTTCGTGCCAAAGTAACGGTTATTGAAGAGAGTAAGGATCTTGACGACATTAAAGTTCAAGAGTTGGTCGGTTTATTATAAACGTATGAATTGTCACTGCCCACGCAGAAGAAGAGCAAATCTCTTGCTCTTAAAACAATTGATGAGAGAGTGGTATCTCATGAATTTTCAAAAGAGGATGCAGTAGATAAAGATGTGGCATACCTTGTAAACAACTTCCGAAAATTCTTAAAGTTTAAGAACGGTGGAAAATTTGGTGACAAAGGAAAATTTCAGAGTTCTAGGAAGGAGAAGAAAGAATTCGAAAGAAAGATAGTAAAGATTCCCAATCTTCTAAAGGAATTACTTGTTTCGAGTGTAATGGACATGGACACTTCAAAAAGGAATGTCCCAACTATTTGAAGTCAAAAGGAAAGGTCTATGCTACTACCTTGAGTGATACTGATTCATCAAACTCTGACTCTGAAGATAGCTGTGACGGAGAAGGAAATTACTCCGCATTCATGACCATTGCACATGTGGAATCCTCGGATGATTTGGGTTCACTTGTGAAGGAGCTTGGCGAGCATTCTGATTTGGAGTCTATTGGGGTTGTTGAAGAATCGGAGGCCGAAGAAGATGAAGATACATCTGGTCTTCAAGAGAATTACGCCTTACTTCTTGAGAAATCAGGTGAGTATGCAAATGTGGCAAAGGCGGCTGTGAAGAAGATGAAGAGAGCTGAGGAAGATTACAAAAGTCTGCTGGTACGATACAAGGAGGCAAAGTGTGAGACTGAAGCACTTAATGGTGAGCTATCAAAAGCTTACACAAAAGTAAGATTTCTTGAGTAAGAGGTAGTGCAAGCTCATGCCAAGATAGATAGGGTCTCCTCTAAGAAGCTAGATGATGTTATTTCATCTCAAAAACATGCCTCAGACAAGTCTGGGTTGGGATATACCGGAGGGAGTAGCTCATCAGCCAATGTCACCAAAGAAGTGAAGTTTGTGAAGCCAAAGAAACGGCTGTGGATAAGCCTATACTTGAGAAAATTAAGGCTGAGAGAAAGAAGAATGTGGCTGATCAACGGGTGTTTAACAAGTCTCTTAATCAATCAGAAGCCAGATTTGGAGCTAGAGGAAAATCACTTCCAAGATCACAACAGGGTTCTAGAACGAACTATCTTTGTCACTATTGCGGATTGCAAGGACATACTAGACCAAACTGTCATAAGCTGAAAGCATTGAATAATGCAAGCGCTCCTCGATCAAGAGGAAGGGGAAATGATGAGAGGTCTTGGGGTGGTAAGCAACCAAGAAGTCAGAATTGTGATCCAGGAATGATGGATGTGATGAAGATGATTGGTGCATTCACCAATTGTTTGGAAAGCTTCACAAGAAGGTTTGAAAGTCCTAACTCTCGTACCCAATCCGTCAAGGATATCACCCCAAACGCACGTGACGTGTGGGTGACAAAGGGTACTCATGCATAAGCATTACAACATGTCCATGCATTAATATTTTCCATGTTTGTGAATACGCTTGATTGTGTGCTTCTTGCAAGTTTTTAGGTTGTTATATTGCTTGTGTGTTTGTCTTTGGTTCAAATGTTTTTACATTGTTATTTAAGTTGCTTTTGTTAATTTTTTTTTACTAATTTTGAGTCAAAAATCCAAAAACACATAAAAAGTAGAAAATCCTAAAAAGTTTGATCACCTTTGTTGAGTCTTGTCTCAAAGCAAGTTTTGCCTTGTACCTTTGTACTAATGACTTTGTGCATTTAACAAGCTTAGCTTGTCTCTTATGCACTTATATCATTATAGAAGAAATTCTAAAATTTATGTGACTATTGTAAATAGATCTTCAACCTTGTCATGAATGATTAGTGAATGATTTTGTTGATCTTGAGACATGCATAGACTTGTGCTTATATATCTTCCCACTTTTATTTTATTTCTTTACTCAAAGAGTTCTCCAAATGTAAATCTCTAAATGAAAAAAGATATTGAGCTGCAAAAGTCTGTCGCACATACTAGTATTTGATTAGGAAAAAGGGAAAGCGACCAAAATAAATTATATGATGCCCAAAAAGCCAAAGGCTAACCCATCAAATTAAAATATTAAAAATTTCAGGCATCAATCTCACAATGAGATATGTTTATTCAAAAAGATCAAATGATATGTTGAAAATGGAGTCAAATGAAAAGCTTCAAAGAAATGTACTCAAGTTTATGTGGGAGGTCATATATGCATACTTCTATAATTGAGATGGGTCACATTATCTATTGCTAGTTGTGTATGCCTTAATTGAATTGATCATTGAAGCTTCACATTAGACTAAGGACTATCTCATTTTTGATACCCACACACAACACACAAGTCTATGTTTAATAAATGTCATATTCATTTGTGTGATTGTACTTGTTTAAATGTGTTTTCACAATCTCAATCTTTGTTGATCAAACACAAAAAGATTTTTGAGTGTTTTAATTTGTTTTTGGAAAGTATTTTGTTTTTACAAAAATTTCAAAAACAGTGTTGCCTTATTTTGGCGACTCAGTCGTGGGTAGGTCCAGTTGCATGTTCCAGTCGCGAGCTCACTTCGAGATTTTTTCCGGCTCACTGGCAAGTCAAGGTCTCAGTCGCGAAAAATACTTAGAAAATTTTTCAAAATTTGAGTTTTTTTTTTTTAATTTTCGCGGCTTAATGTGGCGACTTGTTCACGGGTGGAAGGTCTAGTCGCGAGAGGTACTCAAAGATTTTTGCGGCTTATCTCGTGACTATCTCGTAGGTAGACCTTCCAGTTGCAAAAAACACTTAGAAGATTTTTTGAAAATCTTGGTTTCACAGTGTTTCGCGGCTTACCCTAGTGACTGATTGGCGACTTAATCCAGTCGCGAAAAACGCGTGTTTTGGTTTTTAAAGATAGTTTTTAAAATTGTTTTTCAGTTTTTCCCTCGAATTTCTGTGACTGTTCACTATCTTCTTCATTTCTCTCACTCAAACACTCTGTGTCTCTTTGAAAATCCTCCATTTCTGCATCATTTCTACTCCAATCTTCAAGAAAAAGATATGGGTTTTCTCTATCTCACTTCATACTTATTGATTTGATCTTTATTTTCTTGTTTTGTGAGATGCAACTGTGTTCTGTGAAATAATTTGTTCGAACATGGGTTTGTCTAAAATGTTGGGTATGTTTGTTTGGGGTTGATTTCTCTTGTTACTGAGTATAGTTAGTGTCATGTTTTTGCATTAGTTTGCTAGTCTTTGTTCTGAGCATTGATATTTGATTGTGTTTTTACTCCTTAGGCTTATGGCTTTGGGGTTTTCTGTGTTTCACTCTAAATGTGGTTTTGGGTTTATCAGAATATATGAGTTTTGGAGTGTGTGAAAAGCATTGTTTTGATTTTATATCACCATATCATGTGTGTGCTGCTGCCTTGGGGTTTTTCTTGCACATTTCATATTCATTATGACATGTTTCAGTGACATATGCTCTCATCTGTCTGAATGTGATTTACACTGTCCATTTCTGGTAATTTAATGCTTGCTCCTGTCTGTTCTATACAGAATAAACTTGTTTGATTTGATGATGTTCTGATTTGATCTATCCATCGTTTGGTTATCAATTGTGCTTGGTCTGTGAGCTGACTTGACACTCTGTTACTATCTATGTAACTAAATTGTTACTAATATGTGTGCACTTCCACATATTGTGTTTTGCTCTTGTTGTGGCTTCTTCTGCTTGTTTACAGATGCCTCTTACACCTTCAAAGAAGAAGACTCCTTCTAAGAAGGCTGACAAAACACTAAAAATGGATCACAACCTGTTTAGGTCTGTTCAGCACTTTGAGAGATACAAAGATTTCTTCATAAAGGGAACAATTATCCAGGAGAGGTTTGTGGATCTAAATGAATTGAAAGATACCTTCATTCCAGAATGCTTTGAAGGCAGAGGATGGGAGAAGTTGCTGGGTGACCTACCCCTTGTGTGTGAACCCTTAATACAAGAATTCTATGCAAATGCTGTTATAAAGGAGGATGAGCTGAACTGTTGGACTAGAGGATGTGAGTTCACCATAGATGCTTATGATATTGATGAGGTTCTGGGGCTTGAGGGACTAGAGGATTATGAGTTCACCAACTACAAAGACAGGATGTTATCTTTGGATACTGTCCAGTCTCGGATTGGTGGTGTTAAAGAAAAGAGATGCCTCAACACTACTGACTTTTTTGCTGAATTGAGGTGTCTGACCACTATCATGATGTTTAACTTATATCCTATAAGAAAGATGACTACTCTTACGAATGCCAGAGCTATCTTCCTCATGGAGCTCAAGGAGAAAACCTTCATTGATATAAGTTCTCACATATATGACACAATTGTGGATGAGACTAGAACCACTTCAAGGCCCAAGCTGTTATTTCCTAGTCTTCTCATGAGAATTTTCAAAGCAAAAGGAGTTGCAATCCCTCAAGATATCAGTCCCATGACTCCTCTATCTGCCATAAACAAAATTACTCTCACAAGGATACAAAGTCGTCTTCCAGGTGAAGAAGAGGAGGATGTCCAAGAAGAAGGTGATCCAATGGAGACTGAAGCTGAGGCTGCAGGACAAACATCCACACCTAAGAGCAGAAGCAAGAGGAGCAGAGTTTCTACTTCATCAGATGTACCTCTTAATGCATTTCAGATCATCCTGGAGAGGCTTGATAGACTCAGAGAGGTTCAAAATCAGCATACTGAAAGGATGACAGCAATGTAGGATCAGCTTGATGTACTTTCTGCTAAGTTTGACAGCATCCACACCAACCAGGAGCATTGACCCTTTGGCTATTTCGGTCAAAAAGGGGGAGAATTTTTGGGTTACACTTGAGGGGGAGTGATTGTTTTGAGGGGGAGCTTTCTTTATCATATGCTGTTAGGTTTATAGCTTTGATATTGTGTTTTGGTTAACTGTTGTTTTTAATGGTTTGCTACACTGGTTTTGGTTATTTTTTGGTTAAAACTCATATCTCTTGGATAGTTTTGAATCTTTGGTGGAAGTTATTCAGTATATAATATGATATTATTCAGCATATCTTACTTTATGTTTTGGTTTGTACCTGGTACCTTTGTAGGTTTTTAAGGTTCTTGCTTATGTTTGTACCCATGTTGCTTTTGTAAGCTTTTAGGGTTTGTTTTTATGCACTTTGTAGGTTTTATGGTTTGTACCTTGCTTTATGCAGCTTTTGTGCTTTGTTAAATCAGTACTTCTAACTAAATGTTATGCATTTCCTTTTAAGTACTGTCACTCTTGTGCCCTTGTAGGATTTTATTCCTAGATGCATATACTTCATGTACTGTGCATTGGTTGAGTGTTGGTCATTCAAGTGATTTGTCTTGTGTTGGTCAGCATGAATGTCCAGATGTTCATTCCAAGTGTGAATGAGCATTGTGATCACTTATTTATAGTGATTGCTTGTTTAGGTCTTGCCATTGTTTATTGTTTTATTCTATTGTGCTTGATCGCATTGTGCTTGCTCCATATATATTACAAGTTTTCTGCATACAATGAACTTATTGTGTTGTTGTGTTTCAGGAGATACTTATTTGTATGGTTCAAAAGTTTCACAGATTCTAGAGTTAGGTGTGAGTGAGTTTTTCAACTGTTCCCAACTTACGCGTTAAGTCTAGAGTTTGTTATAGAATTTTGTCACAGAATAGCCAAATGGGGAGATTGTAAGGTTGAATTTTATTAACCATCTTGTTGGCTTTATTCCGTGCCAATTTGCTTGTAATTTAGCACTTAGTAACCCTGTATTTAGGTGGGTTTCATGTAAGGGTAGTGTGTAAACAGAGTGTGAAGAATTGCTCAGCAATGTGCAAAGAAGCAGAGACTCATGGCTGACTCGTGACTTGCAAGCCGCCAACTGTTGCACACATGAGAAGCATGTGGGGAGGTGTAGGGTCACCCCAGCTATCGCACTACAGGACAAAAGTCCCAAGCTGGCCAGGCCATTATCTCATGACTTGAGCTCGCGACTTAGACCAGTTGCGAGGCCAAGCCGCCAACGAGTCTTGTTTGGGAAAAACTGACTCTTCGTATTCCAAACACATACCACTATATATAGACTCTTTTACCCACGAAATGTAGAGAGTTTACAGAGAGAATTTTGTGAGAGAAACTCTAGAGAAAAATAAGATTGCCTCATTCCCAATCTTTACTAAGAGACTCTTCAAATTCTTCTACTCTCTTCCTCTCTATTGATACATCCTTGAGAGGTTATTGATCAAATCCTTTTCTCATCACACCCACGTCTGTAAAAAGGTATTTTGGTGCTAAGGGAAGCAGTTTGGAAGGGACTAATGGTTATTGGTTGATGCTATGGGTTATAACTGATAGGCCACAAACTGAATGACCCCTTGTGATTAAACCAATTAATTAATTAGCCAAGTTATGAATTAATCAATTTATCATGCAATTGCGTGGAAGCACAAACAAATCATCAAAAACTAAATATGCAGCGGAAATTAAATAACACGGTGATTTGTTTACGAATGGAGAAAACCCTAACGGCAAAAACCCCACCGGGTGATTTTCAGGTCACCACTCCCGAAACTCCACTATTATCAAATTAAGCGGTTACAAGTAAAGGAATCCCAAGTACCTTACCAACCTACAGTTGAACCCTTACCCCAATACCCAATTGGACTTGATCTGTAGTGACAATTTCCACCTTTGATGCATGGCTCCCAAGTACGTGACTAACCAATGCGTGGATCCCAGTACACGACTTCAAACACCAACTAAGAAGGAGAGGTTGGCTACAAAGTTCTTCAGTTCATCATACACAATGAAGATCAGGAAGATGCTTGGTTACAAAACCCTATGGTACAAATACACAGCAACTTCTTGAGAGAAGATGAACTAGGTTAAGAACTTCGTCTTTTGATCACAATTTGCTTGAATAGAGATTGCTCAATGCTTTTGCAACTTGTGTACAATTTGACGGCTCTTAAAACAATCATTTTATATGTTTAGGGTTAGAAGAAAAGAAAGCCTAAAAGCATATTCACGGATCCCAAGAAAATCAGATCAGAAAATCTGAAATTATAAATCTCGACAGATAGTAGGTGTCGAGGTAGCTATCGAGCAGGTGTTGAGCTTTAATGAAATTGCACTTCAGCTTGCTTTTTCTTGGACAGACTTGATGACTTCAACACTTGATCTTGAAACCTTATTTCTTGAAATATTAAAAACACCTAGAACTACTCAATTACAAGTAGAGTGCGTTTTGTCAAAAGGATTAGCCAATTTACATAAACAAGTGACATATGCTCTTAACAAGTGAATACACATATGTCCTAACAATAGCGGAATCCGGTAAGTTAGAAAAGAAAAAGGTTCGGCGCAATCTCGTTGGAGCAAGAAACTTGGAGGGCTTAGGTACTTAGGTAGATTAGGTTGGAGGATCTATTGATGTTCATGTATCCCAACTACATTTTCTAGTGAATTATTGACTGCTTGGAGGGCGGTGGAGAGGTTTTACGCCGAGAGTTTCGGTTTTCTCTTTGATAACACATCGTGTGTTGTCCTTATATTTGCATCTCTCTTCCTTTATCTTTTCAATTTATTTTTTGTTGTGGATGTGATTATAATTGGCTTAGATTGTTTATCAATTCTGTGTTTGGCTTATGTTCATGTTTCGCACATTAATTGTTTGATAATAAGCTTGAATTGATATTTTGTAATTTGAGGTCTAAAAATTCAAGGGTGTTTTACACACATTTTGAACATTCTCAAACATACCAAAAACTCACTCCAACAGCTTCTCTAAAAGCAAAACTTCTCCAATTTTTTTTTTGAAGTTGCTATAGTAGTTCTCTTGATATAGAGAACACTGTAGCAACTCCAAATGATATAGAGAATACTGTAGCAGTTCTTCTATCATAATAAGGGTCATTAGCATTATCCGTGGGCAAGTTTATGGTATTGAGCACAAGATCCCCATCATCCTGCAACTTTAGGAGAAGTCTCCCCTTGGAAAAGTTGGTCTCTGACTGACGAGAATAAAGCACCACCCACGCTGATCTTTCCACAATTTGTGAAGGCAACAATGTATCTCTGGGATCTTTGAATCTCTCCCATATGTTATTAAAGTTGCTATGTTGAAGTACAAAGTTGCCTGTGTTGCTCATAACGCCATAGGCTACAGTATGAACAATTGTATCAGGTGTCCATAAGGACCATAACACATTCCCTTGAGGACTAGTAAGAACTAGCCCATCGTCAGCATCTAGCTTCACTTTTGATCCCCTTGGTACTGCAGGGTTATCTTCTCTAGCATACCAAACTACGGTTTTGTCTGGTATTTTGTCAAACCAAATAAAAAGAACGAAGAGATCTTTCTGGTTGCTGAGTGGGCGAAATGCAAAGGCAAAATCACCAGAAGGTTATAGCCACGAAGTGGTGTCGTCTGTGGCTATGAGAGAGTGGCCAACAGTAACATTATCATTATTTTGTGCAATAGAAGAAATTGGTAGCAGGACTAGTAAGAAAACAAGAAGGTGACTAAGAACAAGTACCATGACTGACAGTGAATTGGGTTCATACACAAAAAAAAAAAAAAAAAAATGGACTTGAATAAATTAGCCTTGCTATGATGAAAAGATGATCTAGTACCGTTCATCCACAAAAAAAAAAAAAATCTAATACAGTAGTACCATCCTAAGTCAAGCAAACGTCTTTGATTTTGCTTCAACGGTGCTTCATTGTTCTAGCATTGCTCTCACTTTCTAGGAGGAATTAAGAAATTTTCTGGCATATCATTGGAATTAATTTTTGGACATGGCTTAGCTCCAATGCACTAAATAACACATTACATGTGTTTGTATTACTCTAATGCACTGGAGCTAAGTCTTCCTTATATTTTGCAGTTATTGCAGTATTTAACATACAGGTATGTCACGGAAGCGAAAATGGTAAGTTCAAGCCAAAGCCTTTGCTTCATAGACTTTTCTTGCAATTAACTGCAATACGTGTAGCCAAGACGTGAAAAGACAACATATTTAACTTATTGGCAAAATTTTCCAATGATAATTAATATTTTGCAGTGTTACCATTCTCTATTGGAATGGAGACGGAAAAGGACTTCAATAAATAGAAAGATAAGACCTTCCTTAGCTTTGTAATTATATTGAATTCTTTTATTAAATACAACTAGTTGTAGATCCGCACAGATTTGACGGGTTTTTTTTTTGGTAAAAAATAAAAATAATAAATGAAATTTATAAGTGTTAGTATCAAACTTTTCTTAAAATGATGTTAATTATTTTATAACAAAGTATAGTTGATACAATATATTAGATTAAAAAAAAATTAAGCTATCTATTTTTGTTATTTGAAAGTATTTCAAACTTTGTAAGTTTTTTTGTTTCAAAAAATCATAATGCATTTTACATTTAATCATTATGTAAACCCAATAAACTCAACCGACTACCATGACCCACACTAACAACAAACCCAGCCAACAACCCACTCTCTTGGAAACCCAAAAACAAAAAACCAGCCACCACCTCCACTAACGAAACAATCAAACCCACTACCATTGATCAAAAAATCAAGAGAGAGAGAGAGAGAGATAGAGAGAGAAAGTCAAAGATTAAGAGAAAAACAACCCACCACCACTAAGCCACCATCAATCAAACCTGTTCTAAATCACTCCAAGTTGCCGCTCTTGAATCACCCCAAGCCGCCATCCTTATCTTCTTCGCCTTCGCCCACTACCATTCATCAACGCCACAACCCCAGGCGGTGGCTCTCAAATCCACACCTCCCTCTCTAATTCTCTCGTCTTTGCCCACTCTCTCTTCTCGGTCTAATCTAAAGGGCTCAAATTGGAGAGAGAGAGAGAGTTTGTGTGTGAACTTGAATCAATTTGGAGAGAGAGAGCTTGAGAGAGTTTTGAATCTTCTGTCAGTGGGATGAGATTTTGATTTGGGTTTGTGGGTTTCAAACTTTTTTTTTTTTTTTTGGTGTGTGTCTAAAAATTGGTATATTTAATTTTTGTGATGTGTTCGGTTGCCAAGAAGGTTCAAGAAAAGTTGAAAAAGTTGCTATAATTTTTTTTACTCAATCTTTAAAATAGAAAAATATTTTTTTTTCAATTAAAATTAAAATAGAAAAATAAAAATGTTTTTTTTTTTTTTAATTAAAATGTTGAGGTGACATTTTTTAAATACCAAATAAAAAATTTTATTATTATTTTGTTGGTTACATCAGCATCTAAAATCATAACCGTATATTCTGTTTACCACATAAGCAATTTTCGTTAGTAAAATGATGGTAGAGACCAAAATGGTAATGATTTTTAGGGATTAAGATAGGTACTCCAAAAAAGTGAGGACCAAAAAAAATATTTTTGCCAAGAAAAAACACAAATTAAGTTAAAGGGTAAATACAAAAAAAAACTATCCCAGACGTCTTGGGCTAATGCCTATGAGAAATTACCCCATGTGATGTTCTGCAAGAGCACCTAATGTTCCTTCTTGAAAGCAATCATAAGCTCAATCAATCAAAATTGCTATCTCCTCTATGCCAGAGTCCATATATACACACTTTTTTTTTTTTATTTTTTTATTACAACAAATGATGTCTAGCAGCATGACATGCATCAACTTTAGCAGTGACCACTCAAGTGCAACATACCCGTTTGTTTCTCTAATGCTAGTACGAGTATGGCCGATTCATCATCAAAATCTTTGCTAATCCAAAATCAAAAATCAGAAATTTGAACATTGTAATATTTATCAAGAAGTGTGTTTTGGGTTTTATATCATAATTAATGGATAATTTGGATGATGCAATCTTATACCAATAACTATTGCACACTAGGTTTTGTGACTTTTAGTTGCTTTTGAGGGTGTATAAAATTGTGTAAAACATTTTTATGTAATTAAACACTCCTCAAATCTTCAATAATATTGCAACGTGGCATTAAATTTTTCATAGTCGACAAAGGTTGAATTGTTCAGACAAGTTTGTCTGTCTAAGAAGTTACACATTCATCTTTATAGGCACTAATAAAATTCTAGGGCTAAAGTACAAAACATAGTCTTAAAGTTTAAGGAGTTTTGGATTTTTCCCCCTTAACATTTCAGTATTTTGATTCGTTTCCCTAACATTTCAAAAAGTTATGGGCCATTTTGATTGACAACTATTCCATTAATGTTCATACTAATGTGTCTGGTAAATGCCACATAAGCCTGTAACCAATGTTAGTTGGTCCAATTAAGAATGTTATATAATGCAATTTTTCCTTGTCAATTAAATAAATAAAATACTAAAATATAAAGAACTCATAGTTTAAAAAGAAAGAAAAAACACTTAGCAAATCCAGCAAACCCATCTCATATTCAAAACAAATCAACAAACCCCATCACAAACGAAGGTTGTTTAGTTGCTTCAGCATATCCTAATGTTTTCGACGATGATGAAGAAAACAAGAAGCCAGATGTTAGGGAAGCCTCCGATGGTGGAGATAATGTGCTAGAGGAAAAAGTTGCTAAAGATGGGTTTGTAGTTCATGATCTGTGAGATGGTTTGGTTTTGGTTAAACTCCTCAATTGTAGATTTTGAGTTTGGTTTTTTAATTTATTTTTTAAATCTTGAATCAATTATTTTAATGAGATTTCAAATCTTATTTTGGAGTTCCAGTTCTTTAAAATAATTTTGGTGCATTGATTTTTTTTTTACTCTAATGAAGTCCACATGAGATGATTTAATTGGATCAACTAGTATGTATGAGTGGTGTGGCAGATTTATGTGTCACTTAATGATAGCATTAGCAGTCAGCACAACACTAATGAAAGGGTTGCTAATCAAAACAGCCCATAATGTTAGAAAACCTTAAGGGGCAAAATTAAAAGACCTTTCCAAACTTTATGAATGAGTTTTGCACTTTAGCCAAAATCTAAAAAAAGCTTTAAACCTTAATGAAACCTTAAGCTTTGAAAAGTAACAAATTAAATCTTGAACTATCTCAATCTTGAATGTTTTGGTTAGATTGGTCTTGATTTTAGGTATTTGGTTTTGATTTGGATTAGTATATACAAACTCTAAAGTCAAAAATGATCGAGGCCTTGATGTCCGGTAGAATTATATCCTTCTTTGGCAGCCCTTGTGCTAGTAATGGAGACCTCTACAGTCAAGTAAACGCTTATAACCATCTTTTTGGATAAATAAAGAGTAAATGTATTATTTAAACTAGAAAAGAAAACGTGTCACTGAATGAAAAAATTTAAACCAAAAAAAAAAAAAAATCATTGAATGATTTGGGAAAACCTAAATGGGAAAGGGATACAGGTGCATCTCACTAAAATAAATCCAAGTAGTTGTGATGTGATTCTTCCTTGTAGGACCACTTTGAAGAAAAATACAGTTATACTATTGACGGATTCACGATTGTTAATAGAAAATAAACATAACTAAGTCAAAATATGTTACTATTTCTTTCCTCCTGACTAGAAAGAGGCTTTGGGTTTGATTAGGTCAATAAATGTTACTATTGTTCTATCTATTGGTAATAAGAAAAAACAAACTATGTTTTGAATAAAAAAAATTTGGGCAAAGAAAAATTAGTCAATTGACAAGGCACTGCTTTCATTTCGTTGGAGTGTGTTTTTTTTTTTTTTTTTTTTTTTTTTTTCCCTTTTTCTGTTGACAAGAGATTTCAAACTTGAGATTAGAGGCAAAGGCTGTGCACACACGGCAGTTCTTTGCTTGTAGACTAATCTAATTGATTTTTTTTTTTTAATTAAAATAAAACTAAAAGGTGTGGTCATTGTCTCTAGCACTTTACACCATTTAAACCTCCTAATTAATTTATTACACGTATTATTATTGGTTATGTTAACGAGTGTCATAGGGCATTAGTTAATAATCTAATTAAAGAAAGTTTTTATGGGAAAAGAAAAGAAAAAATTAATATTTTGACAGCTTTTTCATTTCTTATAAAAGTGATATCAAAATTTTTTTAAAATAGATTCTTACTAATGCCCTAATAACACTTGTTAACATTTCTCATTATTATTACAGGAATTCGCAAATATAACGAGTCACACCAATTTTCTCACCGCTAAGCCACTTTTTCAAGTGGCGGTCGTTCTGAAATCTTCAAAATGTAATCTTTCCAGAGAATTCTAATCGTTTTTACATTCACAATTGATTATTGACGTATACTAAAATGACCAATCAGTGTAGAGAAAAGTAAACAACATTTTTATAATGGCAAGTGCCGCCGAAAGTAAACAACATTGTCACTGCAATTGATTATTGACGTATACTAAAATGACAAATCAGTGTAGAGAAAAGTAAACAACATTTTTATAATGGAAAGTGCCGCCGAAAGTAAACAACATTTTCACTGCAATGGAAAGTGCATTATCTTTAACGTTGTTTCTAGTTTGGCCCTTGTGCAGGAAGTTCAAATCTTCTGTCTCACTTTTCTTACTTCATTTTATACTCTATTAATAAATGCTTATCACGTGTTCATCTAATTAATTAAATGTTATCATTATTGACTTATTAATACTATAATTATTAATTAATATTAGTATTTAATTAATTAGATAAACACGTGGCAAACATTTATTGGTGGAGTATAAAGTGGAGCAAAAAAAGTGAGACAGAAGAATATTGATGTTTTTTGTTTGCATGTACTGGTACATGCAATGACAATTATAGGGTCCTCCTTTATTATGTGCAAGCGAAAAATATTACTTTATGATCTTCTAAGTAATTTCCATCGAGTTGAATTGAAATTTCACATTAATTATGAATTTGAAGTTTGCACGTATGTCTTTATAAATTAACTACTTGTAGGTGTGTTTTGCATTGCAATTAGGAGCGTGCATAAGTTAAGTTGATGAGTCTTTTCATCTCAATTTATTATTGTGGGTGGGTTAGAAAGAAAAAAAATTCAACTCAACTTAGTTTCTCACTTAACTTAACCCAACTCAGCCTAAGTGGATTGGGTTGAATCCACATCCACATGTTAGACAATTTTTTTTAATTATTATTATTATTAAATTGAGCATTATAACAACCCAACCACAAATAAAAGCAAGTTTATAACCGAATAATTAATCCTAAACATAACACTAATTATACGAGAATAACTTAGGATTTAGGTTTTATTTAAAAAATTGAGTAAAAAAGTAAATAAAAGAATTGTATAATATATTTATAAATCTATATGTATAATTGTTTAATACACCACTGATTACCTTTTTCCTGTTGCAAAAAACTTTACAAAGGAACAAATATCGACTTGAATACACCCCTGATAAACTTTATAAACAAATTTCCCATAGGAACCAGTGGCACTTTATTTATTAACAAACTTCTTCATATCTGTTTATCAAAAACTTCATATCTGAAAAACTACGGAATCCTATCCATTTTTATCTGCAGCTAAACTTGGAGTCGGAGTACATGAACCTATATAACAAAGATCATTATAGCAGCAAGTAAACCAAAAACAAACTTAACTACAAAGAAAAGATTGGATGGCATAATGCAAAAGAGAGCAAAGACTAAGACATAGTTGCTTTAAATCTTTCTAAATGAAGTCACAAAACACTGGATTAATCTGTCCTATTAAAAGGACATGGGCAAGGTGGAACAAGCACATCAACAACACCATCAAGCATTTGTGTTACCCTCATCATGGTAGGTCTAAGAGATGGATCTTCTTGAATGCACCAAATGGCAACCATGATATACCTCTCCAGTTTTTCTCTGTCATCCAAGACCTCCACATCATATTTAACCAGGGCATCTAATACTCCTTCCCTATAGCAGTCATAAGCCCAATCAGTCAAAATTGCTTTTTCTTCCTCAGTCGTCTTCACATCTACACATCTTCGGCAGCAAATTATCTCCAGTAGCATGACACCATAGCTATAAACATCTACTTTGGTAGTAATTGGCATGTTCCTAAACCACTCAGGCGCAACATACCCTTTTGTTCCTCGAATGGCAGTACGTGTTTGGCTCTGGTCCATCATCAAAAGCTTCGCCAATCCAAAGTCTGCTATTCGAGCATTGTAGTATTCATCAAGAAGTATGTTCTGAGGCTTTATATCACAATGGATAATCTGGGGGCTGCACTCATCATGCAAGTACAAGAGTCCTCTCGCAATCCCAGAAGCAATACTGATTCTTTGCTTCCAACTGGGTTTCAAGTCTCCAAAAAGAAAACTTGCCAAAGTACCATTGCTCAAGAACTCATATACTAGTAATCGATGTAGTCCCTCATCACAGAATCCTATCAGACGAACCAGATTTTTGTGATGTGTTTGACCGATTACTTTCACCTCAGTCCTGAATTCTCTCTCATAATCTTGAAACGAACTATGTAACTTCTTGACTGCCACAGGGACACTAGAACCCATTTCTATTGCTCCTTTGTAAACAACACCAAAAGCTCCCCTTCCCAATTCTTCCTTGAACCCATCTGTAGCTTCTGCAAGTTCTTGGTAAGTAAAACATCGCATATTTGTTTCCACAGAATTAACATTGCTCATAGGTCTTTTGAGCTTCTTGTGGTAAATAAAGAAAATACCCAGACAAATTGCAACAACTAAAATAATGTTAACAAACACAGAGCCACCGAGAAGAACTGACCACATTAGGATCAAATTGTTCTGATTCTTCTTCTCTACTTGTGCTTCAGGACTACCCATGCGAGGATCCGGATGTGGGATGGAATTATTGTTTCTGATTTTGATAAAAGCCTTCCCACCATTAAGCCTGCTATCAACTCTTCCATTAGAGAGAGGTAGCTTCTTCTTCCAACAGCTAGCACCTCTAAAAATGGCAACAGCACACATACAATCTTCCATGCAAGACTGTTTGCATTGATCTTCAGCATAAGGCGTGAGGAACGCGTAATCTGCCATTGGCCAATCTGTATTTATTAGCACCTCAAAAGAATAAGGATCTTTTCTTTGTTGACTTATCTCATCTTCATCACAGTCTTGTATGAATTCTGGCTTGCAGCTGCCGTACTCGTCATTTGGATCGAGTAAGGAGAATCCCTTGGGGCATGTACACTTTGGCCTTGAATCTGATCTAATTGTGCAGACACTGTTATACCCACAAGTGCCACTACCAGCTGTAGATACTAAACTGGCAAGACAAATATTATTTGGGATAGACCAGAGCGCAGTCCAGCTTCCATTGGCATTGGAACTCCTTGGGTGAGAATATTGGGTGAAAACTCCATCAAAGTTGAGAGTAGCTCTGAAATAGAAATCAGCAGTTGACTCTAGCTTTACCTTGGTTAGAGGAAATGTTTGATTGTTCTCTCTCAGAACGTAAATGTAGCCTGAATTGTTGAAGACCAGTTGTTTACCAGGACTCGATGTACCAGAATCACCAGCGGTAGCAGTAGTTCCACTTTTATAATAAGGGTCGTTAGGATTATCCGTGGGCAAGTTTATGGTATTGAGCACAAGATCCCCATCATCACGCAACCTTAACAGAAACCTCCCTTTGGAAAAGTTGGTCTCTGATTTTCGAGAATAAAATACCCCAAATCTTTCCACAGTTTGTGAAGGCAATAATGTATCACTGGGATATTTGAAGGTCTCCCATAAGTTATTAAAGTTGCTATCTTGAAGAACAAAGTTGCCTGTGTTGCTCATAACACCATAGGCTACAGTACCAATAATTGTAATAGATCTCCATAACTCATCGCCTTGAGGACCAGTGAGTACTAGCCCATTGTCAGCAGTTAGCACCACTTTTGATCCCCTTGGAACCGGGTTATCTAATCTAGGATACCAAACAACGGTTTTATCTGGTATTTTGGCAAACCAAATGGAAAGAAGGAAGAGATCTTTCTGGTCGAGTTGGCGAAATCCCATGGCAAAATCACCGGAAGGTGATAGCCATGAAGTGCTGTTGTCATTGGCTGTGAGAGAGTTGCCAACAGTAACATTACCATTACTTTCAGCAATAGAGAAAATTGGTAGCAGAATTAGTAAGAAAAGAAGGTGAGACAGAACAAAATCCATGACTGCCAGAGTGAATTGGGTTCATGCAAAAATAATAAACGGACTTGAATTAAATAGCCTAGCTATGACGACAAGATAAACTAGTACTGTTCTAGGTCAAGCAAAAGTCTTTACTTTGTCAGCTTCAACGGTGCAAGAAGTTACGAGATACATTGAGACTAGATGGTATATGGTGTTTCAGTGCATTCATCCTTCCTCTCATAAGAGGATAATCCTCACAAAATAAAATGGATAGATGCATGCATCAGAAACCTATATATTTTCTCGAAGACAAGATACTCTAATACTGTTGCAGTACATAGAGGTCTGTCGCAAAAGCTGAAAAGCAATCGCGGTAAAACACTTTTTTTTCTTGATAAGAGGACGAAACACTTTTGCTTTCATACTTTTGTTGCTGTTATAACTGCAATAGTTTTAGTATCTATAATACTATATGACGTGAAATGACTAACATAATTGACTTACTCAAAATTTTCCAATGATATTTCCCTTCTTCCAGTGTCATACATTATTCAATTGGAGACTGAAAACGAATTCAGTAAATAAAATAGAAAGATAAAAACTTCATTAGTTTTGTAATAATATCAAATTATTTTTTTAATAAAGACAATTTAAAGAAAAAACATAAAATAAGTTAAAGCGTAAAATTCCTATCCAATATATATATATATATATATATAGTTTTTTTTTTTGAGAAAAAAAATATACAGTCAAAGGGTTTAAAAAAAATCATAGTTTTTTGTATTTTAGCCATGTTATTGTAAGTATTCTATCTATGGAATATGGGAAAAAAGTTTGAGACTGAGTGTCCAACCACTTGTACAACCCCACTTATGCTTTCATAGACTTTTGTTGCTGTTATAACTACAATAGTTTTAGTATCTATATATAATAACATATGACGTGAAATGACTAACATAATTGACTTACTTAAAATTTTCCAATGATATTTCCCTTCTGTCATACACTATTCAATTGGAGACTGAAAATGAATTCAGTAAATAAAATAGAAAGATAAAAACTTCATTAGTTTTGTAATAATATCAAATTATTTTTTTAATAAAGACAATTTAAAGAAAAAACATAAAATAAGTTAAAGCGTAAAATTCCTATCCAATATATATATATATATATATAGTTTTTTTTTTTTTGAGAAAAAAAATATACAGTCAAAGGGTTTAAAAAAAGATCATAGTTTTTTGTATTTTAGCCATGTTATTGTAAGTATTCTATCTATGGAATATGGGCAACAAGTTTGAGATCGAGTGCCCAACCACTTGGGCAACCCCACTTTTGCTTTCATAGACTTTTGTTGCTGTTATAACTATAATAGTTTTAGTATCTATATATAATAACATATGACGTGAAATGACTAACATAATTGACTTGCTCAAAATTTTCCAATGATATTTCCCTTCTTCCTGTGTCATACACTATTCAATTGGAGACTGAAAATGAATTCAGTAAATAAAATAGAAAGATAAAAACTTCATTAGTTTTGTAATAATATCAAATTATTTTTTTAATAAAGACAATTTAAAGAAAAAACATAAAATAAGTTAAAGCGTAAAATTCCTATCCAATATATATATATATATATATAGTTTTTTTTTTTTTTGAGAAAAAAAAAATACAGTCAAAGGCTTTAAAAAAAATCATAGTTTTTTGTATTTTAGCCATGTTATTGTAAGTATTCTATCTATGGAATATGGGCAAAAAGTTTGAGACCGAGTGCCCAACCACTTGGGCAACCCCACTTTTGCTTTCATAGACTTTTGTTGCTATTATAACTACAATAGTTTTAGTATCTATATATAATAACATATGACGTGAAATGACTAACATAATTGACTTACTTAAAATTTTCCAATGATATTTCCCTTCTGTCATACACTATTCAATTGGAGACTGAAAATGAATTCAATAAATAAAATAGAAAGATAAAAACTTCATTAGTTTTGTAATAATATCAAATTATTTTTTTAATAAAGACAATTTAAAGAAAAAACATAAAATAAGTTAAAGCGTAAAATTCCTATCCAATATATATATATATATATATAGTTTTTTTTTTTTTGAGAAAAAAAATATACAGTCAAAGGGTTTAAAAAAAGATCATAATTTTTTGTATTTTAGCCATGTTATTGTAAGTATTCTATCTATGGAATATGGGCAACAAGTTTGAGATCGAGTGCCCAACCACTTGGGCAACCCCACTTTTGCTTTCATAGACTTTTGTTTCTGTTATAACTACAATAGTTTTAGTATCTATATATAATAACATATGACGTGAAATGACTAACATAATTGACTTGCTCAAAATTTTCCAATGATATTTCCCTTCTTCCTGTGTCATACACTATTCAAATGGAGACTGAAAACGAATTCAGTAAATAAAATAGAAAGATAAAAACTTCATTAGTTTTATAATAATATCAAATTATTTTTTTAATAAAGACAATTTAAAGAAAAAAAATAAAATAAGTTAAAGTGTAAAATTCCTATCCAATATATATATAGTTTTTTTTTTTTTGGAGAAAAAAAATATACAGTCAAAGGGTTTAAAAAAAAAATCATAGTTTTTTGTATTTTAGCCATGTTATTGTAAGTATTCTATCTATGGAATATGGGCAAGAAGAAAAAACTATGGTTAGAATGAAAAAATGGCAAAGAAAAATTAATCAACTGACAAGAGAATACCTTCATTCTGGTGGAGTTTTATTTATTTATTTTTATTTTATTTTTTTATAGGAGATTCCAAACTTGAGAATTAGAGCGAAAGACCGGTCTCACATGGTCATTCTTTGCTGGTAGCCCAATATGCATGTATTGGGCTATTGGCTAATCTCCTTGACGATCATTGTGGACCAAAGCCGTGTCCTTCAAAAATATAATCTAGATAATTGGCTGGTGACGTTTTCTCAAATGAAGAATTGGTGGGCAGAAAGTGAATATCATTTTTACAGTGAAAATGACATATTTTCAAGGATTTTGATTCTCAGTTTCTCATACCTCCATCATTTCTAGTTTCTTTTTTCATAACTACTTTTTATGCGTAAAAATGTGGATATTCTCATATCGATTATGGATATTAATATAAAATAGTGAATGGGAACAAGTTTGGTCATAATTGTTAATGTATATTAGTCGCAATTCGCAAATCCACACAATACAGTGGGGAAATGTAATATAATTATTTTGTAAGAATATAATGTAAAATTTGTAGGATAAATAGTAAATGTGTAATTTAAAAGTCTTTTCTATTTTAATAAGTTTTATGTAATGGAAGTGTGGAACATATAATATATTTTGCATTCAACAACAACAACAGCATATATATATATATATATATATATATATATATGAAAACGTCATTTAATAAAAATATTTAAATTACAAAATTATAATTTTTTTTAATAAATGGAGAAAATGTTATTAAAATGATTTTTTTAAAAAAAATACTATAATCAATTGACTAATTTGAATGTATCCAAGAATATTAAGTAAAAATGTACACCATATTCCTTGGAACACATGTAACATGTTATATTAATTTTAAATTATTATATAAGTTCATAATTATAGCATTTTTTTTTTCCAAATATAAGTATAATGTTTATATTATTGAAACTTGAATTTTTAAGGTAATCTTTTAAGTATTTATCATTTGTTTTTTTATTTAGGTTCCACATCTCGAATTTTTAATGCTGATTTTGTTTGTATTTTTTTGCCCAAAGCTAAAGAATCTGACCCAAATAAAATAAAATTTCATAGTTTTCAACCCAAAAATTAAGACGAAAAAAAAATGCTAAATTGGTCCAAAATTGACCGAATGGACTGAAGTTGATCAAAATGGACCAAATGGACTGAATTAGACCGAATTGGACTAAAGTGGACCTAATTGCTATGCTAATGTGCCTCAAAAGAAGCGTAGCAATAATAAATATTATGCTTCACTTTTTTTGATGTTATATAGATTTGTAAAACTTTTATGTAGTAAAATTTGTACTAGCTATAGTATCACTAAAAAATAATTCGAAATTTTTTTATTATATTATTGATATAAAACTAACCAATATTGTTTAAATCTTAGTTTCACAATTAAAATTTTAAATGAAAAACATTTATAAGATGCACTATTTAAAAGATCTTATTGTTGATTAATATTAATTTTAAAAAAAGCTTAAGTGACTTCATGTACTAATAGATTTGGACAAAATAATTTAAATTAACTCATTTAGTTATTTACAAATAGATCTTATAATTGAAATGGACTGAATGAACCAAAATACTATGTTATTGTGGATATACTTCAACTTTAAGATATTATATAGATAGGTCTATTGGGCACTAGGCCCACTTTTGATTTCTTCCTCCGATTTGATAATAAAGTCGGCAAAAATGACAATAAGATCACATTTGCAGCGAACCGGCCAAGCTAGCTCTCTAGAGCCTAACTATTAGACCTTGTGTAAACCACTGTAAGGGAAAAAATATATATATTGTAAAGCAATGCAGCATTTATGTAAGGGGTGTGTTTATTACACACACAAACTTACACACACGCATTTTAATTTGAAATCCTAACTTGAAGTTACGAGTTTTGTTTAAAACATGTGTGTGTTCAGAGTTATTTCTCTTTATGTTTATCTCCCATCGAACTAACTATTAGTTGAACTCTTCATAATCACTTAGTTTTTCCGTATCCTATTGTGGAAAAATTGAGCAATAACAAGTCTAATTTGCAAATAGCATAGCCCTCTAACATCAAGTTATTTTAGATGCAAATTGACCAAAAAATATTTTTAGATGCAATTGATTCGGCCAATTATCAAACTATAATTTTTTTTAGGTATCTTTTGTTGTAAAAGCGGCAACTATCAAATAGCAAAAATTGATTGTGAAAATATTGAGATTTAGAAAGATCTCAAAAAAAAAAAAAAAAAAAAAAAAAAAAAAAAAGACATAAATGCATATAAAGGACACTAAAGATTTATGTGATTTGGCATTAGCTTACATCCATAACGACAACAAGAAGAAAATTTCACTAATAAATTGAAAGAATACAAAGACAGTGTAGAGTGTAGAGACACTCACAAAATCCAAAACTCAAATACACCTAGGTAGCTCCTCCTCACCAATACAAAGAATAGGGGCTGCAATAAGTACAAAGAGAAATTTTTCTCTATATTGCACAATACCCTCAAAGAGATCTATCTGACTAAAACCAACAAACCAAAAGCACACAAAATACCAAGCTACAATCCTCGAAACTTGTGACAAAGCTGCACTGGCTAAGCCAAATAACAAATTATTGCACCACCAAGAGCAGAGCTTCTCACAAACTAATTTTAGGTCTCTCTCCATGTGGGAGATAATTTGGCAAAACCTTATGTGGTATCTTCTGTTCATCTGTTTATAAGACTTCAATAGCTATTCTTAGATGGATAAGGAATACATTTCATAGAAACCAGAGTTATTTATCTTATTAACGAATTTCTTCACATCTGAAAAACTATGAAAATTTATCTTCAACAACAACATCTATCTTTAAAGCTGTCGTCCACCCTGGAATACAGGAACCAATATAACAAAGATCACTATGCAAATAGACAAAAATAAGCATAGTACTACAAAATTTCTTATGGCATATTGCAACAGAGTGCAAAGACTAAGTGGTATTTATTTTAAATCTTTCGGTATGAAGTGATTAATTGCTAGATTGACCTGTGCTACCAAAAGGATAAGGGCAAGGTGGAATAAGCACTTCAACAACACCATCAAGCATCTGAGCAATCCTCCTCATTGTAGGTCTAAGAGCTGGACCTTCTTGAATACACGAGATGGAAATCATCACAAACCTCTTCAGCTTCTCTCTGTCAGCCAATGCCTCCACATCATATTCAACCTGAGAATCTAATGCACCATTCAAATAGCAGTCATAAGCCCAGTTAGTCAAAATGGGTTTATCATCCTCCTCTGTGTCCATATCAACACTTCTTCGGCAGCAAATTATCTCAAGTAGCATGACACCATAGCTATAAACATCCACTTTGACAGTGATGGGCATGTTCCTAACCCATTCGGGTGCAACATACCCTTCTGTTCCTTTGATGTTAGTATGAGTTTTGCTTTGGTCCATCATCAAAAGCTTTGACAATCCAAAGTCAGCAATTCGAGCATTGTAATAGTCATCAAGAAGTATGTTCTGAGGCTTTATATCACAATGGATAATCTGGGTGTTGCACTCTTCATGTAAATTCAACATTCCTCTCACAATCCCAACAGCAATATTGATTTTTTGATTCCAACTAGGTTTTGAGTCTGCAAAAAGAAAACTTGCCAATGTCCCATTGCTCAAGAACTCATACCAGTAATAGTTGTGGCCTCTTAACACATATTCCAAGCAGTCGAACCAGGTTTTTGTGATGTGTTTGACCAATCAAATTTGCTTCATTCTTGAACTCTCTCTCATAATCTTGAAAAGAACTATGTAACTTTTTGATTGCCACAGGGACAATAGAGCCCATTTGTATTGCTCCAAAAGGGTATTTTGCACCTGAATGGGTTAGGAACATGCGCATCACTGTCAAAGTGGATGTTTATAGCTATGGTGTCATGCTACTTGAGATAATTTGTTGCCAAAGAAGTGTTGATATAGAGACAGATGAGGATGATAAACCAATTTTGAATGATTGGGCTTATGACTGCTATATGAATGGAGCATTAGATTCTCTGGTTGAATATGATGTGGAGGACTTGGCTGATAGAGAGAAGCTGAAGAGGTTTGTGATGATTGCCATTTGGTGTGTTCAATAAGATCCAACTCTTAGATCTACAGTGAGGAGAATTACACAGATGCTTGAGGGTGTTATTGAAGTGCTTGTTCCACCTTGCGCCTATCCTTTTAGTAGTACAGGTCAATCCAGCATTGGCACTCTCTCATATAAATACAACGGTCCTCTCACAATCCCAACATCAATATTGATTCTTTGATTCCAACTAGGTTCTGAGTCTGCTAAAAGAAAACTTGCCAATGTTGCTCAGGAACTCATATACCAGTAATCATTGTGGCCTCTCATTATATACTCCAAGCAGTCGAACCAGATTTTTGTGATGTGTTTGACCAATCACATTTGTTTCATTCTTGAACGGTCTCTCATAATCTTGAAAAGAACCATGTAACTTTTTGACTGCCACAGGGACACTAGAGCCATTGCTCCTTTGTAAACAACCCCGAAAGCTCCCTTTCCCAATTCTTCCTTCAATCCATTTGTAGCTTGTACAAGTTCTTTGTTAAGTAAAACATTAGAAATTTATGTCCACAGAGCTACAATTTCTAATGGTTCTTCCGAGTGTTTTTTGGTAAATCAAGAAAAACGCCAGGAAAATTGCAGCAATTAATATGATGTCAACAAACACAGAGCCACCGAGAATCACCAACCCCATGAGGATCAAATTGTCCTGATTCTTCTTTGTTTGATCCTGAATGTGATGGAATTGTTGTTTCTGATTTTGATATAAGCCTTCAAGTTAGGACGGCGGCTGACCACTCTCCCATTTGAGAGAGGTTGCCTCTTCTTCCCACAGCTATTACCAAATCCGAAAATGGCAGCAACACACATACAATATTCCACGCAAGACTTTTTGCATTGATCTTCAGTATAAGGTATCAGGGACTCGTAGTCTGAATTTGAGAGAGGTTGCCTCTTCTTCCAACAGCTATTACCAAATCCGAAAATGGCAGCAACACACATACAATCTTCCATGCAAGACTTTTTGCATTGATCTTCAGTATAAGGTATTAGGGACTCGTAGTCTGAATTTGGCCAATCTGAATTTGCTAGCACTTCAAATGAATAAATATCTTTCTCAGGACTGAGCTTGTCTTCTTTGCAGGCTTGTTTGAAGTCTGGTTTGCTGCCGCCATACTTTTCATTTGGATTGAGTAAGGAGTATCCCTTAGAACATGTACACACTGGCCTTTGATCTGATCCAAGGGTGCAGATACTATCATAACCACAAGTACCACTACCTGTCACTACAGGATCAGTAACACAAATATTCTCAGGCACAGACCAGATCGGGGTCCAGCTACAATTGGATTTGGATATCTTGGGGTGAAAATATTGGGTGAAAACTCCATCAAAGTTGAGAGTGGCTCTATAATAGAGTTCTGCATTTGAGTCTAGCTTTATCCCCTGTTTTAGAGGAAATATTTGATTGCTATCTTCCCGAATGTAAATGTAGCCTGACTCGTTGAAGACCAATTAATTACCGAGACTACATGTATCATTAGCACCAGCAGTATTCAGACTTGTACAATAAGCATCATTAGAATTATCCGTGGGCAAGTTTATGGCATTGAGCACAAGATTTCCATCAGAAAGCAACTGTAGCTGGAACCTTCCCTTGGAAAAGTTGGTCTGTGATAGTCGAGAAGAAAGTAGCCCTCCCCTTTGCATAATTTGTGTAGGCAACAATGTATCAGTGGGATTGTCGAAGCTGTCCCATAGCTTATTAAAGCTGCTATCTTGAAGTACAGTTGCCTGTGTTGTTCATAACACCATTGGCTACGGTACCAACAATGCTATTAGTTTCCCATAACTCATCCCCTTGAGGGCCAGTAAGCACATTTTAGCTCTACTTTTGATTCCCCTGGGTGCAGGGTTATCAACTTTAGCATACCAAGCTATGGTTTTATCTGGTATTTTCGCAAACCAAGTGCAAAGCAGGAAGATATCCTTCTTGTCGTAAAGTGGGCGAACCCCCTGGCAAAATCACCAGATGGTGATGGCCATGATGAAGTGCTGTTGTGAGTGGCTGTGAGGGAGGTTCCAATGGTAATAATACCATAATTTTGAGCAATAGAAGAAATTGGTAGCAGAATTAGTAAGAAAACAAGAGGCTGAGAATGAACAAAAGACTTGACTAATAGGCTATATGACAGGAGAAACTAAGTCAAGTACAAATCTTCCTTTGATTGATTCCAAGTTTGCGCTTGTCGTGAAGCTAATCTAATATTAACTCTTCATTTTATAGTGTCCACAAACACCGATTAAAGATCCACATATATCTTAAACTAAACATAACATAAAAATACACGACAAGGGAAGCCGGCATCATTTCTAATTAACCTTATTTTGCATCAACATGTTTATTGGGTCTTTATAATTGTTAAAACCTAAGCTTGACTAAGAGAAAAGTCCAAGCAAATCAATCTAATCCTAACTTACTTAGCCGTTATATAGTAGAAACAGATTTTAATTAATCTAAGTAATAGGCCTGTTGAATAACCCAAAGCTATGGATATGACATTGGCGGCTCCAAAATACATTTTTAGGGGGTTTAGTAAGAAGATGAATTTGGAGTAAAAAATGAATATTGTGGTTTCTGTGATTTCCTTACTACAAATTTGTCTATAGTACGTACTAGAAAGAGAGTAAAAGATTAGAAGTATTATATTCACAATAATTTTTCCATCAAATCTTTGGTGATAAGTTATTATTAGTTCAAATTTAAACCCGCTATTGAAGTTACCTTTTCGTCTATTAGTAACAGCTAGTAACAAAATCCTACTTAGAATTTGTTGTGAAAGTATTGTAAACTTAGCATTTCTCATATAAGATAAACTATAAGTTTATTGCATATTGACATTGTTTCTTAATACAATGAACATACTAGTTATTGTTACTAATATTAAATTTTGGAAATCATGACGAAGCCGTGCGGTGAGCACAGAGCGAACTATTCTTTCGCCTTTTACTGAAGAATACCGTGCGCTCGCTGCAGATAGCTCTATTGTTTTTAAGTACAATAAACATATTAATCATTGATGTCAAGTGAACTCCAAGCAAGATTTAAATACAATAAACTTTCATGTATTAGTTTTTTCAAACTTTTTAAGATCTAAATGATTTTTTTTTCTTTTTTAGATTTTAGATGAACAAATTTATACTTTTGTTATTAGGCTTACTATTATTATTTTCCCCATATTTTAAGATCAAATTGGTTTGTTATTGGGTTTTTTTTTTTGGTTTAAAAATGCCAAGATATTTTTAAGATAATCATATTCAAGTTTATTTTAGCTGGGTTAAAAAAAATTATATTTAAGGGGTTCAAAATTTTATTTTAGGAGGGTCAAATAAAAAAATTAAAAAAATTTATATATAATTTTCTTTTTGGCCCAGCTAAGAGGGTTCATTTGAACCCCTAGACTATACCTATGATACTGATTTTAAGAGAGGGTTGGAGGAGTTCAACTATTAAAGCCAGGGGCCAGTTTGGATGGCAGAGTTGAGTTTTTTGAAATTTCCAAAACTTGCCCAACCTGCCTTTATATATTAAGAATAAATTGAAGATGGCTCCAAATTGGAATCCATTTTCAGTGGAAAGAACGGTAAGTCTTAGCCAACTTTATTGGTTAGGGCGGCTGCACTATTGTTAGCTAATATATATAAAAGGTAAACTACATATTTAATCCTTATTCTTTATATCATATTTTAATTTGGTTCTTAAGCTTTCGATTGTGTTAATTTGGTCCCTAACATTTTAGTGCCGTGTCAACTTAATCTCTGTTATAATCTCATGGATAAAAATGTCTGACTTGTTAAATGGCCTAAATAAAAAAATAAATTTATTGCCACATTAATTGACACGTGTTCTGCCATGTCAGTTTTTTTTTTTAACCAAAATTAATTTAACCCAAATAAAAAAAAATTCACAAAAAAAAAAAATCAAATATTTTTTTTTAAGAAAGTTTGCTGATTTTATTAAACAAGGGAAGACCCAAATTAAAAACACATATCTCCCTAAAATCCAAAATCCCTAATACTAAGGACGATTGCGTCTTCTCCTTCCCACGACCAAAACACAAACTCAGTTGTTTATTTCCCCAATGTAATGCTGAGCAAAACTTTGGCAACCATTCTCTTGCAACTAAGGTATTTTAAAACCAATCCATGCCAATTAACCCAACTGTTCTTGCTTGGTGCACCAAACAAGTGAAAAAAATCAGAAACAAATGCCAAACAATCAAATATGGATAGTGGACAGCCTAAGTCCCAAAAATATAAAGTGTACAATCACATTATATTAATTATGTTTGATAATTTAGAGAGAGAGAAAAAAAAAAAAAAAAAAACTCAAATTTGCTCGTACAAAAGAATTTTCATAGTATTAGAAATACAAATATATATATATATATATATATATATATATATAAGATCAAAAGCAGCTTATAATCTATTTTTTCTACACAAAACACAAACTCTCCTCCTTCAATCGGGCTTGGGACCGGTTGTGTCAAATACAAGAAAATGAAAAAAGAAAAACAGGTGGAGTTACTTCTTTCATACACCAGAAAAATTGCAAGGATCTTTAGTTTCATATATTTGAATGCGAGGACTTGAGGGAGAGGAGAAGAAAGACGAAGGTGGTCAGACACTTCAAAAAAATAAAGAGTCTCAAGATTGCGAGAGAGAGTCGAACCTTCTGCTGCCGAAGAGAAAACTTAGCCACTGGTCCTTGTTGCTAGACCTCGCCATCACTGTCTGCAACTTCTGTTTTAGCTAAAGAGTTAAGGGTTAAGGACAAAGATCAGCGTACATGAGACTGGGAGAGAGAGGGATTTTAATTTTTAGGCCAAAATGGGTAACTAACCATAACTTTCCAACTATATAGTTAGTAGGCAATGTTTGCAAACTATATTTTTTACTAGCATCTCGAGTCTAAGAGACTCGATTTTGACATATAAATCAAGTCTCAAAGACTCGATTTCTATGGTCTAATCACGTCTGATGTGGCATATTTCTCCACGTGGTGACCACTTGGAAATCGAGTCTCTAAGACTCGATTTATAAACCAAAAATATTTTTAAAAATTTAAGTCTCAGAGAGAGAGAGAAAGAATCCAAAGAAAGGGCAACCAAAACCCCATCTTCTGTGGACGAAGTAGAGGTAGCTCTCAAGCTCAAATACCCATTTTCAACCCAAACCCCAAATCTCAAAAACCCAGTCAAGCTCTACCTCCACATCGGTGGAAACACCCATGCGGCCTGGGGCCTGCGCGGCCTGGGTCGTGCGGCCTAGGGCTCGCGGGGCCTAGGGCGCGCGCGGCCTGGGCATCTGGTGGTTGCGGTGGTGTTTTTGTTTCTTGGATTGAAGCATATTTTCTTCTTCGGCTTCTTTCTTCTTTTTTCTTTGTTGGTGTTGTTGTTCTTTTTTATCTTTGTGTTTGGGTCTGGCCTTATAAATCGAGTCTCTAAGACTCAATTTCCAGGTGGACGCTGCGTGGAAAAAGTGCTAACTCAGACCCGATCAGAACATGAAAATCGACCCTCAAAGACTCGATTTATAGACCCTAAATCGAGTTTTTTAGACTCGAGATGCTAGTAAAAAATATAGTTTGCAAACATTGCCTATTAACTATATAGTTGGAAAGTTATGGTTAGTTACCCATTTTGGCCTAATTTTTATCCCAACCCCAACCTCCATGAAAAAAACAATTTATGTAATTATTTTTAAATATTTTAATATGATGTGGCTGTGGAGTTGGCAGTTGAAGTGGTAGGTAACTTAATTTTTTATTATTCATTTTGACACGTTAGGCCTTTTCATACATGAGAAACAATAGGGACTAAGCTAACACAGTACTAAAATGTCAGAAACCAAATTGATAAAATTGAAAGGTTAGAGACCAAATTAAGATATGGTGTAAAGGATAGTACCATTTATGTAGTTTACCCATATATATATATATATATGTCCCATTTGCTTTTATTTGTGCCTCAACATATTCTAAGCTACAGCAATTTGAAAGAGTTTTTCTTGGTGTATTTAGGGTTTGGGCTTTGTGAGGGTGTTTTTGTGCTAAGTTTTATATCTATTTTGCATAAACCCATTTGTTTACACATGTAAGAGCAACAACATCAATTAGTACAAAATTTCCATCTATTTTGCAAGAAAAAAACCTACTTTCTATATTTTACACACCTACTTTTACAAAACACTCACATCAGTTTATCTATTCTACACGTTTATTCAATAAAATATTCATTTCTTTAACACTCATCTCTCTTACAGACCCAACACAACCCACACACTTTCATTCAACCTAGCCATATGAACCAAAAAAAACAAGCCAATCAAGATCAAAACCCACCAATCGGAACCCACACAACCCAAAGAACAAGCCGATCAACCCAAAGACCCACCGACCCACACCCACAATCAACCAAAAAACCAAAAAAAAATCCAACAACCAATAGATCAAAGCGAGATTGACGCCTCTGGCCTAAGCAAGATTGATGCCTTGCCCTAAGCAAAACCCACTTATCAAGATCGATGCAAAGAACCAGGAAAAAAAAAGGCCGATCAAAACCCACCAATCGGAACCCACACAACCCAAAGGACAAGCCGATCAACCCAAAGACCCACCAACCCACACCCACAATCAACCAAAAAAAAACCACCACCAACAACCAACAGATTGGAGATGGGGCTTGGGTCGGCAGCGTGGATCGGCAAGAGAGTTGATCTGATGAAATGAGAGAGTTGATCGGTGAGAGTGGGGTGAGAGAGGAAATGAGAAAAAGAAAGCGAGGTAAGTCAGAGGTACAGAGAAGAGAGAGAAATAAATACTAAAATATTAAATGGAAGAGTTATAGTAACCATGCATATATGCACGGTTACTGTAGCAATGGTGCATATTTGCACACTTTTACACTAACTGATGTGGGCATTTTTTAGGTTAAAATGTGCAAAATGATGCACTTTTTGTATTATGCAAGATTTTGCAACCGCTGATGCGATTGCTCTAACAAAATAAGTGTTTAGGCTTCCGCTATCTCAACAAATTGGTATAAGGGATTCTCTGATACAACAATTATATATGCTAAAAAACATACAGTATGAAAAATATTGAGAGTACAAGTAATGAAGCTCCAAAAGAGAGCCATTACGGACTCCTTTAATAGACCAATGACACAATTAGTGTTATGGCATAAAAGATAGAGAGGATTCTAGAATATGAAAATAATAAGTGGCAAAGAGAATAGTGAACCGCTTAAGGACAACACTAGGGTCAACTCCTTTTGCACACTGGGGTAGGAACGACCTCCTGGTTACCATGAAATTCCTATAGACAAGAGACCCATAATGAGTAGCCTTGAGCTAAAACACCCAATTGGTACCAAGATTATTCACATGATCCAAATGGTGGCCAAGGTAGTAAGTGGAATAATTGGCACAAACCCATAGGGAATAATGAATAGAATTTGAACATTTAAAAAAAAAAAAAAAACACCAGAATGTTCAGTTTGGACAATATAGGGTACTAATATTCATGAAGGAACAACTCATATTCAAACTCCCCAACCAAGACCTCATTAAGGTGTAAGCTTGTTCATTTCAAGCAAGTTTGATGATGTGCTCGAGTGTGCCTTAATGGGGTAGCCAAATCATGACATTCCACAAGGGCAAGCCATATGAACAATTATTATTACAAAAACATCCCATAAAAGCAAAATTAACTACAAACAACTAATGAGATACATATTGTGAAAGAGAGCTAAGATCAAGATGAAATAAATTAATTGTAAATCTTCTTGTATGAAGTGATAAATACAAGATTAACCATTCTTACTATAAGGGTATGGACATGGTGGAAAAAGTACCACAGCAACACCCTCAAGCATTTGAGTAGCCATCCTCATGGCAGGTCTAAGAGATGGGTCTTCTTGAATACATCAAATGGCAACCATTACAAACCTCTACAGCTTCCTTTTGTCATCCAAGGAAAGGCTTGCTTTGATACCACTTGACATGGGCTAAGTCAGACCCACAACTATATCACAAAATGGTAAGTGGCAAGATAAGGAAAATAAGAATTGAGTATACAACTTCCTCTCAAAAAAGAATTAAGTATACAACTCAACTCCTATTTGTGGACTGTCAATCCATGTCAAGTAAGAAGAGAAGAGATAAAGCACAAAAATGATGCTGAAAATCAAAAGATTTTATTAGTGAGTAATTATTAGATGCTCAAGGAAAAATGATGTGGTGGGCCTTTTTGTGTTTTTTCCTTTTTGGGCTGGACTGCTTCCTACCCCATTGTGGCCCAATGATTCTTGGGTAGGAGAGTCAAGACCGGCTTGATTGAAACTCACCTCAAGCCGGCTTATGCGCAAGCTATAATCCTTTCACCAAGATCTTGCCCACTCGCTTACGGTAGAGGACACTGTTACATAAAATGTCATGGCAGGAGGCATATAATACAACAAGGGTACGTCTATTGACAATAAAAGATAACACTTAAAATCATTTTCTTAACAAGAAAAACACGACGAGAGTATGGTTACTGCTTAACTAGTCATAACGAAGGAAAGCAAAGGGGAATTAGTTTGCTGTATTCAGTTCCTTAGTAAACTAAGTCCAAGAAGGGAACCAGCCTTCAATGTCAGCAATCTCACATTGAACTCCTACCATGAAAATTGCTTACTTTGAAGAAATATACCTAGATGGCTTGATCCTGAATCTTTTAAGTTGCTAGAGAGTAGGCTATTGAGAGGGAGAGAAGGAAATAGCCTATTGGTACATGCCTTATTGCCCTTTTTTGTATATCCCCTTTTCCTTTTTTTTTTTCTTTTTTTTTTTTACCCTGTTGCTTTTCTCCTTGCTATTTTCTCACTTGTCTTCTTTTCTCTTAGCCTTTTTTGCTCTTGTTTTTCCTTCCTTTTGTCATGCACATCTAAGGCCCTTTTATACTACCTGTCATGATGAGTTTTACTGTTTTATCCCTCAACTACTTTTGGCATGGTGTGAGTGTCCTTCTCGGACCACCCACTGGTTTGCCAGTTGCTCAGCCAGCACCACTACCTTGTGCTAGTTGCACCATGTCTTAATTCCAGACAAAAGAGTTTTTTGTTTTACTTTCTTGCCTTCTATGGCGTTCCCTTCGGATAAGAATTGGGCATTCTCTCTTACTAATTCTTATGGCATGCACCCAGTGATTCCAGCTCATCTTTCTCCCTTTTGGGTGGTATGTCATCCCAGCAGGACATTTTCGAAAAGAGTTTTGAGTAGGAATCCTAGAATTGACTTTCCCCTTCTTCCCACCGCTAGATCATACTCTCTCTTACCTTTGACACATGGCCCACCACGCTTGTAACAAACTGGGTTCAAGTGGGTGGTGCCTGAGCCTTATGCGTGCCCTACTCCCATGTGAGTCTAGGGCTTGTCTGTCATTTATGCATTTAATGTGGCTTGTGGATTGATTTGATCCTTCTGCATATCTTGTTGCTTATTTTTAACCCTTTGTGGCATGGAGGAGTCTCTGGGTCTTCATTCTCTGTATCTCATTCCTTCCCTGGGCTGGGCTTTGCTCAGGTATGGGATCTTTCCTTCTTCAATTTGGCCACTGCCTTCTTTGTGAGTCGGCTAACACTTTTGTCATGCTGCCCCATTGCTTCTACCATGTTGTCGTTTGACTTGTGCTTGTTGGGCCTCCTTTGGGCCTGCCGTACACTTTCCCTTTACTTAGTTCATGTTGCCCAATACTTCTGCTGGGCTTGTTCTCATACTATTTTGGGCTTCCTTAGCCCATTTCATCCCTTTAGGGCTTCCTCGGCCCACTTCATTTCTTTGGGCATCCTTGGCCCATTCCATTACTACATTCCCATAGACTTTTACTAAATCTTTCAGGCTTTCCCAGCCCAATTACCATACTACTTACTAATTCCTTCCCTTGAGCTCCTTCAGCCCATTTTTGCTTGCTTGCCATTTCTTATGATACCCATGGGCTTCCTACTCCTTCCTCTAGGATTCCTTGAATTCTGTTTGCTTTCTTTATGGCCTTTTTACTATTTTCTAGGCCTATGGACCATTAATCCTACCATTCGGGCTTAATGGTATTTTCTTGCCTTGCTAACTCTTCTTCCTTTACCCTTTTCCATATTGTTGGGCTTCTTCTTGTTATTGGGCCTTTTTACCAAAGTGGGCACCAACATTCAGCCCCCTGGGTATATGAATTGCTCTTACGATTCATATGCAAAAAAAAAAAAAAAAAAAAAAGCTTTTCTTCTTCTTTTCTCTCTCATTTTTTGCATTTGCAGGTTTTTTTTCGAACAATGGGCCCCATCCTATCTTCTTTCCTGCTGTGAACAATATTGTCTCTTCAAATTTCACAATTTAGCAGTTATTTTGAAACACAGCTTTTGCTTCATTAATACGATGCTTCTTTTGGCGGCTGACCCATTGTATCCTTTCACGTCATCTTTATTGTCATTAGTACTTAAACTCATTCCCTTTCCATTATTCGCACAGAACGCCTTTTCACTCTCTCTTTTCTTTACCATGTTTCTTTCTCAAACACTCTCACCCATCCACTTTGACCAAAAGCCTCATCATGACACCAGCGAAAGGTGAGGGTTCTTCCCCCTGGAAGGGGAAAGAAGTTGCCACTGATGATCCTACCACCAAAACAATACGAGAGGATGCTCCCTTCTCTGAATTTAAGCGCTCTGAAGAGGAGGAAGTGGGTCATGATCCGGATAGTGAGTGCGCTCCTCTCATTGATCCGTGGTACGATACCCACATGCATTTTCTGATGGTACCCGATGAGTATTTGCCTTCACCACCAAGTCGCGTGTGGCTTTCCATTTGCCGTCGTGACACGGAGGTGTCTTAGGCCCCTTTGGCTTCTTCAATCCCTGATCTCAATATACGCCAAGGAAACTCGCTCCCCTTGCCCATTCTCTTTGAATTTGGGTCATTTACTTCTTTGGGTTGGAAGGAATGGGTAGATAAGGAGTTATCCAATACAGGTTTTATGCAGCGTTAGAGCAGGTCGGTGTATTGAAAGCTATTGTCTTGTCACGTTGCTTGTCCAACTATAGGGATTTGTTCAATCTCTGCCATTTGGTCCACTGATGGTGCACCGCTACCCATTCTTTCTTTCTTTCCTCAGTGAGATCACTGTGACATTGGAAGATGTGGCAAACCAACTGCTGTTGTCCATTCTTGGCAATGTGGATCCAAGCTTCATGGAATTCCCTCCCGAGGAGGAAGCCATGGTGACCGAATTGAAGAAATGGATGGGCGGCAACGCGAAGTTGTCGCATTAGGTTGGGGCTTTCTCCCAAGCTTCTGATGTACTTCGTCGTGCGGCCTTTGTTGCGTTCTGGCTCTATAAGTTCGTCTTTCGCTCTCACCCTCATTATGTTGCAAAAGCTCTTTATTTTCGCTTAGCCGTGAAAATTTCTGCCGAGGTGAGTCTACCATTAGCCCCTATGTTTCTGGGTCATTTATATGTGCAGTTAGATATTCTGTAGGGTGATGAGAAGCAAGCGGGCTCCTGTCATATAGTTACTACTTTTGCCCATAGTACTATCTTGCAACATCTGCTATGGGAACATTGTGCTAGGCACTTGGCAAAGTGCAAGTCCATCCGCTTTGCTAAAGAGAAGTATCGTTCATGTTCGAAGGTTATTATGGACTTCAGTGATAGTCTTGTATCTAACTTTCCGTTGACTTACTGCTAGGTTGGGTTAAAGCCATTTGGGTATCTTGCTGTGGAGTTCTTTAATAAAGGAGTTGGTTTTTGTTGGAGAGCATATAGAAATCTGAGCACCGATTACACATGTGCTGATTCGGTTATGGGTCCCTTTACTGATATGGCTGGGACCACCACCCCATTGACTGCTTTTGATGAGAGGGGAATTACGTATTTGGCAGCCACTAATGCTGTGTGGCTGCCTTACCTTGTTGATGAGGGGGTTCGATTTGTGCACTATTCTGCCAACAGAGTGAGGAGCTAGTTTGGGTTGGATCAAGACATTCCTGATGATTTTTCCTCCATCCTAGAGTCTGCCACTTCTATCCGGCCATTCCTGCGGTCCAATGCCTTTTAGTTTTGGTGCAGGCACTTTACAACAGTCACTATACCAGGTTCGCAAAGGGAGGGTCTTTGCACCATAGCCATGCATGGGTATTGGTAAGCCGTGATAACTTCGTTTGAGTAGGAGTTGTTGGGTAACCGTGGGTTTTCTCTTATTCCTCTTAATGGCCTTCACGCTATCATCTTTGCTAACCCTTGGTTATTGTCCGTGGTGGCTTATGCTGGGAAGTAGAGTCGGATTGCTATATTTGAGTGGCAAGAAAAGGAAAAGGGATTGTATTTATATGCTGGTGAGTACCCCATGGGTTGGGAGAAGAAAGCGAAGGTGGTGAACCTTCCCGCGCTTGCAAAGAAGGGTTCGATGTCTCGGTCTACCAAGCCTAAGTCTGCCAAGAGAGGTTATGACTCCTCTAAGACTTGTTCTGATATTGTTCCCTACATGGGCAGCCTTCCTCCCATAGGTAATTTAGTCTTTGAG
The DNA here is from genome assembly GCA_032727855.1 of Quercus ilex subsp. ballota. Lineage (NCBI taxonomy): Eukaryota > Viridiplantae > Streptophyta > Magnoliopsida > Fagales > Fagaceae > Quercus > Quercus ilex. The sequence goes on along the minus strand of CM064908.1, from coordinate 21,181,844 downwards.
TGTTCTCCTCCCCCTTCTGCTCACACTCATTCCAACAAGTGCCCCACTGCGAGCAAGCCTAAGCCTGCTTCTCCACAACCATCCATAGATGCCCCTCCTTCTAGCAGGACCCAAGGTAGCAAGAGGAAGACATCCTCACCACCTTCATCTGCCACCACTAAGAGGAAAGTATGTTATCTCTAACTTTGCTTCTTCTTTATTATTATTATTTTTTTTTTGGACCGTTCCTGCGGTATAATTGTACATGCATGCTCACTTATCTCCCTTTTTTTTTTTTTGGTTGTTGTTGTTGTTGTTGTTACTTCCTAGTAGTCTAAGCATAAGGAAGACACATCTGCCACCTACCCTATTTTGCTTGACGAGCTCGAGTTTGAAGTACATCCCTTTCTTTTGCGTGCATTCCCCTTGTCATGTGCTATCATGTGCTCTCCATTCCTTCTTATTTTCACGCTGACCCTGAGCCCCTTTAGAGTATCATCCTATGACTGAGGAGATTTCTGCTGCTATGGGTACCCCCATGGAGGGTTTCTTTGATGGGGCGAACAGGGTGGCTAAGGCTATGGCCTCTACTTCTACTGCTGTGCAGGGGGTTCCTGCTGAGGCTCCAGTTCTTTCACATGAGTCTAATCTCATTGAGGAGAGTGCCCAGGCCAAGAGAGTTGGTGAGTCCATACCCATTCCTACCGAGATCCCTACTCCTTAAAAAGGAGTTACTCCTATGGGTGCATCTCAGACCGAGAGCATTTCTCTTGTTACTCCTCCTATCATCTCTGCCTATAATCCCTTTGCTGCCCTTTCTCAGGCCGTGAAGGATGACTCCTCCTTAGTGGTCATGCCTTCATCTATCCTCAGTTCTGCCACTCGAGGGCTCGATGCAAATTTGTCTTCTAATAAGGGATCTGAGGAGGTTTTTGAGGATTCTGAAGACGAGCTTATCACGAAAAAGATGGTTTCTGATACTAATAAGGATGATGATAGTGGCCATGAGACTAAGGCTATGGGTATGTGTTTCTTGCCCTTGTTGGACCTTCTCTCTTTCTTCCTCTCTTCTTCCTTTTTTTTTTTTTTCGGTAACTTCTCAATGTAACTTTTTTGATTATTTTGCATGTTCTTTTCCTTGGCCATACATATTCCTGAAGAGCCCAAGGCTGCAACAGACACTACGATGCCTACAACCCCCACTTCTATCGCACTTGCAGCCCTCGTTTCTATGGGTCTTGGTACTTTTTCTTTCTCCCATCTCTTCTTTAATCTTTGTCATGAATCCATTTCCTTCATTTTATCCATCCTTCATTCCGTACTTCACGTGTCTCTCCAAGTCCGATTCCTATCGAGGTGACTCCATCCTTTCGGTTTGAGGTAGGCAGTAGTTCTACCACAGTTCCTGACCTAGCGGGTGAGGCTGCTGCTTTCTTCATTCGATTTGACCAGCCCGATGTCAACAATCTTGATCCTATGGACTTTTGGGGAGCTAGAGCTCCTTATGTTGATTTCCATGGCTTCCAAGTTCCTAGGGAGTGCATTCCCCATTTAGAGGCAGTTTATAACAAACGTGGAGACTTCATGCAAGGGTTTCTTTTTGGCTGATCTGCGAGGGAGCATTTCCTCAAGTTATTGGGGTGCATGATGAATGATATCAAGCATAACTTTATCGATACCGTGTTTGCCGAGAGGATTTTGTAGTGGAGGGCCGCAGTTTAGGAGTTTATTAGAGTTGGCTTTGTTGTAGATTTCATGCTAGACCACTTGCGAGAGATTGCTCGAGCCTTCTTCATGAAGAAGGTTTAGCTTGCTGTGGACGCTATAGATACATGCATTGAGACCTTGAAGAAGGAGGTGGCAGACCTAGAGGCACGCCACGAGCGCCTTCTTTCTGGTGTTGCTAGACCTAGTTGCTTTGGAGATCAAACCCTTATTTCCGGTCTTTGATTAGATTTCATTATGTAGTTCCCCCCCCCTCCTTTTATTTCCTTCCCCTTTTCACCCTATCTAGTACACTTTTTATTTTCTCTAGTACTTATTTGGCAAGTCTGACATGACTTCTATATTTTGGGTTTGTAATCTATGATACTACATCTGCTACTATTTTTACTATAAGTATTACTATGACTATGATACAGTATGCTTTCTTTTGCTAATATGTCATAGTTTTCGCATTACTTTTCTTAATAGAAGCATGCTACAACATTTTCTTGTGACATCATCCCTTCCAAGGGTGGTTACTTGAAGGAAAAGGAGAAAAAAAGAAATGAGTTAAACAGGAAAGGAACAACTACACAATGTTTCTTAGGCATAATATTGCTTTAACCATTTGCCATTAATGGGGTCCATTAAATTTTTTCCATCAATCTGGGCTAAACGGTAATACCCATTTGCGTGTGCTTCCCTTATCACAAAGGGTCCCTCCCATTTTGGTGAGAATTTAGATGGTCCTGCCATACCTCGCCTGACGTGGTCTGCTGCTTTCAGTACAAGTTGCCCTTCTGAAAACACCCTTTCTTTGGTCATCTTGTCGTAAGCTTCAGTCATTCTTTGTCTATATCTGCGGCTACATTCTTGGGCCTCTTCCCTTTTTCTAACCTTTCACGTTTTCACATCTTTATACTGTAAAGACTTCCTTCTCTTTCTCTTTCTTTTATGCCTACATGACCCTTAAGGAGGGTGTCATCACTTCAGTTGGGCTCATCACCTTCGTTCCGTATACTAAAGAGAAGGGTGAGAATCTTGTGGCAGACTTTGGTAAGTTTTGGTAGGCCCAAAGTGCGTACGGCAAATGCATTGCCCATCCCCCAATATATTCTTGATTCATCTTGCTGATGATCTTTATGAGAGTCTTGTTCGTGGTGCTTGATTTGGTAGAACTCTAACATCTTCCTTACCTTGCTGTCGACAAAGGGCGTGCCATTGTCACTGATGATTCTATAAGGCACTCCAAATCTAGTAATAATGTTTTCCTAGATAAAATTTGCCATAGCTCCTCCTGTGACTTTACGGAGTGGTATGGCTTCCGCCTATTTAGTAAAGTACTCTGTAGCCACAAGGATTCATATGTACTCATGTGATGGTGGATTAACTGGTCCCACTAAATCAAGCCCCCAAGTGTGGAAGGACCACGGGGTGACCGTGCTATTAAAATTATGTGGGTGAGTGTGAATCAAGTTTGCTTGTACTTGGCAGCTATGGAATTTCTTCACAAATTCTGCTGTGTTCCTTTTCATAGTGGGTCAGTAATAACCTATCTGCAGGAGACACCTGTACAACTTTTTATTCCCTTAGTGCTTTCTGCATTCTCTTGCATGTACCTCATTTCACTATGCTTCAACGAAAAGATATCCTCTGTTAGGTATTGCACAAATGGACTCCTCCAGTCTTTGCCGGTGAAGACAGTGTAATTCTCTTCTTTGTCTGCTGCAAACTGACAAGCATCACATTGGGTTTGGACTTGGTCTGCGTTCTTATGCTTGGCCAATAAAAACCTGCTCTTTGGAGGTTGCGGTAGAGGCTGATCTCTCCGCAGAACCTGCAAGTTCTGTCATGTACTTCCTTCAATTTTCTTTGGGCCTCTTCTTGCCTTACACATCTCGACAAGATTCCTCCCAGCATCCTGCGGTACAATTCTTCTTTCACTAGGGTATAGCCTTTCAACATTTTCAAATTTGCCATATCTTCTTCTTTCATTAAGACTTCCTTTATGAGAATCCTCCAATCCTCTTCGCACCTTTCTTCCTAGAACCTTTCCTTTAGTATTTCAACAATGGACTACCCTCACTTGCTGACTTCAACCTTGGTGTTACTTCCTTCAAATGCTATTTATGATCCCAACGCTTCCGCGTACCGATTCTCACTTCTCTGAGTGTGCTCTATCTCAAATGTTGAAAATCTTTCCTCCATCTTCTAGGCTATCATCTTGTACGAGGCTAAACTGGGCTCTTTCAAAGAGAAACTTCATTTGGCTTGGCAGGCCACTAGATTGGAGTCACCTATTACCTTCAAATGTTTGACCCCCATTTCGAGGGTTGTAGCTAACTCGGTGAGATAGGCCTCGTATTCTTCAGTATTATTTGAACAAGGAAATTCCAACTTGAATGAGAGCGCCACAACTTCTTCCTCTTCATGATAGAGGACTATTCCCATGCCTCCTGAGAGTGCAGTTGAAGAACCGTCAAACTTCATTACCTATTACTCTTTAATTACTTCTGCTATGGCTACCTCCCCCAAAACTTCGTCATCCAGTGGGAATTCCTCTTCTCTTGGGAATTGTGCTAATAAATCTGCCATAGCCTGACTCTTCACTGCCTTGGGCGTTCTTGCCTTCAAATCATATTGTGACAACTGTAGCAACCATTAGGATATCCTCCCAGAGAGGATTGGCTATCGTAGTAGAGCCTTGATTGCGTGGGACTTTGTCATCAGCCATATCTCATAGGCTAGGAAGTAATGGCATAACCTTTGTGATGTGTATACTATTGCCAAGCATGCTCTTTTTGCTCTAGGATAGCGAGTTTTCGCATCTTTCAGAGCGCAGCTTATGTAGTAGATTGGTTGCTTAACACCACTTCCATCTTCTTGGGCGATCAATGCACCTATGGCATACGAGCTGGTGGCTAAATAGAGTAGTAACGGCCTTTTGCGGATTGGGGCTTGTACCGTAGGGAGGTTGGTCATAATCTTTGTAGCCTTCGAAAGGCTATCTGCTGCGCCTCTCCCCACTCAAAGCTTTATCCCTTCTCGAGTAACTTGGCGAAGGCCGAAGTGATTGGTGCTAAGCCTAGGATGAACCTCATGATATAAGAGACTTTCCCAAGAAAACTCTTCAATTCCTTCACCATGGTAGGCAGCTTCATGGTTGCTATGGCTGTAGGTTTGGCTGGGTCCACATCCATTCCTCTGTTGTGGACCAAGAATCCTAAGAATTTCCCAGAAGACACACCAAAAGGCACACTTGAGTGGATTCAGTCTTAGCTTGAAGGTTTTGCATCTTTCAAACACCCTTCTTAATACTTTGACATGGTCTTCAACTCGTGATGCATCATGTCATGAAATATGGCGGTCATGGTACGTTGGTAAATTGCGCCCGCGTTCTTAAACCCAAAAGGCATCACAGTATAGTAGAAATTGCCTATAGGAGTCCTGAAGGCAATTTTCTCCATGTCCTTTGGCGCCATTCGAATTTGATTGTATCCGCTGAATCCATCCCTAAAGGAAAACATGGTGCTTCCTATTGTGGAGTCTATTAGCAGGTCTATGTTGAGCAGCAAGAACTCATCTTTCAGGCAGACTCAGTTGAGATTTCTGAAGTCTACATAATGCCTTATCTGCCTATTCTTCTTCACTAGTACAATATTGGATAGCCATCGCGGGTGCTGCATGGGCTTGATGAAACCAGCGGCTAATAGCTTTTGCACCTCTTTTACTATCTGCTCTTCTATTTCAATGTGAAATACTCTGGCAGGTTGAGCCACTTGCTTAGCCGCGAGATCTACGTTGAGCGTATGCACTACCAATTCAGGGTCTAACTCGGGCATCTCGTTGTAGTCCCATGCGAAAACATCCTTGAATTCTTTCAACAACAGTATCAGTTCTGACTTTTCTTCTTTTGATAGTTTTGAACTAATCAAGATAGGTCTTGGCTACTGTAGATCAGTTCCCAAATCGACTTCTTCCAATCCTTCTTCTACTACTACCTGTGTATCGCTTTCTGCTGTAATTCCCTCTTCTTTTTTCGTATTGCTTTCTTCTTCCGAACTTTCTTAGGCCATATAGTATACCAAACTTTTACATTATGGCCCTTGTTTGGGGCCCCTTTGTGTATCGTATGCGAGCCTCGCACACCTTCATAACTTGTAAATTATTCTGCCATCAGGGTTCCAGACCCTGACGCATCGCAGTGCATCACTTGACTCCAAAACGAGTGCTTCTTTCCTTTTCTTTCTTTGCATTAGTAGCCTTCTTAGATCGGGCTCTGGGTCATCTTGAACATCCTCTCACCTAAGGACAAAGGTGCCTTATGGCTTTGACACTGAGCTTTCTTCGGATGGCGCCCACTCATTGTAGAACATAGTTTCTACTAGATGAGCCTCTGCTTATTCGAAGGGCGATGGGCTTACCGCTATCTGTATCATTTTGTCATTCAACCTTCTTTTCATGCATTAATGGTAAGTAGATGGGACCAACTGGTGCTTATGCAATCACGGCCTTCCCAATAGTATGTGATATGAGACCTCTGTTTTCACCCCATAGAAGTGGGCCAAAGAGGCTATTTGCCCCACTTTCAACCATAACTGAATGTGGCCTGCGATATATTCACCTCTTCCCCCGAATCCTGTTACCTCCATTGGGCACCCCTATATTTTTCTTTCTGAAATTCCTATTGCTTGCAATGTACTCAGTGGGATGAGGTTTACAGAAGTGCCTGTATCGACCAAGGCCCTTTTGATGGAGATTTGATTTATGGATGCCACCAGGTAGAGGGGTCTCCTTTGATCTGAATACCCCACATCCATGTCTTCATCACTGAAAGTGATCTCATTTGCGTCCTATAAGAGAGCCTTGCCATCTGTGGCTTTTGCTGCTAAGTATTCTACTCCTACCCCTAAGGCAATGCTCACTAAAGCCACTGTGGCAATCCTTTACTCATTTACCGTGAGCCCCAACTGATCAAACAGGTTTTTGAACCTGGAACTTCTTGTAAGGTGGTAATCGCTGCGGCAAGCAGGGCTGACCTTTCCTCTTCGTCTTCCCCTGGATCTGCGCAAATGATAACCGCTGCTACTCCCTTCCCTTTATGGTTTGGGATTAGGTTTCTTTGGACTTTCGATTGAGATAACTCGAGAGTTCCTTCTTTAATTCTTCGATGTACTAGTCTACGGAGCGCCCAACATTCTGCGGTAAGATGTTGCACATAATTGTGCAAGCGGCAGAAACGCGGGTCTCTCCACTCTTCTTCGGTGGGCTCCCTAGAAACTTGGTTGGGCTTAAAGACCCCATTTGCGATCCATTTATCTAGGAGCACATCTAGCTCCTTTGGTGTACATGGTAATGGTGGAGGGGTCTCATACTCCCTCCCGTCAGACTTTCTCTTCCTTTCCCCAGTGGACACCGCCATGGCTTATGGAGTGTTCCTTCGTTCTTTAGGCTGGTGTTGATGGGGCGTTGCTGGTCTTGACTCTGCCTACGAGAGCATGGTACTCATGGTTCACGTTGTTTTTTTATCTCGGGGGCATAGCTTGTGAGGGCTTTATCTACCTTCCTCGTCTTTTTCTGAACTCCCAGTGAAGTCACCAATTTAAATGTGGTGGGTCTTTTTGTGTTTTTTCTTTTTTGGGCTGGACTGCTTCTTGCCGCACTGTGGCCTAATGATTCTAGGGTAGGAGAGTCAGGACCGGTTTGATTGAAACTCACCTCAAGCCGGCTTATGCACAAGCTATAATCCTTTCACCAAGATCTTGACCACTCGCTTACGGCTGAGAACACTATTACATAAAATGTTATGATAGGAGGCATATAATACAACAAGGGTATGCCTACTAATAGTAAAAGATAACACTTAAATCATTTTCTTAACAAGAAAAACACAACAGGAGTATGGTTACTACTTAATTAGTCATAACGAAGGAAAGCAAAGGGGAATTAGTCTGCTGTATTTAGTTCCTCAACAGATTAAGTCCAAGAAAGGAACCAGCCTTCAATGTGAGCAATCTCGCATGGAACTCCTGCCATAGAAATTGCTTACTTTGAAGAAATGGACCTAAATGGCTTGATCTCGAATCTTCTAACTTGCTAGAGAGTAGGCTATTGAGAGGGAGAGAAGGAAATAGCCTATTGGTGCATGCCTTATTGAATTTTTTTGTATTTCCCCCTTTCCTTTCCCTTTTTTTTTTTTTACTCACTCTATTTACCCTGTTGCTTTTCTCCTTACTATTTTCTCACTTTTCTTCTTTTCTCTACCTTTTTCACTCTTGTTTTTCCTCCCTTTTGCCATGCACAGCTAAGGCCCTTTTATACTGCCTGTCATGATAAGTTTTACTGTTTTACCCCTTAACTAATTTTGGCTTGGTCTGGGTGTCCTTCCAGAACCATCCACTGGTTTGCCAGCTACTCAGCCAACACCACTACCCTGCGCTGGCTGCACCATGTCTTGATTCCAAACAAAAGAGTTTTTTGTTTTCCTTTCTTGCCTTTTGTGGCGTTCCCTCCAGATAAGAATTGGGCATTCTCTCTTACTAATTCCTATGGCATGCACCTAGTGATTCCAACTTATCTTTCCCCCTTTTGGGTGGTATGTCATCCCAACAGGACATTTCTCAAAAAGAGTTTTGAGCAGGAATCCTAGAATAGACTTTCCCCTTCTCCCTACCACCAGACCATACCCTCTCTTACCTCTGACCCATGGCCCACCGTGCCTGTAGTGGCTGGGTACAAATGGGTGGTGCATGAGCCTTGTGTGTGCTCTACTCCCATGTGAGTCCAAGGCTTGTCTGCCGTTTATGCATTTGCTATGGCCTGTGGATTGATCTGATCCTTCTGCGCATCTTGCTGCTTATTTTTAACCCTTTGTGGTGTAGAGACTGGGTCTTCATTCTCTGTATCTCATTCCTTACCTGGGTTGGGCTTTGCTCGGGTATAGGTTCTTTCCTTCTTCAATCTGACCGTTGCCTTCTTTGTGGGTCGGCTTACACTTCTGTCATGCCGCCCCATTGCTTCTGCCATGTTGTCGTTTGACTTATGCTTGTTGGGCCTCCTTTAGGCCTGCTATACACTTTCCCTTTACTTAGTTCATGTTGCCCAATACTTTTGCTGGGCTTGTTCTCATACTATTTTGGGCTTCCTTGGCCCATTTCATCCCTTGGGGCTTCCTTGGCCCACTTCATTTCTTTAGGCATCCTTGGCCCATTCCATTACTATATTCCTATGGGCTTTTGCTAAATCTTTCGGGCTTCCTTGGCCTAATTACCATACCACTTACTAATTCCTTCCCTTGGGCTCCTTCGGCCCATTTTTGCTTGCTTTCAATTTCTTATGATACCCATGGGCTTCCTACTTCTTCCTTTGGGCTTCCTTAGAGCCTGTTTGCTTTCTTTGTGGTCTTTTTACTATTTTATAGGCCTGTGGACTATTATTCCTGCCATTTGGGATTAATGGTTTTTTCTTGCCTTGCTAACTCTTCTTCCTTTGCCCTTTCCATATTGTTGGGCTTTTTCTTGTTATTGGGCATTTTTACCAAAGTGGGCATCAACAAATGATAGCATGGTGTTCGCTTCTATCACATTCATGGTGGATCCCACCAATTAAATCTACCATAAATTTAATTAGTGTGATCTATCATAAATGTGAGAGGGAGGAGCATCACATTCACTGCATTTTGGGAACACCCAATAATTTTCTTTTAATGATCTATATAATATCTAAAAACTGAAATGCTTCTATTAAGCCATATCAACGTATCATTTCAGTATATTTTGGTTCACTTTGGTCTATTTTGATACATATCATTCCATTCAGCCCACTTAGGACCAATTCAGTCTACTTCGTTCCATTCGGTCACTTTGGTCTATTCGGTCTAGTTTGGTCCATTTAGTCAAATTCAGTCCTTTCAATCTACTTCAGTCTGGCTCGGTCCATTCGATCTAATTCAGTCCATTCAGTCCAATTCAGCCCTTTCGGTCTAGTTTGGTCCATTATGTCTACTTCAGTCCATTCGATCCACTTTGGTCTGTTCCGGTCCAATATGGTCCATTTGGTCAACTTTAGTCAAATTTGGCATTTTTTAGACTAATTGGGCCTTAAATTGATTTGTCTTGTAGGTTGTCTTTTTAGTTTTGGACTAAAAAATTATTTGATTTTTCCTTAATTTTTTGGTTGAAAAATATGAAATTTTATTCTATTTAAACCAAACTTTTTAGTTTTGGGTTAAACCATTTAGGCCAAGCTATTTACCATAAGACCCTTTATTCTTATTGATTGCCAAATATCCAGGACTGATACCGCAGGACATGTTATCATAGCAGAATGCATCTTCCTCATAGGATGTCCCCTACATTTTATATTAAACATTTTTGTGCATCGTGCAAGTTAGTGACTAGTACATAGTAATACCATGGCTAAACTTTTTTACCACTCCATAAAATCTATGGATTTTTATTAATAATGTAATTTTATATTATCAATAAATAAACTGCAAATAATAATTTGATATCATATATATGAACATATTTTCAAACTTATACAACCCAACCACAATCCTATATAAATATAGTCTTAGACAAGCATACATATAAAATATAATGTAACTATCGAGACTCCTCACAAATTTATTTAAAAACACATTAGAATGTATGAGCTTAGCTCACTTAATAGTCGAATCTAAACATGGACTCGAGCTTGACTTGTTTGCCAAACAAACAAATAAATAATTAAGCCTATGGATGTACTCCGAAAGATTTGTCCAATACAAAGTCTGCTTTGTAGCCAGCTTTGTCCTCTAACATCATGTTATTGAAAATTATTTTAGCAATATATTAGACCTAATTATCAAGACCTAACATTTTCTTTAGGTATATTTACCGTCACTAACCCATAGGCAATTGAACACAAGCCAATTTACCTATGTCAATTTCATTGCAAGCTTTTGTTTTTTTACTTATTTTTTGTTCTCTTTCATCTTTTTCTTCTTCTTGATAAGCAAATAATTTCCTATAACCACTGAACCACAAACACATAAAAGAAATACAAAGACTTCAGCAAAAATCAAAATCATCAAAACCTCACAAGAAAAGAAATAACAAACTCATAGAAAACATAGAAACAAACAGCACTTCAAGGACATGGGCTAGGTGGAACAAGCACTTCAATAACACCCTCAAGCATCAGTGCAATTTTCCTCATTGTAGGTCTAAGAGTTGGACCTTCTTGAATACACCAAATGGCAATCATCACAAACCTCTTCAGCTTCTCTCTGTCAGCCAAGGCCTCCTCATCATATTCAACCAGAGAATCTAATGTTCCATTCATATAGCACTCATAAGCCCAATCATTTAAAATTGGTTTATCATCCTCCTTGGTTTCCATATCAACACTTCTTCGGCAGCAAATTATCTCAAGTAGCATGACACCATAGCTCAAGAACTCATGTAAATACACCATAGTTGAGACTGGGTGTTGCACTCTTCATGTAACTACAACATTCCTCTCGCAATCCCAACAGCAATATTGATTCTCTGATTCCAACTAGGTTTTGAGTCTGCAAAAAGATAACTTGCCAATGTCCCATTGCTCAAGAACTCATATACCAGTAATCGTTGTGGCCTCTCGTCACATATTCCAAGCAGTCGAACCAGATTTTTGTGATGTGTTTGACCAATCACATTTGCTTCATTCTTGAACTCTCTCTCATAATCTTGAAAAGAACTATGTAACTTTTGACTGCCACAGGGACACTAGAGCCCATTTGTATTGCTCCTTTGTAAACAAGTCCGAAGGCTCCCCTTCCCAATTCTTCCTTGAACCCATTTGTAGCTTGTACAAGTTCTTTGTAAGTAAAACATCGGAAATTTATGTCCACAGCGTTACAATTTCTTATGGTACTAGTGAAATTTTTTTGGTAAATCAAGAAAAACGCCATAAAAATTGCAGCAATTAATATAATGTTGACAAACACAGCCACTGAGAATCACTAACCCCATGAGGATCAAGTTGTCCGGATTCTTCCTTGTTTGATCGGGAAATGTGGTGGAATTTTTGTATCTGATTTTAATAAAAGCCTTAACGTAATGCATACTGCCGAGCACTCTCCCATTTGAGAGAGGTTGCCTCTTCTTCGAACAGCTATTATCATTTCTGAAAACGGCAACAGCACACATACAATCTTCCATGCAAGACTCTTTGCATTTATCCTCAGTATAAGGTCTTAGGAAATCGTAGTCTGAGGATGGCCAATCTGTATATGGTAGCACTTCAAAATAATAAATATCCTTCCCAGGACTTAGCTTGTCTTCTTCACAGCCTTGTATAAGTCTGGTTTGCAGCTGCCATACTGGTCATTTGGATTGAGTAAGGAGTATCCAATATGCCCTGTTTCTGATGAAATGTTTTCGATGTATCATAATAAGCAGCATTAGAACTATCCGAGGGCAAGTTTATGGTATTGAGCACAAGATTCCCTTTATCTTTACGAAACCGTAGCTGGAACCTTCCTTTGGAAAAGTTTGTCTCTGATTGTCGTGAAGAAAGTAGCCCTCCCCTTTTCATGGTTTGTGTAGGCAACATTGTATCAGTGGGATTGTCGAAGCTCGCCCATAGCTTTTCATGTCGTTATCTTGTAGCACAAAGTTGCCTGTGTCCTTCATAACACCCTTGGCAACAGTACCAACAACGCCATTAGATACCCATAACGCAGCCCCTTGACCTTGAGGGCCAGTAAGTACTAGCCCTTGGTCAGTTTTTAGCTCTACTTTTGATCCCCTGGGTACGGGGATATATATATATATATATATATATATATATATATATATCACCTTTAGACTTGTCCCTGGCATCCCAAACTATGGTTTTGTCTAGTATTTTCGCAAACCAAATGCAAGGCAGGAAGAGATCCTTCTCGTCTTCGAGTGGGCGAAAGCCCAAGGCGAAATCACCAGAAGAAGATAGCCATGATGAAGTGCTGTTGTCAGTTGCTGTGATGGTACTTCCAATGGTAATAGTACCATTATTTTGAGCAATAGAAAAATTGGTAGCAGAATTAGTAAGAAAACAATAGGCTGAGGATGAACAAAAACCATGACTAATAATAGGCTTATGACAGGAGAAACTAAAAGTCACGTACAAGTCCTTCTTGAATCTAATCTAATATTAATTCTTCAATCTTCATTTTAGTGTCTATGAAAAATTGTCTTTTTTTGCGAACAATCTTACAAAAAATCCAATCATTGAATCGTCCCTCACAGGGCAGCTCCATGTTATTGTTAGGTACCCTGGCTTTTAAAATATAAATAAAATTCTATATAAAAAATTGAATAAGTTGAGTAACAACAAAATGAATGTTGAGTAACAACAAAATGAATGTTGTGGACACAACAAAAATACAACAACTAAAAATTTGAGTTAAGTTAAATTGTTAATAAAGTATTAGCATAGACATTCTAAAATTAAAGTATTAAGAAAAATTCCTTTAATAGAGTAATAATATACACAAATATATATATATATATATATATATATATTGCAACAAAAATTAGAGTAGAGTCGAATTTTCATTTTAATTGAAGAAAATTGCAAAACTTAATGTATTTGTGTTTGTGTGTGTGTTTTGTGATGTCAATATATTTAAGTTATTTTTTAATTATATTTTATATAATTTAATTCTTTTAGAGCAATTGTATCAATTAGTGCAAAAGGTCCTATCTATATTAGCATAAAAACCTAATTTTTGTGGGTGATGTGGGTGATTTTTGTGATTGATTGCACAAAATTTGGCTCTTATACCATTTTATATGAACTAATGACTATCTTAGAAAAAATTTCTAGAGCCGCCAATGGTCTCTCTTCACTCTTGTAGGCGAGTTTGCCCTCAATAAACACTGGGAATCAATCTATCAACACCGACTAAAGATCCACATATATAAACCAAAAAAATAACATAAAAATACACGACAAAGGCGGCACCTTTTGTAATATGGCATAATTTGCATCGACATGTTTGATCGGATCTTTATAATAAATAAAATATAAGCTTGACTAAGAGAAATGACCAAGAAAATTGTATATTGATCAATCGGAATTGTTAAGAGAATCAGTATAATCCTAACTAACTTACTTAGCCATTATATAGTACAAAAATATTTAATTAATCTAAGTAGGCCTAAAGTTGAGGGGGACTCGTCTAAACTAACTTACTTCGCCGTTATATAGTACAAACATATAAAAATGCTCCTCGTTTTTGTCTTTATCTCATATAATCAAATTCTTCTATAAAATAAAAAAATAAAATAAAATAAAAAATCTCATATAATCAAATATTAGGTTTTACCTTTTTGTTAAACTCATGATTTAGGAATGTTAACATGAAAAATGAATAATACTTTTCTAACATATTCATAAGCATATACAATAACATGGATATGGTACTCATAATTTTTATTTTTTTAAAAATAAATAGAAAATATTTATAGCTTAAGACGTGTCTATTTAAATCTATGGAAAAGCAGATCATTTCCTATAATTTCCTTCAATAATTTATAGGATTTAGATGAAACACAATGTAAATTTATCTGTAATGAGTAAAATAAATTTTAAAGTTTAGTATATAACTCATAACTAAAACTAACACACCGTGGGTTCCAGTTAGCTCAACTAGTAAAGTCTCTGATGGTTGTATAAGAGATTTGGGGTTCAATCCCCGCCTATACCTAAAACTGATTGGTGTCTTAGTATGATGATAAAGAGCTATCATCTAGAACAGACGCCATAAGTTGAAACTCTCCAAAAAAAAAAAAAAAAAAAATCCTAACACACCTAACTCGTCCAATCCGTGTATTTTGAAGCTTGGTGTCTAACCCACGCACAATCCTCCAAAATCTTAGGGTGAAACTTAGATAAAGTAACTTAAGTAAATTATATTAGATTCCCTTATTGAATTTAAATACTTGGGTACATTAATCAATAAATTATATAATAACATTGTTATCTTTTTCAAGAATAATTAAATTCAAAATAACTGAGTGATTGAATTCTATTAAAGAACTTAAGCTACTATATCAAGTCTTACCTTTAATCTAACTAATATTCACGGACTAATCAGTAAAGCACACGGGTAACTAACTTAAGAATCACATACCAATCACCTTCTTTATAGCAACTAATTTCCACTTGCAACTCACGTGGCTTCATAATTCTTTTATAACAGCCCAAGACCTTAACTTGTAGTCTAGATATTAGGCAGTAACGTAAGATGCAGCTCAAGTCTTCTTCCTTGAGAGTTTTATAACTCAATTGACACCTTTTGATAATACTAGAGAATAGCTTTACTTTTTTTACAATTCTAATAGTCTGTTTGGATTGAGGGAGAGGGAGAGAGAGTAGAGTAGATTTAGTACAAAATTAGCTTATTTTTAACCAACACTACTCTACTCTCCTTCACTCCCCCTCCTTCCCCCCTCCATCCAAACAGACCATAGCTCTATCCTAAAACTTGGCTTTGCCCTCGCTAGTACATGCCCAGTGGACATCTAGGAGAATGGCTTTGAGAGTTAAGACTACTAGGAGACTTCTAACAAGTGCAGAGAAGATAAATGAGATCAATGCTTAATTAACAAAGAACACAGATGCAAATAACCCCTAGTCGACCCACTGTTTAGAGTTTAGTGCCGTGTTTTTAAAGTTCAGTAAATTGCTTTATTGATATGAAATTAATGCCTGGTGACAACCATGCTAGTGGCCTTAGTCATGGTTGCCTAACATGTGGCTATCCTTTCTTTTTTTTTTTTTTTTTTTTTTACAAGATAGAAAATTTCTACTCTAACATAATCTAAGTGTATATGTATATGAAACTCCCTCCTGGAGACTTGAACCCCAGCCCTTGCCCCCCACACCCCACAAACATCTATACTTGTGGAGTAACCACCACACTAAGGGTGCATAGTGGTCATGTGGCTATCCTTTTGAAAATGAGGGTATATGGTATGTTTATTACACAATTACTGTTAAAAACTGTAACTTAATTTTACTTAATTTTTAAGTATGTGTAAAATAATTTGTGTGCAACAAGTACCATCGCATGTGTATGTATATATAAACTTTGCTGTGAAAGGAAAAAAGTAAATGACATTTTCTTTTTGACAATGTGTTTTGTTGAACGCTTTGTTTTTAGATTGTATAGGATCAAAAATTAAATTTGGATTTGGGTGCTGTCACCATCTATCTCTACCTATATGATTGTTAGGGTGCCTTTCGTTTTAGTAGTATGAGTTTATAATTGATTATTATTATTATTGATTAAATATTTTCTATCTTGTAATAAAATCTCAATTATAATAATTAAATCATTTCCAAGAACTTTGTAATTCAACTAGTTGGCGCTTTCTTATATTTCCAAGACATCTAGAATTCAAATCCTCCTCCCTCGTTCATTGTTACTTAATAAATAAAATAAAATAAAAAATTCATCGGTTTAGTGAGCACAATGAAATTGAAAATTCATATTTATGAGCATAATGTAGTTTGACTTCTAAACTTCAAAAAATTATTAAATTTTTTTGAATTAAGCCAATGGCTAGTAATTAAGGACTAGAAAACCAATCACCTAACAATTTGTTTATAAAGTGTGTGTAGTTATACACTTATACTAACTCGTCTAGTTTCTATTGTAACTATGGAACGAGTATTTTTCAATCATAAATATTGTCTTTCACAAAAAATATTTTAATATTTTATTATTTTTTTTAGGAGGAAATTATTACAAAATTTAGTGCAAAATCAATATTGTAAATGATTTGTGAGATATAAATAAGAACTGAGAGTTCCATTGTGAAAGATCTTATATGATTGAGTTGAAATCTATTAAGAAAATTTTATTTTCTATCTTTAACTTTCTTAATGCTGAAAATTATTAGTTTTGTTTTTTTTTTTATTAATCTAGTTTTAAATTTTAGTTTTTTTTTTTGATTCTTAAATAGTGAAAACTAAAAGTTCAAATAGCGTGTAAAACACTAATGAATGTTTAGATCCCCAATTTCAAATTTATCCAACACAAGCTTACAGCCAAACAATAGATGTGTAGAATAATAGGAACAAGCAAAAACCTAAACGAATAAACAACTCTACACCATAATTAATCACAACACATCAACAATTAAAGGTAGAGAGTAAGGGTTAGAGAGATGCAAACACAAGGATAACACCGGCATGTGTTATCGAAGAGGAAACCAAAGAATTCGGCAAAAAATCTCTCGGCCGCCCTCCAAGCGGTAAAATGATCCACTAAAAAATAAAGTTGAGATACACGAATAGCAATAGACCCTCCAAGCCTAATCTACTCAATGCACGTAAGCCCTCCAAGCTTCTTGCTCTAACAAAGTTAAGCCTAACCGTGTTTTCTTTAGCTTTCCAGATCCCACAATAAGCCCATTGCATTAACCAAGTAAATTGGTCATCTCTGAACTGCTTCCCAAGTACCAAAATATCTCCTCACAAATATGGGTATGGTGAAATAAGGATTTGGCTAATGAACCTCTCAAGGGTATGTTAATGGAGAGAGTGAGAGTAGAGAAATTTGGAGAATCAAATGTATAAAATTGCGGATGAATCAATCTTGGTTTTCCTTAGGGTTTCTCTCTCAAAATTCTCTCTGAGAGTTCTCTACATTTCATGGGTATAAGGGTATTTATAGTAGAGTACGTGAAGAATGTGAAAAATCATTTTTTTGCAAAACAGGGCATTCTGGCCTTACTCTTACGATTGGAACTAGTCGCAAGTTTGAGTCGTGAGTTAACTGCCAGGCCAGACTGTATTTTTTGTCCTGTAGTGCTCCAGCTATCGTAACCCTTTAGCTTCCTGCATGCTTCACACGTGTGGCATTTTGGCGAGTTGCCAGTCACGAGTCACTTGCGAGATCCAGTCGTAAGAAACCTCCAAATGCACACATTCTTGAATTTCTTCACACCACACAACCCTTACATATTTCCCACCTAAATATAGGGTATCTAATTGCTAGATTACAAGCAAATTTGGTACGGAATAAAACCAACACATGATTGAATAAATTCAACCATACAAAAACAAATTCATTCATATCTTGGCTTCTTGGTAGCAAGCAAAAACTGGTTCCATAGGTGCAATAGGAGGCCAAAAAGACAAAAAAGTTGTAACGTGTGAAAAGGTGTCGTTGATCAAAGTGGAAATAAGAAGGGGGATACAGCTGCATCTCATTGACAAGAAATAAACTTATTTAAAAAAGAAAGAAAGTAAAAAGTGGATGTTTGTATGGAGAAGAACTTGATAGCATGCTAGGAGGGGTTGTTGTGTTTAACCTGCCACTTAAGATTTGTTGTGAAAATATTGTGAAAATATTGTGGACATATCATTTCTCTTTGTGGGGAATCCCCAATCCCAATATCTTAATCTTTGAATTTGAGAAGTGGGCTACCCATCCATTGAGGGTGGGGGTGCCCTTTAACCCAAGGGGGAGGCACATGCTGAATATTGACTCCATGGTGGACAAATCAACCTACTAACCACATCCCATCTAACTAATCCTAACATATATTCAACTACTTTAATGTCCCAATTCGGTTATAAGCTTACGTTACTAAGCTCGGCAATAAATTTGGTTATTGCAACACTTTATAAATAAAACAATTTACTTGTATTTTTTCTATGTGGGATATTGAGGTTTGTGTTCTTTATTTTAAGTGTATGAACTTCAATTGCCTTTTTTTCCCCTCTATTGTCTCGAACATGTTGTCACTTAGACTTTGTTGTTCACATTTATTTGTAATTTCATGAAACCCATTGAGCCAAGTAGACTTCACTTCTTCTAAAAATCATATCCCACAAGATTCTCCTCTTTACGGTATTCCTTTTCCTTCTTTCACTTCCTGTATATATGTGTGCGTGTTTGTTATGTAAAAGATAATTTAATGGTAGTGAAGAAGAATTTCAAATAGGTAATGAAGTTTTTTGGAGTCAAATTAAGTGGAAGCGTTAATTTTTAAGTGTCCCATATGATAAAAATTAATTCAATTTCTTTGTCCTTACATAACAAAATTGAGTATTCTTCAGATAAAGAAATTCAAAAATTTATCCTCTACAACAACATTTATCTTCAAAGCCCTCATCTATCCTAGACTACATGAACCAATATAACAAAGATTATTCTACAGATAAAAAAAAAAAAAAACATACTCTGCTACCAAATATCTTATGGCATATTGCAATAGAGAGTAAAGACTAAGATGCAATTATTGTTATAAATCTTTCAGTACGAAGTGAGAAAAGGCTGGATATTGACCTGTACTACTAAAAGGATAGGCGCAAGGTGGAACAAGCACTTCAACAACACCCTCAAGCATCTGTGTAATCCTCTTCATTGTAGGTCTAAGAGTTGGATCTTCTTGAATACACCAAATGGCAATTGTCACAAACCTCTTCAGCTTCTCTCTGTCAGCCAAGGCCTCCACATCATATTCAACCAAAGAATCTAATGCTCCCTTCATGTAGCAGTCATAAGCCCAATCAGTCAAAATTGATTTATCATCCTCATCTGTCTCCATATCAACGCTTCTTCAGCAACAAATTATCTCAAGTAGCATGACACCATAGCTATAAACATCCACTTTGGCAGTGATGGGCATGTTCCTAACCCATTCAGGTACAACATACCCTTTTGTTCCTCTAATTTTAGTATGAGTCCTGCTTTAGTCCATCATCAAACGCTTTGCCAATCCAAAGTCAGCAATTCGAGCATTGTAATAGTCATCGAGAAGTATGTTTTGAGGTTTTATATCATAATGGATAATCAGGGTGTTGCATTCTTCATGTAAATACAAGAGTCCTCTCGCAATCCCAACAGCAATATTGAATCTTTGATTCCAACTAGGTTTTGAGTATGCAAAAAGAAAACTTGCCAATGTGCCATTGCTTAAGAACTCATATACCAGTAATTTTTGTGGCCTCTCATCACATATTCCAAGCAGTCGTACCAAATTTTTGTGATGTGTTTGACCAATCACATTTGCTTCATTCTTGAATTCTTTTTTGTTTTTTTTTTTTTTTTTTGAGAGAGCTTCAACCTATGACGTCTACTTTTAATGATGGCTCTTTATCATTAAACCAAGACCCCAATCAGTTTTTGGTGTAGGCGGGGATTGAACCCCAGATCTCTCTCATAATCATGAAAAGAACTATGTAACTTTTTGACTGCCATAGAGACACTAGAGCCCATTTGTATTGCTTCTTTGTAAATAACACCGAAAGCGCCCCTTCCCAATTCTTCCTTGAATTCATTTGCAGCTTCAAAAAGTTCTTTGTAAGTAAAACAGCGGAAATTTATGCCCACATCACTACAATTTCTCAAGGTTCTTTTGAGTTTCTTTTGGTAAATCAAGAAAAACGCTAGAAAAACTACAACAATCAATATAATGTTAACAAACACAGAGCCACAGAGGATCACTAACCCCACGAGGATCAAATTGTCCAGAATCTTCGCTTGATCTGGAAATGTGATGGAATTATTGTTTCTGATTTTGATAAAAGCCTTCAAGTTGTAAGGTTGAATTTTATCAATCATATTGCTGGCTTTATTCAGTGCCAATTTGCTTGTAATTTAGCACTTAGTAACCCTGTATTTAGGTGGGATTCATGTAAGGGTAGTGTGTGTGAGAGTGTGAAGAAATGCTCAAGTTTGTGCAAAGAAACAGGGACTCGCGGCTAGGACTCGCGGCTGACTCGCGACTTGCAAGCCGCCAACTGCAGCACACGTGAGAAGCATGCGGAGAGGTGAAGGGTCACGCTAGCTGTCGCACTACAGGACAAAAGGCTTAGGCTAGCCAGGCCGTTAACTTGCGACTTAGACCAGTTGCGAGGCCAAGCCGCCAACTTGCCCTGTTTGGGAAAAACTGTCTCTTCGTATTCCAAACACACACCACTATATATAGACCCTTATACCCACGAAATGTAGAGAGCTTCCAGAGAGAATTTTGAGAGAGAAACCCTAGAGAAAAACAAGATTGCCTCATCCCCAATCTTCACTAAGAGACTCTTCAAATTTCTCTACTATTTTCCTCTCCATTGATACATCCTTGAGAGGTTCTTGACCAAATCCTTTTCTCACCACACCCACGTATGTGAGAAGGCCTTTTGGTGCCAAGGAAAGCAGTTTGGAAATGACCAATGGTTATTGGTTGATGATATGGGTTATAGCGGAATCCGGTAAGCTAGAGAAGAAAAATGTTCAGCGCAACCTTGTTGGAGCAAGAAGCTTTGAGGGCTTAGGTACCTAGGTAGATTAGGCTTGGAGGGTCTATTGCTATTCATGTATCCCAACTACATTTTCTAGTGGATTATTGACTGCTTGGAAGGCGGCGAAGAAGTTTTACGCTGAGGGCTTCGATTTCCTCTTCGATAACACATCGCGTGTTGTCCTTGTGTTTGCATCTCTCTTCCCTTTATTTTTGCCTTTTATTTTCTATTGTGGATGTAATTATAATTGGCTTATATTGTTTTATCAATTTTGTGTTTGGCTTATATTCATGTTCCGCACATTAATTGTTTGATTATAAGCTTGAATTGGTAATTTGTAATTTGGGGTCTAAACGTTCAAGAGTGTTTTCAACACTATTTGAACTTTCAACTGGTATCAGAGCGGGTGCACTTGTTGTGGTTTAATTACCTGAGTGCGATCCCAGACCCCTTGGATATGGATGTTGCTATGAAAAAGGCCATGCTAAACTGTGGATTAAATGTTTGTGATAATGACTCTATGAGTATGTTTGAAGGGTGTCCTAACAATGAACTTTTAGAGTTATTAAAAACAAAGAAACATGCTAGGATGTTTGCTCACATGTTGAAATATTTTGAGAATAAGAACCACATCTTACACAATAGTCTTTATGAGTCTAACTTTTTGATTAAGAAGTACAAAAGAAGAAATAGAATATTGTTTGAAAAGGTTAATAATCTGAAAAAGAAAATTCAATCTAACAGAAGCATGGAAAATGAAGACAAATTTATGTTTGATGGTCAAGAATGCTTGTCTCATGTTTGCTTATTTGTGCACACCTTATTGAAGGTATTTAACTCATGCTTGTGGTATCTTGATAGCGGTTGTTCTCATCATATGACAGGAGATAAATCACTATTTAAGACTCTCAAAGAGAAAGTTGGTGACCATGTGACATTTGGTGATGGGAGTCATGCTCAAGTTCTCGGCAAAGGGACTGTTGAAATATCGGGATTACCTTTGTTGAAAGATGTGTTGTACATCAAAGGGTTGAAGGCGAATCTCTTAAGCATCACTCAAATATGTGATGAGGATTTTGTTGTCCAATTCTCAAAGAAAGGGTGCATAATCTTCAACAAAGAGGGGATTCAAGTCTTTGAGGGTAATAGGACTACCGATAATTGCTATGGAGTAGTTCCTACAACATCTATTTCATGTAGAAGTGCTCGTGTTGACATACTGGAACTTTGGCATCACAGATTTGTTCATGCAAATTTCAAACAAGTAGCTAAAGTCTCTAAGCTTGAAGCAGTTGACGGACTTCCAAAGTTCAGAAAGGTGAATAAGACTATTTGTGGAGCATGCCAAATGGGAAAACAAACAAAGACAAGTCATCACAAGGTGAATGTGATTGCTACCTCACGGTGTTTAGAGCTTCTCCACGTTGATCTAATGGGGCCCACAAGAACTGAAAGTCTAGGAGGAAAGAGGTACATTATGGTCATTGTTGATGATTTCTCAAGATACACTTGGGTTGAATTTCTTAGAGAAAAATCAGAAGCATATGAAAAATTGGAAATTCTTTGCAAGAGATTACAAAACGAGAAAGGAGTTCCCATTGTCAAGATAAGGAGTGATCATGGCAAGGAGTTTGAGAATGCAAGATTTGAGTCGTTTTGTGAAAAGAACGGAATCAAAAGGGAATTTTCAGCTCCTAAAACTCCTCAGCAAAATGGAGTGGTTGAAAGGAAGAATCGAGTGATTCAAGAAATGGCTAGAGTTATGCTACTCAACAAACAAGTCCCTCAGAAGTTTTTGGGAGAAGCCGTGAACACTTCATGCCACATTGGTAATAGAATATTCTTCCAAGTGGGAACAAAGAAGACCGCTTATGAAATTTGGAATGGGAAGAAGCCAAAAGTAAAGTACTTTTGAGTGTTTGGAGAACGTTAGGAAATTTGATGCAAAAAGTGATGAAGGTATTTTTCTTGGGTATTCTACCACTAGCCGAGCATATAGGGTCTTCAACAAAAGAACTAAGACAGTAATGGAGTCCATCAATGTAAAAATTGATGACGCCATAACAAAGGTAGAAACGGTTGACGATGGGGAAAGACCGCACACCAAAGAACCCACTGTTGAGGCTGAAGCTCTTGATATAGAAGCTGAAGGAACTACACTAGAAAAGGATTCAACCCCCTTGATCACAAGCGTGGAAACAAGATCAATGTCTAAAACATCAAGTCCCCTTACTCCTCCAGAAGTTCATCCTCCCATCTCCCGAAATGATGAAGTCTCCACATCAAAGAAGCCATATCAAGAGTGATTAAAAACCATCCTAATAGCAACATCATTGGATCTTTAGATGAAGGTCTTCGACTTAGAAAAGGAAACATTCTCCTGGCCAATCATGTGACATATCATTGCTACCTCGCCCAATTTGAGCCAAAAAGGGTAGAAGAAGCTCTCCAAGATGAAAATTGGGTAGAGTCAATGCATGAAGAGCTGAATCAATTTGTGAGAAATGATGTATGGGAACTTGCTCCTAGACCAGAAAATGTTCATGTCATCGGCACTAAATGGATATTCAAGAACAAGACAGATGAAGATGGAGAGATAATCAGGAATAAATCTCGGTTGGTGGCTCAAGGATACACTCAAGTAGAAGGAGTAGATTTTGATGAATCCTTCGCTCCTGTGGCAAGACTCGAGTCTATTCGAATTCTTATGTCCATCGCATGCACTATGAAATTCAAACTCTATCAAATGGATGTTAAATGTGCTTTTCTAAATGGATATCTGAATGAAGAAGTGTTTGTTGAACAACCTAAAGGCTTTAAGGACCCTCACTTTCCTGATCATGTGTTGAGATTGAAGAAAGCCCTTTTATGGCTTAAAACAAGCTCCTAGAGCTTAGTATGATCAGCTTATCCATTACCTCCTGGAAAGAGGATTCAAAAGAGGTTACGCTGATTGAACTTTGTTTGTCAAGAACGATGTAGATTACCTTTTGGTGGCTCAAGTATATGTTGATGACATAGTATTTAGTGGTAGCATCGATGATCGGGCTATAGAATTTTCTGAGGAAATGAAGAAATAATTTGAGATGAGTATGGTGGGGGAGCTTACTTTTTTCTCAGGCCTTCAAGTCAAACAAAAGAAGGAAGGCATATTTGTTTCACAAGAAAAGTATGCTAGAAATATTGTCAAGAAGTTTGGACTAGACTCCAAAAAACATGCCTCCACTCCCATGAGTTCGTCCACAAAGCTGAATGTTGATTCCTCCGGGGTGGAAGTGAGTCCAACCCTGTATAGGAGTATTATTGGAAGTTTACTCTATCTTACTGTGAGTAGACCGGATATTACATTCAGTGTTGGTGTCTGTGCTAGATATCAAGCTGCTCCAAAGCAGTCTCACCTGACTGCAGTAAAGAGAATTATACATTATATCAATGGTACTCCAGATTATGGATTGTGGTATTCCAAGGATTCGAATTCTTGTCTTCTGTGATAACACTAGTGCCATAAATCTCTCTAAGAATCCAGTTCAGCATTCAAAGTCAAAACACATTAAGATACGCTAACATTTCATTCGAGATTTGGTGGAAGAACAGGTTGTATGTCTTGAATTCATACACAGAAAATCAAAAGGCAGACATCTTCACCAAGCCTCTCGATGGTCCATGGTTTGAATCTCTCAGTAAGACCATTGGTGTTGGTACAATCCCTTGAATCTCATGTGTGCTGTGTGCTTTACCTCTTTATATTAAGTAAACTTGTTTGTAAGGCACACACTTCTTTGTTGGTTGTTTGCATAGCACATTGTGTTTTTGCTTTAAAATGTTTTTACATTGTCTTTATGCTTGTTTTTTACCAATCTTTTCCTGCTTTTATGTCAAAAATCCAAAAACACATAAAAAGTAGAAAATCTAAAAAGTTTGATCGACTTTGTTGAGTTTTGTCTCAAATCATGTTTTGCCTTGTACGTTTGTACTAATGGCCCTGTGCATCTATGAGCTTAGCTTGTTTCTTATGCACTCATATCATTGTGGGAGAAATCATGAAATCTATGTGACTATTGTAAATAGATCTTCAACCTTGTTATGAATGATTAGTAAATGGTTTTGTTGATCTTGAGACATGCATAGACTTGTGCCTATATATCTTCCCACTCTTTATTTTGTTGTTTTTGCTTAAAGAGCTCACCAAAATATAAATCTCCAAATGAAATGAGATTTTGAGCTGCAAAAGCCTGTTGCACATACTAGTATTTGACTAAGAAAAAGGGAAAGCGACCAAAATAAAATGTATGATGCCCAAAAAGCCAAAGGCTAACTCATCAAATTGAAATATTAAAAATTTCAGGCATCGATCTCACAATGAGATGTATTGATTCAAAATGATCAAATGATATGATGTATATGGAGCCAAATGAAAAGCTTCAAAGAATTATTCTCAAGTTTATGTGGGAGGTCATATATGCATATTTCTATAATTGAGATGGATCACATTATCTAGTGCTAGTTGTGTATGCCTTGATTGAATTGATCATTGAAGCTTCACATTAGACTAAGGACTATCTCATTTTTTATTCCCACACACATCACACAAGTCTGTGTTTAATGGATGCCATATTCATTTGTGTGATTGTACTTGATTAAATGTGTTTTCACATGCTCAATCTTTGTTGATCAAACACAAAAGATTTTGAGTGTTTTAGTTGTTTTTGGAAAGTATTTTGTTTTTACAAAAAAAAAAAAAAATTGTCAAAAATTTCAAAAACAGTGTTGTCCTGTTTTGGCGATTCAGTCGCGGGTTGTCCCAGTCGCATGCCCAAGTCGCAAGCCCACTCCGAGATTTTTCGTGGCTCACTAGCGAGTAAAGGTTTCAGTCGCCAAAAATACTTAGACAATTTTTCAAATTTTGAGTTTTGGTGACTTTTGCAGCTCAGTGTGGCGACTTGTTCGCGGGTGGAGGGTCCAGTCGCGAGGGGTACTCAGAGATTTTCGCAACTCACCTCGCGACTCTCTCGCTGGTAGACCTTCCAGTCGTGAAAAACACTTAGAAGATTTCTCAAGAATCTTGGTTTCACAGTGTTTTGCGGCTTACCCTGGCGACTTACTGGCAACTTGATTCAGTCGCGAAAAATGCGTGTTTTACGTTTTAAAGACAGTTTTCAAAAAAAAAATTCAATTTTTCCCTCGATTTTGTGTGACTGTTCATTGTCTTCTCCATTTCACTCATTCAAACACAACGTGTCTCTCTTGGAAAATCCTTCATTTCTTCTCAAATCTTCAAGAAAAAGGTATGGGTTTTCTTTTTCTCACTTCTTGTTTCATGTTTTGAGCATTATTTTTCTTTGTATGTGTGTTTTTGCTGATATTTGTATATCTTTTGTTTGAATGTGTATCTGAGCTCATGATGAAATCGTTGTGCGTTAGTTGGTGTTTTTGTACAGATCTACTCTATCTTGAGTACTCATTGTAGTATTTGTGGCACACACACACACTCATTTTCATGTTTGGGACCTAAATCTCAAAATTTTAGGGTTTCCCTCATTATCTATGTTCTGGATCTAACCCAATGCTGATAATGTTTGTTGTCTTGTGTGGCGTGTCTTGGTCTCTTGATAAAACTTGATGCAGGATATAAATGTCTCCATTCAAGAGAGCTGCTGTAAAAGGGGGAAACAACAAAGGAAAAGAACCTGTCATTGATATTGATGAAATCTCCCCTAAAGCAAAGAGGACCCATTCATCATCAGGAGTATTTGATCCAAATAAGTTTAGATCTTATGTAGCATTTCAGACTCATGAGAATTACTTCAGAGATGCTACACCGTTAATAGAAAGGGTCGTTGATCAACCTTCTCTTTTTGACACCGACATTCCTAAATGGTTTGCTCACAAAGATTGGAATTATCTTCTCTCCGACCTTGATGAAGCATATGAGGACTTGGTAAAAGAGATTTATGCCAATGCAATTGTTGAAGGCGAAGAACTCAAATGCTGGGTTAGAAGAAAGAGTTTCTCATTCTCTCCCGCATATTTGGCTGAGATTCTTCACATCAATCGACCGATATTTAAAACACCACCAGTTTATAATGATTTATGTCCAGATGAGGACCTACTCCGGGATGCTCTTGGAAAGGACTTGGAATTCTCCTCGAATGGGAACTCAGTCAGTCTTTCTTCTCTTCCTCCGAAATTGAGGGTGCTTACAATCATCATGTTTCACAACCTGTACCCCCTATCCAGCACAGGGTATATGAACCTCGGGCGTGCACTGTTTCTTCATGATCTGATCTTTAATGTAGAGATTGACATTTGTGCTCAAATATTAAATGTTCTGCGCAAAACTATTCTTCGAACTGAGTCGAGGACATGCATTCCTTTTTGCTGTCTTATTTCAAGGATTCTAAAGCTTAAAGGGATTCATCCTTCAGAAGATGAGTTTCCCTGCCTAAAGCCGAGTCCAATCAACATGCGTACATTCAACACTAGCATCGGTCATAGTAAGAAGGGAGTCAAAACAGAAACTTCAGCTTCTCACAGTGGTTCGCACTTTAGCTCATCCTCCTTCGATGAGAAGCTAGACTCTATTATGGCATTTGTTCATGAGTTGAGTACCAAGATGTCTGGACTCGCAACTGTCTTGCACCATCACAACATCCGGAATGATATGAAGTTCACTTCTCTCCAAACCCAACTGGATCAGATTCAATGAAAGCTAGAGGAAAATAAAGACTAGCTATTCCATGACAAAAAAGGGGAGAACTTATGATGTTAAGGGGGAGCTCAAATGCTCATTGATAGGGGGAGTTCAACGACAGGGGGAGATTTCAGAAAGCAGGCCTATGTTTATCATTTTTTTTTTTTTGCATATTTCAGTGTCCATGATATATTATTCAGTACTTTATGTGTTTGTTTGTACCTGTTACCTTTGTAGGTTTTTAAGGTTCTTAGTTTATGGTTTGTACCCGTTGCTTTTGTAAGCTTTTAAGGTTAATGTACTCATACTTTGTAGCTAGTACTTGATGTTTAAATGCCATGCATTTTCTTTTAGTACATCACTCTTGTGCCCTTGTAGGATCTTATTCTTAGATGCATATTTGTTTTATGCATTGGTTGAGTGTTGGACATGCAAATGATACTCTGCAATTGAGTTTATTTGCTTGCATGTCCGAATGTTCATTCCTTGTGAAAATGAGCATTGTGATCACTAGTATGTAGTGATTGCCTGTTTAGGTCTTGCCATGGTCTATTGCTATATTCCATTTTGTTTGATCGCATTGTGCTTGCTCCATATGCATTACAAGTTTTCTGCATACAATGAACTTATTATGTTGTTGTGTTTCAGGAGATACCTGTTCTTATGATTCAAGAGCTACGCAGATTCTAGAGTTAGGTGTGAGTGAGTTTTCCAACTATTCCTAACTCATGCGTTAAGTCTAGAGTTTGTTATAGGGTTTTGTCACAGAATAGCCAAAGGGAGAGATTGTAAGGTTGAATTTTATCAACCATCTTGTTGGCTTTATTTCGTGCCAATTTACTTGTAATTTAGCACTTAGTAACCCTGTATTTAGGTGGGATTCATGTAAGGGTAGTGTGTGAGAGAGTGTGAAGAAATGTTCAAGTTTGTGCAAAGAAACAAGGACTCGCGGCTTGCAAGCCGCCAACTGCAGCACACGTGAGAAGCATGCAGGGAGGTGAAGGGTCACGCCAGCTGTCGCACTACAGGACAAAAGTCCCAGGTTGGCCAGGCCGTTAACTCACGGCTTGAACTCGTGACTTAGATCAGTCGCGAGGCCAAGCCGCCAACTTGCCCTATTTGGGAAAAACTGTCTCTTCGTATTCCAAACACACACCACTATATATAAACCCTTATACCCACGAAATGTAGAGAGCTTCCAGAGAGAATTTTGAGAGAGAAACTCTAGAGAAAAATAAGATTGCCTCATCCCCAATCTTCACTAAGAGACTCTTCAAATTTCTCTACACTCTTCCTCTCCATTGATCCATTCTTGAGAGGTTCTTGACCAAATCTTTTTCTCACCACACCCACGTCTGTGAGAAGGCCTTTTGGTGCCAAGGGAAGCAGTTTGGAAGGGACCAATGGTTATTGGTTGATGCTATAGGTTATAGCGGAATCCGGTAAGCTAGAGAAGAAAAAGGTTCGGCGCAACCTCGTTGGACTAAGAAGCTTGGAAGGTTTAGGTACTTGGGTAGATTAGGCTTGGAGGGTCTATTGCTGTTCATGTATCCCAACTACATTTTCTAGTAGATTATTGACCGTTTGGAGGGCGGCGGAGAGGTTTTACGCCGAGAGCTTCGATTTCCTCTTCGATAACACATCGCGTGTTGTCCTTGTGTTTGCATCTCTCTTCCCTTTATCTTTGCCTTTTATTTTCTGTTGTTGATGTGATTATAATTGGCTTGGATTGTTTTATCAATTCTGTGTTTGACTTATATTCATGTTCCGCATATTAATTGTTTGATTATAAGCTTGAATTGGTAATTTGTAATTCAGGATCTAAACGTTCAAGAGTGTTTTCAACACTATTTGAACTTTCACAAGTTATGAAGGTTGCCTAGCACTCTCCCATTTGAGAGAGGTTGCCGCTTCTTCCAACAGCTATTACCGTCTCTGAAAACAGCAACAGCACACATACAATCATCCATGCAAGACTTTCTGCATTGATCTTCAGTATAAGGTATTAGGGACTCATAGTCTGACTTTGGCCAATTTGTATTTGCAAGCACTTCAAAAGAATAAACATCTTTCCCAGGACTTAGCTTGTCTTCTTCGCAACCATGTCTGAAGTCTGGTTTGCAGCTGCTATACTGGTCATTTGGATTGAGTAAGGAGTATCCCTTAGGACATGTACACACTGGCCTTTGATCTGACCCAAGGGTGCAGATACTATTATAACCACAAATGCCACTGCCTATCAATACAGGATTGGCAACACAAATATTCTCAGGCACAGACCAGATTGGAGTCCCACTTCCATTGGCATTGGATATCTTGGGGTGAGAATATTGGGTGAAAACTCCATCAAAGTTGAAAGTGGCTCTATAATAGAATTCTGCAGATGAGTCTAGCGGTATGACCTGTTTTAGAGGAAATGTTTGGTTGTTATTTCCCAGAATGTAAATGTAGCCTGACTCGTTGAAGACCAACTGTAGCTGGAACCTTCCTTTGGAAAAGTTGGTCTCTGATTGTCGAGAAGAAAGTAGCTCTCCCCTTTCCATAATTTTAGTAGGCAACAATGTGTCAGTGAGATTGTCGAAGCTCTCCCATAGCTTATTAAAGTTTCTATATTGAAGCACAAAGTTGCCTGTGTCGCTCATAAAACCATTGGCTACACTACCAACAATGCCATTAGATACCCAATACTCATCCTCTTGAGGGTCAGTAAGTACTAGCCCACGGTCAGCTTTTAGCTCTACTTTTGATCCCCTGGGTACAGGGTTATCAACTCTAGCATGCCAAACTATGGTTTTATCTGGTATTTTGGCAAACCAAATGCAAAGCAGGAAGAGATCCTTCTCGTTGTTGAGTGGGCAAAATCCCATGGAAAAATCACCAGAAGGAGATGGCCATGGTAAAGTGCTATTGTCAGTTGCTGTGAGGGAGGTTCCAATGGTAATAGTACCATTATTTTGAGCAATAGAAGAAATTGGTAGCAGAATTAGTAAGAAAACAAAATGCTGAGGATGAACAAAAGCCATGACTAATTGGCTATGGCAGGAGAAACTAAGTCAAGTACTATGCTCTTTTTGTTTCATTGGAAAACTTCTATAAAGATAGTTTTCTACATTTTTCAGTGTTTGATAGTATAAAAAAAGATTAGTCAATGAAAAATTATCTTTAGTCAACGGAAAACTCTTATAAAAATAAGACTTATTTTCTATAGGTTGTTTTCCAAAGAAAAAATTTGGAAAACAATCTCTCTCTCTCTCACAATGCATAACTCCTATAAATATTATTTTCTTCTGACTTAGAAAAAAAATATTTTTTTTCACTCATTTAGCCTTTCTCACAAAAAAAATTTCTCACTTCTTCTTTTCCCTTTGTTTTTTTTCTCTTCTCACACCCTCACTATCATCCCCTCTAGCCTCTTCTCTTCCCACAGATTTCTCTCTCTATTTGCCTCTCTTCTCTCTTACTCCCTATTTCTTCTCCCCTCTATAACACTGTTCTATAATAAGGTTTTTGTTTTTGTTTTTGTTTTTGTTTTTTTGATTTTTTTTCTCCTCACAAATCGGTCAACGGTTCTATAACAATATTTGGTATATTTATCAAACTATTTGTACTGAATCAGTTTTCCAATAAAACTATTTGACCTATGTGGCATTTTGAACGATTTAAAATGGAACTTAAGGTTAAAATGGTTATTTTGAATTATGAGAAGTATGGTTTATATATATATATATATATATATATTTGATTATATCCGTTGTCAAAATTTTAGTTTGAAAACCAAATTCATTCTTTCTTTCTTTTTTTTCTTTCTTTCTTTATTTTCTTTTTTTCTTTTTTTCTTTTTTCTCTTTTTTTATATTGATTACATTAGGTGGGTTTACACAATACACATATTATACATGTTTTAAATTATACAAAAAAAAAAATGCTATAAAAACTATGGATACCAAACACCAGAAAACATTCTCAAGCCCATTTTTAAAGTTTCAAATACTGGAAAATAAGATAGTTTTCTAGAAAATGCTCTCTAAAAAATGAATCATTTTTCAGAAAATATTAATGCCAAAACAAACAAAGCGCTAGTCTTCCTTTGATTAAATACAATCTTGCGCTTGTCTTGAAGCTAATCTAATATTAACTCTTCAGTCTTCGTTTCAGTGTGTACAAAAATACCGACTAAAGATCCACACACATGCATAAACCAAACATAACATAACATACAGATACAGGCCATAGGAAGTGGGCATCGTTTGTAATAACCCATATTTTGCATCGACATGTTTCATTGGGTCTCTATAATTGTTAAAATATAAGGTAGCCTAAGAGAAATGAATTTTTTTTTTTTCTTTTTTTTTGGAGAGATGATTACAACATGCTGCTAACCCCATAGTTCGAACCCTTTCCCCCCTAGACCCGCAAGCACTTTGTGCATAGAGAGATGCTAATTCAGCTACAAGTCCTTTGGCTGACTATGAAAATTGTATGTTCATCAATCTGAATTGATTAGAGAATTAGTATTGTCCTAACTAACTTGCCGTTATACAGTAGAAACTGATATTTAATTAATCTAAGTAGGACCATGCAATAACCCACTTAATCAGCTCAAACCGTCCAACCTTCTCTGCGCCCTATATATGTATATTCATCTCTTTTTAGTCTTAATCTCCTCTTAAATATTAGTGTATCATTTTTTTTTTTTGTCAACTCCATGATTTGCATATGTTAACATGAAAAATGAATGATACTTTCCTAACATATTTGTAACTTGTAAGCATATATAAGGACATGGATTTCATAGTTTTCATTTTAAAAAATAGCTTAAGACGTGTGTACTTTAATTTATGGGATTTTTTTTTTTTTTTTTTTTTAGAGAAGAATCTATAGGAAAGTTGATCATTAATAAATATAATATTATCTTTTCCAATCTATATATATATATATATATATATATTCCTAAAAGCTGAAGCATAACATTAAATGTTGTTACGCTCACATTGATCCACGTCAACAGCCATGTCATTCTCATCATCTTTCCTAAATTTATCCTACAATTTTTAAATAGTTTTTATCAATTTTAAAATACTAATAAAACTAAAATTATTTCAGCCTATCTCCATCATAAAGCCCACTTCTTTTAAATTTAATTCCACCAACCAACTTCTTCTAAATTTAATTCTAACTTATAGTTCAAACCCAATTCTTCTAAACTAAAAACCCTTAGAAAACCACAATTACAACCTTTAGATTTCCTTCCCTTTTGTTTCTCACGTGTTCCTTCCCCTTCCCCTTCCCCTTCCCACCTTCTAATGGAAGATTCCTCGACAGTCACATCATCCACTTATTTTTTACGTCTTCTTTACTCACCTTTATTCTCCCTATTAAAAAAAAAAAAAAACTCTTACCCTCCCTGTTAGTCCACATTTGCTGTTACACTTCTTTCAACCTTTCCCCTCCCTCTTTGCCTCTATATCTCCCCACTACTCTCTACTTTACCGTTTTCCTATCATTTTCTCTTTATTATATTTTGATTCTTCTTCTCCCCATTTTATTTTGTATAAATTCAATATCACTTCTCACATTCAATCCATATTTTTCCAACAAAAAAACTGTGAGTATTCTCTCTCTCTCTCTCTCTCTCTCTCTCTCTCTCTCGTGGATTTTTGTTCTTTCTTATAACTTTGATTAAGGGTGATGGTTTTTTTTTTTTTTTAATTTTAAATACTAGCTATTGACCCACCCGTGTGATGCACTTTATAGTTTAACAAAAATAATATTTTTTACTTTTACAAAGACACATTTTTAAGACAAAACTATTTAACAAAAATAATATTTTTTACTTTTACAAAGACACATTTTTTTAGACAAAACTGTTTAAAAACAAATAAAATTTCACTTTACTTTAAAATTATATTTGTATGTAAACCTTTCAAAATTCATATCTTACTATCTTAGGCTGAAAATAGACAGATGTCAAAACTTATATATGCTAAAATTTAAATTTTGGTTAGATCGCCTACTTGGGCAGTTCTATGATGCATTGCCTTTGTTTTTGTTGGTTGCTGGAAATTATAGGAAATTATAGCTGAAATGTTTGGTATATTATCTGCATAAACATGATTATGTAATTTTTTCTCAAAAAAAAAAAAAAAAAAAAAAGCTACTATAAAACAATATATGTTGTATTTATTGCAAAATAATTAGAAACATAAATGTTTATAAAAAAATAAAAATAAAAAGTAGAAACACTTCTTATGCCAGTTGTATTTCTAACATTGTTGAGATCTTCTCTTCTAGATTGTGGTCACTTTTCAATTTAAAATGAATAAAGCAAGTTAATTTTAGGTACTATGGGACAATACAATTTTATATTTATTCATAATGAAAAGAAAAAAGTACCTGCTATATCTTCTCTGCTTTCTTATTTGCTTAAATTGACATTGTTGTTGGACATGCATATATTGGAGAATGTGGGTAGCAATTTGTTGCCTTTGAATTTATTTTGCAACTTTGCCTCTTTATCTTTTTTGCATTCTTTATAAAATTCTACCAAAATAAAGAGAATTAGTGCAATACTTCTTGCAGACAAACCGAGGACTGAAGACCCCATTAAATTAAAAATGTAAATTCTAATAATATATTAATATTATCTAATTAAAACGTTAAACAAAGAGAGAGAGAAAAAATTAAAGCTTAACTTCCTTGAAGCCCAAAAACTCATATTCTGTCTCGATATTACCTTGCTTAATCTCAATTAAAGTCTAAACCTATTTAATTTAATGGGTTTTGGTGGTGTAGAGCATGAATCAGGTATTTCATTAATTCATCCAACAATTTGAGTGAGCGTAATGATACAATACAATTAGAGATAGAGATGACTCCATTCAAATATTGTAAACAATCCAAATGACTCTAAAATTCAAGGGACAATCATATATAAATTTAAGCAAATATTGTGATGCAAAGATAATACCTGAGTCTTTTCCAATTCCAGGCAGATGTGGTTTCAACTCTATAAGCGAAGAACAGAATAATAAATTAAATTACATTTAAGTGATGAAGAATGGAATGTGTAATTGGAGGTTTTAGGGGTCACAATGGGAATTTGAAATGGCAACAAACCTTTATGAATCACACCCTAAAAGTAATTACACATTTTGATTGGAGCACATTATGGAACATTTCCCGCACCATGAAATCCACAGCAAAATGACATTTTGTTAGGAGCAATTTCAGGGGAAATTACACTTATTTTCATTTTTACGATTGATATAATTATGGTATTAGATAATAACCGCCCCATAAGTATGGAATTAGACTTTTATTATACCTATTCCTTTTTAATTATTAGTCATTAAGTCTCTACAATTATTGTGCCATTGAAGCATAGCATTTATTGTTGCTATTCTCCCGTTAAGCCACATCAACATCTATGTCATTATTTTCTTTTCAATAATAAACTAAATTATTTTTTTCCATTATTTTTCTATTAGTCTTTTAACGATTTCACAATTTTCACTTCAGCTTCTATAACACCCCTGAGATTATTATAATAGTATAAATTCATCACAAATTTACAACATTATCTTAACCAAAATTATGATGAAACAAAAGGAATAAAAAATAGACTTTATAATAATTTATCACCCAAAAAATTGGTAGGCATTTTCAAATTCATAGCCATGTAAATTGTGTTTTGACATAAACTCAAATTCCTATTTCCAAAAAAACTAAGTATAAGCTTTATGCTGGCAAACTATATATTTTTTATTAGTCTAGGTGCATTGGGGTTCTTCAAATTGTTCTTCTATCATTGAGTTTCTTTCTACTCTTAGAATTGTCCCTTGAGTTATTTTTTTTTTCTTTGTTGTTGTTTGTTGTTGTTGTTGTTGTTGTTGTTGTTGTTTTTTTTTTTTTTTTTTTTTTTATGTTCACCATCATGAACATCATGTATTTTTTTTCTTTGTTTTTATTTCATCATGATTAATATTACTCTTATTACTTAAAAAAAAAAACTAAGTATTAACCCAAATCAAAATTCAAGCAAAGCTGTATAAAAGAGAGAGAGGAGACTTTGTAATGGGAAATTAAAAAAACACAATACCAAACACATTTAAAAAAAATCATCAACCTTAAACAAAACTATAAGAAAGAAAGAAAAAATATGTGTGAGAGAGAGAGAGAGAGAGAGAGAGGAATATAGTTCAACTTAGAAAAATGTTAATCAAACATACAAAAAAATAATAATATGATATATTTGCAGAGATAAAAAGATAAAAAGATAAAAAATACTTATAGAAATATTTTTTTTTAAATAATACTTGAATTAATTGTTGCTTTTTATATACTACACTCAATTATATAATATTCATATATTCCCACACATCGCGTGGGTATGCGACTAGTATATCTAAAAACTGAAACATAACATTTATTGTTATTACACTCATGTTGAGCCATATCAGCAGCTACATCATCGGTCTCACTAGTTTTCTTTTTTCTTTTTTTCTTTTTCTTTTCCTTTTTTTTTGCAAATTAACATTTTCCCAATTATTACTCTATCACATAAAAGAAAAATTACTCCATCAAACCTAATTCGTGAACATTTCCAATTCCTCTCTCTCTCTCTCTCTCTCTCTCTCTCTCTCTCTCTCTCTCTCTCTCTCTCTCTCTCTCTCTCTCTCAATTAACGTTACCAATTTTCAGCATTCTATTTATTAATCCATCAAACCAAATCTATTACCATTTTCTATTCAATCACCCTCTCTCTCTCTCTCTCTCTCTCTCTCTCTTAATTAACGTATCCTAACAATAATTCAAACTTCCTTCATCTCTATGACTCTCCCTCTCCTCAATCAAGCAATTATGAAAACCATTCACTAGCCACCCTTTATAATAGTTTATTAAAATAAGCTAGGTTTTTAAAATTGTAATGATTGGCCCCACAAAAATTTCATAGATCTTAGTCTATGTGAGTTTCCCTTTAGTTAGTCCTACTCAATTAAAGCATAAACTTTTATCAAAACCTAACAATTACCTAGATGTCATGTCTCCTCTCTTTTTGTATTTTATAAGCATACAAATGTGTAGTGCACTATGTTCCTTGCATCCAAAAAGTGCACTATTTTGTTTCCAAAAAAATTATAGTGCATTGTGTTCATTTGTATATTTTGTGCACTGGCAACACTGCTCATACTTATGAGTTTTTTTCTTCACAAATTTGATCTTTTTCTCATCATCTTATATTTTCTCTAGCTAATTTTATCTTGTAATTTTGATTTTAGATGCTTGATCAATTGTACTAACCTTGATTTTTTTATTTTTAGAAGATAATTTAGGTTTCCATAGAGATGAGATTTTATTATTATTATTATTATTATTATTATTATTATTTTAAGATTTGAAGGAAAAAAATTGCTAAGAAAATCCACATAGAATTGATATTGAATTAATTTTATAATATGTGGGATCAACATCAAGCATAACTTTTATTTTTTATTTTAAATTTGATACATGTTTATAGAAAATTAGACAATTTGTTACATTGATTTGAGTTTAGAAATAATATTTTTATAGTTTAAATTTGAACATTTTGTATACCATGTATTTATAAATTGTAACTAACTTATGAATATGTAATTCGGCCACTCCCAAGAAAAAAAAAATCCTGGCTATGCCCCTGTGCATACCCAATGGACATCTAGTAGAATGACTTGACAGTAGAGACTAAGAGATTCCAACAGTTGCAGAGTAGAGAAATGAGTCAATGCTTAACAAAGAACACAAAAGCAAACAACCCCTAGTTGACCACGATTTAGAGTTTAGTGTCATGTTCGAAAGTTCTGGGAATTGCTTTATTGAGGGTATAATAAAATATATATATATATATATATATATATATATATATATATATATATATATATAGGCCATGTTTATTACACACAAATTGTTAGAAATCATGACTTGATTTCAGTTATTTTTTAAGCTATGCAAAACAGTTTGCGTGCCATGAGTATTACTTTTTGACATATAATTTTTGACAATGAGTTTTGTACTTTTGTTGAACACTTTATTTTTAGATTTAATAGGATCAAAAATTAAAATATTAAAATTTTGGGATTTGGGTGTTGTTAGGCTTTGTGGAGCCTAGTTTATTTTTGGCCTGTTTTGTAGTCCATTGTAATCCTGTGCACAAGATATAAAATCCGTTTTTGTGATTAGGGTTTACCACTATTGTTGTGTTTTTAGAGAGAAAAAAAAAAACACTGTAGCCGCACTTTGTATTTTTTTTCCCTGATAATAGTGAAATCCCTGCAACTCCGTGAACATAGGCAAATTGCCGAACCACGTAAATATTGTCTTGTGCGTGTGATTGTTTTTTCTTTGACGTGTGTTTTCTCTATTTTTTTTTTCTTCTCACAGGTTGGAATTTCAGTTGAATTCCCAACAACTGGTATCAGAGCCTAGGGTTAGGTTTGAGTGGGAGCAATGGCAGAGGAAGTAGGAAAGACGTCTGGAATAGAAAAGTTTGATGGCACAGACTTTGCGTATTGGAGGATGCCGATTGAAGATTATCTCTATGGGAGGAAATTGCACCTGCCTCTTTTGGGGACAAAACCTAAGGCAATGAAAGCTGATGAATGGGCTCTTCTTAACAGACAGGTACTGGGAGTTATCAGGTTAACTCTGTCTAGGTCTGTTGCACACAATGTTGTAAAGGAGAAGACCACAGCAGATTTGATGAAGGCTTTGTCTGGTATGTATGAAAAGCCGTCAACAAACAACAAGGTGCATCTGATGAAGAAACTGTTCAATTTGAAGATGGCAAAGAATGCATCAGTAGCACAACATCTGAATGAATTTAACACTATCACAAATCAATTGTCGTTTGTAGAAATTGATTTTGATGATGAGATTCGTGCTCTGATCGTCTTGGCTTCTTTGCCAAACAATTGAGAGGCAATGAGGATGGCAATAAGTAATTCTACAGGAAAGGAAAAGCTCAAGTACAATGATATTCGAGATTTGATTCTGGCAGAGGAGATTCACAAAAGAGATGCAGGTGAAACCTCAGGATCTGGTTCTGTCCTAAACCTTGAGAAAGAGGCAGAGGTAATAACAGAAATTCAAATCGGGGCAGATCAAAATTCAAAAATACTAATCGAAACAGAAGTAAATCTAGATCAGACTAACAAGTACAATGCTAGAATTGTGGGAAAATAGGTCACTTTAGGAACCAATGCAAAAGTCCTAAGAAGAAGAATGAAGATGATTCTGCTAATGCTATAACAGAAGAGGTACGGGATGCATTACTTCTTACAGTAGATAGTCCACTTAATGATTGGGTTTTGGACTCAGGAGCTTCATTTCATACCACTCCACATCGAGAAATCATACAGAATTATGTTGTTGATGATTTTGGTAAGGTGTATTTGGCTGATGGTTCAGCCTTGGATGTTGTGGGTATGGGAGATGTCCGGATATTGTTGCCCAATGGGTCTGTTTAGTTACTAGAGAAGGTTCGACATATTCCTAACCTAAGGAGGAATCTGATTTCTGTCGGACAACTTGATGATGAAGGGCATGCAATACTATTTATTGGTGGTACTTGGAAGGTTATAAAGGGAGCTAGAGTATTAGCTCGTGGAAAGAAGACTAGTACTCTATATATGACCTCAAGTCCAAGAGACACAATTGCAGTTGCTGATGCAAGTACTGATACAAGCCTACGGCACCGCAGACTTGGTCACATGAGTGAGAAAGGGATGAAGATGCTGCTGTCAAAAGGAAAACTATCAGAATTGAAGTCCATTGATTTTGACATGTGTGAAAGCTGCATCTTAGGAAAGCAAAAAAATGTGAGATTTTTGAAAACTGGCAGGACACCGAAGGCTATAAAATTGGAGTTAGTACACACTGATTTGTGGGGGCCTTCTCCGGTTGCATCCCTTGGAGGCTCAAGGTACTACATCACTTTCATTGATGACTCAAGCAGAAAGGTATGGGTTTATTTTCTGAAAAATAAATCTAATGTATTTGAAACTTTTAAGAAATGGAAGGCCATGATTGAGACAGAAACAGGTTTAAAACTAAAATGTTTGAGGTCTGATAATGGAGGAGAGTACATAGATGGAGGGTTCAGTGAGTATTATGCTGCACAGGGAATTAAGATGGAAAAGACCATTCCTGGGACACCACAGCAGAATGGTGTGGCTGAGTGCATGAACAAAACTCTCAATGAGCATGCTAGGAGTATGAGGTTGCATGCTGGACTACCAAAAACTTTCTGGGTTGATGCTGTTAGCACTGCAGCTTACCTGATAAACCGAGGGCCATCAGTTCCCATGGAGTTCAGACTTCCTAAGGAGGTTTGGAGCGGTAAATAGGTAAAGTTTTCACATTTAAAAGTTTTTGGTTGTATTTCTTATGTTCATATTGATTCTGATACTCGTAGTAAACTTGATGCAAAATCTAAAATATGTTTTTTCATTGGCTATGGTGATGAGAAATTTGGCTATAGGTTTTAGGATGAACAAAACAGGAAAATCATCAGAAGTAGAAATGTGATATTTAATGAACAGATTATGTACAAGGACAGGTCAACTGTAGTGTCAGGTGTTACAAAGATATATCAAAAGAAATTTGAGTTTGTCAACCTAGATGGATTGACTGAAAGTATTGTTCAGAAAAAGGATGAAAAAGATAAGGAGAATGTAGATTCACAGGTAGATCAGAGTATACCTGTAGCTGAAGTCCGCAGATCTTCCAGGAACATTAGACCTTCACAGCGTTATTCACCCGCTTTAAATTATCTCCTATTGACTGATGGTGGTAAGCCAGAGTGTTATAAAGAAGCCTTGGAAGATGAGAATTCAAGCAAGTGGGAGTTAGCCATGAAGGATGAGATGGATTCCTTGTTAGGGAATCAGACATGGGAACTGACTGAATTGCCAGTAGGAAAGAAGGCTTTACACAACAAGTGGGTTTACAGAATAAAGAATGAGCATGATGGTAGCAAACGTTACAAGGCTAGATTAGTTGTTAAAGGGTTCCAACAGAAGGAGGGGATTGACTACACAGAGATATTTTCTCCAGTTGTGAAGATGTCAACAATTAGACTGGTGCTGGGAATGGTGGCTGCAGAAAATTTACATCTTGAACAGTTAGATGTGAAGACGGCATTCCTTCATGGTGACTTGGAGGAAGACCTTTACATGATTCAGCTAGAAGGGTTCATTGTTCAGGGACAAGAGAATCTAGTCTGCAAACTGAGAAAGAGCTTGTATGGCCTAAAACAAGCTCCAAGACAATGGTACAAGTAATTTGACAGTTTTATGCATAGAATTGGGTTCAAGAGATGTGAAGCTGATCATTGTTACTATGTCAAATTCTTTGACAATTCTTATATCATTTTACAACATATGTGGATGATATGATCATTGTAGGGTCTAGCATTGAGGAGATTAATAATCTGAAGAAGCAATTGTCAAAACAGTTTGCAATGAAGGATTTGAGAGTTGCAAAGCAAATCCTTGGTATAAGTATCATTAAAGACAAGGCTAATGGTACATTAAAACTTTCACAGTCAGAGTATGTGAAGAAAGTTCTCAGCAAGTTCAACATGAATGAAGCTAAACCAGTGAGCACACCCTTGGGTAGTCATTTCAAATTAAGCAAAAAACAGTCACCGAAGACAGAAGAAGAAATGGACCATATGAGCAAGGTGCCCTATGCCTCAGCTATTGGCAGCTTGATGTATGCTATGATGTGTACAAGGCCAGACATTGCACATGCAGTGGGAGTTGTAAGCAGATTCATGAGTAGGCCTGGAAAGCAGCATTGGGAGGCAGTCAAGTGGATTTTGAGATATCTGAAGGATTCATCAGATACATGTCTTTGCTTCACAGGTGCAAGTTTGAAACTGCAGGGTTATGTTGATGCTGATTTTGCTGGCAATATTGATAGTAGAAAGAGTACTACTGGGTTTGTATTTACTCTGGGTGGTACAGCTATATCATAGGCTTCAAATCTACAAAAGATTGTTACTTTGTCTACTACAAAAGCTGAGTATGTTGCAGCAACTGAAGCTGGAAAGGAAATGATTTGGTTACATGGTTTCTTAGATGAATTGGGTAAGAAGCAGGAGATGGGCTTTCTACACAGTGACAGTCAGAGTGCAATTTTTCTTGCTAAAAATTCGGCTTTTCATTCAAAGTCGAAACATATACAGACAAAATACCACTTTATCCGATACCTTGTTGAAGATAAGCTGGTAATACTTGAGAAGATATGTGGATCTAAGATCCCAGCAGACATGTTGACTAAGGGTGTCACTATTGAGAAGCTGAAGCTGTGTGCAGCTTCAGTTGGCCTTCTAGCTTGAGGACAGGTGGATGAGTTGCAGGGATGAGGGATTGCTTTTAGAGGATAGCGACTGATGTTGGTGATTGAACTAGTCTCCAAGTGGGAGATTTGTTGGGCTTTGTGGAGCCTAGTTTATTTTTGGCCCATTTTGTAGCCCATTGTAATCCTGTGTGCAGGATATAAAAGTCATTTTTGTGATTACGGTTTACCACTATTGTTGTGTTTTTAGAGAGAGAAAAAAAACACTGTAGCCGCACTTTGTATTTTTTTCCCTGATAATAGTGAAATCCTTGCAACTCCGTGAATGTAGGCAAATTGCCGAACCACGTAAATACTGTCTTGTGCGTGTGATTGTTTTTTTTTTTACTTGTGTTTTCTCTATTTTTTTTGTTACTCACAGGTTGGAATTTCAGTTGAATTCCCAACAGGTGTTGCCATCTCATCTAGCTCCATCAATATAATTGTTAGGGTGCCTTTTGTTTTCACCATTAGTATTACTAGTGTATAGCCCCATGTATATGCATGAATACAATTAAAAATAATCACAATTATATGATTTAAATTATACTTTTTTTTAGAAGAGATTCAAATTATACATTGTATTAGCTTACACTTTTTTTAAACATCATACATTTTTAAAATATGTAACGGTTTCCCATTATATATATATATATATATATATATATATATATAATTTAATTGGTTTTAGACTCTTCAGGTTTTGCACCCAATAATTCACTTGCCACAAAAATTAAAAACTTAGATGGATACATGGCGAAAAAAATTGGATTCCAATTGAAATCCAATTTAGAATCTAATTAAATTTAGACTCGTTGAGTTTTACACTCAATAATTCACTTGGCACAAAATTAAAAATTAAATAAGAAATGTGGCACAAAATTGAGAATCCAATTAAAATCTAATTGAATTTTCTCTAAGTTTTGGCTATTAATATATATAGATATATATGACTTTATAAATTTGAGTAGTATTATTGATTAAATATTTTCTATGTTGTAATAAATTCTTAATAATAATAATTGAATCACCATCAAGAGCCTTATAGTGCAATTGGTTTCACATCTCTTGATGTTTCCAAGATATCTGAATTCTGAAGTTGTTTATTATTAGCTCATCTTTAAATTCTTGAAAGGAACACAAATCCTTTATAAATTGATGATATTTGTTTGTTTCCAAATAAATTTTATCTGCAAGTCTTAACAAATCATGAATACATATTTTTGAAAATGAAAACTCACGTTTATAACGTAGTTGATTGACTTCAAAAATTTATTAATTCAAAATTTTAAGTTGTTTATTATCCAAGATATCTGAAGTTGTTTATTATTAGCTCATCTTTGAATTCTGAAAAAAATATTAGTTTTATTTTTTATATATTAATTTAGTTTTAAATTTTAGTATTTTTTTTTTTAATTCTTAAATAGTGAAAACAAATTCATTCATGCTTTGGCTTCCTGAATCCTGATAGTAAATCCTGGTTCCGAAGGTGCGAATGGAGGCCAAAAGGTCAAAAGTTATAACGTGTGAAGAGTGACGTTGAATAAAATGGAAATAAGAAGGGGGATACAGCTGCATCTTATTTCCTATGTTGAATCTCAATTCTTCCGTGTAGGACCACTTTTGAAGAAAACAGATAAATGACTTTGAAATTATGAGCAATGACTTTGAAATTAGAAGTAGATATCGTTTCACATTTGTTCACAACTACTATGTTACACTAATTGAGATCGAGAGCAATAATTTCAGAGTATAATAGTCCGACTATTATACTATGCAGTTATCATCTTATGTGAAATGTAAAAGTTAACATGGTAAAAATATTTAACTTTTTTAACCGTTTACTTTTTTACCTTAATAACTTTTCTATCTCACATAAAAAATAGTAACTAAATTTTTGGATACGTATGTTGGCGGTTAATGTGGGGCGGAAAATCATTTTTTTTTATATTTCATTTAACACATCAAATTTTTCCATCTAGAAAATAACGTAAGGAACTAAATTGAAACAGTACGTGACTAAATTAACACAATTAAAAAGTTAACGATCAAATTGACATTTGATGTAAAAAAATAGGGACTAAATATGTAATTTAATTTTAATTAAAAAAACAACTTAGAATCTTACGCAGTTGTGAAATATTTTGTAAAAAATTTCTTGTGTTTATGGACTTAAGGATTAACTAATCATGTCATAAATTTAACTGCATAAAACTTATAAAACAATGTGTCACTAAAAATAAATTTATTTAAAAATTAAAAAAATTTATAAAAATTATATATATATATATATATATATATATAAATAAATTAAAAATTAAAAAAAAATTAAAAAACTCAAACAATTTAAGCATTCGTTTATGAAAAATGCTACGCGGCATTAGGTTATTTAAATCCACTCATCACCTTCATTACAATCTTTTAGTACTAGTTTTAATAGAGCATTTTCCTTTTCCTGTTGCCCGACTTACAATTGCAATTCCTCTTGTTTGAACCCATTTCACCCTGGCAATCATGGATTTTGCTCTGCCTCACCTTCTTTTCTTGCTAATTCTGTTACCAATTTTCTCTATTGCTCAAAATAATGGTAATGTTACTACTGGAAACTCTCTCACGGCCACTAACAACAGCACTCCATGGCTATCACCTTCAAGTGATTTTGCCTTTGGATTTTGTTGAAATTAAAATGCAAGCTCGAAGAAGGTTCAGCAATGGCGGAAAGCATGCAGAGAGAAAGAATGAACATTCTGGAGCTTTTGAGAAAATGATTTTGTACATAAATATCTCACTCCGTTTCTTTATATATAACAGAAACAGAGTAACCAATTTGACCAACAATATTCAATCCCAAATCATCAGCCAATACAAACATGACAAGTGGCTGGTAGCTTAACACTTTATTTACAAACTACAATA
This sequence comes from Quercus ilex subsp. ballota, assembly GCA_032727855.1. Taxonomy (NCBI): domain Eukaryota; kingdom Viridiplantae; phylum Streptophyta; class Magnoliopsida; order Fagales; family Fagaceae; genus Quercus; species Quercus ilex. The sequence goes on along the minus strand of CM064908.1, from coordinate 21,136,912 downwards.
TAAAACTACTAAACTAAACTAATATCTACAAGTACAGATATCTACAAGATTACAAGATATTTAATACTCCCCCTCAAGATGAACCGTATATGTTAATAAAGATCATCTTGGAGAGCAAATGATGAAACTGCTTCTGCCCCAGAGCTTTGGTAAAGAAATCTGCAATCTGGTGCCGTGTAGGAATATGAAATGTTTTGATAACCCCATCTTCAATCTTTTCTCGAATGAAATGGCAGTCTATTTTAATATGTTTGGTACGTTCATGATACACAGGATTAGCAGCTATATAGAGGGCTGCTTTACTATCACAGTAAAGGAAAGCAGGTTGAAAGTGATTTAAGCCAAAAGTTTTGAGCAAAGAGATGAGCCAAACCACTCACTAGTGACTGTTGCCATTGATCTATACTCTGACTCATTAGAGGATCTGGACACCACCTGCTGCTTTTTACTCTTCCAAGAGATTAGTGAATCTCCTAAAAACACACAAAAACCCGTGATTGACCTTCTAGTATCAGGGCAGGCTGCCCAGTCAACATCGCAATAGGACTTCAACTACAATTCTGATCTTGCAGACAAGAACAATCCTTGACCTGGTGTTTTCTTCAAGTATTTGAGGATTTTGTAAGCAGCTTGAAGGTGAGGTACTCTCGGTGAACTCATGAATTGACTTAACTTATGGACTGAGTAGCAAATGTCAGGCCTAGTCAATGTCAAATACAAAAGTCTTCCTATTAACCTTCTGTACAGTGAAGCATCTGGGACTGCATCACCAACCGAGTTACTAAATTTAGCTGATTGATCCATAGGAATGTTTGTTGGCTTACAAGCTAACATACCAGCATCAAACAAAAGCTCAAGAGTGTATTTTCTCTGACATAATGAGATTCCATTGACAGTTCTTGCTACCTCAAGACCTAGAAAATACTTCAAGGTTCCCAAATCTTTGAGCTTGAACTTGCTGTCCAGAAATTGCTTAAACACCTTCACAGCATCCACATCATTACTGGCAATAAGAATATCATCTACATAAACGAGTATAATGATCATAGAGCCTCCCTTAACCCTAGTAAAAACAAAATAGTTTGCCTTTGATTGTACAAAACCATGATCCACAATTGTAGAGGATAACTTGGCAAACCATTGTCTACTTGCCTGTTTAACCCCATAAAGGGACTTTGTCAATCTACAAACCTCCCCCTTGCTACCAAAACCGGGTGGAGGAAGCATGTAAACCTCTTCATGTAAGTCCCCATGCAAGAAAGCATTGTTGACATCTAACTGAGTTAAATGCCAACCATGAATAGTAGCAAGAGCCAAAAGAGTTCTGACAGTAACAAACTTAACCACCGGAGAAAAAGTCTCATAAAAATCTATTCCTTCAGTTTGTGTAAAACCTTTGGCCACTAACCTAGCCTCATACCTCTAAACAGAACCATCAGCCTTCAACTTGATTTTATAAACCCATTTACACCCAATTAGTACCTTACCAGGAGGAAGCTTGCACATAACCCAAGTGTGGTTAGCTTGAAGTGCATCGATTTCAGCCTTCATGGCATCAAGCCACTTAGGATCATTCAAAGCTTAAGCATAAGTTTCAGGTTCCTTAGCAATGGTTAATGCAAGGGCAAAAGATTTATGGAAAGAAGAAAGTTTGGCATAGGAAAGTGTTGAAGCAAGAGGATAAAGAATACCTGTATCACTAGGAGCAATGGAAGCATCTGATTGAGGAAGTGAAACCGAGGCAGACACATGTGTAGAAGCCAACAAGTTGCAATGATAGTCCTGAAGGTAACTAGGAGGTTTCTTAACTCTAGTGGACTGCCTAACAGGTTGATCATCAGGTTGGGATTGAGGAACATTACAAGAAGAATTAGAATGGTTAGAATCAGGATGAACAAGGTGAGGGAACTCATCAGGTGGTACAGCCATATCTGTGGAGAAAGAGGGAGTGAATTCTGCAGTGGGAAAAGAAGAAGGAAAATCTGGTGTGATAGGTTGAGAAGGAAACATTTTGGGGCAAGAAGAAATGGGAACAGACTTAGAATTGGACAGCCAATGTTTAAAAGGAAAGATATTTTCTTTAAAAACAACATCTCTAGAGACAAAACAAGTTTTAGTAGTCAAATCATAAACCTTATAGCCCTTAGTGCCAAAAGGATAACCAAGGAACATACAAGGCTTAGCCCTAGCATCAAACTTAGTTCTATCTCTAGATAAGGTTGAAACAAAACACAAACAACCAAAAATTCTTAAATGACCATAGGAAGGTGAGCGCCCTAACAATTTGTCATAAGGAGTGAGATTTTGAAGAAGTGGACTAGGTGTTCTATTTATCAAATAAGTGGTTGTGAGAACACAATCACCCCAGAATTTGAGAGGTAAATTAGCATGAAATCTCAAGGCTCTAGCCACAGTAAGAAGATGTTGGTGTTTCCTCTCAACAACCGAATTTTGTTGAGGTGTTTCCACACAAGACAATTGGTGTATAATTCCTTTAGAATCATAAAAGGAACTCAAAGCAAATTCAGGTCCATTATCTGATCTAATGACCTTTATAGGAAGTTTAAATTAAGTAAGAATAAGATTATAAAAGGATTGAATCAAAGATGAAGCTTCTGACTTGTGTTTCATCAAAAACACCCAAGTGCACCTACTATAGTCATCCACTAAGGTAAGAAAATACCTAGAACCATTTAGGGAAGGTGTAGAGTAAGGGCCTCAAATATCAACATGTATTAAATCAAAACATGCAGATGAATAAGAAGTAGAAATAGGAAAAGACAATCTTTTTTGCTTAGCTAATGGACAAATAGAACAATCAAAGTTCTTATTATTGCAAGAAATGATGGTAGGTACAGCAGATTGCAACAAATCAAGTCTTTTGGCAGAGGGATGACCTAATCTACAATGCCATAGACTAGTGGTATCAACAGAATTCACACCACAAGAATTAAGAGTTGTTACAGTAGCAGTTACAGTAGGAAAAGAAGATGAAAGCTTGGAAAGAGCGTTGGAAACACATGATGGCAAACTATCTAGCAAGCTGCTTTGCAATGTGTATAATCCACCTTGATTTCTACCCAACCCAATCATCTTCCAAGGCTGTAAGTCCTGAATGAAACAGTATTGTGAAAGAAAAATGCAACAACGGGAAGAACGTTGGGTCAGTTTACTAATAGAAATCAAATTAAAGGAAAAAATAGGAATGCAAAGCACTTTGTCAAGAACTAAGGTAGAGGATAGCTGCACAATGCCAATATGTGTAACTTTTGCCATGTCACCATTGGGAAGTCTAACAGAAATTTGTATAGCAGAAGTAATAGAAGTGAAAAAGGCTAAAGAATGAATCATGTGATCAGTGGCTCCACTATCAAGAATCCAATCAGTGGACTGAATATGAGAAGTACTGATGGAAGAAGAAAAAACTGAATATTCAAGAGAGGGAACAGACCATATACCTGATATCTCATGACTTTGAAGATCAAATGAAGGCTGAGTGATGATATTAGCAACCTGATGGGTATCTGCAGCTCCCTCAAAAGGTCCTTGAGTACCAAAATGGCAATTGGAGTTTAACAAACCAAGTAACTGCTGATATTCTGACTTAGTAAGACTAACACCTCCACTTGCATCATCTTCAGGACCAATTATATTGTTAGCAAAAGGTGGTAAAGTAGCTGCAACCTGGCCTTTAGTGGACTTGAACTTATAGCCAGGAGGGTATCCATGCAACTTATAACATTTGTCAACCATTTGTCAACCACATGACCCATTGCACCACAGTGAGTACATTGTGACCTAGCCTTCTTGAAATTCTTGACATTCTTTGCTGCTAATGCCGATGCCAAAGCAGCCGCTGTGTCAAGCTGCATTTTCTTGGCAACACCAACCTTCCTTTGCTTCCCATCTTGAAGTATAAGAGAAAACACCTTGCTCAAGGGAGGCACAGGATCCATAATCAAAATCTGTCCTCTGACAGCAGCATAAATCTCATTCAACCCCATCAGAAAAGACATAGTACACTCTTCCACTTGATGACCAGAGGTACATGTCCTATAATTGGAAAATTCATCCCAAACACCCTTAAATTTGGTGTAGTATGCATTGATGGTTAAATTGTCTTGAGTCAAAGAACTGATCTCTTTTCTCAACTCAAAGATCCTAGGGCCATTGCCTTGTCCAAATCTGAACTGTAAGTCAATCCACACATCTCTGGCAGTCTTGAAGTAGACTATGCTTGGTTGTACATCCTTGGAGACAAAATTAAACAGCCAAGCCAAGACTGTGCTGTTACATTTACACCAAGCTCTGTAATAAGGATGATCAACAGATTGAGGTTTAGGAATAGAACCATCAATAAATCCTAGTTTGGTCTTGGCATCTAGAGAAATGAGGATTGCCCTACTCCAGGTGCTATAATTCTCCTCAGTGAGAGGTTGAACCACCAATGAAATACCAGGATTATCACCACTAGATAGAAAATAGGGGCTAGAGGAATTTTCCCAAGGCTGAATAGTCGGAGCATTAGCACTGAAAGTACTTTCAGTCATACTTTGTGCAATGTTTATCAAGAAAAGGATGAAACTTGATTGAAGATTCAGAGTCCCAAACAAAATTTAGCAAACGAAAAATCAAGAATTGTCCTTTTAGAGAAAAAAAAAATGTTCAAGGAACAAGTAATGAACACTTTGACACAATGTAATGTCCGATCAAATCAAGATTCAATTTACAATCTTGATGAACTCACTGCAAATTGGGAATTAAAAAAAAAAAAAAAAACCCTAAGATTGAAAGAAATCAATTTCCAATTATGAAGAGGGGAATCTAGATTTCGATATACTAAAGAAATCCAAATCTAGAAGATGATGAACTTAGTGCAAGAATCAATCAGAAACACAATGAAGAAAATTTATAATCGATTTGGAAGAAGCACCAAGAAATCAAAAGAAAACAAAATTGAACTAGGAAGAATTAGAGAATACCAGACTTCAACGATTCTCTAAGCTAGTTCAACTCTGATACCATGTTGAAATTAAAATGCAAGCTCGAAGAAGGTTCAGCAATGGCGGAAAGCATGCAAAGACGTGAAGGCATGCAGAGAGAAAGAATGAACATTCTGGAGCTTTTGAGAAAATGATTTCGTACATAAATATCTCACTCTGTTTCTTTATATATAACAGAAACAGAGTAACCAATTTGACCAACAATATTCAATCCCAAATCATCAGCCAATACAAACATGACAAGTGGCTGGTAGCTTAACACTTTATTTACAAACTACAATATAAAACTACTCAACTAAACTAATATCTACAAGTACAGATATCTACCAGATTACAAGATATTTAATAGATTTCACCCACTCAACCAGACAGATCTCTTCCTGCTTTCCATTTGGTTTGCCAAAGTACCAGATAAAACGATAGTTTGGTTTGCTAGACTAGATAATCCTGCACCGAGGGGATCAAAAGTGGAGCTAACTGCTGACCATGGGCTAGTACTTACGGGTCCTCAAGGGGATGAGTTATGGAGATCTAATAACATTCTTGGTGCCGTAGCCAGTGGTGTTATGAGCAACACAGGCAACTTTGAGCTTCAAGATAGCAACTTTAATAAGCTATGGGAGAGCTTCAACAATCCCACAGATACTTTGTTGCCTTCACAAACTATGGATATTGGAGGGGTGCTTTCTTCTCGACAATCAGAGACACTTTTCCAAAGGAAGGTTCCAGCTACGGTTGATTAGTGATGGAAATCTTGTGCTCAATGCCATAAACTTGCCCACGGATAATCCTAGTGAAGCTTATTATACAAGTGGTACTAGTGATTCTGTTAATCAAATCCTGGTAAACAACTGGTCTTTAACCAGTCAGGCTATATTTATATTCTGAGAGATAACAACCAAACACTTTCTCTAAGACAGGTAAAGCTAGAGTCAGCTGCCGAATTCTATTTTAGAGCCACTCTCAACTTTGATGGAGTTTTCACGCTATATTCTTTCCCAAAGAATTCCAATGCCAATGGATTCTGGACTCCGATTTGGTCTGTGCCAGATAATATTTGTGTTGCCAGTTCTGCATTATCAGATAGTGGCACTTGTGGTTTTAATAGTATACGCACCCTTGGATCTGATAAGAGGCCGATTTGTACATGCCCCAAAGGATACTCCTTACTCGATCCAAATGACCCATATGGCAGCTGCAAACCAGACTTCATTCAAGGCTGTGAAGAAGACAAGCTAAGTCCCAGAAAAGATCTTTATTATTTTGAAGTCCTAACAAATACATATTGGATAAACTCAGAAAACTACGCAATCTTGAAGCCTTATTCTGAAGATCAATGCAGCAAGTCTTGCATGGATGATTGTATGTGTGTCGTTGCTGTTTTTAAAGAGGGTGATAGCTGTTACAAAAAGAAGCTACCTCTCTCTAATGGGAGAGTGGACAACAGCATTATTGGCAGGAAGGCTTATATGAAAATCAGAAAAAATTACTCAATTACACTTGCGGATCACCGTTTGCCAATTCCGGAAACAAAGAAGAAGAATCATGACAATTTGATCCTCATGTGGTCAGCGCTTCTTGCTAGCTCTGTGTTTGTGAACATTATATTAATTGTTGCAATTTGTGTGGGTGTTTTTTCTATTTACAATAAGAAGTTCAAAACTCCTATGAGAAATTTTGGTGCTGTGGAGATGAATTTGAGATGTTTTACTTACCAAGAACTTGTAGAAGCTACAGATGGTTTCCAAGAAGAATTGGGTAAGGGAGCTTTTGGTGTTGTTTACAAAGGAGCTATTGAAATGGGTTCTAGTGTCCTAGTGGCAGTCAAGAAATTAAATAGTTCAATTCAAGATTATGAGAGAGAGTTCAAGACTGAAGTGAATGTGATCGGTCAAACACATCACAAGAATCTTGTTCGTTTACTTGGATTCTGTGATGAGGGACTACACCGATTACTGGTATATGAGTTCTTGAGCAACGGCACTTTGGCAAGTTTTCTTTTCGAAGACTTGAAACCTAGTTGGAATCAAAGAATCCAAATTGCAGTTGGGATTGCAAGAGGTCTCTGGTACTTGCATGAAGAGTGCAGCAACCAAATTATCCATTGTGATATAAAGCCTCAAAACATACTCCTTGACAACTGTTACAATGTGCGAATTTCCGACTTTGGATTGACAAAACTTTTGAGAATGAACCAAAGCAAAACTCATACTAACATCAGAGGAACGAAAGGGTATGTTGCACCCGAATGGTTTAGGAACATGCCAATCACACCCAAAGTTGATGTTTATAGCTATTGTGTCATACTACTAGAGATAATTTGCTGCCGTAGAAGCGTAGATATGGAGACAATTGAGGAAGAAAAAGCAATTTTGACTGAGTGGGCGTATGACTGCTATAGGGAAGGTGCACTAGATGCTCTAATTGAATATAATGTGGAGGAATTGGATGACAAAGAGAGGCTGGAGAGGTATGTGATGATTGCCATTTGGTGTATTCAAGAAGATCCATCTCTTAGACCTACCATGAGGAGGGTTACGCAGATGCTTGAGGGTGTTGTTGAAGTGCTCGTTCCACCTTGCCCGTTTCTGTTTAGAAGGACAGGTTAATCCAACATTAAAGATTTACGATAACTATGTCTGTCATAGTCTTTGCTCTCTATTGCAATATGCAATTAGATCTTTTGGTTGTAGTTAAATATGTTTTTTGGTCTGTTTTATAACAATCTTTGTTATATTGGTTAATGTACTCTTGGGTGGATGAGGGCCGTAAAGATAGATGTAGCTGTAGAAGTTTGTTAATGAATAAAATTCCTACGGAATTTTTTTTTTAAACCATAAAGCATAGATTTGCTAAACAGTGTGGTTTGTTGTTTGTTTTATGAGTTTCTATGAGTTTGCTGTTTCTTGTCCTGTGAGATTGTGATTTTCCTTTTCACTGTGTTCTTTCTATTTCTTTATGTGTTTGTGCGTACAGGAAATTTATTTGCTGATCAAACACCATAAGAAAAAGACTGGGCAATGAAACAGAGACAGCTAAAATGGTTCGTGTTCCATAGCCTATGGGTTAGTGAGGACAAGGATACCTAAAGATTATGTTAGATTTTGATAATTAGGTTCAATTTATTGCATCTGAAATAATTTTGTGGTCAATAACTCCATGTTAGTGGGCTATGCTAGCTACAAAGCACAGGACTCAAAGACTTGAGGAGACAAGTGTGACAAAGCCCAGTAAGGGTTGCATGGAGCCATAATGCACCTTGAGACCATTCAATATTTAAGGCACAACCCTATGTGTGATATTTCATGAACTCTTAGGCCACTAGTCCAACATCCAATCCTAAAAAGCCAGCTTGAAAGAAACACTCAAAAGATGAGAGAGAGAGAGAGAGGGAAGTCCTATAATGCCTAGATGTACATGAGAAGTGCATGATAATCGAACTCATTAGAACTTGATTCCGAAACAAAGTTCATCCTAATCCAAACTAAAAATATGAGACAATAAACCCGAAAAGCACTTAAAAACTGGACCTATTACGAAGTTGGCTTTTTAGCAAACACATGGTGTGCATGAACAACAATGACCATATATAAAAGTCAATGAGCATTATATGCAGCCCACATACATCATCTAGAAACAACCTAGACAAAACTTTTGTTTGGAATTAGTATAGAAAAGTGGAAATATAAAAAACTCTTTTGTTTGGTTGAGAAAAAAAAATTAAACAATAGAAAATAGAATTGGTAAAAATTTACTATTATGTTCCTTTTAAAAAAACAGAAGTAACACGTTATATTTTTATTAAAAATTTGTGTACGCATGAATGAATACTTCATTAACAACAACAACAACCAAAAAAAAAAAAAAAATTTTGAAGAGGCTTGAACGTGGCCAAGTGAAGAGCCAGGAGGAAAAGAAAAAATGTTCACTCAAGGAGTTCGTGAACCTTGGTGGTTCAAATTTTTGTTCAAAATGGTGGGGCACTTTTGTCTTTCACATTTAACAGTCCTTTCCATGCCTATTTTCTCTCTATTTCCGAGTGGAAAATACCTAAGCCCCACCCAAAAATTTTCTTTCCTCCCTCCTTAGCAAATAACATACAAACTCATTTTTCCTTCATTGTTTTTCATCTACTCTATTTCACCTCTAACCAAACATACCTTTAATAACGCCAAAAGGATATTAAATGAATGGAATCGGGAATTTGGGACATGGATGGAATATAATGAAATAGAGCCACTTTGAGGTTCTTTATGAAATGAGGCATGAAACGAACCGGATATAATGATCATTATGAGCAAATCTATAATTTATGTAGATAAATCCAATCATTAGTTCTCAACTGTGGGGGCAAATGGAATCTTATACATAAATCAGTTACTAAAAGAATGGAAAAGACTTTGATGGTGTCACTTAAGTTATATAGACCCAAGAGTTAAGAATAACAAGTTCTTCATTACAGAAAGACAAAGTTTCATCCAAATCAGCTATCTTTGTCTACCCAAAGTGGCCATATATAAACAATTTGCATGACTCATTTACAATTAATTTCATGATTACAAATTCAATCAAGTGCTCATACAAACATAATTAATTAAGTTTCACAAAATGCAATAACTCAAGAGTTATAGGCAAGTAATGTTAGATTAAAATGTTCATAAGTGTCCATGATACAATATGCAAAAAGGATCCCAATGAGTTAAAGACACTTCAAAATTATGGAAATTTATCAAGCAGCAACATACAAATGGGTTCATTAATGAATTAGGAAAAAGTTAAGGAGAGTAATGCATAAAGTCCCACTTAACTAAAGTGCACCCAATCACACAAGCGAAAAATCCAAAATTCAAAAATCTATTGAATTTTGACAAAACCATTGCAATTTGGGTTAGAATAAGTTAAATTTATGGGGAAAAAATAACTCATACAAACATACCCCTAGAGCTCTCAATGTAGCAAATTCAACTTAAATCGAGGGGGTCTCTTTCTGATGATGAGAAGCGCAATAAAGAGAGAATTCGCTTGGAGATTGAGAGGATTGCTTTGTTGGAGGAGATTAGTTGGAGACAAAAATCGAGGTGCTATGGTTAAGGAAGGGGGACAACAATACGAAATTCTTTCACCAGATGGCTAATTCTAATAAGAGTAACAGTATTGGCAGTTTAAATATTGGTGGAGTGTTGACATCAGATCAGGAAGTTATTGAAGAGGGTATTGTTCGGTTCTATAAAAGTCTTTACTCAAAAGATAAGCACATTCACCCTCATCTGGATGTGCTGAATTTTTCGGAGATTTCTGAAGATAAGGTTGGCTGGTTGGAAAGACCTTTTGAGGAAGCTGAGGTTTTTGGAGTAGTCATGGATTTTGATGGTGATAAAGCTCCTGGTCCTGATGGATTCCCTATGGCGTTTTTTCAGACTTGTTGGGCCATTATCAAAACTGATCTGTTGGAGGTTTTTTAGTATTTTTTTGATAATGCTCAGTTTGAGAAAAGCTTGAATGCTACTTTTATCTCTTTAATTCCTAAAAAATTTGATGCAGTGGAGGTAAGGGATTTTCAGCCTATTAGTCTAATTGGAGGGGTGTACAAAATTATTGCTAAAGTTTTAGTTAACAAGTTGAAAATGGTGCTTGGGGATATTGTTCACGGATCTCAAAACGCTTTTGTCAAAGGAAGAGAAATTTTAGATTCTGTTCTTATTGCCAATGAATGCTTGGATAGTAGGCTGAAATCAGGAGTTCCTGAGGTGTTGTGTAAGTTGGATGTAGAGAAGGCTTATGATCAAGTGAATTGGGACTTTCTAATTTATATGTTGGATTGTTGTGGTTTTCATGAAAAATGGAGAAGACGGGTTTTCTTTTGCATCTCTACTGTTAAATTCTGCATTCTCATTAATGGAACTCCGTGTAGTTTCTTTGAAAGCTCTAGAGGTATAAGACAAGGTGATCCATTGTCCCCTTTATTGTTTGTCATTATTATGAATGCTTTTAGTAAAATGTTGGATAAGGCAGTGAGGGATGGGCTCATGTCTGGTTTTAGGGTGGGTCCTACAAGTAACTCTTTGCAGGTGACCCATCTTCTCTTCACTAATGATACCCTGGTCTTATGTGATGTTGATCTTAGTCAGATTCTGTTTCTCTGGCTGGTGTTGTTTTGGTTTGAAGTAGTTTCTGGGCTGAAAATTAATATGGATAAGTCTGAATTGGTCCCTGTAGGTGTGGTTCCAAATATAGTAGATATGGTGGATGTGCTAGGGTGCAAGCAAGGCTCCTTTCCAATGAAGTATCTAGGTCTTCCATTGGGTGCTAATGTCAGAGATAGTTCTATTTGGAATCCAAATATTGAGAAGGTGGGGAGGAGGTTAGCAGGTTGGAAACGATTGTATCTCTCAAAAGGAGGTAAAGTTACTCTTATTAAGAGTACTTTGTCCAATCTTCCAATTTATTTTCTCTCTCTTTTTCCAATCTTCCAACTTATTTTCTCTCTTTTTCCATGGAAGATTTTGATTTTGGATTAGTGTTATATGTGTAAAAGAAATGGGGAATCAGTTGACCACCTCCTCATCCATTGCTCTATTGCTTTTGATTTATGGTCAATGGTGTTTACTCTGTTTGGCATTCATTGGGTTATGCCGAAAATAGTGGTGGAGCTGTTGGCTTGTTGGCAAGGAAAGTTTGGGAGGCATCGGAATTCTGCTATTTGGATGGTTGTGCCCCATTGTTTGATGTGGTGCATTTGGAGGGAGAGAATAACCGGCATTTTGAGGATTTAGAGAGATCTGTTTTAGATCTTAAACTCTTCTTCCTTAAGACTCTTCTGGATTGGGTTATAGTGTTTGGCTTTCATTCTTTTTCTTCAATTCATGGTTTCATGGACTTTTGTACTTTATGCACTTGATTTGTTTTTGTCCTTGATGTATACTTCCTATATACTCTGGTGACACCCCTCTTCTTTTAAAATATTTTTATAACTTATTAAAAAAAAAATGCAAATTCAACTTAAAAGCACATGGGTTTGATTCATGAAGGTGTGACAATTCCAAAAATTCTTGACAGTTTCCAAACTAGTCCCAACAACTCCTAAAAAAGTCATAGTTGACAAAGGGTTGATATCGAGACAAACTTGAAAGAATAAATATTGTTGCACGCAATTTTACACACAATTAAAAAGAAATTAATGTCACGATTTCTAACTTAAAAATCATGACTTGAAATCACAATATATTTATTTATTTTTCCAATTGTGTGTAAAAGTGTGTGCATTAAGGTGTGTAATGAACACTACACGGCTTGAAATCTCAGTATTAGTATATAAATTATGTTTGTGTGGTTGGTCATAACCATCAGGATCTCATCATTTTATAGTGAATGATGTGGTTATTCAGTTAAAAGTTTGAACTATATGGGATCACACAAAGGAGACATTTTTCATGTTGTCATTTGCCAATGTTTTGAAAACCACCTTAAAAAGAGATTTTTGGCATGGCAAACTGTGAAAGCAGAATTTTGAACTCACGGATTCAATGAGTCTTGCTATTTCTTGAGTAATGCTACATACAAAAAACAAAAAAACTTTTTTCACACTAATTAAGTTGACAAATTTTTACTGCATACTGCCACTGACATAACTTAATTACCTACCGCTAACAATCTGCCACATTAGCAGGTTTCAATCTTTTTTGTGACTCTAGAGTTTCTCCTCTTTCTTTGAATGAAAATTTTATTTTTATTATACTTTTCAACATCAGTGCATTGAGTTTTGATCCTCTAAACCAATTGAGTTTCTGCCAAGCCCACAAAAAATTATTTGGAATATATTTGGACAAAGAGATTGCAACAATCTACATATATAAGCTTAAGTGTAACATTTATTATTGTTACGATCCTGTTGCATCAATGGTCACATGATCCACCTATTTCCAACCATTTTTCTCTTATTTTTGAACCTTCTTCTTTTTATCAATTATGTATCTTACTGCTACACTTCCTATAGCATTTCTCCTTCCCTTTTACCTTTTTATCTCTCCACTACTCTCAACTTTAATATCACTCTTCCTCTATCCCCTCCTCTCATTTTTTATTTTGGTTCTTCTTATCCCCATCCTATTACTATAAATTTGTTATTCTCTCTCCCAATTTATATATATTTTTCCACACACAAAATTTCTCTCTCTCTCTCTCTCTCTCTCTCTCTCTTTTTTGTGAACTTTTTTTTTTTTTTTTTTTGGATATCTCTACTTTAGGTTGATGAATATTTTTTGATAAATACTTTAGGTTGATGAATTTATGTGTTCTTTAGAATTCTACTTTCAATTGGTGCAATTTTTTTTTTTTTTTTTTTTTTGGAGAAAAGGGTTGATGCAATTTTGTTTTATTATTTTAAGTTATTATTTTTTTCTCTTTTCTTTGATTGTTAAATGTTATCCTATTGCATATAAAGATAATGTATAAGAATACAATGTTATTCTATTATATAGAATGGCTTGGATAATTTGGTGTTTGAGTCATGACTATTACTTTTACTAATAGCAGACCCGTGCAATACGCAAGAAAAAAATTTTATTTACTAAAGTGAAAAATGCTATTTCTCTTTTAAGAACTCAAATGGTAAAGCCAAAAACTATTCATTCCTAACTAATAGTTAAAAAGAAAATCTTTCTCAATAAGCATACATTAGACACTCTACCTCTCTCAAATAACAATTGTGTTTAGTTTATTACGAGAGCACCAAAATTTTGGACAGGGAGCTAATCAGACTACACAATATGATGGCAACTTCAAAGGCTGACATTATGCTTATAAATTTAATATCTTCAAGTTTCTGCCTTCTATTTTAATGTTAACTTCAACTCTGAGATGATCACTCCAATAGAAACAATCTTAGTATCTTACTAATTGACATCTCTTCCACAGTCAATTACACTTTTTGGTTCTTCTTTTGAATTCGAAAGCTATTTTAGACATTTACATCTAACATTGTCATCTAATAACTATAGTTCTAACCCTTTGAAGTATGTAAAAAGAATGTGAGCTTGATTATTTCTTACCAATACAATGCTTATCTAGGTACATTCAATAATATCTACTAATAGCTTACAACCCAAAAGTAATTGACCACACCTCTATTATATAATTAGGCTAAAAATAAGCATTATTTGGATAATGTCTCCGTGATCAGTCTAGGATGAAAAGAGCAACACTATCGCATTAAGGATTTGGGATTTCTAATGTATCACCTTCAATTTTGGTTTTTGTAGCATCACAGTGGAAGCAAATCAATAGCTTAGCACAATCCCTGCGACAAAGAAAGCTAACTCAAATTATAAAATTTTTTTTTTTTTTTGGTAGAACAAATTGTATATAATAGATATAAACTATATGGTTGTTTCATCTACATCACCAATCATAGAAATACAAAGAGAAGTGCAACCCCAACAACCATTATGATTTTAATCAACAATATTGTATACTAACACATCAAGCATAAACTGTGAAATGATTGGTTAGAAATAGGAAAAGAAGAAAACCTAAAGACTAAAAATTCACTAGCTTTGGTCGACATATGCTACATTAAATTAAGGTAACAAACTTAACAGGAGAACTTGAACTTTTTATAAAGTATCTTATACGTAATATAAATGACTTGGGTGGAAAGAATAGTTCCCAACAAATTACTTGTTGACTCAAAAGCTAAAGAGCACTCCAAGTCACAAAGATGGCAATACTACCCAAACACCAAAGGCAAGTGCTAAACATAACTTAAATAAATTTAAGACAATCTTATTTTTCATGAGGATGAAATGCAAAATGCACTAAGAATGGGAATATACATCTAACCAAAAAAAAAAGTATCAAAGATGAAAAAAGATATACCAACCCAATGTGACACACTTCTTTGAAGATTGGAACTTCTCTAAGTGGGGTTCATTAGGGAATTGAAAAGGTAATTTCAAAAAAATAAACAGTAGATTGATATCTCAATGCATAAGACACATTCTAAAAATTGTGTTGTGCTTAAAATATGCATGTTGGCATAGAATGAAGAAGACCAAACTCATATAAACCATATATAAGACAAAGAGAATTGTTATTGTAAATTTAGAATATCCATCATTTGGCACTTTGTCTAATTTAGTTTGTCATCATTTCTTCATAATAGAATAATACAGATTTTTTGTACAAATATATATGATTTATGACTATTAAAAGGGACAATCAAACAGGGGGCCAACTTCAAAATCAGAGGTGTTGATAATCTATGCTACCCAACATTTTTAAGTAAAAACTAACCTAAGAAATCGAGGAGTAGATACACTGGAGAGAGCGACTCTACCACCAAATCTTAGATATGTGTTTGGTTCATTAAATCTACATCAAAATGGAATCTCCTCACCTGCCAAATCATTTTGGGAACCTCAGGCCTCATAAATGGTGTGGGGTCAAATACACCAAGAGAGGAAACTATAATGATGCAAACTTGCTTTGAAAAAAAAAAAACATGCATATGAAGTTAATAGTTCAGTTTTGAAAGGGATTAAAAAGACAAACCTTCAAATGTGCATTGTGTCCCCCCCCCCCCCCCCTCTAACGCCAGATATTCTCATCATTCATGGTCCTAAACCTGGATTTGAAATACCTTTTAAGCCATCTCAAAAACCATTTAGTCCACAAAATGGGTGAGCAAGGTTACTCATGAATCCGGATTGCTAACCCTAAAGTGAACCACTAATGTTGTAGAAGATTTACAAAAAAGGTAACTTTGATATGTAGATAATTACTAAAATATTGATACCCTTTAAGGTATATTTACATTTATATTTAAATTTATTTTATATGCTCATTATGCATCTTTAATTATATTAAAAGAAAATATAAAACCATTTTTAACATTTAATGAGAAAAACCCACATTGAATTTATAGTTTTTATTTTTTGCATTGGAGCATAAACTGCTCAATATAATTCAATGAAAATCAAAATAACTTTTATTAAGAATTGTGGCCACAAACATAGATAAAAATTATGTGATATTTTGCACCAGTCATGTTTTTCAATAAAAAATATCTAATCCTTGAACATATTACAATCTCATCTGATGTTATCTTAAAATCTAAATATCAGTCCAATGGTACTGCAACATGGTAAAAAAAACACCAATACCCAGAATCATACAGTCCCAAAAAAGAAATTTCAAATCCTACAGTTAATTCAAACTCCTGATTTGTTTTGCATCTAGTAATGATGAAGTACTTGTTCATCAAACTGTGTTGTATTGTCAGTTGTACCTATGCCCATTTGTGACCAAGCAACCTCATGGGGCTCATCTAAATATCTAGTCTACCATTGGTTTTGAAATATCAATGGAGATTAAATTGATAAGTCTAGTTGCATAATCCAATTTGGATGGTGGGACAGCAGGAAATATATACTTCGGCAAGAAGATGCTTAAGAATTAGGAAAAAAATCTACCAACCCATCTTAAAATAAAACTGCAGCATATAATCAAACTAATCTGTTGAGTTTTAAATATATACTCACTCAGCTATTTTATCAAACATACGGCATGCATCTAACAAAAGCAAGAAGCTGTAAAGAGAGAGAGAGGCAGGTAGTTTTCTAGAGAATGACTCAAGGGCATGAGAGAAAAAAAGTAATTAATGAATAAGAAGTAGAGAAGAAAATAAAAGATATCTTGAGCTTTGGGAAGGTAGGAAGTAGTGAAGCACAGTTGCGAGAAGTACGTAGATTGCCATTGATGGTGGAAGGACGGACATGGGGAGCTATATACATCCTAGAAATAAACGTTACACCAGTTCACCATCTATGTTGTAAACGTACAGAACGCTTAGGTTGAAAGAGAGAGGGAGAAATAGTAGTCTGATATGGCACAGGAGGCCAGCCAATTGAATGGTTGAGGCACAAATGAATTGTACCAAGTGCATCAACGGTTTTGTCCAATTTATCAATATTTAATTATATATATATATTGTGGGGCCAAATAATCCTACGGCCCAGCCCACTTCATTCCTGGGCCGGAGGCCCGAGCCGAGGAGGCACCTATGTCCGAGGACGACCCCATCGTCGGACGTCCAAGAACTTGAGAGACAGGCTCATGACAAGCAGTCACCTCCACATTAAATGTACCTGACTACCGCCCTGACCGCATTAATGAGGAAAGGACCCCGCACCAGTGTTGCCTCGGTCGCCGCGACTCCCAAAGAGACTGAGAAGGCGGCTGATGGGACAAGCACCTGAGTAAGGTCCAAATCGCTCAACAAATGTATGGTTAGGATCGATTGGGGAAGGGATATATAATGTAAGGAACCCCTCCTAAAGGAGGGGGGCGAAAGAAAAGGGGAGAAAGCCTCCTCGGCCGTGGGCCGAGGAGCATCCCCCAACTGTAAAGATGCTCTAAGTACTTCTTCAATAAAAAGAGAATGGTGTTCACGCCAAGGTAGACGATTTCGTACCGTACCGGCCAGTACCGCCGGTATTTTTCGTTCCGGTAGGTCGGCCGGTACAGAAACGTAGTGATTTCGTTCCGGATTAAATACCGGTCATACCGGGATCGTTTCGGCCGTACCGGGGTAAATATCGGATTCCGGCCGGTTAATGGATACCGGCCGGTACTGAACTTGACCCAAAAACACCATCTGATCCACTGGTTTTCTCCTCCTCACGGATGGGTTCTCTCCAGCTCTTTGCCCTTTATGCCATTGATTTTTTCGGCCTAACACTGGGACAATATTGTTGACTGGAGGTGAATGGTGGCACCATCGATTCGTAAAATAGATAGAGAAAGAGCATGAATGGTTGCGAAATGGGGCTTAAAGCTTAGAGTAATAGATAGAGAAAGAGAGGCTGGAACCAAAAGCTTGAACTTGAAGTCTTGAACACAGAGAAAGAGCATGCGTTTTGAGATCTAAAAATGTGAAGTGGGAAGTATACCAGCAGTAACTTGCGAACATAGAAAAACTTGATAAACATTGGAAGTTGTGATGACAGGCTGGTTTTTATTTTTTCCCTCAGTTTTTGTGAGTTCCAACAGCAGGTAGCTTTTTAAATTTTTATTTTTGGGTTTACCGTTATCACCCACAAGCTTTTCTAATATTATAATATTATTCTCAATAATATTTTTGTACTAACAACTTCCGCCTATTGAATAGTTTTTTCTAATAGTATCTCATATCTCATTACTATCTCTTATTGAAATTTTTGTCTTGTCTTTTGGTTGTTTTTTCTTTCTTTTTTGACCGATAAATTAAAGCCTATTGGGTTTTGGTTTAGGTATAAACTCACCTATAAAGATGAATAACATATTGTATTGGCTTTTTTCAAACAATTAAATTTATATAATATAAAAATGTAAGTTTCAAAAAAAATATATATATATAATATAAACATGTAAATAATATGTTTCTAAAAAAAATATAAATAATATACATATGTATGCAATGAACAATTAAGTTTTTTATTTTTTATATTGTGCATTTTTTTTTTCTTTGTATGCAATGAACAATTGAAGTAATGTTTTATTATAAACAGGAGGTAATGTTTTATGATAAATAGAGATTTTGTTTGTGTATGTATATTAAATATATAAAATAGCGGTAAATCCGAAACGGTACACCGGTATTGACCGGTACCCGAAATATATCGTACCGGTGGCCAAACCAGTACAGCCTCCGGTACGATATTGACTTCCTTGGTTCACGCCGTGTGAAACGCCGGCCAGCGCCTAGACCTTCGAACCACTCTCTACAAATTCATTGCGGGGTTCGTTGGGCTTTTGACCCATATCCTTTGGGCTCTGGGCCGCAAAAGCAGACCCTACATATATATATATATATATATATATATATATATATATATATATTATTTTTTTATACAAATTATATTTTTAAAAGGAGAGAAAATATAAAGAAAAAGAAAGAGAGAAAAAAAAAATATGATATGACCGCTAACGTGTCTTAACTGAAGTGTAACAATAATAAATACCATGCTTCAATTTTTAAATAAATATATATATATATATTGATCAGCTCATCTTTGGATTTTTGAGTAGAACACAAATCTTTTATAAATTTATGATATTTGTTTGTTTCCAAACAAATTTTATCAGTAAGTCTTAACAAATCATGAATACATATTTTTGAAAATGAAAATTCACGTTTATGAGCATAATGTAGTTTGTCATCTAGATTTCAAAATTTCATTAAATTCAATTTTTTTAATTGTGCCAATGGCTAGTAAGAACTAGAAAATAAATAGCTTAACAATTTCTTAAAGTGCGTGTAGTTATACTAACTCTACCGATTTTTATTGTAACTATGGAACTAGTATGTTTCAATCATAAATATTGTTTTTCACAGCAAAATGAAACATAATATTTTGATAAAATAATTTTTTTTTTTTATTAGACGGAAAATTGATACAAAATTTATCGCAAAAACAATATCATAAATAAAACTAAGAGTTCCATTTTGAAAGATCGTATATGATTTGAGTTGAAATCTATTAAGAAAATTTTATTATGTATCTTTAACTTTCTTAATGCTAATGTTAAGTTATGTTTTTACATAACATTTATGTTGGGGTTTATGCCCTAAAATTCAATTTATTAACATGTTATAAATAATTAAATTGTTTAATTGTATGAGACTATTTATAAATGAACTAATGGGACATTATCATAGTCCATGAGATGCATTGCATGTGATTTATGTGATTTAGCCACAGAAGATATAAATCACAAGTTCCTTATAAACTCAAAATTTAGTTTGTAGTTGATGATGAAATTGAGCATTTCATCTACGAAGACTATAACACATCAATTAAGATGATTTGTCTTGATCATGGAAATTGAGACTTCTAGTTGATGTGTTAATATGTCTTAAGAATTAAGACATATTGAACTGGACCGCTGTAAAATTAATTATTCAATCAACAACTGTCACCTGAATAATTAATCTCACGACTTCTAATTTCATAGACTCTCAATCCTGAGAGGATAGTGAACCCGATCATGAAATATAGGTTACTTTGATATATCAAGAGTGATATCTAATATTCACGGTCAAAACCTCAGTATGGGTAACCACACGTATTGTTGAGGAAACACATATTCTCAAGATGAAATCCATAATCTCTTTTTATAGAGACACGAAATATTCTCTTGAGATAGTTTAATGGGAACTGGTTATTCAAGATGCCCACTTTAGTAAGGAGTTATTAAAGAATATATTTATTGAAATTGGATTTCAATAAATGTGAATAACTAAAAGATTAAAGTGAGTACTCAATGATAAAATAGTTGTGTACAAAGTGATAGTTTATTATGACTTTGTTCACTGTGGATATTTCATGGAAGGGTCAAATGATATTATTAAAGTCTTATGATATAATTTATTAATAAAGCCTAGATTGCAATTATATTTATATAGTGGTATTAAATATAATTAATGGTAACTTTGAACTTGTCAAGAGTTGACAGAAAAGCCCAAAACCCATTGGAGTTAGAGTCTTATTTGTTCCCTTTGGTCCCATCTCAAGTCACAAACTAAAACCCAATTGGGCAGGCCCAAAAGGCTAACCTAATTAGATAATTAGTTATGTATAAGGAGAGAAACATACAGTTTTTTCATATGATGGAAATGGTGTGTATGTGAGCTACTCTTCTATTCTCCCTTGAACACATACATGTAAATTGATTGAGAGACCACACTTCTTGGGTATCATGTGGAATTGAGATGAAGATTAGAGGCATTCTCAAGTCTTGGTTTTGAATTTCACTGCATCAAGGTATGCTTTGTATTCTTTGTTCTAGAATTCAAGATTACATGTTATCTCTCATTAATGAAGTAGATCTGTGATTTTTGCTTCCACTATGTGTTTTGTATGAGATTCAAAACCAGTTTTTCCAATAGTTTATAGTTGGCTGTATTTCATGACAAATGTTGTAATTTCATTAATTATCCTAGTATTTTGTGAGATCTATTGTAATGAGTTTAGTCTTAAGTTTGTGAAGATTTGCTCAAGAAAGTGAAATTCACGACTAAATCGCATCTAGCTCGGGACTGCAACACTTGCCAGATACCATTTGAGGAGCACATGCGAAAGTTCAAAAATCAAGATATCTCGCAAGTATCTAACGTTTAGGCCAACTCACAAGTAACCTACGAGACACTTTGAATAGCTGGATTTTAAGTGTGACATAACCTCTCATTACCCACAAAATTGTAAGGAGGCTATTAGAAAGAAAAACCTAAAGGGTTGAGGTTTTCACAACACCCACATTTTAAAGAGAGCTACTCATCGTTATGTGAGAATTTATTTGTAGTCTTTTTGCCTTCCCCTCTCCCATTGTTAGACCTTCAGAGGAGATTTTACCTAAACGCAACCCACATGCAATCTAAGTGTTGAGAGTGTTTTGGAGCTTGGGAAGCATTAGGGGTTTGCCAAATTAAGCCGGTAAGGCTTGGCAGTATTGCGGGATCCAGGAAGTTAGTGAAGACAAGACTCTAAGAAGTCTGTTAGTAGCCGGAGCTTGGAGGGCTCAAGTACTTGGGTGGATTAGGCTTAGAGTTTCTCTTTGATTATCCTTGTACTATAACTTATTCACTAGTGGATAATTTTGGCTTGGAGGGCCGTGGAGAAATTTTTATGCCTAGTTCTTCAATTTTCTTCTTCAATAACACATCGCATATTATCTTAGGTTTGACGTTCTTTTCTCTACTGCCCTTTTCATTATTGCCTTGCACATATATGTTTATCCACGCAATTGTTGAATGCTTCAATTAATTAATTTTTTAATCGCGTATATTCCGCATTAAGTATGTTAAACTAAAAACTAATCAAGTCGTAATTAAAATTTGGGAGTCTTAATTAGCTCTAGCGTTTAGATTACCGATCTTTCACTAAAAAATTGTTTTATTTTTTTATATTAATTTAGTTTTGAATTTTAGTATAATTTTTAAATAGTAACAAATTCATTCATGTTTTGGCTTCCTAGTAGCAAGCAACTCCTGGTTCCAAAGGTGCAAATGGAGGCGAAAAAGACAAAAGTTATAACGTGTGAAGAGGTGTCGTTGAATAAAATGGAAATAAGAAGGGGGATACAGCTGCATCTCATTTCGTATGTTGAATCACAATTCTTCCGTGTAGGACCACTTTTGAAGAAAACAGAAAAATGCTTGATGCTTGAGTCTTGAGTCTTGACACAAGTTAAATAACTAAATCAAAAAGTTAACAACTCTATTTACGAGCAGTGACTTTGAAACTAGAAGAAGATAAACAACGCTATCTATGAGCAGTGACTTTGAAATTAGAAGAAATAATTGTTTTACATTTTTTTTTTTTTTTTTTTTTTGAGAAACAAACACACACACAAGGAAAAGAGAAAGAGATTCTAACGTAAAAGCACACCACAACTTCACTCAAAAACCATGGTAGCTTTTAAGGGAGGATGGGGTAAGTTATACTACACACAACACACTTTCCTAAGCAATGTGGCACAATTACCCATTCTTTTTTTTTAGAAACAAACACACACACACAAGGGAGAGGGAAATGAATTCTAACATAAAAGCACACCACAACTCCACTCAAAAGTCATGATAACTTTTAAGAAATGGTGGAGTAAGTTATACTACACACAACACACTCTCTTAAGCAATGTGGGACAATTATCCTTTTTTTTTTTTTTTTAAACAAATACACACACACACACAAGAGAGAGGAACAATGATTCTAACACAAAGGTACACTATAACTCAACTCAAAAGCTACGATAACTTTTAAGGAAAGGTGGACCAAGTTATACTACACACAACACACTCTCTTAAGCAATGTGGGGCAATTATCCATTCTTTTTTTATATAAACAAACACACACACACAAGGGAGAGGGAAAATGATTCTAACACAAAGGTACATCACAACTCCACTCAAAAGACACGGTGACTTTTAAGGAAAGGTGGGGCAAGTTATACTACACACAACACATCTCTTAAGCAATGTAGGACAATTACTCATTCTTTTTTTTTCTTTTTCTTTTTTTTGAGAAACAAACACACACGAGGGAGAGGGAAAGTGATTCTAACACAAAGGCATATCACAACTCCACTCAAAAGCCATGGTAACTTTTAAGAGATGGTGGGACAAGTTATACTATACACAACACACTCTTTTAAGTAATGTGGGACAATTACCCATTCTTTTTTGAGAAAGAAATATACACAAGGAAAAGAGAAAGGGATTCTAACACAAAAGCACACCACAACTGCACTCAAAAGTCATGATAACTTTTAAGGAATGGTATGGCAAGTTATACTATATACAACACACTCTCTTAAGCAATGTGGTACAATTACCTTTTCTTTTTTTCTTTTTCTTTTTCTTTTTTGAGAAACAAACACATACACACAAGGGAGAAGGAAAGGGATTATAATACAAAGGCACATCATAACTCCACTCAAAAGCCATGGTAACTTTTAAGGAAGAGTGAGACAAGTTATACTACACACAACAAACTCTCTTAAGCAATGTGGCACAATTACCCTTCTTCTTCTTTTTTTGAGAAACAAACACACACACACACACACAATGGAGAGAGAAAGATATTCTAACACAAAGGCACACCACAACTCTACTCAAAAGCCATGATAACTTTTAAGGAAATGTGGGGCAAATTATACTACATACAACACACTCTCTTAAGAAATGTAGAACAATTACCCATTCTTTTTTTTTTTTATAAGAAACAAACACACACACACGCAAGGGAGAGAGAGGGATTCTAACACAAAGACACACCACAACTACACTAAAAAGCGATAATAACTTTTAAGGGATGGTGGGACAAGTTATATTCACACAACACACTCTTTTAAGCAATGTGGAGTAACTTTTAAGGGTAACTTTTGTTCACATCTACTATTTTACACTATTTGAAATCCAAAGCAATAGTTGCAAAGTTTAGTAGTCGACTATTATACTATGCAGTAACCATTTTATAAAAGATGTAAAAGTTAATAGGGTTAAAAAATTAACCTTTTAATCTTTTACTTTTTAACTTATTAACTATTATATCTCACAGAAAGATAGTAATTGCATGGTACCCAATTCAAATATGTATCACACACATTTCCATAATTGATGCGAGAATATTTACATCTTAAATTGTCCACACTTTAACACGTAAATATGAATGCAAAAGAAGAAAGGTGAATTAGTGAATATGTAAGAATCAAAATGCTTCGTAAATTGAAAATAAGAAGGGGGATACAATTGCATCTCATTTTCTATGTTGAATCTCAATTCTTCCATGTAGGACCACTTTTGAAGAAAACAGATAACTAATTGGTACTTCTTTTTTTTTTTTTTTAAGAAAGAAAT
Organism: Quercus ilex subsp. ballota; assembly: GCA_032727855.1. Classification (NCBI taxonomy): domain Eukaryota; kingdom Viridiplantae; phylum Streptophyta; class Magnoliopsida; order Fagales; family Fagaceae; genus Quercus; species Quercus ilex. Next base: position 21,112,516 of record CM064908.1, on the reverse strand, counting down.
AATTGAAACTTGACATAACAAAATCAAAAGGTTAACAACACTATTTCTGATTATGAGTAATGACTTTGGAATTTGAAAATTATTGTTTCACACTTCTTCACATATACTATTTTATACAAACTAACATCAAGAGCAATATTTAGTACTATTATATTATGTAAAAATGGGATGTAAAAGTTAATAGAGTAAAAAAATTTAAACTTTTAATTTTTTTATCTTATTAACTTTTATATTTCACATAAAGAGAGTGATTGCATGATATTGGATATAAATCCATTTCACATACATCTCCACAATTGATGCGAGAATGTTTACATTTTAAAAATTTTCACACTTTTAACGCATACACGTGGATGTAAAAGAAGAGATATGAAATAGCGGATGTGTGAGAAAAAACCTTTGTAATTTACTATTACTTTCCCTTTTTCTCTTTTTTCTTTTTTATTTTTTTATTTTTGGCTACAACTATTATTTTCCTCAGCTTACTAAATCTGAAATAGAGGTTTTGGGATTTATTAGGTTAATATTATTCTACTGTTGAGAAGAAGAAAAACCTATGGTTTGAAAAAAATCTGTTCACAGAAGAATAAGTGGGCAATACCTTCTTTCAGATGGAGTGTTTATTGGTTTGTTATGCCACGTGTATAAGACCTGATCATTATAATATGTTAAGGATGGATAATCTACTTGCGCAACAATTTTCACAATATTTTTCATAAAAATTAAATTTGCAAGCTTTTAGTGATGTCACTTTTTTATTTATTAAAAAAAAAATTACAATCCCCCCCCCCCCCCTCTTTTTTTTTAAGGAAAACTTACAATCCCATGTAATTATGAAATATTTTGTAAAAAAAAATTTATATCTCTAAACTTATTGCCTTCTTGGTTAACAGATATCATAAATTTAACTACATAAAACTTATAAAACAAAAGTGTTACTAACAAATAAATTAAAAACAAAAACAAAAACAAAACAAACAATTTAAGCATTCATTTATGAAAAATTATACGCGGCATTAGGTTGATTAAATCCACCCACTACTTCATTACATTTTTTAGCAAAATTTTTAATAGAGCATTTTCCTTTTCCTTTTCCTTTTCCTTTTGCCTGTCTTAGAACAGCAATTCCTCTTGTCGTCGTAAGCTATTCATGTATTCCTGTTGATTGAGCCCAATTCACTCTGGCAGTCATGGATTTTGTTCTGCCTCACCTACTTTTCTTACTAATTCTGCTACCAATTATCTCTATTGCTCAAAATAAAGGTAATGTTACCATTGGAAACTCTCTCACAGCCACTGACAACAGTACTCCATGGCTATCACCTTCAGGTGATTTTGCCTTTGGATTTCACCCTCTCAACCAGACAGATCTCTTCCTGCTTTCCATTTGGTTTGCCAAAGTACCAGATAAAACCATAGTTTGGTATGCTAAACTATATAACCCTGCACCTAGGGGTTCAAAAGTGGAACTAACTGCTGACCATGGGTTAGTACTTACTGGTCCTCAAGGGGATGAGTTATGGAGATCTGATAGCATTATTGGTACTGTAGCCAATGGTGTTATGAGCAACACAGGCAACTTTGTGCTTCAAGATAGCAACTTTAATAAGCTATGGGAGAGCTTCAACAATCCCACAGATACTTTGTTGCCTTCACAAAATATGGATATTGGAGGGATGCTTTCTTCTCGACAATCAGAGACACACTTTTCCAAAGGAAGGTTCCAACTACGGTTGATTCGTGATGGAAATCTTGTGCTCAATACCATAAACCTGCCCACGAATAATCCTAGTGAAGCTTATTATACAAGTGGTACTAGTGATTCTGTTACACCAAATCCTGGTAAACAACTGGTCTTTAACCAGTCAGGCGATATTTACATTCTGAGAGAAAACAACCAAAAACTCTCTCTAAGACAGGTAAAGCTAGAGTCAGCTGCTGAATTCTATTTTAGAGCCACTCTCAACTTTGATGGAGTTTTCACGCTATATTCTTACCCAAAGAATTCCAATGCCAATGGAAGCTGGACTCCGATCTGGTCTGTGCCAGATAATATCTGTGTTGAAAATATTGTATTGACGGGTAGTGGCACTTGTGGGTATAACAGTATCTGCACTCTTGGATCAGATCAACGGCCAATCTGTACATGCCCCAAGGGATACTCCTTACTTGACCCAAATGACCAGTATGGCAGCTGCAAGCCAGACTTCATTCAAGGCTGTGAAGAAGACAAGCTAAGTCCTGGAAAAGATCTATACTCATTTCAAGTGCTAACAAATACATATTGGCCAAACTCAGACTATGCATTCTTGAAGCCGTATACTGAAGATCAATGCAGCAAGTCTTGCATGGAAGATTGCATGTGTGCTGTTGCCGTTTTTAGAGATGGAGATAGTTGTTTCAAGAAGAAGCTACCTCTCTCTAATGGGAGAGTGGACAACAGCATTATTGGCGGGAAGGCTTATATGAAAATCAGAAACAATACTTCCATCACACTTCCGAATCATTGCTTGCCAATTCCAGAAACAAAGAAGAAGAATCATGACAATTTGATCCTCTTGTGGTTAGTGCTTTTCGCTGGGTCTTTGTTTGTTAACATTATATTGATTGTTGCAATTTGTGTGGGTGCTTTCTTCATTTACCATAAGAAGCCCAAAAGACCTACAAGAAATTTTAATGCTATGGAGGTGAATTTGCGATGTTTTACTTACCAAGAACTTGTAGAAGCAACAGATGGTTTCAAGGAAGAATTGGGAAAGGGAGCTTTTGGTGTTGTTTACAAAGGAACTATAGAAATGGGTTCTACTGTCCCTGTGGCAGTTAAGAAGTTAAATAGTTCGTTTCAAGATTATGAGAGAGAGTTCAAGACTGAAGTGAATGTGATTGGTCAAACACATCACAAGAATCTTGTTCGTCAACTAGGATTTTGTGATGAGGGACTACACCGATTGCTGGTATTTGAGTTCTTGAGCAACGGCACTTTGGCAAGTTTTCTTTTGGGGACTTCAAACCCAGTTGGAATCAAAGAATACAAATTGCAGTTGGGATTGCGAGAGGACTATTGTACTTACATGAAGAGTGCAACTCCCAAATTATCCATTGTGATATAAAGCCTCAAAACATACTTCTTGATGACAATTACAATGCACGAATTTCTGACTTTGGATTGGCAAAACTCTTGATAATGAACCAAAGCAAAACTCATACTAACATCAGAGGAACAAAAGGGTATGTTGCACCCGAATGGTTTAGGAACATGCCAATCACACTCAAAGTAGATGTTTATAGCTATGGTGTCATACTACTAGAGATAATTTGCTGCCGTAAAAGCATAGATATGGAGACAATTGAGGAAGAAAAAGCAATTTTGACTGATTGGGCTTATGACTGCTATAGGGAAGGAGCACTAGATGCTCTAGTTGAATATAATGTGGAGGAATTGGATTACAAAGAGAAGCTGGAGAGGTATGTGATGGTTGCCATTTGGTGTATTCAAGAAGATCCATCTCTTAGACCTACCATGAGGAGGGTTACGCAGATGCTTGAGGGTGTTGTTGAAGTTCTTGTTCCACCTTGCCCGTTTCTGTTTAGTAGGACAGGTTAATCCAGCATTAAAGATTTACAATAACTATGTCTGTCTTAGTCTTTGCTCTCTATTGCAATATGCCATCAGATCATTTGGTTGTAGTTAAATATGTTTTTTGGTCTGTTTTATAACAATCTTTGTTATATTGATTAATGTACTCTTGGGTGGATGAGGGCCGTAAAGATAGATGTAGCTGTAGAAGCTTGTTATGTTAATAAAATTCCTACAGATTTTTTTTTTTTTCCTGAGTTTCTATGAGTTCGCTGTTTCTTGTCCTGCGAGATTGTGATTTTCCTTTTCACTGTGTTCTTTCTATTTCTTTTATGTGTTTGTGCGTACAGGAAATTTATTTGCTGATCAAACACCATAAGAAATAGACTGGGCAATAAAACAGGGACGGCTAAGATGGTTTGTGTTCAATAGCCTATGGGTTAGCGAGGGTGAGGATACAGATACGGATACCTAATGAAAATGTTAGATTTTGATAATTAGGTTCAATATATTGCATCTGAAATAATTTTGTGGTTAATGACTCCATGTTAGAGGGCTATGCTAGCTACAAAGCACAGGACTTAAAGACTTGAGGAGACAAGTGTGGCAAAGCTCAGTGAGGGTTACATGGAGCCATAATGCACCTTGAGACCAGTCAATATGTAAGGCACAACCCACTGTGTGATATTTCATGAACTCTTAGGCCACCAGTCCAACGTCCAATCCTAAAAAACCAGCATGAAAGGAACACTCAAAAGATGAGAGAGAGAAGTCCTATACTGCCTAGATGTACATGAGAAGTGCATGATAATCGAACTCATTAGAACTTGATTCCGAAACAAAGTTCATCCTAATCCAAACTAAAAATATGAGATAATAAACCTGAAAAGCACTTAAAAACTGGACCTATTACGAAGTTGGCTTTTTAGCAAACATATGGTGTGCATGAACAACAATGACCATACTTGAAAGTCAACATGCAGCCCACATACATCATCTAGAAACAACCTAGACAAAACTTGGAACATGACCCATGAATTGAAAGTGAACATTGAAGCTTAAAAATGCATGATTTGAAGAAACCCCCAAATTTCCAAATTTTCAGAGTGGAAAGTGCAGAATGGATTTGAAAATGTTAGAGAAGGTTCTGAAGGTCTAAGATTTATCCAAACCTAAGGCTGTCCTTGAATTCCCATGTACCAGGTTCTTAGGTAACCCACAATGGCCCTAAATGTAGCTTTCCACGCTACTTGCACCGGTTTGGTTCGGTGATGATGCTGTGATAATATTTTTCTGTTTGGTTAGAGGATAGAAAAGTAAAAAGATTAAAAAAAAATTTTGATTGGGAAGAAAACAAAAATAGAAAATAGAATTGGTAAAAATTTATTATTATATTTTTTATAGAAAAAATAGAAGTAACACAATATATTTTATGTGTATGAATAAGAATAAATACTTCATTAACAAAAAAAAAGCAATAAATAAATAAATAAAACAGGAAGTTTAAGAATCAAAATTGTTTTCTTCCCCAAACAAAAACAAAAAAAAAGTGAAAGAGGCTTCAACGTGGCCTAGTGAAGAGGCAAGAGGAAAAGACAAAATGTTCACTCAAGGAGATTATGAACCTTGGTGGTTCATATTCTTGTTCAAAAAGGTGGGGCACTTTTGTCTTTCACACGCAATAGGCGTTCTTACACCTATTTTCTCTCCATTTTAGAAAGACAAGTTTTATATGGATCCAAGTGAAAAATGCCTAAACTCCACCCAAAAATTTCTTTCTCTTCCTTACCAAATAATACACAAACTCATTTTTTCTCTATTATTTTTCATTCACCTTATTTCACCTCTAACCAAATATACCCTTCATAACACTAAAAGGATATTAAATGAATAGAATTGGGACATGGATGGAATATAATGAAATAGAGATACTTTGAGGTTCTTTATGAAATGTGGCATGGAACAAACCAAATATAATTTGAACATAATGAACAAATCCATCATTTTTGTAGATAGATTCAATCATTAGTTCCCAACCGTGGGGGCAAATGGAATCCTATTAATAAATCAGTTACAAAAAAAATGGAAAAGACTTTGATTGTTTCGCTTAAGTTATATAGAAATTCTTGAACCCAAGAGTTAAGAATAACAAGTTTTTCATTATTGAGAGACAAAATTTCATCCAAATCAACTGGCTTCGTCTACCCAATAAGTTGCCATATATAAACAATACGCATGACTCATTTAAAAATTATTTCATGATTACAAATTCAATCAAGCACTCATACAAACATAATTTATTTTCACAAAATACAATAACTCAAGAGTAATAGGAAAGTAATGTTAGATTAAAATGTTCATAAGTGTCCATGATACAATATACAAAAAGAATCCCAATGAGTTAAAGACACTTCAAAATTATGGATATTTATAAAGCAGGAACATACAAATGGGTTCATTAATGAATTAGGAGAAAGTTAATGAGAGTAATGCATAAAGTACCACCTAACTAAAGTGCACACAATCACACAAGCAAAAAATCCAAAATTCAAAAATCTATTGAATTTTGATGAAATTATTACAATTTGGGTTTAAATAAGTTAAATTTACGGAAAAAAAAAAAAAAACAAAACAAAACAAAACTTATACAAACATACCCCTAGAGCTCTCAATCTAGCAAATTCAGCTTAAAAGCACATGGGTTTGATTCATTAAGGTGTGACAATTCCAAAGATTGTTACAATTTCCAAACAAGTCCCAACAACTCCTGAAAAAGTCAAAGTTGACAAAGGGTTGATGTCGAGACAAACTTGAAAGGATAAATATTGTTGCATGCAATTTTACACAATTAAAAAAATAACTAAAGTCACGATTTTCAACTTAAAAATTATGACTTGAAGTCACAATTTATTTGTTTTTCCAGTTGTGTGTAAAAGTGTGTGCATTAAGGTGTGTGTAATAAACACTACACAACTTGAAATCTCAGTATTAGTATATAATTATGTTTGTGTGGTTGGTCCTAACTATCAAGATCTCATCATTTTATAGTGTTTTGTTAGTTAAAAGTTTGAACGATATGGGATCACACAAAGGAGACATTTTTCATGCTCTCATTTGCCAATGTTTTGAAAAACATCTTAAAAAGAGATTTTTGGCATGGAAAACTGTGAAAGCAGAGTTTTGAACTCGCATCAATGAGTCTTGCTCTTTCTTGAGTAATGCTACATACAAAAAACAAAAAACAAAAAAAAAAAAAAAACTTTTTTCACACCAATTAAGTTGACAAATTTTTACTGCTAACCTGTCACTGACATAGCTTTACTATCTACCACTAACAATCTGCCACATTAGCAAGTTTCAATTTTTTTGTGTCTCTAGAGTTTCTCCTCTTTCTTTGAATGAAAATTTTATTTTTACTATATTTTTCAACATCGGTGCATTGAGTTGTGATCCTCTAAACCAACTGAGCTTCTACCAAGCCCACAAAAAATTATTTGGAATATAATTGGACAAAGAGATTGCAATATATATATATATATATATATATATAAACTTAAGGGTAGCATTTATTATTGCTATGCTTCTGTTGAGCCACATCAGCGATCACTTCATCCACTTATTTCCAACCATTTCTCTCTTATTTTTTATCCTTCTTCTTTTTATTAATTATGTACCTTACTGCTACACATCATCTAGTCTTTCCCCCTCTCTTTTACCTTTTTATCTCTCCACTACTCTCAACCTTAATATCATTTTTCCTCTATCCCTTCCTCTTCCTCTTTTATTTTGGCTCTTCTTATCCTCATCCTATTACTATGAATTTGTTATTCTCTCTCCCATTCTATATATATTTTTCCACACAAAATATTTATTTCTCTCTCTCTCTCTCTCTCTCTCTCATGTTTTTTTTTTTGTGATTTTTTTTTTTTTTTTTTGGTATATCTACTTTAGGTTGATGAATCTATGTGTTCTTTAGAACTCTACTTTGGGTTCATAAAAATTTTTGGATTTTTTTTTGGGGGGAGGGGGAGGGGGGGAAGGTTTGATGCAATTTGGTTTTGATATTTTAATTTATTATCTTGTTTTTCTTTTCTTTGATGGTTAAATGTTATCCTATTGTGTTAGGTTCTAAGACTTTAGGATCTAAATGTATTAGAATTTCAATGTGTAATGTTGGCAAACCATGATCAAAATATTTAGTCTAGATTTAGGCTGCTTAAAGTGTGGTTATGTGTAAAGTTGGAATTGAGTAATTGCAAAAAAATACTATTCAATTTCTGCAAGGCTCGATCGATCGAAGCTCGTGCAGATTGTTTTTCTGCAAAAAATTTCAACTCAACCCAAGCCCATATGACATGTTGAGTTTTATGTTTTGCTTCAAGTATATAAGGAAAAACCTTAACCACGTTTTAGAGGTTGTTGCTATGTTGTGTTTGTGAATCTCTTGTGAGATCTAGAGATGTTTGCCTTCATACATACTTAGGGTTATCAAGATCAAGATTGATGTTAAGAGCTTGGTGATCGCTTCAGTTGCTGTTTCAAGAGTTTAAAGAAAACACAAGTAGGAGTACTTGTGGTTGCTGTGGATCAAGGAAAGAAGTAGTCCATGTACTCGGAGTTGTCACGTAGTCATGGTAGCAAGTTTTCTACTCGAGGTAGCAATAAGATGTTAGTGGTCTAAGTCGCTATTGTAAGAACTTCAATTCTTTCATAGTGGATCTGTTTTACCTTGATGATAGCTAGGTTAAATCCTCCCCAAGTTTTTTACCAGTTTGGTTTTCTTGGGTTATCATATCGTTGTATTCTTTATTTTCCGCATTGTTTACATGATATGATTTACTTGTGTTAATCTAGATTTGAATAATTTACTAAGTAATCACTTGGTTAAATAACTAGGTTAACCAACTTGTGTTTTAAGGGGTCTAAAAACGTACATATTGCATATAAAGATAATATATAAAAATACAATGTTATTCTACTATACAGAATGGCTTAGATAATTTAGTGTTTGAATCATGACTATTACTTTTATTTTGACTCTTCTTCTTCTCATCTTATTTTTTATTTCTCTCATGAAAAATGTGATTACTCTCTCTCTCTCTCTCTCTCTCTCTCTCTCTCTCTCTCTATTTTAGGTTGATTAATCATTGTATCTTTTTATAACACTATTTTGGGCTAATACAATTTGGCAGTACATTTTTTGAGTTTTCCATCACAAGTCTTCTCTCTCTCTCTCTCTCTCTCTCTCTCTCTCTCTCTCTCTCTCTCTCTCTCTCTCTCTCTCTCTCTCTCTCTCTCTCTCTCTCTCGTATAGCTTTTGTTTGACATAATACTTAATTATTTGGAAGTATGAATTTGAATTATATCAAAATACAATCTCGGCTGTGTATTTGAATGTATCTATTTACTATGATAGGCCAAAAACTTATTGATCCCTTGTGATGAATTTAATTGATTAATTAGCTTGAAAAACTTTACAAGAAAAGAGTTATGGCAAGTAAACTTTGACAACCTGTATTTCTAAAATATTTTAAACAAAACTCATCAAGGCATCTTTGTGTGAAATAGAAATAATAGATTGCATACACGTAATAAAAAGCATGTGCATAAAGAGAGAAAAGAAACAACACATATAAGGGTAGGTGAAAGAAACATACATCAACATATAAAAAAGATAAGTACAGTGTATGTCAATAATGGTCACAAGACCTAAGCTACAATAATAAATGTATCTAAAGTAGAGAAAAGAAAAAGATACATATAATCCTCACTACATCCCTCAGATATCAACACTCCCCCTAACAAAATGGTCATATACTAACTCTCCCCCTAAGTATGACTACTCTCATATACAAAACTACTCCCCCTTTTTGTCACGAGTGACAAAGGGTAAGAGTGTCAAGTAGACATCTCATCAGTACTGAAAGAGATAGCATCTCCATCATCATCATCCTTAGAAGCAGTAGCATCATCATCATCATCATCCTCAGCATCAGAAGCCTCTAGGGTACATGAAGGAGAATCAACGAAGCCACCCATGACCGCCTGCCGTCGAGCAATACGACCAACACGAACATTCACCTGATACAGTTCAGTGGAGAATGTATCAAGGTGAGCATCCATGCGCTGAAGCTGCGTCATGATGTCTCCTAGGGTCACATCGCTCATAGAAGAGGAGGGAGCAAATGTCGATGGAACGGATCGAGATGGAGCTGAACGGGAGGGAGGAGCTGCTGACCCAGACTACCTCGACCTAAATTGCGCCTCGCTACATTTAACGGTAGTAGCATCTATGGCACAAATATGGGTAAAGTGGACGGACGCTAGAAAGGGAACAGAAAAATAGTGTAAGATCCTCGTGATAGCGGATGGGAAGATGAGCTTATCATGGGACGCTGTATCCCTATAGACATCTAAGATAGAAAGAATAAAGTAAGAAGGAAAATCTATAGTAAGATGCTCAAGAAGGGACAACAAAAAGCGAGCACAAGGCTCTGTGATAGAGTTATAGTGAGAAAGAGAATGAAGAACAAAAGTCATAACCATGTTCAAAAACCAAGGGCCTTTTGCAAAGTCTGAACAGTAAGTGAACTAACACTCACCCCACTCAGAAGGGCGTTCACAAAAAACAGATTTGAGCTCATCTTTGGACGCAGTCCTCAGACACTCACAACCAGGGTAGTAAGGAAACTCTACCCTAGGGACACAAAGCACATCCGCAACAAGTTGTGGTGTGACAGTAATGCGCATACCTCGAACGCAAGTTTGAAATAGAGGTACTGAAAAATCAAATCCATGCATGTTGGAGTAAAACTCCTGGATCAGCACGGATGGACAAGTGACCAGGACGTCACACAGTGACTTCCAACCCCAACTGTGAATGACAGTGGGTAAGTCAGTGTCGGCGAAGTCCGCCAAAATGACTCGGTGTTCAGAATGAATGCCTCATCGAGAAAAGTTCTCTGAGAAGGCCTTACGGGCATCCTCATCATGGAACCGAATATGTGATGGAGTAGAATCAGAGGAAGTGGATGCCCCAGAACCAAGAGGGTTTCGGGATGGAGCAGACTTATGTTTAGGTGCCATAAACATGACTAACGTAAACGTAAGTGAGAGGGAGAGAGAAAGACAATCAGAAAAGTCCCAACACATTCAAATATAACAAGTATATTGAAAAGAAAGTACGTATGCATTGAAAATGCATGAACATGTGACATGCAATATAAAAAGCATCATGGGCTCAGCCCAAACCAATCCTACCAGCACACAATCAATTTGCACACATCTAAATGCATGATAACACTGTTATAATGCTTATGTGATGCATGTATGAGATTTTAAACTCATTTAAGCAAAAACCCATCCCAAAATTTCAACAAAAACTCATCAATTTTGAAAAACCCCAAAATTTTTCAGAAACCCCAAAACCTAGGTTTCAAAACATGAAATGCATGTAAATGAGAGTTTAGAAACTCACCAAGTGAAGAAAAACTTGGAAAAACCTTGAAGAAACCTTGAGGAAGAAGTTTGGAGTAAGTGAGAGAGTTTTGGGAGGTGAAAAGACAAATCTGTCGAGAGAGAGACCGAGAAAAGTGAGAATCAAATCACGCTGAACCTTTATATAGAAGGTCAGTAAAGCTTGACAGATAGAGGTGTCAAGAGGTGTCGAGAAAGGTGTCAAGCAAACAGGCGTCGACAGATTCAGCTGTCAAGAAGGTGTCGAGGAACAATTCATCAAACACGATTAAAGAGTCTCGATCGATCCACTAGCCGTCGAGAAGCTATCGAAGGGACATGAGTTTTCTCGATCGATCCATCTAGTTGTTGAGAGGTATTGAGATTGGGATAAGAAAAAGTTTAAGAGCTCGATAGATAGCCAGGTGTCGAGGAGGTGTCGAGAAGCTGACAAGATTGCTTAAAAACAGTTTTTCAAGAAGGGAAAAACACAAATATAAATGCAATCAAGCATGCAACTCAACCAATGATCCAATCAGCATTTTAAATTCTCAAAATCATCTCTCAACAACAATTTTAAGCACATAGATCCCAAAAACACACACACACACTAAACAAGTCTAACCAATTTTATATTTTAAAAATAAGTTAAGACAGTTTAGGTGAGCATACATTAATATATATAAAACCTTGTGATAGCCAAATCACATTGTACCTGCACATGTATCAAGAGTAGCTAATAATATTGCATGTTGTGTGTGAAAAATATCGCAAGATTGCATAAGTGTATACATGTTATGACAATTTTAGATATGAGAAAATCACTTTAACTTACACACAATTACAACTGTTTGATGGGGACTATCACCTTCGAGGTACATCCTATAACTCCTATATCTCCTAGAATACACGCTTACAATCATATATAAAGCATTTTTATTCTTTTTACTTTTGATTTTTCTTTGCATATTTTTCTTTTTAAGCAAATCATGCATGGGTATATAAGAGATAAAAAAGAAATACTCAATTATGTTAAGCATTTGACATTCCAATTTTGCTATGCCGAAGCACACAAATGTCGTTGACATTACACTTTTGCTATGTCGAAGCATACAGATGTCATTTCATGATTGGCGGGCAACAGTGATAAGATGGTTATTTATGCCTTTCTCTTAGGATTTTCTAGTCCTTTCCGTCAAAAAGAGTGATACAAGTGTTAAGTACAAGAGATTATTTAATCTTACTCATCACAAACACGAGCTACAAAACTCACTTACTTAGTTGTGCATAGAGATGCTCATCTAAGCTACAAAAGATACAAAGTTTAAAAAAATTTTATTTCAATGGCCATCCAAGATACCCAAGTACCAATGTTCACATAACACATACTGTTTTTGCATTTTTTTGATTTTTTTAATTTTTTTTTTAATATCAAAAACAAAATAAACAAAACTGAAAATAAAACTGAAAACAAACAAACAAACAAAAACATGTTAAACAAAGCAAAGCATAAAAGTAGACTGGCTCAAAATAAAAGCCAAACACACAAGTTATGCAAAAACAAAAACACGAATAGAGAGAAGAACGTGATAGAATCACTTGGAGCCATTTTCCTTCCACACCTTGGAAGAACCTTTCCGTCTAGTAAATCCTTGATCCGGTGGTGAGGGAGAAGAATTGAAACCGTTTAAGTTTGAAAGGAACATGAGGGCTTTGAGAAGATCTCCAAAGGGAGCAAGAGAGGATTGAAGCTGATTCTAGCTTCCAGATGCTATCGTGCCGTTGCTCTGTTAAGTGGCTAACCACTTATAGCAATTTGGTCGAGTATAACCGGCAACTCCACAATGATGACAGAGATGCTACTTCTTCTGTTTAGGCTTTTGAGAGTTAGCCTTCTTAGCCCTAGAGTTTTTAACTTCTTTCTTATCCTGCTTAGGGGGTGCTCCTAAGATAGATTTACCTTTGTCTATATTCCCACTAGCTAAATTAGTTTTAACATCATTGTTCTCAATTTCAACATTATTACTATAAGGAACAAAAACAGTAGTACTAGTAAATGCAATACTAGGAGAAGAGAAATCATACCCTAAACCGGTTTGATCTAAAGCAGATTTCTGAATGCTGAGTATCTGGCCAAGTTTCACACTTGAAGTCCTTTCCAGCTGAGCTCTGACTTGGAACAGTTCTGCCTCAAGCTATTTAATCTTTCCAACCAAAAACTTGTTCTCAAACCTCAGTGTTCCAATAGTCTGATTAGATTCATCAAACTTTGTGGAAAGCTCTTCACGCTCAAGCTCCACATCACTAAGCTTCTTGGTAGTCAACCTATACAACTTCTCATCCTTTTCTAAGACCTTGTACAACTTTGCATAGGCTATGTGGATGTCATCTTGTTCATCCATCTTCTCAAACTTGGACTCCACCAATTCCTCTTTTTCATCTACATCTTCAACAATCCACTCAGTAGGATTGACAGTGGCAGTGAAGGCATTCAGGATTCCATCATCCTCATTATCGGAATCATCCTTATTCTCGATGTCACTCAAGGTAGCAGCAAGTGCCTTGCTCTTCCCAATGGTCTTGAGATATGTAGGGCACTCTTGTTTCATATGACCGAAACCTTGACACTCAAAGCACTTTGGTCCTGAAGGAACAGTATACTGACCGCCATCCCTCGTATCCTTCTTCCCTTTATCTTAGCTCTTGAACTATGAAGAGCTAGATTGCCTACGGTCCTTGTTGAAGCCCTTCCCATTGGCATTCTTCATGAACTTCTTGAATTGCCTTGTAATGTAGGACTTCATCTTAGAATCCTTATCATCTGATGACTCATCAGTGTCACTGCTCTTAGCCTTCAATGCCATACTCTTACCCTTACCCAACTTGCCAATTCTTGTTAAACCTAACTCATAGGTCTGCAAATTACTAACCAACTCTGTCAAAGGAATCTTGTCAATGTCTTTTGATTCTTCAATCGCGGTGATCTTGGCATGAAATCTCTCAGGTAGAGATCTAAGCACCTTTCTCACAATCTTGGGTTTAGGAATGGTTTCCCTAAAATTGAAAGCTGGGTTCACTATGTCCTTGAGGCTTGGCATAGAACTTATCAAACGACTCATCCTCCTCCATCTTTATCTCTTCGAAGCTAGTAGAGAACCTTTGAAGTTTCGAGTCCTTGACAGCCTTTGTTCCCTCATAGGTTGTCTGGAGGATGGTCCATGCTTCCTTAGCAGTTTCAGCGGAGGATATCTTCTTGAATTCCTCATTGGTGACCGCACTGAATAAGGCATTCAATGCTCTACTATTGAAATTTGCAGCCTTGATCTTAGCATCATCCCAATCGGTCGGCGCTTCCTTTGGCTTAGTCCAGCCAATCTCTATAGCTTGCCACACATTCTCATCTAAAGACTGCAAGAAAACTCTCATGCGTACTTTTCAGTATGCATAGTTAATGTCATCAAATAAAGGAGGTATAATTAATGACTGTCCTCTATTCATGATAAACAGGGGTCAATAGATCAACACAGCAAAGATTAACCCTAATCAGAATGTGTCTGCTTTAATACCACTTGATAGGCCAAAAACGTATTGACCCCTTATGATGAATTAATTGATTAATTAGCCAAGTTTATTAATTAATCAAATTAACATGCAAATGCGTGATAACACAAATAAATCACCAATTAAACTGAGTATGCAGCGAAAAATAAATTCACAAGATGATTTGTTTACAAATAGGGAAAACCTACACGGCAAAAATTCCATCGGGTGATTTTAAGATCACCACTCCTAAGAATCCACTATTACCACAACAAGCGATTACAAGTAAAGGAATCCTAGTACCTTATACCAACCTACAGTTGAACCCTTACCCCAATACCCAATTGGATTTGTTCTGTAGTGACAATCGCTTCTTGTAATGCACGGCTCCCAGTACGTGACTAACCAATTGTATGGATCCCAATACGCGACTTCAATCACCAACTAGAGAGAGTTGTTGGCTGCAAAGTTTTTTAGTCCATCCAGACTATGAAGATCAAGAAGATGCTTAGTTACAAAACCCTACGATGCACAAACACAACAACTTCTTTACAAGAATGATGAACTAGGGAAAATTCTGTCTCCGATCACAATTTGCTTAAACAAACTTTGCTCAACACTTGTGCAGCTTGTGTCTCCTTTAACGGCCCTTAAAATAATCCTTTTATATGTCTAGGGTTCTGAGAAAAGAAAATCCAAACACATAATCACGGACTAGAGTCAAAACAGAACTGAAACTCTGTTTTTCATAAACCTCGACAGATAGCCATCTGACGAGCAGCTGTTGAGCTACGAGGTTGGAACAGCTCTTCAAGCTCGATAGATACTAGCTATCGAGCTTTAATGAACTTGCACTTTTCAGCTTGAATCTTGGACAGACTTGCATGGCTTCAACACTTGATCTTGAGTTTCTTGAAATATTAAACACATCCTAGATCTACCCAAATACAAGTAAAGTGCGTTTTGTCAAAAGATTAGCCAATTACATAAAATAGTGACACATGTTCCTAACAAGTGAATCACATATGTCCTAACATACTATTTGAGTAATAGTAAGTGTTCTTTTGTGATAAGTTTTTATTATCATGAAAATCTCTTTTAAGAGAATGAAAATTTTGAAGAATAAATTTGAAACCTAAATAGTTTAGCTGCACAAAAGAAAAAAAAAAAAAAAAAAGGAAAATATAACGCAACCATAACATGATTTATAAAAATATAAACTACCTAAAAAATGAATAAAATCAATCAAACAAATCCAAATAATAAAATAATGATGTATTTTAGGTAAATAAAAAATAATTTTAGAAATTGTTTAATTTTTTGAGAAAACAAATTATTTTCAACAAAATTTAGAGAACAAATTATATATTTGTTAGGTTCTAAGACTTTAGTTTTAAATGTATTAAAAATTCATTTTGTAATGTTGGCAAATCATGATCAAAATGTTTAGTCTTATTTTAGACTTACTCAAAGTGTGTTTATGTGTAAAGTTGGAATCGAGTGTACTGCATGATTTATTGTGTAAATCTACTTAAGCTCGTTCGAACAAAAATTAGACACGATTATTCGAAGCTCATAAGATTGTTTTTCTGCAAAATTTTCCAACTCAGCCTGTCACGCCCCAAACCCAAAAGGGTCCAAAGCGCGAGGGAAGAACCATTAAAAGCGAGTACATAGGAGAGAATTTTTTTTTTTTTTTCTCGACACAAGATAAGAATAAATAACCATACTAAAATCTTCATATTACAAGTCAGAGCTCTATGACACACTTACAAACAATACAAACTACAATTCATGCGTCTCCAAATATACATGAAAATCTAAAGCTCCAAATAAATAAACACAAAATCACAAGCCTCTCTAAGCTACGTAATCTCAACAGAAAATTCTAAGCCTATCGTGCCCGACGCTAACAAACCTCAAGAGCTTAACCTCCAGGAGAATTAGCTATGGCCTTGAATAATTTAGTAAATTGAGCACCAATAATTTATAGCACAAATCTCCCACTTAGCATAGTACTCCAATCACCACCAATAACTAAGCTCCGTGCCCGAGGTATAGCAAATTTATCTGAAAAACTGTTGGAGAATGGGATGAGCTAAAGCCCAGTAAGTAGCATAATTAATGGGGGTGGGGGAAATGCAAGTTTCATCTTCAATAATAATAATATGACAAGAATGATTTAATAATAAAACACAAAGCTTCTCAAAGTAAATATCTTAAAACTATATACTATAATCTGTGAGCACTAAAAATATAATTTCCAAAGCCGTTAAATCTAACATACGGTAATTTATCACAAATCTACCATACTACCACATAGACCGGTCAGGGGATCCACCCATTCACAACTGGCATGATATTGTCCTCTCTGGTATGCAGACTCTTGGCCCCATGGACAGCAGCCTCACCCATACCCTCAAGGTTTTTCTCTCCCCCCATGGGCAGCAGAGAGAGCGCGTCAAATAGGACCTCTCTTGCATGTGGTCTCTTGGCCCCATGGGCAGCAGCCTCACCCACACACAATCAAGGAACCTCTTCCCCCCATGGACAGCAGGGAAGAACGCGTCATCCAAAGTGAAAGGGCACTGACCTGGATTTGATTCCATTGTCACAAAGACCACGGAAACCAAATCGGGTGATCACCAGGAAATCACACATGGCATGGTATTAAAAACCACATAAGCTCACAGGTTATATTACTTTGAAACACATAGTTCATATCCAGGTAATTTCAGAAAACCTTAAATAATCTAACTTCTACAAGGTTTGTAATGTTTTCAACTTCATTCTTGTCAAGAGATTTTTCTATCAATTTCCCACATAATAAGATAAGATAAGCATCTTTAAATTTTCTAATATACCATAAAATCTATGATTTTCCTATCAAAGATTAAATAAAAGATGCTCATTTTTCCATATCAATAATTCATGCATTTCCCCAAATGCAATACCAAATATGATGCTCTTTTCATATATAATAATATATAATAGGGTCACAACACAATGCTTTTATGAAAACATATATCCATATATAATTTTCCAAAATGTATTTGACCCAAAAATAACATTTACAAAACATGGTTATTTTCCAAAATCCCATTAAAAAACTACTTACCTCAGTAATCCATTCCAAAATTACCTCAACCGGGCACCACAAAATCAATTAATCCAGTCACTAGGTCCATCACCAAGAATATTGGAACCTAGAAACACAATGATCAAACCTATCAATAACAAGGCCTTTCAAAAAGTACCATCACACTTATCTCCATAAATCGTAACAATACCCTAAAATTAAACCAAAGGCCCTAAAGTCTAGCTTGCCCATCCTAAGACAAGTACCCTTTCCAAGCAAGAACCAAACAAGCATCCAAGAAACTCATAGTGCTGACACAACCAAAACATTTTAAATTCACTATTGCAAAAATGTGCATCATAAGATAATATAACATACTCATGAATCTCTTTGAGTCCTAAATAATATATTTAAGCCAAGATAAGATCAACTGAGGTTTGGGATTAATTCCACGATTTCTCGGCATTTTAGTCTTGCTTTCAGATTCAGTACATAACAGGGCAGCCATTTGTAAAAATTGTTTGGTCAATGAAAAGTTATCCAATTAATTTAAAACTTTAAGGGAACACTCCCCTATATGTATACAATGTACCACAGAAAATTCAGCCCAAAACGATTTTTCTGTAATTTATTAAAAATCATGCTTTGCGGCTGACTCAAATCTGTCCCTGACAGATTTACAGTCCCAAAAGAAAAAAAATCATTATAATTATTATACTAGCCAAAATTTGAGACTTGAATCAGGTAAAAGATATGTGTATTAGCTTTCATTATAGCCATCCTAGGCTTCCAAATTCAATCTATGGAATTTATTATGAACTTTTAACTACAATGTGTGCAGAGTTTCTACATAAAACAAATTCAGTATTAAGCATGTTCGAAGGTCTTTTGAACACCAAACTTCCTATCCCCTTTCAAGAAATATCATATGTACATCCCTAACAAACCATTTTATCATTGGTACTATACATAAACACCAGAATTTAAGAAATTAACACAACAAGCAACCACAAAACAAAGTTCAGCAAAAATCATACAAAACCATAAACCGTACAAAACCAAAGGAAGCATCTCACACAACCCATATCTAAAGCTTGCATTACCCACTTTTTAAACATCATCAAGAAGAAATACCCATAACAAAATATTATCCCCACCCAAGAGATTGACTCTACACAAGCTTTAGACCATAACCAAAACAATAAGGAAGTAAATCCAAGAAAATTTCACCTTTACACCACTGTTTCAGCAACTTCAAGGAGAACACTTGCTGCCTCCATTTAAAATGGAGCGGTGCTAGTGTGGTTTAGGTCGCTTTAAGTGGTGATAATGGGTGGTGGTAAGTAGAGAAAGCTTGCAAATGGTCGGCCATGGAGTGGAGAAACAAGAAGAGAAGAAGAAGCTAGAGAACACAAGAAGAGGGAGAGAACGTGTGGATCCAAGGAAGGGGGCTGTGCTGATTGTGGACCATTAACTACAATTATCTTGAGGAGACATTTACCACTCTACCCTTAGGTTTCAGCACTTCCTTAATTTTCACCAAGCTCATTACCACAAATCACAAAAATGCCATTATATGCTTTAGATATTCATAAGACCTCTGGAGTTACAATTACACCTTAAAGAAAAATAGAATTCATATGAAATATTATTCACATCTAAAATTTGCTTAAGAAAAAGGTTTGGGGTGTTACACAGCCCAAGCCCATATAACATGTAGGGTTTTATGTTTTGCCTAAAGTATAAAAGGAAAAACTCTAGCCATGTTTTGTAGTTGTTGTTTATGCTGTGTATGTGAATCTCTTGTTAGATCTCGAGGTGTTTGCCTTCACATATACTTAGGATTATCAAGAATCAATATTAAGTCAAGAACTTGATGATCGATTCAGTTACTGCATAAAAAGTTTAAAGAAAACACATGTGGGAGTACTTGTGGATGCTATGAATCCAAGAAAAAAGTAGTCCGTGGACTTGGAGCTGTCACGTGGTTGTGGTAGTAAGTTTCCTATTTGAGATAACAATAAGATGTTAGTGGTCTAAGTCACTATTTTGTAAACTTCAATTCTTTCATAGTAGATCTGTTTTACCTTGAGGATAACTAGGTTAAATCCTCCCCAGATTTTTTACTAGTTTGGTTTTCCTGGGTTATCATATCGTTGTGTTATTTATTTTCAGCACTGTTCAATGATATGATTTATATGTGTTAACCTAGAACTGAATAATTTACCTAAGTTAATCACTTGGCTAAATAACTAGGTTAATCTAATTGTATTTGAGGGGTCTAAAAACGTATAAGTGGTATCAGAGCGGGTTAGCTCTAGTGTTTAGATCCTTTGATCTAAAAGTTGATCATTGACCCTTGTTGTTATGGAACACGGTCACTCTCTTGTTATTCTACCTCATTTTAATGGGAATAATTATGCTTATTGGAAGTAAGGATGAAAGCATTCCTGAAATCTATTGATGAGAGAGTTTGGAATTCCGTTGAATACGGATGGGAGAAGTCCGCTACTCCTGTTAGTGAGTAGCAAACTTCTCAGAAAAAAGCAGTCGCTTTTAATAGCAAAGCCATGAATGCTATTTTTAATGTTGTTTCTATGGAGGAATTCAAGAGAATCTCTAATGTTGAGGTTGCTCATACTGCATGAAATATTTTCCAAACTGTGCATGAAGGCACAAATGCAGTTAAGATTAACAAACTGCAACAGTTAACTACTAGGTTTGAAAGTATTAGAATGTCTGATGATGAAAGTTTTGATGAATTCTATGCTAAATTGAATGATATTGTTAACTCTGCTTATAATTTGGGTGAAATCTATGATCAACCTAAAATTGTTAGGAAGATTCTTAGATCTTTGACTGAGGACTTTAGACCCAAAGTGACTGCCATAACTAAAAGCAAGAATGTGGACTCCATCCCTGTCAATGAACTTGTAGGATCTCTTCAGTCCTAAGTTGGACCTACCTAAGACAAGCAAATCCAAATCAATGGCTTTTAAATCTGTTGATAATGTTGATATGAATGGATTTGATGATGAGCTCTCTGCTATAGAGATTGCATATTTTGCCAAGAACTTTATAAACTTTCTTAGGAACAACAACAAAAGGGCAAAAGGTAAAAACAATGATAAACCTAGAAATTTTAGGAGAAATGATCCCACTAAGGTGAATAACACTAAAAAAACCTAAAGAGAAAGTAGGTCAATCTTCTAATAATTCTATGGATCAACAATGTTTTGGTTGTCAAGGGTATGGTCATATGAAATTAGAATGTCCTACATTCTTGAGGTCTAAGGGTAAGGCTATGGCTGTAACCCTTAGTGATGATGAAGTTTCTGACAATGAGTCTGGTAGTGATGAGGATGAAAACTTCATTTCTTTCACAGCTACTGCTGTAGTTGATGAAAGTGTTGCTATTGAAGAGAACCCTTCTGATGGGGAACTCTCTGAGGATGCAAATTTGCAAGAAGCCTACAATAAGCTTTGCAAAGTTGCTGCAAAAGATGTTATGAATGTTGATTTAGGCTTACAGAAAATTGCATCTCTTGAACTTTATAAGAAGAATTTGCTCTTAAAATTGATTGATGCTAATGAATTGCTTGATAAGGTGAAGACTGAGAACATGTTATTGATTGATAAAGTTAAAAATTTGGAACTTGAATTATCTGTTGCTAGAGAACAAACAAATAGGTCTGTTAATTCCAAACTTGAACACATGTTGAGTATTCAGAAGTCTCCCTTAGACAAAATTGGTCTAGGTTTTAAACATAGCATCTCTATGACTAAAAATCATTCCACAAACTTTGTTTCTTCTTTTGAGCCTCCTATGAATGAAATTGTCAAACTAGCAGAAGTTACACCTCCTAGGAAGATTAGGCTTGATCTTCAAGAGTCTAAACCTAAGGCTCCTAACCCTCCTAAGGACAAGTTGTATGATAGACTTGCATGGGTTTGTCATTTTTGTGAAAAGTCTGGGCACATTCGTTCAAACTGTTTCAAGTTGCAAGCTCCTAAGGCTCCTAATCCTCCTAAGGACAAGTTGTATGATAGACTTGCATGGGTTTGTCATTTTTGTGAAAAGTCTAGGCATATTCGTTCAAACTGTTTCAAGTTGCAAGCTACTAAACAAGCAAATAAACCAAAAGTACATGTGCCTCAAGCACAAGATCCTATGGTACTTATTGGTGAGTTGGTAAAGGCTTTAAACCTTTATCCTAATCCTGGAGTTGGTCATCATTCTAATGTGAATAATAACTCCAATGCTAGAGTTGCATCTAAAAAGTTTTGGATGCAAAAGGCTCTATCTAATTGAGTTTTTCTAACATGGTCCTTGTGCTTCATCGCTCTACTCTTTGTGACCTTTCTTCTTTGATGTTTTTGTTCTCTTTGTTTTTTTTCTAGGATTTGCATTGCATAACATTCATGCATTTCATTCTAGGATGTTTTTGTTATTCTTTTCAAAAATAAAAATAAAAGGGAAGAAAAATGTGTTTTGCACTAAGAATCAAGATTATATCAAGAACTTGATGATCGATTTAGTTGCTGCTAAATAACTAGGTTAACCTGGTTGTATTTGAGAGGTCTAAAAACATAAAATATTATATCATAATTACAAAATAATTATTTATTCTCATGCATTACACGGATATCATAATCAAATTATTCTGATTCTTATTTTCTGGTTTTGGATTTGGCAATCGATCATCTGGAAGTGTGATGGAATTATTGTTTCTGATTTTGATAAAAGCCAGCCCACCATTAAGGTTGCTGTCGACTTTCCCATTTGAGAGAGGCAGCTTCTTCTTCCAACAGCTATCACCTAATCTGAAAATGGCAACAGCACACATACAATCTTCCATGCAGGACTTTTTGCATTGATCTTCAGTATAAGGCTTCATGTATGCATAGTCTGAGAATGGCCAATCTGTATTTTTTAGCACTTCAAAAGAATAAAGATCTTTTCTAGGACTTAGCTCATCTTCTTCACAGCCTTGTATGTAGTCTGGTTTGCAGGTGCCATATGGGTCATTTGGATCGAGAAAGGAGTATCCCTTGGGGCATGTACACATCAGCCTTCGATCTGGCTTGAGGGTGCATATACTATAAAAACCACAAGTGCCACTACCTGTTTTTGCATTACTGGCAACACAAATATTATCCGGCACAGACCAGATCGGATTCCAACTTCCACTGGCATTGGAAGTCCTTGGGTGAGAATATTGTGTGAAAACTCCATCAAAGTTGAGAGTTGCTCTAAAATAAAAATCAGCAGTTGATTCTACCCTTGCCGGTCTCAGAGCAACTCTTTGGTTATCATCTTTCAGAATGTACATGTAGCCTGACTCATTGAAGACCAGTTCTTTACCATGACTCAATGTACCATTATCACCAGCAGTAGTCTGAGTTTCATAATAAGCTTCATTAGGATTGTCAGTGGGCAAGTTGATTGTACGGAGAATAAGATTCCCATTATCACCCAATTGTAGCTGGAACCTGCCTTTGGAAAAGTTGGTCTCTGATTGTCGAGAAGAAAGCACCCCTCCCCTTTCCATAATTTGTGCAGGTAACATCGTGTCCCTGGGATTCTTGAAGCTCTCCCATAACTTATTGAAGCTACTATCTTCAAGCACAAAGTTGCCTGTATTGTTCATGAAACCAAAGAGAGTGCCAGTGGAATTAGTTGTCCACAACTCATCGTTTTGAGGGCCAGTAAGAACTAGCCCACGATCAGAGATTAGCTCCACTTTTGATCCCCTGGGTACAGGGTTATCTAGTCTAGTATACCAAACTACGGTTTTGTCTGGTATTTTAGCAAACCAAATGGAAAGAAGGAAGAGATCCTTTTGGTCCAATGGGCTAAATCCGAAGGCAAAATCACCAGAAGGCGATAGCCATGAAGTGCTGTTCTCATCAGTTGCAGTGAGAGAGTCGCCAACGTTAACATAACCAGGATCGTTTTGAGCAACAGCAGAGATTGGTAGCAGAATTAGTAAGAAAACAAAAGGGGGAGGATGAACAAAAGCCATGAATAATATGATATTGGATTCATGCAAATTGCAGTGCAACCAATGAATGGACTAGTTCTATCAAAAAATAAATAAATAAATGGACTAGACACGTTTAATAGCCTGAGTATGACATGAGAAATAAACTACTTTCAAAGTCTTAAGTACAAGTCTTCCTGATTCTCAAAAAAAAAAAAGTCCTAGTCTTCCTTTGATTTTCCAATCTACATATATGACACCGATAAATGACACCGAGGTTTGCTTTATTTTCGTCGTGGAAAATACTTACAGATCATTCAGGTCGGTCATGACTTAATTTGAAGTTATTGTCGCAGTGAGATTCTCGAAGCATAACGAAATTGCACTCCTTCCTTTTCTTAAGAATTACCAGTCACAGTGGCAACTTGTAAGAAAAATTTGTCAAGTCATGATGTCCCTTCAATGAAGCAGCATTGCTGAGTCCACTTCAAATTATATATCCTAAACATAATTTGTAACTCGGTTTATCGACAAAAATAGCCAAATAGCATCTTTTTGCAAACTATATTGCAATTTACCACTGTTTCAGAAATATATAGAGATTTACCACTTTTTAAGTACTCGAGTTTGGCAAAATCGAGTTTTCCATGGTACTCGAATACCATAACAAATTTTCAAAATTTTTCAAAGTATATTTTTTTAAAAAACTCGAGTTTATGGAACTTGAGCCTCACAACAAACTAAAGATTCATAAACTCGAGTTCCAAAAAAGTGGTAGATCCCTATATATTTCCAAAACAATGATAGATTGCTAAATTTTTTGTTAAATAGTAGTAGTGCGCCATTTTTGCCCGGTTTATAGGCTTCTTTTCTTTTCTTTTTCTTTTTTCTTTGAGAAACAAACACACACAAAAGGAAAAAGGAAATGGGTTTTAAACAAAGGTACACCACAAACTCCATTCAAAAGCTATAGTAACTTTTAAGAGAGTGTAAGACAAGTTATTCTACACACAACACACTATCTTAAGTCATGTGAGACAATTACCCTGTCTTTTTTTTTAGAAACAAACACACACTAGGCTTTTATTTTGATTACTTAAAAATTGACAAAATTTATAGCCTAGCTGCTAAAGTAACAAAAAAATTGTAACTTGTTAAAGTGGAATAATGATGTAAGGTTTTATTTTAATGGGAATTTAAGTGTTAAGTCAGGAGTAGAGAAATGTTATATTAACCAATCATTTTGATACCATTTTTATTTTTTGTGAATCACAATAAATCAAGTCATAAATTTTTTTTTATTTAAATTATGAAAAATTTTAAGTTACTGTATTTATTAGTCACCTGCAACCACTTAAATGGAAAGTATTTCAATTGGCATGTGCTTGTATTTTGTAAAGATTAAGTACAACAATAATGCTTAGGGTTGTAAATGAATCAAATCGATTATAAAAAGCTCGAGCTTGACTTAATAAAAAACTCGTTTATGTTTGTTTGTTTATATAAAATCCAAGCTTGAATTAGGCTTGTTTAATAAACAAGCCAAGCCTAAGCAAAAAATATTGTTCAAGAACAAACTCATGAAATGAGAAGGCTCAATAAAAGATAAACTAAACTTAAGTTGGTTTATCATTTATGTGCTTTGTAATATGTTTGACATGGGCTTGAACAATTAACTCATATCTTACTAAGCTTTTAATTAATTGAGTGCCGGGACTACTCTCCCAAACCAAATAGAACCACAAACTCCATTCAAAAGCCATAATAACTTTTAAGAGAGTGTTGGGCAAGTTATTCTACACACAACACACTATCTTAAGAAATGTGGGACAATTACCCCATCTTTTTTTTTTAGAACACACACACTCTAGGTTTTTATTTTTATTACTTGAAAAATTAACAAAATTTGTAGCCTAGCAATGCTAAAGTAACAAAAAAATTGTAAATTGTTAAAGTGGAATAATGATGTAAGGTTTTTTTTTTTTTTAAATGTGAATTAAAGTGTTAAGTCATGAGTACATCAATGTTATATTAACCAATCATTTTGATACCATTTTTATTTTTTGTGAATCACAATAAATCAAGTCATAATTTTTTTTTATTTAAATTATGAAAAGTTTTATGTTACTAAATGTATTAGTTACCCGCAACCACTTAAATGGAAAGTATTTCAATTGGCATGTGCTTGTCTTTTGTAAAGATTAAGTACAACAATAATGCTTAGGGCTGTAAATGAATCAAATCATTTATAAAAAGCTCGGGCTTGACTTGATAATAAACTCGTTCATGTTTGTTTGTTTATAAAAAAAGCCAAGCTTGAACTTAGGCTAGTTTAATAAACAAGCCAAGCCTAAGCAAAAAATATTGTTCAAGAACAAACTCATGAAACGGTAAGGCTCGATAAAAGATAAACTAAACTTAAGTTGGTTTATCATTTATGTGCTATGTAATATGTTTGACATGGGCTTGAACAATTAACTCATATCTTACTAAGCTTTTAATTAATTGAGTGTTGGGACTACTCTTCCAAACCCAATAGATTTGATAATATACTTAGTATGAGCTTGATAATGTACTTGTACTGGATCTCAATCTCAAGAGCTTGATATTAGTTTGAGTTTAAGCCTGATATTAAGCTTGACTCGGCTTGACTAATGAATCAAGCCAAGCCAAGCCAAGCTGAGCTTGTGTTTTTGGACTTTCTAATGAGCTTAAATCAAGTCAAGCCAAGCCAAACCGAGCTTGAACATTCAATACTCAAAAAAGTTTGGCTCGTTTGCATAATGCTAAGAAACATATATATTTCAACTAATAATCATCTCTATTCTTACTAGTACTCATGCAAATACCCTAAGATATGACAGGTTACTTATTATGTATTTTAAATTATTTATATAATACTTAATTAATTTAATCGTATTTTATCATATCTTAAATTTTCAAGGGTTTTATAATTTTTGACATCATTTTAAAATTTCAAGTCAAATTTTCAAGAGTTGGCGTGTGAGTTTGGGAGTTGGTTTTTGGTTATTCTTGCTTATTTTATGTACGGTTTTGCAGGTTTCACACTACTTGTTGTTTCAGATTTATTTCAAATAATCTAACTTAAGTTACTGAAAATAAGCAATTCCCAAATGAAGACGACTTTGATGTGTTTGTATGATTGTATATTAAATACATCCCATACCCATAATGAAGCTTCAGAGTAACAATGATATTATTGGGCAATGACAACAAACTTAATTCATATTCATGATGTTCTGTGCAGACTGCAGACTTTTACCATATTGAATGAAATATCAGCCATAACTTTTAGTCATGGCGTGAAACATGAACCAAGGGAAAATGAGTCATATTGGAGTGAAAAGACCTCCAGTGTCAAGTATGGAAACTTAGCCCACACCTCCAATCTAGCTGGTTTTGCCAAGCCCCACGACACATACTTAGACCTGAAAACGGGTCAATTGGATTTGGATTCAGTCCGACTAGGTTCAGGTCAGAAACTAGTCATCTTAAACAAATTATCAAATCTATACTCTAATCCAATCTTTTATGGTTTGGATTTGAACCGTATTTTTTTCACTTGAATATATATAAATAAATTTATTCATATTATCTTTTTCTTCCTTTCAATACATGTGATATTCCAAATTGTGTGAATTTAATTGGATTGGATTATTTGAGTGTAGTTATGGGGCCATGTGCTGAGTCTAATATCTAGTGTTTATTAGTTTCAGGTGGATGTTAGATTGCTTCAGCATTTTCTTTCAGTTATTACTAAGAATACTTTAAAATTTAGATTAAACAATTAAATATTTTTTATGCTACAATTATTTCTCAGTTACAAGAATTAAATCATTGGTTTAGTGATCCACACCCTACAAAATTGGCAATGCTCAAAATAAAAATCTTTTAACTTCCAGCACCTGAAATTCAGAAGATGAAACTTACAGATTAGAAACTCAAAATTCACTTGATTCCAGGCTCAGCACACAGGAAAAAAAATATAAAAATATAAAAAAAATAAAAAAATTGTAGAAAAGAGATAAATAAGTGGAAAAGTTAAATTTCTGGATCAGAATTCCTTTTACTTGTTCATTACAAAATTGATTGTTCCTTGTGCTGCACGTTTGAGAAGAACTTCCCTCGCCTCAATTGTGATTCCCTCTGGCTGTAAGAGAATTGCATACAAGGTTTAGAAAATATAAATGTAACTTTTTGATATCTAAATGATTTTTTGTACAAACCTCTTCGGGAAACCAAACTCCAGGCTGTGTACTTCCTCAAGAACAGTTATAGCAAATGCTGCTGTAGCAGCTCCCACAGATCTGAATGACATGAACTCATGATATTTAACTTACAGAGCCTCCAGTATACATCACTTCAAATTTGTTTACAAAACCAACAGCTTCTATAAAGCAATGGAAATCTAGAGTTTGAAAGTTAATCTAGATAGCAAAAATAGGCAGGGTTTCCATTGAGCACAATTAAATCCCTGGAAAGCTAAATCTTACACACACAGTCTCCTGTGACTGAATATACCAACTGTATTGCGCCCATCAGAACAATCCAAATCAACCTGTTTTCCGACCCCGGCAAAATGAAACAAGCAAAAAATGTGGAAAATTATGAGTAATGATAAACAGGTTAAATGGCTAAATAAACTATAATGAATTGAAGAGATTTCCACCTCCTTCTTTTGAAATTATAAAATAATTTTAAAGCGTAAAGTAATTTTAAAGTATCAGCTAGTATGACTTTTTTCATTCATCTTAGTATCTCACCCTCATTGAAACACGCTCTCCAGCAACCTTATCAACCGATCGGACTACAGGATCAAATAGTTGAACTAATTCTTGGACTTTGCTTGTCTCTCAAAAACTCCTGCAACACACAAATTACATAGACTTATTAAATGGAGCCAAAAGCAAGGTAGTCACCATGATTGGAGGTTAATCAAATGAGTGTGACATATGCCTCTTAATGCTTAGTACCTCGTCCAAGTCCTTTGTGTGATTCATTTGAAGCAAATTTTATAGCACAGTACAAATTATAATACAAAAAATGTTTTTATCATTTACAACAAATTACTTCTCATAGAACTTCATAGTCAATTAATAGAACCTAACTTATCTTTTTATATAATTATTATACACTCCGAGGACCATGTTATTGACAATGGTGGCTAAAAGAGGTTGATGTTATGATGATTTTACAACCATGATATAAATAATATATGAAGAATCCTAGATTAGTAAATTTCACTTGTGTTGAGAGTGAAAAGAAACACCTGGTAATGTAAGAGCATACCGCAGGAAGAAGACTTGTCATTGCTTCCATTGCCCAATTCCAGAAGAACGGTGTAGCTCCAAATCGAGCACTAACAGTTGCTACTCCTAGGAACTCACAAGCACTTCTTACTTCAGGCAAATTCCTGGGAAGAAAAAAAAGGGTTCCATTGAGCAGAACTGTTATTGGAGATAAAGAAGCTTCAAGTGTTTGCGTTGAGCAGGTGCACAGAGAGCAACTGGATCCACCAAAGCAGCATTAGCTATGTAAAGTTGTAAACCACAAAAAATTAAAACAGGCCCAAGCTCATTATTGAAAGTTAATTTGATAAAGCAAGGAAATGCCAATACAAATGATTTATGCAATTAACCAACTCGGCTGTGCTCCATCTTGTTGGACGCTACATTTGGTAACTCTACATTTAGCTAGCCTATTAAAAATTAATAGCTAGGGCCTATAAGATTACTTTTAGGACAGCTTTTGGTATAGATTCACTGAGAGGCTATATTACTGTATTTATCAATTAGCTTTGTCTCTCTTTTCTTCACTAAATTGCTACAGGCCAGAAACTATAACTTTGATGAACATTCTGGACGAAACTCTATCATTATGCATGAAAATTCACTGCTTTATAAGCGCTTTTTTTTTTTTTTTTTTTTGAGAAACAAACACATACACAAGGGAGAGGGAAAGGGGTTCTAACAGAAAGGTACACCACAACTCCACTCAAAAGCCATAATAACTTTTAAAGGAAGGTAGGGCAAGTTATACCACACACAACACACTCTCTTTAGCAATATAGGACAATTACCCATTCTTATTTTTTGAGAAACAAACACACACACACAAGAGAGAGGGAAAGGGGTTCTAACACAAAGGTAAACATCTCTCTTTCCAATTCCTTTTCCAAAGTCAATGTTGAGCATTCCACTATAAGGCTTCAGTTTGATCGTTTCTCCTTATTGAGTAGTTGACTATTATAGTTAGGCATCATATGCAGAATGCTGAATCACTAGAAAGAAAAGGAATAAGTCATTTGTATAATGCTGCTGAAACTGATCTTTATTATATGCAATCACTTCCTCTGCAAGAAGTAAAAAGGTAGTAGCTAATATAGTTGGGCCTGCACCGCCACTACTTGCTGTGTAATAGTATAATCTTAGACAAGCATATTTGAATGTGAGTTGCCAAAACTTGCACGGGAAAAGAAGAAAGTAAAGATATTTAAGTTTTTTGGATGGGTCTTGTAATTGTTAAGCAAACAAGAATTGATGTATGCATTTCATGTCGTACTTGAATTTCAATCTATATCTTCTAATTTTTTTTCTTTGGAGCATGCATTAGTCAATCAAAAATGAGATGGATACGTGTATTGGGCTGATGAATCAGAATACTAGGGTTGACAATCTAATGTAAACACAGCCTAACTCGACTAGGCCCTAATCCCAACTCAACTGGGGTCAGCTTCTTGGATCCTTAGGATTGGCCACATGAAGATGGGTGTTTATTGGTTTGTTATGCTATTTGTACAAAACCTCGTCATTGTAGTATGTTAGGGATGGATAACCTACCAGCACAACAATTTGCACAATATTTTTCACAAAAATTGAATAGCGACATAAAAGTATATAACTTATAAAACATTGTGCCACTAAAAAAAAGAAATAAAGAACAATTGAAGCATTCCTTTTCCTTTTGCGTGACTTTTTAGAACAGCAATTCCTCTTGTCGTCATAGGCTATTAAATTAAACCAGTCACGTCCATGTATTCTTGATGATTGAACCCATTTCACTCTGGCAATCATGGATTTTGTTCTGCCTCACCTTCTTTTCTTACTAATTCTGTTACCAATTTTCTCTATTGCAAAAAATAATGGTAATATTACCATTGGAAACTCTCTCACAGCCACTAACAGCAGCACTCCATGGCTATCACCTTCAGGTGATTTTGCCTTTGGATTTAACCAACTCAACCAGACAGATCTCTTCCTACTTTCCATTTGGTTTGCCAAAGTACCAGATAAAACCATAGTTTGGTATGCTAGACTAGATAACCCTGCACCTAGGGGATCAAAAGTGGAGCTAACTGCTGACCATGAGCTAGTACTTACTGGTCCTTAAGGGGATGAGTTATGGAGATCTAACAGAATTATTGGTACTGTAACCAATGTGTTATGAGCAACACAGGCAACTTTGTGCTTCAAGATAGCAACTTTAATAAGATATGTGAGAGCTTCAACAATCCCACAGATACATTGTTACCTTCACAAAATATGGATACTGGAGGGGTGCTTTCTTCTTGACAATCAGAGACACACTTTTCCTAAGGAAGGTTCCAGCTACGGTTGATTTGTGATGGAAATCTTGTGCTCAATACCATAAACTTTCCCATGGATAATCCTTGTGAAGCTTATTATACAAGTGGTACATGTGATTCAGTAACATCAAATCCTGGAAAACAACTGGTCTTTAGCCATTCAGGCTATCTTTACATTTTGATAGATAACAACCAAACACTTCCTCTAAAGCAGGTAAAGCTAGAGTCAACTGTTAATTTCTATTTTAGAGCCACTCTCAACTTTGATGGAGTTTTCACGCTATATTCTTACCTAAAGAATTAGAATGCCAATGGAATCGGGACTCCAGTTTTGCCTGTGCCGGATAATATTTGGGTTGCCAGTTCTGCATTAACAGATAGTGGCACTTGTGGTTTTAATAGTATATGCACCCTTGGATCTGATAAGAGGCCAATCTGTACATGCCCCAAGGGATATTCCTTACTCAATCCAAATGACCCATATGGCAGCTGCAAACCAGACTTCATTTAAGGCTGTGAAGAAGACAAGCTAAGTCCTAGAAAGTAGAAAAGATCTTTATTATTTTGAAGTGCTAACAAATTCATATTGGATAAACCCAGAAAACTACGCGATCTTGAAGCCTTATACTGAAGATCAGTGCAGCAAGTCTTGCAGGGGAGAGTGGACAACAGCATTGTTGGTGAGAAGGCTTATATGAAAATCAGAAAAAATAACTCAACACTTCTGGATCATTGTTTGCCAATTCCGGAACCAAAGAAGAAGAATCAGGACAATTTGATCTTCATGTGGTCAGTGCTTCTTGCTAGTTCTGTGTTTGTTAACGTTATATTAATTGTTGCAATTTGTGTGGGTGTCTTCTCTATTTACCATAAGAAGCTCAGAACTCCTATGAGAAATGTTGGTGCTGTGGAGATGAATTTGAGATGCTTTACTTACCAAGAACTTGTAGAAGCTACAGATGGTTTCAAGGAAGAATTGAGTAAGGGAGCTTTTGGTGTTGGTTACAAAGCAGCTATAGAAATGGGTTCTAGCGTCCTAGTGGCAGTCAAGAAATTACATAGTTCATTTCAAGTTCATGAGAGAGTTCAAGACTGAAGTGAATATGATCAGTCAAACACATCACAAGAATCTTATTTGTTTACTTGGATTATGTGACAAGGGACTACACTGTTTACTGGTATATGAGTTCTGGAGCAACAGCACTTTGGCAAGTTTTCTTTTCGGAAACTTGAAACCTAGTTGGAATCAACAAATCCAAATTGTAGTTGGGATTGCGAGAGGACTCTGGTACTTACATGAAGAGTGTAGCAACCAAATTATCCATTGTGATATAAAGTCTCAAAACATACTTCTTGACAACTATTACAATGTGTGAATTTCTGACTTTGGATTAGCGAAAATTTTGAGAATGAACCAAAGCAGAACTCATAGCAACATCAGAGGAAAGAAATGGTATGTTGCACCCGAATGGTTTGGGAACATGCCGATCACACCCAAAGTCGACATTTATAACTTTGGTGTCATGCTACTAGAGAAAATTTGCTGCCGAATAAGCATATGGAGACAATTGTGGAAGAAAAAGCAATTTTGACTGATTGGGCTTATGATTCCTATAGGGAAGGAGAACTAGATGCTCTAGTTGAATATAATGTGGTGGTATTTGATGACAAAGAGAAGCTGTAGAGGTATGTGATGGTTGCCATATGGTGTATTCAAGAATATCCATATCTTAGACCTACCATGAGGAGGGTTACGTAGATGCTTGAGGGTGTTGTTGAAGTGCTCATTCTACCTTGCCCGTTTCTGTTTAGTAGGACAGGTTAATCCAACATTAAAGATTTATAATAGCTATGTCTGTGTCTTAGTCTTTGCTCTCTATTGCAATATGCCATCGGATCTTCTAGTTGTAGTTAAATTTTTTTTGGTCTGTTTTATAATGATCTTTGTTAATAAATAAAATTCCCACAAATTTTTTTTTTTTTAACTATTAAGCAGAGGTTTGGTAAACAGTATGGTCTGTTGTTTGTTTTTGAGATTCTATGAGTTCACTGTTTCTTGTCCTATGAGGTTGTGATTTTCCTTTTCACTGTGTCTTTTCTATTTCTTTTTATGTGTTTGCGCATACAAGAAATTTATTTGCTAATCAAACACCATAAGAAAAAGACTGGGAAAAATAAAAGTTGCATTGAAACTGAGACAGCTAAGATGGTTTGTGGTCAATACACTATGGGTTAGTGAGGGTAAGGATACCTAAATAAAATGTTAGATTTTGATAATTAGGTTCAATATATTGCATCTGAAATAATTTTGAGGTCAATAATTCCATGTTAGAGGGTTATGCTAGCTACAAAGCACAGGACTTAAAGACTTGAGGAGACAAGTGTGGCTAAGCTCAGTGAAGGTTACTGACTTACTGCACTTTCCAAATGAATGCATTAAGGTCCTGGAATCGACTCTCATCATACCTGGGAGTGGCAGTAGTTGTGGGTAGGCGACATGGAGCCATAATGCACCTTGAGACCAGTCAACATGCAGTAGTTGTGATATGTCATGAACCCTTAGGCCACTAATCCAACATTCAATCCTAAAAAATCAGCATGAAAGGAATACTCCAAAGATGAGAGAGAGAGAGAGAGCGAGAGAAAGAGAAAAGTCCTATAATTCCTAGATGTACATGAGGATTGCATGATAATCGAACTCAGAACTTGATTCCAAAACAAAGTCCATCTTAATCCAAACTGAAAGTATGAGATAATAACCCATAAAAAAATGGACCTATTAGGAAATTTGTCATTTTAGCAAACACTTGGTGTGCATAAACAAGAATGGGTAACATAGAAAAAATCTAGACAAAACTTGGAACATGACCCATTAATTTAAAGTGTAAACAGAAGCTTAAAAATGCATGATTTTAAGAAATTCCCAAATTTTCAAAACCCTAGACTAGGAAAGTGCAGAAATTCAAACAATAGAGACCAAAGAACACCTTAAAAAAAAAAACGGTATATGTGAGTCATTCATCAAGTTGGCATTTTCAGTCAATTGTTCAATTTTTTAGAGGTACTGGATTTTCTAGTTGCAGAATGGATTTGAAAATGTAAGAGGAAGTTCTAAGATTTCTCCAAATCTAAGGATGTCCTTGATTTCCCATGTAGCAGGTTCTTACGTAGCTCACATTGGCCATAAATGTAGCATCCCATGCTACTTGCAGCGGTTCAGTTTGGTGATGCCGGGTATATAATAGTTGCAGCGCCACAAAAGTTACATCCAAATCGGCCATCTTTGTCAATCCAATATGTAGCAATATATAAACAATTCACATGACTCATTTAAAAATTATTTCATGATTAAAAATTCAATCTTGCGATCATACAAACATGATTAATTTAGTTTCACAAAATGCAATAACTCAAGAGTTATAGGAAAGTAATGTTAAATTATAATGTTATCAGGTAGGAACATACAAATTTTATCCCCAAAAAAAAAAGTTGGAACATACAGATGGTTTTTTTTTTTTTTTTTTTTTTTTGGAGAAATAACATAAAAATGGGTTCATTAATGAATGCGTAGAGAGTAAATGAGAGTAATGCATAAAATCCAAAATTCAAAAATCTATTGGATTTTGACAAAACCATTACAATTTTGGTTAAAATATGTTAAATTTGTGAAGAAGAAAAAAAATAACACATACAAACATACCCTTAAGAGTTCTTAACCTAGCAAATTCAACATAAAAAAACATGAGTTTGAATTTTGATTCATTAAGTTGTGAAAATTCCAAAAATTCCCAACAATTTTCAACAAGTCCCAACAATTCTTGAAAAAAACCATTTTGAAAATGTCATGACTAACGAAGCGTTGATGTTAAGACAAACTTGAAAGGATAAATATTATTGCACACCTTAATGCACACACTTTTACACAACTAAAAAAGCAACTAAAATCACGATTTCCAACTTTTAAAATCGTAACTTAAAATCACTATTTTAGTTGTCTTTTCAATTGTGTGTAAAAGTGAGTATTAAAATGTGTTGGGTTGGTCCTAACCATTAGGATATCATTGTATAATGAATGATGCGGTTTGTTAGTTAAAAGTTTGAACCATATGGAATCACACAAATGAGACATTTTTCATGCTCTCATTTGTCAATGGAGTAACTTTGAAAAAAAGTTGGTTGTAATCTAAAGCCTACAATCTTACTCAATATTATTAACATTGCTACATATTTTGAAAATCTAACTGTATGATTGCATATTCTATAAGTTTTTAATACATATGTCAAATTTTGTGTCAGTAGATTATATTTTATAAATAATTTTAAACCACAAAAACAAGCAATTTAAACAATTTATTGATGACATCGTTATTAATTTTTAATTTTCTAAAAATTTTATAAGCATAGGGATATAAGAAGAAAATATAATCTAATGGTGAATTTTTCAGAAATCACCAGCACTAAAAAGATATTGACTAAGATTGTAGTTTTAAAATAAAACCAATTTTGTAATTAAATATCATTCTTGAAAAAATCTTTAAAAGAGATTTTGGCATAGAAAACTATGAAAGCAGAATTTTGTACTCGCCAATTAAACGAGTCTCACTCTTTCTTGAGTAATGCTACATACTATATATATATATATATATATATATATATATTCCATGCCAGTTGAATTGGAAAATTTTTGCTAGTTCTCACCTAAGCCTACCACTAATATACCCCTAATAATCTATCATATCAACAAGTGTCAAATATTTGCATCTCAAGTTTCTCCTCTTTTTTTGAATGAAAATTTTATTTTTACCGCATTTTTTAACATCAATGCATTGAGTTTTAATCCTCTGAACCAAGTTTCTGCCAAGCCCACAGAAAATTGATTGAAATATATTCGGACAAAGCGATTGTAACAAATTATTGAAAACTGTATAGCACCTCACACCTGGGCCCATTTGGGCCTGGGACTCTGGTATGGATGGACGGCCCATAAACACGGTCTCTTTCTACCCAGCAGCCCATCCCGAAGCCACAAAAGTTGCGGGCCCAAGCTTTGCCACTCTATCATTGCTCGGCAATACTTTCCTAGGCAATGATGAAAGAGCGACGTTCAAAACACCTCATCCTTTACATATTCGGTCGTGCCTCAGGAGGCGCCACTGCCGAGAATACCTGCGGAAGTGGGAACCAAGTTCCAAAGCCATTCTCACCGCTTCCCACTCCCACCTAACCACCCACTTATGATCGATAATACTGGACCGCTCGTTGCACTAACTAGAAAGTGATCATAACCTCTCCATTAACTTAGAACTATAAATATGAGAAGTTTGGGAAGATTGGGGGTTTGAAAATTTTACTAAAAAAGAGTGAAAGATAGATAGGGAGCAGAGGGAGAAGAAGGTGATTCAGGCAGTTGAGGAGAGAAAAGTGATCTCATTGAGTCTCCGTGCCGAAAACGACCCAGTGTAGAAAATCCAAACCCATCATACAAATAAGTTGTGAGTCCGAGTGAGGCCCAACCCAGTAGCCTCATTTTTGGGCGCGCACAAAAACAATTATTATTACTATAAAAACAAACATAACTACAAACAAGAAGTCAAGTTTACAAAGTGATTGAAAATCTTCCTGTACGAAGTGATAAATAATTGATTAACTAGTCTTACTATAAGGATAAGGGCTTGGTGGAACCGGTACTTCAACAACACCCTCAAGCATATGTGTAGCCCTCCTCATGGTAGGTCTAAGAAATGGGTCTTCTTGAATACTCCAAATGGCAACCATCACAAACCTCACAAGCTTCCTTCTGTCATCCAATGCTTCTACATCATATTCAACAAGAGAATCTAGTCTTCCTTCTTGATAGCAGTCATAAGCCCAATCAGTCAAAATTGCTTCTTGTTCCCCTATTGTCTCCAAATTCACGCTTCTTCGACTGCAAATTATCTCTAGTAGCATGACGCCATAACTATAAACATCCACTTTGGTTGTGATAGGCATGTTCCTAAACCATTCAGGTGCAACATATCCTTTTGTACCTCTAATGTTAGTATGAGTCTTGCTTTGGTTCATTATCAAACGTTTTGCCAATCCAAAGTCAGAAATTCGAGCATTGTAATAGTCATCAAGAAGTATATTTTGAGGCTTTATGTCACAATGGATAATCTGGGTGCTGCACTCTTCATGTAAGTACAAGAGTCCTCTTGCAATCCCAACTGCAATTTGTACTCTTAGATTCCAACCGAGTTTCGAGTCTCTATAAAGAAAACTTGCCAAAGAGCCATTGCTCAAGAACTCATATACCAATAATCGGTGTAACCCCTCATCACAAAACCCAAGCAGTCGAACTAGGTTCTTGTGATGTGTTTGACCAATCACTGTCACTTCAGTTTTGAACTCTTTATCACTATTTTCTTGAAACAAACTATCTAACTTTTTGACTGCCACAAGGACATTAGAACTCATTTGAATTGCTCCTTTGTAAACAATGCCGAAAGCTCCCCTTCCCAATTCTTCTTTGTACCCATCTGTAGCTTCTACAAGTTCTTTGTAAGTAAAACATCGCAAATTCATCTCCACAG
This sequence comes from Quercus ilex subsp. ballota, assembly GCA_032727855.1. NCBI lineage: Eukaryota > Viridiplantae > Streptophyta > Magnoliopsida > Fagales > Fagaceae > Quercus > Quercus ilex. The sequence goes on along the minus strand of CM064908.1, from coordinate 21,074,703 downwards.
CATCAACATTTAGTATAGGTCTTTTGAGCCTCTTATGATAAATGAAGAAAACACACAGACAAATTGCAACAATTAAAATAATGTTAACAAACACAGAACCACCGAGAAGCATTGACCACATTAGGATCAAATTATTCTGATTCTTATTTTCTGGTTTTGGAATTGGCAATCGATCATCTGGAAGTGTGATGGAATTATTGTTTCTGATTTTGATAAAAGCCTTCCCACCATTAAGGCTGCTGTCGACTTTCCCATTTGAGAGAGGCAGCTTCTTCTTCCAACAGCTATCACCTAATCTGAAAATGGCAACAGCACACATACAATCTTCCATGCAGGACTTTCTGCATTGATCTTCAGTATAAGGCTTCATGTATGCATAGTCTGAGAATGGCCAATCTGTATTTGTTAGCACTTCAAAAGAATAAAGATCTTTTACAGGACTTAGCTCATCTTCTTCACAGCCTTGTATGAAGTCTGGTTTGCAGGTGCCATATGGGTCATTTGGATCGAGAAAAGAGTATCCCTTGGGGCATGTACACATCGGCCTTCGATCTGGCTTGAGGGTGCATATACTATTAAAACCACAAGTGCCACTACCTGTTTTTGCATTACTGGCAACACAAATATTATCCGGCACAGACCAGATCGGATTCCAACTTCCATTGGCATTGGAAGTCCTTGGGTGTGAATATTGGGTGAAAACTCCATCAAAGTTGAGAGTTGCTCTAAAATAGAAATCAGCAGTTGAGCCTACCCTTGCCTGTCTCAGAGCAACTCTTTGGTTGTTTTCTCTCCGAAGGTACATGTAGCCTGACTCATTGAAGACCAGTTGCTCACCAGGACTCGATGTACCAGAATCACCAGCAGTAGTGTGACTTTCATAATAAGCTTCATTAGGATTATCAGTGGGTAAGTTGATTGTATGGAGAACAAGATTCCCATCATCACCCAATTGTAGCTGGAACCTGCCTTTGGAAAAGTTGATCTCTGATCTTCGAGAAGAAAGCATCCCTCCCCTTTCCATAATTTGTGCAGGTAACATCGTGTCGCTGGGATTCTTGAAGCTCTCCCATAACTTATTGAAGTTGCTATCTTCAAGCACAAAGTTGCCTGTATTGTTCATGAAACCAAAGAGAGTGCCAGTGGAATTAGTTGTCCACAACTCATCGTTTTGAGGGCCAGTAAGAACTAGCCCACGATCAGTGATTAGCTCCACTTTTGATCCCCTGGGTACAGGGTTATCTAGTCTAGCATACCAAACTACGGTTTTGTCTGGTATTTTAGCAAACCAAATGGAAAGAAGGAAGAGATCCTTTTGGTTCAGTGGGCTAAATCCGAAGGCAAAATCACCAGAAGGCGATAGCCATGAAGTGCTGTTCTCATCAGTTGCAGTGAGAGAGCTGCCAACGTTAACATAACCAGGATCGTTTTGAGCAACAGCAGAGATTGGTAGCAGAATTAGTAAGAAAACTAAAGGGTGAGGATGAACAAAAGCCATGAATAATATGATATTGGATTCATGCAAATTGCAATGCAACCAATAAATGGACTAGACACGTTTAATAGCCTATAAGTATGACACGAGAAATAAACTACTTTTCAAAGTCTTTGTTTTTTTACTGATACTTTTCAAAGTCTTAAGTACAAGTCTTTCTGATTCTCATAAAAATAAAAAATAAAAAATAAATAAAAAGTCCAAAGTCTTCCTTTCATTTTTCAATCTAGAGTAGGTCAACAATATATGACACCGAGGTTTGCTTTATTTTCGTCGTGGAAAATGGTTACAGATCATCCAGGTCGGCCATGACTTAATTTGAAGTTATTGTCGTAGTGGGAAAATACTTAAGGATTCTCGAAATATAGTGAAATTATGCTCTTCCATTTTCTTAAGAATAAATAGTCGGCAGTCGCAATGGCAACTTGTAAGAAAAATTTGTCAAGTCACGTTGTCCCTTCATGAGTCCACTTCAAATTATATATAGAGCTAAACATAATTAGTAGGCCAACTCAGTTTATAGGCTTCGTTTTTTTCTTTTTTCTTTTTCTTTTTTGAGAAACAAACACACACATACACGCAAGTGAAAAAGAAATGAGTTTTAATACCAAGACACACCACAAACTCCTTTCAAAAGCTATAATAATTTTTAAGGAAGTGTGGGGCAAATTATTCTACCCATAATATACTATTTTAAGTAATGTGGGATAATTACCCATTCTTTTTTTAAAAAAACAAACACACACACTAGGATTTTATTTTTATTACTTGAAAAATTGACAAAATTTATAGCCTAGCAATGCTAAAGTAACAAAAAAATTGTAACTTGTTAAAGTGGTATAATGATGTAAGGTTTTTTTTTTTTTTTTTGTGAATTAAAGTGTTAAGTCATGAGTAGAGCAATATTATATTAACCAATCATTTTGATACCATTTTTCTTATTTGTGAATCCCAATAAATCAAGTCATAAATTTTTTTATTTAAATTATGAAAAAATTTATGTTACTAAATTTATTAGTCACCCACAACCACTTAAATGGAAAGTATTTCAATTGGCATGTGCTTGTCTTTTGTAAAGATTAATTACAACAATAATGCTTAGGGCAGTAAATGAACCAAATCATTCATAAAAAGCTCAGGCTTGACTTGATAAAAAAAACTCGTTCTTGTTTGTTTGTTTATAAACAAGCCAAACTTAAGCTTAGGCTTGTTTAATAAACAAATCGAACCCAAGCAGAAAATATTGTTCAAGAACAAACTCATGAAAAGATAAGGCTCAATAAAAGATAAACTAAACTTAAGTTGGTTTATCATTTATGTGCTTTGTAATATGTTTGACACTGGCTTGAACAATTAACTCATATCTTACTTAGCTTTTAATTAATTGAGTGTTGGGACTACTCTTCCAAACCAAATAGATTTGATAATATACTTAATTAGTATGAGGTTAATAATGTACTTGTACTAGATCTCGATCTCAAGTGCTTGATATTGGTTTGAGTTTAAGCTTGATATTAAACTCGACTTGGCTTGACTAATGAATCAAGCCAAGCCAAGTTGAGCTCGTGTGTTTGGACTTTGTAACGAGCTTAAATCAAGCCAAGCTGAGCTTGAACATTCAATACTCAGAAAAGTTTGGCTCGTTTACATAATGCTAAGAAACACAGATACTTCAACTAATAATCATCTCTGTTCTTACATATTCATGCAAATACCCTAAGATATGACAGGTTACTTATTACGTATTTTAAATTATTTATTTATATAATGATTAATTAAGTTAATCATATTTTATCATATCTTAAATTTTCAAGGGTTTTTTAATTTTTAACACCATTTTAAAATTTCAAGTCAAATTTTCAAGAGTTGACGTGTGAGTTTGGAAGCTGGTTTATGCTTATTTTTGCTTATTTTATGTACGGCTTTGCGGCGTTTGATTTGTTTGTATGATTGTAAATTAAACACATCTCATACCCATATTGAAGCTTCAGAGTAACAATGATATTATTGGCAATGACAACAAACCTAATTCATATTCATGATGTTATGTACAGACTGCAGACTTTTACCATATTGAATGAAATATCAGACATAACTTTTAGTCATGGCGTGAAACATGAACCAAGGGAAGATCGATATAGAGATAGCAATAAATGAGTCATATTGGAGTGAAAAAACCTCCGGTGTCAAGTATGGAAACTTAGCCCACACCTCCAATCTAGCTGGTTTTGTCAAGCCTCACAAAACACACTTAGACCTAAAAACGGATCGCGTCAATTGGGTTTGGATTCAGTTCGACTAGGTTCAGGTCAGAAACTAGTCATCTTAAACGAATTATCAAATCTATACTCTAATCCAATCTTTTATGGTTTGGATTTGAACTGTATTTTTTTCACTTGAATATATATAAATAAATTTAGTCATAATATCTTTTTCTTCCTTTCAATACATGTGATATTCCAAATCATGTAAAATTGATTGGATTGGAAAATTTGAGTGTAGTTATGCGGCCATGTGCTGAGTCTAACATCGAGTGTTTATTAGTTTTTAGGTGGATCTTAGATTGCTTCAGCATTTTTTTTTTTTTCAGTTATTACTAAGAGTATTTAAAATTTAGATTAAACAATTAAATATTTTTATGCTACAATTAATTCTCAATTACAAGAATTAAATCATTGGTTTAGTGATTCACAACCTACAAAATCGGCAATGCTCTCAATAAAAATCTTATAACTTCCAGCTCCTGAAATTCAGAAGATGAAACTTACAGATTAGAAACTCAAAATTCACTTGATTCCAGGCTAAGCACAAAAAAAGCAACAGCAACCCCTATTCCTTTACCTGCAGTAGTAGCCAGTGAAGCCGAAAAAGAACTTGAACTATAATTTGACCTCAATTTCTGCACTCTCATACATATATTCCCAATCCAAGCTCTTTAGGGTCTGTCTCAACCATCCATGATGGCCTTTTGAGAGAGAAGATAAAAATATAAAGACAAATTAGTGAATTGTAGAAAAAAGATAAATAAGTGGAAAAGTTAAATTTCTGGATCAGAATTTCTTTTACTTGTTCATTACAAAATTGATTGTTCCTTGTGCAGCACGTTTGAGAAGAACTTCCCTTGCCTCAATTGCGATTCCCTCTGGCTGTAAAAGAATTGCATACAAGGTTTAAAAAATGTAAATGTAACCTTTTGATATCTAAATGATTTATTGTACAAACCTCTTCAGGAAACCAAACTCCAGGCTGTGTACTTCCCTCAAGAACAGCCATAGCAAATGCAGCTGTAGCAGCTCCCACAGATCTGAACGACATGAACTCTAGAGTTATGATATCTAACTTACAGAGACTCCAGTATACATTACTTCAATTTGTTTACAAAACTAACAGCTTCTATAAAGCAATGGAAATCTAGAGTTTGAAAGTTAATCTAAATAGCAAAATTAGGCAGGGTTTCCATTGAGCACAATAAAATCCCTGGAAAGCTAAATCTTACACAGAGAGTCTCCTGTGACTGAATATACCAACTGTATTGCGCCCATCAGAACATTCCAAATCAACCTGTTTTCAGACCCCAGCAAAATGAAACAAGCAAAAAATGTGGAAAATTATAAGTAATGATGAACAGGTTAACTGCCTAAATAAACTATAATGAATTCAAGAGATTTCCACCACCTTCTTTTGAATTATAAAAGAATTTTAAAGTGTAAAGTAATTTTAAAGTATCAGCCAGTATGACTTTTGTCATTCATTTTAGTGTCTCACCCTCATTGAAACACGCTCTCCAGCAACCTTATCAACCGATCGGACTACAGGATCAAATAGTTGAACTAGTTCTTGGACTTTACTTCTGTCTCTCAAAAACTCCTGCAACACTCAAATTACATAGGCTTATTAAATGGAGCCAAAAGCAAGGTAGTCACCATGATTGGTGGTTAATCAAATGAGTATGACATATGCCTCTTGATGCTTAGAACCTTGTTCAGGTCCTTTGTGTGATTCATTTGAAACAAATTTTATAGCACAGTACAAATTACGATACAAAAAATATTTTTATCATTTACTGCATATTAACTTCCCATAGAACTTCATAGTCAATTATTAGAACTAAATTATCTTATTATATAATTATTATAAACTCTGAGGGCCAAGTTATTGACAGTGATGGCTGAAAGAGGTTGATGTTATGATGATTTTACAACCATGATATAAATAATAAATGAAGAATCCTAGATTAGTATCACCAATTTAACTTGTGTAAAGAGTTAAAAAAAACTCTTAGTAATGTAAGAGCGTACCGCAGGAAGAAGACTTGTCATTGCTTCCATTGCCCAATTCCAGAAGAACGGTGCAGTTCCAAATCGAGCACTAACAGTTGGTACTCCTAGGACCTCACGAGCACTTCTTACTTCAGGCAAATTCCTGGGAAGAATAAAAAGGAAAAAAAGGGTTCCATTGATCAGAACTGTTATTGGAGATAAAGAAGCTTCAAGTGTTTGCATTGAACAGGTACACAGAGCAACTGATTCCACCAAAGCAGCATTAGCTATGTAAAATTGTAAACCAAAAAAAATTAAAAACAGGGCCAAGCTCATATTATTGAAAGTTGATTTGATGAAGCAAGGAAATGCCAATTACAAATGATTTATGCAATTTACTAATTCTGCTGTGCTCCACCTCGTTGGAAGCTACATTTGGTAACTCTTTACATTTAGCTAGCCTATAAAATATTAAAATCTAGGGGCTATTAGATTACTTTTAGGACAGCTTTTGGGATGGATTCATTGAGAGGCTGTATTAATGTATTTATCGACTAGCTTTGTCTCTATTTTCTTCATTAAATTGCTACAGCCAGAAATATAACTTTGATGGACATTCTGGATGAAACTCTCTCATTGTGCATGAAAATTCACTGCTTTATAATCGCCTTTTTTTCTTCTAACGGAACTTACAAAAGGTAAACATCTCTCTTTCCAATTCCTTTTCCAAAGTCAATGTTGAGCATTCCACTATAAGGCTTCAGTTTGATCGTTTCTCCTGATTGAATAGTTGACTATTATAGTTAGGCATCATATGCAAAATGCTAAACCACTAGAGAGAAAAGGAATAATTCATTTGTATAAACAGCTGCTGAAACGGACCTTTATTATATGCAACCACTTCCTCTCCAAGAAGTAAAAAGCTAGTAGCTAATATAGTTGGACCTGCACCACCACTGCCTGCTGTGTAATAGTAAAATCTGAGACAAGCATATTTGCATGTGAGCTGCCAAAACTTGCATGGGAAAAAAAGAAATTAAAGATATTTAAGTTTCTTGGACATGTAATGTAATTGTAAAGCAAACAAGAATCAATGTATGCATTTCATGTTGTGCTTGAATTTCAATCTATTTCTTCTAATTTTTTCTTTGGAACATGCATTAGTAAATAAAAATGGGATGACAATCTAACATAAACACAGCCTAACTCAACTAAGCCTTAATCCCAACTCAACTGGGGTCAGCTTCGTGGATCCTTAGGGTTGGCCACATGTACATTTTCCACCATTTTTCCAACATATTAATGATTATGAACTACTACTTAGGGGAAAAATCAGAAAAAGAAACAATTATCATGCTTCAAATCAAATAGTAGTGGGTAAAGTAGTGAGGAGTTGTTACCGTAGCCTCTCTGGCTCACCCTTGCTTTCACTTCTTGAAGCACGAACTAGCTCTGCCGCCATCACTGCCATAATAATGGTGGGAAGAGTTAGCGTTTGGCATGCAGGGCATATGAGAAGGTGTTCATCTTTCACGCAATGCTTAATCTGGCCTAACATCTATGCTTATGTGTACTATTAGAATGTACTCTGTGCTATTGGATATGTAGCCAAAAGTCCAAATGAAAGGGAAGGGTTCATGTAAGGTTGACAGTGACACAGTACTGCATTATGAACCCTTTGGTTCAATAACCCAGATAGGCATCCCAATGAACTAGATAAGGAGTTATTGAGCTCAATTAGTTGAGTTATGCCTTTAACATAAAACTCATCTTAATTTTCCAAAGCTCACCAACTTGAAATTGTCTAAAAATTTGAGAGATGCTCATAAATTGAGAGATGCTGATCTTAATTAGTTGAGTTATACCTTTAACATATATATTGATTTGAGTTCTCTTTTACTTGGCATAGTCATTGGGAGCCGTGACTTCAACGTAAGCTACTAACTGCTGATCCAAATTGTGGGACACAGGGCCTAGATGATTGTTTAAAACAATGCCCTGCAACCATGTTTAAGACTAATGGCCCTAGAGCATTATATATGAGATCATAATTATGTTAATCACTTTATGTAAAAAAATACTAATAGTTCTTATCTTGGTCAATTTTGCACAATGAAAACTATTGACTACATCAAAAGAATGAATATGACAGCACCATTGCTCACTCCTGGGTAAATTCCGGCTGTTGTAATAGCTGGAATATTTGCAGCTACTGCTCTAGTCTTGAAGGATTTAGCACGGCATGCATAGGTTGTGTCATCACAAACATCGATATAAGCTGTCTAAGGAAAGATTGAAAACACTATCTGAGATAATGTAATATGTATTATCTACGAAAGTTATCAAAGTTTTGTGTGTGTGTTGGGGGTTGAGGGGTGGTGTGCAGTATCACTTACAAAGATACAAGCTTAAGAACAGGTTAGATTTACAAACGTAGTAGTTACCTTTTTCTCACCTTGGTATGTATGGCAGCTTCCAGAACAGTGCATTTCTCTGCCTGTTGGAAAGGACCAGCAGTATGAACTACAAGATCCACATCTGCTAAGAAACTGGCAGAGTTTAAGCCTTAACACTAACAAGATACTTGAAGGATGTCACAGAACATCAAATATAAATCACAAGGGGGGGGGGGGGGGGGGAACAAAACCTCAAAACCAGGTACCCAGCGGATAATATTATTGCATTTACTCTTTCTAGATCTGTACGGCTTACGGAAAAATCTCTATAGAGGCTATGTAAAAGGACCGAGGAACTAATCTTAGTATAACTTCTGACAGATTAGTTACTGTAATCTTAATTAGATAAAGTGCAGGATGTAAAATATAAAGTCATGTAAATTGTAGGTGTAAGAAACCACATGACAGTAATTGATTTGGTGTATAGTATAAGGGCAATTTGCTTACCTCAGGTAAAAGATATCAAAATATGAACAAAATAGGTTACATATGCACTACAAAATAGCATATGGAAAGTACTTTTCAAATAAGAAAGCAATTCAAAAACTTCATGAACAATCCCTGCTATGTCAAACTTAAAATCACCGAAGATCTGCATGCAGTATGCATGTGATTGTACAACATTCAAAATACCGGGAAATTTAATGGAATTGGATATCTAAATACATTAAAGTGTTTTTACGTTTGGTATAGTTTACCACTGTAACATACCCCTTAAAGCTGCTTCCAGGCTTTTCACACTGTCAATGTTGACTTCAGCAAACTCAGACCTCCCCCCAAGTGTAGCCACCATAGAAGCACCCTTCTCCCTATCACAGGACCCAATTTAGACAATTTTACAACTCAATCATGCAAATGAAAGTACGGCAAGTATATTGTGACTCAATATGCATAACAGAAAAAGGGATAGCCATTAAATCCTTAAATTACCCATAACACCACCAGACAAGAAAGATGCTACCGACTGACAATGAAATTTTTAACCCCAAATCTAATCCAATCAGGTGAAATTAGCCATTCCAACTTCAAGGAAAATGATTTACATTTAGTACTCTTAAACATTTATGTAAAGATTAGTGTCAAGTTACATAAACATTTAGAGTTGTGGGATTTCTTTTGGTAATAGACTAACTCTAATAGTAGCAGTAGCTCTTTTCTTAACCAACATATTTAGGACTTCGATTCTTAAGGATATAAAAAGTGCACAGTTCCTGGACAGTCACAGACTCACAAATCATTTATAGAAACAATTACTTGAGTATTTGTCACTGACTCTTATTGGGACTATTTTTGTGGTGAATATGAAGAAAACCCATGTTCTTGTGATCTCCAATAACAGTTATTCTCAACTGGGCCAACATTATCCAATTGAAAAAAAAACCAAAACGACATGAAAAAAACCAAAACAACATTAAAAAAAAAAAAAAAAAAACAATAATAACAACAACAAAAGATGTTATCTATTTACCTGTTACGACCAGCAATGATGATTTGGAGGTCAGGGCAGAGCTTGGAAAGAGCAGTGGCAGTGGATCCTCCGACCCGACCCGTTCCTCCCAGCACCAAAACACGTGCATTCCTAGACTTGTCTGGGAGTTGAACCCTGTATTGGCTTTCTTGAGTAGCACAGGCCAATGCAAACCCACTCGTGCTCTTCAAATGCAACAAAGCCCGAGCCATAACCATTAACGGATTAACTAACTTACTTCTCTCTCTCCCTGTCCCTGAGACTCTTGTAATAGTAACAGTCTTATCTTGTTATCAGTTTATCGTTCGTTGGTGATAACAGGACACTGTCCTATGTTAGGGACGTGGCCTCATATGGGCCTAATACTTGTGAATGTGGAATTTACCAAAGAGATTGGATCTTGAATAATTTACGGACTAGGCCAAGCCCAATATGAGGAAGGTGCTTTGTGGGTCTAGAAAAAATGTCCAGAAAAACTTGAAAATTTTCGGACTAGACCCAAGCCCAAATGTTCAACTTCAATTGTCATTATCCAGATTTAAAATGTTTGCAATTCCATCCAAACAAATTTAATTAATAATTTTTTTACCATGAAAAGTATATTGTTTATCATGAAACAGAATTTCTCTTCCAATATATATGAAAGAAAGTGGTATTCGAGTATTTAGTTAACCTATTCAACTCTATGTAAATTAGTCAACCTGAAATTTTATGGATTGATATAATATTGGGGATGAAACTTATGACCTTAATTATGATATGCAATTCAAGCACATCAAATTTTTTGCAGTATTGTCTATTTATAAGACATTTTTCTTATTCTTTGTTGGATAAGGAATAAATTACTTCTTTAATAAGTTATAGACTTTTCTTCTGCACCAAGAAAAATAGTCTTTCCTTTTGCACCAAAAAAAACCTAAATTAATTTTTCAACCAGAAACCTAATTAATTTTGCAACAATTTGGAATTTGAGGCAACATTTAAGTGCCATTATAGAGTGTATGGTATGTGTGCGGCAGTAGTGCAGAAATTAAAACGAAGAAAGAACACAACAATTTTTTGGGGTAAAAACTGTACTGCCTTTATTATATCTTAATGAAACTGTACAATTGAAAGTCATATATTCCTTTTATAAAGGATTGAGGAAGAACATGAACCCTACAAACAACATCTAAAAACATATTTTCTTGATTCACGGACACATGCATGGCTATGATTGTGTCCATGCACCTTGTCTTCAACTCTTCATACTGCGAGCAGTGAGAACATTCATATTATCCAAAGCTAAAAGAAAACTGGTCTCGCGATTAGGAGGGGCATAATGATAATGAATAAAAAATTTATCAGCCTGATAGCTCCCCATTTTGGCAAGTACGTCAGCAACTCTATTGCCCTCCCTGTAAGTATGCTGTACTATACACTCTTCGAAGCCTTGAAGAAGATTCTTGCAATCCATCACACTGCTATTTATTGCTTTCTTTGTCTTGGAACTGTTGGTGATGAGGCTGACTACTACTTTTGCGTCTAGTTCAACAACTATCTTCTTGATCCCAACACTCTTTGCTATAATCAATCCATCACGTAACGCTGACAACTCGGCCATGACACTGCTGGTAATATTAAACCCAATAGAGAACCCTACAACCCAGTTCCCAAAACCATCTCGAATAACTCCTCCTCCTCCTGCAACTTTTCTCTGTTGAACCGATGATCCATCCGTATTAAGCTTAAACCACCCCAACGGTGGCTTCATCCACTTCACAAAAACCATCCTTGTTTTCTTCAGGTCATGTTGCTCTTCTGACGATGGCGCAGACATACTTTGAGAGTTACGACCGAACTAGAAGAATTTTGGAAAGAAAAGATAGGAGAACTGAAAAAGAACGGCGTGTAAAAACAACTCTGATGATGTGAGTTACCAATTTACGAATGTGGTATTTATAACAATTTAGTTTCCTAAACCGACTAGGAATGTGAAAATAGATATATAAATAAATAAATAAATAAACAAAAACAGCAACAACAACGTTAAAGGCAACTTTTCTAAATTTCCTTCTCCGTCTAGGACTAGGACATTCTATCTTTCAAATCTTAACTATTAATATATCATTGTTTAGATCTGGCCGTTCATTTAATTTTAGTGGATACCAGTGAAGTAGGTCAGTGTGGTTCTCCGCTTCTTCTTCTTTCTTGCGTTCTACGCTTCTTTCTTCTTCCTTTCTCAGGTTTTTCTCTCCCGTTCTTTCTCTACCCTTATATTCATTCATGGTCACATTATATTCCTTTTTTCCTATCATTCTATGTATGAAAGAAAAAGCTACAGAAGCAGCTTGACAAGAGCTTTTTGCAGGTATTTCGTCTCTACATACGATTTAGTAGTTTCTTACTTTGTTGTTTTTGTCATCAACATGTAATCTGTATGTTACTAAAAAGTTTGTATTTTGGTTTGATTTTATTTTTTGGTTGTTTTGTTACCGTAAAAATGAAGGAAGATTGAACAAAAATTTAACAAAGGATGCTTTTTGTATAAGCTGTTAGAAAACTGAATTTTGAGTTTAAAATTAACGTCTCTAAAAAAGTTTCGAGGAGTTGCGGTTGCAAAGATTTTAAAAATACTATTTTAATCTTCCGAAACACCTAACTAAACAGACTCATATTACTGATGCATATCTTGAAAGACAATCGATATACAACTATATCTTGCAGCGTAATGTTGTTTTTAACTGAATTTTGATGATACTTTTGAAATACGGCTATGACTTTTTAGATAATTTTATTATCAAATTATATGGTCATTAAATCTTCTTTTCGTACAATTTTCTTTTTTTTCATTGCATGAAAGCTTAAGGGGTGCAGAACATATTTTTATTTTTGGCTTTGAATAGCATTCTCTGAACTTTTGACTTCCTCTTGAGTTGTAAGAGTATAAATTTGTATAAAAGTCTGGATATCTTTTGGTGCTGTAAACATGGCTGGATTTTAAATGTCCTATATGAATTATGGCATATGTTTTAGATCATAAGAACTTTGTCTGTTTGTCATTAGGGTGCATGTTAATTAAAATTTCTTCCAAGTCTTGGTCATATATTCTTTTTAGAAAATTCTAATGAGCTTTTTAGTCTATATGAGTGCTTTCACAATTGATTTTAAATATGACCCTCCTGTCATGTTATTTTTTATTTCCTTTTCCTTTCTAAAGCATTAAGTTTACTCCACTCCTCGGTACAATTGGTTGTACAAAAAAGACACCAAAAGTTAACAGAATTGAGACTCCACAGTTTTTTTTTTTTTTTTTGGTTATAATGCATCCCCCATGGTGCAATAGCAACTATGTTCATTATATGGAAGGAGAAGCCATGAGAGTAGTACATGAGAAAACGTTTGTGCAGAACAAAGTTGATGCTGTATTTGCAGGTCATATCCATGCCTATGAAATTATAGGTTTTCTTGTCATTTAAACTTAATTTGATTGATTGGTTAGAGATACTAGTAAAATATGTAGGTGATGAATCATGTCTAATATAGTCTTTACTGATCCATTGGTAAATATATAAGCACATGACTAAACCATTGTTGCTAGTATTGTCCTGTATTGGTACTATCATTAAGTCTCGATTGCTTTCATCTCTAATTAGCCTAGTTTTCCTAATCAATGATGTTAGGATGATTTTACAACCACAACATAAATACTAAATGAAGAATCGTAGATTAGTATTGCCAATTTAACTTTTGTGGCTAGTGTAAAGAAACTCTTAGCAATGTGCCAATTTAACTTGTCATCGCTTCCATTACCCAATTCAGAAGAATGGTGCAGTTCCAAATTGAGCACTAACAGTTGGTACTCCTAGGACCTCACGAGCACTTCTTACTTCAGGCAAATTCCTGGGAAAAACAAAAAGGAAAAAAGGGCTCTGTTGAGCAGAACTGCTATTGCATATAAAGAAGCTTCAAGTGTTTGCATTGAGCAGGTATACAGAGAACAACCGGTTCCATCAAAGGAGCATTAACTATATAAACCACAAAAAATTAAAAACAGGCCCAAGCTCAAGTTATTGAAAGTTGATTTGATGAAACAAGGAAATGTCCATTACAAATGATTATGCAATTTACCAATTCCATTGTGGTCCAACTTGTTGGATGCTACATTTGGTAACTCGTTACATTTAGCTAGTCTATAAAAAATTAAAAGCTAGGGGATATTAGATTACTTTTAGTACAGCTTTTGGTATGGATTCATTGAGAGGCTGTGTTAATGTATTTATCAATTAGCCGTGTCTCTCTTTTCTTCTCTAAATTGCTACGGCCAGAAACAATAAATTTGATTGACATTCTGGATGAAACTCTCTCATTATGCATGAAAATTGTGCCTTTTTTTTCTAACAGAACTTACAAAGGGTAAACATCTTTCTTTCCAATTCCTTTTCCAAAGTCAATGTTGAGCATTAAGGCTTCAGTTTGATTGTTTCTCCTGATTGAATAGTCGACTATTCTATTTAGGCATCATATGCAGAATGGTGAACCATCTGGAGAGAAAAGGAATAATTCATCTGTATAATATTTGCTGAAACTGTCCTTTAGTATATGCAATCACTTCCTCTCCAAGAAGTAAAAATCTAGTAGCTAATATAGTTGGAACTGCACCACCACTACCTGCTGTGTAATAGTAGAATCTGAGACAAGCATATTTGCATGTAAGTTGCCAAAACTTGCATGGGAAAAGAAGAAAGTAAAGGTATTTAATTTTTTTTATGGGTCTTGTAATTATTAAGCAAACAAGAATTGATGTATGCATTTTATGTCATACTTGAATTTTAATCTATTTCTTCTAATTTTTTACTTAAAGAGAATGCATTAGTCAATCAAAAATCAGATGAGGATATTGGGCTGATCAATGAGAATAATAGGTTGACAATCTAATGTAAACACAGCCAAACTCAAGTGGGGTCAGCTTCATGGATCCGTAGGGTTGGCCACATGTACATTTTTCCAATATATTAATGATTATGAACTACTACTAGGTGAAAAAATCAGAAAAGAAAAAATTCTCGAGCTTCAAATCAAATAATAGTGGGGAGTTATTACCATAACCTCTCTGGTTCACCCTTGCTTTCACTTCTTGAAGCGCCAACTAGAACTGCTGCTATCACTGTCATAATAATGGTGGGAGGAGTTATTATTTGGCATGTAGCACCCCAGGGCAGACATTAGAAGGTTTTCCTCTTTCACTCAATACATAAACTTATGTGTACTATTAGAAACAATTTTGTGCTATTGCGTGGGTAGCCCCAAGTCCAAATGAAAGGGGAGGGTCCATGTCAGGTTGACAGTGACACAGTACTGCAATATGAAACCCTTTGATTCAATAACCCAGATAGACATCCCAATGAACTGGATGGGGAGTTATTGAGCTTAATTAGTTGAGTTATACCATTAACATACATCTCATCTTAAATTGCCAACACCCACCAACTTGAAATTGTCTAAAAAATATCCCTTTTTCCCATTCAGGTTCACCTAGAGACACATAGGGACAGATATGAGAGATGCTCATACAAACTCAGAGCATGTCTTGTCTAAGTAAGTCTCACACTGTAGTGTATATGTATTGATAGGAGTTCTTGTATACTTGTCCTATTCATAGGGAGCTGTGACTTCAACATAAGCTACAAAATGCTGATTAGAATTGTGGGACACAGGGACTCGATGATTGTTTAAAACAATTCCCCACAAACATGTTTAACTAACGGCCCTGAAGCACTGTATATTTGTATATGAAATCATAATCCTGTTGATCCGTTTATATAAAAAATACTAATAGTTCTTATCTTGGTCAATTATTTTTGTTTAGTATTATTTATTTTCCAGAATGTATGCACAAGGGTGTGAAAACTATTGACTACATCAAAATAATGAATATGACAGCACCATTGTTCACTCCTGGGTAAATTCCGGCCGTTGTAATCGCTGGAATAATAGTAGCTACTGCTCTAGCACGTCATGAATAGGTTGTGTCATCACAAACATTGATATAGGCTGTCTAAGGAAAGATTGAAAACATTATCTGAGATAATGCAAAATCTGTGTGTGCAGGCAGTATCACTTTCAAAAGGTACAAGCTTAGAACAAGTTAGATTTTCCAACGTAGTAATTACCTTTTCCTCACCTTGGTATGTATGGCTGCTTCCAGTACAGTGCATTTCTCTGCCTGTTGGAAAGACCAGCAGTATGAAGTGAACTACTGCTGATTCCAGGGTTTTCGCATTGTCAATGTTGACTTCAGCAAACTCAGACTTCCCACCAAGTGTAGCCACCATAGAAGCACCCTTCTCCCTATAACAGGACCCAATTTACACAATTTAACAACTCAATGGCACAAATGAAAGTACTTAAGTACGTCAAGAATATTGCAACTCAATCTGCATAACCGAAAAAAAGGATGGCCATTAAATCCTCGCAAGACCACCAGACAAGAAAGATGCTACTGACAGATGATGAAATTTTTAACCCCAAATCTAGTCCAATCAGGTGAAATTAGCCATTGCAACTTCAATGAAATTGAAGTTAGTACTCTTAAACATTTATGTAAAGATTAGCGTCAAGTTACATAAATATTTTTAGAGTTAGAAATAACTGTGGGATTTCTTCTTGAAGATTTCTTATAGTAATAGACTAACATATTTAGAATTTGGGTTCTTAAAGGTATAAAAAGTTCACAATTCTCCATTGCTCTTAGACTGTCACAGACTCACAAGCCATTATAGGAACAATTACTTGAGCATTTGTCACTGACTCCTATTGGGACTATTTTTGCGGTGAATATGAAGAAAACCCATGTTCTTGTAATCTCCAGTAACAGTTATTCTCAACTGGGCCAGGCCAACATTATCCAATTGAAAAAACCAAAACAACATTTAAAAAGATTTTATTTGTTTATCTGTTACGACTAGCAATGATGATTTGGAGGTCGGGGCAGAGGTTGGAAAGAGAAGTGGCAGTGGATCCTCGGACCCGACCCATTCCTCCCAGCACCAAAACACGTGCATTCCTAGACTTGTATGGGAGTTGAACCCTGTCTCACTCTTATAACAGTAACAAATAATAACAATCTTATTATGTTATCAGTTATCATTAGTGATAACGTGGCACTTTTAATGTCCAAGTTAGTGATGTGGCTTCATATGGGCCTAATGCTTGTGAATATAGGACTTACCTAAAGGCTAAAGCCTAAAGGTCTGTGGGTCTGCTCACACTAGAAAAATTATCTTATAAACAGAATATTTTTGGTCTTTCAACCATGGTTCAACTTCAATTTTCATTGTCCAAATTTAAAATGTTGCAAAGTCATCCAAACAAATTAAATTAATAAATTCTTTACCATTAAAAGCATATAGCTTATTATGAAACATAATTTTTCTTTCAATATATATAAAAGTAAGTGGTGTTCAAGTATTTGGTCAGATCATTTCACTTTATGTAAATGAGTCAACCCAAAAATTTCATGCACTAATAATATTATTGTATGATGAAACTCGGGATCTTCAGTCTTAATTATAATATGTCATTCAAGTCCATTAAACCCACTACCTAAATATCCTTAAAGAGACTAAATATAGTTTCTTCTTTCAAAGTAAACATAGACAAACTAATCTGTTTATTGCTTGCCTCAAAAAATGTAGAAGTTTTACCTTTAAAAAGTGTTGTTGATTAAGTGGCATAGTCTTCCATATAAAGTCAGGGTGATTAAAAGTGAACGATTAATATATAAGCATGTGAATGGTAATCATTTGAAGGATTTTTCTTTTTCTTTTTTTTTTCTTTTTTTTTTTTTGGGAAGGATATATATTTTAAGCCAGCCAACGTAAACCTACGTGATATTTAACTGTTATTTAAAATCCCTCTCCTTTTTGTTTTATATTCTTAATTTTCAATTTTATTTAAAAACAAAAACAAAAAGACCGACTTATATATGAAACGTAAAGACTCCGGAATTAATCCGAGTGAGAGAGGGACTAGTCAAGAGAGGAAAGAGAATGGCAAAAAAGTAAATATAATATCACCTTATTATAAATACGACCTTTGTGACCTGAAACAAAAACAGAAAATCTAGTAGTGATTCTTGTTTCCTCTACAAATACAATCCTTGGATTAGTTTCTTTCTTTTTTGTTCTTCAATTCGTTTTCTATTATAGTCTGGTTCTTGTTTGATTTCCCAGAAATAGAATACTTTCTTCTAGTTCCTTGGATTAGTTTCTTTCTTTGGTCTGTTCGTGTTTTCCTATGAATAATCAAAGCATGTCACGTTGTAGAAAAAATCAAGAACAAAGTCTTAAATCTTGGAGTTGGAGAGCTTCTAATAAATATTTTATGCAAACCCAGAAGAGGAAATATAGTGTGCCTTCTTGGGAAAAAGGGTTTTGCTTTGCGGTGGGTTCAATGCCATGGAGTAGGTTATTGGAGGCCAAAAAGTACATATCCGAATCTGACAAGGTGATGAAGTGGAACGATTCAGCAGGAGAGAAGGCCTTCCACAGTGCAAAGAGTAGGTATTGGGCAACAATCAATGGCCTCCAATGCAATATTTCCTTGCCCAATCCAGATATTTATATCGACAATATTGATTGGGACTCCGAGGTTGATCCTCAACTTTTTCTGGACTTGGAAGTCGCTAAGGAACAGAAAAATAATAATGTGATTGACAATTCTTGTCAATTAATTTTGGACCAACCCATCAAGCCAACTGGTTGGGATATATCATGTAGTGATATTATTTTTAACAAGTCTTTGACTGGTATGATTGTAGGAGATTGTGGGGTTGGTGAGAATAATAAGAATGGTATCAATTCATGGGAGTGTAGCAATTATCTTGGTGCAAGTGATGACAATGATTGGAAAGTTGTGGCAAAGAAGAATGAGAATTGTAGGAGAAGAGTGTATGGCAATGAATGCAAGCCCCCAAGGCCAAGGTGTATGAATCCAAGGTTTCAAGCGGATCATGGGTTTCGAAGAAATTAACATGGGTGGAAGACTTTAAAGTAGCCAAATAGGAGTCAAGGTGGAGCCATTGATGTAGTTTGTAAGAAATTGTTGCTGATATCTTTTTGATGAAGCTTTAGCTTAGTTTCTCTTATTCTTCTTGGAAGACTTCTTTTTCTTTCCTTTTTTTGTTTTTTTTTTTTTTATTGACCTATTGGAAGACATTGTACTACGTATGATTTATATATATATATATATATAATATACAGCGTGTGTGTTTGGCATTGGCTTAAAAAATCAACTTTTTTCACTATTCAGTTTATTTTTTCTATTATTCAGCTTATTTTTTCTAATATTTATAAGTCTCATTGCACTTTTTGATACTTTCAGTAAAAAAATTTCAATTTCAACTAAATAAATTGTTCCCAAACAGACACAAACATATGATTATTTAGTATTTAGTATTCCTAGTATGTTTGTTATTATCTTCTGCATCGCCAGAGATTGTTTTGCTGGGATTTAAATTTGTTAGAGATGATTAACTTTACAGGACACCATAGGGGGTCTATTTTGAGTGACTTCCATAGTACAGTACGTATTGGAGGTTGGAACAGGAAAACCATGCAACCAAGTACATGCTGACTCAATTTTAGCACCAATAATTTATGTAAGACTATATCACTTCACCGAACGCATCATTTGCACTGGTATATTTCAACATGTTTCTTTCTATTTGCATTGAAATAAATAAATGTCTTCATCTTATGATTTAGATTAATATTTAGGATGGAATTATAACATTTTAAATTTGGATGATAAAAATTGAAATTTTTTTTTAGAGAAAATAAAAATTGAATATAAATCATATCCAGTGGCGACGCCACGTTGCGTTCAGAATTTAATTTTAATTATTTGTTTACCCATAAAAAAAATAAAAAAATAAAATAAAATAAAAGGAACACCCTCAGCCAAATCAGGAACACTCTCAAAATTTTGAACTAAAATATTTTTTAAAAAAAAAATTTTGGTTACAGAGCAAGCCCAAAAAATTAAAAAGGCCCAACATCAATCCTAAACAAAACCAACTCCAACCAGATTTTTAAATCAAAATACATTATTAACTAAATATCCAACAAGCCCAACCCAAACAAATTCTCCAAAAAAAAAAAAAAAAAAAAATTGCAAACCAACCAAAACCCAATGCCAATACGCGTCCGCCGATTAAAATCAAAAACATAAAATCAGAAACTAACCTAACCTAAAATCAAAAACCACCTAAAGAAAACAAAAACCTCAACAATGCCTTAGCCTCCGCCTAAAAGGCTGAAACCTCATCATCAAGCAGCGCTTGACGCGGCGACAACGCCTCCACCTGAAGGCTGAAACTCGAGCAACTAAGCTTGGATCGGGCATCAGAGATCGGTTCGATCGGATCAGAGCTTGCAACGCCGATGCTTGGCCTCGAACCCTTCCTCACCTCCGTCGCCTC
The DNA here is from genome assembly GCA_032727855.1 of Quercus ilex subsp. ballota. Taxonomy (NCBI): domain Eukaryota; kingdom Viridiplantae; phylum Streptophyta; class Magnoliopsida; order Fagales; family Fagaceae; genus Quercus; species Quercus ilex. The sequence goes on along the minus strand of CM064908.1, from coordinate 21,054,563 downwards.
GACGTGCTGCCGCTGCCCGCGGCGCCGCACCTCAGGCCTCCCTCAAGGTATTTTACACTTTACTTCTCTCTCTTTTTCTCTCTTAATCTTTGGGTTTTGCTGTGGAGTGGATTGTGCCATTGTGATCTGAGAGAGAGCTTATAATTATTCAAGTCTTTAGTGTTTAAGTCTATTATCTCTCTTTAGTCTTTTAAGTCTTTATTTGTCCCTTTTTTTTTTTTTTTACTTTATCCGTATGTCATTGTGACGGTGGTGTTGGTGAGTTTGCTTTTTAGTGTATTGTGATTTGTGATCTTTTAAGGTGCAGTTTGGCTTCAACGTCTGCATCTAGAGTCTGCGTTTTCCTCCTTTTTTTTTTTTTTTTTTTTTTGGCCGCTTTGTTTGACTTTGGAGACAAAAAAATCAGTGCATGAACAGTGCGTGCACTGTTCACGCACTGTTTATGCACTGTTCATGTAATAAAAAATATTAAAAATGGGTCTCACGATACTGTTTACACATTTAAAAATTATTTTGCTACAGTGTTTTCAGTTTTCAGTTTTCAGTTTTCAGTTTCAGCAACAATAAGTTCAATCCAAACGGACCCTAAGTCTGATTTTCTCTCTTTAGTCTTTTAAGTGACTTTATCCGTGTGTCATTGTGATAGTGCTGTTGGTGGGTTTGTCTTTTAGTGAATTGTGGTTTGTGAATTTATTTGATTGGCTCCTTTTGTGTGAATCTTGTCTGTTGTGTTGAGTGGGGGTAGATGTCTAGATGGGGCCACGGGACCGTATGGTGTGGGGTGAGATATTAAAAAAAAATTAATGAAGCAATTAAACATTAATAATTAATAATTTAATTAAATAATATATTATAAAAAATAAACAAATTAAATTATGTTAGGTTAAACAATAATTAATAATTTTATAATTAATGAAATAACAATACAATAAATTATAGTTTATAAAAGACAAACAAATTAATAAAACAATTAAACAGCTATAATTAATAATTTTATTAATATTTCAAATGAACTTATAGTTTATAGTTTATAAAGAATGCAAATTTGTTTTGGTTTTAAGAACAGTTTTTTTTTTTTTTTTTTTTAAAGCACAAACTTCATTCCGGCCAAATCTTGAATTTCATCCAGTATTTTCCGAAATGTCTCGAAACACCCTAAATAGACCAAAATGACCTGAAATTTGTTCAAAGTGGAATAGGATAGGTTACTGTTCTGGTTTGTCCAGGAACACCCTTGACAAAATTCCTAGAGTCGCCACTGATCATATCCAAGGAGCATAAATATACTTCTTGTACGAATGAGATCTAGATTTGGAATAAGGTCATCTCTTTTTATTTGTTTATATATAAATATAATAGACTTTTAAATTTATAGCGTCTACTCCATAATAATTGCTCTTTAATCTTTACCATTAGACCAAAATATCAATTAAGTTTCAGTATAACTAGAACTTACAATAGTTTCTCATTTCCAAAAAAAAACAACAACAACAACAACAGATTTTTATTTTATTTTTTAAAATGTTTTCCATGGTTAATAGGGTTGTGTATAAAAACTATATTTAGTGCGGAGCAACCTATTAGTTAATTTTAAAGAATATAATGCAATAAAAGTTAATCCAACGGTTTTAACAGGGTTTTACAGAAAATCCTAACAAGAACTATTGCAACCTATTAGTTCATTTTAAAGAATATAATAATGCAATAAAAGTTTTTTTTTTTTTTTTTTTTTTTTTGAGGACCATAATGCAATAAAAGTTAATTGAACAGTTTCAACAGGGTTTTACAGAAAATCCTAACAAGAACTATAAGAACCTTATCCAACACTTGCCTTGGAGCACATGCGATTCAAGTTTTTAAACAAACTAAAATTTTCTTATTAAAAAATAAGAAAAACATATAAATATTATTTCTTTCTATCATAATTTAAGGGGAAAAAATGGATTTTAAAGGAGAATGTGAAAAATTATAATAGAAGGAAGGTTTTTTTTTTTTTAAATCGGTAACATAGACACTCACCCAACACCAATATAATGCAACGAGTTTAAAGACACTTAACCCACAATCTCACCCCCCTTGTAGAAGAAAAAAAAAAAAAAGTTGTGAAAATGAAGAGAGAAAAAATGATGGATTTTAGACGCGTATACAATATATGAAAAAAAGTACATATTTGTATTATTGTGTCAATTTCTCCTCATTATACCTTTTTTTTTTTTTAAATTCTTGTGTCAATAATTTCTACTAGAACTAAAAGCCTAAAGAGACTATAAGGACTAAGGAGTGGTCCAAGACAAGGAGATGACTGCAATCGTACCTACTGCACTATTTATGCAGAGGTCATGTTGTGGTTATGACGAAGCGACTTCAAACTCAGATACAGTTTTGAGTCCAGTGTTCCAATGAATTGGGACCTGAATATTTAATATAAGCACATGTCTAAATTGAGCGTGTGTTTACATTTTGTCCTATCCAATACAGTGGAGTACTAGAGAAAGGCAGTACTAGTGAAGAAAAACTTGATGGGGGTGGGAATTTTTTTTGCCTCTAGCTAATTAAAGATGAATGTTATATTCTTAATATTTTCACAACGAAATATAGGTAATTAGTTGTTATCAATTCTAATTTTAATTTATCATTGAAATTACTTTTTTTACCCTACTAATAACAATTCGTAATTATTTTTCACTTAAAATCTTTTATAAAAATATCATGAAAATATTCTGAAGATAACACTTCCCTAGCTAAAAGCTTTCTTTTTTCTATATGCGGTTTTGTGAACAAGAACTTGCAGACAAAAGAGACGGAATTCTGTAAAGTAATGGCCCTCATCATGACCCTTTTAGAATATCTCATTTTAATTAACGCATTCGTGATTAATTTTGTACACGCTTGTTTGGCTTCTTCTTTTTTCTTTTTTTTTCCCTAACTTATTTAGTTTATTTGTTTATCTTATTAATTTATTTCTTAAATAAAATAAGTCAATAACCTTTCAATTAATTTTTTTTTATTTATCTAAACTACACATTTGGTCTATATTTTTTACACTATATTTCAATTTATTTCCTAATACTTAAATTATGACAATTTGGTCCTTAACCTTTCAGTGTCGTGTCAATTTAGTCCATACTGATATCTCTTGGATGAAAATTACTAACATAACAAACAAACAAAATAAAAAATTAGTTTATTACCACACAATAGAAACTAATTTTTTATTTTGTCTGTTAACCACATCAGAAATTTTCATCCAAGAAATAACGATAGGAACTAAATTGACACGACACTAAAAAGTTAGGGATCAAATTGACACAATTAAAATGTTATGGACCAAATTAAAATATAGTGTGTAGGGGCCTTTTTTGTTGTGCGTTGGGCTGAGCTGCCTGCCGCGGTAGTAGGCCCGAGTATTTTGAGTAAGGGAGTTGAGACCGGTCCAACTGGAACTCAACTTGGGCCGGCTTGTGCGCAAACGTTGAGTCCAAGTCCAAGGGAAGACGCTGCGAAGTGGGCTTATCCTTTGTTCCTGCCGCAGGAATTTTTCTCCAGTTTCTGCTGCAGGATTGACTTTTCTGCCGCAAAAGGAACTATTCTCCAGTTCTGCCACAGGTCTAACTTTTCTGCTGTGCAACAAGACTTTCTACCGTGCAGTAAAACCGTCTGTCGTACAATAAAAGTTTCTGCTATGCAGTGAAGCTGCCTGCTGTGCAATAAAGCTGTCTGTCGTGCTTTAAAGCCTTCCACAATGTGAATGACTTCTTCGTTTTTACTGCAGAAACAATTTTCTACTTCCTGCGCATAAACAAATCTAAACCCAAAGAAAATATCCATCAAAAAAATGTTAGTTTAAATGGGTTAGCATATTCTCAAATACATACATATATGAGTATATATACTTATACGTATTCACATATACATATATATAAAATATATTTTGCAGAACATGAGAAACAGAGTATATGTATATATATACTCACAGCAGGATAATGGTTAGTTTGTGTCAAAAGCAAAATACATAATAACAAATAGAGAAGAAAACTTTGGCAGAAAAGGTTTAACACGGTAAATATAATAAAAAGGTGCTACGGCAGAATAACAGGTACAGCAAGTAAAGACACCACAGCAGGCAACTGATGCGGCAGACGTGATAAAAACATGCTATGGCAGGATGACTAAATACGGCAGATATAAGTTATAATGAGAGAAATCCAATATATATTTGCAATCAAAATTAAGTATTAAATCTGCCCACAGAATAAGTAAACCAAGAAGGAACCCAAACTCCAACTTCAACAACCTTATCATGGGCTCTTGCAGTAAAAGTTGTTCATTTTGGAGAATAGGCCTAAATGGCTACTAGCTATTACTTTTGCAGATTTCAAAGAGTGGGTTTGCTAAGAGGGAGGGAAAAGATGGTCTATTGATGCATGCCCCTATTCCTGCCGCGTTTTCTCTCTTCTTTTTCTTTCTTTCTTTCTTTCTTTCTTTTTCTCCCCTCTGGGTGTTTTTCTTCTTCCCCTGTTTTTTACTCTTTCCCCTGTTTTTTCCTCCACTTCGGTCCCCCTTTTCTACTGTGGCTACCTCTCTTTTATAGTGAGCTAATTCAATGGGATTTCTCCCTTTTACCCCTAGGGCTTCACCAAGTGTTTTTGGTTTGTTGTGGGCATCCTTTCAAGATTACCCATCCACCCATTGGTTGCCACTGTCATTCCTCAGAATACATCAGTTGCACCATTACTTATTCCACGACAAAATTCCATTTTATTTGTTCTTGTCGTATACCTCTACCTCACTACCTAGCTCTATGGCATGCATCAGTGGTCCCAACCATTTATTACTTCTTTTGGATAAGATATCATCCCAGCAGGATATGTTCCCAAAAGAAGTCATGGCAGGAAACCAAATATAGACCCCCTTTTCCCCCCACCACCAAACCACGCCCTCTGAATCTCTTTGATCGTGGGCCCACCTCCTTTGTATTGGCTGGGTATAGGTTGGTGGTGCCCCGGCCCTTCTGTTCTTGCTCCATTGTATTTTGTTTTTGTCTCCCACGTCATTCCTGCCGCAGCAAATCAGCTCTGTTTTGTCCTGCTGCAAGTCTTCCACACGTTTCCTGTTGTGTTTGTCATTTTCTTTAGTTTGGGCTTTTCTTTCCTTCACGCGTCTCCTGCTGCTAACACTTCTTGCTGCTCCTTGTTTCCTTTCATCGTTCTTTTTCATATCAATTTTCATGCCTATCTTTTTTTATACATAAGGATTTGGGCCTTGCTCTTCATTGGGCTTTCTTTCTCATAAGCCTTTGGGTATAGATTTGCAAAAATGGGCATCAACATTTAGCCCCCTGAGCATATGGATTGCTCCTGCAATTCGTATGCGAAACTCATGCAGTTTTTCTTTTGCGGGTTGTTTAACAACTCACATGCGAATGCTTCTCTTCTTTTCTTCGCGTGCCTGCTGTTTCAATATTTACTCTCCTTGGGCAAGTTGTTTTCTTTCTTTCTACAATTTTACGACCCTCCAAGGGTAGCCAAAAAGTTGTTGTTCATGGGGGTGGTGCTGGGTCTGCTAGGTCTCTTTGGGCCTGCTGTGTGCTTTCCTTTTGCCCTTCATGACTTGTGCCTGCTAGGCCTCTTTGGGCCTGCTGTATACTTTCCTTTTGCCCTTCATGACTTGTGCCTGCAAGGCCTCTTTGGGCCTGCTATATATTTTCCTTTTGCTCTTCATGACTTATGCCTGCTGGGCCTCTTTGGGCCTGCTGTATGCTTTCCTTTTGCCCTTCATGGCTAGGCCTCTTTGGGCCTGCTGTATGTTTTCCTTTTGCTAAATTCCATTAACCCAGTACTATCATTGGACTTGTACTATGCAGTTTCGGGCTTCCTTGGCTCATTTCATTGCTTTCGGGCTCCTTTGTCCCATTTTTTCTTTTGGGCATCCTCGGCCCGTTTCATCACTTTCGGGCTCCTTTGTCCCATTTGGGCTCCTTTGTCCCTTTTGGGTATCCTCGACCCGTTTCATCACTTTCGGGCTCCTTTGTCCCATTTGGGCTCCTTTGTCCCATTTTATTCTTTTGGGCATCCTCGGCCCATTTCAATTCTTTACTCCCATGGGCTTTTACTAATTTCATTGGGCTTCCCCGGCCCAACTACTGCATACTCATCCTTGGGGCTCATGGGCTTGCCATCAACCCCTACTCTCTTTACATTACTTTTGAGCCTGTCACGGCTCATTCTTACTTTTTCATGTCATACACTGCCCATGGGTTTGTTATTCTCTCTTTCCTGGCTCCTTTAAGCCCGTTTGCTCCCTCAAGGCCCATTTGTTTATTTCATGGACCTGTGATCCATTATTCCTGCCGCTTGGGCTTAATGGTTTTTTTTTCTCACTTTACTAACTCTTTTCTTCCCATATGGTTTTCATTCAAAGGGATTGTTGATGATGATGATGTGTGCATCCTTCTCTTCATCATTTCTTTACTTGTTTTTTGGTTTGCTTCTTGAAAATTCCTTGTGATCTTGAACTTCTACAATGGTACTCATTTCTTTATGTCTGCGGCAATTTGTATTCTTATTTCTTTACATTTCTGTAGCAGCACGTACTCATTTCTTTGCTTTTGTAGGGATAAATACTGATTTTTCTGCTTCCGTAGAATATGTAGACACTTTCTGCTGCGATACATGCACTTATTTCTCTGTGTTAATGCACATCTTACTCTGCTTCTGCTAGAGCATCATCTATACTGTAGGAAGTGAAGGTTATGGCAGATTCTGTGGCAGAAGAGTTAGGCTTGACTGCTTACTTTCCCCACGTATTCCTTAGCCTCATCTCTTCATCTCTTCATCCTTTCTTGTTGGGTTCTTCTTCATTATGATGTTTTACATTTTTCTCATCTCTGCAGAATGCTCAAAATTGGTTCTTTTGGATTCCTTAACTCTTCTTTCTGCCAACTTTGCGAACAACACTTTTGCGGAGCAAGGATCCTTCTTACAGTCTTCATTTTTCTTTTCTTTTAGCCACTTAAGGTTGCTTCACTTCGGGCTTCATTCATTCTCTAAAAATAGAGAAAGTGTTGTCTTCTACTACCTTCGCATCTAAGCCGACGACTGAAAAGAGTTTCATCAAAACTACTCTGCCACATCACTTCCTTCAAGTAGAGTTCTTTCACAAGAGGAAAGCTTCCTCTAAGTGTGTAGATCAAAGGGTGACTTCACTCCCTTTTCTTGTGCCTTCTTCTTCTCTTTGCATTCACGTATCTTCATTTCTTTTTCTTAAAACAAAGCGTAAAGCTAACATTGCAAGCCCTTATCATAATGGAGTAATCTTTCATTTGCTAATAATACTTTCTGCTGTGTTGAAAAACACATGTATTCTTTGCCAGGATGAAGTTTCTGCGGAGAAAGATGTTGGGCCTTGTGGAAAGGCAAGTTTCTTTCAGTGATGATGTATTTATGGAAGACCTCCTTATTCGGAGCTGCTACTGACATGGGCAAATGTATTGTTGCAATAATAGAGGACCTTTTAGCCCCCAAGATCATCAATACTCTTGTAACTCTGCTGTTTGTATTACGGCCTGTTTATGATTCTGCCATAAATTCTGGTCCTGCTGCAAAATTGATCTTCCCGCAGAAGTGACTGAGTCTGCCACTCATTTTAAGGTGCCTACAAGTGGTGCCGCTATAGATATTTTTTTCCAATGGGAAATGAGGATGCTTTTATGAGAAATCTTCACTTTTCTAAACACTTTCTTTGTCATTCTGCCACAGCAACTATTAATTCCTTCGTGTTTGCTTTTTTTTTTTTTTTTTCCTAAAACATATTCTTCTTGTCATTCTGCCACAGCCGCTGTTGGTGAGGATATCACTGCCTCTTTGATGAAAAACGCATAGACGTTGTGAACTAAATCTCTTAACTTTGTTGTAGTCTTCCGCAGATCTTATTTCTCCCAATTCTTCTTTCTCATGTTGCTAAGCTTGGCTGTGTCTCTCCAATTCTTGTGGTCTGCCATTGAATGCGTTGCTCGAGAGATGTTTGGACTTCATCGTTGATTTCCACCTTTTGTGCCTGTTGTGAGTTCCTTTGTCACCCAGCTTTTCTGCGGAGCACTCTTGGAGTTTTAAAGTCTCACGAAGAGCATTTATTTTCTGCTGTAGTGCTTGTTGGTTCACCTTTACATATGTTTCTGCCGTATCTTTCTTCATGGCAGGCCAGTAGTAACCCATTTGCAGCAGACATCTGTAAAGCCTTTTCTTCCTCTGGTGCTCCCCACACTCTCCTGAGTGTACTTCTTTTATCATTTCTTTTGCTTCTTCAGGGCCCAAACATCTTAAAGGGTCCCCACCGTACCCTTTTTTGAAAAGGACCATATCACGCAAAAAATATCGTGTTGCCAACCTCTTAAGCTTGTATATTTTGCTGTGTTTTTTTGCGGCAGGATGCCTTCTGTCAGGTACTGCATGAATGGGCTTCTCCAGTCTCCGCTGATGAACACAATGTAATTTTTCTCTCTGTTTGCCGCAAGCTGGCAGGTCCCACACTGGGTTTGGACTTGATCTGCATCTTTACCCATACTTGGCCAATAAAAGTCTGCCCTCTAGAGTCTGCAGTAAAGGCTGACTTCCCCGCAGGATCCATAAGTCTTGTCATATACTTCTTTTAACTTTCTTTGGGCTTCCTCCTGCCGTACGCACCTGGACAAGACACCACCTGGCATCCTGCGGTACAATTCTTCTCTCACTAGGACGTAGTCTTTCAATACTTTTAGTTTTGCGTCATTTCCTTCCTTCATCAAAGCTTCTTTTATGGGGATCTGCCGGTCCCCTTCGCACTGTTCTTCTTTGAATCTTTCTTTTGGCCTCTCAATTATGGACTCTTTTCTCTTGCTGACCTCTACTCTGGTGCTATCCCCTTCGAACATTATTTGCGAGCCTAGTGCGGCCAAAGCATTGGCAAACTGATTTTCATTCCTTGGAGCATGTTCTATTTCAAAAGTTGAAAACTTTTCTTCCATCTTCTGGGCCATTAATGCACCAATGGCACATGAATTGGTGGCTAGGTAGAGTAACAATGGCTTTTTGTGGATTGGGGCTTGCACCGTAGGAAGGTTCATCATGATCTGTTGTAGCCTTTTGAAGACTGCATGTTGTACTTCTTTCCTCAAAGCTTTGCCCCTTCTATCTCAGCGTGGAATACCCTGGCAGGCAGGGTGGAATGCCCTGGCAGGCTGTATGGAACACCCTGGCAGGCTGTGTGGAACACCCTGGCTTTGGCCCTTCTATCTTAGCGTGGAATTCCCTGGCAGGCAGTGTGGAACGCCCTGGCAGGCTGTGTGGAACACCCTGGCAGGTTGGGCTACTAGCTTGGCCTCGCGGTCCACATTCAATGTATGCACTATTAGCCTAAGATCCCATCCTGGCATTTTCACTGTAATCCCATGCAAAGACATCTTTGGATTTTTTTTCAGCAATAGTATCAATTATGATTTCTCCTTTTCTGAAAGTCTTGAGCTAATTGAGATGGGTCTTGGTTCCTGTGGGTCCGACCCCAGGTTAAATTTCCTCCAATTTTTCTTCTGCCACAACCTATACATCCTTTTCTGCCACAACTTCTTTGTTTTTCCCTTCATTACTATCCTCCTCCAAGCTTTCTTGAACCACGCAACACACCAAGCTTTTGTAGAAGATACATGATGTTGCTGCTTCATATTGATACTCTAAGCACTTTGCGGCAGACTTTCTAAATTTACTGCAGAATGGGCCTTAGCCCCCAGCATGTGAGATAACTGGATGAGTCTTTGGCTTTTTAAAGAAAACTTCCCAAATTTTGTTGCAGAATGAGACAGCCCCCAGTATACAAGAATAAGCCCTTAGCTTTCAGCAGGAGGCCTCCCATGTTTGCCACAGAATGAGCTTTAGCCCCCAGCGCATGAGACAATTGGATGAGCTTGATATCACTTTCTCTTGGTGTTGATGCTCTATCATGTGGTTCATGCATTCTTTAGTTAAAAAAAACTTAGATGCTATGGATCTACAAGTTGCCATATTGTAGAAATTCTTCGTTGCTAGAGAATTTGGGAAAAATTACTTCCCAAGCATGCTTTGACTTCGTTCCACTGCAAGCACAATTGTTTCCCATGTATTGTCTGCTACATATGATTGTAGCTATAGCTCTTCCGCAGATTCTTTCTAAAGACTTGCGATCATGGCTCCTTTGCGGGTTTGATTGAGTGTAGCCCCCGTTATGGGCTTTTGCCAAGAACTCACAACTATGGTTCCTTTGCTGGCTTTTAGCCAAGAATTCATAATCACGACCCTTTTGCTAGCTATTGCTACCAAGACCCATATTTCATGGGTTTCTTCTTTGCTTGCTTTGAGTATGCGCATATTTAGATGGAGCTTGCTACGTCTCTTGCTTCATGGTTGGCTAGTAATAGCCAAAAGTCAGCGGCTTCTAATATAGAATTTCCCATGACGTGCCAACATCTTCCTAGGACATCATGCTTCTTTATTCTTGTGGCAGAATGCCCTTGCAGCAGAACACCTTCAATAAAAACCACATAATAGTTTTCTGTGGCAATAAGACAAGCAACCTATTTACGGCAGGATGTGAGTCAGAATTTGTTTATGCTATTTCCCTTTTGTACACAAGCCAAAAGAAAGAGCTTTGAGTTTGTCACTATTGCAGAGTTCTTCTAGGATGAGACATAGGCATCAGTGAGCTTCATGACTTGAAGAGTGATGGTGGAGTTGCATAGTTCGGAGCACAAGTAATCTGATACATTCTTTTTTAGAAACATCATAAAGATAATGATCATTAATGCCACTCTAGGCATAAATCCTCTGAGGTGATTCGCAGAAAACTTCTCAACTCTTCAAGGTTGTTGAATTGGTTTGCTAGACCCAATAATGGCCAAAGAGCAGCTTGTAGATTTGGGCCTTTTTATGGAGAGTATGCAGTAATTAATGATTGGCTTCATTCCAAGGTCTGGATTCAATTTGGACACTTCACCACCCTATCATATACCTTCAATGTATGCTTTGGTTGAAAGCGGATGTTTTGATATCGCCGAATCGATTACTTCTCCCTCCTCCCTACATTGATGCTGATATATTTGCTGATGTAGTAGCAAAAAATTGATTCGGCAAAAGTGAATATGAAAGGCTTTGTATGCACCTCTCTTACTTTGAGAACAAATCTCAAATTTGTTGTGCTAAATTTTGTGGTAGGATATTCTGTAAAAGGGACTGCTGGAATACAAAATTCTGCTGCAAAATATTCTGCTACAAAATATTCTGCCGTGAACAGTCTGCCGAAGAACATTCTGAAATTCAGCAGATTCTGCTTTAAATAATCTGCGGAGAGATCTACATTCTGGCTTCTGAAATTTTCTGCTATAAAATATTCAGCGGATGAACATTCTGCACTTCTGAAATTCAACAGATTCTGCTGTGAACAGCCTGCCGAAGGATCTGTACTTTCTGCCATGAAATTTCTGCGAAGGGACATTTTATACTTTTGGAAAAGTCTGCTAAGGGATACTTTGCGGAGGAAATAGTGATTTGCAATAGTATAGTAATGATGAAAGTTTTCCATTGACCACTATAGCTTCATTTTTTTTTGTTTCTAGCTTTTGGTTCTTGAAGGAAAGTAGAGCTAGAATTACTGGCATAAAAAAAAATGATTGAAACCTTGTGAGGGAATGAAGGGATTTTTCTCCTCTAAGTGCTAGACCCAAAGGTGAAGATGGAGAGAGTTTAGAAAGTTTCTAGTGTACCGTACCGGTCAGTACGGCCGGAAATTTTCGTACCAAAACCATCACCAGTACAAAAACTACTATGATTTGTACCGCCTTAGATACCGTGTCGTACCGGTCTGTTTCGATCATTTCGGGATATTCCGGGCATTTCAACCGGTAAAGAGGTTTCGGACAATACAAACAAGAAGAAAAAAGAAAAGGAAGAAGAAAATGAGAAAAATGGGTCTATGACTCACTGACTTGGTGCTTAATGACTAAGATCTGTGCTCTAAATCTTTCATTTTTTGTTCCCTTCCATACCCTTTTTTAATTTAGATCCCATTCCTCTCCATTGTAGCTGTCACTTCAACTTCTTTATTCTCCTTCTTCTTCTTCTTTTTTCCTGCGTCTTTGGTTTCTTCACTGTTAATGCACTACAACTGTGTGTTTTCAACTTTGTATCTTTCAAATTTTCTTATCTAACTCTTTAGTCAATGATGCCAATGGTTAGGTGGAAGTGGTGTGGCAATTTAATGCACTTACTATATATCTTTTGCTATTTTAGTGTCATCACGTGTCCATCTTTCTTTCTTTCTTTCTTTTTCCTTTTTCTTTCATTCCTTCACTTTTTTTTTTTTTGGCTTTAATTCATCCCTTCACTTGTTTTATGGTAAATATTGTAACTTATTAGTATTATTTGTTTTCTTAGTATGTAATGAATAATTAAGCTTTCTATTTTTTATATTGTGCTTTTTTCTTTTCTTTTTTAATTGATGCTAAAGTCTAAAAGTATGAATAATTTGTTCTGAATTGATGTATTGTTTTATGGTAAACTTTTATATTTATTATAATATATATATATATATATATATAAAATAACGGTAAACCCGAAACTGTACATCGGTATTGACGGGTAGCAAAATATATCGTTCCACTGATCAAATCAGTACAGCCTCTAGTACAAGATTGACTCCCTTGAACCAAATACATACTTTACCCAAACAATTTATACCAAACCAACTAATTAAACACGTGTAATGTAATCGTAAGATAAATTGTTGCATAAGATTAGGAGGCCATTACCTCTTCATAACTCATGGAATCACTGACAAAATATAGTTTTTTTTTTTTTTTTAAGAAATGACGGAATATAGTTAAAAGGGAATAAAATATAAAATGTTAAATTTTTATATTTATTCCTCAACTTTTTAACCTTTATTTTAAAAACGTTTGTATGTTTTATTCTAATTTTTATACTTTCAAAATTGTTTTTAAAAGTCATTATCATCCATTAGTGAATTGGGGGTTGGGTGTTTTTTTGTTTTTTTGTTTGGGGGGGTGGGGGAGGAGGGGGATTGAGGCCTATTTTTAATAGTTATAGAAAAATGAAAATGAAAAATCATGAACACCCTATAGTTGTGGCCTTTCACTCATAAGTCCAAAAACAAATGGGCTCACAAATGTCATCTTTGGGACTATGGACAATTTGTAGCAAGCTGTAGTGTGAATGCGAAAAATCTTATTGCACACTTTTTATTCCACACTCTTTATGTATTGTCTTTTTGAAATTATTATTTTAAAACACAATTTTAATTAAAATTGTAAAATTATAGGTGTGGTAAGTGTAATAACGAGTATATGACTATCGTTACTCAGATAAGTCTAACTTGACAAGTGAATGACGAACAATCTATCTTCAATTAATTGAAGATAGACTGTGTACTATGGTGGCAAAGCTGTTTGTCTGTATGAACAGGGTCCAGTTATATTGGCTATGTGAAAAATCCATGCAAAGTGAGTCTCTCGTACGTACAGACCTAATAATTTCTCAAAAGCTATTACGAGTGCCGAGCTTTGACGCTGTTCAGGATTTCAGGTACAGAATCCTGTGTTATTCCTGTGTGCCTTATTTGGGTGGCGTTTGCTTTGCCCTTATATATGTTGTTCTGCCCACTAAGTTTTCGTCTCTTCTATTTGCTTTAGAAAATGTGTGGTCAAGCTGTATTTGGAGGTAATGAAAACACTATTTTCATGAAGGTGATGGATGCTTATGAATCATGGTGTCCTAGTGTTCTTGTTGTCAGTGTTTCAGTAGTTACTCCACATGTGGAGCTAAGTGACAACTTTTGAACTATAGATCAGAAGCTAGTTCACAGACCAACTAGTTGTTGCTTGGTGTTTGTGGGGGCATGGCTCTATATAGAAAATTTTTGACACGTTTTCTATAACGTACTACATTGTGAACAGTGGCAACACCACGTTGGTCCCAGTGTTCCCTCAAAACATTTTTCCAATTACTCCCATGAATTTTATCCTTTAAAAGGTTTTATTTTAGACTTTTTAGTCACTATACTTTTATATTTGTTTTTAAAAAGTCTTTATCATCAATTATCTAATGGAAAAACTTAAACTCGCAAACAAAAATCATTTAATTTAAATGATAAGTAATGTTATAGGTTACACCCACAAATTGTTAATGTGGTTAATTCTTATGAGTTCTTATTTAAGTCCATTACTTTTTCATTTACTAATAATTACTACTCATATTAACTGTTTGTAAAAAATATTGTAAAATAGTTTGTATTTAGCATTCTAGCAGTTTTCTTAAATGATTTAGCATACATGGGAGTTTGCTTCTAACAATCAAGTGAGAAGGTTTGCTCAAGAGAAGTGTCCAGTTAGATCGTAAGAACTTTCTATTTGAAGTTAACTCGAGCGAATGACACATAGAAGTCAGGCGAAGTTTCTCTTTAACCAATTTAAGGATGAATGAGGTTTGATCGAAGTTTGATTGAGCAAGAAGTTTCACCCAATAAAGATTCACATTCAAGTCATTACTCATTATGATCAATTGTCCACAAATAACAAAACCAAATCATTACATAGTATCGAAAATTCCAAAGAAGTTTTTTTATGAATTTTTGAAAATTTTGGAATGAGCTACAATTTTTGTCCAAAGTTTATTTAAATTTTGTTTCTGGTTGGTGGGGGGTATGTCATTATCTAATTTTTGTTAAACTGTTGACCCCAGAATTTGGAGTACTTTTGGTTTTGCAGAAATAACATTAGGTTGTGTACTCAGCATGAATGAGTGTGAATCGATGGGTGGGAGTGTTTCACTGTTTCTATGTGTGTGTGTGTGGGTGGGTAGGTGGGTCTACAAGCACTTCGTATATGTGTTTGTGTAAGGAATCAGTTACGTGTACGTGTGTTTATGGAATATGTAATCACTTGAGCGAACCTCTGCAGCAATTCAATTATTTTCCATGTCTGTCTTCTCCATCCAATAATTGACATCGAGGACCTTAAAAGTATAGGAATTAAACATAAGCATTTTAAAAGATAGTGGACTAGTTTGAAACATGAGGGAGAGGACCAAATCTGCAAGTTTAATTAGGAAGATTATGTTCATGAGAGAGAGAGAGAGAGAGAGAGAGAGAGAGAGAGAGAGAGAGAGAGAGAGAGAGAGAGAGACTCGCAGGGGCGGAGGCAGGTACAAGGGTGGGGGGGCCATGGCCCCCCCAAAATTTTAAAATTTTTAAAAATATATATACAATTATTTTTATGTTTTCAAAATTTAGTCTAAAAAATAAGAGTTGGCCCCCCAAATATTTGAATTAGTCCAATAATGCTCTTAAAAAAAATAATTGGTCTAATAGTTATAAAGATATAACTTTATTTTTTGCAATTCTATTTTTTATTGTAAAATGCACTTTTATATCTGTTAAATATTTGATAAAATTTGGTATCAAACATGTTTAAATCTATATTTTTCAACTCGTTATGTGACGATTAACAAGTCATTGACTCATTAAAAAAATTTTGTCACTAAAACTACATGTGAGGGCCTTTTTTTGCTATGTTGGGCTGGGCTGCCCTTTTGTGATCGTAGGCCCAAATGTTCTGGGTTGCAGGAGTCGAGACCGGACCAAATGGAACTCAACTTGGCCTGGCTTGTGCGCGAACTATGCCTCGTCTGCCGGGGGAATGCTTTACCGCAGGCTGAGTTGACACACAAAAAAGCTTACGGCAGGCAGAGCGGTGCAAAAAAATGATTACGGCAGGCAGATGTTATTGATGAACAGAAACACACATTCTGGAATGACCAGATAACAGTTTTAATGGGAAATGATAAAATAATCCATAACCATAATAATACTTAACAATCCTTAAATAAATAGTAAAGGAGAATAGTGATAGAATTAATCAATAGACATGGAACAAGTTTGGTTTCGTCCGCAGGAGTAAAGCCCAAGAGGAAGAACACCTCTTCTCAACGCCATTAACCTCTGAGGAAAGGAAATCCCGCTGTGAAGTTAACGGGTTTGAGGGAAGTGGGCCCAAATGGTCGATACCCGAAATGAATATGGAAGAGAACAGGGATTTGAGAGAGAGAGAAGGGAAGAAACCTATCGGTGCATGCCACTAACTCTCACTCCTCTTTTTTTATCTTTTTTCTCTTTGCTTTCTTTCTTTTCGTTTTTCTTAGTGATTTCCCTCCTTCATGGTTTTTCCTTTTTTTTGTTGTGCTTCCCCTGTTTTGCTAGGTGTGTTACAGAGTAGTTTTTTTTTTTCTTTTGTATTACCTCTCCTTTCACGCCTTAGTCCCCCCTTTGTACACGGCAGAGGCTCCCTTCTTATAGCGCCTGCCGTGAGTGGATTTTTTACTATTCTACCCTCCAACCGTTTTTGTCTGGTCTGGGAGTACTTGCCGACATTACTGTTCCTTCTGTGGGTTCCCCTGTTACAGGTACAGACATTTTGTCCGTTAGTCTGCCGCGGCATTTTGCCTGCCGCGGTGATGTTTCTTCTCTCTCTATCCCTCGTGGCATGCACCTATTGGTTCCTACTCAACATTGCCTCTTTTGGGTGGTATGTCATCCCAGCAGGACGTATCCCCTAAAAGAATTTGAGCAGGAACCTTAAAACAGGCCTTCCCCTCTCCCCACCTCCAAACCGTGCCCTCTTACCTCTGACCCATGACCCCACCATGTCCTGTATTGGCTGGGTACAGACTGGCGATGCCTGGGCCTTGCGCGTGTTTACGTCTGAATCCTGCCTGCTGTTCATGCATTTGCCGTGGACTGAAAACTTTGCTCGCCTGCCGCCCGTTTCCGGCCTTTTCTCGAGTTGCTATTCTGATTTCCCGCTCCTTCAAGGTCTGGGCTTTTACTCAGTGTTTGGGTTTTGTTTTCCTTTCAGCCCAATTCGTTTAATTACCTTTGTTTTTTTCTTTCCGCGTTATTTAGCCTTTCCTGCCGCGGTGATTTCTTCCTCCTGGACCTTTTCTCAGGCCTACCGTTCCAATTCTTTCGCCCAGTGACCCAATCAATGGTGGCCACTAGTGTTCTCGTTCATGGGCTCTCATGTCCCTTCTTCCCTTGGGCCTCTCCGGCCCATTTCTTTGGACGTCCTTGGTCCGTTTATTAGCTCCGCATCCCATGGTCTTTTACTAACTTAATTGGGTTTCCCTGGCCCAATTTCCTCATTCTCATCCTTGGGGTTCATGGGCTTGCCATCATCCCCTACTTTCTTTGTTTACTTTACCTTGGGCCTGTCGCAGCTAATTCTCTCTTCTTTTTTACAACACATACTAACCATGGGTGCCATTTTCTCTCTTTCCGGGCTTTTTAGGCTCACTTACTTACTCAAGACCCATTCATTCGTATTGATAGGCCTGTGATCCATCATTTCTGCCACCTGGGCCAAATGGTTTTCTAGCTTGGTCTGCTGCCTGTGTCGTTGGGTCGGTCTACTCCTTGTCTATTTCGAAGAAATGACCCTCAACATTTAGCCCCCTGAACATATGGAACGTTACTGCGGTCCATATGTGAATAAAAGACTTTTCTGTCCTGTGTTTCCCTTCTTTCTTTTCCTTCGCGGGCTTTTTTGAAACTGTAGACCCCTTCACGTGTACTTATATTTCTTTTCCTACGGTGAACAGTGCTGACTCTTCGATTTTCCTAGAATGGCAGTTATTCTAAGACACATCTTCCGTTTCATTTATTTCATTCCTCTTTCGATGGCTGATCAGTCGCCTTCCTTCAGGCCAGTATTAATTACCCATGTATTTAAAAAGAGAGTCCCTTCGAAAATTACTCATAAACACCATCTTTTCCAAAAAAACCGTGTCTGTCCCTCTTCCTTTGTCGCCTTCTTCTCTTCAAACACCTTTATCCTTTTTGCTCAGATCGAACCGTCGCACAATGGCGCCGGTGAAAAGCCCAGGTTCTTCTTCTCGCCGCAAAGGGAAAGGGAAAGCTTCTGAACCTCTCGCCGAGCAAGAAATCGGCGAGGAGGCTATGTACTCCGACTCCAGTCATTCCGGCGAGGAAGACGCACCGCGCGACCCCAACAGCGAGTGCGCTCCGCTAATCGACCCTTGGTACAATCCTGATCCTCTCTTTCCTGAAGTTCCCGGCGATTACGTGCCGCCGCCGCCAGGCCGTGTGTGGCTTTCTATGTGCAGACGAAACCCCAACATTTCTTGGGCTCCGGTGTCTTCCTCCATTTCCGATTTGGTCATCCGACAAGGTGTCTCTCTTCCAGTGCCGATTTGGTCATCCGACAAAGGCTGAAATCCATCGTTTTATCCCGGAGTATTTCCAATTTTCGGGACACTTACAACCTCCGTCACTTGGTTCGCCGGTGGTGTGCCACCACTCACACATTCTTCTTCTCCTGCGGCGAACTGACCGTGACCCTTGAGGACGTGGCCAACCAACTTCTTTTGCCAATCCTTGGTGACGTGGATCCGGCCACCATAGAGCTTTCTCCGGAGGAAGAGGCCATTGAGGCCGAGCTGAGAAAGAGGATGGCGGGGAATGCTAAGTTATCATATTGGGTTAGTTCCTCCTCTAAGTTTTCCGTTGTTGCCCACCGCGCGGCCTTTGTTGCCTTTTGGCTTAGCAAGTTCGTTTTTGGTTCACATCCCCATTACGCTATCAAGCCTTTGTACTTCCGTTTGGCCATTAAGATATCTACCGGAGTTAGTCTGCCGCTGGCCCCCATGTTTTTGGGGCATTTATATGTGCAACTGGACATCCTGCGGAGTGACGAGAGTCAAGCTGGTTCCTGCCACATAGTTGCTTCTTCTGTACACAGCACTATCCTGCAGCAGTTGTTGTTTGAGCGTTGCGCTCAATACTTGGCGAAGTGTAGGCCTGTTCGCTTCGCGAGAGAGAAGTACCAATCATGTCCGCGGGTGATCACTGACTTCTGCGGCAGGTTTGAATCCGATTTCCCTTTAGCTTTTCGTTGGTCTGGTCTGAAGCCCATTGGTCACTCAGTTGTTGAGTCTTTTGATAGCGGTACTGGTTTTACTTGGAGGGCTTACAGAAATTTGGGTAGGGGTTACACATGTACTGATTCTGCTATGGGTCCGTTCGCTGATGTTATTGGGACCACCACTCCTTTGACTGGTTTTGATGAGGTGGGGATCACGTATTTGGCGGCTACCAATGTCGGATGGCTGCCTTACTTGGCTGATGAGGGCATTAGATTTGTTCACTATCCTGCCAACCGGGTGAGGAGGCAGTTTGGGCTGGACCAGGATATTCCCGATGACCTTTCTTATCTCATGGAATCTCCTACTTCTGTTCGGCCTTTCCTGCGGCAGACTGCTTACGACTTTTGGAGATCACGTTTTAGTGCAATTACCATTCCTGGCTCGTCGAGAGAGGGTTTTTGCACTCCTGCCATGCATGGCTATTGGCAGGCAGTGATGACCTCGTTTGGGCAAGAGTTGGTAGGCATTCGTGGCTTCTCCCTTATTCCACCTGACGGGCTGAGTATGTTAGTATCCCCCAACCCTCAGCTGCTCTTGCCTTCCAGGTCAGTTTTAGATTATGTTGAGAAACAGAGCCGCTCTGCTGTCTTTGAGTGGGACGAGAAGAAAAAGGGATGGTGTTGGCTCGCAGGCGATTTTCCCCCTGGTTGGGAGAAAAAAGTTAAGGTAATCAACATTCCTGCATCAACTAAGAAAAACTCCTGCCAAACCCAAGCCTGCAAGCAAGTCCAAGCCTGCTGCCTCACGGCCACCCACGGATGCTCCTCTTTCTAGCAGGACACGGGGTAGCAAGAGGAAAACAACCCCTCATCCCATGCCTGCTGCTGAGCGAAGGGTATGTTACATACATTTTTGTCTTTTGTGTCTTGATTTTAACTTGCCTGCGGTAAGCCCATGTCACGCCTACTGGTTCCTTTCCTTAATACTGCCTCTTGTCTCTCTTTGCAGTCTAAGCATAAGGAAGACACGTCATCTGCTCATCCCATTGACCTTGACGAGCCTGAATTCGAGGTAATCTCCTTTATTTCCTTCTTTCCTCTTCTTTATTATGATTATTATTATTATTTTTTTTTTTTTTTACATATATTTCATCTGCCACGTGCCTTCACTTGTTTGGATTAGCCGTAGGTTTCCTTATTCTTTACCACGTGTATATATGCATTTCTCTTTCTTTTGCTTTCCAGGGTCAGCCCGAACCCCTTTCCATCTATCGTCCTTCAGCCGAGGAGCTGCCTACCTCCATGGGCACACCCATGGCAGATTCCTTTGACGGGGTTGGTGAAGCTTCCCAGATGTCCATTGTTCCAGCCGCTGCACCTGGGATTCCTGCCGAAACTCCTAGCCCTCCTACCGGACCGGTACCCAGAGAGGGTACTCATACTGAGGGGGTTAGTGAGGCCACTCCCTTTTCAGCCGAGATGCCTATTTCTCCACAGGGATTTGCTCCTCCTGCCATAACTCAGACCGAGGCTGTTTCACCCGTTGCTCCTCTCGTCCTCTCTACCAGTGGTCCTTTTGTGACTCTGTCTCAGGCCGCGAAGGATGGTTCTTCCTTAGTAATCACTCCTTCTTCCATTCCCAGCTCGGCCACTCGCGGACCTGACGTTGATCTGTCTTCCGAGGAGTCCGAGGACACTCTTGACGATATTGATAGTGAGCCCGTGCTACCGAGGAGGATTTCTGAGTCCGAGGAGGAAGAGGATGCCCCACCCGAGGCTATTATGGGTATGTCCCCACTCCCCCTTTTTTCTTTTGTTGGACTTGCTTTTCCCTTTTTATTCACTGGGCCCACTCTTCTTTCTCCCTTTTTTTTTTTTTCATTTGCATCTCTGCTTTCCTTTGTGCACAGAGACTTTTGAAGGGCTAGGCATTGCGGTCAGCGTAGGGACGCCTGCGGTAGTTAATCCTGCCACGCCCCCATCACCCATTCCTGCCGTATTCTCTGCACCATCTTCTACCATTTTTACAGCGTCAGTTTCGGCTGTCCCTTCTGTGCCTACCTCAATTCTCCCCACAGCCCCCACTGATGTTGGTTCTGGTAAGCTTCCTTTCTTCCTTGTCTATTTTCTTTATTATTTTAATTCCTCATCTCATGCTTTGTGTTTTTCCTTGGTAGGATTTCTTCCTATAGCCCCATTCCAGTTTGAAGCGGGTAGTAGTTCCACCACCCTTCCAGGTTCCGAGGACGAGGCTGCTGCCTTCTTCACCCGTTTTGACCAGCCTGAGGTCAATGACCTTGATCCTGCAGCTTTCTGGGGCTCTGGCCCTCCTTATGTGGACTTTCATGGCTTTAGAGTCCCGGAGGACTGTGCTTCTCATCTGGAAATGATCTATGACAACCGTGGTGACTTCATGCAGGGCTTTCGACTCGGTCGTTCTGTTAGAGAGCATTTCTTGAAGATGTTGGGGAGTGTGCTAAATGACATAGAGCATAGCTTTGTTGACACTGTCTCTACCGAGAGGATTTTGCAGTGGAGGGCTGCAGTGCAGGAGCTTATCAGCGTAGGCTTTGCCGTGGAGTTCCTTTTGGATTATCTTCGAGAGATTGCTCGGGCTGTTTTCACGAGGAGAGTGCGACCCACTGTTGATGCTATTGACTCGCGCCTTGAGATTTTGAGAAAGGAGGTGGCAGACTTGGAGGGCCATCGTGAGCGTCTTCTTTCCAGTACTGGTGGGTCCGATCGTTTTGGAGATCAGTCTCTTATTTCCGGGCTTCGCTGATGCTGTTTTTACCTTGTTCCGTTGTTTCCTTTAGCTTATGACTCTATTTATTACATTATATTTTGTTGTAGCACTTATTTGGCTAGTTTGCCATGACCTGGGTTTGTAACCTATCTTTGTGACGCTACACTTTACATTTTGCTATGACATATGATGATAATACTTGATACTTTTCATTACATCCTGCCAAAAGCAAAATTACAATTTCATGTTGTGACATAGTCACTTGAAAAATGATAGGGTAAAAGGGAAACATAAGGGAAATAAAACGAAGGAAGGAAAAAAAAAAGGCAATCATGTAAGTTTCCTCCTCAGGCATAATACTGCTTCAGCCATTTCCCGTTGATCGGATCCATTAAATCTTTGCCATCCATCTGAGTCAGACGGTAGTACCCACTTGGGTGTGCTTCCCTTATCACAAGGGGCCCTTCCCACTTCGGTGCAAATTTGGATGGTCCTGCCAGGCCTCTCCTAACATAGTCTGCTACTTTCAAAACAAGCTGTCCTCCCACGAACACTCTCTCTCTAGTCATCCTGCCGTAAGCTTCAGTCATCTTTTGCCGATATCTACGGCTGCGTTCCTGGGCTTGTTCTCTTTTTTGGTCAAGTCCCTCCAGGTCTTCACACCTTTCTGCCGCAAAGACCTCTTCTTCCTCTTCTCCCTTTTCTTGCATTTTCATGACTCTCAGAGACGGGGTCATTACTTCTGCTGGACTCACCACTTCAGTACCGTAGACCAAGGAAAAAGGTGAAAAACCTGTGGCTGACTTAGGCGATTTTCGGTAAGCCCAAAGGGCGTCTGGCAGGTGCATTGCCCATCCTCCCATGTACTCCTGACTCATTTTACTTATAATTTTTATGAGGGTTTTGTTTGTTGCCTCCGCCTGCCCATTCCCTTGAGGGTAGTAAGGTGATGACCGGTGATGCTTAACTTGATAGAATTCTAACATCCTTCTTACTTCACTGTTGACAAAAGGTGTTCCATTGTCACTGATGATTCTGTGGGGTACCCCAAACCTCACGACTATGTTCTCCTTGATGAAATTTGCCACTGCTCCTCCGGTGGCTTTGCGAAGAGGCACTGCCTCTGCCCATTTAGTAAAATATTCCGTAGCTACCAATATCCATATATATCCTCGTGACGGTGGGTTAACCGGTCCCACCAAATCAAGCCCCCAAGTGTGGAAGGGCCATGGGGTTACCATGCTGTGCAAATTCTGCGGATGGGTGTGAATTAAGTTGGCCTGTACTTGGCAGCTGTGGCACTTTTTTTACAAATTCTGCCGTATCCTTCTTCATGGCAGGCCAGTAGTAACCCATCTGCAGCAGGCACCTGTAAAGTCTTTTTTTTCCCTGGTGGTCCCCACACTCTCCTGAGTGTACTTCTTTCACCATTTTCTCTGCTTCTTCAGGGCCCAGGCACCTTAAGGGATCCCCATCATACCCCTTTCTAAAGAGGACCATATTGTGCATGAAGTAGCGTGTCGCCAGCCGCTTAAGTTTATATTTTTCACTCTGCTTTCGCGGCAGGATACCTTCTGTCAGGTATTGGATAAATGGGCTTCTCCAGTCTTCGCAGGCGGACACAACGTAACTTTCCTCTCTGTCTGCCACAAGTTGGCAAGCCCCACACTAAATTTGGGCTCGATCCGCATCTTTGCTCATGTTTGGCCAATAAAAGCCTGCCCTTTGAAGCCTGCGGTAAAGACTGACTTCTCCGCAGGATCCGCAAGTTTTGTCGTGCACTTCCTTCAGTTTTCTCTGGGCCTCTTCTAGTCTTACACATCTGGCCAAGACCCCACCTGGCATCCTGCGGTATAGCTCCCCTTTTACCAGTGCGTAGGCTTTTAGCACCTTTAGTCCCACGGCATCATCTTCATTCATCAGAGCTTCCTTTATGGGAAACCACCAGTCTTTGTTGCACTGTTCCTCTTGGAATTTCTCTTTCAATGTATCAATTATCGACTCTCTCCTTTTGCTGACCTCTACTTGGGTGTTATTTCCTTCAAACATTATCTGAGATCCCAGCGCGGCTAACGCGTCCGCAAACCGATTTTCATTCCTGGGAGCGTGCTCTATTTCAAAAGTTGAAAACTTTTCCTCCATTTTCTGAGCCATTGCTCTGTACGGGGCTAGGCTAGGCTCTTTCAAGGAGAAACTCCCGTTGGCCTGACAGACCACCAAATTTGAATCGCCTAACACCCTCAAGTGTTTAACTCCCATTTCGAGAGCCGTGGCCAGCCCGATTAGATAGGCTTCGTATTCTGCGGTGTTGTTCGAACAGGGGAATTCCAGTTTGAATGACAGTGCCACTGCTTTATCTTCCTCATGGTATAGAACTACTCCCACCCCTCCAAACTGGGCGGTAGAGGACCCATCGAATTTCATTACCCATTGCTCTTCGGTTCCTTCTGCCGTGGCCACTTCCCCAGGGACTCCATCATCTAGTGGGAACTCTTCCTCACCTGGAAATTGTGCCAATAAGTCTGCTATAGCCTAGCTTTTTACCGCCCGAGGCGTCCCCATTCTTAAATCATATTGGGATAATTGTAGCAACCATTGGGATATCCTGCCAGAGAGGATTGGTTGTTGTAGCAAAGCCTTGATGGTGTGGGATTTGGTCATTAACCATACCTCATAGGCCAAGAAGTAGTGGCGCAACCTTTACGAAGCATATACAATGGCTAAGCATGCCCTCTCTGCCCTCGGGTATCGAGTTTCTGCATCCTTCAAGGCGCGGCCGATATAATATACGAGCTGCTCAGTGCCGCCCCCATCCTCTTGGGCAACCAACGCTCCAATGGCATATGAATTGGCAGCCAAATATAGCAACAGTGGCTTTTTATGAATCGGGGCCTGCACTGTGGGGAGGTTCATCATGATCTGCTGTAGCCTTTTGAAGGCTACCTGCTGCGATTCCCCCCACTCAAAATCATGCCCTTTTCTGAGCAGCTTAGTGAAAGCGGCGGTGATTGATGCCAACCCGGGGATAAATCTTCGAATGTACGAGACTTTCCCCAAGAAGCTCTTTAATTCCTTTACCGTGCTCGGAGGTTTCATGGTTGCAATGGCTGTAGCCTTGGCTGGGTCAACATCTATTCCCCTGCTATGAACCAAGAAGCCTAGGAATTTCCCCGAGGACACTCCGAATGCGCATTTGAGAGGGTTCATTCTTAGTTTGAAAGCTCTGCACCTCTCGAATACCCTCCTCAACACTTTGAAGTGTTCTTCTCTTTTCCTTGACTTTACTACTATGTCGTCTACGTAATCCTCCAGTTCACAATGCATCATGTCGTGAAATATGGCCGTCATTGCTCTCTGATAAGTGGCACCCGCATTTTTCAACCCGAAAGGCATTACAGTGTAATAAAAATTGCCCATGGGTGTTCTGAAAGCGGTTTTCTCTGCATCCCTTGGTGCCATCCTAATTTGGTTGTACCCGCTGAACCCGTCCATAAATGAAAACATGGCATTGCCTGCCGCAGAATCTATCAGTAAGTCCATTTTTGGCAGAGGAAACTCATCCTTTGGACAGGCCTTGTTGAGGTTTCTGAAGTCTACACAACATCTTATCTGCCCATTCTTCTTCTTCACGGGTACGATGTTGGACAGCCATCGCGGGTGTTGGATAGGTTTGATGAATCCCGCGGCAAGCAATTTCTGTACTTCTTTAGTTATTTGCCCTTCTATTTCCGTGTGGAACGTCCTGGCAGGCTGAGCTATTGGCCTGGCCTCTGGGTCTACATTCAACTTGTGTGCGACTAGCGCCGGGTCTAGCCCCGGCATTTCATTGTATTCCCATGCGAAGACATCTTTAAATTCTTTCAAGAGCAACATCAGTTCTGCCTTTTCTGCTTCTGTCAAGCTTGCACTAATCAGGATAGGTCTTGGCCCCTGGGAAACAGACCCCAAGTCAACCTCCTCCATTTCTTCTTCTGCCGTAATCTGTACTTCTTTTTCTGTCACAACTTTCCCATTCTCTTTTTCACTACTTTCTTCTTCTGACTTCTCTTGAACCACGCAACACGTCAAGTTCTTGTGTTGCCACTCCTGGGTGGGGCCCTCTTGCGTTTCACTCGTGGGCCCCGCGCCCCTTCATAACTTATACACAATCCTACCGTCAGGACCTCGGATCCTGACGCAGTGGGGTGTATTCTCTAGGTCTGCGGCTGGCGCTTCCTTCCTCTTCTTTTTTCTGGCTTGTAATTCCCTTAGGTCAGGCTCGGGATCATCCTGGATGTCTCTCCATTTAGGCACAAAGGTACCTTGTGGCCTTGACACTGAATTTTCCCTAGGTGGAGCCCATTGATCGTAGAACATGGTTTCTACCAAATGGGCTTCTGCCTGCTCAAATGGTGAGTGATTCGCTGCTATGCGTATCATCCTGCCGTTCATCCGTCCTTTCACACACTGGTGGTAGGTGGATGGAATTAATCTGTGTTTATGCAACCATGGTCGACCTAAAAGAATGTGGTACGAAACTTCCGTTTTTACCACGTGGAACCGAGCTAGGGAAGCTATGGGTCCCACTTTTAACCACAACTGGATATGGCCGGCGGTGTACTCTCCTCTTCCACCGAATCCTGTTACTTCCATTGGGCACCCTTGGATCTTTCTTTCTGAAATCCCCGCAGCTTGCAGAGTGCTTAACGGGATGAGGTTTACGGAAGCGCCCGTGTCTATTAAAGCCCTCTTTATGGGGATTTGATTTATGGATGCCGCAAGATAGAGAGGTCTCCGGTGGTCTGGATACCCCACTTCCATATCTTCATCACTGAAGGTTATTTCGGTTGACTCCTGAAAGAGAGCCCTGTCATTTTGGACTTCCGCTGACAAACATTCCACCCCTGCCCCGGAGGCAATGCTTACTAGGGCCTCGGTAGCTACTGTTCTTTCTTTTGTTGTGAGGCCTAGTTGATCGAATAAGTTTTTGAATTTGGAGCTCTGTTGCAAAGTGGTAATTGCTGCGGCAGGCAAGGCCGGATTCTCTCCTTCGTCATCCCCTGGATCCACACAGATCACTACTGCCGCTACACCCTTTCCTTTGTGGTTCGGGAGTGGGTTTCTCTGGACCTCCTGCTAGGTCAGCTCTAAAGTTCCTTCTTTTATCCTGCGGTGCACTAGTCTGCGGAGTGCCCAACATTCTGCGGTGGGATGTTGGACATAGTTGTGTAAACGACAAAAACGCGGGTCCCTCCTTTCTTCCTCGATGGGCTCCCTAGCAACTTGGTTAGGTTTGAATACGCCATCTGCTATCCATTTGTCTAGTAGTACGTCCAACTCCTTTGCGGTGCATGGTATTGGCGGAGGAGTATCGTATTCTTTCCCGTCGATCTTCCTCCTCCGCTCACCGGTGGATACCGCCATGGCTTGCGGGGTGCTTCTTTTGTCCGTGCTTGGCTTCACGGACTGGGCAGTTTTTCTTGCCTTTTGTAACAGCTGCGCGAACTGGGAGATTTCAAGGTTTTCCAGGACTGCCCTGTATTCCCTGATCATATTCGTCATGCACATCTCCATCAACGTCCTTTCCTCGTAATGGTCATAGCAGTCGACCGCTATGTCCCTAAATCTCTTGATGTACTCCATCAAGTCCTCACCATTCCTTTGTTTAGTTGCTTGCAATGTTGCGAGTGTCACCGTTTCCTCTCCGTGAAAGTACTTGGTGCAAAATACATCCACCATATCATCCCATGTTGGGATCGATCCTGGCTTTAAGCCAATGTACCAGGTATAAGCCCGGTCACACAATGATTTGGAAAATTCTCGAAGACACAAGTCCTCGTCTGCGACATAAGGGCCAAGCGTGTCAATGAACTTGCTTACGTGCTCAACAGCACTTCCCTTCCTGCCGTCATATTGTGCGAATACTCGCGGTTCATACCTCTCGGGGTATGGTTTACTGAGCACCCTTAGCGGGTATGGGGGTCTACGCGCGTAGAATCTCTCCTTTGGTCCTCTGGCTCTCTCTTGCTCCAGGACAGCTGCCACTTCTGCCATAGCAATAAAGCGTTGATCAGTATTCTGTGGGACACCACCCACCAGTGTCTCTTCCGCCCCATGCTCTGGATCATGTTGGCTTCCCTTTTCCTTCGTTCTGTCCGTCTTTAGTTGACGAATTTCTTCCATCATTTGCTGTTGCGAGTGTTGCAAGGCCTGCAATACTTCGATGAAGGTGTTGGCATTGTCTGCGAGGATTCTCGGAAGAGGTTGGGGTCCAGCCCCCATCTCGTTAGCACCTTCTGCCTGATTAGGCTGGGGTTGGTGGGGCGTTGTGGGCCTGGACTCTGCTTGTGAAGGTACAGCACTCATGTTGCGTGTAGTCCTGGATTTCGGAGGCATTTGTTTGCGAGGGCTCTTGTCCCTGGACTATTTCTCAACTCCCCAGTGGAGTCGCCAATTTAATGTGAGGGCCTTTTTTTGCTATGTTGGGCTGGGCTGCCCTTTTGTGATCGTAGGCCCAAATGTTCTGGGTTGCAGGAGTCGAGACCGGACCAAATGGAACTCAACTTGGCCTGACTTGTGCGCGAACTATGCCTCGTCTGCCGGGGGAATGCTTTACCGCAGGCTGAGTTGACACACAAAAAAGCTTACGGCAGGCAGAGCGGTGCAAAAAAATGATTACGGCGGGCAGATGTTATTGATGAACAGAAACACACATTCTGGAATGACCAGATAACAGTTTTAATGGGAAATGATAAAATAATCCATAACCATAATAATACTTAACAATCCTTAAATAAATAGTAAAGGAGAATAGTGATAGAATTAATCAATAGACATGGAACAAGTTTGGTTTCGTCCGCAGGAGTAAAGCCCAAGAGGAAGAACACCTCTTCTCAACGCCATTAACCTCTGAGGAAAGGAAATCCCGCTGTGAAGTTAACGGATTTGAGGGAAGTGGGCCCAAATGGTCGATACCCGAAATGAATATGGAAGAGAACAGGGATTTGAAAGGGAGAAAAGGGAAGAAACCTATCGGTGCATGCCACTAACTCTCACTCCTCTTTTTTTATCTTTTTTCTCTCTGCTTTCTTTCTTTTCGTTTTTCTTAGTGATTTCCCTCCTTCATGGTTTTTCCTTTTTTTTGTTGTGCTTCCCCTGTTTTGCTAGGTGTGTTACAGAGTAGTTTTTTTTTTTCTTTTGTATTACCTCTCCTTTCACGCCTTAGTCCCCCCTTTGTACACGGCAGAGGCTCCCTTCTTATAGCGCCTGCCGTGAGTGGATTTTTTACTATTCTACCCTCCAACCGTTTTTGTCTGGTCTGGGAGTACTTGCCGACATTACTGTTCCTTCTGTGGGTTCCCCTGTTACAGGTACAGACATTTTGTCCGTTAGTCTGCCGCGGCATTTTGCCTGCCGCGGTGATGTTTCTTCTCTCTCTATCCCTCGTGGCATGTACCTATTGGTTCCTACTCAACATTGCCTCTTTTGGGTGGTATGTCATCCCAGCAGGACGTATCCCCTAAAAGAGTTTGAGCAGGAACCTTAAAACAGGCCTTCCCCTCTCCCCACCTCCAAACTGTGCCCTCTTACCTCTGACCCATGACCCCACCATGTCCTGTATTGGCTGGGTACAGACTGGCGATGCCTGGGCCTTACGCATGTTTACGTCTGAATCCTGCCTGCTGTTCATGCATTTGCCGTGGACTGAAAACTTTGCTCGCCTGCCGCCCGTTTCCGGCCTTTTCTCGAGTTGCTATTCTGATTTCCCGCTCCTTCAAGGTCTGGGCTTTTACTCAGTGTTTGGGTTTTGTTTTCCTTTCAGCCCAATTCGTTTAATTACCTTTGTTTTTTTCTTTCCGCGTTATTTAGCCTTTCCTGCCGCGGTGATTTCTTCCTGCTGGACCTTTTCTCAGGCCTGCCGTTCCAATTCCTTCCCCCAGTGACCCAATCAATGGTGGCCACTAGTGTTCTCGTTCATGGGCTCTCATGTCCCTTCTTCCCTTGGGCCTCTCCGGCCCATTTCTTTGGACGTCCTTGGTCCGTTTATTAGCTCCGCATCCCATGGTCTTTTACTAACTTAATTGGGTTTCCCTGGCCCAATTTCCTCATTCTCATCCTTGGGGTTCATGGGCTTGCCATCATCCCCTACTTTCTTTGTTTACTTTACCTTGGGCCTGTCGCAGCCCATTCTCTCTTCTTTTTTACAACACATACTAACCATGGGTGCCATTTTCTCTCTTTCCGGGCTTTTTAGGCCCACTTACTTCCTCAAGACCCATTCATTCGTATTGATAGGCCTGTGATCCATCGTTTCTGCCACCTGGGCCAAATGGTTTTCTAGCTTGGTCTGCTGCCTGTGTCGTTGGGTCGGTCTACTCCTTGTCTATTTCGAAGAAATGACCCTCAACACTACACATGAAATGTGTCTTTAGTTTCTATATAATATGTTAAAGCAAGGTAGCTTTAAATGTGTTTGGAGCCTAACTTATTTCTCCAAGTTTTGGATCATTCATGTTTTTGAAAATTTCATTAGTTCAATTGAAAGATTTTTTACTTACTTTAGTATAAAATTTGATAATTTGTGTTTAAAATGAAACTTTTTTAAGATTTTGACTATGAAAATGGAAAAAATGAATCTTATTTTATGAAAGATCGCCGTCAAAAATAATTTTGATTGAAAATACTAAGATCTTTTTTTTTTTTTTTTGTTGGGTGTGTGTATATATATAACTTATCAAATAAAAAAAGTGTGTATATATATGTGTGTATATATAATAAAAAGCACGCGTGTGTGTATATATGTGTGTGTGGGTGTGGAAGTTGTCTTGATAAATATATTAGCGTCGCAACTTGGCCCCCCCAAACAAAAATTCCTGACTCCGCCCCTGAGGGACAGAGAGAGAGAGGGGGGGGGGACACTTAGGAAGATGATGCATGACTTCTCTTTAATCTCATATACACATCACACGTGTATGTTTTATTTTTTCTTAGCTAGTTTATCAATACCATAGTTCAACCTAAAAGCAAAAACCCCCTAACTCTGCCACTGAGACTAGGGGTGTCAATCCACCAATCTGCTGTAGCTGCCCCAACCTGACCCAACTCGGTGGGTTTAGTCGGTTCTTAAGGATTGATGAGTTGGGTTGGGTTGCCATTTTTTTTTTTTTTTTTGAGTTACAAGTTGAGTCGAGTTCCTCAAGACATTTACAAATTTGCCTAACCCAACCCGATCCTATAAAATCTTTTTGTTAATTACTCGTTTTCCCCTTTCTCTAATATAAAATAGAACTATTTGATATCTTACATCTAAGTTGGGATAAAATTATTTAATATCTTACAAATAAAGTAATACTACTACTTAGAAATTCAAAAGATGGCAGGGGGCAGCAAATAGTTATAATACTTCTGCTATTCTATTTTATTTCCCGACTAAGTTGGGATGAAACTATTTGAAATCTTACTATTTATTATTTAAATGTCATTTGGTTTGATTATTTGTGTTGATTTGATAATTTGTGTATGGTGCTGTGCTTAGAATCTTTGAAAGATGGTCGGTACACTTTTCATACTGCTAGTTGCTACTATTCACGTGGGTTGGGTTGGACTCCTATAATGGGTTGGGTTGGATTGAGTTTTTTTTCAAACCCACCATGATGGGTTGGATTGAAAACATCTCTCAACCCAACCCATATACACCCTTAACTAAGACCAATACTTCTATAAAAGGCCTACATTCCAATGGGCCAGGCCGAATAGCATGGAGTAAGCTTTTAAAAAAATTAAATAAAAAAAATAAAAAACTTAATTTATATGGAACTATACATCTAATTACAATCTGCACCCCTAAACTTTTCAAATGCACATTCTGCGCCATAAACTATAACATTTATTACACTTTGCATTTCGACGTTAAGTTGTCTATTAACTTGGATGGATAAATATGACACCATGTGAAAAGACCTAATTGTCCATCTTCTCTTTATTACACTTTGCACCCTGAGTTTTAAATTTCCATCCAAGTTAACTGAAAACTTAACATCAGGGTGCAAAGTGTAAACATAATCATAGTTTAGAATGCAAAACATGCATTCTAAAATTTTAAAGTGCAAAATGTAATATGGAATATAATTTAGGGTGGTAAAGTGTATTTTTCCCTTTATATAGCACGTAGAGATGACTTCAAAATTTAAACTATAATTTATGGAAATTATCATTAGCATCTGTTTGATAGGGATGATGAAAAGGTGAGACAATAAAAGATATAAGAAAATTAGAAAAAATAACACTCTTCCAATTCCAAACTCGATCCCTAATCTCTTTAGTGCACTCCTTTCATGAGTTTATCCCTTTCTATTAATGGGCGTATGCCTAAGTACTTTGAAGTTTGACCTATGTACTTAGGGATGGCAATGGGGCAAGGAAGAGCCGAAGGATGAGGTCTTCGTCCCCACCCCGCATGGTTTTATCTTGCCCCATCCCCGCCCCACCCCACAGGACGGGGAAAACTTTCTCACCCCATCCTCGCCCCTTGGAGCCCCGCGAACCTCCACCCCACCCCGTAAAACTCTACTTTTAGAAAAAAAAATTGAATAATATATCCAAGTGTTTAACAGGACAATCAAAAAAAAAAAAAAATCTCATAGCATAACACATAACAAAATAAAGGCAAAGAACCATATTGGGTAGAATAAAATAAGTTAATATTGATATGTTTGTTTAAATAGTAGAGTTTTTTAGTATGAAAAATTTACAATTATAACCTTTAACAACGCGAGGTAGGGCGGGCACAAAAAGAGGCAGGGTTGGGTGAGTCTAAAATGTCTAAACCCATCTCCACCCCACCCCATGGTGCGAGGCTAAAATCTTGCCCCATCCCTGCCCCACCACCTTTGCGGGCTGAGGAAACCTGCGCAGGGTGAAACAGGGCGAGGCAAAATTGTCATCCTTATATGTACTAGGTGAAACACCCAATGATATATGTGGTAATGTCATGCCTGATCTCCATTTGATTTCTCACAAGAGGCCATTCTATATTGCTCTAAGAACACTCTACATGTAAAGCTCTACAGAAAATAATACTATCATTTGCATACAATAAATGAAAATTTTGAGACCCACCTCAACTTATGGCAACTCATGTTAAGCTTTGCTGCAATGAATTTATATATATATATATATATATACACAAAAATTAGTCATCCTATGAAGATATACCAAACAAACTAAAATTCTCTAAGGTTCTTATGGTAACTATACCGTGAAATTTATAGAGTTTTATCTATTAATTTTGAAATTGGTTGATTGAATTTTGCCCCTTTCATCAATAATTATCAATATAGAATCCTAATAATGAAAGAGCCATTTTTTAAGTAGAATAAAAGAGCCATTTTAAACGTCCAAGACTGCATATAGAATATAGAGTAAATAGAGGTGCAAAAATTGAGATTAATTACCAAATTTGTTTTATAGTAACAACTAAGTACCAAATTTTTTTTTATAGTAACAACTAAGTATGTATTAATATAAAATAATAAAACTAAAAATAAAAAAGCAAAGTAGGATAGATTATTCTAACTTACAATGGTGATAATAATATATGGGCACCTTTACATTAGAGGTGCAATTTGGGTAAGCAAGCCAAGGCCGAAATCCAACCCGAACCCAAAGTTAGGGTTTGAATTTCTTGGGCTTATAAGGGGCCTGGGCTGAAAATTGCCTATGCAAATTAAATTTAGACTGGATTAGGTTTGAACCTGAATAGCCTGAAGGCCCAGAGCTTAAAACTATAAGTCCAGCCCGTAGTCAATATTAACCCGACATAACAACTTAAAAAGTTTACAAAAACAAAAACAAAAGTGTTCATAAATAATTGTATCATAGATGTTTATAACTGATTGATTTTCATTATTTAGCCAGTACACATGTTTGTTTTTGACTTTCTCAACAAAAAAAAAAACCCAGTACACATGGTTGTTTGACTTTTTTTTATCTAAAATTTTAATATCAATTGCATTTTAACTTTCTTCTTTAGTTATATATTTGTTTTTATATGTTTTTTTTTTTAACTATGTTTTTACTCTAACCTAGTTACTTCAAGCATTAAAAAATTTGGACAAAATTTAGCTACAAAATTTATTATGCCTTAAAGTTACAACCTTACTTAATATCTTTTTATTATATGTGAATTTTGACAAAGACAGGGTTTAACTACAAAATTGATTGTAGTCTTAGGCTACAACCTTACTTAATATTATTTTATTGGTGATGAATTTTGACGAATCCACCATTAGATTATATCTTCTTCTTATATCCCCCATATTTGCAAAATTTCTAGAAAATTAAAGATCAATAACTATGTCATCAATAAATTATTTAAATTGTAAGTTTTTGAAGTTTAAAATTATGCATAAAATATAAGCTTATAGATCATTTAGTAAATAATATCTAGTTGACAAAAAATTTGACATGTGTGTAAAGAGTGTAAAGAACATGCAATTCAACGGCTATATTTTCAAAATATGTAATAATTTTTATTTTATTGAGTTAGGTTTGGCTACAACCAATTTTGTAGCTAAATTTCGTCATTTTGACAAATTCACTATTGGATTACATTTTCTTCTTATATCTTCCATGCTTACAAGATTTCTAGAAAATTAAATATTAATAGCTATATCATCAAAAAATTATTTAAATTGCAAGTTTTTGTAATTTAAAATTATGCATAAAATATAATCTTATAGATCATATAGTAAATAATATTCGATTGATACAAAATTTAACATATATATTAAAAGCACAAGGAACATATAATTCAACAGTTAGATTTTTGAAATATATAATAATGTTAATGATACTGAGTAATGTTATAACTTTATACTACAATAAATTTTGTAACTAAACTTTATTCAAAAAATTATATACAACTCAGACCAACTCTTCCTGGTTGCAAATTTTGTTATGAATCTTCCTGGTTGCAAGAAAAATAAATAATAATCTTTATTATAATTATTATGGTTATATTTAATGAAACAATAAATGAAATAATAACTTTTTGCCTAAAGTAAATTAGCTCACTTCTTTCGAGCCAAATTGCTGCTGAATGTGGACCTTTCGGTAATCAAAAGGTTATTAATTGAACTTAATTTTTCCACCGTTTAAAGCAAAATTCTTCCATAAAACAATATGGATGAGAA
This sequence comes from Quercus ilex subsp. ballota, assembly GCA_032727855.1. NCBI lineage: Eukaryota > Viridiplantae > Streptophyta > Magnoliopsida > Fagales > Fagaceae > Quercus > Quercus ilex. The sequence goes on along the minus strand of CM064908.1, from coordinate 21,019,693 downwards.
GTATAGACAATAAAAGAATAGCAAGAAAAAAAATGTCATGCCAAAAAATGAAAAGAACTAAATGTAGAAAAAATGAGAGATGCTACGTCTACAATATTTTTACAACAAATCACAAGTGGTTAGTTGTTATTAGTTCAAATTTGAAACTAACACTAAGATTACCTTTTTTGCCCCAACAATAACAACCAGTAACAACCTGCCACTTAGAATTTGTTATAAAAATATTGTAGACATATCATTTATCGGAAAAAATAGTGCCACTCAAAGTAGAAGATGTGGTACTATAAATTAGCCCTTTTTTTTTTCTTCTCAAAAAAAAAAGAGTTACCTTTTTTTTTTTTTCTTATATAAATAGGATCGAATTTGAAACCTATAATCTTTTATATATAAATAAATATATATATATATATATAAAATAAAATCCCTGCAAGCATTATTAATATGATTTCAAACCTTACCTATGAGAAATATGTACAAAAAGTAATGCATTGAAGGTATTAAATACTTAATTTTCTAATTAAAAAAGATAGAAATGAGAATTTTGTTTACAAGAGACATAAAGGAGGGCATCGCGCATGTGAAAAGCTAGAAAACAGTTGGAAAAGGATGCCAAACAAGAAATGGCAACAACAAACATGAACAAGACAATGAATGTGACCGGGCCACTAGAAGAAAATACTGCTGCTTTTTTTTTTTTAAGGAGTATTTTTTGCGTTAGTTCATACGATCTTTCATATTTGCTGCTAATACAGTTGAGAAACAAATCGGATTCAAGTTTTTATTCGATCTGGCTGAGTTTGGGTCATATCTCTTAAACAGGTCTATCTAAATAATTAGTTGCAAAACTTATAACTCTTATTCGGTTTTTCTAAAATCGAATCAACTCAGTATTATGACCTGTATTTATATCAACTTTGTCTTTATTTCAGTACAAATAAGAAAACAAATAAAAAGAAGAAAAAAAAAAAATTGTACCTATTTTGTTTGGCATAACAAGAAGGAATTTTTTCTATAATCATTATTTTTTTTTTATTTTTTTTGGGGGGTTTCTTCCTTTTTGTGGTGGGCAATGACATATTTTGTTTTAGCAATCAATAGCTGGCTACTATGTGAAGTTTCACCTAAAAATGGGAGAGGTGCACATTGGTCAATGGGAAAACCATAGGTAATGTGGTTGCTATTAGGTGGGCCTATATAAAACCTCTGCTTTTCTTTTTTATTTGTGGGCTCATTCATTCCTCTTTCTACCTGTGGGCCCAATAATCCTTTTCACATTCTACTGATTTGAGGGCCCATATAAATATATATGCTAAACACGTGAAAAATTAGAGAGTACCCAGTTTAAACTATTCAAGTACAAGGACCTGCGGTACACCTTGGTTTTGCATTAGGGTACCCCACAACTACAAGGCTAAGCCAATAAGCCTAGCCCTTTTTATAAATTTATTTTGTTTCCCCTTTTTCCTCATGTAGGCTGAGCTAATAATAAAACTATACAAGTCTTTAGTCTAAATTTGTGGGAACACCGTTTTATTGGGGTGTGCCATTCAATATTTTCTTGTATGAAAGTGAAGGATGCAAAATGCTTATGAATGAAGTGGTAATGGTATTGTTGACTCTTTGGAAAGTTGCTGCACATTAAAAGCTAAAGGGACTCATATTCTGTGGACTAAAAAAAGACTGCAAGTGATCCTCTAAAAAGCATACATGACACTAAAAAAAGGTTGCAGGGCCCATCTCTCTCAATCTTTTGGGCCAAGGATCCTGATGAATCAAACAGTGGATCTTGATGCAACCTTACACTATGTATGCTCTAGAATTTTCTCAATCCTTTTAAGATTCGTTTTGGGGCTCAGCAAACACCTGTAAAAGCATTCAAAAGTGTGCAAATTTACGTAAGACTTTGCAAAGGTTTTGGCAAAATAACCATGCTTTGACCACTTTTTGCTTATTTACCCTTCATGCATATATATATATATATATATATATATCGGCTATTCCTATTTTTATCATAATAATTTTTTTTTTTTTTAAATGGCTAGTTTTATCTTTTATGTATCCAATTATAATATATTATAATTATAGGTCCACAGTTTCAGATCACGGAAAGAGAGTCTTGCTTGAAATCGATTAGAATCAACATACAAAAAGGAAAAGATGGATAGTTTAACATGAATCATCAAAAACCATGTATCATGTATGCACCTTCTATTGCAATTATTACAAAAATCAACTTGCAGCTAACTTTGACATACTCTGGGCTCAATATCAGTAAAGCTCATCGACAACAAGCTAGCGTTGAATAGCTTCTTCTAGCTACTTCGTTTTGCAATGACATACATAATGATAATGATATATATATATATATATATATTTTTTTTTTAAATCTAGAAAATTAGCAATTAATAGGGTCTTATCTCTTTAACTTTTTTAAGTACTAATATTTGCTTGTTTCCTAGCTAGTACTATTTATCTACCTTGATTAACAACACCACCATGAATGATGCATGCTCTTTTAAGTACTATGAATCTACCAAATTAAATAGGGGTTGGTAGTCACTTCTGACATGGGGTTTTCTCTTTGATCAGTAGGAGGGTTTTGTTTTGTCTCGTCGTGCCTTACAAATAATTCTACCCTATATTTAGGTTTGCTAAATGGGGTTGGTGATGCTTTGTGCATGCTGAGTAGGTTAGGCATGGACGAGATAGCAAGCTTTGTTTATTGACGAAACTGCTATTTAACCTAAAGGAATTCGAGGGTTTGAATGAAGAATTGCATATTTTGTAAATGTAGGTTTCGATTCTTAGGAGCTAGACCTAGAAGAAATAAAGGGTTACACGTGCATCCTTACAATAATTCAAAATTTGGTACACTTTTTGGACCATATACGTGTCCTTTCTTCTAGCCATTCATAAGTACAACAAATTCAAATGGTTACTTTCTGTTTTGATTTGACTGATATCTGTTGATTGAAAATAATTTTAAGCCCTAATAATAAGTCCAAGTTATACTATTGAAGTTTTGTGGTGGATTGATTTACAAACCCCTATGGCTATGAATCAAGAAAACAAGTATTGTTGATTGAAAAGGACATATGTGTGAACGAAGATTAGATATCCATTTTCAATAAAAAAATAAATAAAGATTAGATATGCATTTAATCCAATCAATTAGCATATCACACAATATCGGGTGGAAGGAGTACTATCTATTTTGGTTTCGTGGCAATAAAACTACTAAAAATTCCATTTGAGTAAACATATACCAACGTGTTATGTTTTATCTATTTTCTCTTCTTGAGTTTTGAAAAAAAAATTGACCAAAAATTGGAAACACTAGAAAAGATTATGAAAATTGGTGTCTATTTATGTGTGGCAACCAAAATGATGAGAGATAGTCAAACACAACATTTATTTGTGTCATAATTTTTGTCATGTGATGAATGAAAGGGGAAAAAAAAATAGCAGGTACATATGAAATAATTGTCTACTATTGATAATGAACCTTTTTATTTTTTTATTTTTTTTTTTGAAAAAAAAAAACGATAACCAACCTCTTTATTAAATTATGGTAAAAGTTATGATAAAAGATGTAGCCCTAGACCTAGATCTAGACCCAAAAGAACACAAATGATAAATGATAAATACCGACTAGGAAGGTTTGATGTTGTTGTCTAGTGCAATCTAGCTATGATTGAAAAGTAAGTTTTCAAAAATTATGGTAAAAGTTATGATAAAAGATGTAGCCCTAGACTTAGATCTAGACCCAGAAGAACACAAATGATAAATGATAAATACCGACTAGGAAGGTTTGATGTTGTTGTCTAGTGCAATCTAGCTAGATTGAAAAGTTTTCAAGTCAAACATTACATAGTGATACTGCATAATTTATTTTTTTTGCTAAACGCATATCGCTTTTACTTATTATGGGTATAGAATGGTACTATAATTTTTTAATTCCAAATCTAGAAGCTCTAACTTTTATATTCCTAAACACTATGTAGTATGTATTCACAAACTAATATATATGATAAAATATTTAAAATAACCACTTTATAGCAGATATAATGAGAAAAACTCTTTACAATCAGAGGGTATCGTACATTTAACCCAATTATATAAATAAATACGAAGTTTGCATAAAGAAAGTAAAGAGTTATATTATATTCATTTACACGTACAATTTAGATCAAATTATTACAAGATTACCAATAAAGCTAAAGGATAAATTCAAAAGTACAAATGCATGGAACTGTGCTACATTATCTATAAATTAATTGGTTTTGTATACATCTCAAATATATTGAAATGTGATCCTTAAAGCTAAAAGGCTGACAAGTACAGAAAAAGAGACGTGTTAATGTTTGATTTAATTGTTTTTCTACCATTATTTAATTTGATTTCATTTTATGTTATGTACGTCTTGTCCAATATGGTTGTTAATTACATGGACGGTAGTAAGGCCATTCGACTATTTACATGGACCACTCTCATTTCTTTATAATATGATGATAATTATCAAAATGTTATACACCTACCAATAACATATTTTATATACCAGAAAAAAAATTTCTATCAATATATATATATATATATATATATATGAATATTGCCTCTTTTATAAACAGGTATGCTCTCAACTCAAATTCAAGTCGATCTCTTTGCAAATTTCAGATAAAATCCTCACTACATTAGTACATCTATTTACTCAATGTCATCTTGCTAGGGTAATTTGGTTTGGAAGTCAGTGTTCCATTAAAAAATAGATTGCCGACAGTAACAATCCATCACTCAGTTTATTGAGATTTTGCTAGATTTCCTAGAATCTCTTCATTTTGATAATTGCCTACAGTAACAATCCAACAGAATCCCAAGTGATGAGATTGCTAAACAAGTTAATTCAAGAGCATTGGATGACATATTTTTTTGATGAACCAAAAAAAAAAGGGCCTCATGTGTATGATTATTGACCCGGCCCACTTAAACCTGCTATTGATGGCGTGGGGCATTCCGGGTATGTTAGGATTATCCGTGTCACGGTACAGCATTTTTGCAAAGCGCACAACTCGAACCTGGCAACTCCTGGACTTGCAAGTGTGACCAAGTCTAAGACTCCTACCAATGCACCACACCCAGGGGGGCCATTGGATGACATATTAGTCTAGGCCATACTCATAGACAATATTTGCAGAAATTTCAACTGGTCCAAGCCAAGCTAGGCTAGGATTTTATCAAAAAGAATTGCAATGTTGTAGTAGGAGTCAGATTTTCTATGATAGGGATAATTAATTAATTCTACTTCTCATCATGGGCTATTAATTATGCTCATAAATAAAGAAAATGGCTAAAATCAAAGGAAAGCACTCCATGATCATGCTTATCTATTGCGATATCCACACAAAGAACAAGTAGAGAAAAAACACCATAAAAGAATAGTACTTTGATATAGAAAGTTATTTACTAAAGCTCACCCAGTCATCTTTCATTATTTTTTCTCTCTTTACAAGTGTTCCGGGTTTGGATTGTCTGTGTAAAAATTCTCGCATCAACAAAACTAATTAATATTTTGATCAACTTTAATGATGATGCAAGAAAAAGCTAAAAACGAAAGCTTATCAGGCTCATAGGAAAGTAAATCCTCTCGAGAAAGTGTATAGATTATAGACACAACAAATTTCACACCTACTAATTGAAATAGCAAATTATCAGTAATAATAAGTAGCTAGTAAATGTTTTAATTATAACTTGTCAACTCAATTGTTGTGAATGTTTTTTTGTGTCTCTAACATTAGTCAATCTTTTTAAATATGAGAATGAAAAAGTTAACAAATTCCCAAAGGATATTGGTTTAAAAAGTATTTTTAAACATTTCTTATGGAAAAAGAAAAAAATAACTTATTTCTTTTATAGATCTTTATATTTTTTCCATAAAAGTAATATCTAAAACCTTACAAATAATAAATAATCTATTTACAAATGCCTTAAAGTCAACTGTTAACTGAGCCTTTTAAAAAATAGAGAAAAGTTAACAAATGTCCCAAAGATATTAATTTAAGAAATATTTTTAAAAACTTTAATTTTTTTAACGATTTTTTTTTTTTTATTTCCCATGAAAGTTGTGTTAAAATGTTCTTAAAATAATTTATTAACAATTACCCTAAAATCACACGTTAACATAAACCTAAAAATAAAGTCCAAGTGTCCTACTATACAAATATATAAAAAAAAAATATATAAAAAATCACACACAACCATAATATATTGATACGTATAAAACCAATAAATCATTAACATTATGTATTTTTATTTTTTATTTTTTTTTAAATATGCATTACAACTCATCTTTTTTAACATGCGTTGTTAGAAACAGCCCTAGGGTTCGTTCCATACATAAGAGCTTGCATGACGCAATGTTGACGTGTCTTACCACGTGACAGCATTAAGGGGCAAATCCGACGTGGTACGCGGAGAAACGTGAATAGAAGCACAAATTCCTAGGAGTTGAACAGTAAAAGTAGTAGAAGAAAAAAAAATATATTAATATAATAATTTTTTAGTATTTTAGATTAAATAATAAAAAAATTAAAAGCAAAGCAAAGCAAATGGGCAAAATGGTCCCAAGCAATCTCATCAACAAATATAGGAGGAGGGGTGAGTGAGCTGTCAAGAGTTTGAGATGGGACACGTGTCAGATGTACAACTTGGGGTGGCCCACCCTATACCGACAGGAGCTGTGATTTTAGCAACGTGCGCGTCGAGGTTTTGACAGCGACCTTTGAGAAACCCAAGGGCTGTCAAAAATCAAAACCCCGTACTACTCCACACAGCTGCGCTTCGTACTTTTTACACTTCCTTTTTCTTTGTTTAATTTTATTTGTAAGTAGTAAGTGTTTAATATTTATTGAATTAATTCAATGCAGTTGGCTCGGTTTGGTTTTTAACTTTTTTTTTTCTTTTCTTATTTTTTTATGAAACATTTTTATACCTATTGTGATATGTAAGATTTTGAACAAAGTTTTATCTTTCGTCAATATGTTTAGATCATGATGATGATTATTGTTGTTGTCTTGTGCATATATGGAATGTGAGAACATTACAGCATAATGATTAATGTGTTTTAAGAATTTTGGGTACTCAATCCAACTCAAAATTATAAATTTTAGAAAGTTTTAATCTATGGCATCCACTCTGAATGATAGTTATTTATTATCAGAATAAGACACTAATAAATTTTTAATGTAAAAAGGATTAACTCTCAAATCTCTTATTCAACTATCAAAAACTTTACTAGTTGAATTAACTGAAACTCATAACAAGATATACATATACTCATAAAAAGAATAAAAACTACAAAATTGTCTCTTATTTTTTGTTGGTGAAAAATTACATGACATTGATATAGAACTTGCAACAAAAATGTATAATTTGATCAAAATAAGATTGAGATTGAAAGAAAAGAAAATGCTTACTTAAAAGAAAAAAAAAAATTGAGAAACAACTTTAAAGAAAATTGAATAGCTGCAATTAATAAAACCCAAATGCTTTAAGTTATATATAAGAAGCCTCATATTATATTAGTTGGTTTTTATAAAAAAAAAAGTTACATTGTGAGACACCTATATATGTTCTAATTTTTATCTATTATTATCGTGTACTACTTTCTATCTTCTTTGTTGGTTGTTATATACTTTAGACTATTAATCTAATAATATTATTTGATTGTCTTCTTTGACCTCACTTCTCCCATTTAACTTTCTTTATAAAAACCAAATATTGTAAACATAAGTCAATTGGTCACGATTATTAAAAGAAGAAAAAATCTTCCAAAGTTTGTCTATACCCTATAATTTATGATTAAAAAGTTTTCAAACTTGAAGGTTGATTTTAATGACAGTATACCTATAAATTCAATGGGCCTCCAGAAGTTAATGATTCTATTAATTCGATGATCTCCAAAAATTATGTTCCATATATGTCTATTCAAATAGAAAATGTTTTACCTACTACTTTTCAACAAAACAAGATAACCATTAAACCATAGAGTTTTAGTTATTTATGTGGGCGAAGTTATCCCCCAATATTGCTACTTTGAAATTTGAATTACAGCCTCTCATAAGAAGATTTTCTCTACAAATGAGAGAGAGAAGATGGAAAAATAGTAGTAATTCACTAATTCCTAATAGTGATATTTATTGGTTTTTATTTTTTAAAGGGTGCATATGAAATCCAATCATTTTATAAGCGAATAATATGTAATATTAAATTTAAAATTTATTATATTTTTAACAAAAAAATATAAATATGCGTGAAAGTTGTTAATTTATGGGGTTAAAATTAAATGACTAAAATATTAGGTAAGATTATATTTCTAACAAAATACACTTGTCAAATCTTTAATATGGATCATAAAATAATAGTGACTCATATATATATGCTCACTACTCGTGGTTTTATGATCATGATATGCAGATATAGACCCACCTGACCATATGTATCACAAAAGCTCTGTGAAAACAGACCGATTGTAAGCATTCATCAGTGCAAAAATGGGAAAGAAAATATAATTCAAAAGTTATATATATTATACAAATGTGGATTTTCACCATTGAGAATTTTCTTGACGAAATCATTTTAGCGTAAAGAAAATGGCAAACTTCATAATTCTTTCCATACAATTGGCAATCAATTTGTTCAATGGTCTTTCACATCAATAATAAAAAAAAAAAAACATATTGTTCAAATGTCTTATCCAAGTGATTTTTTTATATAGATGTCAAATATGTCTAGAATGGTCCAAGTAAGAAGAGCAAGAAAGTAAGAGATTTTTCTACGACAAAGCTATAAACCTATAAACGAATAAGAGAGTGGTCCAAGGCGGGCTTGTAAAAAGAACCTTAAAGCTGATTGATCTTCGTCAAAGATTAGGTTCTCTCAAACTACATATTCAAAAGTGATACCCACAACTGTAGAAAACTAAGAAATATCGATGGATACCAAAGAAACTGAAAGGGAAAGAAAAGTTAAAGGGAATCAAAATTATACTACCAAAAATGCTTGATAGAGAAGTGGGAGAAGATATGAAAAGAAAATGACATTTGAAATTTACATCCCTCTTAATTCTTAAAAGAGGAGAAAAAATGGAATGGTGGCAAACTCATAAATGAACTTCTGGATTGGTGTGAAATACATAAAAATTTTCAGAATCGTTAAAGTGACGTACTGTATTTGGTACTAATAAAAACGATATTAGTCACGAATCTATATATAAGTTTACTTCAATTATAACTTGTTATGTAATTTTTTTTTTTTTTTGCATACAAGTTAGAAATTCTACTCTAACTTAATTTAAGTGTATATATGTGTAAAACTCCTTTCTAGAGACTTGAACCCTAATCCTTATCCCTCCACCCCATAAAAACTTTACACTTGTAGTACCCGTTTGGCCTCCGCGTTTCAGTGCGTCCGCGTTTCAGTTTTTTTTTTTTTTTTTTTTTTCTTTCAGCCGCAAAGGCTGACTTTTCCACTGTAAACAGTGCATTTGTGCACTGTTACGGACCCACAAATACCACTTTTCAGCAACTTTTTCATTAAAAATGGATCCCACGATACTATTTACACATTTAAAAATTATTTTGCTACAGTGTTTTCAGTTTTCAGTTTTCAGCAACAATAAATTTAATCCAAACAGACCCGTAGAGTAACCATCACACCAAGAGTACACAGTAGTGTCAACTGTGTTGTTAACGCGACAAGATTTTAATTGATAAAAATTTACAAACTCGATTATTGTGAAAAATATTGTGTAGGTACTTACATATCATCTCTTTGTCTAACATTAACCGTGGAATGCATAACAAGATGTCACAATCCAAACAAAGCAACGCTATAATAGTACCAGGTGATTCACCTTAAGTTATTGGGTCCTTTGGTTGGGCCCCTTTTTTTCATGTATAGCCACTCAAAGATGACCTGAAAGTGACTTGCATTTCATGCCAAAATAACGAAATACCATATTCCTACTAGCTACCACTCCATGTGTGTGTTTTACAAGAGGGAGAGAGAGAGAGAGAGAGAGAGAGACTTGACTGAGTTATAGCTAAAATGATGGAAACAACTGGAATTATGGACAGCCCTGGGACACACAAATCTTCTTCAGATACCATGCTATTAAGTGTGCACTTTTGGTCGGCAAGTTGAGCCTTAGTTACCTAGAATTCTTACTGTTTTTCCTTTGTTTTTTTTTTGCTTTGAAACATTGAGAAATTTGAACCCATTGAATGTGGGTTACTATATCAGATATACTTAAGTGGCTCACATGTAGTTTGTAGAAAGTTCTCCCCCTTCATCAATTCTCTTTTCAACCATCTTTTTCCGCATTTTGAATTTAAGTTTCAAGACCTTGTCTTCATGGACATTAAATTCAAAAGTAATCAAAAACTTCAACAAAATGCTGAACCCATGAATGATATTTTCTGAGATACCAAATAGGACTATCATATTTTAGTTAATAAAATAGATTTCTTTTTATGCTGCATCAGCTGCATATTTAAAAAAAAAATTTAATCCACCATATGTAAGACTCAGCAATAATGTAATTTTATATTCACAATTTTTGTACGTTAAAAATAGTTGCAATTGCGTGTTTTAATTAACTCAACTAATTAATATAGTATTTTATACTCAAATAAGAAGTTTTTTACGTTTGAATTTTACCTACATCAAAATATAAAAACTTAGTTAACTTGATGGTGAAAGGCAATTATCACGTCAGACGTCACAAGTTTTGAATCCTACAACAAGAACAAACATTAATTCCAAATTTTGGTAGTCAATTATGAATGTTCAACATATTAATTAGAGTCGTTCACGTGTATCATTTTTGTCTAGGTTTCTACTTTTAATAAACTTACATTCTATATACTATATTTTAATCTTACTTAGCCATATCTATAATAAAAGTCTTGGCCTAACAGTAAAGAATAAACTCATGGAATAAGGCACATAGTTTTTAAACCCTAACTTATCTATAATAATAATAATAATAATAAATTGTAATTGTACTCCTCTTTAATAAAATCATGACCACATTCATCTTTTGTACATATTATTTGACGCATAAAATCCACAAGTCTTAATGTCTTTGAATAGTAATATTTCAAAGTTCAAACCTCCATTATTCGAATAAAGAAAAAGTATCATGAAACTATCCTAGCTTTGTGTCAATGTCCCATGTTCACCAGAAGAATTTAATAAAGTAAGGAAACAAATGGGTTTAGATACTCCTGATCAAGACGCTATTACTTTTTAGTGTCTAATCAAACTCATATATGTCACATATATTCGTCAGCAGAACAAGTCACTGCCTACCTACAAAGACAAAATGAGTGAACCACTTGGTTCACACCAAAGAAATAATGCACTCCTATAGGACATTTACAGGTCAGTGATGCCTCAAACTGATATAAAAAACAAAAAAAAGTACCCAAAATCTTTGTTAAATATCCATGAAAATGGTTTCATGGAAAACATTTTCTGGTCTTTTGTTAGTGCATTAATAGACCCTCATTTTCACCCTATTGTTAGTCAAGAGCTCGATAATGGCTTTGGTAGTCCATTTTGTTTTGTTTTGATGCAACAATTACAGCCATCCTAATATATATTCTAGCAGCCAGGCCAAGCCTATTGACCCTAATTATGGGGCACAATGGCTTTGCAAGCTTAGGATTGTTTAGGTCTAATTATGTGAGAGGCAGCTTAAAAGTTGAAATCATTGAGAATATAATATATATATATATATATATTAGTCAGCATATATCTTCTATTTTTCCCCAAAAAAGAATTAAATTCTTGCAGCCAATAACCCTAGCCAGATCATTTTAGAACATACATAGAACATTAAAGAATACATAATTCTTGATAAAAAGAATCTTTGAATGCAAACACCCACTTACAGGTAATGTATAAGATCAATAATTTTTTAAACAAATTAAAAGAGGAATAAAGTAGTTCAAATAGAAGTTCAAAACAAAAACCATAAATATTTTAAATACCAAAAAAACCAAAACTACTGACTAGTCCAGTGTACAAAATAAGGAAGAAGACAAGTAGTATTTTGTTCCGATCCTATCACAAAAGAAAGAGGAGAGTAGAATGCAGTAAAGAAAGCCTTTGCCCAAATTGCATTAAAGGGATAGCTAGGTATTTTTGCTTGATTTAAAATTGTGATCAACTCCATTAGATCCAGCTCTGAGATTAGGATGAGATTTTCAATCCACCATCATTGATATCCATGCTCTCCACTCCGGCTTTTCTAATGTAACCTTTTCATTTTGGCCCCGTAGACCTCTTTTGGTAAGACTTAGAGACCTATTCCCACCAACTCTATCCTTGCCTGAGCTCTTGTAGATGTTGTTAATTTCTTTTGGTCACCCTCTTGTTCTTTAGTAAAAATTATTTTTATTTACCAAAAAAATAGGTCAAAGGTTGCGATGTTTGACAAATTGACCTTCAATTAAGTTAAAATTAGAGATGACAATTTTTTCCCGCCACATCTCACCCTATTCTATTAATGTTAAAGACTTAATTTGTATTACTGAGTATTAAAATGCATGAATATTAAGACCTTTTGTTTTAGTGTGATATTATCTTGTTAAACATTTTAGATTGTATTATTTAGTACTTACTAAAAATTAGTTTGATTTGACATAATAAATTTCATTATAATTTCAAGTATATTTATATTAATTAAACAGGTTTTATAATATAAAAAAAAAAATTAATAGGAGTGGGGCGGGGTGTGACAAATCAACATGAGTGGAGTTTTATAGGGCAGGGCAGGGATGGCACAAGGCAGTACGAGTTAAGAAAAAATCACGCAGGGCGAGGGTGAATACCTTATCTTTTGGCCTCTCCCCGCCCCATTACCATCCCCAATTAAAATCATGCTATGATAATGGGTCTTCCATTAGATGTCTCAAAGGGCTACAAGGTAACCAACTATGGAACTAAAAGAAAATAGTATGTCCATTCTTAAAGAACATACTAATAAAAGTGATAGTGGTAAGTTTACACCTAAGCTTACCATTAATAGTAAGTTTATAAAAATAGTAAGTTTTGATTAATAAAAATTAAAGTGATATTAATGATAAGTGTAAATGAAAGTGATGTTATATTAATCACAATTTATCATATCAGTAATTATGAAACGAATAGTCACTTTAAGCAATTGTAGAAAATGATTGTGAAATAGTTGTTGTGAGCATTATTGAACAAACATACCTAAGCAATTTTTTAAAAATGATTTTTGCTTTTCCTTCAAGTGTCAAGTTATCCAAATAGAATTAATGTTACTTCATTATTACCTTCTTCTTCTTCTTTTTTTAAGAATTCCATTTGTCAGCAATTTGTTTGACTAATTGTTTTTTTAAATGAGTTAAAATATTCTTATTATACTTAAAAAATAGAGATTTTAAAAAGTTATATAAACAAAATAACTAAAAAATAAACTCGTGGAAGACAAACACTTAAAAAAAGTTAAGGCGTCATGCCATTATATGCTAATCAATCTTTCAAGAGAGTATTGTATGTAATTATTGTATACATAAGGATACAGACTGTTGTTACACACAAATTATTACACACCTATTTTTTCAACTTAAATCGTGCAATTTGTTTGACTAATTGTTTTTTTAAATGAGTTAAAATATTCTTATTATACTTAAAAAATAGAGATTTTAAAAAGTTATATAAACAAAATAACCAAAAAATAAACTCGTGAAAGACAAACACTTAAAAAAAGTTAAGGCGTCATGCCATTATATGCTAATCAATCTTTCAAGAGAGTATTGTATGTAATTATTGTATACATAAGGATACAGACTGTTGTTACACACAAATTATTACACACCTATTTTTTCAACTTAAATCGTGAGTTCAAGACACGATTTCAAAACTAAAAATCATGTTTTCAACTAATAATTTCAATTCAAAAAATAGGTACATAACAATGTGTACATGTGTAAATAAAGGATGGAATCAAAGACATTTGAATTTTGAATAATGAATACTGTAATAATTAAGGCCACTTGATATACGGAACAAAAGATAATTTAACGCCACTTGATGTGGTACTTCCGCACCATATTCACGCCCAAACACAACCTCACAATATGATATGATATTATACTAGTAAAAGAAGAACAACTACTACTACACGATAGTTCTAAATTATGCTTTTAGAATATACTAATAAAGAAAGATTTAAAAAATATTATATATATATATATATATATATTCAAACAAACTAGTTGCTTTCAAATTTTCAATGTCACAAAAGGGTGGATATTTAGCACGCCAGAAAAGTAGTGACAAATATAAGACACGTCCTTGCCTTGGCCTAATTTTTGAATGGTTGGGTTTTTTCGAATTTAAAATTTGGTTTGGTACCATGTGAGGTTTTCATTGGTCAAATCAAAGTCAAAGATCGGTAAATAAATTCGAAAATGAAAGCCAAGACGGACGACAAATATATCTATTTCTATCATTAGGGTGTCATTACATTATTCTTTGAATAATCAATTAAATATTCAAAGAGTATAGTTACATAAAATATCAAAATTTTTGCCACAAAAATTTTACATGTCAAACTGTATCTACATGTTTATTACTTTCATGTGAACTTATTACTTTTTTTTCATCATTCACAATTTGTCAACAATTATAACATTTTATGTGATCTTATAATTTTTTTTATATTCAAATTGCTTAAAAAAATTAGATGTGTGTTATTTTGATTAGTCAACACGTAAAACACAGTTGTCTTGTCTCTGATTCACTATTTTCTTTTTTATTTCAAGAGAGAAAATGAAAATTATATGTTTATAAGAATGAACCATTGATTTTTTTTTAACCCACTTGGTAAAATTGAATGCCTAATTTCACATTAACTTGCATGACGGAAGAAAAGAAAGAAGCTTACCAGTATTTTTTTTTATAGATATGTGTTTCTTTTAATCACGGGGTAATGCAAAAATTTCGGAAAACATTTTCCCTATTTGTTGGTCTTTGGTATAATTAAAAAAGCGTTGAATGAAAACGTTATCTATGATCAACAAAAAAAACAAGTCAATAAGATGCAAAAAGTTTTTTTTGCTTTTAAGTAGTAAAAAATGGTTTCTTGAACTTTACATACTTCACAAATCATTACAAATAAACTCAACAATATTAATATAAATATTGGTATAGCTTTTCTCTTTTGCCCCATTTATTCACAAATTGACGGATGATTGTTGTTGACCAACGGTCAATTTTTTAAATGAAATTTTATGCTCCAACTAGTTTTTTTTTTTGGGTAAAATATCATTTTCGTCCCTAAACTATCACAAATGTTCGTTTTTCGTCCCTAAACTTTCAAAAGTTCTTTTTTCGTCCCTAAACTATCACAAAAGTTCGTTTTTCGTCCCTAAACTTTCAAACGTTCTATTTTCGTCCCTAAACTTTTCCAAAAGTATTGATTTTCGTCCCTCCCACATCAGCACTCTGTCAAGTCACGTCAGCACTCCGTCAGAACTTTTGAAAGTTTATGGACGAAAATAGAACTTTTGAAAGTTTAAGGATGAAAAACGAATTTTTGTGATAGTTTAGGGATGAAAATAGAACTTTTGAAAGTTTAAGGACGAAAAACGAACTTTTATGATAGTTTAGGGACGAAAATGATATTTTACCCTTTTTTTTTTTCTCTAACCCAGTTTACTAAACATATTTTGAATTTTAGGGTATGTTTTCCACTTTTAGGCTCCTAAACAATAATAATAATAATAATAAATAAATTTTATAGTTTTGTGTTTGCTTTCCGAAATAAAAGTTTTTGTTCGTATAATTATTTGGAATTATGAAAAATATTAATAATTTTTTAATATGAGCAAAAAAATAAATAAAAAAAACCACTTATTTCTTTTCTTATCTCATTTTCAATGTTGCAACTAAACATGGAAAAATAATTAAGTCAGTTCTCCAGAAAAATATTGTCCAAAAAAGTGTCATTTTTCCATTAAAAAATTGCTTTTATATATATATAAAAAATAAAATAAAATAAAATAAAGTAAATATTTAACCCAATTGATCACGGAGCTGATAAAGCCAACAAAAATAAGTCAAGCTAACTTAATAATTGAACCATATCCTGTCGTAGACATGATGGAGATGCTATGTTTCGGAAAACAACGTTTGATCATTGATGCTAAGTGTTTGATTGGAAAATTCATATATATATTATATACAAGATAAAAATTTTATTCTAACTTAATCTAAGTGTATATATATGTGTGAAGCTCTCTCATGGAGACTTGAATTCCTATAACTTTAATTCAACTACATTATGAATTTACAATTTATGCACTTCAAGTAATTAAAATTACATCTTGTCCTCTTTAAGAAAACCGAATTGTTTTACTATACTTATTCCTTATCATGCATTATCTATTATCATAAGCTAATTTACTTATGTTTTTTAAACCAAAAAAAACAAGGAAAATTAAAAAGACACTACTTCCACGAAATTCAAGCCTTTAATCATATGGTAGAAGATAATTAACAATTCTTGAGAAAATAAACTTTTTTCTTTTAGTGAAAGCTAAGGCATGCAACTTGCAAGTATGCAACTAATAAAACTAAAACAAAGTAATATAAGAAACAACAAAGAAGCAAAAGTGGTGAATGAAAGTTGAAATAGCCATCTTTAATACTAAAAGCCTAGCTAGGTGATCAACCACTCGCTTTCTCTTTAAAAAAAGAGCACAATAACTAAATCTTGTGGATTGAATTGGAAATTCAGCACCAATTTACTGACCGTTCGTTAGAGATTTATATAAATCTTGTCGTAAAACTTATCTTGTTTTTAAGCTGAAAAGATGTTTTCTTTGGAATCAGGTACATAATCATCATTATCATATGTTTGTATTTGACATCACATGTACACATAAATATATGAAACTCAAAAAAATGAAGAGAAGGTTGTGGATTGGATCAAATTTAATTTGATATGGCTTAAAAAGATACCCTTTATTCACTTAAAGTTTAATTATACTTGTTTTTTTACTCCTGATTTCCTGAATGTAATATGTTCTTTTTTATTTTTACTTATAACAAGTAGGTGTTTTTTTTTTTTTTTTATAAAAAATAAAATCATAAGTAGGTGGATTAATATTATAACCTAAGTTCTCACCATAAAAAATAAAATAAACTGATGATGTCACACTAAGTCATAATATGCTCTTCCTATGGATTTTTATATGATAAACCTGTTATTTTAGTTATTTAAATATACTCCAATTAAAAAGTTATTTGAACATACCATTTTTTAACCTTTTTTTTTTTTTTTTTTGGATAGGATTTTTTAACCATATGTGATTAAATGTTGGGTAGGAGCTCAAGTAATATTCTAACAGTAATGAAATTCTTTATGATGCTTCATATATATGGTTCGAAGTTCGAATTATGATTTTGAAATCCGAACCATTCAAAGAACCTAAAAAAATGAAAGTTTTAAGATTTTTAAGGTCAGACCGGAGGTTAATCGAAATCGAACCATAATGTGTCATGTAATGTATTAGGAAGCAACACTTGAGAGTCACTTATGAATTAAATTTTAATCATATAACGACAAATTAAATTCAATCAAAAAAAAAAAAAAAAAAAAAAACTAGACTAGATTCAAAGTATTAGGAAGCAAACACTTGAGAGCATGTCTCAATGTATTAGAAGAATTATTTATGAGTCATGAGTCTCATGACCCATCACACTTGCAAGTACAAAAATTGTAAGTTCGAGTAATGATAAACCTATTATTACTTGAGTGGTTCCATTCCATGTCATACATGAGTAGGACTTAAAATCGATGGGTACTATGATAACAAACTCTTTTAGAAATATGCTCTTCCTATGGATTTTTATATGATAAACTTGTTATTTTAGTTATTTAAACATACTCTACTTAAAAAGTTATTTGAAATTTTGACCATACCATTTTTTAACCTTTTTTTTTTTTGGATATGATTTTTTGACCAAATGTGATTAAATGCTGGGTAGGAGTTCAAGTAATATTCTAACAATAATGAAATTATTTTTTATGCCTCATATATATGGTTCGAAGTTCGAATTATGATTTTGAAACTCGAACCATTCGAAGAACCTAAAAAAAATAGAGGTTTAAAATTTTTGATGTCAGATTGGAGTTCAATTGAGATTGAACCGTGATATGTCATGTAATGTATTAGGAAGCAACACTTAAGAGTCACATATGAATTAAATTTTACTTGAATAAATATGCATTTTTAATCATATGTTGACAAATTAAATTCAATCTAAAAAAAAGGCTAAATTCAAAATATTAGGAAGCAACACTTGAGAGCATGACTCAATGGATAAGAAGAAATTTTTATGAGTCATGAGTCTCGTGACTCATCACACTTGCAAGTATAAAAGTTATGAATTCGAGTAATGACAAATCTCATTATTACTTAAGTAGTTTCATTCCATATCATACGTGAGTACGATTTAAAATCGATGAGTAACTGTGATCACAAACCTTTTTTTTTTTTTTTTTTCCTTATTAACAAAAAGTATATATATGTTAGGAAGCAAGATTGGTTTTCACGCAAAATGTGCTGTCCATATAGTCACGCAGACAATCAAGCCCTCGTGAATGAGTTCCCCAATTTAAAACAAAGAAAAAACGTACTGTAAATCCAACGGTTGGAATTTGATTAATTTTAGTCAGCGTGACCCATATGCCTTTTTATAACTACTGGGTCCTACATCTACCGGACCTACCCTAAAGTTTAAAATTTTACTCTTATATATTAAGCACGTGTTGGAGAAGGAAAAAAAAAAATAAAAAGTTAAAAATAAATAAATAAATAATTGCCAACGCATATGGGTAACCCATTCTTGAAACTGTAGCGAGTCAACCACTCTAGTTCAATTGTCTCGTAAATAGTTAATATATAATAAATTGTACGGTCCAGATAATTTACTCTACTGACTACGAATCTGTACGGTCAGGATCAATTTACTGAATCCTAGTAGTAGTACTACAAAAAGATGCCACCACATTCATCGTCTCGTGACCCACCCATTTTCTCGACCCATATTGGCTTCACTCACTACAACGCCCGAGTTCTAATAAATGTTACCTTTTTTTTTTTTTTTTTTTTTTTTTTAAATTTTGTATCTATCTAAATTTTAGTACTAATATTTACTTAAAATTATATGAAAATTATACTATTATAGTACTCCTTTTTTATTAAAAAAAAAAAAAAACTATGGAAAAAATTTACTACAACTTAAAGAATTTAGTTTTTAGGGCTATCATCATCTATAACTATTAGGGCAAATTATACCAACAAATTTTTAAAAACCTTAATCATTCTTGATTTTATGAATTGTTCATCTTGTCATTAACTCTTAAATGAAAACTAAAATAGTATTATTAGTATTGAAGTTAACATGTAAAGAAATCCATATTGAAGTTAATCTAAAAAATGTAGAAGATCTTGATTGTGTTTTGCAATACGTTTTTTTCTTATTTTTAAAAGATATGATAAAAATTACTATTATTGTCAATATGCCGATTGGTTTATTTTTTCAAAAAAATGTTAACGAATGTCTTAAGGACATTGATTTATAGACTGTTTTTATAAATATTTATGAAAAAATGATAAAGCAATTATTTATGTTGATGGATTTTTATATTTTTCATGAAAATGACATTCAAACTTTCCTAATATACTTTATTAACAATTGTCCTAAAAGTATCTGTTAACAGGACTCATTTTTTTTACATAAGTGAGAATCCAACTCAAGTTACTTATTCAATTACAAAATTAATTTATTAGTTGATCTAATTAAATTCCACGGTTTGACAAGTATGTACAAATAAGAAGATTTAGAGATTATTTTAGTAAAACATTAAAATTTGCTATTAATTTTAACTATATAGTCACCATACCAAATATATATAATAATATTGAAAGTAAAAGATCATCATTCAATCAAAGAATATTTTCCTGACTTACTTTGGGTATCATTTAACAATGCATACAATCTAGTTTTTTTGTATATAAAATATTATAAGTGAAGGAATGAATATTTGAATCCTAATTAATTAATTATCCTCTTAAGTGAAACCAACTGATGCCACTAATTATATATTACAAAACTCTTAACAAAATTTCGTTATCAATCTACTTGTATATTTACTAAATATAGTTATTTTAGAAACAATAATAATACTTTTGGTAAAAACATCAAAGTCTACTAGATTGTAATCTGATTGTAAAATAATTTTTAAGAAAGAAGTAAAATATGATAATTATTGAATCGCCAAATTGCATGCACTATGGCTGTTGAAACCGAACGTGCATGTGTATGGCATTGTTTTGGATTTTCTTTTATGAAAAAATATATTAAACATAAAGAAAACCATCTGAACAGGAATTAATGCATTAATCTATATTGTTTAACGACCCAAACTTAGAGTAGAAAATGTACTATTTATTGTAACCAAAATAATACAAATTCACGGGGTTTATAATTATATACAATACTATTCTGTATATAATAGACGAACGTATATAACCATTTTTTTTATAATATGAACATTGGTTATTTTGAAATTGTAAAACTTTATCCAAAATTATCAGTCAATTAAATAATTAACTAAGTAAAGCAAACATACTTCGTTAACGAGTACCTTTTTCATTTGGACTATGTATTATGATCTTAAAAAAAGACAATAATAAAGTTACCGATACCTTCTTCTGTGGTTGTACCAAAAGATTTTTGGACTCAATTATTAGTTTCATCAATAATTCACGAATCTAACAGATAGGAGAACCATCTTCCAGACTCCAGATAAGATTTCGTTGGAAGAAAAAGAGAAAAAAACAATTAAAAAAAAAAAATCTATAAACAGTGATCTATTGAACAAAAATAATAATAAATCCAGAGTTTTTTGAAAAATTATATATATATACAACTTGTTAACTTACTAAAAAGTATATTTAAAAAAAAAAAAAAAAAAACTAACTATGATTATAAAAAAAAAAAATTCAGGAATATAAAAGATTGCTTTCATAATAATCATATGCATTATAACTTTATTATAAGTGATACAATTCTTATTAAGATAACAAATTTATTTATAATTATTTAAGTTTTGTACAATTCAATCATGTGGTGTTAAAAGTTGCAACGATACACACAAAGGATTTGTCCAATAAGGCAAATAAACCACAAGGTTGAGTTGCCCTAACTAACATGTCACATGATTGAATTCAGTTTAAAATTTTAAGATACATGACCTAAAAAAAAATTAGAGGTAGGTTTTACTATTCTTATTATATAATAATCAAAATATTATATTTAAAGTGAGTTTCAGTTGACTTAACTAGTAAAAATTATGATAGTTAAATAAGAAGAAATAAGGGGTTCAATATTTACTTACACCAAAAATCAATTAATATCTTGATTTGATAAAAAAATTTGTGAGTTGCTATTGTTATTGAATAAAAAAGAAAAGAAAAAAAAAAGGTCTATACCAAAAATCAATTATCATCTTGATTTGATGAAAAAATTTGTGAGTTACTATAATTATTGAATAAAAACAATGTATATCGAACACTAAAATATGAGTTTTTTATCAAGAGTCTTGTAAACATGATGACATTTTCTGTTATTCTCTCTAAAATCAACAGTGCTTAATGCTACCTAATAAACATCACAATTTGTTAAGATGTTTGATTGTAATTAAGTAATATAAAATCAATTTTACCAATGCCACATTTTATTGAAGACCAATCACAACTTGTAATTTTAACCGTTGTGAAAATTATTATGAAATTTATTGTGATTTTAGTTTTTTTTTTTTTTTTTTTTTAGGAAATATTGTGATTTTAGATTGATTGAAAGAACAAGGATTCAAAGAAATTTTTTTTAAAGGAAAAAAATATGGGTTTTCTTTTTGTTTTTATTTGTCTTGTTTTTTGCATGTGATAAAATTTTTTGGGGTCTAAAACAAAAAAAAAAAAAAAAAAAAAAAAAAGAGTGAAAATGGTAAGATAGTACGAGTGGGTGGTAAGCTTTATTTGTGAGCACAGCTGGAACATAGCGGGACACAGCTGGCATGTACGGCGGCGGATACGCAGCTAGCGTCGCCGTTTCTGCCTTTTTCATTTATTTTGTTAAAGTAATTATCAAAAGCAGCTGTCTCCAAATGTAGAAACTCCCCCCACAACGCCTCAACCTTTAAATAATATTATACACAGAATTTCGGAACCCATCCAACCCCTTCACTTTTCAGTGCCTTTTGTACCCTTTGCTTTTTTTTTTTTTTTTTAATGGCAAATGGGGGACCTCCAGCTCTAGTCTTTGATTTCTCTTTCTTTCTCTGGGGAAGGAATCATCAGAGTGAGAGAGCAATTTGGTGTTTATTATTGGTGGAGGGGAATTTGGGAGGTTTTGTCTTCTTTTACTATTATGCCCCTTCTGGTAAAATTAAAAAAAAAAAACTCATAATTTCTTCATGGTAATAACTTTGGGAACTGGGAAAGTGGGGAACCCCATTTTTTATGGCATGTGATTAGAATCCTGTTTTTTATTTAGATATTGGGGTTTCATCAATGACAATGAAGATTTTACAAGGACCCCATTTGATCACTATAGATTTTTCGGCTATCTATGAGCAAGAACTTTGTGCATTCTGAATGACATTTTTAATTCAATTGATGTGTGTGTTTAGTGTTATATATTTTGTTCATAATTGTTATTAAGTTCAGAAAAATTATGAGGATTGTGATAGGGTAATGATTAACGTAAAATTTAGTCACTCATATGAATGGATCTATTATAAATTTGCTTTGGACCGTGTTCTATATGTGTGTTATACTCTAATTAGTATGTTGAGAATTCATAGTTAATTAAAAAAAAAAAAGACTAAGGCATTGTTTTCAAATCTCATGATAACGATTTATCACAACCTTGGCATGAGTCAAATTTATGTGGTGCTAAATCAGATTGATGTCCATTTGATCTCTTTCTTTTTAACCATATGTAGAGAAATAAACTACCCAAGCTATAAAATATTAACTTGTTTTGAATATAGATTAAATTTAATTGGAAGTAACCAATAAAAAGAAAAAGAATAACTCAAATCACCCATTGTAATTAATTAGTGGATGATAATCCTCATACAACATATTCCAACTGTGTTGAACATAGCTTTGAAATCCTATTATTCCTTATAGGCAGGACCAAACCAAAAATAAATAAATATAATGAACCAAATTCTCATACACACATATTTGTTATTATAGCATTAATACCAATATTTACTTTGAAATAAAACAAGAATAAAATTATTAATTATTGAAACCTGATCATTCACAAATTTTTTTTTGTATCTTCGATGTAAGGAGAGCTTCTAGTGAGATTCTAAATAAATAAATAATAAATAATAAATATATATATATATATATATATATTATTATATAAAATATTTATCTAGTGATGGCTATTATGTGCCATGGAGGGTTATATAAATCTGCATATCTGGATACCTTGTTGTGATAGTGCCATTATAATATTAAATTAAACACAAATCTTTGTTTCTCTTTGGTTCTTTCCAATCATACTGAAGCCATATTGCAAAGCAAACTTAGTTGGTGACATCTTAGTTCCTTGCACTATTTACAAACAGGAATATATTGGAGACATCTTAACCTAAATTGTATTATTGTAAGGTACACCAATGATTGAGGCAAACGCTATGGGTTTAATCGTCTTGTCCAAAATTACATAGATAATTTGGAGACATCTTATTGTCATAAACTCATGATAATTTTATTATAATATGCATAAACAAAAATGGGTGGATGATCTCAACTCTTGCCAATATAATCATCACATCTTATCCGAATAAAAACTTAGTTTCTTGCACCATTAATGACTAGTTATAAATTATGACTCCTGTGAGCTAATGCACAAATTGCACTTAAAAGTTTAGGAGGAAAAGAATTAAAGCTGCAGAGTTAGCAGCATATTGTAATTATCTCTTTGGAAAAAAAAAAAAATTCTATAAAAAACAACTTGGTACTGCATTGAGCTAGGATTCCACATACTTTATGAAGCAAAGCACATTCTTTGTTTCGAAATAATTTTGCTCTTGTTTCCTTTTTTGGTGGAGTTGGGTGAAATATATTTAATTGTCATTAAGATAGAACCATCTCAAATTACAATAACATAGATGCAGGTATGGAACAGGGATTTCATTTTTTTTGGAGCTAGAGCATGACAAAATCATTTAATTATTTAATGATGAGAATAAAATAAAAAATTTAAGATTAAATTAACACATGAAAAAATAAAACTACCATCTATAACTTTTTCTTAAGACTTTTCAACCTAATCATATATTAAGAATAGATGTAATTTGACATCTTTTAAAATCCCTGAAATCATATGTGATTGATTAATTTCATAGCAATTTTTCTTAATTATAAAATTGAAGGTTTTCCAAATTCTCTTATATATAATTTTTTTTTCACGTATCATATTTGGGACCTAATTCACGAAATAAGAAAAAAATAATAAATTGAGATACAAGAACTAAAATCACTTCAACAACCTTACAAAATGATAAAATTGATGACTTTTAAAAAAAAGACATTAAAATGGTACCTTTTGTAAGTTTTGTTCACCTAAACTACACAAAAATATAATGTTTTTTATAAAATAATTTATTCCAGGAAATATTGGCTATATTAATACCAATACCTATAAATATAGGTAGCCTCAAATTTTTTTTTTTTTAAATTCTTATAATTGAAATGATTTCTTCTCAAAAAAAAAATAATTGAAATGATTAAATTAACTAGAAAAAAAGAAAAAAAAATGATATATTTTTCAATCACATGTTTGATAATTTTGTAGTTAAGAAATAAAATTGTAAATAAAATTGATCCAAAATTATCTTTTTTTATTTGTTTATTTATTTTTTAAAACTATTTCGAGAGAGAAAAAGAGGAGGTACAGTGGCAAGAGTACTTGTCACATTGGATACCATGGGTAGTATTGACTGTTAAGAATCTCAAGGTACTAGTAGTATGTGACTGAGTTGCCAGTACTTCTTAAGATGATTGACATTTTCAATATGATAATACATTAGTACCACTTAACTTTATATAAAAATGTCATTTTTTTTAGGGGTCCATCGAATATGGTATGGTTAGCCATTTCCATTTTATGAGTTATATTTTTATACCCATTTCATTTTGAAAGGGATGTAAATTTAACTTTCGCAAAAATTTCATCCCAAAGAAAACTTTTGAAAAAAAAAATTCAAACTTCAAATTTAACCAAATATATTACAATAAGAAAATTTTGGGGCCAAGGTTCTTGCACACCCTTGGCCTCAAAATGGTTTAGTTCCAGCATATATGCCAGTTGGAAAACCTCTTGATGTTGCTAAACTAGTGGAAATGTTATTGACCTTTGAGGCTGTTTTTGGCAACCATGATGCCTTTTTGAGAACACTTATAATATAATTCATTTTCAATCCATATTAGTAACATTTTACTCAAAATTGAGTAGTAGAATGGATAAAAACAAATTTGTTTTTTGCTACTATTTTTTTTTTGCCAATAATCATAAATTGTTTTTTGCTACTATTTGTTTTTGCCAATAATCATACACACATATAGAATCTCAAAAGTTGTGATGACAAACTTGTAAAATGATTAAAAAAAAAAAAAAATTTACCTTCGTCAATGATCATTTACTTAACCAAAGAAAGGGAGTGCCATGTGATTAATTTTAATAAGGTAAAATCAATTATTTAGGATCGAAATTCCCTTCACCAACAAGAATAGAGAGTTAACTACTCCAATACGTTTGAAAAATTACTGTACTCTCATGTAACGAGAGATTGTAATAGTGTTGCTCATAATTTGGCCAAACATGCACTTAAAATTTAAGACTTTTTAGTGTGGATGGAGAAAGACTCATCACAAGTTTTTCATGTACTTCAGGTTGATTTAGCCGGTTTATTTCAATGAATTTACAGATTTCCCCCTCAAAAAAGAAAAAGAAAAAAAAAGAATGGAGAGTTAAACCAGAGAAAATGATTATTGTATATTTCATAGCTTGTAAATAGTATAATTTATAATAAAAATAGTTTTTTTTTTAAATTAAATAATTAGATAGTTTGGGGGTGGGGAAATTTAACAGAGCATAATTCCATTAGACACACTAGGAGGAAATATTAATTGAGTTAAAATAGTTTTGGCATAAAAAAGGGGTACCTAAACGAATATATAAATTATGTAATACATAGGAATGGGATGTTTCTTGTTTCAAAGCCTATAAAGCACTTTAGGTCTCATACAATTTCTATCTCTTTCTCTGAAGCTATAGATAATTCTAATTAATAAATGTTAGATGGTGAGTCGGTGACAACTGCTACACACAAATGAAACAGTCACGCATTCATTAAAAAAGAAAAGAAAAAGGAAATAGTCATGCAATACTCGCATAATGTTCTTATGTAATTCTGATGATTTAACATAACTATCAAATGCACCTATTTTCCTAACAAAATATTTGCTATATATGCTTGAGGGTTATGAATCATGATAGAGAAACTTTGATTCCATAATTCTAAATCAAAATCCCAATTAGAATAATATTTTATTATCAATCAAACCTACATATATATATATATATACACACACACACACACATAGCATATAGCAGATTAATATATGTTTCGATAATCAACAAGTTCATTATGAAAAATTAAAAACATTTTTTATTATTAATTTTCCCCTAATTTTACAAGTGTAAAATTGTAAATAATAAGAAATTTAAGATTTAATCGTTATCTTTACCTAAATTTTAATATCTTAATCTAATAATAAATAGCAATTATTGAGAGCCAAAACCATAAGTTAAAACTATCTTTTAAAAAAAAAAAATTTGTAAACAATAAACGTATAGGTCTTTTAGGTTTTATTTTACAAGACAACGAAACGACATTACAAACCTCTTTTTATTATTTGCCTACTTTATGAGACACCGAAAGACGTTACAGTAGACAACTACTTCTACTTGATCCTCAAAAAGAAAAAGAAAAAAAAGACAACTACTTCTACTATGTTTACATTTTTACATACAGTCCCCCACTTTGAAAAAAATAGTAAAACTCATTTGCTTTCTCATATTATCATATAGACATACATGTGTATATATATATAAGTTTTATTTTTTTTGCTGTCAAATCATTCTCTTGCCGACATGACGTACTTGTCATCCCAAGTCACGTAGTAGACTTAAGCTACGACTTGGTAAACGGTTAGCATTCCACTTTTCATAAACTATAGTATTAATACTGTCTATTACTAACTTTTTCCCTTTTCATAGTCTACAAAACTATTCAAACACCCGATAATCCCTGTTTTGAAATTATTCGAAAACGCAAACCAATTGAAATACGAGAATCTTAAGTTTTTTGATACCATAAGTTATACTAACTATATAATTTACTACCTGTCATAAATAGTAATAATAGAGTAAATTAATGATGAAAGTAAATTCTATTTAAACACCCAATAACCTCTGTTTTGAAATTATTCGAAAACGCCAATCAACTGAAATACAAGAATCTTGAGTTTTTTGATACTGTAAGTTATAGTAACTATATAATTTACTACCTGTCATAAATAGTAATAATAGAGTAAATTAATGATGGAAGTAAATTCTATTTAAACACCCAATAATCTCTGTTTTAAAATTATTCGAAAATGCCAACCAATTGAAATACAAGAATCTTGAGTTTTTTAATACTGTAAATTATAGTAACTATAAAATTTACTACCTGTCATATATAGTAATAGTAGAGTAAATTAATGATGGAAGTAAATTGTGATTACTATTGTTGGATTCTTTGGCAATTCTTTAATTGAAAGATCAAAATGATGATCATTCTTACTGTAGTGCACATCGGTGTTTTGCCACACACACAAAACACTTTGACACTGTCGTAGCAGCAGTAGGAGGAAAAAAGATAAATAGATAAGAAGTAAGTCACATCATTATGATATGTAGTTAAAATTTTTCTAGTTATAGTAACAAATTACTTGAATTAAAGAAACACGAGGGTTCATTTTTCTAATTGGAGAGGTCTTAGTCCACCAGACAAAACAACCGACTTGACCTTTCAAATAGCTTAATCAACTTTTCTCTATCACAGTAACTTACCAACCCAAAATTTAATTTTTAGTTTTTGCAAAGCAAAAACAAAAAAAAAAGGGTAAAATTGTAAATAGAGATAAGAAGGAAGGGCAAAGGTGAGCACCAACCCCACAAAAGCAACTCTCACCACAACAAAACAAAGCTGAAAGAAAGAAAGAAACACAAGTCAAAGTTCTCATTAACCTCAAAAATCCTTTCAAGAACGGTAAAAAAATCCTCAAAGATTTTCTAACAAATCCGTGAATTCGAAAGTTAGCCGAGGGCAAACCGTCTTTTAGGGTGTCTCTATAAGTACCCCCTACTTCGCTTTCCAACATTTGCAAACCTTATTGCAAAGACCCTTCCTTTTTCTCTATTTCTCTCTCTCCTCTCTCTCTTGGCCATTTCGTCGAACACATCATCTACACCGCTTCACCGGCGAAACTCGCCGTCAAAACCGCCGGAGAAAAAGTCCGGCGAACACCCAAAAGAGCCGGTCGAAACAGGAGTTGGCGAGACGGCGACGTGTTTCAATGGTGTGAGTGATCGGAGGTGGGGAGGAGGAGGAGGATGGGGAGGGGTTTTGTGGTGGTGGGGGTGGCGGTGACTGTGGCGGTTACGGCTTGTGCTGTGGCGGCGGTGGTGGTGGGGAAGAGAGTGAAAAGTAGAAGGAAGTGGAGGAGAGTTGTGGGAGTGTTGGCTGAGCTTGAACAAGGGTGTGAGACCACGGTGGGTAGGCTTAAGCAAGTGGTGGACGCCATGGCTGTAGAGATGCACGCTGGTCTTGCCTCTGAAGGTGGCTCCAAGCTCAAAATGTTGCTCACTTTTGTCGATACTCTCCCCAATGGGTACTCTCACTTGTCATATTTTTCCCACTTGGGTTTTGCTTCTTTTGGCTTTTTCTTTAATGGGTTTGGTTCAATTTTTGTTCTTTTTCTGGGGAGGTTGTTTCTGGGGGTTCTTCTATTGTCTACTTGAATGTTGAGCTAAAAAAAGAAAAATGCGTTTAGGATTTTGATATATATATATATATATATATATATTTTTTCTTTTTTGGATTGATTTAATAGTTGATGTTTTTATTTGGTTTCTTGTATGTATCAATTCCATGTTTCTTGGAATGTTGTAACTGGTTGTGACACTGTTTAATTGTTCAAATTTTGGTTTCTATTTTTATTTTTATTTTTATTTTTTGTCTTTTCTTTTTTATTTCCAAGTTAACTTCATTGGTGTTTTATTGTTACTTTGTAGTGTGTGGATTGACTTTTTTGTGTAAGTTTGTTGCGAATTATTTTTCTATTTACTTTTATCTAAAATTCTTCAATCTAAAATATTGTCATTTCGGTTTTGTTTTTGTTTCCCTAAGAAGTATGGTCTTCTTTTGCTTGCACTTTTCCTTATTTTGCAAATTTGTTTGTTAATGTTGTTGGTGGGTTCTTCTAGACAACTGATAGGCATGGCTTAAAGCATTGGGATGTTTTTAAGTTATTCACTTTTCAAATTATGTATAATATTCCTTATAATGTTAATCTGTCGTCTGAACATTTGACATTTTTGATTAATCAAATCTGCTTTATTGGGGAATAATTTGTTCAAAATTTGCAGATATGGTTTACAGAATCTGAGATGTTCTTTTCCCCTTCACTTCTTTTTATATAAGTTTTATAAGTGCGATAATATTGTTGCAGAATAACTGTTTAAGATTCCAAAAGTTGGAATCTTTTTGTTCTCTCTTAATCCTTTTTCCTATGTAGATGTGGTTCTACTTTTAAAATGTCACTAAAATGATTCTGCAATAATCTTTAACTCAGTTAATTTTTTTGAAAATTTGGGGGCTTATATGGGCCCTTAAGGTGCCAGGTTTTTACTTGGTTTTGTCTAGGAAGTAACTTTGCTGGGAGATTTATGTTTTATTTATTAATGCATGCTATTGTTGTTTTCGCTTCTGTATTGATTATGAAGTTTGGTTTGTCGGGATGGATGTTATATCAGTGTACGAGTTGTTTGTAACTAGCAAAGCTTGCATTTATTAACATTGTAAAATTGATATTGGTTTTTGTTTTTTTCATCAGGAGTGAGAAAGGAATTTACTATGCTCTAGATCTTGGGGGTACTAATTTTAGGGTCTTGCGAGTTCAGCTAGGAGGTCAAAGGTCTATCCTAGAACCAGATGTGGAGCGGCAACCCATTCCCCAACATTTGATGACCAGCACAAGCGAGGTCCTCAACTTTGTAACTCAAATATTGTACTAACATTAAGCGATTCTTTGAAATCTTACGACATATTATTTATATACTTTTTTGGCAAGCTAATATGTTTTTATTGATAGCAGGATCTCTTTGATTTTATTGCTTCATCGTTAAAGGAGTTTGTTGAAAAAGAAGGAGATGGTTCGGACACTTCACTGATGAGAAGAAGGGAACTTGGATTTACGTTCTCTTTTCCTGTGAAGCAAACATCTGTTTCAACAGGCATTTTGATTAAATGGACAAAAGGATTTGGCATTGAAGACACGGTTAGTCAGATTATATTATTGTAACTTGTACGTAGAAAGCTCCATAATTTTAGAAATTTTGTGAAAGGCAACAGTTTATTTGCTTGGAAATTTTTTTTGTTGATGCTGAAGTCAGTTTGAATCAGCTCTAATATCACCAAATCAATCTAAACACCGATCAAGAATAAGCACAACCTTGCTTTATTGTCTGAACAGTTTTTTTGAATATCAAATTTTTTTGATACATTGTTGTAATGTGGCGTGAACAATTTTCTGGCTGT
Organism: Quercus ilex subsp. ballota; assembly: GCA_032727855.1. NCBI lineage: Eukaryota > Viridiplantae > Streptophyta > Magnoliopsida > Fagales > Fagaceae > Quercus > Quercus ilex. The sequence goes on along the minus strand of CM064908.1, from coordinate 20,988,636 downwards.
CAGGTTGGAAGAGAGGTTTCCGAATGTTTAGAACAAGCAATGGCCAGAAAAGGCCTAAATATGCGGGTAGCGGCACTGGTAAGCTGTCTTAGCATCCTTGTATAATTTACCTTCTCTTAATGGTGAACATTGACTTGAAATAGTACTTTATTATGTTCTAAGTGTGTTTGCATTTGTAATTTGCTTTAACTTGATTTGAAAGCTGTCTCACCATATGATATGCATAAGCCTTGGCGTTACGTGATATCTTAGATTTAGTTGATGGTGTTTCTTGCTTACATGTGATATGTAGAGATTATATTTTTACTTTTGAATTGTTTGGTTAAAGCTGCAACTCCCTTAAGCTGTGTGAAAATAATTGAATGCACCAAGATAAGTAAAAAAAAAAAAATATATATATATATATATTTAAACACTACTAGACCTTAATCTAAAAATTTAATTAGCTACATGAATCTGTGTTTCACTTTAAGCCCTATTGATGGTCATAATCTTTGAGCCAAGAAATTGTACATAAATTTATAGTAGCTTGCGGTCAATCTTTGCCTGATGTGGTTACATGTTTGATTTATGTTCGTTTTTCCTAGTTATACTACATAATTAATGTCTTGTGTTAAGTAAATTGAAATAGACTTGTGTTTGCTGGGACATTCTCAGAAATTAATTTGATGGCTGTTAATACAATCATAATAGTTTCTGAGGAAGCTGTGATACACAATAGATCTTTAGAAGTTTTTAGGCCACTAATATTGACCTAAGAAGGTATTGTTTATTGCTTTCTTTTGGATATTGCTATCCTATTCCACCGTGTTAAAATATCTCAATTCTTTTAAGGGAAAACTGTTAAAGTTAATAACATTACTACTTCTCAGAAAAAAAGGTAATATCACTACTTCTTCAGTAGACATTAACCACCATTCTGATAGCTTTAACTCATAACATATTTTGTGCATTATTTTTGAACATAAAGGATATTGTCCATTAAGGGAGGTCCTGATTACCTTGCAGTTATTCTTCTTTTTAATATAGTTATGGTTATTATTACTTTTAAGCGATGTGCTGAAATTAAGTGCTACATTTTTGCACAAACTGAAAAAACAAAGAAGTAATTGATATTGTACGAGTCATTGATCAATAATAATAGTGGCAGGAAGATATGGTTGTTAGGATCCTCAATGATGTTATAGTAAACAGTTTCAGCGTTGAAAGTTGAAATCAATATCTTAGTATTGTAAAAACATCTTTTAGAGAAGTCATTAATGGCCATATGTATGTACAGTTTATGATGTGTGTTTTCTATGATGTGATGATTATGAAATATTTAGTTAAATCTAGTTGGAGTAGATTAGCTTAATCAATGTATAGTATTATCATATAAAGATTGAACTTAGAGTGGTTTCTTGGTCAGCCTTGTATGACTTTGTGTTGTGAGCTTTCGTGGTGGCTCATACAGATTCGTTCTACCATTTTTACAGAGTTTCTGTGCCAGACAGTGGATATGAGGATATCTCATTATGATAACTACATGTTTTATTCCTTTTTTTTAATCCTCTGATCTATTTATTTTGAGCAATATCCCCTTTCAACTCATCCTCAAGCTTACTGGGCTTAGGCCAATCTTAGTGTTTTTGTGTAAACCATCAATCTAGGCACTTCTAAATTCTAAACTATTAAATGACATGCATGCGTAAGAACATGCAATGTGACATGTAATTGGTTTGTGTTTATTTACATCTTGAGTTACTTGTGCAACTATAGCACTTAGATTTTGTGCATAATTTTATTTATGTTCTTAAGCAGGTTAATGATACAGTGGGAACTTTAGCTCTTGGACATTATCATGATCCAGACACTATTGCTGCAGTTATAATTGGAACAGGTACAAATGCCTGTTATTTGGAGCGGACAGATGCTATCATTAAGTGTCAAGGGCTTCTTACAACTTCTGGAGGCATGGTATCCTTTCTTTATGTCTCTAGACAGACATCATCAGATTCTTTATGTGATGAATTGATTTACTTTGTTATATATTTGTTAACAATGACCCATCTTCATTTGCATCAGGTTGTCAACATGGAATGGGGAAATTTCTGGTCATCCCATTTACCGAGAACTTCTTATGACATCGAGCTAGATGCTGATAGCCCTAATCCAAATGATCAGGTAAGGTTTGGTTGCTTTCCCAGTTACCATTACTGTTACTGTATGTTTGGGGATTAAATCAAATTTATGATATTTTGTGCAGGGCTTTGAGAAAATGATATCAGGAATGTATCTTGGTGACATTGTGAGGAGAGTAATTCTGAGGATGTCACATGAGGCAGATATATTTGGAGATGCTCTTCCAAAGTTATCAATGCCCTTTATTTTGAGGTTCTCTCTCTCTCTCTCTCTCATACACAACAATGTATGCAGACACAAATATGTTTGCATTTGTGTTGCTCACATGAGACTTGCTATGTTGTGCTTTCAATCCTGCTGTCTGTTGACTCCTAATTCTATATAAAGATGCAAGTTTAGCTTCCTAAAATATTGAGTGTAGAGTCCGATACTTGAATACCATAGCAAATCTTGGGTGGTAAAAAATAAAATGAGGATCTCCCAAGCATAATGTTTTTGTTTTGTCTGTGTGCATAGGTAAAAATTTTACATTTGCTCATTGTTATTACAATTGGCTTGATGGTATTTTTATCATGACTATTGATGTTTTGTATCTTTGCCAGAAAAGGATTAATTGTGTTTTGACATTTATTGTAATTTAATGTCTAGGCATCAGATGTAATAGTGATCTTATAGAAATATGAGCAACTAAGTACATAAGCATTTGCATTTGGAGATTGTGAGAATGTGAAGGAGTGTTTGAAAAAATCTGCAAGGTGCTTTAGATGAAGGAACAATGAATTGAATTGTATCAGGAAGGAATAATGATGTAGTTAAACATTTAAAAGCCTGTGAATCAGAACCAGATTCATAACTCCTAGGAGCTAAAGGCAAGTTTAAAAAAAAAACGATATTACATAAGCATACAATTACACGTGCGTGAACTAGAATTCCTTGATATTCAGCATATTCTTTTGCATTTGTTTGCAGTATTGTTATGCTTGTAATACAGTTTAATGCCTCCTGAACGCTCAATTAATGCAACAGGTTATAACTTTGTTCCCTTTTTTGTTTCAGGACACCATTGATGGCTGAGATGCATGAGGATGACTCTCCTGAGTTGACAGAAGTAGCAAGAATCTTGAAAGACACATTGGAGGTAAGACAACTATTCCATTCAGTTCTCCTGTTTCCTGGTTGAATGATTAACCTCAAATGGATAAATTGGTTCTTTGATAATGCGATTATTTGATGGGCTTTTGTCATTTCAGATTCCTGATGTCCCTTTAAAGGTTAGAAAGCTCGTTGTAAAGGTATGCGATGTGGTGACTCGTAGGGCTGCCCGATTGGCAGCTGCTGGAATTGTAGGTATCTTGAAAAAGATCGGCCGGGATGGAAGTGGTGGGATCACGGGTGGGAGGAGTAGAAGTGATATTAAAATGAAAAGAACAGTTGTTGCAATTGAAGGGGGTTTATATACAAGCTATACAATGTTTAGGGAATACTTGCATGAAGCCATGATAGAAATATTGGGGGAAGAAGCAGCGCAACATGTCATTCTTATGGTCACAGAAGATGGATCAGGTGTCGGAGCAGCTCTCCTTGCCGCAACACATTCATCTGACCGTGTGGATAACGTACAGTTGCTATAAATATATATATATATATATATATACATATAGCCCCTGTAAATGTAGAATTCATTTTCCATATCTTCTTGTATAAAGGGAAGGATTGTCCATATATTTTTTTTCTTGGTGAAATTTCCATCAATTTATAATTTGATGCTGGCAATGTGAAAATGGTGTTCTTTACAAAGAATTCCTCATCCAAGTTTTATTCCGAGTAATTCGTTTCATTTCCAAATGTTCAGTAATGGGGCATTTGAGTTTGAAACAAAAGGTGATGTTATGCCAATCTGACGTTAATAATCCACACCTGGGGTGATTCTCAACTGTTGACATTTTGATCCAGTTTCGAAAGGGACATCTCAGTCTCACACATAAGTATATAATATAAGTAAAATTATTAGGTCTCCATAGCAACACGTTGAATGTTGTCAACCCCAGATTACAAAAAAAGAAAAAGAAAAAGAGATTGCGTAAGAAAACCCATTCAAAGCTAATTTCTCTCTCTCTCTCTCTCTCTCTCTTTCTCTCTCTCTCTCTCTATATATATATATATATATATATAGAAGCTTCTATGAATAGGTGGGAATTGAATTCTGACGAAGAAAAATATCTAAAAGGTATAGAGTTGTCATAAATTTGACAGGCGACGATCGAAAATGACAATCATTTTCGGGGGGGAACAGTGCAATGCATGTTACGAATATTGTATTACTTTTGTGCACGTCAATCGAAGCAAAAATTACTCCTATCAGCTCTTAATTACTATATTGTGAAGCCCATTAGGCCTTTTCATCTGCCCTTTCTACCACTTCGGCAATGAGGTTTAAACTATCCAGCCACAATATAGTAATTAAGACCATGTTTAGACCATGCTTGCGTTCAAAAATTATTATGTTAAGGATTTCACATATGCATCATATCTCTCATGGCATTTATATATACGAGTCCATAAAATTATGGGATCCACATATTGTAAGAAAAAAGATAATTTGTATTTTGTATGACATGTATATATAACATGGGTTCGGTTAATGTATATATTAATCATCCATTTTAGAAAACTTTCTATAAAAAATTAAAAAAATGAGTCATTTTTTCATAAATAGTTTTCTAAAATAGTTTGTTAATAGATACTGTGGGAGTAAAAACCCACACGCGTATATTGGGCATTGGGTCCTATTTGAAGATATGAGTATGTCCGAGAAGGAGTAAAAAATTGGGAAATGCCTCAGTGGAGAATCACGTGAGGAAAGGGTAAAGGAATATAGTCCGAGGAGTGCATTCTCTTCGGATTAAAAGAATATCGATCAAGCAAATACCTGGGCAGTTTGGGTGAGCTTCCAGGAAATTCCAACGATAAGGACGAACTTCATGCATCTATAAAGATGATAAAAATAGAGAAATATCTAAAGAAAAAGCTGCTATCACCGCATTTAATACGCTGCAGCAACTTTTTGGCTGCATTTATGTGGAGAAGACCCCTGAACAGTGCAATCTCAGCTGCCGCTACTCATAGAGAACCAAAGAAGATACTTGATGGGATGTGTACTCAAGTGAATGCTTAGATGAAGAACAAGTGTACGATGAGGATGGGTTAAAAGGAAACTATATAAACGTAAGAGACCTCTGAGGGAAGGGGATCGAAGAAAAAAGAGAGAAAGAAGAAGAAGGAAAATTTACTGTAACTCTAAGAGTGACATTAGCCTTTCAAACTATAATTTGTCTCCTTGGACATGAGTTTATTTAAGTTTCCAGTGTTTTTGTACTTATTCATTTATTAAAATCTTGATTAATTGTTGTTGAGTTCACAAACAACCTAGATCTTTCACCCACTCTCTACAAATTCATTGTATTGGGCTTAGTGGGCTCACATCCCATTTCTTTTGGGCTTGGGCTACAAATCTTGACCCTACAATTGGCGCCGTCTGTGGGAAGAGCTTGAGCCGGAGTGAAAGCAACAGTTAACGATGGCTGAACCCAGTCAACAACCAGCAGAATCCAGGGCATCCCAACATGGTGATCCTTTCCTTAACCTCGAATGAAGAGGTGATCGTGAAGGAAGTGTACATACAATATATGATGAGAGGAGCCAGTCACGAGGTGATAGTCTTCTCTCCCATGCAGAGGGCAACAGGGCCATGCAACTGGAGATTGACCGGTTGAAAAGGGAGCTACGCCATGCAAAAAGGAAGCGAGCTTCCCCTGACAGTGACGTTTCTTCTGATGATAAAAGAGACATCAGTTACAAACGGAGGTCTCGAACTCCACCCAGTGAGTCTTTCTCTTATGAGGAAGAGCTCCATGATGAGTGGAAGTTTAAAAGCCCTCCACTTAGGGGTGTAGGAAACGACGCTATGAGTAAAGCCCTGGACCAGATATCTAAGTCGCCTTTCACGCGTAGAATTGAAGGGGCGAGACTTCCCCAGCGTTTTCATCAGCCAACATTCACCATTTACAAGGGGCGAATAGATCCTGTTGAGCATATGAGCCATTTTAACCAAAAAATGGCTGTTTATTCCAAAAATGAGGCCTTGATATGCAAAGTCTTTCCATCCAGCCTCGGACCCATTGTGATGAGATGGTTTGATGGCCTAAGGGCGGAATCCATAAATTCCTTTCATGAACTCACCCAAGCATTTGGTTTTCGATTTGTGACATGTAGGAGAGTTTCTAGGTCAGTAGCTTCCCTGCTGTCCTTGAGCATGCAAGAAGGGGAGAATCTTAAAACATACTCCAACAGATATTAGGAATTGTTTAATGAAATTGAAGGTGATTTCGACGATGTGGCTATCAACACCTTTAAGCTCGGTCTTCCGTCTGAGCACAGTTTAAGAAAATCCTTGACTGGTAAACCCGTTACCAACGTGCGTCAGCTCATGGACCGTATTGACAAGTATAAAAGAGTTGAGGAAGATCAGCAGCAAAGGAAGGGAAAAGACAAGGTTATCCCCCAAGAGAGGAGGGATTTCAGGTCTGACAGATACAACAATAACAAGCCGCGTAGGGATTTTGCTGGGCAGTCAGGATCAGTAAATTTTTAGGCAGTCAACGCTGTATTCAAAGAGCCAATGCATCAAGTTTTGGAAAAGATTAAGAATGAATCGTACTTCAAGTGGCCGAACAAGATGGTGGGAAACCTCGAAAGGCGTAATCATAATCTTTATTGCTAGAATCATTAGGACCATAGGCATACCACGGAGGATTGCAGGAGTCTGTGGGATCATTTGGACCAACTCGTCCGCGAAGATAAATTGAAACAACTCTTGCATCACTCTAGTGGCCGAGGAAGTCAGGCAAGCTCAGAGCCCCGAAGAGATGATTCTTCAAGACCCCTTTTGGGAACTATCAGTGTCATCCGCGCCGCACCAGGGAGAACAGGATCCTGGCCATCTAGGATAATTTTTGCGGCCCATTTACCCATAGGAGACGGTAATCAGGATCAGAAAAGGGCTAAAAGGGAGGTTCCACTGGTACTGGGTTTCTCGAATGAGGATAAGATCGGAACCATCCAACCGCATGACAACGCTTTAGTAGTTACCCTCAGAATTGGTGGGTATGATGTGAAGAAGGTGATGGTGGACCAAGGCAGTTGGGCTGAGGTAATGTATCCTGACCTTTACAAGGGGCTGAACTTAAAACCTGAGGACTTAACTCCCTATAGTTCTCCTTTGGTGGGTTTTGATGGAAATGTCGTTATTTCGAAGGGTCAAATATGGTTACCTGTGCAAGCTGGTGCGGAGATAGTAGAGGTAGATTTCATTTTCGTGGACGCATATTCACCCTATACAGCGATCGTGGCCAGATCCTAGCTTCATGCGCTAGGGGCTGTTCCCTCTTCTCTGCACCAGAAGATTAAATATCCATCTAAAGGTAGGGTTCAGAAAATTTTGGGAGATCAATCTGTGGCCAGAAGATGCTTAGTGGCTGCCATACAACATAAGCCCAAAACTGAGTCCTCGGCTCATCCAGGAGAAGACTTATAGTAGTTAAAATACTCAGCGACGCTTACCAATAAAACAGCCGAGGATACCAAATGTGAAGATTTGGTAAAAGTCACTATTGGGGACAACCTAGAGAAGTTTTTTCAAGTTGGCTCATAGTTGCCACCTCAAGAAAGGGCAGAATTAGTAGAATTTCTTAGAGGGAACCTAGATGTATTTGCTTGGAATGCCTATGAAGCCCCAGGGGTGGATCCAAAGTTTATCTGTCACCATCTGAATGTCAACCCCTGGTCGTCCCTAAGAAACAGCCTCCTCGGCGCCCATCTAAGGAGCACGCTGATGCAATACGAGAGGAAATAACGAAGTTTATGCAGGCTGGAGCTATTAAGGAGGTGTTTTATCTTGAGTGGCTAGCTAATACTGGAGTGGTGAAGAAGAAGAATGGGAAGTGGAGAGTGTGCGTGGATTTCACAGATCACAATAAGGCGTGTTCAAAAGATCCATTTTCTATGCCTAAAATTGATCAACTAATGGATGCAACGGTAGGACATCTTCGAATGAGTTTTCTAGATGCCTTTCAGGGCTATCACCAAATACCCCTGACTCTGGATGATCAAGAAAAGACTGTTTTTGTTACCCCCATTAGGAACTACCACTATAAGGTGATGCCATTTGGTTTGAAAAATACAGGATCTACATACCAAAGAATGATAACAAGGATGTTTGAACCACAACTGGGCAAGAGCATTGAGGTCTACATAGATGGCATGGTGGTGAAAAGCAAAGTAGTCTTGGAGCATGTGGGTGACCTTCTGAACATTTTTAAGGTTCTTAGAAAGTACAAGTTGCGTTTAAACGCCTCCAAGTGTCCATTTGGCATGGGATTAGGCAAGTTCTTAGGTTACATGGTGACCCAGCATGGGATCGAGATCAACCCCGACCAGATAAAGGCTATAAACAACTTGCAACCACCTCGGAATCCTAAGGAGGTCCAGAAGCTGACTGGAATGGCTACCACTTTAAACCGATTTATCTCTCGGTCGGCGGATAGGTGTAGACCCTTTTTCTTGTTGATTAATAAGTGGAAAGGATTCGAGTGGAATGAAGAGTGTGCCTCAGCTTTTCAACAACTTAAAGACTATCTCGCTCGGCCATAAATCATGTCCAGTCCTGAGCCAGACAAGGTCCTTTTTGCCTATATTGCTGTGGCTCCTTTTGCAGTAAGCTTGGTGTTGATAAGAGTTGATAACGGCGTACAAAAGCCAGTTTGTTACGTGAGCAAGTCGCTGCATGAAGCCGAGGTTTGTTACTTACCACTGGAGAAAGCCATCCTGGCAATAGTCCTCGGTACTCGAAATCTGCCTCATTATTTCCAAGCACATATGGTCGTTGTCCTCACCCAACTCCCACTTAAAGCAATACTCTGAAGTACGGACTACACAGGGAGGATAGCTAAATGGGGTACAATCCTGGGAGCTTTTGACATCAAGTACATGCCCCGTACTTCCGTGAAGTGACAAGTGCTTGCGGATCTGGTAGCCGAGTTCATCGAGCCCTCATTAGAAGAATTCAGTCCAACACAAAGCATGGATGGAAAATCGGTTGGCATGATTTCTCAACAAGGTAACTTATCTTGGCAATTATACGTGGATGGTGCAGCGAATCAAAGAGGTTTCGAAGTGGGGCTAGTGTTGATCTCCCCCGAGAAAATCATCATTGAAAAATCGTTGAGGCTAGGCTTCTCGGCTACAAATAATGAGGCCGAATATGAAGCCTTGCTGACGGGAATGGCTATGGTTCAGAAAACCCGAAAAGTCAGTAGATGTATTCTCCGATTCAAAGTTAGTTGTCAGCCAGATGACTGGGGCATTTGAAGCGAAGGTTGAAAGAATGCAAGAGTACTTGAGTCAAGCCCGACAGCTGCAATCAAAGTTGGCTCTTTCAACTTGCAACATGTCCCAAGAAGCGAAAATACACATGCTGATTCTCTAGCCATGCTTGTAACCTCCTCGGTACAAGATTTGCCACGGGTTATCCTTGTTGAGGATTTGTACAAACCCATGGATACAAGAGTTAAAAGTGTCTTAGTTCAACAGATCAGAGCAGGACCCAGCTGGATGGACCCTATAATTCAATTTTTGAAGGAGGATATTTTGCCTGAAGAAAGGTTGGAAGCTGACAAAGTTCGGAGGAAGGCTACTAGATTCTGGCTATCCGAGAACCAGAAATTATACAAACGTTCTTATTCAGGGCCTTATCTGTTGTGCATGCATCCTGAAGCAACTGAATCACTCCTCGAAGAGTTACATGAAGGAATCTGTGGAAGCCATACTGGAGGTAGATCCTTGGCACACAGAGCCATTACTCAAGGCTATTGGTGGCCAAATATGCAAAAGGAAGCCAATGAATATGTTAAAAAGTGCGATCAATGTCAACGGTTTGTACCAAACATACACCAACCAGGTGGAATCCTTAATCCCTTATCCAGCCCATGGCCATTCATTCAATGGGGCTTAGATATCGTGGGACCATTCCCTAAAGCAGTAGAAAATAAGAAGTATCTTTTGGTCGGCACCGATTATTTCACCAAATGGGTCGAAGCTGAACCTTTAGCTAATATTAGGGACGTATGCGCGAAGAAATTTGTCTGGAAAACATTGTCACTCGGTTTGGGATCCCCCACACCCTCATTTTGGACAACGGTTTTCAGTTTGATAGTAAAACGTTCAGAAGTTATTGCTGTGAATTGGGTATTACAAATAGATATTCCACTCCTGCTTATCCTTAAGGGAATGGGCAAGCGGAAGCTGTTAACAAGGTCATATTAAATGGACTGAATAAAAGACTAGATGACGCGAAGGGCAGATGGGTGAAAGAACTACCACATGTACTCTGGACATACAGAACCACGCCTCGCAGGTCTACTGGAGAGACCCCCTTTTCAATGACTTATAGGGCTGAAACTGTTATCCCTTTGGAAACTGGGTTCCCAATGTTGATGACTAGTTCATTCAGTCCGATTAGCAATAATGAACAGCTAAAGAAGAATTTGGAACTGATTGAGGAAAGAAGGGAAAATGCAATGGTCCAATTGGCATATTACCAACAAAAGCTCAGGCAGGGTTATGATGCTAACGTAAGGCTAAGGTCTTTAGAACCTGGTGATCTAGTGCTCAAGAAAGTTGTGGGCACCGCAAAGAACCTAGCTTTGGGAAAGTTAGGACCTAATTGGGAAGGGCCATATCGTATTACTTCAGGGGCTGGCATTATGGCACATTTTTTGGAAGATTTAGATGGTCATGTAATACCACGTCCTTGGAATGTAAACAACCTTAAAAGGTATTATTATTAATTGAGTTTTTTCCTTGATCAATATGTCTATTTATTACATAAAGGTTTTGGGGAAAGTGTTTAAACTTAAATCCAATCATGCCTGAAGTCCTCGGACCAGATGATATGGGTTGGTTAACACTCCTTTCCAATTCTTATAAGTGTTTAAACTTAAATCCAATCATGCTTGAAGTCCTTGGACTAGATGATATGAGTTGGTTAACACTCCTTTCCAATTCTTATAAGTGTTTAAACTTAAATCCAATCATACCTGAAGTCCTCGGACCATATGATATGAGTTGATTAACACTCCTTTCCAATTCTTATAAGTGTTTAAACTTAAATCCAATCATGCCTGAAGTCCTTGGACCAGATGATATGGGTTAGTTAACACTCCATGGCAAGTCTTATAAGCGCTTAAACTTAAAAATAGTCATGCCTGAAGTCTTCGGACCAGAGGATATGAATTAGTTTACACTCTGTGACTATTTTCACACGTTGAAATAGATCTTAAACCATACTGGACTTCTCGGACCATGTACTGTGCATAATCCAATTCAGGTAAAGTCTTTAACCATTAATTTTAGTACTTAAGACTTTCTTATCTGTTATTACTCAATAAGAACGGTAACAATTCTATATGATCCAATGTTTGCCCATACTTATCTAAGTTATTTGCATCATTAGCAGAATATTGTTGTTGAGCTTACCTAGATTAAGATATATGCAGGTTAACATTACTTGTAACGACAACAAATTTTATAAGGTAAGTAACGAAAATGTAGAGAATAAAAAAAAAAAAAAACAGCAGCACACTTTCATTGATCAAAAAGATGGAACTTCTTAGTTCCTTACAGAGTAAAAAAAAAAAAACCTAGCGTCTAAGCCTTCTTTGTGACAACGGGGTCAATAGTCTGGCTGGACTGGGTGGTAACAGCATCTTGGGCTTGGTCCTTGGGTTCAGGGGGAGTTTTCTTCTTACCTAAGTTTTTACCCTTGTCTTTAGGATCCTCAACTTGCTTGCCTTGATCACCAGCTTTACCAGACTCTTTGGGAACCTCAAGAAGGACAGGAGGGACTTGGCCGACCAGGAGTTGCTCCGCAGTTTCCGGGAGTTGTGTGGAGGGAGAGGATTCAGGACCTGGGAGTTTGCAAATGTCAGGATCGTAGTAGACTCTCCTAGGCCTCCTCAAGTCAGAGTTTGCAGGGACCCCAGCAGCATCGAGGGCTTTACCCCAAGTTATATTGCAGTAATCCCTGCAGACTGTAGAAAACTCCCTTGTGAGTCTGACTTAAGTCTCTTCCACCTCAAGCTTGTATGCAGCTTACTTTTCAGCCTCGGCTGCCTCTTTGGCTAATTGGGCAGCGTCCCTGGCTTTCTGAAGCTCAGCTCGAAGACCCTTGACCATTTGTCTCTCTGTCTCCAGATTAATCTCGGTCATGCACAATTGCTTGCGTTGATCTTCGGCTTTCCTTTCAGCATTCTTAAGGCCTGGATCAAGGTTATTCCTAGCCTTAGTCACCTCCTTCAGCTGCTCGGATAGCTTATTGTAATCTTCCTTAAGATTACCCATCTTTTTCTCAACTTCAAATCGGGAATGGGCCTCCGCCTGGGCTTCATTGCGGGCTTCTTTATTCCACTCCTCGGACACATAAACTTGTTGGGTAATCTGCATAACAGAATGGGAAAACTTCAAAATAAAACAAAGAAAAATGACAAATAAAAATGACCAACAGTCCAATTGGAGAAACGGATCACATCATTTACCATGGCCAGGTCCTTCTTAAGGGATAGGAAGAGTTCGCATTGGTTAAAGCGCCTGTAAGCATCCATGTCCGCTGGCAGGAGAAATGGTTGCTCCAAGGCCTCACGATGAGACCTGCCTTCCCCCCTTGGTAGTTCCTAACCGAGGTGTCCCAAGGAAAGGGAGCACTATCCAACTCCAGCTTCAAGGACCAGGTGCGCCGTCCTCGGCGCACATCAGCATTGAGAACGTCTTCTAGGCTCTCAACGGACGAAGCCCTTTTACCCCGTTAGCCCTTAGCCCCTCTCTATTGTTTATTTCCTTTGGTAGGCTCCAATTCTCCTTCTTCAAGACCCGTATGAGGCCTTTTCTTCTTTAGTTCAGGTACAGGCTTCAGGCTGAGGTCAGAAGGGAGCTGAGGAGGGGGTGGAGGAAGATTAATAGGAGGCTGGGACTTGGTGGCTTCTGTGGGCACAACTGCCTTATTCCATGCCTTCATGAGATCTTTTAGGCTTAAAGCCATCTCCTCTTCCTCTTCAGATGAGTTATCTGGAATGGAAGTTACTAAAACAGGAGCGTGGACGCTGGAATGCCTATCAGCTTCCTCCTCGGCGTCCGAAAGGAGAATTAACTGGACCTCCCTTGGTGCATTTTCTTCAAAAAGGAACTTTTCAATCTGCTCCTCTAGTGAAGAGGTCAAGGAGGCGATTCCTTCCCCTACTGCGGCTGCTTCGAAGGGAATCTGTTGAATTGGAGGGATGATTAAGGGTACACCCTGTGGAACCGGATGGGGTACAGGGGGAAGATCGATCGGAGATAAAAAGTTGGGCCGAGCTACGTCTATTCGGTTTATGCGACGGTCATCCTGCCTTATCGCATTGCCAACTAGTTGAAACGCATCCGAGAGTGGTTGGAAATCAAGAATGAGATGGGCAACCCAAAGTTGCCCATCTTCACTGACAAAAATCTCTGATCTCAGTAGGTAATTAAGCGTGGCCACGTTAGTCAGGCTGAGCCGAGGAGATACGTGTCTTTTATCTGTTAACACGATAGAGAAAAATAATCAGAAACTTAAGGTGAAATACTAATAAAAAATATACAACGCTAATAAGAAAGATTCTAAATCTATTTCTAAGGAACCTATGTCTAGGATATCCCACCTGGCTCTCCTGGTTGGGTTGGGCAATGAAGACCGTCATGCCACGCTCCCGAGACGATCAGATAATCGTCTTTCATCCCCTTGTTAGACTTGGGAAGACAGGAGATGAGCCGTATGATGTTAGATCGGGATTTAAGGTAATATCCCGCTCCCTTTTGGCTATGACACTCGTACATATGGACTACGTCGAGTTAGGTGAGTCCCAAGCCTAGGGGTCGGTTCAAAGCATCAATTGATCCTAGGATCCTAAAGACATTGGGCGCACACTGATCTGGGCTAAGCCTATGATTAGGAAGGTAATCTCTTGTAATGGAACCCATAGGGATATTCATCCCTCCTTCTATAAAGGCTATGACAGGAATTATAACTTCCCCTACACTTCGGTCCGTTAATAGTCTTTCTGGGGGACAATAACACAAATCTACTTTTTGGGGTATGTGATACCTTTCCCTAAATATCTCTATCTGGGTTGGACTATCCACTAAATACCTAAATCTACCCATTTTGGATAAGCAGAAAGGGGGAAACACTAAGAACGAAAACGGGGAAACGAGAATTTGAAGGCCGAAGAAGCTAGCCGAGGAGCGAATGAATGATTTGGAGAAATTGAAACTTACACAAACTGGGTTGGGGAATGGTCTTTAGATCCTTAGAAGGATTCTGATGGGTTTGTAAGGAAATAATACTGATGATTTGAAAAACTGTGAGTTTGAACGCTTGAGTTTGCTGGAGAGTGAGAAATTGTGAAGTAAAGGAGAAATGATCTCCTTTGAGGCCTTATATAGGTGCCAGAAAATGAGTGGGAATTATCCCGCCTAAATCCAGAGGAAAAAATGTCGTTCGTTAGATCAATGGTTCACCGTTGGATGTCAAAAACATAGCGCCACCTGGAGTTATTAATAACACTTCGTAAATTCTAAAATGTCAGAAGCAATGATGAAACGCCTAAATCTATGCTCCCACACACGTAAATTCAGGTACTTTTACATTGTTAGTCTTTATTTCTGTTACAGATCAAAATCCCATTTTTTCTCCTTGGACGCGAGGGAAAAATTAAAATTTTGAGGGGTTATTGTGGGGGTAAAAGCCCACACGCGTATATTAGGCCTTGGGCCCTATTTGAAAACATGAGTATGTCCGAGGAGGAGTAAAGAATTGGGAAATGCCTCAGTGGAGAGTCACGTGAGGAAAGGGTAGAGGGGTATAGTCCGAGGAGTGCATTCTCTTCGGATTTAAAGAATACCGATCAAGCAAATACCTGGGCAGTTTGGGTGATTTTCCAGGAAATTCCAACGATAAGGAAGAACTTCATGCATGTATAAAGATGATAAGAATAGAGAAATATCTAAAGAAAAAGCTGCTACCACCGCATTTAATATGTTGTAGCAACTTTTTGGCCACATTTATGTGGAGAAGACCCTTGAACAGTGCAATCTCAGCTGCCGCCATTCATAGAGAACCAAAGAAGATACTTGATGGGACGTGTACTCAAGTGAATGCTTAGATGAAGAACAAGTGTACGATGAGGATGGGTTAAAAGGAAACTATATAAACATAAGAGACCTCTGAGGGAAGGGGATCGAAGAAAAAAGAGAAAAAGAAGAAGAAGGAAAATTTACTGTAGCTCTAAGAATGACATTAGCCTTTCAAACTATAATTTGTCTCCTCGGACATGAATTTATTTAAGTTTCCAGTGTTTTTGTACTTATTCATTTTATTAAAATCTTGATTAACTGTTGTTGAGTTCACAAACAACCTAGTTCTTTCACCCACTCTCTACAAATTCATTGTATTGGGCTTAGTAGGCTCACATTCCATTTCTTTTGGGCTTGGGCTACAAATCTTGACCATACAGATACCCTAAAGGCATATGTTAGTAAATCCATATAAAATGTCTCCTTTTCTAGCTTAAAAAAAAAAAAAAAAAAAAAAAAATCTTCCATACAAGGGTGGACTCTACAAACATAGGATTCGCCCTCATAAGATAGATATTTTATATTCCCCTTACACTAAAGGGTTATGTTTATTACACATAAACTATTACATACGAATTGAAATCGTAATTTTTAATTTAAAAATCGTGATTCGTGACTTTAAGTCATGATTTCAGTTTAAAAATGAAGTGCGAGTAAAACTGCGCGGCAAATATTATCCTTACACCAAATTCCACCTTGAAAGGGGGAGTATATAGTTTATACTAGTTACAAATATTTGCATCACTGTAAGATAACTTCAATATGTTTCAGTAGACATGTATCTCGACAACAATGTCAAACTAAATTACTAAAAGTCCAAAATTTCCATTTCATCACAATCATTTATTATGTCATCATGACCATTAAATGTTTGTAGTAAAGTGGCATCTATTTATCTTTCTTATGACTATGCTTGAGATAAGTATGGTCCAAATTTGTAGGGTTGCTTACACCTCTTTTTGGGAGCTAAACTTATCTCTCAGGCTTTGGAATTCGTATAGAGAAGATGAAATTGGCATATTTTTTGTCCAATGGCATGCCTTTATTTTAATTGCAAGGAATAAATGGATGCAAACCTCGTTATAAGTGTAAACCCTACATTACCCCAAAATTAATACTTTGAGATTTAATGTGGTTTAGACATTTATAATGCGTGATTGTCGTTGCTTGAAACAAACTTGAATGTTGCTTGAATTTGGGGTTCAAAGTTATGTGATATTGGTGGTGGACACAGAGGAGTATCGGTAAAAATTAGTTACATCCACTGTTTATAAAAATATTGTAAAATAGTTTCTAGATATAGCATTACCTAACATGTAAACAGATGATTGTACTTTTTTTTTTTTGCCATAGTCAACATTAAAATCATTGCCATATTTTCTTAATTAAGTCAAATATAGTAAACACCCCAAAAATTTGGGCTAACTCCAACCAACTCCGAAATCTTGGGCTAATGCCAACTAAATTTGGGTGTAAACTAAATTTTATCCTTTTTCTAAATGCAAAATAGAACTACAAACCTACAACCACTATAAATAAAGAACATGTTAACAACTCTGTTTTGCACCCAATACTAGTTATATGGAGAAAATTGCTTTTTGCCCATTTCAAAAAAAAATCCAGCATTTTGCCCTATTTCTCAAACTAATTAGGGAAATGCCCCTCTTTTGAAAATCGAGTTTCTGAAAATCGATTTAGACCTTATAGCGGCGTTTTTAAGGACCCTATAGTGACGTTTCAAGGACCTATAGTGACGTTTTGTAACTCGATTTTCATAAAGTCGAGTTACATGCAATTTTTTTTTTTTTTTTTTTTTACCTATAACTCAACTTTATGAAAATTAAGTTACAAAACGTCACTATAGGTCCTTAAAACATCACTATAGGGTCCTTAAAAACGCCGCTATAGGGCCTAAATCGATTTTCAAAAACTCGATTTTCAAAAGAGGGGCATTTCCCTAATTAGTTTGAGAAAGATGGCAAAATGCTGGATTTTTTTTTTTGAAAGGGGCAAAAAGCAATTTTGTCCCTAGTTATATACAATTGCAGACAAACAAAATGAGTCATTTCAATAAAAATGTATCACCATTGTTGTTGCTTGCCCTGTTTATAATTGTTACTACTTTCTCTATGAATGCCGAAGCTATAACAATTCAAATCTATAATTACGTGAGTCCTAAGAACTTGACAGTTTTAAGCCAATGCGGAGGCCCAAGGACTACCTTTCCTGTCTATGGAATTCCCTTTGATAACAAACAAGACATCGTTACTGATTTGCCAAAAGTATTCTGCGGTTTCCATTGGCAAGGGGGAAGCCTCGACTACTACGTGATGTACGATCCTAACGCTTTCACATGCGACGACCCTTGTGTTTGGTTTCTTCGACCTTCTCCTGAAGAACTATGTCGTCAAAAACCTGGTGCTGATTGGTGTTTTAATGTTTACAATCACTAAATGTATGTTTTTCCATGGTGTGTTGTAATAAAGAAGATTCATCTACAATGGTGTTCTCCTTTTGGGTTTTAGAATAAAAAAATAATAATATTTGGGGTATTGTGAATGAATGGGCTTTGTGAAACAACAATTTCAACAAAATCATTACAAATATGTATGTTTATAAATATGTATGTTTGAGTTGAGTCAGTGGCGGTTCTAGAAATTTTTTTTAGGGTGGTCATTAAAAAAAAAATTAAATTATACAAAATTTAATAAAGCAATAAATTGAATATTTACTACAACTGTGAGTCGACTGCAAAGCCAAAAAGAATATAATTGTTGTTACCATCAAGGAGAATTGACAACTACAATATTTTTCTTGGTTTCATTTTTTAGGGAAAAATGAAATTAGAAATTATTTTTATTGAATAGGTTGAACAAGCTACAAATTTGAATATTTATCTATTTTTATCTTTTTGTTTTATAATATGATTTTTGTTGAATAATTTGATCACTTGATGTTGTTTGGTCTTATCTTATTTTTGTTTGGTTTATGTTTGTTGTTATTTGAGCTAATATTTATTGTTGTTATTTAAGCTTTTCCTTTTTAATTTTATAAAAGGGATTAAGGATTATTTTTGGAGGGCAGAATTAACTTTGGAGTAATGCTACGTCCACAACATTTTTATAATAAATTTTATGCAAAAAGCCGTTATTAGTGAGTGAAAAAATAATATCATTATTGGGCCCAAATTAGAATTAGTAACAGCATACCACATTAGATTTGTTGTAAAAGTATTGTGAAATTGTTATGAATGTAGCATTATTTTTATTTTTATTGAACCCAACCATTTGTAATTTTCAAGTCAAGGTGTTCACCATTTTTATTAGGGTGGTCACAATAGGTTTGTTTAACATATAATAATTTTTTGGCAAGTGCATATATGCATTTTTTTGCAAGTCAGTTAGGGGCAGAGCCACATAGTGGCTTGGGAGGGTTGTGGCCCCTGCAAAAAAAAAAAAAAAAAAAAAAAAAATTCCCATTAGACTTTGAAGAAAAAATAAATGGCCCCCCCAACATTAGACAGCCAGCCCCCCTACCCATTTCTCAACTATTCTTCCAGCCCACTCCCAGCCCCAGCTTTAGTTTTAGGTAACTCCAAATAAAACAAAAACCTGCTAACCCACGGAAATACTCATAAGTCCAACATTTAAATACTCTTAAATCCAAATAACAACAAAAATACACTTTCCCTTCATCTCAAAAAGCCCACCCTAACCCACGGAATCCCTTGCCCTTTTTACTTTTTATTCTTTTATTTTGGCTTCTTTAATACACGTTCAACATTGTTATAGTAGCCTACCAGCCCCCAAAACTCCAGTCCTCTATTCTGTCCTCACAGTCCGAAGAAAAAAAAAATTTCTGACCAATTTTTTCTTTCTTCATCAGCTGATTTAGCTTTAGTTTTAGAGCTTGGTTGTTTTGTCTTCTTTGATACACTTTCAACACTGGTACCACTGCCTACCAGCGCCCAACACTCCAGTCCTTTGTTCTGTCCTCACAGTCCGGGAAAAAAAAAAAAAAAAAATTCTGACCAATTTTTTCTTTCTTTATCAATTGATTCAGCTTTAGTTTTGGAACTTGGTGACCGCTTGGTGAGTTTTATTCTCTTTCTTAAGCATTAGACATTCATGATTCATCTCTTTTTAGTGTCTTTTTTTTTTTCTCAACTATCTACACCTAAATATTCACATGCTCTTTATATTTTCATAGATTTTTAGAGAAATACGTGATTGAAGGCATGGGGAGATTGTTTGTGATGAGTCTTGAAGGGAAGATCTTTTGGAGGCAGAGGCAGTACGTAGGCATTGCCACATGGGTGACCCATCTTTACACTTTGTGAAAACAAAATTTCTAAGGTAAAATTATTTTGATTTATTACCTAATTTTGATTAGTTAGATATCATATTGTTGTGGATGTGGCTGTGGGTGTCGTTAAATTGTTTGGATTATGTTGTGTACCAATACTTGTGTGTTTAATTTTTGTTTTTGTTTGAGGGGTTATTATTAATTAAAGTTGTATTAAAAATGGGTTGACTGTTTAAATTATAGTGGAATTTTTTTTTTCTTGAGTAAGAATAACATTCATATAACTAAGTAAAAATTTCTAATTAAAATTTTATTTTTTAAAATTCTTTTCAGGTTAATTTTTGAGTCATATTCTTAAAATTAAAAGAATTATGAGTAAACGAAAAACAATTGATGCATTCTTTAAGAAAAAGATGTTAGCAATTCAGAAATTAGGACACCTGTGGCTGTAGAAACAAATGTTAATACTTCAATGTCTAATGAACACCCCTCCAAATGTCCAAGAATTCAATTTGAAGAGATAGATCATGATCCAGGATCACATAAACAAATATGTGAATTCCCTATCAACAAACAAGATGAAATCCGATGAGCTTATCTCAAAAAAGGTCTATATCAACCTAAAAATATAGACTATCCATACAATGATGATACTCATCGTCGTCGATTTCAACCTTCATGGTTTGAATCACATAAGGATTGGTTGGAATACTCACCTTCAATGGATGCGATATATTGTCTACCTTGCTACCTTTTTAGTAAGAAACCAATAGGTCGTCCCGGATCAGATGCATTCATTTCAACAGGTTTTAATAATTGGAGAAAGGTGAAAGATGGAATGAATTGTCCTTTAATTCGTCATGTAGGGAAAGAACCAAACTCCCCACATAAAATTGCTGTGAAATATTGCAAGGATTTAAAGAATTATTCACGACATATTGACAAGCTAATTGAGAAACAAATGTCAAAAGAATTAGAGAATAATCGGTTGCGGCTCAAAACCTCAATAGAGTGTGCTCGATGGCTAGCATTCCAAGCTTGTGCTTTTAGAGGTCATGATGAAAGCCTTGATTCAAAAAATAGAGGTAATTTTATTGAATTGATCAAATTCACATCAACTTTCAATGACAAAGTAGCTAGTGTTGTCTTGGAAAATGCTCCAGGAAATGCCAAATATACATCACCCACAATTCAAAAGGAGATTTTGCATATTCTTGCTAGTAATGTGCGAAATGCTATTCGTGAAGAAATTGGGGATGCAAAATTTTTCATTCTTGTTGATGAAGCCTGGGATGAGTTGAAGAGAGAGCAAATGGCCATCATTTTGAGGTTTGTTGATAAAGAAGGTTTCATTAAAGAACGTTTCTTTCATGTTGTGCATGTTAGAGACACTACTGCATTGACTTTAAAGAATGATATATGTGTTGTCCTTTCTCATTACAACCTCCACATTGAAAATATTCGAGGTCAAGGATATGATGGGGCTAGTAACATGCGTGGTGAATGGAATGGATTACAAGCTCTTTTTCTTGAAGATTGCCCATATGCTTATTATGTACATTGTACGGCTTATAGGTTGCAATTAGCTCTAGTTACAGCATCTAGAAAAGTAAAAGATGTTCATCAGTTCTTTGATCATTTGGTTAATATTATCAATATTGTTGTTGGTTCTAGTAAGAGTAATGATGAATTGCAACATGCTCAAGTAGAACAAGTTAAGAATATGATTGCTTCTAATGAAATTGAGACTGGAGGAGGGGCAAACTAGATTGGTACTTTGCAACGAGCTGGAGATACTGGGTGGGGATCTCATTTTCAATCTATTTGTAGTTTGATTAAAATGTTTGATGCTACTTGCAAAGTTATCAACACTATCTCTGAGGAAGGGGCTAACTATAAACAACGCGGTGATGCCGAGAGAGCTTATCAGATATTAACATCATTTGAATTTATTTTAATCTTGAATTTGATGAAAGAGATAATGGGAATTACTAATGTTCTTTGTCAAGTTTTGCAACAACATTCTCAAGACCTTTTAAATGCCATGCATTTAGTTTCAACTACAAAATCACTTATTTAAAAGTTGACAGATGATGGATGGGAGCCTTTACTTGCTAGTGTTATATCATTTTGTGAGCAACATGAAATTGATATTCCTAATATGAATGCTCGTTACACTAAAGGTCAAGGTAGATATCGTCGTCAAGATGAAGATTTAACAATGGAACATCATTTTAGAATTGGCATATTTACAATCAAACTTGTTGCTATACTTTATCCAAAGTTTAATCATGTTGGGCCTAAAAAAATTTAGGGTGGTCACAAATTTTTTTTAAGGATAAAAAGTCATAAAATTTTTAAAATTTATATATATAATAATAATAATAATAATAATAATAATTTTTATTATACTTTTTGTTGAAAATGTGTTAAACTATACTTGTACTTAGAAAAAATGAAAAAAAAAAAAAGTGAGGTTTTTTAAAAGTTGTACATAAAAGTTAAAAGTTAAAAATTGAGCTTATAAATGCATGCCAAATGGACACTTGGTCAATATGATATAAGTTGTTAGCAAATATGACAATTATAGTATCATGTGACTTTATTACTATTTATTTAAAGTGACACAAAAAAAAGGGCTTATCATTTGACATAAAACCCAAAGGTAGACTCTATATGATTCATATTTGACCATATCATAGATTAAAATCCAAAATAACATAAAAATAATTAGAAAATAGTAAAGTTAATGTTCAATATGATACGCATTATCAACTGATCTTTTTTTTTTTTTTTTTTTTTGAGTATATAGTAATACTTATTAGAACACACACGAAAATAGTAATATTAATGTTTTAAACCAGGTTTATAATACATTATTTAACCAGAGTACAACTAAAAAATGGCCTAACCTTTGTAGTTGTAGACTGGGGTTATAAACATTATCAATTGATCTGATGATATGACTGCCATATGTAGTATATATACTGTAGGGACACGATTTTCAGACCACCCCAAAATGTATGGGATCTTGGCCCAGTGAGCCCAGTACAATGAATTTGTGGAGAGTGGGTCAAAGAGCTAGGCTTTAGTGCATGGATAACAGTTAATATGGTATTCATGACAATCAAACAGAGATGAACTGAGTTTATCAAGGAAAGTTTGTCCTTGACACAATCAGAGGGGCTTTGTTTTAGTAAATATTAGATGAGAATTGTTACAAGAGTTCTTGAGATTGCTACAGTGCTTTCTTTCTCAATTGTCGGCCCCCCTTTCTCTAAGTTTCTACCCTTATTTATACTACATCTATTCCTTCACCTTTACCCAACACGTGGACAGTTGATGGTTTATCCTGATACTTGTCCTATTAGCCCCCTCTAGAAGTCTTCTGGGGTGGTTATAAGGCTGCAATAATACTGTGCAGAGGTCACTTCCTCATTAATGCGGCCAAGGGGTTAGCTGGGGTGCATTCAATGCGGTGACAGTAACTTTTCCCAAGATATTTTGGGATTTTTCTGTCTTTTGTTCCTGCAATGCTTATCCATATTTCCAGAACTTCATGGATCGCACCTTTAGATGGCAAGCATCCTTTACAGATCTCGGCCTTGGCTAGCCGATGACAAATTCATCCTCGGCAAAAACTCCTCGGCCATTATGTTCAATATTGTCTTCCTTATCCACTAGCATGGGTTTCCTTGGCTATACTTACCCATCCTCGGACGGCCCCTTATCCTCGGCTTGGGCCTTAAGCCTAAAATCCAGTTGTATGATCTGGGCCCATGACCCCACATATACTATACCCATTAAAAAAAATTGGTTTCATTATGTGGAATTCCTCCAAATTATTATAATAATATAAGTTAAATATTGTCAGTGCAAAAACGTGATACTTCTCTTACTCATATGAATGGTAAATCCTATCATGAATTTAATTAGCAAGACCTACTGTTATGTAAAAGGGTCATTATATGAAAGATTTGTAACAAAAAATATTTTCTTTGGTTGAAATCATTAATGATATTGGTTGAGACAGGACATGGGTGAAAAAGTAATTTATTATTATTATTTTTAAAAAAATTACAAAGCAAGTATGAATAATCTTATTAGCCCTAATTTAAAACTATCTAAATTCTACATATCCGTACTCATAATTAAAAAGATATAAATTTTTAACACAATTAAAAAAAATGGTAGTAGTTAAAGAAATGGTAAATTACAACTTACCCATATGTGATTTGACCGAAATTTAATTTGTCTACCTGTGGTTGAAATTTGACACTTTACCCACCTAAGGTTTAATCGAAATTTAAGTTATCTACCTGTGGTTTGAAATCTCATGATGCTTGTGTTATGTTGGATTATTTTTGATTTTATTTGATTTTGTATTTTTATGTTTTTAGTGTTTTTGGAGGAGAGAGATATAAACAGTGGAACAAAATTACATATTTAGCCATACTTTTATCAGAAGCAGGTTACAAAACTTTAACTGAGCTAACCTCATATGAGTGAAGTGTTGAATTTCAAATCACAGGTAGGTAACCTAAGTTTCGGTGAAATCACGTATGGGTAAGTTGTAATTTTCCAAAAAAAAAAAAAGAAAAAGAAAAAGAAAAAGAAAAAGGGTTCCATCCTAAACTGAATAGCTCATAAACCCTCGAAGGTTGGAACAAACACTTTAAGAAAAATGTTCGAACTATTCTACTCTCTCTGTCTCTTTTTCTTTGAATATAGGGATAGAGAACAAATTGAAGTCACACATGAACAACAACAGAGGCAAAAACAGCAGGAAGAGAAAGTCGTGCTATCTTCCCCCCCCCCCCCCTCTCTTTCTCTCTCTCATTGTATTGTTTTTGTTGTGAGCTTGGTTATTCATCATGAAAATGGTTTTTTTTTTTTTGGTTGTTGTTGTTATAGAAGGCAGTGAAGAAGAAGGGTTCGTACCCAAGAGTACAAGGATTCTTTATCTCCTGTGATGGTAGTCGAGAACGCCAAGCATCTTATGAAGTAATTAACGTTATTGACTCTGTATGTCTCTGTGTTTTCTATTATTTTATTTGCTGGAATTAATTTTTTGGTCTTTACTCATGAAATTGCCTTATGGGTGTCGAGGATGTTTTTGTGACAAGGGCCAAAAATGCAAAATCAGCCCAAATCTCCCCTTCAATGCTTTAGAAATGTTTAGTTGTAAAGAATCAAGCCCAAAATTCCAAATGTATATTGAACAAAAGGCTAATGATGCTTTAACAAGAGAGAAATAAAAATGCCATAATTAAAATACAAGAAAATGCTGAAAAAGTACACATGTCCAAAATTTTGACCCATAGTCAGTGAGAAAAGGAAATTGAGAGAGGTTGTGAGAAAGAGAGGGAAGGTTCCCTTGTACCCATATTTTCACTTCTAAACTTTAGAATTGTGAGAATGTTAACTAGGTGAATGAGCTTTTGCTCTAAAGTTTCAGCTCTGAGGGTAGAACGTGGATTCTCCATTTTGAATTTGTTTGGGACATTTTGTATTGAGTTTGGGATGCTTTAAGTGACTGGTTTTTGGTCAATAGAAGATGCTTTGAATCCCAAGGTATCAATCAAAGAGGTTATGGTCAGATTTGCTTTAAATGGGTAAGAGGGTTTGCTTGCTTTTTGCATAATTTGAGAAATAAAGTAGCTTAAATTCATGAGTTGATGTTTCCTGGACATGGTAGGTCATTGGAGGCTGTATTTGGTTGTTGCAACAGACAAGGGCAATCACTTAGGGTCAGCTATATGTTTTAGGCAAAGGTTGGTAAAGCAGAAAAGTTGGGCCGCAGTTTGCTAGGGAATAAAAGCTCTTTTGGGGTGAAAATTTTGGGTACAAGACCTCCTCTATGAGCTAGATGTGCTACCAGTTTCCCTCGCCCACTTGGTAGCATGCATGGGCTGGGGTCATGCAAAAGGTTCGAAAGAAATCAACCCATACCCTCTAAACCACACTTCCTCAATTTCTCCAATAAGTCGCATGGGCTTGGGCCATGCTTAAAAGGATAAATAAAATATAATATATGAATTGAACCCACAAGGAAGTCGGCCTTGGTTGAATCAGGCTTGTAAAAAATGTGTCATGAAAATGGGTATCAACATTAGCTCCCCAATCGCGTATGGCGCTTGCGGCATACATGTGAGTAGATAATGTTTCCCATTGCTTGTAGATGTTGTGGGTTTGGGAATTAGTTTACCTAAACACTTTATTTTTTGTTGAAATTTC
This sequence comes from Quercus ilex subsp. ballota, assembly GCA_032727855.1. Lineage (NCBI taxonomy): Eukaryota > Viridiplantae > Streptophyta > Magnoliopsida > Fagales > Fagaceae > Quercus > Quercus ilex. Next base: position 20,962,713 of record CM064908.1, on the reverse strand, counting down.
ATGGATTGCAAAGCCCACTTGCATAAAAACATTGGGTTAAAGAAGTCCGCTTTGTAGAGATGTTGTGGTCACGAGTCCAAGAAAGTCGAGTTGCAACCAAGGGATAGGTCCAACCCAAAATGCTCCTTGTTTTTATGTCCACATGTAGCTTTAGAATTTTTTTTTTCCCTTTATTAGTCTTTTCTTTTATACTTGCAACGGTAACTTTAGCATTTATCATAGGAACTTTCAATTCCTTGACACCTTGGTGACTTTGGCTTTCCTCCTTTGTAGCCTTTGACTTTCATACTACATAGGTGGCTTTAGCATTTCTTTTTTTTAGAAGCTTGGACTTTCATTTTACTTCCTTGCTTTAGTTTTGGATCAGGTTACTTTTCTTTCATTTGGGATTTAGCCAACAAACACATCATGCCATTTGTTTCTTCCTTGTCTCTTTTCTTCTCCTTTAGTGGCCTTCATGCCACTTTGCTTCAATAGACCCCCCCTTTTTTTTGATTCATGCCACAAGAACCCCATCCCACTCATTTCAGTTATAGGATTGCCTCATCAGATTTGCCAGGGCTCCTTTTTTTTTTTGTGCTTTCACAAGCCCACCTCCAAGCCTTCATCACTCATGCTACCCAAACCCAAGGAGGGAGATGAGATAGTGGAGGCGAAAAAGATGTGATCTCCATCGGTGAAGGGCATAAATTTGAAGAGCTTAGCACCATCCTTTGTTCAAAATGTTAGGATTTAGGGGTGGACGAAGTGCCCTCGCTAAGAAAAAGGAATGCTGTCGACAAGGAGTAGAGATGTTAAGTCGATGATGTTAATGCATGTTTGCAATAAATTGCCACCCATGGCCATGGGACTTGTTGGTACTGATGTTGGCGAAGTGGTGCCAACAGCAAGGAGAAAAGAATTTTTGTCAATAAGGATCAAGGTTTTGTTGTAGGAGAATGACATCGAATGAAGCTATAAGGTGTTGAAACCATTCTTTGCACAAGCTTGATAAATTGGATGTGACACTCACCTCGGTGAGCTAATTTTGTTTTTATCGATCTCTTGGCTATATTTAGCGATGTGTTGAATAAGTTATGTCATTGCTTGTGTAGGATGGATCTTTTTTGGAAAATCATAAACCCACCGCGAGATAAAGACCTCTGAGGCTGAGTTCTAGGGGTAGCTGAAGTCGAATTTCATATCAAAGTCAACTCTCAATTGATTGTGATAGTTGCAAAACATAAAGGTCAATTTGTAGTGCAGCTGTGCTTGACCTTGAGTTGGCCATTGTGTTGAAAGTAGTATAAGTAACGTTCTTGATTGTAAATTCAAAGGCATGATGCAAATGCTAGGTTTGGGTCCATGTGAGAAAATGATAATTAATGAGAGGCTATCTTGAATAATTGGACCACATTGGAGATGCTTTAATTTTTTAGTTGCTTGCTTGTTGGTCAATTTGGCGAGATTGTGTTTGCCAAGATTAGTTTCGATGAAGCCATAACCACGAGTGATAAGTGATATTGCTAGCTATGTTGGTACAACGCAATTGAAATGGAATGGGGTGAAGATATCACTGGCTGATATAGTATAGGGTGTGACATAGCTGCTGTATGTTCTGGCAACCCCTAGTATTGCATTCTTCTGGTGAATATGAAAAAAAAATGCAGAGTCACAAGTTGTTGTTGCTTCATGCTTGTTGTAATGATGAAAAAAGTGTTGGCGAAGCCATGGTTGATGATCCCATACAATGTCTATTGTTTGGTCATGGTATTGCCCATCCATAACAACCCTTGTATATTGGGCCTCGATAGGGCAAATTTACCATGATAGCATGAGAAGATGCCTTGTAAGATGGATGTTGTGTATGCTAAAAGAGATGAATGCCACAACTTGTAAGCAAGTGGGAGATACTTCTTTGACGCGCGACTATAATGGATGTGTACATGTATGTACATTTTTAGATGTGCACCCAGATTTTCCCATTATATAATGAGTCTCATTGACTATGGTTTATTGTAAGATTACTTTGGCCCAGACAATCATGGTGCAGTTGTTGAAACTTTCATTCATGAGGCCAATCTCATTGTGATAACATCATTTTCTAAGGTTGAAGTTGCTATGGACAGAAACATAAAGCTGCAATAAACGATGCCATGGCTGTCGTTAGTAACTTAGAACCCTTTTTGTTCTATTTCTTCCTTATAGATTATAACATGGTGGCATCCATCATCCTTGGCTTGAACCGCCTTCTCTTTTCTTTGAGACAGTTCCAATGACGGTGGCACCTAGGGCATTAGCCCACTGGCTTAATAGAGAACCAACTCCACCAGCTGCTGCATGAACAAGGATTGTGTGTCTAGGTTCAACCTACACAAGACAATTATTCATATCTAGTAGTTGATGTAAATAAGAATGTTTAACAGGCTGGGAAAGAGAGCCAATTTTAGCACAATGCCAGGTTTGAAGCGTTCTATTTGTGCAAATTAGGAGAATAGGGGACAAATGCATAGCAATATACTTATATTAACAGTTTTTCAAACTGATGAAAATAGACCTTTTCAGATTTATCATGGTATTGCTGCCAATCCAAATTATTACACACACACACACACGCTCTATAACAATTCATTAAAAAAATTTAAAAGGGACACAACCCATGTACATGGGATGTATATGAGAGATATGCCAAAATTTATCAACCAAAACCACGAAGATCAATAAATTCAAGTAAATTCAAAAAAGAAAAATGTAAAGTAGCAGCTGTTCAATCATATAATGACTACAGAAACAAAAACTTCAAATCCAAAATTGATTTTCACATAAAGATAAATAAACTCAAGTAAATTCGAAAAAAGAAAATGTAAAGTGGCAATCGTCCAATCATATACTAATCACAAAGACAAAAGCTTCAAATCCAAATTTGTTTTTTCACACCCCTCGAAGCTTTAAACATTTCTTTCTCTCCATATATACCACATAAGATGGAGGAATCGCATTCTGTATGTTTACATTGTGATGATGACCAAATCTACCCCACCAGCAAGCCAACAATTCAATAGCACATCTTGCACGATCCACTAAATCTTAAATAAAGAAAATATCACAGCCCAAAATTCTCTAGCAACATTACAACAGAGTTAGTGATCTACGAATTCCCCACTCTTCTTGCGCATACAACATCAATCTACCGCTATTATTTGGCACTTTCTTTTTTTGATTAGTAAATAAGTATTTTATAGAAAAGAGACTATTTCATGTACATGGTTCAACACTAGGAAGTCTAAAATTACAACAGTTAATGTATGGATAAAGATTCTAAAAATCAGCAATGGAGCTGATGTAGTAAAACCCCACACCCAAGATCAATCAAACAATGATCTAGCAAACAATTCTATCAATTGTGACCTGAAATTTCCATATCCTCAAATGTACGACGATTACATTCCTGTCACAAAGTTTACATCAAACATAACGGGACACATTGTGTACCGTGTGGATAACGGGACAATGTAGCAGCTCTCCTTGCCGCAACACATTCGTCTAACCGTGTGGATAACGTACAGTTGCTATAAATATATATATATATATATAGCCCCTTTAAATGTAGAATTTATTTTCCATATCTTCTTGTATAAAGAGAAGGATTGTCCATATATTTTTTTTCTTGGTGAAATTTCCATCAATTTATAATTTGATGCTGGCAAAGTGAAAATGCTGTTCTTTACAAAGAATTCCTCTTCCCAAGTTTTTATTCCGAGTGATTCATTTAATTTCCAAATGTTCAGTAATGGGGCGTTTGACATTAATAATCCACATCTGGGGTGATTCTCAACTGTTGACGTTTTGATCCAGTTTCAAAAGGGATATCTCAGTCTCACAAACAAGTGTATAATATAAGCAAAATTTTTAGGTTTCCATTGCAACACATTGAATGTTATCAACCCCAGATCACATTAAAAGAAAAAGAGATTGCGTAAGAAAGCCCATTCAAAGCTAATCTCTCTCTCTCTCTCTCTCTATATATATATATAGTAAGAAAACCCATTCAAAGCTAATTTCTCTCTCTCTATATATAGTAAGAAAACTCATTCGAAGCTAATTTCTCTCTCTCTCTCTATAGAAGCTTCTGTGAATAGGTGGGAATTGAATTCTGCGCAAGAAAATAATCTGAAAGGTATAGAGTTGTCGTATGAATATGATAGGTGACAATCGAAAATGGCAATCCTTTTCGAGGGAACAGGGCCATGCATGTTACGAATATAGTATTACTTTTGTGCAGGTCAATCGAAGATGGTCAATAAGATTACTCCTATCAGCTCTTAAGTCTTAATTACTATATTGTGAAGTTCATTGGGCATTTTCATCTGCTCTCTGTAACACTTAGGCAATGAGGTTTAAACTTTAAACCCAAAAAAAATCCGGCAACTAGTCTTGAACGCTTGAATATTAGGCGTGTAGAGCGAAATAAATGAATTCATTCACACGGGATAAAAACAGTACATCTTAAGCAATAACATTCCCAATCATACATGGTGTTTCCTCTATCCAAGTGACAAAATAGGCAATGCCTCTAACACGTTGAAGTAACATGTGAGCTACTTTATTTCCTTCTCTAACGGTATAAATGAACACTATGGAGCTGCTGTACCTGAGCCAATGCTCTTGAAATGTTATTCATGATGCTGAGTTGAGGGATTGTGGTACCCTGCTAAAGGAATTAATAACCAGCTGAGAATCACTATCAAAAATCGCATAACAAATACCTTTATTGCGATCAATTTATGACCCCATCAGAACTTATAATTGCCAGACACCAGAAAGTAATTCATGGCTCTAAGCCTATAATATTAATAACAATAGAGAAATGATGACATTAATGAAAATAAACATAATAATGTTAGAATAAAAATTCCTTGGTTCTGCCACTGGGAGTGATAACAGGCTTTTATTTCTTTTCTTTTTTCTTTTAATAATTTATATTTTGACATAATTGCGATCAGAAGCAGAATAAAAATAGGGATAAAAGAATAACTTTTGTCTTAATTAATAGGGAGAAAGTATTTCATTTTTCCTTTGATTTTTTTTTCCCAAACAAAAGAAGGATTCCTTGATTCATATCCTAATCAAAAACTCTTTTCATATTGCGTGCATCGCAAATAGAAATGGAGTGATAACAAGTTACTCTATATTTTTTTCTTCGTTAGTAAATTATTCGACAAAATTGTGACGATGTATGTAAGCAGAATAAAAATAGGAATAAAAGAATAATTTTGATCTCAATTAACAGCGAGAAATGATTCCATTTTTTTTCTTGGTTGTTTTTGTTTTCAAACAAGTGAAGGATTAATTCCCTGCTTCATCCCCCACACAAAAACTCTTTCCATATTGCATGCATCATCGTAAATAGAAATAGAGTGATAACAAGTTACTATTTCTTCTTCTTTTTTGTGTAAATTATTCGACATAATTGCATAATCATAATTTGATGAAACACGAATGGGCATTTTTTTTATCTTTACAAAGTTACAGTTCATTGAGTTCAACAACATATAATAATTAAAAAAAATTAATTATTTTTTGTTTTAGTGTTTTTAAATGTTAAGACATCAAATTTTGAACGGAACACTAATTATTAATTGAATCCAATTAGATTTTTTTCCCATTCAATTAATCACAAATAAAAATCAAGGAATACATAATGATTATAATGTTATATATATATTATTCTTCCCATTTTTATTCCTTTCTTTTACATTAAACATTAATAAAATTTCTATGTTGTTCTCAAAAAAAAAAAAAAAAAAAAAAAATGAAGAAGAAGAAAGAAATCATTCTAGTACAAAAGAAAAAGAAACCATTTGAATCTATTTCCTTTCTTTTCTATTTCATTATACATTTGTTTGGTCATTCCATCCCACTCCTTCAAGCTATATAGATTCTACTTTCACAAAATCCAAATAGAGGTGAGCTTATAAATTTACGTAACCTAAATTCATGCAACCAAATTGACTAACAAACTTTTGAAGCCAAATCAGAGTTCTTGTTCGAGTGTGAGTATCTTTTTTATATATACATATAAATAGAAAGATAGCTTGTGTTGTATTTTAGAAGTGAAATGCAATAAGAGTTTGTTGCTACTTTTTCCATTTGAATTTATGATAAGTTAGGAAGCATTTTTACTTTGATTCTACTACAATTTACTTTAGCTAATTAAGAGATCCAAGCTTATTTTCATTTGGTGATGATCTATCCTTTTAGTGCAGGGAGTGACTAAAGGGTGCGTTCTGTTGAAGTGTATAGATTTTTGTGCTTACTCAAAACGTTCAATTTTGAGGTGAGTATCTAAGATTATCCTTTGATACTTTTAAGAAAAAAAATTATAATTCAATAATTGGAGTAAGGGGATTTGAACCCTAATAGTTTCTGTTGGAAATATTAGAAGGTCACAATTGAATAAGCCTTTAATATTTATATGCATATATAGAACATCTGCTAAATTAAAAGGTTAACACCCATCACAATCAAGTCCAATAACTAAAAGCAAAGCACCCACCACTTTCAAGTCATATAGACAAATTAGTTGTATGTGTGTTTGATCGGAAGAGTTCACGATTCCTGATTCCTTTTTTTTCTATTTCATTACACATTAATATCAATGAAGTTTTGAAGCCAAGTCCAAGTTCTTGTTATTGCGTGAGTTTTTTCTTTTTTTTTCCAAAAAAAATATAAAAAAAGAAAAAGAAAAAAAGTAGCTTGTATTGTATTATAAAAGTGAAATGCAATAAGATTTTGTTGCTATTTTGCCATTTGAAATTATGATGAGTTAGAGAGCCTTTTTACTTTACTTTTACTGCAATTTCTTTCGGATAATATTTAAGAGATCCAAGCTTATTTTCATATGAAGATGATCTTCCTTAATTTTTTATTGCAAGGATTGACTAAAGGGTATGTTCTTTTGAAGTGCATGGAAAGTTGTGCTTACTCAAAGTCTTCAACTCCCAGTGAGGTGATAAGCATCTAAGATAATCATATGTATTCACAAAAAAGCATAACAGACACCACAATCAAGTGCAAAGTAAAAGTACCCACCACTTTCAAGTCTTGCAGAAAAATTCGTTGTATGTATGTTTGACAGGGAGACAAATGAGAGATATGGAACTTCAACACTTCCCGCATCTCCATGAGCATCCTCTGATAATCAATGAATTTCCTGGAAACTTCATGTCCAATTATGCAAGATTTAAATTAGAACATAGTGGAGATGGATACAAATGTGCTGGGTGTGGAGAAGCAATTGAGGGTTCTTGCGTCTGTTGTAGACAAAGACAATGTAACTTTTTTCTTCATAATTCATGCGCCAAACTACCCCATGAGTTGCATCTCCCAATACATGGCAAACACCCTTTAGTTATCCAGAAAACAGCAGAGCATTATGAGGGCACTTACAAATGCAATCATTGCAATTTAGTTTGCCAACATTTCTTTTACCATTGTACCCGCTGCAAATTTGTCCTTGATGTCAAATGTGCTTCTTCGCTACAATCCTTCCTTGAAGTCAAAATTCATGACCACCCATTGACCCTCTTCCAGGGGTCAATCTCATTCACTTGTGATTTTTGTGGTAAAAAAGGTAAGGACATGCCTTGCCTATGTGCCTTATGTGGAATTTGGTTCCACCGCAAATGTGCTTCCTTACCACACATGGTCAAACATATGCTGCACAAGCACCCTCTCAACCTCACCAAATCTCTCAAGACTGATCAATCTGAGCACCAACTTTGTCAATTTTGGGTAAAAGGGTTGGACACAAACTATGGGATTTATTATTGCTCAAGTTGCGATTATGCTGCCCATCTTGATTGTGCTATGGACAAGGTAGGTAGGGAGCTAACATTTAAGTGGGAATCAAAAAATAAGGAGCCTGTTGAGTCATCAACCAAGGTGGGAGAGGGCAAAATTGAAATACCCATAGAAATCAAACATGTCAGTCATGGGCATAAGTTGAAACTTACCAATGAGCTTGAGAATTATGAAATATGTAACGGGTGTATACGGCCCATCTTCCCTCCGTTTTACAAGTGTGCTCCGTGTTCTTTCTTTCTACACAAATCCTCTGTAGAATTACCCCACAAAATGCAACACCCACTTCACCAACACTTGCTCACATTGACATCAAAGAGACTTATGCTTGCTCTTTGTGATGCTTGCAAACTTCTTACTAATGGCTTTACCTATCAGTGTACACAATGCGGGTTTGTACTTGATGTTTCATGTAGTTTGATTCCAGAAAAGCTTACTCATGTTGGCCACAAGCATTCCCTCATTCTCTCCAGTACAACATTGGATGAGAATTGTAGTACCTGTAATTATATAATGAAAATCTTTCGTTGTACTAAAGGTGAATTTACTCTAGATTTTGGATGTGCTACGCTGCCACTCACAGTAAAACATAGACAACATGAGCATCTTTTTACCTTACGATATACTGCTGAAGATAATTTAGGTGAATATTATTGTGATATTTGTGAGGAAGAACGAGATTCAAAATTTTGGTTCTATTACTATGATGAATGTAGTTTTCCTGCTCATCCCAAATGTATATTTGGAGAGTTATTAAATAGCAAGTATTGAGACTGCCGAAACATCAAGTTTGGAAGCACTTACACATCCGACATCCACCAACATCCCCTCACTCTTGCTCGTAAGACTATGGACCATGCATCATGTGACAAGTGTGGTAAATTTTGCAATGAAGTGGCCTATGAATGTGCCACTTGTAATTCCATTATTCAGGTGAAGGGTCTGCCGAATTGTGAAACCTCTCTGATGGACTACGCCGTGAACAAAAAAGTAAGAAAATGTTTGAGCTTATTTTTTAAGGGAAAATTTATGAGGATAAAAAGTAGAATTGAAGCTCATGTTCCGCATTCATTAATTTTGTTTTTATTTCTTTTACTTAGCAATTGCCTATATAATCTAATATACTTTACCTTTGCTCATGGTAACCTCCCTTATATAAATCATATGTTCAAATGCAGTGCGGAGTTTGCAGTTTTCTAAGTCTTACTTGGTATCAGAGCATCACAATCTCTGGAAAATTTTAGCATCTTTTATTTTTTGGTCTGAAGTTTCTGGTAGGACAACCAGATTCGGGTCCATTTAACCCCTTTTTCTTGCACCACTCCAATAATAATTCTGGTTTGGCACTTGTTTCTCAGCCTCTCGTTGGTGAGAATTACAAAACATAAGAGTCAATCCATGATAATGACGCTCACAGCCAAGAACAAGATTAGTTTCATCAACGAGTCCATTATTCCAAAACCTGTTGACAGTTTAGACCCAAATTTCCTTGCTTGGAAACGATGATTCTTTCATGGCTTCTCTATTATATATGTTTCCAAGGAAAGTTTGAATACTTGACCAACATTAAACTATTTTATATAGTGAATTAAAACTTTTTGACATACTTGTTATTAACGGTAATAAGTCAACTAATATCATCTTTTACGGTGTTTATAATTTTCTTTTCTAAGGTTGAAGCTGAAATAAAGCGCATAAGTAAGACGATTGCCGCCCGGCAGCAGCAGGGCTGAGATGCAGAATTGACAACAACAAAATCGACAAATGTTGTCGTTGATATCTGCCCTCACGATTATGCTGCTGATTTAAACGTCATGAATTTCGATGCCGTTCTCAGAGACACCCCTGCCACCTTTGCTGTCGTCAAATTCTTCCCCCACTGTGAAGAAACAGATGAGTTTCACAAAGATGATCACACAGATCTTTGATTCAAGCACAACAAACAGAGAAGGAAAATATGCAAGAAAGAGAAAGAAAGAGAGAGAACGAAGAGAAAAACAGAGAGAGATTTTTGGAGAAACTCTCAGAGGAAAACTGAATTGTTATTCACTCAATGAATCATGATATGATACATACATCTCCTATATATAGGGAATTACATGAATAGATAGGATCTAGATCTTTCTAATGATACTAACTAACTGTAACAAATTTTCCTGCCACTGCTGGAGCTTGAATTGCTTGGGCTTTAACAGACTCCTGCCATACCAAAAACACACGTGTCATAACTGACTCTCATCCATACTGAAACGACGCAGTTTAATTAAGTATCTTGCACGTGTGTGGATTCAACATGTGTTAACTGTTTTAACTGTCTTCCTTCTTGGACTGCAAGTGCTGCTCTGTTTTTCTATCTTTATCATCCCCCCTCAAATGAATGGGGGAGGAACGAGGCATGAGTTTGTCACGAAAGAAGAGAAACAAAGGACCAGGCAAGGGCTTAGTAAATATGTCAGCAAGATTTTCTTTGCCAGAAACAAAGGAAATGGCCAAGTCCTTGCGAAGAACACGTTCTCTTACAAAATGATAATCTACCTCAACATGCTTTGTGCGAGCATGAAATACTGGATTTGAAGCAAGAGCAATGGCAGACACGTTGTCACACCACATAACTGGAACATGATGAAGGAAAAGAAGAAGATCACGAAATAATTGCCTAAGCCAAGAGAGCTCAGCAGCAGTGGTGGCAAGTGCTCGATACTCTGCCTCTTTGGAGGATTTGGAAACAGTGGTTTGTTTCTTGGATGACCAAGAAATAGGATTGGGGCGTACAAACACCATAAACCCAGTGGTAGATTTCCTATCAAAAGGATCCCTTGCCCAATCAGCATCTGTGAAGGCAATTAAAGTAAGAGGACCTCGAGAAAAATAAATGCCATGAGAAAGAGTACCCCTCACGTATCTGAGAACTCTCTTGGTAGCCTCCAGATGAGTGGTTGTAGGAAATTGCATAAACTGACACAATTGATGAACACTAAAGGCCAAATCTGGTCTAGTAAAAGTGAGGTATTGAAGAGCACCAACCATGCTTCTATAAGTACAAGGATCAGAGAGACGAAGACTAGAATCTGGAGTGAGTCTTGTGGCAGAACAACATGGTGTTTTTGTAGGCTTGGAATTATGCATATTGAAACGATGAAGAACATCAGAGGCATACTTAGTCTGTGATAAGGTAAGGCCATACTTTGTAGGAGTAATTTGAATGCCTAGAAAATAACTGAGAGGGCCAAGGTCTTTGAGATCAAAAGTAGCACTGAGAGCTGAGATGAGATTGGCAATCTGTGTAGGAGCATTGCCAGTGATGATGATATCATCAACATACAAAAGCAGATAGAGAATTGTAGTGCCTGAATGATACACAAAGAGGGATGAATCTGCCAAAGAAGCCACAAAACCAAGATGAAGCAATTGGGAGGTGAATCTCTCAAACCATGCCCTTGGAGCCTGCTTCAAGCCATAAAGGGACTTGAGCAATTTGCAGACATAATGAGGTTTAGATGGATCAATATAACCCTGTGGCTGCTGCATATAAACTTCCTCCTTGAGATAGCCATGGAGAAATGCATTAGAGACATCCAATTGCCTAATAGACCAGTTTAGACTGGCTGCAATTGACAAAACCAATTTGACAATAGCTGGTTTAATGACTAGACTAAAGGTCTTTGTGAAGTCTATTCCTGGCTGCTGATGAAACCCCTTGGCTACCAACCTTGCTTTATATCTGGCAATTGATCCATCAACCTGAAGCTTCAATTTATAAACCCATTTGCACCCTACCAGATTAAAATGGGGAGAAGGAGGAACAAGCACCTAGGTTTGCTATTTCTATAATGCATCAAACTCAACATCCATTGCCTTGCACCAATTAGGATAAGAGGAGGCCACTTTGTAGGTGGGAGGTTCAGTGAAGTTATAGTCAAGAGTAGCTTTATAACAGAGTTTAGGTTTGGATATACCATTCTTGGACCTAGTTTGCATGGGATGAAGATTAACAGGAACAATGGGCAAGGTTGAAGGAGTACTAGATGGAGAGGAATTTGGGGCAGAAGCAAGCAGTGGAGGAGAAGAGTGGGCTAGAGGAGGTGATAGGGAAGGACTAATAGAAGTAGTGAAAGGAGCAACAATAGGATTTGAGGGAGTATCAGTAAGACTTGATGAATTAGTAATGTGTGAAGTAACTATGTGAAAAGAGTGATCAAGTGATGAATTGGCAGGTGGTGTGGCAGTAGTGACAGATTGTGGAGCTGGCCCTAAAATAGAAGGTTGATGGAGAGAGTGCAAGAACAGTAAATTGGATAACCAAGTGGAGGACGATGTAGGAGTAACAGGTGATTGTGGAGAAGGAGTGAGTGTAGGAAAAGAGAATTTTGACTCATTAAACAAAACATGCCTAGAAGTGTACATAGAGTGTGTAATAGGATCAAAGCACAAGTAACCCTTTGAAACAGAAGAATATCCTAAGAAAATGCATTCCTTGGTTCTGGGTTCAAACTTGTGTGAGGTGTAAGGTCTTAGAAGAGGATAACAGGCACACCCAAAAATTCTGAGCTGATTGAAATCAGGTTGAGAGTGATACAACAGATAATATGGTGAGTGAGAATGAAGAGTGGTAGTAGGTAGTAAATTGATGAGAAAGACATCAATTTGAGTAGCATAAGACCAGTATTGAAAAGGGAGAGAGGCTTTAGACAGTAATGTAATTGTGGTTTCTATGACATGTTTATGTTTTCTTTCCACTAGCCCATTTTGCTGTGGAGTATATGGGCAGGAGAGTTGATGGAGAATACCATGGACAGATAAGTAAGACTCAAACTCTTTAGAAACATACCACCCCCATCTGATCTCAGAATTTTAAGTTTAGAAGAAAATTGTGTTTCAGCCATGGATTTGAACTTAACAAACATAGGAAAGACCTTAGATTTATGCTAAAGAAAATAAATCCAAGTAAAATGAGTGTAATGATCTACAAACAACATATAATACTTGAATTTATTAATAGAAGAAACAAGAGCAGGGCCCCATACATCAGAGTGTACCAATTCCAGTGGTGAATGTGTAGTAAATTGGGAAGTGGGAAAGGGAAGTTTATGAATTTTACCACTGAAACAATGTGTACAAGAGACACTATTACACTTATTTGAAGACATCTTAAGCATAGGAAAAAGTGTTTGCAGGACTTGAGCATGTGGATGACCAAGCGTATTGTGCCATAATTCCCAAGATGAAGGGGTGGAAGCAACATGATTGCAAACTCTAGAAGGTAAAGACAAAGTAGGAGCTTTACTAGGGTAGATAGGGTATACACCCTGTTCACTCCTGCCCTACTAAAGCACTTTTCCCGTGGCCAAGGCCTGAACAGACAAAAGGTTCTCATCAAAATAGCACCAACAATTATTATCATGGCAAAGTTTGTGAACAGAAGCTAGATTTGAAGCAATTAAAGGTACCCTAAGGACATTGTTAAGATGTAAAGATGAGTTTTGAGTAGGAAATTGAACTTTACCTATGTGAGTGATAGGAAGGTTTTGGCCATTACCAACAGTTAGATGGTCCTGTCCAGTGTAAGGTTTTGGAAAGGATAGTGCATTGAGGCTGGATGTGACATGCTCCGTTGCAGTACTTTCAGCTAGCCATGGTTGCTCTTGAGTGATTGCAGCATTTGAAGCTGTTGCCATAGTAGCCAATTTTGTGGGAGGATGCTTTCCTTGGTAAGCATAATCCATTCGATGGCAACAGTCAATAGCTGTATGACCACTCTTCCCACATATCTGACAGGATGGTCTTTCATTCTTCAAACCTTGAAACTGTGATGATGAAGAAAACTGATTGGATTGATTCTGATTGGAAGTGTATGGTGAATACTGCTGTGGAAAGGCATTAGATCCTCTACCACCACCATTACCTCTTCCTCTGTTACTATTTCTTCCTCTACCTCTATTATTGTACTGATTATAACCACCACCACCAGATCTAGGTGTGGCATTCATAGCCATAGCAAAGGTTTCTTTAACATCATTAGAATTATTCAAAGATTCTTCTTCTGCACCAAGTAGAGTGGTGAGTTCATCAAAGCTCACTGGTGTACTTCTTGTACGTATAGCAGATCTGAATGCATTGTATTCTTTAGAATCACTCCAACTGCCATCAACTTATCCCTCACAACTTTGATCTTCTGAAGATACACATCAACAGAATCACAGCCTTTCCTAATATTGTGGAGTTCTCATTTCAGGTTCATAATGTGCGATCTTGAGATTGAAGAAAAATGGTTTTCAAGAACCTTCCAAACCTCTATTGCTAAGTGGCATCCCACAGTGAGAGCAAGGATTGAAGGTGTCAAAGTTGAACTGATAAAGGTAAGAAGTGCTTTCTCTTTCGATTTCCAGATTGAATAATCTGGATTGATGATTACAGTAACAGATCCTGAAAGATCTTTGAGAAACTTCTCTGGAATTGGTTGAGTATCATCAAGTAACTCAAATAAAGAGTAAGTTTCAAGCACCATTGAGATTTGATACTTCCACACTATATAGTTTGAACTGTCAAGCTTCACTGTCATCATGTTTGACATGTTTGACAGCAATAGAAGAGGTTGATTGATCAGATTGATTGAGGTAGTAGACGAAGACGCCATGGACGCCATTGTTGAAGATGAGGATGACATTGCAGTAAAGGCCATCTGTTTAGTAGAAGCCATTTATGGCTCTAATACCTTGAAGAAACAGATGAGTTTCACAAATATGATCACACAGATCTTTGATTCAAGCACAACAAATAGAGAAGGAAAATATGCAAGAAAGAGAAAGAGAGAGAGAGAGAGAGTGATGTAGAACACAATTTACTATTTAATTATTGTAATTTATTATTTTTGGTATTTTTATGTAAAAAACGTTATTTTAGGTTTAGATGATTTATTTCCTTGTTTTTAGGTGCATTTAATGTTTTTTAGGTCAAATTTGATTCCTATTATGGTTAGGTATCAATTAGGAGTTATTTTAGATTATATTTTCTTGTCTGTCAAGTTTTAAGGAGCCCTTAAATAGGCCCCTAAGTCTGTAAAGGTTTTTGATAGACTATTATCAATAAACACAGACATTTTGTCAAATTTTCTTCTGGTGGATTCCAGTTATATTCTCCTTGTGGATTCTGGGAAACCCCTCGTGGATTCGAGGTTTACTACCAGGAACTAACAGTTTAGTTTCTATTCCATCAAGAGAGCATCGTGTGAGCTTTTCTTCAGGCTTCCGCGACATCAGTTGGTATCAGAGCCTTGACTTATCCTGGTCTGATTGCTAACAGGCGAGACGGTAACCACCACCACAACAACGACGAATAGCTTAGCAAGTATTACGTGACGTACAACAAGCACTCACAAATATCTATGCTAGGATGGCGCCGTTGAAGAATGGAAACAATAGGGATAACTGCAACGGAGACATAACTCACGGGCAACCTATTGGTAAGCAAATTTCATATAGACCTTATAAGAGAATTGCATGTTTTAATGGTTATTTTTTAAAAGAAGATTTTCTTGATTGGTTACTTGATCTGGAGGATTTATTTGACTATGAAAATATTTGCTATGAGAGAAAAGTTGGACTTGCTTTGTATAAACTTAGTAAGTATGCCTTATGTTGGTGGGAACGAGTACAATCTGATAGAATTCGACAAGGTAAAGACAAAATTTGATCATGGCCAAGGATGAAAAAGATGCTTGCTATCAAATTTTATCCTTTGGATTGTGAAGAAATCTTGTCATATACAATACAAGATTATTATTGGCCAAGAAGTTCATACTTGAATTATTTTGAAGAGTCAAATATTCCACCGTTAAAGGAAGAATTACGTATTAAAGAAAATATCGAGATTTCTGAGGAAATTAATGAAGGCCTTATTATAGAAAAAGAACCTAAAATCAAGATTGTGGAGGAGATTAATGAAGACCCTATTATAGAGAAAGATCTTGAGGTTGAGATAGTAGGGACCATTAAAGAAGAAATTATAGAGGAAGTTGTCAACGATATCGATGAAATCAAGTTAGATGATTGCAACATTCGAACTCCTATTATTTTATTGGGAGTCACTGAAACAAAGTTTATTGATTTTATTGGGGTGGAAAGATTTGATTTGATCATTTGCTCTTATTTGGTGAATATTGTCAATTACATGAAGATCAAGGGAGAAGAAGTTCAAGTTGCCCAATTAATGACTTTCAAGTTTGGCAAGAAGACAAAGAAGATGAAGTATTCAAAGTATTTGTTCTCTTGGCATGGGAAATTTCAGATTTCAAAGATGAACTCGAGGACGAGTTTGTTTCAAGTGGAGGGGTCTGATGTATAACACAATTTACTATTTAATTATTATAATTTATTATTTTTGGTATTTTTATGTAAAAAACGTTATTTTAGGTTTAGATGATTTATTTCCTTGTTTTTAGGTGCATTTAATGTTTTTTAGGTCAAATTTGATTCCTGTTATGGTTAGGTATCAATTAGGAATTATTTTAGATTATATTTTCTTGTCTGTCAAGTTTTAAGGAGCCCTTAAATGGGCCCCTAAGTCTGTAAACGTTTTTGATAGACTATTATCAATAAACACAGACATTTTATCAAATTTTCTTTTGGTGGATTCCAGTTCTATTCTCCTTGTGGATTCAGGGAAACCCCTCGTGGATTCGAGGTTTACTACCAGGAACTAACAGTTTAGTTTCTGTTCCATCAAGAGAGCATTGTGTGTGCTTTTCTTCATGCCTCCGCGACATCAGAGAGAGAGAGAGAGAACGAAGAGAAAAACAAAGAGAGATTTGGAGAAACTCTGAGAGGAAAACTGAATTGTTATTCACTCAATGAATCATGATATGATACATACATCTCCTATATATAAGGAATTACACGAATAGATAGGATCTAGATCTTTCTAATGATACTAACTAACTGTAACAGATTTTCCTGCCACTGCTGGAGCTTGAATTGCTTGGGCTTCAACAGACTCGTGCCATACCAGAAACACACTTGTCATAACTGACTCTCATCCATACTGAAATGACAGTTTAATTAAGTATCTTGCACGTGTGTGGATTCAACACGTGTTAACTGTTTTAACTATCTTCCTTCTTGGACTGCAAGTGCTGCTCTATTTTTCTATCTTTATCACATTGGTCGTTATTTTATAGCTTTACTTCCATTTTGTAAGATCTATGCTTTGTAAACGTATATTGGGATTTTTAAGGAAATGACTAGCTGTGTAATTGTGTGTGTGTCTATATATATATATATATATATATATATTTGTGGAGATCTGGGTGACTTGTGGAATTGGCAATCCAAATAATTATATAGGTTGTTTGATAATTTTCAAATGATTTTTTTTTTTTAATTATGTTAGATTGCAACTAACACATAGTTTACTAATTTGGCTACTAGCTAAATGGATCAGCAGGTTTGGTACTTCGGTAAATTTATTGGATTTAGATTTAGATTTATGGTAGAATGAATTCTGATGATTAAGTGAATTTTGAGAGAATACATTTTTGTCTTGCAATTAAGAAATGGTTTGCTACTTTTGCAATTAACTAAATGGATTGGCAGCTTACTTAGTGATTACTTTTTCTTGCTTTTTTTATTTTTTGTTTTTTTGTTTCTTATCAAAATGAACTTTTTCTTTTCAAAGTATGTGAATGACCCCCAATTAGTCTGTTGAAGATCATTAGCTAACCAGCCCGACCGCATGATTTTGGGAATAAAGCTTTGTTGTTGTTGTAAACATGCGCAATTGAAGAAGTTAAAACAAATTTGGATAGTTGTACGTCATGTGGAGTTCAATTTTATTTAACATGGTTTAATTGCCCAATTGGTTCAATTTTATCATAAGGTATGATATGCTAAAATTTGTGATCGATAATTCTTAAGGGGATGCTATCTTATTATTTGTCGTCATATTGATTGAAAAATAAATTTATGCAGGCCATTACGAAAGAGTTGTAAGGCTTTTTAATGGACCTGATACAGTTCATCCTGAGATCATATTAATGACCAGAGTGGACTGTGCATTGAAGGTATTTATGCTGCCACATTTCTTGATTACTTTCTTTGCAAGGTGTCATATTTTTTATGTGGGTGAATTGGGAATTACCTTCCTGATATTTTCTTTCTATGGAAGATGTTGTTGCCTTTTCCCTCTCCTGAGAATGACTATTGAATTTTATGGAGGACACAGTCATAGAAATCCAATTAACAACACTAATGTGGTTCTTGTATTTTATTGTTTTCTTCTCCACATTGGAATTGATAAGTGCAAGGCTAATTAAACTCAAACAAGTCTTCATTAAGTTATTTTCTCCATGTACTGGCTTGAATTCAATAGTACTCCTTTGACTTTTGCTGCCTGTGCTTCTTGGATTTTAGTGTGATCTTTTCGTTTGTCCTAATGTGTCTGAAAGTTTGTCAAATCTGCTGATTGTTTGGAATAGAGAAGCCTATTTGATTGATGGTTATGGCAAGTTATTTGGACTTCTTTGCCTACTCATATCAGTAAAGCACCAAAGGAACAGAATAACCCAAATTATAGTTGTTTTAATCTAAACCATCTGATTACAAGACACAGCTAAACAATAAACTAGAGAACATGGATTGAAGCTCTTCTAGCAAATAGGCAACTAAGGAATAAAGATAATCTGCAGTGATACATTTTCGAGTCTTTGACAGGGTGAAATATATCCTGCAGAAAATTTATAAAACTTTCAACAGGGTCTATTAGAAGTATAGGGCTTTTGAGGAAGAAATTTTGTGCCTTGACTAGGCTTCTATCACGCTTAAATGGATGGGTAGATCTTTTAGGGGGTGGTTTTTGTGAGAAACATGATAATTATTTTTCTGGATATGCTGCTTTTCTGGCATTCTATCTTGCCTCCTTTGCTAATTTTTTCCTATAAGTGTTGAATTTCGAAACCATTCCACCTGTCCCCCCCCCCCCCCCCCCCCCTCCTGAATTTGGTACTTCTTTCCATTACTTAGATCAAAATAATAGGTAAGTACAATGTTAGAGCACCCAATCTAGACGCCTAAGCTAGCAGTTGGAGTGGTCCAACTTGGTAATAACCATATCAAGTCCCAAACACAATCAATGTTCGATTCCTTAGTACCCCTGGTCCAACCAAAACCTAAATCAAGACAAACGGGCCTGATGGCCTAACCAAAGCTGAACACATGGCAAGTCGAGTCCAAGAGCAAACAAACCAGATTTTGATTATTATTATTATTATTATTATTTTTGATAAGTTACCGGATTTTGATATTCTGAAGGATTCTTGGTTACCTAATCAGCCAACTAAAAGAATTCTTTTCCAACCTAAGGAGGAAATTTGGGAGTGGAGGTGGTGCGGACACGAGATACAAGCCCCCAATTACACGCACGTATAGGAGAAAGAAGATGGCCCAACCTGTGGCCTTATGGCTAGGGCCTATTAGTCATTGGGTTTGAGTTTCAGCAAGCCCAAATATTTAATAATTAGGGTTTCTTTAGGGTTTCTTTATGTTAGCTATTTAAACAATTTTTGAGATTATTGTAAAACAGTTTTGATTATTATTAAAAAAACGTGTGTTTTCTTCTACTGGTGCCGACTCCAGTTTTGCTTGGTGCTGACTCCAAGCAACCCTTAGGTGCTGACTCCTAGGGTTTTATCTTTTATTCTTGTTTTTGTGGTTGTCCTACGTCAGTTTTGGTATCAGAGCAAACTTCCGATCCCTGCAATACAACCGTAGACAACCACTTGATAGCAAAACCATCAAAAGTGCAAACCGGCCAAGGATGACATTACCTTTCAAGTATTTGCCCCATGAGATTTTGAACAAGCCCAAGCCAGCCCCTGCAATTCGTGTATTCCCCGCAGCCCCTCATGAGTTTTTCACCCCCAAGCCAGCAGAGAAGCCAGCGATGCCTCCCAAGCCGGTAGCCAACATCCGTGCCCGTCTCTGATCACAGAACCCACACCCACAAACCCAAAAAAAAAAAAAAACATTATTGTTACTGTAGCAGCCCATTGTAAGTATTGGGCCTTGAGTTGTTCTCCACAGGTCCTTTTGTTCAAGTCAGGTCTACTCACTTGAAGAGCCAAGTTCGTGACTATTTAATGCAATAAGTTGGCCACTGACTGGGGTACCATTCTCACTCTCTTTTTGGTGGATTCAGTTTTGTTTCATTGAAGAATAAAATCTTTATATTTTTTATGTGTATGTGCCACCATACCCCACTGGCCTACCCATTTTGTGCGGCAACTAGCTATTTTATTACTTGTGCTTTCCTTCCATACCCATTCTAAACTTCCAAAAAAAAAAAAAAAAAAAAAAAAAAAAACCCTTTGAAATATCTAATTCTCATTATTAATTGTGGAGCTTATTGGAATTTGACTTTTATTTGGACTATCTTTCAATATTGAATACTGTCACTACTTGACTGCAATTTATTCCTGTGATTCATTGATCCAATCCCTACATGCACTATTGCTTGACCTTAATTTTACATTGAGAATTGGTTACTTGAGCTTTTGTGAATCTCAATTGCATTCATATATATAGTGTGCATGCATCTACGTAGTGGTCGCATCATGTCAAACTCTGAACATCAATCCACTTCCGAGTCTAGGACCTCCTTAGAGCAAACCATAGCTGAACTAGCAAAAAATGTCCAAAATTTAATGGATAGGGTTGGACAAATTGAAGCATCTCAACGGGAGACCATTAACCATGAAGGAGATAATATGCTTAGGCAACATAACTTCGGTTACTTTAATAGGGCTCCAAACTTTGAACCTGATCACTATAATCACAATGGCCCTAGGGATTTTGATGATAGGATGTTTAAGGACAAGATAGATGCACCCACCTTTGATGGCTGTCTAGACCCATGGGTTTTCACTGATTGGTTGCATCAAATGGAGAAATTCTTTGACTATTACCATTGGGCTGAAAACAAGAAAGTGAGGTATGCTAGGATGAAGTTAATTGGAAGAGCTGACCCTTTTTGGGAAGACTTGGAGGAAACCCTTAGGCGACGGCGTGAGCCCCCCATTACTGATTGGCTTGAGATGAAGAATGCACTCTCGAGGAATTATCTTCCTTCAACTTATAGGAGCTCCCTTCTTGAGGAATGGGATCGCCTAAGGCAAGGCAATACTCCTGTGGCTGAATATATAGAGAAGTTCATGGAGTTTAAGAGACGAATTCAAATAGTTGAGGAAGAGGTTGTTACACTCAATAGGTTTAAGAAAGGTTTAAATGCTAGCCTACTAGGAGAGATTATCACCCGAGGAGTCACTACCTTAAGAGAAGCATATGAGCTTGCTAGGAATTGTGAGTTAGCATCCAAATCTATCTTTTGGCGACGTTCTGAGCTCCGGAGTGTTCCCACTAACCCTCCACCTTTTGGTAGTAGACCTAGACTTGCCTTACCCCCTAAGGTCAACCCCAATAGTACCCCAATAGAAAAAGAGGACAAAGGAAAAGGTGTGGTCAATGAGCCCTCAAGATTAGGCTCTCGCCTCCAATGCTTCAAATGCAATGGGGTTGGACACATCGCAGCTAGGTGTCCCTCTAGGGCCCTTGTCATTCAAGAGGGTGACAAAAAGGTTGAAGATGTTGAGGAGCTAGTGTATGATCCAAATGTTGAAGGAACCCAAGATGTTAAGGCAGAATGGGAAGATGATCCTAGCTACCTTGCATGCATTAGAGCCATTTCTCCCCAAGTTGATGACTTCAAGGACTTTGGTGTCCCTAGAGTGAATGTGGTAAGGTGCGCTTTGACGGAGCAGAGAGACATTGGTGATTGGCGAAGAAGTGCCATCTTCCAAACTTACACTAAGTGTGGAGACAAAACTTGCAAGGTTATTATAGATAGTGGGAGTTGCATTAATGCGGTGTCCTCTAACGTTGTCTCCCGCCTAGGCTTGAAATTGACCCCTCACCCTAACCCATATAGAGTTTCTTGGGTGGATACTTCCTCTATAGCCATCAAAGAAAGATGTGTTGTCCCACTTCAATTCCTCACCTACAAGGCTGAAATATGGTGTGATGTAATTCCCATGGATGTAGGGCATATTATTTTAGGTAGACCTTGGCTTTATGATTTGGATGTCACCCTCTATGGGCGATCCAATTCTTGCTCATTTATGTTTGAAGGTAAGAAGATTGTACTCAATCCTTTAAAACCTAAGCCAATTGACATGAGCAAGAAGAAAGAAGCACCAAAGGCGAAAGACCTGAACATTATAAGCCCTAAGGCATTCGAAAAGGTAGCGGTTCAAGAATCTATTGTATTTGTCTTAGTTGCTAGGGAAGTTCAGGGAGAGACCTGTGAGGAGCAACCTGAAGAAGTGAAATTAGTGCTCCAGGAATTTAAGGATGTTTTCCCTGAGGAACTCCTCGATCATTTACCACCCATGCGTGACATACAACACGCCATAGATTTTGTGCCTGGAGCGACCCTACCT
Organism: Quercus ilex subsp. ballota; assembly: GCA_032727855.1. NCBI lineage: Eukaryota > Viridiplantae > Streptophyta > Magnoliopsida > Fagales > Fagaceae > Quercus > Quercus ilex. Next base: position 20,940,389 of record CM064908.1, on the reverse strand, counting down.
AATTTGCCTCACTATAGAATGAGCCCTGCAGAGCATGCCGAGTTGCAAAGGCAAGTAGAAGAACTACTTAGGAAGGGTTTTGTTCGTGAAAGCATGAGTCCTTGTGCAGTCCCTGCACTCTTGACCCCAAAGAAAGATGGGACTTGGAGGATGTGTGTTGATAGTCGTGCCATCAACAAGATCACTGTGAAATATCGTTTTCCTATCCCTCGGTTGGATGACATGTTGGATATGATGGCTGGAGCAACGATCTTCTCTAAGATAGACTTGAAAAGCGACTATCATCAAATTAGGGTTCGTTCTGGTGATGAGTGGAAGACCGCCTTCAAGACGAAGGATGGTTTATATGAGTGGATGGTCATGCCTTTTGGATTGTCCAATGCTCCTAGTACCTTTATGAGAGTGATGACTCAAGTGCTCAAGCCTTTTATGGGAAAATTCTTGGTTGTGTACTTTGATGACATCCTTATCTATAGTAAGTCTAGGGAGCAACACTTAGACCACCTAACTCAAGTTTGTACTACTCTTAGGAATGAGAGTTTATATGGCAACCTCAAGAAGTGCTCTTTCTTCACCGATAAAGTCGTCTTCTTAGGTTTTATAGTATCCTCTGAGGGAGTTTCTGCTGACCCCCAAAAGGTTCAAGCAATTGTGGAGTGGCCCGAGCCCAAGAATATCCATGAAATTCGAAGTTTTCATGGGCTCGCTTCCTTTTACCGCCGATTCATCAAGGGGTTTAGTACCATCATGTCCCCCATCACTGACTGCATGAAGCAAGGGGAGTTTGTTTGGACTAAAGCTGCTACTAAGGCTTTCCATGAGGTAAAGCAAAAGATGACTGAGGCACCTGTCATGCGTCTCCCTGATTTTACCAAGCCTTTTGAAGTGGAATGTGATGCCTCAGGTATTGGTATAGAAGGAGTACTTAGTCAAGAGCGCCACCCAATTGCTTATTTTAGTGAGAAATTGAATGACGCTAAGCAAAAGTACTCCACATATGACAAAGAGTTTTATGCCATTATTCGAGCTCTTTGGCATTGGCGCCATTACCTATTGTCTCGAGAGTTTGTTATCTACTCTGATCATGAGGCTTTGCGCTATCTTCATTCTCAAAAGAAGCTGAATTTTAGGCATGGTAGTTGGGTTGAGTTTCTGCAACGCTATTACTTTGTGGTGAAACATAGGGCGGGAGTTGAGAATAAGGCCACCGATGCACTAAGTCGAAGGGTGTCTTTGCTATCTGTCATGAGTGTTAAGGTTACTGGGTTTGAGCGACTTAAGGATGAATATGAGTCATGCCCAGATTTTGGGGAGCTCTACATTAGCCTAAGTAATGCCCCACGACCAGTCCTAGATGATTATACCCTTCGAGATGGTTACTTGTTCAAAGCCAACCAATTATGTATCCCTCGGTCTTCAGTACGAGATTTCCTAGTTTGGGAGATACATGCAGGAGGCCTTGCAGGTCACTTTGGCCGAGACAAAACAATTGAGGAAGTGGAACGTCAATTCTATTGGCCTGGTCTTAAGAGGGGCGTTGCCAAGATAGTTGGTCAGTGTCGTACCTGTCAACTGGCCAAACATCGCAAGCAAAACACTGGCCTGTACACGCCTCTACCTGTGCCAGACCGCCCATGGCAGGATGTGAGTATGGACTTTGTGTTAGGTTTGCCCCGCACCTTTAGGAAGCATGATTCCATTCTAGTAGTTGTTGATCGCTTCTATAAGATGGCTCATTTCCTACCCTGTTTAAAGACCTCTGATGCTTCTAAGATCGCAAAGCTCTACTTTGATGAGATTGTCAAACTGTATGGTCTTCCCAAAACCATAGTGTCTGATAGGGATGTTCGCTTCATGAGTTATTTTTGGAAGACCTTGTGGCATTTAGTGGGCACTAAATTGAAATTTTCCACAGCATTTCATCCTCAAACTGATGGTCAAACTGAGGTGGTTAATCGTAGTCTAGGCAATCTCCTTCGGTGTCTAGTGGGTGAAGCCAATAGAAATTGGGATTCAATTCTTCCTGTAGCCCAACTTGCATATAATAGCTCTGTCAATAGGTCTATAGGCGCTAGTCCTTTTGAGGTTATGCATGGATATACACCTAGGAAGCCCTTAGATCTTTTGCCCATGTCCCCACATGTTAGGGTGTCTGAGTCTGCTGAGGCATTTGCATGACATATTCATGATTTGCATAATGAGATTCGCAAAAAAATTCAAGCAAGTAATTCTCAATATAAAATTCATGCTGACACTCATCGGCGTCATGCAGAGTTTCAGGTAGGGGATTATGTCATGATTCGGATTCGACCTGAACGGTTTCCCTCTGGGACCGTTAAAAAATTGCAGGCTCGTAGTGCTGGACCATTCAAGGTATTGAAACGAATGGGCCCAAATGCTTATGTCATTGAACTTCCTCCTGATTATGGTATTAGCTCCTCCTTTAATATTGAGGATCTAGTTGCTTATAAAAGTCCCACAGCTGTTCCTGATACCCCTTTTGATGAGTCTTTGCCTGATCCTATTGATGCCCCTGTTCCCACCCCTTTACCCTTACATCTACCTTATGCACATAAAGAATCTATTGATGCTATTTTAGATGAACAGATTGTTTCTACTAGGCATGGAGGAGTTCACCGTTTCCTAGTTCGGTGGCGAGGGCGACCAGATTCTGATTGCACTTGGATTACTCGAGATGAGCTATAGCGACTGGATCCTGACTTGTTGGAGTATTATCAGAGCTCTTCAGATTTCCACTCGACAGGGTTGAGTTCTTCTCACCCGGGGGGAGTTGGTGCGGACACGAGATACAAGCCCCCAATTACACGCACGTATAGGAGAAAGAAGATGGCCCAACCTGTGGCCTTATGGCTAGGGCCTATTAGTCATTGGGTTTGAGTTTCAGCAAGCCCAAATATTTAATAATTAGGGTTTCTTTATGTTAGCTATTTAAACACTTTTTGAGATTATTGTAAAACAGTTTTGATTATTATTAAAAAAACGTGTGTTTTCTTCTACTGGTGCCGACTCCAGTTTTGCTTGGTGCTGACTCCAAGCAACCCTTAGGTGCTGACTCCTAGGGTTTTATCTTTTATTCTTGTTTTTGTGGTTGTCCTACGTCAGGAGGGTTTCAGATTTGATTGATTAGCAGAACCACCAGTGGGATAGAGACCGAATTCATGCCTTGTTCCATTAGTTTGATGTTGAAGCTATTCTTCAAGTTCCCTTGAGCAGGCGGGTTGTGCAAGATGTCTTGGCTTGGTCCTTTACGAAGAATGGTAGATATAATGTGAAGTCGGTACCATGTGGCTAAGCAATTGAGGATGGCAGTGACTACTAGTGGGGAGGCTTCAGTGCAAAGAACAAACAATTCATTGTGGTCACGGATTTGGAAGGCAAAGGTTCCAAATAAGGTTAAAATCTTTTCCTGGAGAGCATGTCAAAATATCTTGCCTACATAGGATAACTTGGTCCGCAAGAGGGTGATGGAGGATGCACGTTGCTAATTCTGTCATAGAGCCACTAAAACGGTATTGCATGTGCTTTGGAGGTGTGGGGCTACACAGGATGTTTGGGCTGGCAATGCAATCAGATTTCAAAAATTCGGTACCGAGTAAGAGGATTTTGGGCAATTGGTAGCTGGTCCCATGCCAAAGTTGTCATTGGAGGAATTGGATTTATTTTAGGTTATCTGCTGGCAAATTTGGCTTCAACGGAACACAGTCTGGCATGGGGGTGCCTTCCAACATCCATCACGGTCTTACTAGCATGCTTTGGATTATTTGAGAGAGTTTAATGAAGTGCAGGACCATTTGAGTGTGCCTGTGTCAGTTCAAGTCCCGTCAAGTTAGGCATGGCAACCACCACAAGGGAATTTTTTTCAAGCTAAACTTTGATTTGCTAAATTATCTGATAATGAAACTGTATGGATGGAGGAGGATCCTCCACCAGCAGTAGATGCTTTGTATTTGGATTCTAGTTTTATGCATTAATGAAATTTATTTGGTTCCGGTTTTTTTTTTTTTTCCTTAAAAAAAAAGATATTATGTAAAGATTATCCAACTTAAAATTTAAGTTAATAAGTGGAGATATTCAACTTGTACATGAACCCCCATATCTAAGTCTTAAATAAACCAACATGGTCATTACCGTCCTATCAGCCTGTGTAACACAGTGTACAAGATCGTCTCCAAGATCATTGTTGCTCGGATTCGGCCTTTTCTTCCAAATTTGGTTTCTCCTCTCCAAACTGCTTTTGTCCCTAGGAGAAAAGGCATTGACAATGTGATAATTGTCCAAGAAATTATCCATTCCATGTCCAAGACTAGGGGGAGAAATGGGTACATGGCGATCAAGATTGATTTGGAGAAAGCCTACGATCGCATGGAGTGGGGTTTTATTCGAGATACCCTTACTCTTTTCAAGTTTCCAAGCCAGCTGATTGCTCTGATTATGAGCTGTGTTTCGTCTTCCTCAATATCAATTCTCTTCAATGGGGGTGCTTTGGAGTCGTTTCACCCCTCCAGAGGTATTAGACAAGGGGACCCGCTGTCCCCGTATCTCTTCATTTTGTGTATGGAGGTTTTGGGTGCTATGATAGCTGAGAAATGCAATTCCAAGTTGTGGAATCCGGTCAAGGCTTCTCAAGGAGGGATTGCTTTTTCTTATTTGTTCTTTGCTGATGATCTGGTGTTGTTTGCAAGGGCGGATCGAAAAAATTGTGTGGTTGTGAGGGAAGTTTTGGATTCTTTCTGCGAGCTTTCTGGTCAAAAGGTTAGTCAGGATAAATCTCGGGTTTTCTTTTCCCCCAATGTTTCAGCTGATGGTAGGACTGACCTGTGTAATATTCTGGGATTTCGGTCTACCCCGTCGCTCAGAAAATATCTTGGTTTCCCCATTAAACACTCGGGTATGCCACAGGATTTTGGGTTTATCTTGGAAAGGGTGCAAGGGAGACTTGCAGGGTGGAAAGCTAACTTGCTCTCCTTTGCGGGGAGGCTTGTTCTCACACAAACTGTCACTTCCACAATTCCTAATTATGCGATGCAATGTTGTGCTCTTCCTGCAAAGGTTCTCTCTAATGTGGCTAGGCTGAGTCGTAACTTTCTTTGGGGATCTTCAGAGAACAAGAATAAATTGCACCTTGTCGGGTGGAGTAAGATTACTAAGCCTAAAAAGGAGGGTGGTCTGGGTATTCAGGCTGCCAAAGCCAAAAATATTGCTCTTCTAGCTAAACTTAATTGGCGCCTTGCTTCGGAACCCAACTCCTTATGGGCTAAGGTGCTGACTCAGAAATATCGTACCCCTCGAAGAATTTCCAATCCTCACATCCCCTTTAGAACTTGCTCTGTCACGTGGTCAGCTATCCGCAAGGGTGAGCCGGTATTCAAGAAAGGGTTGAAATGGATTGTCGGTAAAGAGAGCAACCTGTCCTTATGGTATGATAAATGGTTGGATAAGGGCGCTCTTCGAAGCTTGATCGAAGGCCCCTTGAATCTTGGAGAGGAGCATATCAAATTAAAAGAAGTGGTGAACTTCTCGGGTTGGAACTAGCAGAGCTGCTCTTTCACTCTCCCTGATAAACTTCCGATGGAGGTTAAAGCGACACCTATTTCTTTTACGGCTCAGAATTTAGAACGGATCACTTGGTCATCCACCCCAAGCGGAAAATTTGAGCTGAAAGAGGCTTACAAAATAGCAAAAATGGAGGAAACGGGTAACTTTCCTTGTCGGTTTAATGGTGAGTGGATTTGGAAAGCGCCGAATATTCCTAAAATTCTTTGTTTCATTTGGCAATGTTACTATAACAGCATTCCAGTCCGGGCTATTCTTGCTAGTTGCGGAATGGAGGTGCCTGTTTCTTGCTTGTTGTGTGATGAAGGTACTGAGAATGTTATCCATGTTCTTAGAGATTGCGGTACTGCCCGAAGCTTCTGGGACTCCTTCCCTCCCCCTATCCCTACGGCTGTTTTTTATGGGACAAACCTCATTGATTGGTTGAGGTTGAATTGTGGTAGCACAAAGAACTGTGTCTCGACTAACCTGAATTGGGGGACCGTGTTTTCCTTTGGGATTTGGAGTCTCTAGCTTCTAAGGAATGGGGACCTGTTTAGGGGTGAAAGACCCAATCAGAATGTGAGGGAAGAAGTTATCGCTAAAGCCACGGAGTTTGTCTATGTGGGTATCAACGGAAAGAGAACACAGACCCATCAAGAAATTTGGGTTCGCTGGCACTGTCCATCGCTGAATTGGTGTAAAGTAAACTCTGACGGCTCGGCGCTTGGTAATCCTGGGCGAGCAGGAGGTGGAGGTTTGATCCGCAATGATAAGGGAGAGTGGGTTCGAGGTTACGCGAGAGCTATTGGCAGCACAACAAACGTGGCAGTGGAACTATAGGTTCTAAGGGATGGTATCAGACTGTGTATTGCCTTAAAAATTCCTGCTGTGGTCTTTGAGCTTGATGCTAAACTTGTTGTTGAGCTGATTCAGAAGGGAGAGGGCCATCCGAATGGTATAGGAGCTTTAGTGAGTGATTGCAAAGCAGGGCTTCAAGAAATTCCTTTGGTTCAGATACATCACTGCTATCGTGAGGCAAACAAGTGTGCCGACACCCTTGCCAGAAGGGGAGCTTTCCTAGCACAAGATTTTGCTGTTTTGTTAGAACCTCCAATGGAGGTGGCTTTTCTTCTGAGGTTGGACTCAGTTGGCGCATCTTATGAGTGCCTTATTCCTTCTTGTATTTCTGGTTCTTAGTTCTTTAATGAAGTTCCTTTTCTACCAAAAAAAAAACCAACATGGGAATACTTTTTTACTTTGCACAATATAGCTAAGTAGGTCTTGGTTTTTACTTTTTTTCAATACTGTAAAATTGACAAAGGAATGAGCATCATCAGAACTAAACCAAATATTTTTTTGTTTTTTTTTACTAATGAAATGTGCCCCCTGAAGCAGTGAACTGGCAAAGTGAATTATATGTGCCTTCCCACCCACCCCCCTCTCTTTGTCAAAATTCATTTAAGTAAAACAAAAAGAAGAATGTGATATCCAGAATTGTTTATAAGGGTCATTTTTATAACCAGATATTTTAAAAAAGGAAATTGAACAAAAGACTTGTAAGCAAACCAAGTACTAGGGAGATGCGAGTCCAAATCTTCTGTCTCATTTTTCCTGCTCCACTCTATACTCCACCAATAAAAACTTCTCACATGTTCACCTAATTAATTAAATACTACCATTAATTAGTAATGGTAGTATTAATAAGTCAATAATGGTAGTATTTAATTAATTAGGTGAACATGTGAGAAGTTTTTATTGGTGGAGTATAGAGTGAAGCAGGAAAAGTGGGACAGAAGATTTGAACTCGGGAGATGCACTTAACATTTTGCTATATAGTAGTGTAAATTTTAACTTCAAGTGTTGTTCTCTCTACTAATTCTAATGTGCTTTCAGCTTTGCAGCTCCTTTGGCTTGGATGATGAGAAAATTGAAAATTAGCATCTTTCATCAAATGTTTCAGACCCTCTACAGGTCGTTTAGGGAGAATTAAAAATAAATTTGTCTAATTCTATTACAAATTAAAGTTTCTTCTCTATAAATTAAGATATTGACTCTTGCAACCTGTGAATTTTGTAAGATTGCACGAGCTGTGTACGATGTTGAGGAGGCACAATGTATAACCTTTTGCTTTATGGAATATGTGAATTTGAGGTCCAGATCATTTCTGTTACTAATAAGACTGTTTGAAGGGGAAAACAGCCACCAGTTATATTATGTGCTTGCTTGTACTTGGCTTATCTTCTTGTTTGATCCATCAACTTTTTTTTACTTTTATTTATGGGATAGATATTGTAGCTTTATATCATTAGCACAGGATAAGTATTCCAATTAGGTCAGCTAAAATTTTGCTAACCAACCCAGAAAGATAAAACCAGTATTGAACTATCTAAGACCAAACTAAATGCGAGCTATAATGTGTAGTTAAATCTGACTAGCACTGTAGATTAGCAAAAGGTACTTTATTTTTCAATGTCACTCATTTGTCTCTTCCTCCTTAGTTTCTTACTCTCATCCTTGATGCTAATGGGTTCTGACTTGTGAGGGTCATAAGGAGATGTGGATGGTGGCACAGTGCCGTAAGGCTTAGGGCTGTGGCCGTTTCATAACAATGATCCTGAGTTCCTGACAAGTTTGGGGTCAGGAATGATACTTTTGGCTATGCAACTATATTATTATTAGTAATTTATCAACACAATAAAGTTACAACAAAATAAAGATGAACAACTATGAACATCTTATCAAAAGTTAGAAAGAATAAAGATGTCCAGGTAATTTTGCTAGGTGAGCCAAGCCCAAGCTGTTAATTTGATCCTATCAAGGTAAATGGGAGGAAGTTTGAACGCCTATACGTGTACCAACAGTACTAAACTCATAAAATAATAGGACTAGTGTGCAAAAGAAACATAATTAGACCCAAAAACCCTTTTTTTTTAAAGAACCAAAACCATTTTAGTATAGGGAGAATCCTTAGTCCAAAATTAAAAATAAATGCTTCATGAGACATAAATTAGGCAAATATAAAGCCCTCTATAGCTGAATATTCCATAATAACAACAAAGCCTTTAGTCCCAAAATTTTAAGGTTGACAATGGAACCTCAACATATTAAATCAGGATCAACCACGTGTATTTCTTTTTATCACCATTCTATCCTATCTAAAAGTATACTCTCTACCACCTCTTTCATTAACCAATACACCACAACAAATATAAAGTATGGTGTGGAATTTAAAAGAAAATGAAGTAATTTTAGACATAAGCAGAGATACATAACTTATACACAGTTTTCTGTTCTGTTTTTAATCTTGAATTCACTGTAATCCATTACTAACCTACTTTTGAGCAAGAATCAGGCATAATTCAGTGTTTTAAACGTCCACACCAGCAATCTAACAATTCAACCCCACATGTATATAAACATTTTATAAATCATCTCACTCTGAAGTTTTTCAGTTAATCATTGACACAAACTTTTCCTTCCCCCAAAAAGGATGCAATTCAATTCATTTGAGCATTAGCCTCAGATCATGCTAGAGTTACTCAGAGATCCAGTATCCATCCCAAACTATAAAATTCAAAATTTTGTGTTTTGATAACTAATACACTAACAACAGAATCACTCATAGACCCAGTATGTCAGTATCCATCACACACCATAAAATCCAAAAAAAAAAAAGGTGTTTTGAAAAGTAATATTACGCTAACAACAGAATTTCTCAGAGACCCAAGTATCCATCCCACACCAAAAATAAATTATGTTTTGAAAAGTAATATTACACTAACAACAGAATAACTCAGAGACCTAGTATTCATACCACAACATAAAATCCAAAAAAAATGTGTTTCAAAACTAATGTTACACTAGTCGCTATTCATAAAAATGTTCAAGAAATTCATTTTTTTTTTTAATTCATCTTCCTCTAGATTGATGAAAGGTATAAGATTAATTCCTAATATTCATGTACTTAAACAACAAATTTAAATGGTTAAATGTTGCAAGTTTGATGAATCCATAATCATAACCTTTAAAAATACTTCATTCCAAACTTACAAAAGTAAATTTATGAATCTTTACTTCTCCTTTAGTAAGCACAATTATTTTCCAATTAAATCTCCTTTCAAATAGTGTTTCTCAGTATTGGTACATTTTGTAGCAAGTCTAATGTTTAGTTCATATTGCAAAGTTACATGCTACTTATAGTTTGTTTCTAAATATTTGAATAGTTGATCTATTTAATGAGGCATGTTATATAAACTAAAAAAAATGTCAAATGTTTCTTGATATTCAATTGGTTGAAAACACAATCGGTGCTATCTAACAAATTTCCACTTTGAATTCATTAAATTTTATTAAAATGCAAAACCCCATTTAAGACTAATAGGTATTTGCTAAACTATCTAGCCATGCAACTGTTTTATTTTTATTTTTTGATAAGTAAGAAGATAATATTATTAATAAAAGAATAGCAAGAGAAACACAAACAGTTCACGGTAGTGAACAAAGGAAGAAAAAAAGAACAAAAAGACAAAGGCAGCCCCTAATCTATTCTAATAGATGAAAGAAAATCCAAAAGGGTAGAACAATCCGAGAAACCCCAACATCGAGACCAATCAAAGAGGGTCCACTGGCACAACTCTAATAACTGAATTGCAGTTTTCCCCTCATCCTCAAAAGACTGTCGATTCCGTTCAGTCCAAATAGTCCACTTTAAGCAGCCTGGAACCAAATCCCAAATATTAGAGCTATGCTTCCCAAGCTAATGGTACCAACAAAATAATAAGTCCACAAATGAACCTAGCATGACCCAAATGATCCCAAACAACCGAAGCATGTACATCCACAAAGAATGAGCTATCGGACAAAAAAGAAACAGGTGATCCACAGATTTCGCATTGCAACAGCACAAACAATAACAATTCACCAAAGTGCGACCACGAAGCATAAGATTATCCAAAGTTAGAATTTGACCATGGGCTGTTGTCCACATAAAAAAAGCCACCCTTTTAAGAAACTTAACTTTCCAAATTCCTTTCCAAGGGAAAGTGGAAGGAGCTGCATTTCGAATCTTGTGATAAAAAGACCGAGTATCAAACTTCCCACTACCATTAAGTATAAGGTTGAAATTTATCAACCATCTTGTTGGCTTTATTCCGTGCCAATTTGCTTGTAATTTAAGCACTTAGTAACCCTGTATTTAGGTGGGATTATTGTAAGGGTAGTGTGTAAGAAGATGTGAAGAAAAGCTCAAGTATGTGCAAAGAGGCAGAGTTTCGCGGCTAGGACTCGCAGGTGGCTCACGGCTTGCAAGCCGCCAAATGCTATGCACGTGAGAAGCATGCGGGAAGCTAAAGGGTCGCGCCAGCTGTCGCACTACAGGGCAAAAGTCCCAGGCTGGCCAGGCCGTTACGTCGCGACTTGATTTCGTGACTTGGACAAGCCGCGAGGTCAAGCCGCCAACCAGCCCTGTTTGGCAAAAATTGTCTTTTCGTATTCCAAACACACACCACTATATATAGACCCTTATACCCACTAAATTGAGAAAGCTTCCAGAGAGAATTTTGTGAGAGAAACCCTAGAGCAAAACAAGATTGCCTCATCCCCAATCTTTACCTTAGAGACTCTACAAATTCCTCTACTCTCTTCCTTTCCATTATCATACCCTTGAGAGGTTTTTGACCAAATCCTTTTCTCACCACACCTACGTTTGTGAGAAAGCTCGTTTGATGCTAAGGGAAGCAGTTTGGAAGGAAGCAATATACATTGGTTGATGCTATGGTCTACTAGTGGAATCAGGGAAGTTAGAGAAGAAATAGGTTCGGCGTAACCTCGTTGGAGCAAGAAGTTTGGAGGGCTTAGGTACTTGGGTAGATTAGGCTTGGAGGGTCTTCTGTTGTTCATGTATCCCAACTACATTCTTTAGTGAATTATTTGACTGCTTGGAGGGCGGCGGAGAGGTTTTACGCTGAGGACTTCGGTTTCCTCTTCGATAACACATCGTGTGTTGTCCGTATGTTTGCATCTTCCTTCCCTTTATCTTTGCCTTATATTTACTGCTGTGGATGTGTTTATATTTGGCTTAGATTGTTTATCAATTCTGTTATAAGCTTGTTATCATGTTCTGCACATTAATTGTTTGATATAAAGCTTGAATTGGTAATTTTGTAATTTGGGGTCTAAATGTTCAAGGGTGTTTTAGACACATTTTGAACTTTCATTAAGATCCCAACAAAGCTTGTCACACCCTTCACCCCTAGGAGTTCGGGTTTGGATGAAATGAAGAAGGGAGTAGGAAGCCACCAACTCCCAATCATTAAAATTCCTATGAAATCTTAAACTCCACACTCTGTCATTATCACCTACTGGAGGGCTTAACATATCAAAAATACAAGCCTCCTTATTAGCTGAACACAAAAATAATTAAGGATAAAGAATTTTAAAAGGAACATCCCCAGTCCACTTATCATGCCAAAAAAGAATGCAAGAACCATCCCCCACCACAAAAGAGAAATGCTTAGCGAAAGTGTCCTACCCTTCACTAATACTCCGCCATAACCCACAACCATGAGCCCTAGTACAAGCTCTGGTGCACCAACCCCCCTTTTCCCTCCCCATATTTCATGGCAATGACCCTTCGCCGCAGATGCAAGGTTTCGCGGCCATACCTCCAAAGCCATTTCCCTAATAGGGCCTGATTAAAAGGCGCCAACTTCCGAACTCCTAAACCACCCAACTCATGCGGTAAACAAACCTTTCCCCAAGCCACCAATGGATATTTGAAACACTCAACTGATGAACCCCACAAGAAGTTCCTTTGAATGCATTCCAGTCTAGTTGCCACAGCTTTAGGGATAGAAAAAAGGGAAAGGTAATAAGTTGGAAGGCTTAAAATTGTACTCTTCAACAAGGTAAGTCTACCACCCTTTGATAAATAGAGCTACTTCCAGCCCGAAAGCTTCTTTTCCATCCTCTCAAGGATCAGATTCCAAATAGAGACTGTTTTGTACATAGTTCCCAATGGCATACCCAAGTAAATCATAGGCAAACTGCCTATCCTGCACTGAAGGATATTAGCCAAAGACTGAATGTTACGCACCTCCCCAATAAGGACAATTTCACTTTTCCCCACATTCACCTTCAAACCAGTAAAAGCTTGAAAACAAGTCAAAGCCAGCCAAATAGACAGAATCTGCTCTCTAGAGGCATCACATAAAAGAATGGTATCATCAGCAAATAAAAGATGAGAAACACGGATACTAGTAGAATTAATAGGACCCACATGAAAACCCTGAATGAAACCACCTTCCTCAGTTTTCTTCAGGATACGACTTAAAACCTCCATGATCAAAAGAAAGAGAAGGGGAGACAAAAGGTTGCCTTGTCTGAGACCTCTAGAGCTACCAAAGAAACCAGTAGGAGATCCATCAACCAGAACTAAGAAGCGAGTAGTAGAGACACAAGTCTTTAGCCATCTCCTGCATCTATCCCCAAAGCCCATCCTTTCCAATAGATAAAACAAAGTGTCCCAATTCACATGATCATAAGCTTTCTCAATGTCTAACTTACACACCACCCCCAGGGTACAACATTTCAGTCTATTGTCTAAACATTCGTCGGCAATAAGCACTGAATCCAAAATCTGTCTGCCACCAACAAAAGAATTATGTGACTCCGAAATAAGTTTATCCAGCACCCGCCTCAATCTGTTAGCTAAAACCTTGGACAAAAGCTCATACACACTGCCCATTAAGCTGATAGGCCTAAAATCTTTGATATCCAATGCATTATTTTTTTTTGGAAATCAAAGATAGAAAAGAAACATTTAGAGACTGTTCAAACTCTGAGCTCCTATGGAAATGATCAAAGAAGGCCATGACATCTATTTCCACTACACTCCAGCATTTTTGAAAAAAATCCATAGTGAAACCGTCAGGGCCTAGGGCTTTATCACCCTCCATCTCTTGAAGAACCTTTACCACTTCCTCCTTAGAAAAATCTCTCTCTAATTCAAGCCGCTCATCCTCCTCAATACTAGTAAACTCTAATCCATCCATAGAAGGGCGCCAAGTATCTGACTAAGTGTACAAACTTTGATAAAAATGGAACACCTTAGACTGCACCTCTTCCTCATCCTCCTAGAGGACACCATCCACCTCTATACCCCGAATATAATTAGTTCTTCTATGGGAGTTTGCAACCCAATGAAAAAAGCGAGTATTATTGCCCCCTCCTTCACAAATAAAATCTGGGACTTTTGTCTCCAAGAAATCTCCTCCAAAGAGGCAAGATGTGCAATCTCTCCTTTAATCTAAATACGACGAGTTTGATCCTCTTGAGAAAGACTTGACAAGTCTTCCCTACCATCCAAACCCAACAATTCAGATAAAAGACATTTCTTCCTAAAGGCCAGATCCCCAAATTCCTCCTTATTCCACTTTTTCTAGTCCTCTTTAAGAGTTTTTAATTTACGAGCCAGAATAAAACTAAGAGAACCCGAAAAGCAATATCCATTCCACCATTGCCAAACCCTTTCTACAAAATCCTCTTCCTTCAACCATATATTCTCGAACTTAAAGGCACTTCGACCTTTATTAACACTACCCGCCACCACCAAAAGAGGGCAATGATCAGAAACTACACAAGGGAGAACCCTTTGAGACACGTTTCCAAAGTGATCTACCCAATCCACCGATGCCAAGGTTCTATCAATTCTTGACATACAATTTGTCCCCGAATCTCTAAACCAAGTAAACGAAGCTCCTTCAAAGGGTAAGTCCACAAGGTAATTAGCCTCAATGAAGTCTAAAAAAGCAAACATAGCCGGACTAAAAACCTCACAACCAAATCTCTCACTCGGATGTCGGATGGTATTGAAATCCCCAAAAACACACCATGCTGTATTCCACCTTGTGTGCATCCTTGAAAGTTCTTCCCACAGAGCACCTCGCTGATAATCCTCATTAGGCCCATAAACTCCTGAACAAGCCCATACAAAATCATCTACAACCCCCTTCAATAAAACATTAACAGAAAATAGACCAACAACACAGTCAACTTTTTCAAAAACTCTCTTGTCCCAAACCAGTAACACCCCCCTGCAGTATTGACTGCATCTAGAACAACCCAATCTAGGAACGGACTACCCCAAAGGCTTCGAACAACAAAAGAGTTTAAAGAAGACAGCTTAGTTTCTTGAAAGCAAACTATATCACACTTCCACTCCTTGAGAAGATTTTTACATACCTCTCGCTTCTGAGGATTATTTAATCCCCTAACATTCCAAGATAGCAGCCTTGTACTCATTTAAAACTTGTAATTGCCCCCATACCTACTGAGAAGTCTCGGTTCTTTCCCTTAGATGCTACCTCATCATAATTAATAGAAGAAAACAAACCTTTGAGTTCCCTATGCCCTTTCTGTTTAGAGTTCGCAATACCTTTAGAAGACCTAACACTAATAACTTCAACATAGTCTTGTTCGAGAAGACGAAATAGAGCCAGGCATTGATCTTCATGCTTAACAATAGGAAAACCCACAATTCTACAGAAATTTTTCATCAGACTACAGACCCATTTCAAAATTTTCACCTCTGACCCCTCGAACCTCTCTCTCATCTCCTTCCTGGATCACCTCCAATTCCTTAAGTCCATTGGGATTCCATTTAGATAGAGGTGAGCACTCCAAAAATCCATTCTCATCCTCCCCATGAAAAAAAACCACTAGGATAAACTTCATTGTGCTTCCACTGAATTCGTAGGTGCTTAGGCCCTTCCTGTAACAGCTCAACCCCATCCAAGTGGCTCGGCGTAACTGGCTCGGCAATAGGACTACTCCATTTTTCTCCCTTTTCACCTGAAGCCACCGTGGAGTCATCTCTCTCTCCAAAATAGAAAGCCTCCTCGCTACCCAAAACCGACAGAGGAGAAAAAGAGTTATGGGCAGCACTATGATGCCAATGATCTGAAGAAATACAAACCCAGGACCCATCGACGTCGCAACCCTCAAAACACCAACTATCAGAGTATGGGTCTCGTCCCCCATCCTCCGATTGGTCACCTCCACATCGAAAAACCCAAGAAACGACCCCACCGTCACACTCGCTGGCACCGCTGCTAACACCGGCGACCCAGGAAACTTTCACAAGCTTCCTCTAGAGCTCTCCCCTACAACCTATGAAGATTGATCCTTAAAAGAAGCCTTTAAAGACACAGGTTTGACCAAAGTGCCCTTAAGTGAAGAAACAGTATCCATGGGACAAGCCCATCAGATTGTAATATAAGTTCTGGCCCGCCACTAACATCCTTGGGCCAACTGAGCTCCTTTCCACCTAGATAAGACACAGAACGTTTCTCGCCCTCAGTCTTGCACACTCTCAAATCCAAAAAGGTAGGGGTCAACTTAAAAGTACAAGCCCGCGTGGGTCTGCCATTAATGACTGAAACTTTGCCATTTAAGACTGAACCATTCTCTACATGAACTCTAGGAATCCCGTTCTGCCCCAAAGTTGCTCCAAAATTTTCAAAATTCCTAAACTTACGCTAATGACCAAAAGCAGACAAAAGTTTCCCACTCCGATCACCACCAGCAGACTGACCGCCTCCACCACCACCATTATTGGAGGATACTTCAGCCATAGAAACCGGTTTGGCACCGGTGAAAAAATTCCTCAACTCTCTCTGACACAAAGACCAACCTGCATGATTGGAGCTTGCTGGTATCATAACACAACCTCGGCAAGCCCCACCATAGTATTCAGCTATGACCACAAAAACACCAGCCTTATTCGACCTCCCACATTAGCCATGCAACTGTATAAGTTGATAGTGTATATATTGTGTGCAGGAATGTGGATATGCATACATAAAAACACACAAAATTAAAATACAAATTATGTGTTCCTACTTCTCTATAAAATCTAAAAGGGAATAAAAACCAACATCAAAGTTGAGTAAAAATTGTATCTAAAAGCATAATGTAAAAGACAATTCTTATTAACTTATATCCCAAAATTTTAAGGAACATCTCAAGTAGTTTAGTACCTAAACATAGCTTTTAGTAACTATAGCATTCAGTAAGAACTTTCAATATCTAGCTTAATTTACAATTCTTTTTTTCAATAAGTAATTTAATTTACATACATAACAGCTTAGCAACTGAGAGAAGACTTCCACTGAAACTTCTATGGCACCATCAAACCCCAAACTTGTCAACATGTGCTAATCCAAAATGGTTCCTCTTTTCTTTAGATTCAATTTTTTCCACCATGTTCTATAATAAGTTACATTCAATCATCATAGAACTCCTAATCATAACTTGAGGCAAGTTTTCAAAAACTCCATAGAACTCCAATTTATGGTTTTCTTCCACTTTATCTGTGGGGTCATGGGCCCAGATCATACAATTGGACTTTGGGCTTAAGGCCCAAGCCGAGGATAAGGGGCCGTCCAAGGATGGGTAAGTATAGCCAAGGAAACCCATGCTAGTGGATAAGGAAGACAATATTGAACATAATGGCCTAGGAGTTTGTGCTGAGGTCCGTAAAGGATGCCTGCCATCTAGAGGTGCGATCCATGAAGTTCTGGAAATATGGATAAGCATTGCAGGAACAAAAGACAGAGAAGAATCCTAAAATATCTTGGAAAAAGTTGTTGTCACCGCATTGAATGCACCCCAGCTAACTCCCTAGCCGCATTAATGAGGAAGTGACCTCTGCATAGTATTATTGCAGCCTTACAACCACCCCAGAAGACTTCTAGAGGGGGCTGATAGGACAAGTATTAGCATAAATCATCAACTATCCACGTGTAGGGTAGAGATGAAGGAAGATATGTAGTATAAATAAGAGTAGAGACGCCAGAGATAAGGGGAGAAAAAGGGGGAAGAGAAAGCACTATAGCAATCTCAACAATTCCTGTAACCATTATCATCCAATATATACTAGAACAGAGCTCCTCGGATTGTGCCGAGGACAAACTTCCTTGTACAAACTTGGTTCGTTTCTGTTGGATTGTCTTGGAAACTCATTATAACTGTTATCTCATTCACTAAAGCCTAGTTCTTCTATCCACTATCTACAAATTTATTGTACTAGGTTCGCTGGGCCAGTATCCCATACATTTTGGGCTAGGGCTGAAAATCGTGTCCCTACAATTGGCGCCATCTATGGGAAAAACTTGTGTGATAGTGAGTGCAACGATTAGTTATGGTAGGATCAGGCCCCCTATCAGCAAGAGTCCCTGGGGAAAGCCATTATGGTGGCCAGTTTACTATGTGAGTAAGACACTACATGAGGCACACACAGTTGTTATCCTAACTTAGCTTCCGCTCAGGTCTATACTTTGAAGTGCGGATTATACGAGGAGGATTGCTAAATGGGGCACAGTTCTAAGGGCTTCTGACATCAAGTACATGTCTCGTACCTTTGTCAAGGGTCAGGTCCTCACGAATCTAGTGGCCGAGTTTGCTAAACCTCCATTAGAGGAAGTGGCAGCAACACAGAGCGATTCAAGGGGGCTCCGCGGTGGGGCTAGTTTTGGAAGGTATATATTGATATCTTTTAATCTATTGAAGTGGTTAAACGGAACCTTAGCTATGACGGGTCCTCGGACCTCCTGCTTTGGGGGAATTAACACACACTGACAACTATCCAAGTGTTAGATAGAACCAAGGTCTTGCATGGCTCCTCGGACCACAAACCTATGGGGAAACTAATAACTTTTGGCAACTATCCAAGTTTTAGACAGAACCAAGGTCTTGCATGGCTCTTCAAACCACAAACCTATGGGGAAACTAATAACTTTTGGCAACTATCCAAGTGTTAGACAGAACCAAGGTCTTGCATGGCTCCTCGGACCACAAACCTAGGGGAAACTAATAACTTTTGGCAACTATCCAAGTGTTAGACAGAGCCAAGGTCTTGCATGGCTCCTCGGACCACAAACCTATGGGGAAACTAATAACTTTTGGCAACTATCTAAGTGTTAGATAGAACCAAGGTCTTGCATGGTTCCTCGGACCACAAACCTATGGGGAAACTAATAACTTTTGGCAACTATCCAAGTGTTAAACAGAACCAAGGTCTTGCATGGCTCCTCGGACCACAAACCTATGGGGAAACTAATAACTTTCAGCAACTACCTAAGGGTTGAACAAAATCAGGGTGTTGTACGGATCCTTGGACCACAACCCTTGATTAGATTAACTACTTCAAGCATCTATCTGAGTGATGAGAAAAATCTAAAAGGAGTCCAGCTCCTCGGATCGCCTACCCTTTCCCCACTCAACAAAGATGTAAACAAATGCAAGTCCATGAGCATCACTTAAGGTATTCCAAGGTACCATGGACTCATCTTTCTTTTATAGTTGGTACTTAGGTGTCTCCTTAAGGTTAGTAAGTTTGTAGAAAATATCTTTATGCATTCAACCAAGATATATCAGCTTAGAAGCAAAAAGTTTATTCTTATAAGTGCTGTGAATATAGCATTTTTAGCCCTTTGAAATTTATGTTGTGAACTTAGTGTTTTCCATAGTACGCTCAACAAAAAAAAAAAAAAAAGGAGGGGCAAATTGCATAAATGAGATTACTCCATTATCAAGTAAAGCATGAGTTGAAATTTGCATTGTGGGCTTAACATTTTTTGTTACCCATGAGATTACTCCATTATCAAGTAAAGCATGAGTTGAAATTTGCATTGTGGGCGTAACATTTTTTGTTACCATTCAATAAAAGAAGAGCCTTAGCCATGTTGGGTCCCTCAAACCTCCTGCTAAGAAGAACCTTAACTATGTCGGATCCTCTCGGATCTCCTGCTAAGCGTTATACAAAGCCTAAGCTATGTCGGGTCCCTTAGACCTCCTACTAAGAAGCGCCTTAGCTATGTCGGGTCCTTCAGACCTCCTGCAAAGAAGAACCTTAGCTATGTTGGATCCCCTCGGATCTCCTGCTAAGCGTTATACAAAGCCTTAACTATGTCGGGTCCCTCAGACCTCTTGCTAAGAAGAGTCTTAGCTATGTCGGGTCCCTCAGACCTCTTGCTAAGAAGAACCTTAGCTATGTTGGATCCCATCGGATCTCTTGCTAAGCGTTATACAAAGCTTTAGCTATGTCGGGTCCCTTAGACCTCCTGCTAAGAAGAGCCTTAGCTATGTCGGGTCCCTCAGACCTCCTGCTAAGAAGAACCTTAGCTATGTTGAATCCCCTCGGATCTCCTGCTAAGCGTTATACAGAGCCTTAGCTATGTCGGGTCCCTCAGACCTCTTGCTAAGAAGAGCCTTAGCTATGTCGGGTCCCTCAGACCTCCTGCTAAGAAGAACCTTGGGTATGTTGGGTCCCTCGGACCTCCTACTAAGTGTTAAGATAAATCTTAGCCATGCATGAGTCCTCAGACTACATGCTTTGGGAAAAATTAACACACATGACATCTTTCTATAAGTGTCAAGACAGACCCAAAATTATAACCAACTCCTCAGATTGGTAGCTCTGAAAGGAGCAATTCACAATACAAATATAAGGTGCGTGAAACGGCAATCCCCTGGGTGTAAATCAAAGGATCAAAGCATAATTAACTCTTAAGAATTCAAAACCGCACCTTTTTCCTCGGATGAGAGGAAAAAATCGGAGTTTTGAGGGGCTATTATGGGGTCATGGGCCCAAATCATACAATTGGACTTTGGGCTTAAGGCCCAAGCCGAGGATAAGGGGTCGTCCGAGGATGGGTAAGTATAGCCAAGGAAACCCATGCTAGTGGATAAGGAAGACAATATTGATAATGGCCTAGGAGTTTGTGCTGAGGATGAATTTGTCCTCGGCTAGCCAAGGCCGAGGTCTATAAAGGATGCCTACCATCTAGAGGTGCGATCCATGAAGTTCTGGAAATATGGATAAGCATTGCAGGAACAAAAGACAGAGAAGAATCCCAAAATATCTTGGGAAAAGCTACTGTCACTGCATTGAATGAACCCCAGCTAACTCCCTGGCCTCATTAATGAGGAAGTGACCTCTGCATAGTATTATTGTAACCTTACAACCAACCCAGAAGACTTCTAGAGGGGGTTGATGGGACAAGTATCAACATAAACCATCAACTATCCACGTGTAGGGTAGAGATGAAGGAAGATATGTAGTATAAATAAGAGTAGAGACCCTAGAGATCAAGGGGAGAAAAAGGGGAAGAGAAAGCACTGTAACAATCTCAACAATTCCTATAACCATTATCATCCAATATATACTAGAACAGAGCTCCTCGGATTGTGTCGAGGACAAACTTCCTTGTACAAACTTGGTTCGTTTCTATTTGATTGTCTTGGAAACTCATTATAACTGTTATCCCATTCACTAAAGCCTAGTTCTTCTACCCACTCTCTACAAATTTATTGTATTGGGTTCGCTGGGCCAGTATCCCATACATTTTGGGCTTGGGCTGAAAATCGTGTCCCTACACTATCTAAGTGTGAGAGTGCACCATCAGGCACACAATTCAATGTAAACATTCATCTCTAGTCTAGAAAAAAAAGGTAAATAATCATCAATTGAATTATTTCCATTTAAAACAGATTTTGGATGCACGTTTGATTCAATAACTTAATAAAAGAATAATTAATAGGAGTTTTTTTGAATATATTATGTTGAACCTATGACTATAAGTAGAATCTATACAAGATTTCAAATAAACTATTACGCATTTACAACTTAATATTAAGGAAAAACAAAAACCTTGAGATAGAAGGCAAGCAGCTCATTATCTTCGTCTAAGTCCCCCCACATCACCATTTACATCCAGCAAATCAATACGAACTACAAAACAGAAACATAGAAAACCCATCAAATTTTTCCCACAAGTAAAACAATAGTACAAATATAAAATAAGCTTGTTACTGAATCCTTAACATTGAAACAGTAAGCAACAAAAATTAATAAATCAAAGAGAGCTTTAAAATAAAGCAACAAGAACTGTCATTTACACCTTCATGTTTGTGTATTGAATTGATGTTAGTTGCATTGAAAACTATACATAAAATAAAAAACCATAAACAATTTCATCTAGAATAAGAAAATTGTGTTATTTCATTTCAACTAACAAATCAAACGACAGCTATATTAGGGGAAGGAAAAGAATTGAAATAAAAACATGCCAACGGACTACCTGGATGTTCATGGCCTTCATGTTGGACTTAAGTTGTTCATGGCTCTCTTGTTAGACTCAGGTTGGCTTCCTAGGCAGTAAAGTTTATAAAATTTTCACACTATTACATTCCCCAAAATTCACCAAATTTGAAGCAATATTCTAACTACAAAATTTATGAACTAAAACCCCAATAACTTGCTCAAAATTTAAAAATTAACAAAATCAAAATTATTTCATTTAAAAAAAAAAAACTTTTTGGGTAAACTCTATAAAATAAGCAAATTTAAGAGGAAGAGAGAGAGATTTATCGTGCACAAAATCCCTAAGAAACTCGAGCCCTACAGAACTTACAACTAAAAATTATAAAAATAGAAACCCAAAAAAAAAAAAAGTAAAAATCTCATTTAACCAAGCATAACATAATATTTAGCTTCTCCAACTAACATACTACATATATAGTAGTACATTCTTTTGAAGCAAACAAACAAAAAAAAAAATATAAGAAATAACTAAGGAGGAAAAAAAATTTCAAATGCAGTAATTAAATTAAGCTTACTACCAAAAAAAAAAAAAGGAAAAAAAATAAACAATGAATAAATAATCATATGTAAGCCTTGCTTAATGATGTACAACTACAAACATGGAAAAAAAAATGCAAGCATCTACAACAAAAGGAGAAGTTATTAAGGTGTTCATCTCTTGTTTGAATAACTCTTGGCCTTTTCTGTTAGTTTATCTACTCGATTATCAATTTATCATAGCTAAATGTGGCAATACCTAATTACGTGACAATTAAATCAATTAGACATTTAAATACATCCAATCAATGCACAATCATCTATATAAAACAAGAAATTAGTATTGTTGAGTAAGGAATGGATAAAGGCTTCGGTACAATCCATAATGACCCTCCCACACAACTTAGCAAGTAGCAAAACTACCGTGATGAGAATAATGTAAACCACATATGGAGATTGACTTGCAGGCTACAGCTATTCAAAAACAATGAATCTTGATATATTCCTTCTTCACAATGCCAGCCTACACAAGGAAGGTGGAAACATTCTTCCTCTGATCTCCCTGAAGTTGTATAACCTCAACTTGATATAAGCCTAATAAAAATAATCACAGATTGGGGTAATTTTCCTTACCTTAATTTCTGAGCTTTTCTCTACAGCCAACAGCAACAACTAAAAATACATAAAAATTGCAGACCATAAACTCAATACCCAAACAGGAAAACATAGAAGAATTAACCCTAAAAATTTTAAATATAAGTGTACCTTGACGGTTCATACAGAGGAGGCAGCTAACAACTCCTTGCCATTAAAGTTGACGGTGGCCTTGAACCTGGGCCTGTGGTTGGACCAATTTGGCTCTCTCAAAAGGAAACAGAGTGTTGAGAGAGCAATGCATCCAATAATTGAAATTAGCAAAACCCACTACAGGGCTCCAAACCCATCAATCTAAGTAAATCATTCAGAAGAAACACTCCCAAATGAAACATGAACAAAGGTGAAATACCTGAATTGAATCATCCACATTCTGTCAGTATTGTATTTCTGAGCTCTTCTTCAAATGTGCTACTTTCTGATTCAATTAAATAAGGAGTTTTGAAATCGTGAAAGATAGGAAAAGCAAAAGGAGGGGAGATAGTGATGAGTTATGAAGGAGTCATTCACTTAAATAATAGGAGTTAGTCATGCTGAAGGTCTGAAGAAGAAGAAGAAAGGGTTGGCGTTAAAAAGAGTAAAGGGTTGGGTTTGGGCTTAACGGTGGACAGCAACGTAATATTCTTTTTTTTTTGGGCTTTATGGTGAACATAATTAAAGCAATAAAGATTATAAAGGTTGGGCTTTATGGTGGGGGTATGGCTGGAAATCATTTTCTTTTTAATAGTATTTTAAAATTAGGGAAAAATTTAGTAAAAGTATTTTTAAATTATAGGAAAAATTTAAGGAAAAAAATTAAAAATGACATAGTGGCTGAAGTGGCTCAACGGAAGCGTAGCAACATTAAATGCTATGCTTCACCATTTAGTAATAGATAGATTAAGACCATGTTTGAGTTCAATAATTATTATGTCAAGCATTTCACATATGCGTCATTTCTTTCAAGATATATATACAAGTTTCGTACAATTTTGGAATCCACATGTTGTAAGTTAGAGGATAATATGTATCTTGTGTGACATATATATAAAACATGAGTCCGGTTAATGTATGCCTTTAGGGCATACATTAATTATCAATTTTAAGAAACTTTTTATGAAAAATTGAAAAAATTTAGTCACTTTTTCATTTTCCTATAAATAGTTTTCTAAAATGGTTTGTTAATAGATACCCTAAGGTCATATGCTAGTGAAACCTATATAACATATCTCCTTTTCTAGCTTAAAAATAAATAAATCTATCATATGGGGGTGGATGAGGAAATGTGCAGAATAGCACAGTGAGGAGGGAGTATATCCTAAGTTAAGATGCGCTAGAAAGAAAGTTGGAAACTAGCATCTCGAGTTTTATAGACTCGATTTCAAAAACCAAAACTGAGTCTCTAAGACTCGATTTTGTACTTGGAGATCTGAAGAAAAACAAAGGAAGAACGATTTGAAGAGGAACGATCTGAAGAGGAAGCACGATCTGATCTGGAGAACGAAGAGACGATTTGAAGAGGCACTATCTGATCTGAAGAGGAAGAACAAAGAGACGATTTGAAGAGGCACGATCTGGTCTTCAGATCTCCGTTAAAGAACGAAGAACGATCTGACACTACGAAGAACGCGAGGAACAAGAAGTGAAACTCGAGTCTTAAAAACTCGATTTCCACAAATTGAGACTTAAAAACTTGATTTTTATCTTGAAACTCGAGTTTTAGACACTCGAGATGCTAGTTTTCAACATTGTTTTAAAACGTGTCAACTAACTAATTTTTTTAATATTTAATGTTATTTGGAAATAAAATTCGGGGGTGGACTCTACAAACATAGGACTCACCCTCATATAAGATAGATGTTTAATATTCCCCTTATACTAAAGGATTGTGTTTATTACACATAAACTATTACACACAAATTGAAACCGTAATTTTAAATTTACAAATCGTGACTTCAAGTCATGATTTCAGTTTAAAAATGAAATGTTCATAAAATTGTGCAACAAGTATTATCCTTACACCAAATTCCACCTTGAAAGTGGGAGTATGTAGTTTATACTAGTTAGAGATATTTGCATCATTGTAAGACAACTTCAATACGTTTCAGTAGACATGTACCTCGCCAATAATGTCAAACTAAACTAAATTACTAAAGTCCAAAATTTCCATTTCATCAGTCATTTTATTATGTCATCATGGCCATTAAATGTTTGTAGTAAAGTGGCATCTATTTATCTTTCTTATGATGATGCTTGTAATAAGTATGGTCCAAATTTGTAGGGTTACTTAGAGCTCTTTTTGGGAGTTAACCTTATTTTTTAGGGCCCACTTAGTAGCAGTGTTTAAATATTGTTGTTCAGTTTACAATTTTATGGAAATACATGTTTGAGTATTATTAAAATACGTGTCAGAAGTGTTATTGTCGTTTAAACACTGAAAACTGTTGTTTAAAAGCTACTACCATACAGGCCCTAAGGGCCCGTTTGGTACATGTACTTAAACAACAGTTTTCAGTTTTTAAACAACATTACATGTATTTTCACACTTTTTCACGCACACATATTTCCAAAAAATACAAACAATGTTAATAGAACAACATTACCAAACAGGCCCTAGATTCTTTAGAAATAATATAGAGAAGATGACATTGTCATATTTTTTGTCCAATGGCATGCCTTTATTTTATTTTTTATTATACAATTAAAATGAAAACCTCATTATAAGTGTGAACCCCACATCAACCCAAAATTAGTACTTTGAGATTTAATGTGGTTTAGACATTTATAATGTGTGATTGTCGTTTCTTGAGATAAACTTGAATGTTGCTTGAATTTGGGGTTCAAAGTCATGCAATATTAGTGGTGGACACGGTTGAGAACTAGTAAAAATTGGTCACATCAACGGTTTGTAAAAATATTCTAGAGTAGTTTCTAAATGTAGCATTACCTAACCTCTAAACAGATAATTATACTTTTTTCGCCCTCGCGAGTCTTAAGGACCTGAAAGCTACGACTAATTGTGAAAACTCAAAGGCTGATTTTCCCCCCACTGAAATTGCATGTGGTGGCAAATACGTCATCACAAATACTCTAACACTATGTTTGGATGGGTGGATTTTAGGGAAGATGGAAAATTTGGAGAGAAAATATGAGAGAAAATGAGAAAGGGTGTTGTTTGGTAAGCAGGAAGGGAGAGAAAAATTTTTGGTGGGGCCCAGACATTTTCCACCCAGGCCCACCTAAAACTTGTCTCTCTAAAATGGAGAGGAAATAGGGTGAAAGCAGAACCTTAACTATGTCGGATCCTCTCGGATCTCCTGCTAAGCGTTATACAAAGCCTAAGCTATGTCGGGTCCCTTAGACCTCCTACTAAGAAGCGCCTTAGCTATGTCGGGTCCTTCAGACCTCCTGCAAAGAAGAACCTTAGCTATGTTGGATCCCCTCGGATCTCCTGCTAAGCGTTATACAAAGCCTTAACTATGTCGGGTCCCTCAGACCTCTTGCTAAGAAGAGTCTTAGCTATGTCGGGTCCCTCAGACCTCTTGCTAAGAAGAACCTTAGCTATGTTGGATCCCATCGGATCTCTTGCTAAGCGTTATACAAAGCTTTAGCTATGTCGGGTCCCTTAGACCTCCTGCTAAGAAGAGCCTTAGCTATGTCGGGTCCCTCAGACCTCCTGCTAAGAAGAACCTTAGCTATGTTGAATCCCCTCGGATCTCCTGCTAAGCGTTATACAGAGCCTTAGCTATGTCGGGTCCCTCAGACCTCTTGCTAAGAAGAGCCTTAGCTATGTCGGGTCCCTCAGACCTCCTGCTAAGAAGAACCTTGGGTATGTTGGGTCCCTCGGACCTCCTACTAAGTGTTAAGATAAATCTTAGCCATGCATGAGTCCTCAGACTACATGCTTTGGGAAAAATTAACACACATGACATCTTTCTATAAGTGTCAAGACAGACCCAAAATTATAACCAACTCCTCAGATTGGTAGCTCTGAAAGGAGCAATTCACAATACAAATATAAGGTGCGTGAAACGGCAATCCCCTGGGTGTAAATCAAAGGATCAAAGCATAATTAACTCTTAAGAATTCAAAACCGCACCTTTTTCCTCGGATGAGAGGAAAAAATCGGAGTTTTGAGGGGCTATTATGGGGTCATGGGCCCAAATCATACAATTGGACTTTGGGCTTAAGGCCCAAGCCGAGGATAAGGGGTCGTCCGAGGATGGGTAAGTATAGCCAAGGAAACCCATGCTAGTGGATAAGGAAGACAATATTGATAATGGCCTAGGAGTTTGTGCTGAGGATGAATTTGTCCTCGGCTAGCCAAGGCCGAGGTCTATAAAGGATGCCTACCATCTAGAGGTGCGATCCATGAAGTTCTGGAAATATGGATAAGCATTGCAGGAACAAAAGACAGAGAAGAATCCCAAAATATCTTGGGAAAAGCTACTGTCACTGCATTGAATGAACCCCAGCTAACTCCCTGGCCTCATTAATGAGGAAGTGACCTCTGCATAGTATTATTGTAACCTTACAACCAACCCAGAAGACTTCTAGAGGGGGTTGATGGGACAAGTATCAACATAAACCATCAACTATCCACGTGTAGGGTAGAGATGAAGGAAGATATGTAGTATAAATAAGAGTAGAGACCCTAGAGATCAAGGGGAGAAAAAGGGGAAGAGAAAGCACTGTAACAATCTCAACAATTCCTATAACCATTATCATCCAATATATACTAGAACAGAGCTCCTCGGATTGTGTCGAGGACAAACTTCCTTGTACAAACTTGGTTCGTTTCTATTTGATTGTCTTGGAAACTCATTATAACTGTTATCCCATTCACTAAAGCCTAGTTCTTCTACCCACTCTCTACAAATTTATTGTATTGGGTTCGCTGGGCCAGTATCCCATACATTTTGGGCTTGGGCTGAAAATCGTGTCCCTACACTATCTAAGTGTGAGAGTGCACCATCAGGCACACAATTCAATGTAAACATTCATCTCTAGTCTAGAAAAAAAAGGTAAATAATCATCAATTGAATTATTTCCATTTAAAACAGATTTTGGATGCACGTTTGATTCAATAACTTAATAAAAGAATAATTAATAGGAGTTTTTTTGAATATATTATGTTGAACCTATGACTATAAGTAGAATCTATACAAGATTTCAAATAAACTATTACGCATTTACAGCTTAATATTAAGGAAAAACAAAAACCTTGAGATAGAAGGCAAGCAGCTCATTATCTTCGTCTAAGTCCCCCCACATCACCATTTACATCCAGCAAATCAATACGAACTACAAAACAGAAACATAGAAAACCCATCAAATTTTTCCCACAAGTAAAACAATAGTACAAATATAAAATAAGCTTGTTACTGAATCCTTAACATTGAAACAGTAAGCAACAAAAATTAATAAATCAAAGAGAGCTTTAAAATAAAGCAACAAGAACTGTCATTTACACCTTCATGTTTGTGTATTGAATTGATGTTAGTTGCATTGAAAACTATACATAAAATAAAAAACCATAAACAATTTCATCTAGAATAAGAAAATTGTGTTATTTCATTTCAACTAACAAATCAAACGACAGCTATATTAGGGGAAGGAAAAGAATTGAAATAAAAACATGCCAACGGACTACCTGGATGTTCATGGCCTTCATGTTGGACTTAAGTTGTTCATGGCTCTCTTGTTAGACTCAGGTTGGCTTCCTAGGCAGTAAAAGTTTATAAAATTTTCACACTATTACATTCCCCAAAATTCACCAAATTTGAAGCAATATTCTAACTACAAAATTTATGAACTAAAACCCCAATAACTTGCTCAAAATTTAAAAATTAACAAAATCAAAATTATTTCATTTAAAAAAAAAAAACTTTTTGGGTAAACTCTATAAAATAAGCAAATTTAAGAGGAAGAGAGAGAGATTTATCGTGCACAAAATCCCTAAGAAACTCGAGCCCTACAGAACTTACAACTAAAAATTATAAAAATAGAAACCCAAAAAAAAAAAAAGTAAAAATCTCATTTAACCAAGCATAACATAATATTTAGCTTCTCCAACTAACATACTACATATATAGTAGTACATTCTTTTGAAGCAAACAAACAAAAAAAAAAATATAAGAAATAACTAAGGAGGAAAAAAAATTTCAAATGCAGTAATTAAATTAAGCTTACTACCAAAAAAAAAAAAAGGAAAAAAAATAAACAATGAATAAATAATCATATGTAAGCCTTGCTTAATGATGTACAACTACAAACATGGAAAAAAAAATGCAAGCATCTACAACAAAAGGAGAAGTTATTAAGGTGTTCATCTCTTGTTTGAATAACTCTTGGCCTTTTCTGTTAGTTTATCTACTCGATTATCAATTTATCATAGCTAAATGTGGCAATACCTAATTACGTGACAATTAAATCAATTAGACATTTAAATACATCCAATCAATGCACAATCATCTATATAAAACAAGAAATTAGTATTGTTGAGTAAGGAATGGATAAAGGCTTCGGTACAATCCATAATGACCCTCCCACACAACTTAGCAAGTAGCAAAACTACCGTGATGAGAATAATGTAAACCACATATGGAGATTGACTTGCAGGCTACAGCTATTCAAAAACAATGAATCTTGATATATTCCTTCTTCACAATGCCAGCCTACACAAGGAAGGTGGAAACATTCTTCCTCTGATCTCCCTGAAGTTGTATAACCTCAACTTGATATAAGCCTAATAAAAATAATCACAGATTGGGGTAATTTTCCTTACCCTAATTTCTGAGCTTTTCTCTACAGCCAACAGCAACAACTAAAAATACATAAAAATTGCAGACCATAAACTCAATACCCAAACAGGAAAACATAGAAGAATTAACCCTAAAAATTTTAAATATAAGTGTACCTTGACGGTTCATACAGAGGAGGCAGCTAACAACTCCTTGCCATTAAAGTTGACGGTGGCCTTGAACCTGGGCCTGTGGTTGGACCAATTTGGCTCTCTCAAAAGGAAACAGAGTGTTGAGAGAGCAATGCATCCAATAATTGAAATTAGCAAAACCCACTACAGGGCTCCAAACCCATCAATCTAAGTAAATCATTCAGAAGAAACACTCCCAAATGAAACATGAACAAAGGTGAAATACCTGAATTGAATCATCCACATTCTGTCAGTATTGTATTTCTGAGCTCTTCTTCAAATGTGCTACTTTCTGATTCAATTAAATAAGGAGTTTTGAAATCGTGAAAGATAGGAAAAGCAAAAGGAGGGGAGATAGTGATGAGTTATGAAGGAGTCATTCACTTAAATAATAGGAGTTAGTCATGCTGAAGGTCTGAAGAAGAAGAAGAAAGGGTTGGCGTTAAAAAGAGTAAAGGGTTGGGTTTGGGCTTAACGGTGGACAGCAACGTAATATTCTTTTTTTTTTGGGCTTTATGGTGAACATAATTAAAGCAATAAAGATTATAAAGGTTGGGCTTTATGGTGGGGGTATGGCTGGAAATCATTTTCTTTTTAATAGTATTTTAAAATTAGGGAAAAATTTAGTAAAAGTATTTTTAAATTATAGGAAAAATTTAAGGAAAAAAATTAAAAATGACATAGTGGCTGAAGTGGCTCAACGGAAGCGTAGCAACATTAAATGCTATGCTTCACCATTTAGTAATAGATAGATTAAGACCATGTTTGAGTTCAATAATTATTATGTCAAGCATTTCACATATGCGTCATTTCTTTCAAGATATATATACAAGTTTCGTACAATTTTGGAATCCACATGTTGTAAGTTAGAGGATAATATGTATCTTGTGTGACATATATATAAAACATGAGTCCGGTTAATGTATGCCTTTAGGGCATACATTAATTATCAATTTTAAGAAACTTTTTATGAAAAATTGAAAAAATTTAGTCACTTTTTCATTTTCCTATAAATAGTTTTCTAAAATGGTTTGTTAATAGATACCCTAAGGTCATATGCTAGTGAAACCTATATAACATATCTCCTTTTCTAGCTTAAAAATAAATAACTCTATCATATGGGGGTGGATGAGGAAATGTGCAGAATAGCACAGTGAGGAGGGAGTATATCCTAAGTTAAGATGCGCTAGAAAGAAAGTTGGAAACTAGCATCTCGAGTTTTATAGACTCGATTTCAAAAACCAAAACTGAGTCTCTAAGACTCGATTTTGTACTTGGAGATCTGAAGAAAAACAAAGGAAGAACGATTTGAAGAGGAACGATCTGAAGAGGAAGCACGATCTGATCTGGAGAACGAAGAGACGATTTGAAGAGGCACTATCTGATCTGAAGAGGAAGAACAAAGAGACGATTTGAAGAGGCACGATCTGGTCTTCAGATCTCCGTTAAAGAACGAAGAACGATCTGACACTACGAAGAACGCGAGGAACAAGAAGTGAAACTCGAGTCTTAAAAACTCGATTTCCACAAATTGAGACTTAAAAACTTGATTTTTATCTTGAAACTCGAGTTTTAGACACTCGAGATGCTAGTTTTCAACATTGTTTTAAAACGTGTCAACTAACTAATTTTTTTAATATTTAATGTTATTTGGAAATAAAATTCGGGGGTGGACTCTACAAACATAGGACTCACCCTCATATAAGATAGATGTTTAATATTCCCCTTATACTAAAGGATTGTGTTTATTACACATAAACTATTACACACAAATTGAAACCGTAATTTTAAATTTACAAATCGTGACTTCAAGTCATGATTTCAGTTTAAAAATGAAATGTTCATAAAATTGTGCAACAAGTATTATCCTTACACCAAATTCCACCTTGAAAGTGGGAGTATGTAGTTTATACTAGTTAGAGATATTTGCATCATTGTAAGACAACTTCAATACGTTTCAGTAGACATGTACCTCGCCAATAATGTCAAACTAAACTAAATTACTAAAGTCCAAAATTTCCATTTCATCAGTCATTTTATTATGTCATCATGGCCATTAAATGTTTGTAGTAAAGTGGCATCTATTTATCTTTCTTATGATGATGCTTGTAATAAGTATGGTCCAAATTTGTAGGGTTACTTAGAGCTCTTTTTGGGAGTTAACCTTATTTTTTAGGGCCCACTTAGTAGCAGTGTTTAAATATTGTTGTTCAGTTTACAATTTTATGGAAATACATGTTTGAGTATTATTAAAATACGTGTCAGAAGTGTTATTGTCGTTTAAACACTGAAAACTGTTGTTTAAAAGCTACTACCATACAGGCCCTAAGGGCCCGTTTGGTACATGTACTTAAACAACAGTTTTCAGTTTTTAAACAACATTACATGTATTTTCACACTTTTTCACGCACACATATTTCCAAAAAATACAAACAATGTTAATAGAACAACATTACCAAACAGGCCCTAGATTCTTTAGAAATAATATAGAGAAGATGACATTGTCATATTTTTTGTCCAATGGCATGCCTTTATTTTATTTTTTATTATACAATTAAAATGAAAACCTCATTATAAGTGTGAACCCCACATCAACCCAAAATTAGTACTTTGAGATTTAATGTGGTTTAGACATTTATAATGTGTGATTGTCGTTTCTTGAGATAAACTTGAATGTTGCTTGAATTTGGGGTTCAAAGTCATGCAATATTAGTGGTGGACACGGTTGAGAACTAGTAAAAATTGGTCACATCAACGGTTTGTAAAAATATTCTAGAGTAGTTTCTAAATGTAGCATTACCTAACCTCTAAACAGATAATTATACTTTTTTCGCCCTCGCGAGTCTTAAGGACCTGAAAGCTACGACTAATTGTGAAAACTCAAAGGCTGATTTTCCCCCCACTGAAATTGCATGTGGTGGCAAATACGTCATCACAAATACTCTAACACTATGTTTGGATGGGTGGATTTTAGGGAAGATGGAAAATTTGGAGAGAAAATATGAGAGAAAATGAGAAAGGGTGTTGTTTGGTAAGCAGGAAGGGAGAGAAAAATTTTTGGTGGGGCCCAGACATTTTCCACCCAGGCCCACCTAAAACTTGTCTCTCTAAAATGGAGAGGAAATAGGGTGAGAGGAGTTTTATGGGTAAATGACAAAATTGCCCACTGCACTAATTTCATCCCATTGTCTTTTTTTTTTTTTTTTTTTTTTCTTCTACCTGTTTTCCTAGGCATTTGCTCCTTTTAAGGCATTATTTATTATTATTATTATTATTTTCACTTTCTGAGAATGATGCCTACTCTTTTTTTCTTTTGATTTTCTGGGTTGTACGTAGTGTTATTTATTTATTTTTTTTTAATTAGACATGATTTTTTTTCTTGGACATAATTTTTATTGTTTAATAAATTTGGGTGACTGTTTTTTTTTTAATTGCTTGTCATTTTTTTTTATTTTAATTGTGCATCATTTTTTAATAAGGGTATATGAGTAAATTTATACAAACTCGCTTTTTCCATCCCTCCACTTTTTCACTCCCAACCAAACAAAAATGAGAGAAATTAAAATATTTTCTATCCTCTCACTTTTCCAACCCTCTAGCCAAACAGGCCCTAAGAGTATTATGCAGTTTCAAATGGCAAGGGAGAAGCTTCAGCACCTGGAGCTGTTTTCTTAATTAAGTCAAATATAGTAAACACCCCCAAAATTTGGGCTAACTCCAACGAACCTCGAAATCTGGGCTAATAACCAAGCTTTGAGAATTAACTACATTTTAAGAAAAGTCTAAGCCTATATAATTTTTCACAACTTTTTGTCACAATTTTGACTTGGCAGAATGTGATTGGTAAAGTAAAATGGTGGATCCATGTGTAAATCATAATTAATCACTTACAATCTACCACATAATAATTATGGCAAAAAAATTATGAAATAATTTGTGGTCCTAGAATTATTCTACCTTTTATCCTTTTTCTAAAAGCAAAATAGAACTACAAACCTACACCCACAGTATAAAGAAAGGACATGTTAACATCTTTGTTTTGCACCCACCTCCACCCCTCTAGCCAAACACACCCTAAGAGTATTATGCAGTTTCAAATGGCAAGGGAGAAGCTTCAGCACCTGGAGCTGTTTTCTTAATTAAGTCAAATATAGTAAACACCCCCAAAATTTGGGCTAACTCCAACGAACCTCGAAATCTGTGCTAATGCCAACCAAGCTTTGAGAGTTAACTATATTTTAAGAAAAGTCTTCTTAATTAAGTCAAATATAGTAAACACCCCCAAAATTTGGGCTAACTCCAACGAACCTCGAAATCTGGGCTAATGCCAACCAAGCTTTGGGAGTTAACTATATTTTAAGAAAAGTCTTAGACTATATAATTTTTCACAACTTTTTGTCACAATTTTGACTTGGCAGAATGTGATTGGTAAAGTAAAATGGTGGATCCATGTGTAAATCATAATTAATCACTTACAATCTACCACATAATAATTATGGCAAAAAAATTATGAAATAATTTGTGGTCCTAGAATTATTCTACCTTTTATCCTTTTTCTAAAAGCAAAATAGAACTACAAACCTACACCAACAGTATAAATAAAGGACATGTTAACATCTTTGTTTTGCACCCACCACCAGTTATACAATTACAGACAAACAAAATGAGTCATTTCAATAAAAAAAACGTATCACCATTGTTGTTGCTTGCACTGTTTATAATTGTTACTAATTTCTCTATGAATGCAGAAGCTGTAACAATTGAAATCTATAATAACGTGACTGCTAAAAACTTGAAAGCTACAGCCGATTGTCAAAACACAAAGGTTGATTTTCCTCCCACTGAAATTGCCTATGGTGGCAAATACGTCATCCATGATACTCTAAGAGTATTCTGCCGTTTCAATTGGCAAGGGGGAAGCTTCAGCGACATGGAGATTTACGATTCTCAGTCTTACACATGCGATCCTTGTGTTTGGCGGCTTCAACCTGAGGGTCTATGTTATACTGCAACTACAGGACCTGCTATTGGTGTTTTTTGTCATAATTACGATCGTTAAATTTATGTTTTTCCATGGTGTGTTGTAATAAAGAAGATCCATCTACAATAGTGTTCTCTTTCTGGGTTTTCGAATAAAATAATCATAATATTTGGGGTATTATGAATGTATGGTCTTGTGAAACAACAATTTCAGCAAGATTTTTATAAATATGTATGTTCGCGTTTGGATGAATCATATCACTCCGTTTGTTTCAATGGAAATTCTTGTGTGAAGATTGTTTTCCGTGTTTTTCAGTATTTGGTAGTATAAAAAGAGATGAGTAAAAGGAAAACTATATTTGATAAACATAAATAGTATGACTTATTTTTAGAGATTGTTTGTACTAATATTTTTTGGAAAACAACTCTATCTCAAAGTAAGTTAAAAGGGAAGTTAGGATATTATTTTTCAACTCATTTAAAGTTGCTACCAAATATTGGAAAATGAGATAATTTTATAGAAAATGTTTCCTGAAAAATGACTTATTTTCTAGAAAATATCAATGCTAAAACAAATAGAGCGTTGTTTATTGGTAATAACATCATTTGTAGTACCTCACAGTGGCGGTTCTAAGAATTTTTTTTAAGGATTCTTATTAAAAAACTTAAATTATACAAAATCTAACAAAAAGAGAACTTTATATATTGAACAAAAAACCAAGCAAATATATAAAGTCTTATAATTTTCTTCAACTAATTTTCTTATTTTGAAATCATTTCTCATTTCCAATGTTGCAAATTACATTTCTTTCAAAATTTTTGTTAAATAAAATTTTTCTTGGGCTTTTTCTTTTTATTTGTAAGGACGTAATAAATTGTTAAGGAGACCAAAGTAACTTAGTTGTAGCCTTAGACTACAACTCTCACTAAAAAAATTAATAAGGCTATATATTTCAAAAATCTAACCGAAAAATTGCATGTTTTAGATCTTTATGTTTTTAAAACACATGTCAAATTAATACTAATCGGATGTTATTTACTATTCAATCTTTAAACTTATTTTTTATGTATAATTTTAGATTACAAAAACTCGAAATTTAAACATTTGATTGGTGACATAGTTATTAATCTTTGATCTTCATGAAATTTTTGAAAGTATGGAGGAAAGGATATAATAAGAAAATATAATCCAAAAGTGGAT
Source organism: Quercus ilex subsp. ballota (assembly GCA_032727855.1). Taxonomy (NCBI): domain Eukaryota; kingdom Viridiplantae; phylum Streptophyta; class Magnoliopsida; order Fagales; family Fagaceae; genus Quercus; species Quercus ilex. The sequence goes on along the minus strand of CM064908.1, from coordinate 20,904,446 downwards.
TTGTCAAAATTCACATCCAATAAAAAAAATATTAAGTGGAGTTATAGCATTAGTTTATAACCAAATTTGTTGCTAAACTTTATCCAAAGTTTAATCATGTTGGGCCTAAAAAGGATTAGGGTGGTCACAAATTTTTTAAAATTTATATATAATAATAATAATTTTTATCATACTTTGAAAGTGTGTTAAAATATACTTGTACTTAGAAAAAATAAAAAAAATTGAGATTTTAAAAACTTGTGCATAAACCTTAAAAGTTAAACGTTAAAAATTGAGCTTATTAATGCATGTCAAATGGACACTTGGTCAATATGATATAAGTTGTTAACAGATATGACGCTTATAGTATCATGTGACTTTGTACTATTTATTTAAAGTGACACAAAAAAGGGCTTATCATTTGACATAAAACCCCAAAGGTAGAATCTATCTTATTTTACCATAAAGTGACACAAAAAATGGCTTATCATTTGATATAAAACCCCAAATGTGAACTCTATCTTATTTTACCATATCATAGATTAAAATCCAAAATAACATAAAAATAATTAGAAAATAGTAAAGTTAATGTTCAATGTGATATGCATTATCAACTAATCTAATGAAGTGATTGTCATGTGTAGAATATATACTATACCCATTAAAAAAAATCGGTTTCATTATGTGGAATTCCTCCAAATTATTATACTAATTGTGGGGTCATAGAGCCCAGTGATATACATCCACCTTTTGTATTGGGCCTGAAACCCATGCCAAGACCCATAATCGCATGTAAAGAAAGTAGTGGTGATCAAGGCAACCCAGGAAACCGTGCCGAGGACAGCTCTATCCTCGGCTAACCAAAGCCGAGGTAGAGGAAAAGTGATTTTACCGACAAAGACAATATTCCAAAGTACTCCAAGGAAAAAGATAAGTACAACAAGTAAGCACATTGGAGCATGGCAGCAAAGCAATTCCAGAAAAAGCTGCTACCTCCACATTAAATGCTCCACAACTAACACTCTGACTACATTAATGTGGAAATGATACCTGAGCAGTGGTTTTTCAGACTCACAGCTACTACTTAAGAGCTTTGGGAGGAGGTTGATGTGATAAAGACCAACAACAGTAAATTTGACCTGCACGTGTATGGTGGAGATGAAGGAGGAAAGTAGTATATAAGGAAGAAAGAGCTCTGAAAAGAGGGGGGAGGAAGAGAAGAAAAAACACTGTAGAATCCAGAAACTAAACTTGTAACCCAATTTGAGAATAATATACAAAAACAGTGCACCTCGGACTCTGCCGAGGACTATTTTCTTTTAGTACAACCCTATTTCTGTTCATTCTCCAATCATCTGAGTCTATTCTAACGTTTGTTTGATTAACTAAAGCCCAGTGTTTTCCAACCCAATCTCTACAAATTTATTGTTTTGGGCTTTTTAGGCTTAAATCCATCCACACAGTAGGCTATAAGTTCAAATCTGGTCCTTACACTAATGTAAGGTAAATATTGTGATTGAAGGAAAATTAAGTATTCTCATAGTGCAAAAACATGATACTTCTCTCACTCACATGAATGGTAAATCCTAACATGAATTTAATTAGCAAGATCTACTATTATGTAAGAGGGTCACTATATGAAAGATTCGTAACAGAGAATATTTTCTTCGGTTGAAAAAGGGCCCGCGACAAGTGAAGCTAAGGGGGTTCAAATGAACCCCCTAAGTTGGCAAAAAAAAAAAAAAAAGAATATGTATAATAATTTTGTTTTGATCATTTAAAATAAAATTATGAACCCCCTGACCCAAAAATTTTTAATGTTCAATTGAAATAAGCTTGAATATGATCATCTTGAAAATATTTTAGCTTTTTTAAACAAGAAATGTTACACAAAAAAGAAATTAAACAATTAGGCATGGGTGTTTCTAAAAAATAAAAAATAGAAAATAGACAAGGGGCATGGGACAAGGGAATGATTGGAGTGAAGATAAATGCAAATGTTAACACAACAAATTTTAAAGAGAAACCAAAATAATAATTAAAGCTCACTTATAACTATTGGTGCAATCATAATAATAATGGAAATAATACAAAAAAAAGCTGAATAATACTTCTGAATGTTATTTATTTGAAGATAGAAATACACAACACTATTTGGACTGAGATGTGATACTCACTCTCTTTAAAGAGATTCAAGACATTGGTTAGCTAAACCAGTGCAGTATGGCTAGAACAACTTCTGCACAAAGTGTTCAAACTCTATATTGGGTCTGAATGAGTCTATTTATAGGCTCAATGGGTCTCACGAAATTATTTCCCAAATTAACTTGATTAATTAGGTCCATAATCCTAATGTAGTGGATGTTACAAAATTAATTACTGGACATAAATCTGATGGGTTGGAGTTACATAATTAATTGAGTTTTTGAAGAATAAATATGCTCAAACAGCTAATCCATTAAGTAGGTGAATGGCTCTTCATTTTCCATAATAAAAATGTCATTTAATCACTAATGAATAAGGAAATTTATTCTAAATGTATTTTGCCCAATATCTGAAGTAATACATATCAGCCCATTAATTACCGCAATTAAAAAAAAATAAAAGAGTCTCTCTCCTTTTCAACGTGGGATTAAATATTCCACTAACTGCTTATCTTTTATATTAACGCACACATCTTTATAATTATATTTATGTTGTAATATAAACCATTTTAATTAAATAACATTAGAATGCTCCAACAATAACAACAATGATTAATATGTTTATTGTATTTAGAAACAATAGATAATTTCTAAAATTTAATTTTAGCAACAATAATTAATATATTTATTGCATTAAGAAATAATATATCAAATGAACTTATAGTTTATCTTTTGTTCTCTTTCCAGCACTATGGACAAATTTGTATTAAAAAAACCACATAAACTGCAAAATCCATTTCTTACTAAAGATACATCTTCTTAGTTCTTACTGACCCTCTTAGATTAATGATATTGGTTAAGACATGACATGGGTGAAAAAATCATTTATTATTATTATTTTAAAAAAATTACAAAACAAGTATGAATAGCCTTATTAGCCCTAATTTAAAACTATCTAATAAATTCTACATATCCATCCTCCTAATTAAAAATATATAAATTTTTAATGAGGAAGTGACCTCTGCATAGTATTATTGCAACCTTACTACCACCCCAGAAGACCTCTAGAGGGGGCTGATGGGACAAGTATCAGCATAAACCATCAACTATCCATGTGTAGGGTAGAGATGAAGGAAGATATGTAGTATAAATAAGAGTAGAGGCCCCAAAGATCAGGGGGAGAAAAAGGGGAAGAGAAAGCACTGTAGCAATCTCAACAATTCCTATAACCATTATCATCCAATATGTACTAGAACAGAGCTCCTCGGATTGTGTCGAGGACAAACTTCCTTGTACAAACTTGGTTCGTTTCTGTTTGATTGTCTTGGAAACTCATTATAACTGTTATCCCATTCACTAAAGCCTAGTTCTTCTACCCACTCTCTACAAATTTATTGTACTGGGTTCGCTGGGCCAGTATCCCATACATTTTGGGCTTGGGCCGAAAATCGTGTCCCTACACTATCTATGTGTGAGAGTGCACCATCAGGCACACAATTCAATGTAAACATTCATCTCTAGTCTAGAAAAAAAAAGGTAAATAATCATCAATTGAATTATTTCCATTTAAAACAGATTTTGGATGCACTTTTGATTCAATAACTTAATAAAAGAATAATTAATAGGAGTTTTTTTTAATATATTATGTTGAACCTATGACTATAAATAGAATCTATACAAGATTTCAAATAAACTATTACGCATTTACAGCTTAATATTAAGGAAAAACAAAAACCTTGAGATAGAAGGCAAGCAGCTCATTATCTTCGTCTAAGTACCCCCACATCACCATTTACATCCAGCAAATCAATACGAACAACAAAACACAAACATAGAAAACTCATCAAATTTTTCCCACAAGTAAAACAATAGTACAAATATAAAATAAGTTTGTCACTGAATCCTTAACATTGAAACAGTAAGCAACAAAAATTAATAAATCAAAGAGAGCTTTAAAAAAGAGCATCAAGAACTGTCATTTACACCTTCATGTTTGTGTATTGAATTGATGTTAGTTGCATTGAAAACTATACATAAAATAAAAAACCATAAACAATTTCATCTAGAATAAGAAAATTGTGTTATTTCAATTTCAACTAACAAATCAAACAACAGCTATATTAGGGGAAGGAAAAGAATTGAAATAAAAACATGCCAACAGACTACCTGGATGTTCATGGCCTTCATGTTGGACTTAAGTTGTTCATGGCTTTCTTGTTAGACTCAGGTTGGCTTCCTAGGCAGTAAAAGTTTATAAAATTTTCACACTATTACATTCCCCAAAATTCACCAAATTTGAAACAATATTATAACTACAAAATTTATGAACTAAAACCCCAATAACTTGCTCAAAATTTAAAAATTAACAAAATCAAAATTATTTCATTTAAAAAAAAAAATTTGGGTAAACTCTATAAAATAAGCAAATTTAAGAGGAAGAGAGAGAGATTTATCGTACACAAAATCCCTAAGAAACTCGAGCCCTACAGAACTTACAACTAAAAATTATAAAAATAGAAACCCAAAAAAAAAAATGTAAAAATCTCATTTAACCAAGCATAACATAATATTTAGCTTCTCCAACTGACATACTACATATATAGTAGTACATTCTTTTGAAGCAAACAAAAACAAAAAAAAACATAAGAAAGAACTAAGGAGGAAAAAAAACTTCAAATGCAGTAATTAAATTAAGCTTACTACCAAAAAAAAAAAAAAAAAAGGAAAAAAAATAAACAATGAATAAAGAATCATATGTAACCCTTGCTTAATGATGTACAGCTACAAACATGGGAAAAAAAATGTAAGCATCTGCAACAAAAGGAGAAGTTATTAAGGTGTTCATCTCTTGTTTGAATAACTCTTGGCCTTTTCTGTTAGTTTATCTACTCGATTATCAATTTATCATAGCTAAATGTGGCAATACCTAATTACGTGACAATTAAATCAATTAGACATTTAAATACATCCAATCAATGCACAATCATCTATATAAAACAAGAAATTAGTATTGTTGAGTAAGGAATGGATAAAGGCTTCGGTACAATCCATAATGACCCTCCCACACAACTTAGCAAGTAGCAAAACTACCGTGATGAGAATAATGTAAACCACATATGGAGATTGACTTGCAGGCTACAGCTATTCAAAAACAATGAATCTTGATATATTCCTTCTTCACAATGCCAGCCTACACAAGGAAGGTGGAAACATTCTTCCTCTGATCTCCCTGAAGTTGTATAACCTCAACTTGATATAAGCCTAATAAAAATAATCACAGATTGGGGTAATTTTCCTTACCCTAATTTCTGAGCTTTTCTCTACAGCCAACAGCAACAACTAAAAATACATAAAAATTGCAGACCATAAACTCAATACCCAAACAGGAAAACATAGAAGAATTAACCCTAAAAATTTTAAATATAAGTGTACCTTGACGGTTCATACAGAGGAGGCAACTAACAACTCCTTGCCATTAAAGTTGACGGTGGCCTTGAACCTAGGCCTGTGGTTTGACCAATTTGGCTCTCGCAAAAGGAAACAGAGTGTTGAGAGAGCAATGCATCCAATAATTGAAATTAGCAAAACCCACTACAGGGCTCCAAACCCATCAATCTAAGTAAATCATTCAAAAGAAACACTCCCAAATGAAACATGAACAAAGGTGAAATACCTGAATTGAATCATCCACATTCTGTCAGTATTGTATTTCTGAGCTCTTTTTCAAATATGCTACTTTCTGAATCAATTAAATGAGGAGTTTTGAAATCATGAAAGATAGGAAAAGCAAAAGGAGGGGAGATAGTGATGAGGTATGAAGGAGTCATTCACTTAAATAATAGGAGTTAGTCATGCTGAAGGTCTAAAGAAGAAGAAGAAGAAAGGGTTGGCGTTAAAAAGAGTAAAGGGTTGGGTTTGGGCTTAACGGTGGACAGCAACGTAATATTCTTTTTTTTGGGCTTTATGGTGAACATAATTAAAGCTATAAAGATTATAAAGGTTGGGCTTTATGGTGGGGGTATGGCTGGAAATCATTTTCTTTTTAATAGTATTTTAAAATTAGGGAAAAATTTAGTAAAAGTATTTTTAAATTATAGGAAAAATTTAAGGAAAAAAATTAAAAATGACATGGTGGCTGAAGTGGCTCAACGGGAGCGTAGCAACATTAAATGCTATGCTTCAGCATTTAGTAATAGATAGATTAAGACCATGTTTGAGTGCAATAATTATTATGTCAAGCATTTCACATATGCGTCATTTCTTTCAAGATATATATAAAAATTTCGTACTATTTTGGAATCCACATGTTGTAAGTTAGAGGATAATATGTATCTTGTGTGACATATATATAAAACATGAGTCTGGTTAATGTATGCCTTTAGGGCATACATTAATTATCAATTTTAAGAAACTTTTTATGAAAAATTGAAAAAATTTAGTCACTTTTTCATTTTCCTATAAATAGTTTTCTAAAATGGTTTGTTAATAGATACCCTAAGGTCATATGCTAGTGAAACCTATATAACATATCTCCTTTTCTAGCTTAAAAATAAATAAATAAATAAATAACTCTATCATATGGGGGTGGATGAGGGAATGTGCAGAATAGCACAGTGAGGAGGGAGTATATCATAAGTTAAGATGCGCTAGAAAGAAAGTTGGAAACTAGCATCTCGAGTTTTATAGACTCGATTTCAAAAAGCAAAACCGAGTCTCTAAGACTCGATTTTGTACTTGGAGATCTGAAGAAAAACAAAGGAAGAACGATTTGAAGAGCACGATCTGAAGAGGAAGCACGATCTGATCTGAAGAACGAAGAGACGATTTGAAGAGGCACTATCTGATCTGAAGAGGAAGAACAAAGAGACGATTTGAAGAGGCACGATTTGGTCTTTCAGATCTCCGTTGAAGAACGAAGAACGATCAGACACTGCGAAGAACGCGAGGAACAAGAAGTAAAACTCGAGTCTTAAAAACTCGATTTCCACAAATTGAGACTTAAAAACTTGATTTTTATCTTGAAACTCGAGTTTTAGACACTCGAGATGCTAGTTTTCAACATTGTTTTAAAACGTGTCAACTAACTAAATTTTTAAATATTTAATGTTATTTGGAAATAAAATTCGGGGGTGGACTCTACAAACATAGGACTCACCCTCATATAAGATAGATGTTTAATATTCCCCTTATACTAAAGGATTGTGTTTATTACACATAAACTATTACACACAAATTGAAACCGTAATTTTAAATTTACAAATCGTGACTTCAAGTCATGATTTCAGTTTAAAAATGAAATGTTCATAAAATTGTGCAACAAGTATTATCCTTACACCAAATTCCACCTTGAAAGTGGGAGTATGTAGTTTATACTAGTTAGAGATATTTGCATCATTGTAAGACAACTTCAATACGTTTCAGTAGACATGTACCTCGCCAATAATGTCAAACTAAACTAAATTACTAAAGTCCAAAATTTCCATTTCATCAGTCATTTTATTATGTCATCATGGCCATTAAATGTTTGTAGTAAAGTGGCATCTATTTATCTTTCTTATGATGATGCTTGTAATAAGTATGGTCCAAATTTGTAGGGTTACTTAGAGCTCTTTTTGGGAGTTAACCTTATTTTTTAGGGCCCATTTAGTAGCAGTGTTTAAATATTGTTGTTTAGTTTTCAGTGTTATGGAAATACATATTTGAGTATTATAGAAATACGTGTCAAAAATGTTATTGTTGTTTAAACACTGAAAACTGTTGTTTAAAAGCTACTACCATACAGGCCCTAAGGGCCCGTTTGGTACATGTACTTAAACAACAGTTTTCAGTTTTTAAACAACATTACATGTATTTTCACACTTTTTCACGCATACATATTTCCAAAAAATACAAACAATGTTAATAGAACAACATTACCAAACAGGCCCTAGAGTCTTTAGAAATCATATAGAGAAGATGAAATTGTCATATTTTTTGTCCAATGGCATGCCTTTATTTTATTTTTTATTTTACAATTAAAATGAAAACCTCATTATAAGTGTGACCCCCACATCAACCCAAAATTAGTACTTTGAGATTTAATGTGGTTTAGACATTTATAATGTGTGATTGTCGTTTCTTGAGATAAACTTGAATGTTGCTTGAATTTGGGGTTCAAAGTCATGCAATATTAGTGGTGGACACGGTTGAGAACTAGTAAAAATTGGTCACATCAATGGTTTGTAAAAATATTATAGAGTAGTTTCTAAATGTAGCATTACCTAACCTGTAAACAAATAATGATACTTTTTTTGCCTTCGTGAGTCTTAAGGACCTGAAAGCTACGACTAATTGTAAAAACTCAAAGGCTGATTTTCCCCCCACTGAAATTGCATGTGGTGGCAAATACGTCATCACAAATACTCTAACACTATGTTTGGATGGGTGGATTTTAGGGAGGATGGAAAATTTGGAGAGAAAATATGAGAGAAAATGAGAAAGGGTGTTGTTTAAGGAGGGAGGGAGAGGAAAATTTTTGGTGGGGCCTAGACATTTTCCACCCAGGCCTACCTAAAACTTGTCTCTCCAAAATGGAGAGGAAATAGGGTGGGAGGAGTTTTATGGGTAAATGACAAAATTGCCCACTGCACTAATTTCATCCCATTGTCTTTTTTTTCTTTTTCTTCTGCCTGTTTTCCTAGGCGTTTGCTCCTTTTAAGGCATTATTTATTATTATTATTATTATTATTTTCACTTTCTGAGAATGATGCCTACTCTTTTTTTCTTTTGATTTTCTGGGTTGTACGTAGTGTTATGTTTTTTTTTTTTTTTTAATTAGACATGATTTTTTTTCTTGGACATAATTTTTATTGTTTAATAAATTTGGGTGACTGTTTTTTTTTTAATTGCTTGTCATTTTTTTTATTTTAATTGTGCATCATTTTTTAATAAGGGCATATGAGTAAATTTATACAAACTCGCTTTTTCCATCCCTCCACTTTTTCACTCCCAACCAAACAAAAATGAGAGAAATTAAAATATTTTCTATCCTCCCACTTTTCCACCCCTCTAGCCAAACAGGCCCTAAGAGTATTATGCAGTTTCAAATGGCAAGGGAGAAGCTTCAGCACCTGGAGCTGTTTTCTTAATTAAGTCAAATATAGTAAACACCCCCAAAATTTGGGCTAACTCCAACGAACCTCGAAATCTGGGCTAATAACCAAGCTTTGAGAATTAACTACATTTTAAGAAAAGTCTAAGCCTATATAATTTTTCACAACTTTTTGTCACAATTTTGACTTGGCAGAATGTGATTGGTAAAGTAAAATGGTGGATCCATGTGTAAATCATAATTAATCACTTACAATCTACCACATAATAATTATGGCAAAAAAATTATGAAATAATTTGTGGTCCTAGAATTATTCTACCTTTTATACTTTTTCTAAAAACAAAATAGAACTACAAACCTACACCCACAGTATAAAGAAAGGACATGTTAACATCTTTGTTTTGCACCCACCTCCACCCCTCTAGCCAAACACACCCTAAGAGTATTATGCAGTTTCAAATGGCAAGGGAGAAGCTTCAGCACCTGGAGCTGTTTTCTTAATTAAGTCAAATATAGTAAACACCCCCAAAATTTGGGCTAACTCCAACGAACCTCGAAATCTGGGCTAATGCCAACCAAGCTTTGAGAGTTAACTATATTTTAAGAAAAGTCTTCTTAATTAAGTCAAATATAGTAAACACCCCCAAAATTTGGGCTAACTCCAACGAACCTCGAAATCTGGGCTAATGCCAACCAAGCTTTGGGAGTTAACTATATTTTAAGAAAAGTCTTAGACTATATAATTTTTCACAACTTTTTGTCACAATTTTGACTTGGCAGAATGTGATTGGTAAAGTAAAATGGTGGATCCATGTGTAAATCATAATTAATCACTTACAATCTACCACATAATAATTATGGCAAAAAAATTATGAAATAATTTGTGGTCCTAGAATTATTCTACCTTTTATCCTTTTTCTAAAAGCAAAATAGAACTACAAACCTACACCAACAGTATAAATAAAGGACATGTTAACATCTTTGTTTTGCACCCACCACCAGTTATACAATTACAGACAAACAAAATGAGTCATTTCAATAAAAAAAACGTATCACCATTGTTGTTGCTTGCACTGTTTATAATTGTTACTAATTTCTCTATGAATGCAGAAGCTGTAACAATTGAAATCTATAATAACGTGACTGCTAAAAACTTGAAAGCTACAGCCGATTGTCAAAACACAAAGGTTGATTTTCCTCCCACTGAAATTGCCTATGGTGGCAAATACGTCATCCATGATACTCTAAGAGTATTCTGCCGTTTCAATTGGCAAGGGGGAAGCTTCAGCGACATGGAGATTTACGATTCTCAGTCTTACACATGCGATCCTTGTGTTTGGCGGCTTCAACCTGAGGGTCTATGTTATACTGCAACTACAGGACCTGCTATTGGTGTTTTTTGTCATAATTACGATCGTTAAATTTATGTTTTTCCATGGTGTGTTGTAATAAAGAAGATCCATCTACAATAGTGTTCTCTTTCTGGGTTTTCGAATAAAATAATCATAATATTTGGGGTATTATGAATGTATGGTCTTGTGAAACAACAATTTCAGCAAGATTTTTATAAATATGTATGTTCGCGTTTGGATGAATCATATCACTCCGTTTGTTTCAATGGAAATTCTTGTGTGAAGATTGTTTTCCGTGTTTTTCAGTATTTGGTAGTATAAAAAGAGATGAGTAAAAGGAAAACTATATTTGATAAACATAAATAGTATGACTTATTTTTAGAGATTGTTTGTACTAATATTTTTTGGAAAACAACTCTATCTCAAAGTAAGTTAAAAGGGAAGTTAGGATATTATTTTTCAACTCATTTAAAGTTGCTACCAAATATTGGAAAATGAGATAATTTTATAGAAAATGTTTCCTGAAAAATGACTTATTTTCTAGAAAATATCAATGCTAAAACAAATAGAGCGTTGTTTATTGGTAATAACATCATTTGTAGTACCTCACAGTGGCGGTTCTAAGAATTTTTTTTAAGAATTTTTATTAAAAAACTTAAATTATACAAAATCTAACAAAAAGAGAACTTTATATATTGAACAAAAAACCAAGCAAATATATAAAGTCTTATAATTTTCTTCAACTAATTTTCTTATTTTGAAATCATTTCTCATTTCCAATGTTGCAAATTACATTTCTTTCAAAATTTTAGTTAAATAAAATTTTTCTTGGGCTTTTTCTTTTTATTTGTAAGGAGGTAATAAATTGTTAAGGTGACCAAAGTAACTTAGTTGTAGCCTTAGACTACAACTCTCACTAAAAAAATTAACAAGGCTATATATTTCGATAATCTAACCGATAAATTGCATGTTCTAGATCTTTATGTTTTTAAAACACATGTCAAATTAATACTAATCGGATGTTATTAACTATTCAATCTTTAAACTTATTTTTTATGTATAATTTTAGATTACAAAAACTCGAAATTTAAACATTTGATTGGTGACATAGTTATTAATCTTTGATCTTCATGAAATTTTTGAAATTATGGAGGAAAGGATATAAGAAGAAAATATAATCCAAAAGTGGATTTGTCAAAATTCACATCCAATAAAAAAAATATTAAGTGGAGTTATAGCATTAGTTTATAACCAAATTTGTTGCTAAACTTTATCCAAAGTTTAATCATGTTGGGCCTAAAAAGGATTAGGGTGGTCACAAATTTTTTAAAATTTATATATAATAATAATAATTTTTACCATATTTTGAAAGTGTGTTAAAATATACTTGTACTTAGAAAAAATCAAAAAAACAAAAAAATTTTTTTTGAGATTTTAAAAAGTTGTGCATAAAGCTTAAAAGTTAAAAGTTGAAAATTGAGCTTATTAATGCATGTCAAATGGACAATTGGTCAATATGATATAAGTTGTTAACAGATATGACGCTTATAGTATCATGTGACTTTGTACTATTTATTTAAAGTGACACAAAAAAGGGCTTATCATTTGACATAAAACCCCAAAGGTAGAATCTATCTTATTTTACCATAAAGTGACACAAAAAATGGCTTATCATTTGATATAAAACCCCAAATGTGAACTCTATCTTATTTTACCATATCATAGATTAAAATCCAAAATAACATAAAAATAATTAGAAAATAGTAAAGTTAATGTTCAATGTGATATGCATTATCAACTAATCTAATGAAGTGATTGTCATGTGTAGAATATATACTATACCCATTAAAAAAAATCGGTTTCATTATGTGGAATTCCTCCAAATTATTATACTAATTGTGGGGTCATAGAGCCCAGTGATATACATCCACCTTTTGTATTGAGCCTAAAGCCCATGCCAAGACCCATAATCGCATGTAAAGAAGGTAGTGGTGATCAAGGCAACCCAAGAAACCGCGCCGAGGACAACTCTGTCCTCTGCTAACCAAAGCCGAGATAGAGGAAAAGTGATTTTACCGACAAAGACAATCTTCCAAAGTACTCCAAGGAAAAAGATAAGTACAGCAAGTAAGCACACTGGAGCATGGCAGCAAAGCAATTCTAGAAAAAGCTGCTACCTCCACATTAAATGCTCCACAACTAACATTCTGGCTGCATTAATGTGGAAATGATACCTGAGCAATGGTTTTTCAGACTCACAGCTACTACTTAAGAGCTTTGGGAGGAGGTTGATGTGACAAAGACCAACAACAGTAAATTTGACCTGCACGTGTATGGTGGAGATGAAGGAGGAAAGTAGTATATAAGGAAGAAAGAGTTCTAAAAAGAGGGGGGAGGAAGAGAAGAAAAAAACACTATAGAATCCAGAAACTAAACTTATAACCCAATTTGAGAATAATATACAAAAACAATGCACCTCGGACTCTGCCAAGGAATATTTTCTTTCAGTACAACCCTATTTCTGTTCATTCTCCAATCATCTGAGTCTATTCTAACGTTTGTTTGATTAACTAAAGCCCAGTGTTTTCCAACCCATATTGTCTTGGGATTTTTAGGCTTGAATCCATCCACGCAGTGGGCTATAAGTTCAAATCTGGTCCTTACACTAATGTAAGGTAAATATTGTGATTGAAGGAAAATTAAGTATTCTCATAGTGTAAAAACATGATACTTCTCTCACTTACATGAATGGTAAATCCTAACATGAATTTAATTAGCAAGATCTACTATTATGTAAGAGGGTCACTATATGAAAGATTCGTAACAGAGAATATTTTCTTCGGTTGAAATAGGGCCCGCGACAAGTGAAGCTTAGGGGGTTCAAATGAACCCCCTGAGTTGGTAAAAAAAAAAAAAAAGAATATCTATAATAATTTTGTTTTGATCATTTAAAATAAAATTATGAACCCCCTAACCCAAAAATTTTTAATGTTCAATTGAAATAAGCTTGAATATGATCATCTTGAAAATATTTTAGCTTTTTTAAACAAGAAATGTTACACAAAAAAGAAATTAAACAATTAGGCATGGGTGTTTCTAAAAAATAAAAAATAGAAAATAGACAAGGGGCATGTGACAAGGGAATGATTGGAGTGAAGATAAATGCAAATGTTAACACAACAAATTTTAAAGAGAAACTAAAATAATAATTAAAGCTTACTTATAACTATTGGTGCAATCACAATAATAATGGAAATAATACAAAAAGAAACTGAATAATACTTCTGAATATTATTTATTTGAAGATAGAAATACACAACACTATTTGGACTGAGATGTGACACTCGCTCTCTTTAAAGAGATTCAAGACCTTGGTTAGCTAAACCAGTGCAGTATGGCTAGAACAACTTCTACACAAAGTGTTCAAACTCTACATTGGGTCTGAATGAGTCTATTTATAGGCTCAATGGGTCTCACGAAATTTTTTCCCAAATTAATTTGATTAATTAGGTCCATAATCCTAATGTAGTGGATGTTACAAAATTAATTGCTGGACATAAATCTGATGGGTTGGAGTTATATAATTAATTGAGTTTTTGTAGAATAAATATGCTCAAACAGCTAATCCATTAAGTAGGTGAATGGCTCTTCATTTTCCATAGTAAAAATGTCATTTACTCACTAATGAATATGGAAATTTATTCTAAATGTATTTTGCCCAATAGCTGAAGTAATACATATCAGCCCATTAACTACTGCAATTAAAAAAAAATAAAAGAGTCTCTCTCCTTTTCAACGTGGGATTAAATATTCCACTAACTGCTTATCTTCTATATTAACTCACACATCTTTATAATTATATTTATGTTGTAATATAAACCATTTTAATTAAATAACATTAAAATGCTCCAACAATAACAACAATGATTAATATGTTTATTGTATTTAGAAACAATAGATAATTTCTAAAATTTAATTTTAGCAACAATAATTAATATATTTATTGTATTAAGAAATAATATATCAAATGAACTTATAGTTTATCTTTTGTTCTCTTTCCAGCACTATGGACAAATTTGTATTAAAAAAACCACAAACTGCAAAATTCATTTCTTACTGAAGATACATCTTCTTAGTTCTTACTGACCCTCTTAGATTAATGATATTGGTTAAGACATGACATGGGTGAAAAAATCATTTATTATTATTATTTTAAAAAAATTACAAAACAAGTATGAATAACCTTATTAGCCCTAATTTAAAACTATCTAATAAATTCTACATATCCATCCTCCTAATTAAAAATATATAAATTTTTAATGCAATTAAACAAAGAGTAGTAGTTAAGCAACAATGTGGTTTGACTGAAATTTAAATTGCTTATATATAGTTTGAAATTTGACATTTTACCTACTTAAGGTTTGATTGAATTTTTTTTTTTTTTTTTTAATCAAAAACTGAAATTCCATTAATATTAACAAGAAGGAATTACATCAGCTGAGAGAACGTGTTCTTAGAAACAAGGGCTCTCCTCAATCCAAGTAACAAATTGCTCAACACCCTGAGCATGTTTTGCTAACAAGTGAGCTACCTTATTACCTTTCCTACCAACATGTGATATAGAAAAACGACGAAAAGCACTTAAAAGAAAACTAATTCCACACACAACTGATGCTATCGAAGATGGAGGAGTAGAAATGCCAGCAATCGCATTTGAAACCATGACAGAGTCTCCCTCAAGAACAATCTCATGAAAGCCAATATCTCTTGCAAATAAAATCCCCAATTCATAAGCTTTTGCTTCAGCCTCCAAGGAACCCAGTTGCTGATTTAGCTTCATTGACAGAGCTCCCATAAGCAATCCTTCACAATTGCGAATTACAACTCCAACCCCAGACTTTCTTTGTTGCACAAAGACAGCCCCATCAACATTTACTTTAAAAACAGAACCCGCTGGAGGTGACCAAACCTGTCTGCAATGTGCTGCCGAACCTAGAGCTGAAGGTGCTGCACTTGTAGAGCTTGCTGAATCTGCAGAATTAGGTGCTGCACTTGGAGAACTTGCTGCATCTGCAGAATTTGCTGCTTTAAAAGAATCAATATATCTTCCACACCAATTGACCAACTCCAATCCTATCATAAACTTCCTGCCATGTCTTTTCTCATTCCGTCTAGTCCACAAAGCCCAAGCAATGGTCACAGCCAATGAGAGCACATCATTATTACTTTTCTGAACATGCACCAAAAACCAAAACAATTCCATAAAGTCATTAAAAAACTGATCTTGCTGCCTGCAAAAAATTGATGTAAGGGCCCAAGTATTAGAAGCACAGAAACAACTCCAAAAAACATGGCCTGATGATTCACAGCCCATCCTACATTCTTCACATAAATCATTTTCAACAATCCCTCTCCTTTTAAGGTTAGACAATGTTGGTAGAATGTTTTTACACGATCTCCACGCAAAATGTTTCACCTTATTTGGAATTTGCAAACCCCGCAACACCTTCCAAAGTGACGTCATATTGCTATGGTCTGAACTTGATCCTGAATCAGCTTGCTCTCTAGTCTCCATTGCAATCTTGTAGGCACTCCTCACTGAGAACTTCCCATTTGGGGTTGCGCTCCATATCAAAACATCACCAGGCAGAGTTGAACTTAGTGGCAAACTAAGAATGATCTCAGCTTCATGTGGTAAGAAAATCTGATGAATTAAATCAGTCCTTCACTCCCCATTCTCACTGTTAATCAAATCAGAAACAAGAGCTTCACAACCCAACAATTTTGGTGGTGATATTACTTTAAAAGTTGATGGGATTGGCAGCCATTTATCGGACCAAATTCGAATCTTCTGTCCATTTCCAACCCGCCATCTTGCTCCACTCCTAACAATATGTTGTGCAGCCATTATACTCCGCCACAAATAAGAAGGACGCCTTCCAACAGTAGCTTCCACAAACTCACAATCAGGAAAATATTTAGCTTTAAGAACTTTATATGCAAGGGAATTAGTTTCTGTCTGAAGCTTCCAACCTTGTTTAGCTAGTAGAGCTAAATTAAAATCCTTAAGTAGTTTAAAACCCATACCACCTTGATTTTTTGGAACACACAGATTCTCCCAACACATCCAACTCATCTTTCTTTCATCACCCTTCTGCCCCCACCAAAAATTTCTTACCGTACTTGTCAATTCCTCACAGATAGAATCAGGAAGTTTTAAACAACTCATAGTGTATGTAGGCACTAATTGGGCGACAGCCTTTATCAAAATTTCCTTGCCAGCTCTAGATAATAGCTTTTCCTTCCACCCTGCCAATTTTTTAGCTAACTTCTCTTTAAGTTCCATAAATGTATTGCGTTTAGAGCGACCCACCAAAGATGAAAGTCCAAGATATTTTTCATGTTGGCGAATGACTTGAGCATCAAATCTCCTTTTGAATTCTTCCTTGATATCAGTAGGAGTATTTTTGGTAAAAAATAGAGAAGTTTTTGCTCGATTTAAAAGTTGACCCGAGGCTTTTTCATAAATCCCAATTATTCTCTGCAAAGATTCACATTCTTCCATGGAAGCTCTACAAATATTAAACTATCGTCTGCAAAAAATAAATGAGAAATACTTGGACCTCATTTGCAAGCAGCCACCCCATGTAACACCCCATTCTCCACTGATTTTTTAATTAATGCAGAAAGTCCTTTAGCACAAATTAAAAACAAATACGGAGATAAAGGATCACCTCGGCGTAAGCCTCTAGTTGGAATTATAGAACCACTGGGTACACCATTGATCTTCAAAGAATAAGTGACCGAGGTTATGCATTGCTTAATTAAACTTCTCCACTTAACATCGAAACCCATTCTTTCCATTATCTTTTCCAACCAAATCCATTCAACCCGGTCATATGCTTTGCTCATATCCAACTTGAGAGAAACCTTACCCACTTTGCCTTTCTTCTTTTGGCTAATGTGGAGCATAGTTTCAAAAGCAACTAAGACATTGTCAGTTATTAACCTTCCATGCACAAAAGCACTTTGTGTATCACTAATAAGAGCAGGCAATATTTTTCGAAGTCTATTAGCAAGAGCTTTTGAAGCTAATTTATACACCACATTGCAAAGACTAATAGGACGATATTCAGTGACCTTGGTGGGATTTTTTGTTTTTGGAATAAGAACAATATGAGTCTCATTAAATTTTGGTGGAACTTTCCCATGATTAAGAAAATCCAAAACCGTTTTAATCACACAATCACCAACTGATTGCCAAAAATGTTGGTAAAACAAAGGAGGCATACCGTCGGGACCCGGAGCTTTAGTTGGATACATTTGCTTCAAGGCTTGGGAGACTTCAACTCCTTGAAATTCTGATGTAAGCATATTGTTCATCTCCACTGAAACATTTGGCTGAACAGCATCTAAGATCTTAGCAAAATCTGTAGGATGAGCTGATGTAAACAAATCTGTGTAGTACTTCATGAAAACTTCCTCAATTATCAAATCATCTTCCTGCCAAATCTGATTGTCATCAAGAATGCCATTAATATGATTCCTTTGAAATCTGCCTGAAGCTCTTGCATGAAAGAATGCTGAATTCCTATCCCTCAACTGTAACCAAGTTAGATGCGATCTCTGACTCCACATAGCTTCTTCCCTATCCAACCACTCATTTAATTCAGTCCTTATTCTACATGTCTCCTGGATAAGCTCCAAACTGGATTGTTGCTTCTCAAGCCATTGGAGACGTTGTTGCAAGCTATTAATTTTTGTTTGCACATGGCCAAATTCATTTTTATTCCAGCTCACCAATCTGTCTCGGCATAAATCCACACATTTTAAGAATGAAAATTCCACCCCAGAAAGCAACCCGTCCTCCCAAGCTTCTGACACTACTTTTTCACATCTTTCATCTTTCAACCACATAGCTTCAAAGCGGAATAATTTACGCCTACTTCTTCGCTGAATCAGTGTCTTATCCAAGTGAATAGATAATTGTGAATGATCTGAGGTTGAACTAGATAAGTGGAAAACTTTAGCACTTGGAAATAAATTAGACCAGGTTGTAGAGGCTAAAGCCCGGTCAATTCTTTCTCTAATTTGAGTGCCATCTCTTTTAATGTACCTCCAAGTAAATTTTGAACCCACATATCCCAAATCTCTCAAGTCACATACATCAATAGCATCCCTAAAAATCTCCATCTGTTTAGCCTGCCTAATCCTTCCTCCTTCTTTCTCACTCATCCCCATAATTTCATTAAAATCCCCCACAACCAACCATGGTAGATTATCCCTTCAGTGCAGGTATTTGAGAAGTTTCCAAGATTCTTCTCTTTTTGAGGCTTCTGGATTACCATAAAATCCTGTGATGCGCCACCAGCCAATATTCTGACCACCATCCACATGGGCATCTATATACCACTTAGAATAGTGTTGAATATGAACTAAGGACTCAATCTTCCACAAAAGTGCAGTACCGCCACTTCTACCTTCACTCGGAACAATCAAACCATGCTTGAACCCAATTTTATTTTGGACATACTTCATAGTGTCTAAATTAGCTTTAGTCTCCATTAAGAAGATCAAAGCGGGAGCTTCCTTTTGAATAACCTTCTGTAAGGTTTTAACTGTCCGAGAGTTCCCAAGCCCCTGGCAGTTCCAACTTAGAATACTCATTGTTCCCGGCGGGGTTGCCTAGCAACCTCCGCCGCTTCAAATTGGTTGACTTGATCCAGAGTATGTGAATCTTCCTCCAGTTTTTGTTTCTTCTCAAGGTCCATATTGATAGCCTCCACACTGTCAGATAGTCTTCGTTTACCCTCCACCCCCACAGACAAGTCTCCTTTTGAATTAGTATTCTTTTCTCTTGTCATTCTTTTCCACGTAGCTTTTTTGGGTACAAAGTTCCTACTACTTTTATAATTGTGAGGATTAGGCAAAACCAACTCACCACTTGTATTTCCACTAGTCTGGATAGTGTCTATAGGACTTCCACTCATCTTGGGAGACTTCCCAACCTGTCGGAGTTTGTAGCCAGATTTATTAGGACCACTAGATATACTACCCACACTGAAAATATCTCTATCAACTAGGGAGGGATTAAGGTCACCGCATAAACTATCCTTAGTTTTAGAGCTCACAGCAACAAATTTACTTGAATTCAAATTCGAATCCAAATAGCCCACCGATAAAGCTCTATCAATATCAGGTAGTTTCTCATTAACATTGGTAACTAACTCCTTATTTTTAGCATCCAGACTTACCGTTGTATTTTGGATTAATTGCTCACCCAAATTTTCCAACCGACCACTTAACTGTCCAACTTCCACTGGAAATAGTTCCATCATCTTCTCAGAATCAGCAGAGGCAGAACGTCCTACACCAACACTCTCAAAGACAGGTTTTACACTATAACTTGGCTCTCCTGGTGAAACATTTTATATGAGAGAAGAACTTAGACTACCCTGATGACGACTTGGAGCATTACTCCCAAAGCCTTTGACATCCACAACAGTTTTCCTCAAAGGATTAAATTGTGTTGCACGAAGCCATTGCCCAAATTGTTGGTCATCGACTTTTAAAGAACCCTTACTCCGTAGCCAAATAGAACAATCTTTATCATCATAAGAAAACATTCCACACCAGTAGCAAAAGTTTGGTAGCCGCTCGTACTTGAATGAAACAAATCCCTGAGTATTGTCATCAAAACAAATTGATCTTCCACAACACAAAGGCTGTGAAGTATCAATGGCAACCCGAATTCTAATAAAATTTCCTCCAATCATCTCGGAAACATTATCAAACTTAATAACCTCACCCAGAGTATCTCCGATTTCCATAGCAACATCTGATGTTAACCAACTAAATAGCAGATTATGAATTTGTACCCAAAATTTCGTCTTTGAGAAATCTACTTTCTCGCTACAAGGTTTGATTGAAATTTAAGTTGCCTGACTGTGGTTTGAAATCCTATAATACAAAGTATTCCATTGGATTTTTTTTTATCTTGTATTTTTATGTTTTTGGAGAAGGGATGTATAAAAATGAAATAAATTTATATATTTAGTTATGTTTTTAATAGGTTACATAACTTTTACTGAGTTTTAATTTGCAAAAAAAAAAAAAAAAAAAAAAAAAGGGTTCCATCTCGAACTGAATAGCTCATAAACCCTCGAAGGCTGGAACAAACACTTCAAGAAAAACGTTCGAACTATTCTACTTCTCTCTCTGTCTGTCTCTCTGAATATGGGGACAGAGAACAAATCGAAGTCACACACGAACGACAACAGAGGCAACAACAGCAGGAAGAGAAAGCCGCGCTATCTTCCCCACAATGTCTCTCTCTCTCTCTCTCTCTCTCTCTCTCTTCTTATAGTATTGTTTTTGTTTTGAGCTTGGTTATTCATCATGTACAAGGTTTTTTTTGTGTTACAGAAGGCAGTCAAGAAGAAGGGTGCGTACCCATTAAGGCCAGGAGTACAAGGATTCTTTATCACCTGTGATGGTGGCCGAGAACGCCAGGCCTCTCATGAAGCCATTAACGTTATTGACTCTGTATGTCTCTTTGTTTTCTATTATTTTGTTTGTTGGAATTTATTTTTTGGTCTTTACTCATGAAATTGCCTTATGGGTATATGTTTATTGTTGTTAAAGTCTATTTCTTTATGCTTCCCTTTTCTGGGTTCTCAATAATTAACTTACATCATGTTTCCTTAGTATTGACAGAAGTTTGGGGTTGAATTAGAATGACATTTAGTAAAATTACTGTTTGTTGTGTGACAGTTTTTTTTTTTTTTTTTTGAAGTTAAAATAAGTGTGTGAAAGGAAAAAGAAAATGGAAAAATTTGCCTAATTAGGTTGGAGATTTGGGAAAAGTATGGTTTTGCTTGTTTTCTGTTGAATATATGGATACATAATTTGAAGAATTAGTTGAAATGCAAGTGGAATCTGGCTGAGTATTTGAAAAAAAAAAAAAAGAGAAAAAAAAAAAAAGCAAAGGGTTTTCAAGGTCGAATTGTTTATTTCCGATGTGGGGAAAAATTGGGTTTTGGGAGCTTAGAAATGATTTCATTGGAAATTTGTGACTCAAAGGACAATAATGATATGCATTTAATCTTTGAGGATTTCACATTCTCCCTATTTAAAGATAATTTCTATGATTTTTCTTTTGTTTTAGTACTTACGAAGAAAAGGATTTGTTTTAGTAACAAATTAGGGAAAGGAATATTGTTTATGTTTTCTTAAGGGTTATTTCTTCTTCATCTTTAATAATCTACCCCTTCAATATTCAATTCAAACATAGTGTTGATGCTTGTTCAATTGGAATTCGACAGCATTTGTTGTCTCTTTATGCACCTTCTATGGTAGTTGTGATTATAGTGATGTGATTATATGGGTCTTGTGCTTCACTTCTAGTTCCAACTTGATTTTCAAAGTTCTGTTGCCTGGTTTTCATTGAAGTTTGGTCAAACATAGATAGAACCTGTATAAGCTTCATCGTAACTATGTGTATAAGCAGAAGTGTTTCCATGTGACACTGTTGTTTATGAATTTTGACAAAATATATAGAGAACCTTGGAATGAGCTTTATATTATGTTTTGTGTGTGTGTGTGATAATTTTATTCTTGGATGCAGATGAATACAAAATTCTGAACATTATGTTCCCCTTATCAATGAGGTGGAGTTAAGTTAGGTTACTCTAATGCTGGTTGATTTGTTTTGTTCCATTTCCTTTCAGTTTTATGAAGAGCTAGTCCATGGGAAGGATTTGGGTGTGAAGCTTGCTGAGTTACCTAATAAACCTTCAAATAAGAAGATTAAGTTCTCATATTCTGACTCTTCTGGTAGTGATGATGATGATGAGGAGGAGGAGGAGGAGGACGATAAATCAGATACTTGTGGGGATGATACTGCTAGTCATAAAGATGCAATAAATCAGGAGTCCAATCCTCAAGATGCAATAAATCAGGAGTCCAATCCTCAAGATGCAATAAATCAGGAGTCTGATCCTCATACAAAAGATGATATGAACCATGGAAATCAGACTGAAGAAAAAGATAATGATAATGATGGGGATGGTAAGAATGATGAGAATCAACCAGATAATGATAATAATGGGGATGGTAAGAATCATGAGAATCAACCAAAAGAAACTGAGGAGCCTCCAGCAAAGAAACAATGTGTAGAAACAGTTGCAACGAAATCTGTGATCCATGCAAAAGTGGAGGAGAAGTCCATTGATAAACTAATTGAGGCTGAACTCGAAGAATTGGGAGATAAGAACAAGGTGAGTTAGCTAGAGCCGCTAAACTTTCTGGCTTCATTTGTTCTATTTTTTTTAACTGTATCAGATTTGAAGGCTAAACCTGAATATGTCAGAAATTGTTCTCAAGTTTCTATCTCCCCAATTTTTTTAATTTTTGAATATTTTTGTTCTCCTTGCGCATTTTCCTGGCCCTTCTTCTAATTGTTGTTATTTTATCTTATTAACTTCTGTTCAAATACTTTTATCTCTCCCCTGCCTCTGTAATATTGTGACTATTGTACTTTAACAGAGTTGAGGTTTCAATTATCAAGATGAAATCCTTGTTTTTGAGAGCTTTATTTGAGTGGTGCCACACTCTTGGAACATGTGATATTTGTTCTGTGGTAGATTTTATAGATTCTCTTTTAGATTGTGACTTTATTTTAATGTGGTTTTTTAGAACCGTGTGTATAATCTTAAGTTTATTATTTGTCAAAAAAATATTTTGGCTAATTCTAGAGTTCTTTATGATTCAAATATGATATGTGGGCAATAATTTTTCTATCTAGGCTATGCTAATAATTTTTGGTTGCTGATGCATCTAGTCATTTCTTCTAGCAATTTGGTAAAGCTTGCTACTGTCATGTTATGATGTCTTGTGTGTTGTTTCCAAGCTCTCTCTGGACTAAAATTTTCAATTTAATGCCACTGTGTTCATCTAAATTGTATTATAGAAATTCTTCTTGTGTCACATTTTAGCTTCATTTTTTTAAAGAGCATTGCAGCCTCATTTTCAAATGGATCAATTTGATAAGCTCAAGTTTGATTCCAATTTACATTGGCCTGTGAATTGAAGAATTCTTTGATATTCTGATGTATTTATAACTTTTAAAATAATTATTGTGAGAAATTGTTATTATTGATTCTGCCCTTGCTCATATTTATCACGGACGGCTCAGAATGAAATTCTATCACTGATGGTAGTCGCACCACAATCAACCGTTATTGAAGGTGGTTTATATCAATCCTTTGTCTTGTTCACGTAGACAAACTCACTGAGGGAAGAGAACGTCAATAAGTGAAGTAAAAAAATTGATGCCACAACCCCAGTGACAACTGTACTTCCTTTAATCAAACTGTTAGCTCCAGTCCTTGAAACCCTATAGCACCTAGGAAGCACGGGTGTGTTTTGAGACTCGGGTGCGGGTGCGGGTACGGGTGCGGGACTTGGCAATTTTTAAAAAAGGTGGGTGCGAATGCGGCGGGACTCGGCGATTAAAAAATTATTAAAATTATTTTTATTTATATTTTTAATATATTACTAAGTATATTTTTTCACATTATATATACATATACTAAATTTAAGAGCAATAATAAATAATAACTCAAATATAATATTCATAAATTAAATAAAACCCACAAAATTAATCTTTTTATTTTTGTTCTCTCCATTCACCTGCCACTCAGTACCAACAAGTCAACAACACATTAAGTTTAGTCTCCTCAAAATATCAATTTTACCTTTTTTTTAATTTTTTATTTTATTTCCCAAGGCTTCCATTTTCCAAAGCCTAATCTACACCACACGTCCACAACTTTTAAAAAACATCTCTGTCTTCTTCGTTCTTCTCCTCAGCTGTGTTTCTTCCTTTCTACATTTTTTTTCTTCTCCTCAGCTTCGTTTCTTCTGTCACTCCCCTTCCCAGTTCATACCTTTTTTTTGTTCTTTTTGTTCTTGCTGGGCTCGCGAAAAAAAAAGAGGAAGAAGACGATCTAATTCGGCGCAAATCGGTCCGGTTCGGCGCGAATCGGCGCTCGTCGAAGCCGAGTCGGCGCGAGTCCGGCGCTCCACGTGGCAGGACGCGGCCCGACGCGGCACGGACGCGCGGTCTGCGGCGTCCCTCCCGCGTCGCCGCGTCCCACCGAGTCCGACGCAGCTGCGGCTCCTCCGGAGCCGCGTCGGTGCTTTCTAGTATAGCACCCTTTAAGTCTGAATGAGATGGAGATATATATCTTTAATATGATTTAATACAAGTCTAGCGAACAAAAAATTTCACCATATGTTCACTGCCCTTGCTGTTGGTGGCATATTTGCTTTTGTCATTTCATTCTGACTCAAAAACTTGTGTGTGCCTTTAGTATTTTTTCTTGAGCTGACGGTAGATTGTTATACAGAGGCGCTTTTTCAAGCTTGATACATCTTGTAATGGCGTTGTCTTTATTCAAATGCGGAAGAGAGATGGAGAACCCAGCCCCATAAATATTGTGCAGCACATGATGACATCTCTTGCGTCAACAAGGAAACACATGTCAAGGTTCATAAATTGCTTTTCAGTCAAATCATACAAAGGACATAGACAGAAGAAATGTTATATTGGTGCTGGCAAGCTAACATTTTTGTTTTCTTGCATAGGTTCATCTTAAGGATATTACCTATTGAAGTGGCCTGCTATGCTTCTGAGGAAGAAATTTCAAGAGCAATCAAACCTCTTGTTGCAGAATATTTTCCAGTGGAGACTCAAAACCCACAAAAGGTAATACTATTAATGAACTTTACCATTTGTATCGTTTGTCTGATAAACCGATTCTAAATTATTCAAAGCTGCCTAAGTGATAATTTCCCTTGAAACACCGTATTGGACGTATAATCAACATTGTTAACTAAGAATCTAAATTATATTTTTCCATCAACACTCTTTTACTTCCCAAAAGTGGCAAAATTGATCCTTTCTACAGACAGCATTAATAGGATAAACTCATCAGAGGTCCATTTTTTTTTTTTTAATGACTTTTTTCTAGTTTTTGTCAGTAATGGTTCAAGTTGGTTTTAGTTATTTGACTTTGAACTTAGAACATAATATGGTGAAAAACAATTTTCAATAGAAGATCTCAGATTTTATCAATAAATTGAAGTGAGTCAAGTTTTATTTTTCAAGATCTTTATTTTATTGGATGTCATCAGAAGGATGTAGAATTTCCAATTTGTTAGAAATTTTGAACTTATTGTATGTTTTATTCTTCTTTGGGGGACATTTGGGTACATAGCCTGTTTACTTGAGTCATCCTGTTGAATTTTTGTATACTTCCTTAGTTGATTAATACAATTATTGTTACTTTTGGGTTATATGCTTTTCATCTTACTAAATCTGTTATTTATCCCCGCAAAAAAAAAAAAAAAAAAAAAAAAAAAAAAAAAAAAAAAGGTTATTTTAAAAAAATGACTGAAATGAAACTGGCCCCAGTCCAAGCATAACAACGATGCACATAACTAGAAACCCACCTAACCCTAATCATATGCTAGAATCAGCTCATTGTGGGTTTGATTTGAAGATGAAGTGTATTCGAGCATATCATGATATTTATATTCAGTGAAGTCATGACTGAAGGTCAAATTATAGATGCAGGGTACCTGAATTGAATTGAGGTTAATTATAGAATAGTCAAATGCTCTGTCAAGAATCCAGTCATGGGAAATGAAATGGGCCAGAAATTTGGGCAAAGATATTGCAAATTTCATGTCTGAAGGGAAGGAATTTAAATAACTGAATACATGGACAAAGGGTTTAGCAGTTAGTGCTGACTTGAGTTTAGAAATTTACAAAATTCACAACTGATGACCTTGATTTATGTGGTTTTCAAACATATTAGTTAATTGTTAGCTAGCGGATGGTATGTACCAATGCATGTTTTAAGTTTTTATTCCAGTTTGATATGCACAGCACCTCTTTTTTCGCGTTTGGTGGACTGTTATGGTCTGAGATTGGTGCATGCTGTAATCTAGTAGTACACGTTTCTGAAAATAAGAATGACTAACTCAACATCAATCTGGATCTTGACCTTCCATTAGATTTATTCCCTGTGGTAGACTATATATATGCACAAATATGGTCATTGTATTTTAGGCATGTGTCTGAGAGAGAGAGTCCAGGACAATGTGATGATATCCACTTTTATTTCTGCGTTTGATTTTTTTTTTTTTTTTTGGCTGTTTGGGGGGACGGGGAGGACGGGTGTTAAAGGGTTCAAAGTTCCAAATCCTTATTTTTTAAGTTGGGACTCAAGCAAAATACCTAATGCAAATTGATGACCTTAATCTAATTTTGCATTCATCAGCTTTGAATTTAGGAGGTATGTAATTGGGTGAAGATCTTATTTAATTCTGACCAGTTCTCTTCCCTGCCCCACTCTCTCTTTTCATATTCCCAGCACTGTAGGAAACAAAATGAACTAAAAAAATTGAAGTATAGAACCACCAGGTTTTGTTTGCTATTTGATTGGGTCCCTCTATAAAACCTGTGCAAACTGCATCCCTTGGCTACTGTGTTCATCACAATCTAAAATCTTATGACATACTGAGATGGAGTTTGACTTTTCTAAACTTCTGTGCAGTTTGCAGTATTGTATGAAGCCCGTGCAAATAGTGGTATTGACCGGATGAAGATCATAAATGCAGTTGCAAAATCCATCCCTGGACCGCATAAAGTTGATCTTAAAAATCCTGATAAATCCGTTGTAGTTGAAATTGTCAAGGTAAGAATGTTCTCTTTCTTTTGCTAAAAAAGAACTTGAATTTTCATGCTTTCTTGTTCATCTTTTACACCATCTTTGGCTAACCTTTGGTCTCTTATTGGGTTGAGTTTGAATCTTGTTTTGTTGATCCAGGACCATGGTTAAATAACGTAAAACTCTATCAGCAAGAGTTTCAGAGAACTTTGGAATTTTGACTTTCATAATTATTTTTTGAACTTTTACTAATGGCATAGGTGTTGCATTGCATCAAATCCAACTTTCATGTCTTGATTGTGATACTACTCTGTTTTATCTTTTCGCTTTGTTTCTTTTATTTACTTTTTCTTCCATGTACCCTGAATTTTTTGTAATGATTTAGAGGTTATGCTTGTAGAAACTGTTTCACTAATGTTAGCTAATTCAATATCAAAGCATTAGCTTTCATGCATTTCAATTTCGAATAAAACAGCAACTCATGTGAAAGGACTGAAGTTTTACTTGTTGCTAGATGTCTGTTATTTGATGAACCTTTCTTGGCTATGATAAATCTTTTGTTTTTTTCAATGTTGTCAGACTGTGTGCTTGATTGGGGTCGTTGAAAGGTACAAGGAACTGGCTAAGTACAACATAAGGCAGCTTACATCATCCCAACCATAGCCATGTCAACCTTTTTTTTTTTTTTGGTAATTGGAATTGCTGACATTTGATATGTAGGTTTTCCATCTTGTATTGTAGTATGGAGTATTTAACAAGTTGGGTGACAGCGAGTTTAAACCAAAAATAATCTCATTTTAAGAATAATATATGTCATAATGAAAATTTTGCCAAGTTTAGATGCCTGCTGCATTCTCCCTCTGTTCTCTCTCTCTCTCTCTCTCTCTCTCTCTCTCTCTCTCAAATAACGATGTCTGATACGGCTAATCCAAATGAACTAGTTTGTTGGTTATTAGCACATTTTGAAATGCTAAGAACCATGACCATGCAAATTGTAAGAATCATACTCAAATTTTACAAATTCTTCACAATCCTGTAGCAAGTTTATATTGATGAATCCTGCAGGTGCAAGTTTTATTGGTTGTCCAATTATGAGTAATCAGGTGATAAATAACGTGTGTTTGCACCTCGTATATACTCCAATTTTAGATATGTGCTAACTTCATTCTATATGTACTCTTTTTTTTTTCTTTTTAAATATGTTACTTGATGTGTACTCTAATTTTCGATTGACCAGTTTAGTTTGAATTAGTAGTAAATATTTATTTTGATTGTATTTGTATATGAAAATATTAAATATTAAATTTGATAATTATGATAGTTATTAATAGTTATTTATTAAGATTGCTTTTTTTTTTTTGGGTTATAGATTTTTTATTTAAAAATTTTAATAATAGATATTTATCATAATAATTAATAGGTATATATTATCATTTACGATAATTATACACAATGGTCTTGATAATTTATATGGTTTTTTTAATTTATAAAAAAAGATTTATATTAAAAAACAATTTATTTGGAATATGATATTCCTACTCAAGTTTAGTTGCTTTAGTAACAATTGAAACAAAAAATCAACAAAACATAAAAGAAAATTAAATAATACATGCATTAAAAAAACATAGAAAATAATTATGCTATTAAGTTAGTCATAATAACTAAATATTTGTGAGCTCATTCAAACAATATGTTCATATATTGAATTATATAAATCATAATAATTCATATTTCCTCTCGTTTTAATGACATATAGTATAACTACTACATAATTGGTATTATACATGAACTATAAAGATAATGTTTTACAAAATATTTTCATATGAACATATAATATTCTCACACATTGCGTGAGAGATCTGCTAGTTAATCATAATCGCATGTGATCAACCCGTATTGTGAGAATAATTAATGGGATGCTCTATGAACTTGTAAAAGGGGCCAGCCTTAAAATACCATAACCTTGATATGTGAATAGATTGTGTGATGTACTCTATGTTATGCAATAATAACTAGTGGAAGGCCCATGACCTTGTAAAAGCGGAACAACAAAGATTGCAAGATTTATCATACTCTCGCATGTATGTATGGGTAGATTGTGTGATGCACTTACGTACGGCATCGGCATGTGATACGATCATAACTAATAGCACACCCTAGGACCTTGTAAAAGGGGTATACTTTTTATGGCCTCTGTATTAATTTGACTACCTAGTGTGATCCCTAGGAAAATGAAAAATTAGTATAAGATTTTTGAATGATATTTAAAGCATACAACATTTTATAAAGGATTAAACAAAGATATCATTGTCAAGGAAGCAATATATAAGGGGTTAGCTTCCAACGTTATCATGCAAGCTTAAGGACAAATTTTCTAGTAATTAGAGTTGAATTGCTAGAAATGGGAACCTTTGGACACCTGAGGCCAATGCCTCAAAAGATTTATGCGATAGCATTTTGCCTCATAGCCACTATCGTGGTAGTTGATAGGCCTTACATTTATGATTCAACACTATCAACTCATGGCCAAAAACCTAATTCCCCGAGTCATTATAATCCACCTCCTCCTCGTGTTTATAAATTACCACCACTACTCTCACCATCCCCTCCACCACCGTCATCTCCATCACCACCTCCGCCAAAATCTCCATCCCCTCTACCACTACCACTGCCATCTCCATCACCTCCATTACTAAAATCTCCACCACCACCCTCATTATCACCTCCACCACCAAAATCTCTATCACCTCCACCACTATCATCCCCTCCACCTCTATTGCCAAAATCTCCACCACTGCCCTCACAACCACCTCCATCGTCAAAATCTCCACCACCACCCTCACTAACACCTCCACCTCCAAAATCTCCATCACCACCACCACCGCCCTCACTATCACCTCCACCACCACCACCACCACCTTCACCATTCCTTCCACCTCCAATGCTAAAATCTCCACCACCACCCTCACTAACACCTCCACCGCCAAAATCTCCATCACCACCACCATCAACCTCACTATCACCTCCACCACCAAGATCTCCATCACCTCCACCGCCAAAATCTCAACCACCACCCTCACTAACACCTCCACCGCCAAAATCTCCATCACCACCACCACCATCTCCATCACCTCCACCGCCAAAATCTCCACCACCGCCACCATCTTCATCACGTGCATCGCCAAAATCTCCAGCACCACCCTTAACATCCCCTCCACTACCTCAATCTCCATCACATCCACCGCCAAAATCTCCACCATCTCTATTACCTCATATTCCAGTAATACCAATAACATTATCATTGCCTCAACTGCCACCATTCTGCTACCATCTCAATCCCTTCTGCTGCCACCATCTTGATCACCTCCACCTCCCAAAATTTGGCAAAACACCAACATCACCATCACCCTAACCATCTCATCCACCTCCTTATCAAAAGCCTCCTCCTCCACCATCTCCCTTGCCACCACCTCCTCCAATATACCACTGTTAGTCTCCACGTGCACCTCCCCATAGACACCACATCCGTACTACTACAAATCCTTACCCCTTACCACCATCGTCATCACCTCCTTGTCCTCACCCTAACCATCTCATCCACCTCCTTGTCCTCACCCTAACCATCTCATCCACCATCTCCCTTGCCACCACCTCCTCCAATATACCACTATTAGTCTCCACGTGCACCTCCCCATAGCCACCACATCCGTACTACTACAAATCCTTACCCCTTACCACCATCGTCATCACCTCCTTGTCCTCCTTACTACTGTCTCCAAATGTCAATTTGAATTTCTTATAAGAATTAAATGCTTCGCTCTGGATGTCAAGCGTGGCATAAGTTTGTTCGTTTTGTATTTTTAAAAATGTGTCCTTAATGAATAATGAGGGTCTTTGGTAGAGAGACCCTAATGTGACTCTTATGTGTATGAAGGTTCTAAAAAATTTCAATTATGTTTTGTGTTTGGATGAAAAAATTGTTAAACCCACCCCAAAAAAAAAAAAAAAAAAACTCTAAAATGATGGGTTTATTTTATAATAATGATTCCATCAGAAATCGAGTCATTACCTAACGGCTAGTACACATAAAATAAAATAAAAAACAAAATAAAATTATTGAGCATCAATTTCTTGGAACTAGGGGAGAAAGAGAATTTTTCATATGAGCAATGGCACAAAGCCCATTGAAATAAACAAAAAAATAATTACTGTGCATGATTTTTCTTTTGGCATAAAAAGGACAAGGTTTCTTATTATTTTTTGCACAAGTTTGAGAAGTGATACACGATGTTATCGACTCAAGATACATGTATATATGGAAGCAAGTACAGCCCTCAATGTCCTTGCCATGGAGGTCGCCTGCTGGCACCTGGGATAGACACAACATGAAGCTAGGAACTGTCACTACAAACCAGAAAATTATGTTGTCTCTACTCTTCTCCAAATTTGATCATTCTTTGGAAAACATGAATGATCTCAGGATGTTGTTGCAAATGACGTCTAAGGATATATTCAGGAAAATAAATTAGGAAAAAAATTAGGTAATCTCTAAATAATTCTTCTTCTTCAACCTATAGTGGAATAACTCTTTAAAATACGTACTTTTCTGTATTTCTTTTTTCTAGGCTTAAGTTCTCTCTCTTCTTCATTTTCTTTTGTTCATATCAATAAATTGGTAAATGGGTTTTTTATCTTGGAAAAAATTGAGGTTTGGATTAGACAATAATGTGGAGAGGGAGTATCGATGGGGTGGGTTAACATGTGCCTAAAGGAACCATGTGTTTTCGTTATTTGAAAATATGTGTAAAAATACGTGTGGGTGAAAAAGTGTATAAAAATGCGTGTAATATTGTTTAAAAATTGAAAACATATGTTAGAGTTTGTTTACGAAACAACCCCTTAGTCAAATGATTAACCTGCCTCTCAATCAAATGAGCTATAACTTCCAAAAAGCTTTAGATTCTTGCACTGGTAGCACCACACCTTTTATCTCTTTCAAGATGATGATTTCTTTCTTTAGACGAATGCACAAGGCACTGGAGAAACACTGACTATGGCGTGTGTGTGTGTGTGTGTGAGAGAGAGAGAGAGAGAGAGAGAGAGCAAAACAATAATTGTCTATTAATATTCATTCATCAAAGAAAAAAAGAATGTAACAACACACAGGACAAAAAGAAAAGGGAACCAAAAAGAAAAAGAAAGCTCAATTCAGTCTCTGTCTTTTCTCCAAAAAGAAAGACAAAGGCTTGTATAAATTCTCCATCTCGGAAACTCCTTTAAGGTATGATGAAACTAAGCAGCAGTTGGAGGCTTGTACAACTTCTCCACCATCTTCCTATATTCTGCAGGAAAAAGAGGAAGCTTTTTTCAGACACATTTCAATGAAAAAAATAAAAGGAAGAGGAGGGAACCCATTTACACAATAGAAAGGAAAATATGTATGTAATACCTTCTTGATTGCTCCAGAGCTGTGCCGCTTGTGTGTTTAGAGGTGAGCTTATGTTTGGTTCTGAATTTTCACAAGTAAAAAGAATAAGACTGTTGCCTAATTTCTTGAAAATGATTTACTTTAGAAAAATGACAAGAGAAAGTTAGAAACACTACCTCCAAGCAGACTTTGGATAGACAGAAGTATGGTTCTCACATCATATGCCGATGACCATTTATCCTGCAGATAGATTTCAAAAGTTATCAGATTATGAAGCAGCAGACCACAGCCAAATCATATCATTGCTTTGACACATTGAACTTTCAGCAATATATAGTAGTGCTAAATGTTCTGAACAAGCCCAGCCAAAAAAATTTGAAACAAAAGGTACCTGAAGAATGTCCAAGCAAATATTTCCATACACATCCACATTGGGATGGAAGCAGCCGGTTTCAAACTTGACCTTCGGGGGCTTAAATGGGTAGTCATTCGGAAACGAAAGAGACATCTTGTATTCTGTTCCTTCAAACACAGTATCTTTGCTTCCAGCAATTGTCCCTTTCCAGCAGAATATATTGTCTTCCTCAGGGAAGGCAGATATCCCAGATTCTCCACTCATCTAAAATTTAGTTTTGAAACAAGAAAATTAATACAGACCCTAGATCACCAGAAAAACTCGCTGTTTGGCTACTTAGAAAACAAGAAAATAAAAAGATCTAAATTTTTGAAAAACCTTATGTTCTTTCCCAATAACAAAAGGAAAAACCCATCTCAATTATAGACAAATTTAGGTTTTAAAACAGACAACCCAGGACTAAATAAAATAAAATTTAAATAAAAAAAATAAAAAAAAAAAAGAGTTACAAGGTTCTTACCATTAAGGCCATCAACTCAGATTGCAACCTGTTTCATAAAACAATAACAAAGGAAACATCATTAGAAACCCTAAAAACTCCTTAAGAAAGCCAATTCAAACATTCAACATTTATATTCGCATAGAGATTCAAAAAACAAACAAAAACCCAATGCCCCAAAAAACCCCATCTAGCTTTTCTAAGTAACCCCCTTTTACAAACGGAAGGTGCAGATCATGACTCCAATATCCACACAGACTCAGAAACAAAAACCCAGTACAAGAACTCAACAATCCATAACAAATAGACAAACCCAGACCCCAAAATAACCCACTTATCCTCTATAAAACCTTTCAACAAACAGCTTGTCTACATACATTCAACAATCATCAACATATAATTAAAGTAACAAAAAAATAAAGAACAACCCAAATTCTTCACAAACCCAAATCTACCTTTTGAGAACAGACTGAGTATCAACGGTCTTAGCAGGAGGGTTTGGGTGCTTCGGCACCGCGGCCACAGCCACATTTGTATTGTCTTGGTAGCCTTGAGCAGTTTCAGTGTACCCAGTAATGGTCGCCATAGTTATAAAAAAAAAAAAAGACCCTTTTTTTTGCTATTCCTTTCTGGGTTTCAACACACAGACAGAGACAGAGACAGAGACAGAGTTTCAACTTTCAAGAAACCCCAACAAGGATATTTGTAAAAAAAAAAAAAACTGATATTTTGTGAAAGTGGGCTTTGCAAAGAAAGAAGAAGAAGAGAAAGAAATCAAAGTTTCTCCTTCTTCTCCTTTTGCACAGAGAGAGAGAGATATCTCAGAGAGAATTTTCACAGAGACAGAGACAGAGAGAGAGAGAGAGAGAGTTGATTGTAAGAGATGGGGGCATGAAGATTTTGGCGTTTAAAAGGCTGTGTGGATGAGAAAAAACGACGTCGGTTTCAGATGGGGTTTGGTGCGTGGGGATTCAAAACGAAATTCGAACGTTGCAAAAGTCCGCTAGGGTAAGTAGATTTTGAATTGCCTTTCTTTTTTTAGGTCTACAACGGCTAGTTCCTTTTTACATGTGACGGTGACGCGTGTCTTCATGCAATTATATTTATATGCTCCGTTTTGGGTAATGATATATCCCCGGCTCTCTCTTGTTGTTATCCTAGCATTGGAATAGTAATTTTAGTTGTTGTTGTTGTCCACTTTTCATTAATTTCACAACTCTCTATCCTTATTGTTTAGTTTTAAATTAGGGAATTCCTATTAAAAAAAAAAAACAAAGATAGGGAATATATGCCAATTTAATTATTATTATTTTTTAGAATGAGGGAAGTTATTTATTAATTAAACAGTATAAATATATCATTTATCTCCATAAAGAGAAGGTATCTTATGAGACGATCTTATAAGACATTCCTCTCATAATATATATGGGTCTTACACACATGTATCTTATATATTGTGAGAGGGATATCTCATGAGTCTGTCTCATAAGACATTTGCAAAAGCTCTCATATACATATTTTCGAGATACAAAATATGAACATTGAGAATATACTTTTAGTTAGCTCCTATGCTCTCATCCTCTCTTTTTGTAAGCCGACTATGTCGTTTGCTTCACGATGGATGTGACGTGAATGAATGGTCCACTCTCAGGTTAGGAGAATCCTGCAATTACAAATTAAAAAGGGCCAGATTCGATATTTTAACATCAAACGATGGTAGCCAATATGCAACAAGTTTAGAGTCAACATCTAGATTTAGAAATTTAAATTTCCATGCTAGCTGTAGTCCCTGCCTAACCACCTATAGCTCTGCAGCATTGTTGGTTGTGATTCCGATGTGAATGGAAAATCATGTAATCCACACTCAGTATGTTCTTTCTAAGAACTCCCCGCTCCTCCCCTCGTGCAAGGCCCGGATTGCCTAATGTGCTACTGTCAGTATTAAGAGTTACAAAGGGGTGGATAAGTGATTGCCAAATAATATATATTTTTTGTAATTTTGGTGGGACATACTTTTAGTTGGAGAATTTTATTCATTGATAAAACCATAGAAATTTAACAAGAAGAGATTGAGAAAAAGAATAAAATATAAAAGGGTTCAGGTCTAGGCCGGTATGTGTATTTTTTTTTTTTTTTTTTTTTTTTTTTGATGGTGCATATGTGTAATTTTTAATATATAAAAAATACTACCTTAATATTCTGTTATACAGAGACAAAAATAAATAAATAAATAAATAACAAAAGTGTACCTAAGGATCAATAAGGCCCATTTTTGAAACTTTAGAACTAAACCACTTAAAAATTTAGGGACTGAAAGTGTTTAATAGATACTCCTATTTAGGAACTAACAGGGTATTTCCTAAAAATAAAACAAAAAAAAAGAGAGAAAAATAACATTTTGAATCCTTTGGACTTTTTGTTGAATGACGGGCAATGTCCTTTTAAAAAAAAAATAAAAAAAGTAAGCAATATACACTAGGTAAATTCTGGGGTGACCTAACTTGACCCCATAGAACCTCTTATACTAGCGCCATATTTGATTGCTGTCACCAGCATCCATTCAGTTTACCAGAAGATTAACGCACGGGTAAATTCTGGCGTGATCTAAAGTAGGAGCCGAAGGACCTCTTGTGAGTTGTGACCGTGCAGAGTCCAACACCATATATTAAGGTTTGAAGCTTGAACCAATGCCCATGGGTATGCTTAGCAAAAGATTAAAGAACCGGTACCAAACGGCACAACCTACACACTAGTGTCCACATTGCATATCATGTGGTTACTATTTAGCAATTCTTCCAAATATTAGCGTCTTTTAAGAACATAGGCAGGACCTACACGCCATAAAGCCAACGTTTACACAGACCAAACGATTAAATCACTTAAATGATTTCTAAAATATTTTAATAATCTCAAAGATATTCTGCTAATTTGTGTGGTGTTCTATTCCCGTGCTTCTTCCCCTCTGGCCTTGCTCAAGCTCTGAGGGTTAGATGGTTGTATTATTAACTTTGGTTCAGTAAAGCTTTGTTTTCTAGCAAAACAAATAACCTCAAACATATTCAATATTTTGTTGGAGAAAAGTATGTCAAAAATAGACTAAACAGAACAGTTCTATTTACTACTTCTATGGCTCTTGAATTTCATGTGATGTCATTGAAAACTCGCTACCCAGATTTCGTCAAACTCGTCTTCACCACCACACACGATTTTCTCTCCCTTTGTCAAAGTAGACAGGCAGATAAAATGAGCCAATTGCCCCTTGAATGTGCCTTTACCACACTCAAAATACAAAATTCTCTTCTTCTACACCAACAGGACCATTTCTATCCCCCATCTCCTGGAGAGCAGCTGCCATTGAATCATCTATCCCCAACAGAAACTGCAGCCGAGACAGTTTCTCTGGTGCTGGCTCACTCTTGAGGTATAAAGTATAAAGATCGGCTAGCTCCTCTGGCACCTCCCATGACACAGGCGTGGCAGGTACAGCTTTGTCACAAGCCAATAAGTCATTAAGAGAAGAAACCTGCAACGGCATAAAGAAGGCTTCATATCTGACCACCCACACATTAGACTATTATAGTACATGTGACTACCATTGAAGGATAAATATGACGACAGAAATGTCCTACCAAACAAATAAAATAAATAATGAATGGGAATAAAAAGTTCATGAAAAATCCTTACCACTCCTTTTTGATTTCTCTGCCTTAGCAGGGACACGGCCTGAATCAAAGAGTTTGATAATCTACTTTGTGCAAGCTGAATAACAACACGTTTTGCCTTATCAGCATTGACACTGAGATCTGATGGGATTTTTTCATAGACTTCCTCCTCATCGAACTCTCCAGTGCCTGATGAAAAAATTTCATCCACAGTTTTTTTGAAGAGGTTCTCTCGCAAGCTCTCAGATATCATGCTATCTAATTCAACACCTGCTCCTTTAAGTTCTCTTATCTGCTTTATCGTAAGCCTTCCTTGACCTACAGCTGTTTCAAGGGCAGCTGCCATTTTCGTAGTGGTTATGCTCTTTATTATCTTCTGCGCATATTGTGGAGGCAAGCCAACTTGCTTCTGCAACTCATCAAGCTGCTCTACTCTGCCTTTTGTCAACTGTCCGTCAGCTAAAATCACCTCTGCTTGTTGCCTAAAAGCCTGCTCAGCTAGGCTCCTATGTACTTCCACTATCTCATTAGCACCCAAACCCAGGATCCCACCAAGCTGATTTAGCAGAACAAACTCAGAATCATCCTTTTTTGTAGTTATCTCAGCACCAAAGGGAATCTTAGTCACTTCACCAGTAAGGCAATAGAGCAAGTATGTCTTGTAAAGGTCAGTCCTCTCTCTCTCTGGAAGGTCATCTTTGAGAGTTATTTCTGTCTGGCCAGGCTTCCCCAACTTTGCAGCAAGTTCCTTGCCAGGTCGTATTTTCCTAAGCGACTGAATAGATTCCCATTCCTCATCCTCTTCAAATTGTTTTTCTTCAACTTGTTTGGCTTCCTCCTTTACAGGTTCTTCTGATGAGGTATCAGATGACTCCCCTTTTATATCTGCCACCAATTCAGTCACCACTAAAGTGTTGAAAGCTATCATCTTCTTAAGTTCTTTCGCAGTCTCAGTACGATTCCCAGCAGCCCGTGCTCGTTTTATGTAGTTGATGAAAATCTGTCGGACCTTCATAGCAGTGATTTGAAGAAAAGGGGGAACATGTTAAATTTGGACTCAAAACTTTATCTTTAAACCACCAATTTAAAGCATTTAAAGTGTATACTCACTGCCTTGCTAGCAATAGACATGGCAACATCCCTAGTCAGCCTTAAGCCATGTGCTGCCTTTCGCACAGATTCCTTGACATCAGCATCATAACCATCAACACCAGAAGCAATTGCATTCTTCACAGCCTGGAAAATAATACATAAAATAGCATAAATCAACAAATTGGTTAACGATATTACCATCAACTATCCCAACCATCATTTTGTGATACATACAAACAACAGAATTACATAATATTTTCCCATATCAAAGCATCTATAAACTTTACTATATTGCCATAAACAGATCTTCAAAGAAAATTAGTTACAAAAATTGAAACCAAAAAACAAGCTTCCACAACTGTAGTAAAACTTTCTTCAATATTACTAAAAAGTAAAAACTAGTCCAATGGCAAACTTAACATCTAAGAACTTCATTTCTAGATAATATAACCAAGTTCCATCCCTTATGTCTGATGCAAATGTTAAGTATATCTTTGATGTGGAATGTCCCTTGATAAATTTCCCGAACATTCATCTCTGGTTATAGCTATCAAGAAACAGTTAAAACCGCAGAGAAACATGGCACATCACATTGATCACCCCTGAGAACCACATATCAATTGAAGTCCTCCATGAGACTTCACTTTGCCTTTCTACTTACCATACTAATATCAGAAATGCGCGTGCACAACACCAACAAATTTGATCCAGCAAAGGGAAAGATGAAGCTCTACCACACCTATCTCCAAACAGCCTAATAGTACCACATAACAGTGTACCATAGTATCAAGTTCTTGGTAAGGGAACTTTTTCATTGACAAATGTCAAACTGCTCACAAGGGTCCCATCATAAAAACATAGGACCTTTCCAATTCCCCATCAACCTTTATAATTCTAAATCTCAAGTGGAAGTACAAGAGTTGGGATGGAAGTGCACCAAGAATAGAGAAAAACTAAGGATTCCATTTGACATATCATGAACATAAATTAATAAAATAAAATGATAATGCCATGGAAAGATATACTTAAGCTCTGACAACCAGATATTACATACAAAAGAAGACAAAGGTAACCAAAAAAAGAGAGAGAACAGTTACCTTTTCAAACAAACTGCCACAGATATCTGAGTGGGCAGCTTCAACAGTCTGCTGAGGTATACAAAGCATGACACGTAACCTTAGCAAGGCAGACACTTCATCCTCATCCAGTTCTCCATCATTTACACATTGCTGAAGTTTTTGACGGTATATTTCTTAGGAAAAAAAGGACATGTCAGATACTGATACCAAAATAAATTATTATACATATGCCACTAACAAGCAGCAAGAAATTTTAGCAACATAATCAAGTTTGAATGACTACATATTGCAGAACTTAAATGACACTTTTACACAAAATATTGGTAAGAGATTTCTAGTAACGTTGTTATTTTGTGGAAATACGTGTGGGTGAAAAAGTGTGTAGAAATACATGTAATGTTGTTTAAACACTGAAAACTGTTGTTTAAACAACAGTACCAAACACCCCCTATATATTTTGAAACACAAAAATGTAAACAAGACCAGCATTACAATATATATTACCTTCATGAATCTCACTGGCCTTTTGTGGATCAAAGTGCAAGTCATCACAGAGATTTTGAAGGAAGGCTGCTTTGCTATCTGCCAATTCTAAATCACCACCAGTGACAGCCTGTTGAAGCCGCTTACGATATACCTTTGAGGTAACATCTAGTGTAATGGTTTCTGCTTCTCGTTTGCCCAAACCAAATATATTCCTCAATTGATTTAATGCAGCAAGCTACATCCAAAACATACATATGTATTAATAACAGGAGGATTGTGTAGAATTTTAAAATAAACAAAGAGTTTTCAACGTAAGAACAAAGCTGAACAAGAGCAACCAGGCACTAGAAAACCACAAAAACACAACAAGCATGATTAATACAAGTGATGAAAAATATTTAATTATTTACCTTATGGAGGAAAATTATCTTGCCAACACCAAGCAATGAGATTCAGTCATCCATTGCTTGGTGTTTTAAAAGCATTTTACTATTTATCAAGTTTTTTAGACTTACAAATAATGATAAAGACAATGTTAAAATGAGATAAAGAAAAATATCAATTGTCATACAATTTTATTTTAATAGAGTTAATTTAATTTTATAGGTCAATTACAAATTATTTTAGGTCCTATTAGTTAACTAAGATTATAGTATTATATTTCATTTACAAGAGTCAATCCAAGAGCCTTCTAGCTCAACTAGCACCTCCTAGTGTTTACAACAAAGATATTCAGAATTCAAATACCCCCTCCTCCAACTATTGAATTATCCCCAAAAAAAAATTCATTATCAAGAGTCCGGGTTATTTTTATAGTTCAATAATTGAGCTTTCCTAAGTCAATTAGAACTAGGGTTAAGTCAGTTTTTTTTTTTTTAGGTAATCAATTTTAGTGCATAAAAAAGTACATTGTGTTCACAATGGTGAACCCTTTTGTGCTTAAAACAAATACAAGTAGCTCAAGAAGATATACAAACAGAAAGAAGACAAACAGAAATGGAAATACATTCTGTAGTTGATATAAGTTTGCTATATACTCCATAAAGACAGTTTACAATTTTTTTAATCTATAAAAATTCCATTGAAATTTCCCAATGGTTTGGTTTTGATTCTAGCTAATGTTAGGTACTAATTCCTAGGCTTTCTTGCTTGATGTCTATTCCAAGCAAGCCTAGGTGCTGATTTGTAAGGTTTTTTTTTTTTTGGGTTACTGTTCAACTTTGGTGTTGCATCCGTTTTGGTATTGTCCTGCATCACAATCTTAGTTATTAACCTAGAGGATTGGAGATGACTCTCCATTACCAAATGATAAGGGATCAACACCTATGAAAGCAACAATAGAAAGATCAATTGAAAGCAACAACAGAAAGATCAATTGGAAGCACCACCTATGACTTTTCTTATACAACAATTAGTACCTATCAAATTTTCAATACCATATAATTATGGAAGATTTGCCATGGACAGGTTAGGTGAGATTATAAATTATAATATTATGAAAAAGGTTAAAGTGCACACTCAGCTCAAAAACAGAAGATGTTCATTTTTAGCAAAATTTTCTCATTTGTTCACCTTATTCTCTTCTATGCGACCGCTAGACAAAGAATCTGAAACATAAGCTCTATAAAGCAACTTCAAGTCATCTATTATTCTGTCAGCATCAAAGTCGCCACCTAAGCCAAAGATACAATTTAATACCAGCTCAAGGATTTGGAATGTCGAAAACTCAGCTTTGAGCAGCTTTGGTAAACATCAATACAAAAGGTTCAGTTAGGATACCTACCTAGTAAAGAAACCGGGCCAAGCCCAAGGGCAAAGCGATCTGCATCTGGATGGTTCTTCAATGAGATAAGCAAACTATTGAAAGCTAGTATCTTGTCAAGCTCTTCCACAGCTTCTTTGACAACCTTGCTGGAAAACCTATTTTTTGTTAGATTATGCAAGTGATACACATCACAAACTAATAATGAATCAAAACTTCCAACAAGACTCAAATATACAGAACAAAGAATTTTCCATGACAAAGATATTTAGAACAAAAAGCATGTACAGAAGCAAAAACATTGAAAGAGGAAAAAAAGAGAGAGATTATTTA
The DNA here is from genome assembly GCA_032727855.1 of Quercus ilex subsp. ballota. Classification (NCBI taxonomy): domain Eukaryota; kingdom Viridiplantae; phylum Streptophyta; class Magnoliopsida; order Fagales; family Fagaceae; genus Quercus; species Quercus ilex. The sequence continues at coordinate 20,862,446 of CM064908.1, read as the reverse complement.
TCAAAAACAAAAATAGGGGAATAAGACCCCGCATTCAGGTGTATAAAGGAGTGATACACATGATTGAAGGATAATTTTCTACATCTAGATTACATAGAAGAGCATCCTGCCAAACATAATGTACTTATATAGGATAAGTGTCTGAGTTTGTGACACATGAAAACATCTATAACTGCATTTATTTCAAGTAGCAGTGACCATACACTGATCTTGTCCTGGACTTGAGTATTTTGAGCGCTGATGAAACATTTTTTTCCACCAGCCTTCTTGCTTGTTCCTTGAACAAGTCCATGGCAAGCTGCAATGAATAGAATTTATCACATATAGAAAAATTTCGAACCAGTTACGTATATTAAATTAAAAGAGTTGAGAAGGGAGGTACCTCATCAGAAAGTCGATATAAACGTTGTGCTTCTCTAAGGCTAACAAGCTGCTCCACGTCAATATCTAAAAGCAACATATAAGACTTTATTTACCATTCAGAGTTTATAAAAAGTAGGACAATTACTGGATGGTTATTCAGCCAAAATAGAAATGACCATTACTGGATTGCAAGTAGAGAAACTCATACTGAGATCATTCACCAAAATATTCAACTCTATGCATGTATTATACAAAGACCTTAGTGCATGATGTATTTACCTTGGCCAACTGATTTTAGCTTAGAAGCATACAACCGCTGGGCATTATCACGGATAGCAATCTCAACCTGACAGAAAAGATTATTGTTGCCCACTTAGTAAATTAATGAGAAAATGCATTAATTTACATTGATCAGTGTAAAATGAAACAGACTGCATCTTGCAAAAGAAAAAATATAGCGACAGACTATGAGAAACACAAGAAATTTGATCAGTGTCAACATTTGATAAACTGTGATGGAAGAAAAAATTCACATTGCAGAATGCACAGCACCATGATTGAAGTATATGTCAACAAAAGAGACCAAGATTGCCAATGAAATATAGCTCAAATGGAATTTCCTCCTATAATAATGGGCTGGAGAATTAAGGCTGCCTTGAACCAAAAACCCATTGGGTGCTTGTATTCCTTAGCCAAAAAAAACCCAATAGAGACCAAGATCTCAAGTTACTAGCTATCAAACTAGAGCTAAAGATCAATGACTAATTACCTGGGAATCAGTGACCTTGAAGACACGCTTCCAAGGTAAAAGGAAAGACGATGCTTCTCCAAACACAAGAGTTGAAACATAAATGAGCTTCTGAAATGCCTGCACTGGAGACATGCTAATAATGGTCAAGCTCCATATCTTTGACTTAAGTCCTTGAGATTAATATGTAATAATTAACAATAATAGCACATATGACCTACCCGACGCTGCTCTACATCACCGTCACGATCTCCAGTTTCAAGCCTTTGCCTAAAGAGTCGCCTACCAATCTGTAAGCCACAAACATTATTTCATTATGATTTGAAATTGATTTCACAACTTAAGCATTCTCAAACTTTTTGAGAGCATAAATACAGAGAACGCACAAAAGAAATACCTCCATATGCATGGCAGCTGCATCTGGATCATCAATGCCCAGAGCCTTTTTAAAGTTAATTATTGTGTCAGCCTCATCACCTTTGAGCTCTTCACTTCCTGGAGGAAGGACAGAAGACACGAACCTGAATGACAAAATTGATAGAGAATATTACCAAGAAAGTCAAACATAATAGTTGAATTACACAGTTTCGAATCTTATACCAAAATCATAGCACATCTCAAATACAAATAATCCCCACATAAAATTTGTAAAAGATTTCATTACTCCCCATATGTGCACAACTAAATCGTATCATTTGACTCACTGGCAATATATATCACAAAGCTCCGCATTAAATGCCTCATCTTGTTTGCTTACTCCGTACCTGAAAATTAAATAAGGAAGTCAGAAATTAAGTCAGAAAAATAAAATGTAGGCTCTTATACTTAAAACAAAATTGAGACTTGATCATAAGTCACTCTCACAACCCCCAAATGGTACCTCCCTCTTTCAGGAAGAGTAGCAGACCATAACAACAAATTTGCAGCAACACTTGGTCGTACCCAGTGCAAAAAGGTCCCACTTTAGTGGACTCTGGTACACTTGAAAAAAAAGACTCCATTTTCAACCCAAGGAGGCAGATAAATTGTGGCTCAGAATGCATTCTTGTGCAATACCCAGATGCAAAAAGAGTCATATACGGTATGGAAATAGTAGTTCCTTCGAATAAAAACATAAAAAATGATGTCCAGTCCAACATAACCTTCAAATACCACACATGACACGCCAAGCCCCATGAAACTCAAATCAGAATTTCACCACAGATTATATATTAAAGCTCTTCAACCAATAAATTAATATATATAAAAATAAAATATGGAAGGCTTTGACTTTCTGGTTGACTCTTTCTAATGTTGCAAAGTAAGCTTTTGAAATCCCATAATTTTCCACTTCCATTTTCACATCCTCATCATTATATTAATTTGATTTTTATTACATGTTAGTCAAAACCAATTAGAACTCATCGTTTTATTAGAATAAAGCAATTCACAGCAAAACAAACTCGTCTCCAAAATTCTAATTTACTTAGGCCACATATTTTCTTCAAATTCTCCAACTTTATTATTATTATTATTATTATTATTATTATTATTTAATTGCTATACATATATATACACACACACTAGCTATTAATCAAATTACAATGGAATGAATGAGTGTAAACAAGAAATTGAACTTACTTCTTGGCAATCCTTTCAATATCGTCCTTGTTCACAACCTTAGGATCGTCACATCCCGCCACGTAATTATGCAAATCCGCGGCAGCAACGTCCGGCACAGCCGCACTCACGGCATACGAGGCGGCAGCAGCAGCCGCGCCGAGGGCGGCGGCTCCGCCGACAGTGGCGACATTACCCTGAGCCTTACCGAAGCGAGAACCCAAGCCGTAGCCGGCGGCAATAGCTGCGCCGATTAACAAGGCGGAGGAAGCCAACCTGACAGGCGGCGAGAGGATGGCCACCAAAGGCTGAATCCCGGTGAGCTCTCTTTTGCCTCCGACGAAGACTATATTGCCCGTCGGAGTAGGAGGAGGAGGAGGCGATGACGTGGAAGGCGCGGATTGGTCGGCGGAAGAGTTGCGAGGGACTGAGACACGGAAACGGCGTCGTCTGTTGAGGTTGTTAGAGGTTCGGAGAGGGAGAGGGAGAGGGTTGAGGAAAGTGGAAGAAGAAGAAGAAGAAGAAGAAGAAGAAGGTGAAGCGGTTGTGAGAGTAAAGGGATTCATTGTGGGTTCCTCCCTCTGTCTCTGTGTGTGTGAGAATGGAACGACGTCGTTGGAAAGAAGGGGCTTTTTATAGGGTTTAACGATGGAAGAGGAAGAGAGGGACTGAGAAATAGAGAGAGTGAAAATTGTAGATAGGAAAAAGAAGAAGAGTAGGTAGAGATAGACTAGAGGGAATGGAGAGATTGGGATTCTATGCGTTGTGACTCGCCGCATAGACTATTCGAGTAGTGCTAATGGGCTTATTGCAAAATGTAGTGGGATTGGGCTTCTTTATACATGGGCTGTAAATGGGCCTATGCATGCCCTATGTTGGTGTGAAGGTTTCTCTTATGTTTCATGACAAACATCATTTAAGTTTATTGATTACCTCAAATAGATTACAGGAAATTTTGAGGAGACATGCATTGAGGCAGATACAAAAAGAGAAAGCTATTAAATATATTGATCCTCGAGAAGGAGTTTAGATAACTAAATTGTTCAACATACTAAATGCAATTCAGATCTACCGCTTGCTCAGATACCATAAAAAACTTGCACAGTGATAATCAACGTATATATAGACTGGCTCAAATACCACTGCAGTGGTGAGTCTAAAACTCATTGTTATAGCTTGGAACATACATCAGAGCCCACTTGCCACAATATACAGAAGAACTGTTATATATTCTAACCAACAAATAAAAGAACTTGCACAAATCCTCAATATTTTAATTTCAATACAAATCATCATTAAAACATCATAAACCACCCCTAAGTTTTAAAGATAACCACTGCTTATATATAAGCAAGTTGTACATCAAATACATTCTGAGATTTGTTTATCTCTAGAAATTCATACTGTCAATCAATATATCTATGAATCATTGAATTTACATAGAAGATCACAAAGTTTTAATGAAGTTCCCTAATCTACGAGAAAATCTACCATACCACTAACTAATCTACAGCAAAAAGATAATTAGACTAGCCCATCGCAAGTCCATTGCCACAGGTGTTGATTTACAGATACTTGCAGTATTTCAGATTGTCAAAAACAACCTAAACTAAAAAGAGGACCATTAGTGGTGCAGTCTGATAACACGGGATACCCTTTCAAAGAAGATAGGGCACATGCTTGTGCTGAAGAGAATGACCTCTCTCATCCATTCTGGTGCTACTCTCTCAAATGTCCCCAATGATGAGACACGGTACAACAGTTCTGCTTCCTCTCCAGCAGCTTTGTCTACCCATGTAAGACTGAATGAGTACCCTGTTATGATCAAGATTATAAAGTAGTGATCAACATGCAGTATTTGATCCATAAGATGCTTGAAGCCAAAACTTAGTTCTGCTAAGAATACCAATTAAGCAATATACCAGAGGCTTAATTAGACAATCAAACAAGCTTTTTCTGAGGTCTAATTGGACACAGGTACAATAAGATACTTTCAATACAACCATTCTATTTTGAACCCATATATATGTAATGCAAACATCCTTGATTAAATCGTTAGTCAAAATTTGTGTCAAACACTAGCAGTGTTTTTTTTTTAGTATTATACATTTGAGGAATGGCTGATATGGTGTCCAAAGACATCATTTTGTCCAAAGATCAATGGCAAAAGTAACTGATATGTTTTACAAAGTTAAAAACTTATATTTAATAATGTATTTTTTTAGTATAAGCAAAGTCAATTGTATTTAAGAAGTCCACTCTGTCAAACGCATTATCATGTCTTGGAATGCTTCCAGATAAAAGCGTTTATGCTACAATTTCATAGGAATATCTGGAGCATGTTTTACCTATATCCAGAAATTTTGGCTCTTTGTCTGTCACCACTCTTTTGGTGCCCAGGCAACAATAATTCATCAAATCAAGATAGAGGACTTCTTACACATCCTTATGAAACAAAATAATCCTCCCACCACAACATCTACTTAAGAGGGAACTTCTTGAATCAGAATATGGGTACTATAAAATGAATGGCCAAGCATTCAGTTAAAAGATGTTAGCTGGTTGCATCATATTAACATCAAAGAATCAAGAAATAAAAAGAAATATGTGTACATGTCAAGGAATTGAAACTATTATTCCAGATTGATGGCTTACCACTTGATTGGTGCAGGGCTGAAATAGACATTCCCTCAGTTTGAGTAACAGCAGATAGTTTCATGCCCACCAAGTACTCAACAAAAGCTTGAAACAAGCAGTTAACTGAGCCCCTTTCATTCATTCCACCACCTAAGAAACACTAAAACACAATAAACCAAAGATATGCCAAGTAAAATATCAGATATTTAATTTCCAACACCAACCTGATGTGTTAGCAGTTCTTCTACAGCATTCCGGCTGGATGATTACAAAAAACTGGTCAGAAGAAAAGCATAAAACTAATAGTTCCAGCTCAACACATGTAGGATTAACTTTTATACCTGATGAACATTTAAGAGAGCACCACTAGGCACAGTTTCTGTTAATAAATTTTTCTCTGATTCTTGTTGCACTTGCATGGCATCATCTTGACTCTCAGAACTAAAAAGCTTGCTACGTTTTCTGGTCATTATTCTGTATGGGCTGTTGGACACTGATCTTGTAACTCTAGGTGTATTCAGACGTCCATTGTCATTTCTGCCAACCCTTGAACTGCCAAAATTTCCCTCTAGTTGTAGTACACTGAGCTTCTCTACTTCTTCAGAAAGAGCTTTATCTGCGATATATTCATCCTCTCAATGATGATCAGAAATTGATCAAACAAAAAATAGGAATTGATTGGTCATGTAAAGACGCCTTTTTTTTAAAATTATAATTAATAAGTTTTATTGAGCTAAAGAGAAATGTGGCCCAAGTACACAGGAAGCATACAATAGATGCACCCATGCTTAAATGCTAGAATTACCATTATTACCAACTATTACAGTTGACAACAACAAACTTGTTTTTTGAAAGTCCCTCCAAACCAATATGTGGCAACTCAAATGAGCATCCATGAATACTTTTTAATCACATGACTTATTTAATTGTGATGTGACATGTTTAAATATTTTAACAAGTCGTGTGATTAAAATACATGTGGATGGCCTTATGAACTATTACATACAGAGGAAATTCCTCCAACTTGTTTTGGAGGATAACTTTTTCCTTACAAAAATCAATAGAAGATTCATATAGCATGAGAAAACACCAAGATTTCAAAGGCTAACACAGTCTTTTTTTCATCTTTTTAAGTCCTTTAAATGTAGTCACATCAAAGCAGTACTTATGTCCACAATATCAAATACATTAACCTGCTTAATTTTGGTGAAGTGCCAATAGAAGCTCTAAACTAAGTAGGGATGAAAAAAACACCATACATACAAACATATTTGTCATAACTTTTCTAACAAGAGAAGCATGATGAAACTCCAATCAATATAGATGATATGACTACAGCTTTCAAAACTAAGTTGCACCAATTTTTATTTAACAATATGATCTCTTTGCACTTAAAAAAAGTTTGAACTACAACTTGGTTCAGTTCAACTAGAAACACAAGCCAGCCCAACCCATTGAGTTAATTGGTTTAATTATCAAAACTATGTTCGCAATTACAAGAACAAGCACACAAAAATTTAGTTATTAAAGTAACAATGAAAACTATACTATAAATTCAAATGAGAAAGTTCAGGGGCCCAAGCAAAGGCAGAGAAAATGGGTGTGGGCCTGACTTTTCTGGAAATCTGGGCACTCATCATGAGCACAACTAAACTAGTGTCCACATTGAGTTATTTATCTTTCATTTACTATAATTACCTACCTTTCCATCATTAGCCATATCACAATAAATTAAGGAGTAAATGTTTTCCATCAATCAATCTGAAACAGACCTCACACACTTGCATTTATCCAGGTGGTCTAGTTCAGCTCCTTTTAGCTTTCAATCTAGTTCTAGGTTCAGAATACAAGAACCAGCCTAGCTGGTTCATTTAAAGCTGATGGTAAACCAAATATCTAGAATCAAGTTGCATCTCAACACGAATTTGAATGCAAATATTCCACATGGCACACAATAAAAACCATCTTTGCATTCTTTTAAAAAAAAAGTTATTCCATATTTTGACTTATGAATCATTTGAATTAACAAATTAATTGTTTCCTAGCACTTATCTAACAATGTTGATCATCTAGGCTGCCCACAATATCATGTGCAACAGATGATCCTCTGAAAACTCGTCTCCAATTTACCATAGTTAATCTTTTTCCTCTTGCACCAAACTTGGCACAAGTATTTGGGTTGTACTACATAAAGTGAAATTGACATCATGTTTCCTGTCTGCCCTAGATAATATATTCACTATAATTGCAGGGCTTACCATATTCTCAAAACCAGTCAATTATAACCTTAATGCATTAGTACCCAGACAATAAAAATGAAAAAAGGGAGAAATTCCTATTAAACTCATCTAGATTTGTCTAAGCTGAAACAATACTAAGAAACTCCATAATGCAGATGCTAAGTTGCTAACACATCAAACTAGTAAGCAAGTATAACCTTAATGCATGTTCTCAAAAACCAGTCAATTATAACCTTAATGGATGAATACCCAGACAAAACTTAATATCTATCTATGATAGTTTTCCACAGAAGCAAAGGAGAAATTCCTATTATACTCATCTAGGTTTGTCTAAGCTGAAAAATATTAAATCCATGACGTAGGTGCTAACACACCAAACTGGTAAGCTAGTATAAGAGATACAAGTAGCACCAAATAACCAAATCCATATGCCTTACTCTTCTGGCTCTCTTCCATTAAACGATTTTGGAATTCAGTAAATTGATCATCTTTGGCGGACCTGAAAACATAAGTGACATATGTCTCAGACTGTTATTATTAGGCATGCAAGATATATTTGAAATTGAATATGAGAAGACCGTGATTGTGAGTGCAAAATCAAATGTATGTATTATGTATAAATTAGAATGTCATATGGGGTTTTGACTTGTGCAACTGCTAATAGTTTAAATGCTGTAATATGTCTTCTTTATAGCAGCCCATTGCCCAAAAATCATGTTCAGCTTGTGGGTGTGTATATATATATATATATATATATTATTATTATTTTTAAGTAGCTTGTATATAAATATTCATCATGCGTTAATGAAAGAACTATCATGGTTCCAAATTTACAGTTATTTAATAACGCAAACAAGAAAGAATTTGAAAAACAATATTAAATACCAAAAGATTCAAGATTTATGGTCTGGTTTTGATGTGGGGCTTTCTTGGCACCTTTCATGGTTAGTTTAGTTTAGTTTAGTTTTTTTTTTTTGATAGATAATCAAAGAACTATTATTAATGAGTAAAAAATGAATAGTACAATTTGTTCATGATAATGAACAACAAGAAACAGATGAAACAAACAACAAAACAAAAAAGAGGGTAATCCGGAAGTTAATCTAAGGGAAAACATAAACTCAAAGAGAGGAGAAGAATCAGTAAAAACCCAACAACGAGACCACTCAAAAAGACTACACTGGCATAAAACTTTTAACTCATCCAACGTCTTCTCATTGTCCTCAAGTGAGCGACAATTTCGTTCCAAGCAAACAATCCACATAAAGCACCCTGGAATCAAATTCCAAATGTTCGAATTATGCTTTCCAAGCCACTGATGCCAACAAGATAACAATCCCGCCACTGATCCTGGCATAACCCAATGAATACCAAAAGCCTGAAGCATAAAAGTCCATAAGGTATGTGTAACAGGACAATGAAGAAGAAGGTTGTCCACCGACTCCCCATCACAACAACACATACAACACCGATTTGCCAAAGGGCGACCCCTAAGCATGAGATTATCCAAAGTGAGAATCCGATCATGAGCAGTTGTCCACAAAAAGAAAGCTACTCGCTTAGGAATCTTTGGTTTCCAAACACCCTTCCAAGGAAACAGAGAATTTAAAGTACCCCGAATCGCTTGGTAGTAAGACCGGGAGTCAAACTTACCATCACCTTTGAGCCCCAACAAAGAGTATCTCTCCTATCACCCCAAGGAATACGAGTTTGGATAAGCTGAAGTAGAGAATAAGATGCAGCTAGCTCCCAATCTTCAAAAACTCTATAAAACCTTAAATGACACACTCTAATACCCCCTTTTGGAATCCACAAAACCTCAAAGATGCAAGCATCCTTGGCAGCTGAACACACATAGAGCTTAGGATAGAGATCTTTTAGGGTATTATTGCCAATCCACCTATCATGCCAAAAGCGGATACGAGTGCTTTCACCCACTACAAAAGACAGATGCTTAGAAAAACTCTCACACCCTTCATGAATGCTTCTCCAAAGGCCACATCCATGAGTCCTCCTGCAAACTTTCGTACTCCACCCCCCTTGACCCTCACCATATTTTGTGGAGATAACTCTCCGCCAAAGGTGGGTAACTTCATGCCCATATCTGCACAGCCATTTCCCTAATAAAGCTTGATTAAACGACGCCACACTTCTTTAACTTAGAAAGATGCTGGTTCAGTTTTAATTAAGTTTACTGGAATAGGGCAATTCAGTATTTTCTAGATTTTCTGAAAGGGGCAGTCCTTAGCTGTATTAAAAAGACCCATGAGTCTTATTTTTTGTTTAAGAGCCATTTTCTATTTGGTCTAGAAGTTCTTAATTGCTATTCTTTATTATTAGTAATCCTAGTCTTTCTAGGATTAGGTTATTTAGGGGTCCTAGTCCTTCTAAGAAAGGATTTAGCAATAGCCTATATAAAGGATTCATTGTAGTCAAGAAGATTGATAGAGAGATTGATTTCAATAAAATTCTAGCAGCTTATTTAAGCTTTGCGGGTGTGATTGCCTAGTGTTTTAGCTTTCTTTATTTCATGTTCAATTCATTATTTTAATACTAAACAGCCATCAACACATTCAAGGTCTCATCAAGAATCTAGTTTAGTGCCGAATACCTAAAAATCCTACATCAAAATTGGTATTAAAACCCATTTAAGCTTTTTCCTGCATCATTTAAGCTCCACCAAAAGTTGAATAAATGGTGCTTCATATGAGGGGGGGAAATACATGAAGTAAAGCAAAAGGTTAGTGGAAAGTAGGAATGCATACCTAATCGAAGACACTTCACTTCTCAAGTCGCCAACCTGAGCACGCAACTGGTCATTTTCGTTTTTCAGGTGTTGTATCAGCTCCTCTGCAGCTGCAACAAGTGAGAAAATAAATGATGGAGCAGAATAAGCTTAAAGCTTGAGCGATAACTATAATTACGTTAATAGCAGTAGAGTGCAGTCCAATTGATGACACATATTACTAACTTCAATTAAGATTAAAAGGGCTCTCAACGCATAGGCAAAAGAAAAACCACACTTTATAGGGTTCTTTTACATCGAGTCAGCAGCAAACTATTCTATTAAATGAAAACCTCTAAGTGAGAAGAGAACAAAGAAGCCATGCATAGTTTTGTCCAAAGACTCATCAAATTAATCGAACTAAAGAAGCACACCACTAGAGAGTAGAGACACAGCTTCGAACAACCATGTCGATTAAGGAGGGCAATTCAAAGGTAGTTGGAACTTCAAGTTTTAACCCAGATAAGAGTAGAATAGCAAAGTAATTGGCATCTAAAGACAGCTCATAAAATTTTATTTTACCATTTCACAAACCAATTGGCACAGATGACCGAGAGACCACATACAATGTTCCAGAAAAACCTTACAAACATTGATCTTTGCAAGCATAAGTATAGGACCCAACTTGGGTCGGCATGTTTTTCAAATTTTCGTTACAAAGAACACAACTAAGGTGAGTTAATTTGAAACAAGAAAAAAAATCATAAAGAAAAAACAGTTCTTTAAGATTGGAACAAAAAAAGAGAGAGAGAGAGAGAGAGATAAAACACTGAAAGTATAAACCCAAAAAAATACATACCATTCACATAAGTCACAAATTTCACTTCTTGATCTTTATTTAGCTTATCCAATTCAGACCATTTTCTCTTCTGCCAAAAAACAAGAAGCATATATATGAAGAAAAAGAAAAGGAACAATATCAACTCCCAACTAAACAAGTTTGTCATTTTCTTTCTCAAGAACTAGTATTCTTTGCCGTAATCGCAAAATTTTCTCAGTGACCAAACACAGCATCATTGAAATATAATAATAATAATAATAAATAAATAAATATACACATTGTCACATTAACCTTGAGTTTAGTGTACTTATCGTAGAGCTTCGAATACAGAGCTTCCATCTGCAAAATAAGAATTACAGAATTTAGGTAAAAATAATATAAAATAAAAAAAGTAATCTTTTAGTTCACAGAGCAAAAGAAGAATTTCTGAATGTGGAGGAAGCAAACAACAAAATTTTCGGACGCCGAAAAATCCCATATACATTTGCAATTTAAAAACCGTAAGAAATGTTTGGGTGCCTGGAAAATTGAGGCGAATTCTCGAAATGGGAAGAAAGAAAACCCTAGAAATTAGAAGCTGAGTTGAGTGAGCGAACAAACCTTCGCCGTAGAAAAAGTTGCCTCTGTGTTTGTGTGACTGTGAGTCGAGAAAGCGCGGGAAAATGTGCTTTCAAAAGCGGAGAGAGAGAGAGAAAGAGAGAGAGAGAGAGAGAGAGAAAGGTTTCAGTTCCAGTTTCGGTGAGCAAAGAGAAGAGAGCGCTTTTTCAAGTTCGAATTCGAACTGGTCAATTGGATCCGGACCCGGATCCATATTTTCCTGAATTCGGATTTCTTTTTTACCCGGACCCATTAATTTAGCTAGCGTGATGTGCCACGTTGGAATGGAGCATATTTCACCTTCAGCTATCTGACACTGTTGACAGATTGATTGACTCTCCTCAACCAAAAGCATGGCAGCTCCCTCCTCACTGTCTCTCTCTCCAAACCCTACTACTACCTTCACCACCTCACCCAAACCCTCTTTCTCTCCTTCTTAGGCTGGTGGCATTTTCGCTTATGCCAGGAACACTGGCATGATTCCCACTAACTAATTCACCCTACAATTTCAGGTCACTCTCTGCGTTTTCGAATTGAAAATTTGCTCACTTTTCTGTGTCAATGTGAATGTGAATGTGTTTCGTATGTGTACCCCCGTAGTATCTGGGTGACTGCTAAAGCAGGGCATGTGAGTTTGAGGTACATCAACTAATATAGTAGTTAGTTAGTGTTGTTGTGAGTGCCTATTGAAAGAAAACTCTTATTATCAGCTCTCTCTTGAAGGGCATATGTAAATTTAATGGTGTGTGATGGTTGAGATATCAACATTTGTTTTTCTTACTAAGTTAGACCTTTCTTTTCCATGATTTATGTGCTCCAGGCTTGAGCCCATGGATGGGAATGGTTGGATTATTTCTTGTTGGTGAAAGCTATTTGTACTTGGTTTTCATTGCTTGGAGTAGGAAACATGAGTAGGTTTGAAAATGATCATTGGTGCTCTGTGCATGAGGAAGTTGTGAATTGTATGTTATTTTCAGGGTGTAGAATCTTCAATTGAAGTGATTGCCAAATGATTTATTAATACTGAATTTTTAGATTGAAATATCCAAGGAATATGTGGGATCTTATCGGATGTTGTAGTTTACTACTTCCCCCTGGCTCTTTTATGTCTTTGTCTGCTTATAATTTCACGAGTGAAATATTCTTTTTCTTACGCTTAAATTGTTTCGGACATGAAATGAGCTAAGAGATGAAGCAAAATATCTAGTTTTTGTTTTAGACCTATATATTAATCAATTCTAAACAAATTTTCTAATTAATGTCTATGTTTGGTCATGATATTATACTATTTTGAGTGAGATCTTATGCCTCTTTGCTGTTGTATTTTAGGTTCTCAATATTTAATTGTCTGTATGCCCAATCCAAGTATATATTATAAAAGGAACAAAAATCTATTTGCATGCATCAGATATATGAACTAATTTATTGTTTGTTTTTGGCTTTTAGAGCTTTTATAGGAGGTGCATTGCAGGAGGCTTTCAGTTGTACGGATGCTAATGGATCCTTTCTTCCAGATGTTTCAGATGAAAAGTTTGTGTGTTCCCATGTTTCTCTCTATAATAAAATGCCATTGTCGTATTTATCAAAAGAATAAAGGATTGTTGTCACTGAAACATAGCCACCTCTTTACGTTGTTATGCCTGTTTTCAGTAGGACTTTCAGTTAATGTGTGTTCTAACGTATCTTCAGAGATTAGTGTTGTTTTAAGTTTGGTATATCAACTTAGAAGCTTGTTTTGGTTTCATTTCCCTAAACACTCTTTGATCCCCTGCAAGAAAGGCACCAAGGAATCTTTGCATGTGAGATTTTGGTTGCTCCAAATTCGTTATATATCATTGTGCACTAGCAATTTCAAATTTCAATGAAGATTGTCAAATTGCTTTTCTTTTCTTTTTTTTTTTTAATTTTATAAAAAGGTTTATTCCCTATAAAAGTATAAATTATAAAGGCAAAAGGCAAGTCTTGAGTCATTTTATGATCTTGGTTTTTATCCATAGTTCAATTCTGCATTCAGAAAAGGAGAAAAGAACATAAATCCATAGGCCAATGCTATAGCTTTTAATAATCTCAGTCTTAGATATACATTTCATTTTCATCATTGGTGGAGGAAAGTTTTTCAGTCTAAGGGTTTGTTTAAATACCGCTTATTGCTGAAAACTGAAAATACTGTAGCAAAATAATTTTTAAATGTGTGAATAGTATCGTAGGATCCAGTTTTAAAATTGTTTTTGCTGAAAAAAAATACTTACGAGTCCCATAAATAGTGCACAGGACCCAGGACCCACTAAAAAAAACACATCCGCTGGAAAAGGCGCAAAACGTGCTTTCCAAACTCACACTAGGATTCACCACATTTAGAACACATTTTGGATAGCCATTAGATCAAAAGGATGATTGTCATCCATAATATGCTTCTGCAAACTTTCATTTAGGAATGGCTGTCAATGAAGCCTTCTGTCAACAACTAGAGGCCATTACATTCCCACTTCTATTCACTATTAGTGATTATGAAGTTTACACAGAATGCATACTCGTTAATTCTTACCAGATTGTCATAATTGCATGGTTCATAACCATTTCAACTAGTTCAAAGCTTACCAATGTTCAGGAAGTATTTCGATGTGATATAGGAAGGGTGGGGATTGGGCTTGGTAAGAACCAAAGATACTAGTGGAATGGACCGGAAACATTAGGGGCTTATCATGTGTAGTGTGCCTCTACAACAAGAGATTACCTTCACTACGAGGACTCTTAAGCTGTTGTGTGACCGAGTTTATCTTTTGACCACCCATCAGATAGTTGAGACTGCTTGTGTAAGCAAGATTTGTTCCTAGGAGGGCTTTCACTTAGACGGATGGTTTTTGTTGGTGTCTAGAAGACCACAAGCTGTGGCTGTTGGCCTTGTACTGTAAGCTAAGCTGTTCACCTTGTAGGATGGTTTTTCTTACCGTATGGAGCCGTCATCGCATATAAGGTAGCATGCGTCCAGGGGCATGTACTAAGAACAACATGTGGTCTAACCAACCCCAAGCCCTCCTTAGAGGGCTCACGACGATGTTCCTTTCCCCTTCCGGTCCATGTTCCATTTCTGGAACAATCACTACCTTCTTGTCTTATTGCATAAATACCGGATATCACCAAGAAAGATTTAGGGGTAAGCTATCCCTGGTGTACTGGTTTTTGAATAAAAATGCTACTTACCTAGTTGTCTATGATCAGCCATGTGGTTCTCAGCTTGTGTACGAGAGTTGGGATGATCATAATGTAAGGGAAAAAAAATTGTGTCCAGCTTAGTTCATTTTAGGTGCTAATAAGTTCTGTTTGTTTTGTACATTTTACCCCTACCATAAACATGACTTAAAGTCATGGCCTCATATTTCACGATAGTGCTTTGTTCTACTAGTGAAGACGAAGCTTGTGTGAAATTTGAGTCTTGCTAGTTACGGCCATTGCATGGCATTGACTTGCACCACACCTTGTTTGCAGTGTTATGGTAAATAGAGAAATGAGGTTTAGTTCGATAAAAAGAAAACCCAAACCACTTGGAAGGAAGCCACAAAACCACAAAGTGAATCCCCCAACCTCCTCAAAGCCTCCTCTACAGTCTGATTGTAAGAAATTTTATGTATCAAAAGGAAGGGATGTCTACTCACTATTGGACGTGTGACAACCTCACATCCCCAATAATTTGAGGGAAGTTACATGTGGGTGATTGTAAAATAATAACACACGTCTGTTATGAATATCTTACGCACACCACTTTTGTACATAAATCATAACTTGAAAGTGTATGTGTACAGTGTGTGTAAGAGATATTTCTCTTGTAAAATAATAGCACACATGTATGTTATGAATATCTTACACACAACACTTTTGCACATAAATCGTGACTTGAAAATGTATGTGTATCATGTGTAAAAGATATTTCCCTCATAAAATAACATTTAATCCATGGCAGTTGTATCCATGAAATCCTCAGTTGCGAGGGTCATGTCATTCTGCTAATTGATTGTCAATCCAAAATTACTTTAATTAGGTTGATGTTGGAAATGGGTCTTTCTACGTTTATTTAGTAAGACTGTTTTGTTCGAGATGAGCCTTTTAGGTTAGCAAGGGCTTCTTTGTTGTACCTAGCATAGAGCGTGACAAGGTCAATAGTTACAATAAACTTTGTAATGGTGAATGCTTGTAAGTCAAAAGGTTTGATTGGCAATGAACCGCTATTTGTATCGGGTTTATGGGCCTGCTGACCTATCTAAGCTTGGTTATGGGCTCATGATCATGGGTCCCTCACACACATGATCAATTTGTTTGTTCTTATTTCTTATATCTTATTTGGATAGAAAATTCCTCAATGTGAATTACATGGAGTATTTTTTTTGGCACTAAAAAATTAATGAAAAAAAAAAACAATTTCATAAAGATGCCATGGTTTTATGAGTCCCTCCTACTAAAATTCTTATCGTTATTCATTTGACATGTCTTTTAATATTCAAATAAGTTTAAACATAATTTACATGACTTTTTATTACTTTTAATTAGTTCATAATCACTCATTGCAAGAGCAAATTGAAACACTTTAAAAAGTTTTTTTTTTAAAAAATTCTTAAATTTTTTTAGAAGTCTAGGACATACTATTTGAAAACACCCCTGGGAGAATTATGTAACTTATCTAATCATTATAACTGAGTTTGCAATCTAACACAAATGGTGATAAGCCATAAAGGGTCGAATTCAAATCCTTCAATTACTGAAATATTAATCGGCTGTAAGGCCATTGCAAAAGAAGAATTAAATGATACCAGAAAGTGAATTGCGGGATGCCAAGTGGTTGGACTTGGATCTAGTTCTTTTTTTTTTTTTTTTTTGAGAAAATAGTTCATCTTGATGGGCATTTTAAGTCATTAGAGACTGTCAAGGTGTAGATCATTTTTGTCTATTGTCATTAATTAATGTTTTTTTTTTTTTTTTTTGAGAATGTCATTAATTAATGTTGACTAATCAGGTATATTAACTTGATTGGAATTAGACTAAGCGTGCATTTGGGAGTTGATTATTAGTTGGCTTATTGCTTCTTCTTTTTTGGGTCTTATTTGTGGTTCTTATATGACTATTTTCAAATGGCTTTTTTCTTTTGTCTATATAAAGTACATGGTAAGTTTTTATAAATTAAAGGCTATAAAAAGTAATTTTACAAGGAAAACCAACCCATAAATTAAACTCAAATAAACTTCTCACTCCCTCATTTCATTCTCTGAATTTATTTGCTATCTCTTTACAACCACTAACTATGATACTCCCTCTAAAATAATAACTTGGACGATAAATAATTGTTCAAAAACAATCAAGATAACAATGAAAGCAACAAATAAAATTTCAGTGAATAACCAAGATACTTGATGGCTTAGAGGCACATTAAAATCACTTTCTTCAAGATAATACTTTTCCCCACTCAAAGTTGCTAAAGGGTTACGGTTCTATGATCAAACTAAGCCAATAATTCTTTGTATTGGAACTTGAGAATTCTTGTGAATTTCTATTATGGTGAAAAATTATATAAAGTATTGAAAATGGAATAATAACTATTTATAGACAATGTGGTGTGGCACTTCAATAGGCACCTTTGTACGGTCACATTGGTTGATTCAACACTAAAGACAATTAAAAAGACCTTTACTATCGTTTGAGACAGCAAAATTGTTTTTCTACAAAATTTTGCAAAAAACCTTCCTTACAAAATTTTAACCAACTTATTTTCTAATTGGTATTACCACTGACATCAACTACAGACTAAATTCTTCATTTTTTTTCCATCCTAACCCACACCATCAGATAGAAAAACCAACAAGTGAAACTTAAACAAAAATAGATAAATAATCCAACCCATAATACCGAGCAAAACAATATACCCATCAACAATTTCTTGGGTCTTGGTACAAATCACCACCATGAGAATGAATTTTTTTTTTTTTTAAAGTCACAACTTTACAAAAAAAAAAAAAAAAAAAAAAAACAAGACCTAGATTAAAAGAACCCATAAATCCCACAGCCAAAAAAACCCACCATCTAATTTCAATCCTTAATCTCAAAACTAACTAAAAAAAGTTCAAAAAAATTCCAATGTCAATTTATTTTCTTTCGTGTTCCCAATGAAAAGTCGGAGAGAGAACTTACTGGGAAGTGATTGGGCTGACGGTGCAATTTGGAGATGCTAAGCAGTGGAGCCGGCAAAGGCGTAGCAGGGGTTGATAGATCGTTGGAGGAGAGAAACGCTGGCCGGTGGGTGGCGCAATGGTGGCTGGTTCGAGACCAAACTAGTGGTACTCTTCATCCACTTACTCATCCCTTATAAGGTGTGAAGAGGAAGTCTTTCTTTCCCATGTGGGACAACAAAATTGCCTAGATTACAACATGGTCTAGCCCTTGGCCTTAAAACAAAAATTGTCCCCACAATTATTATTTTTAAATGAGAGATGCTACGTCCACAACATTTTTATAACAAATCACAGGTGATTAGTTGTTATTGGTTCAAATTTGAATCTAACACTAAGATTACTTTTTTACCCCAACAATAACAACCAGTAACAACCTGCCACTTATGATTTGTCATAAAAATGTTGTGAACATATCATTTCTCTTTTTAAATATAAAACCGAAACCTCTAGAACTCCCACAATTTTTCACATCATCATTTTAATTTATAAAAAATTTTAATTTTTTAAACTAAACAATGAAAGAGTCTTAACAAGAATCTCTTATATATATATATATATATATATAACATCTCACTCCCCTCTCTCATCCGCTTCTCTCAAATCCTAAAACATCTCACGTAGCCTTTTTCATTCGCTTCTCTCAAACCCTTAGAAAACATACAAAGGCTGAAACTAAACACGTATTAAAGGATGTAATCTGCTATTCAAAATCATATTTTTCCTGGCAGATTCACCAATTTTGTCACTATCTCTTTGTAATTCTCTCTCTCTAATGATTTTGTTGGTGTAACTTTGAAGAACGAATTTAAAAGCGGTATCTTTTGTTTATCTATTTTTTATTGGGTTGCTTAATTGGTGACTAAACAACAATAAACATATACCTATTTGGCGGCTAAGCATCAAAGAATGATCATATCACATTACCTAGAATTGCCAGATCTCCTTTGATTCGTTTCATTATTGTTGGACAATTTTTGAATTTGCATAGGATTTAATGGACTTTGAAACTATGGGGACAATTTGAGAGGTAATTTTTTGTTTTGTTTTAATTATTCCAATCTTTTGTTAAATTTGATTGCAATAGTAAGTTTATAATTTAATCTCCATTATGAGTTCAAATTTAATTTTAATTTCATGTACCTGTTTAATAGTTATCGTCATTGAAAGTGTCAAAGTTTATCATTTTAGTACAAACTTACTATTGCAATCAAATTTAACAAAAGATTATGTTGGAAGCCTATATTATTTGCACCTTCAAAGTGTTCGACAATGTTTGAACCAATTTTTTCATCAATTAGGAGGAATTGGATAAAAAGAAACTTAGAAAAGCTTTCCATCCTTACTGAAATTGTCTCGCAATAATGACTATTTTTTTTTTTTTTTTATAATCTATAGGTTCTGAATCTTTTGATTTTTAATTTTATTGTCTTTTGAAAGTTTGACCATCTGAATTTCTTGAAGGTAACCTATCTTTCTCTTATATTTCTATATTTGGTAGTCATGTATATTTTGTTTTGTTTCAATAATTTCTAGGCAGTGCCAGTGAATTTTCTAATTTTTTTTATTCCTTTCGGAAGTTTTAACATCATAATTTTTTAGTTATTTTTTTGCAATATCTAAATTTGTTAGCTAGATGTTTTGCAACATGTTGCATGTTCAAGCAATGGTTTATTCATCAAATTGTAACTCAAAAAGATAAGAGCAATTCACGCAATAGTGTAGTTTCATAATCAATTTAAAATTTTATAAAATTATTTTAGTCTATTATAAATAGGTAAGTTCCCGTGCGTTGCACGGATTTCCGACTAATTTTTAAATATAAATAAACTACGTGAAGAGAAGAGGTAGCTTAATAGTAAAAAACTCTTACAAGTTACAACCCATAACACCGGTGGTTTTTTAACGTATACGGTTTTAAAGCATCTTCTAGCTCAACATTGCTCCCACATTAATTGCTTTTTGAGCTTCTTGCTTCTCATCATTGCTCCCACACTCGGCTGACCAAGAACTTCAGTTAAGAAATGAAACGAGATGAGAATCTCTGAAACTCTGAAATGTGAAGAAATGAAATGAGAAAAAGAAAAGTTAAAGCCAACGGTAATATCAAAGCTAGTGGGTCTAACTCAACATGTCTCTGCACATGGGTCCCACAATGCCATTGAAATTCAAGTTTGAAGTTTTGGAAACTAAAAAAAATTGTCCCCGGTTTCCATCACTCAAACTCAATTTTTTGAGTTTTGAGTGATGGAAACAACACTCAAAAAACTTTCCAAACAACTTTTTTTTTTTATGGTGTGAGTCCCACGTGTTTTGGATTATGGGTGATGAAACTGAGTTATATAACTTAGTTCCACCCAATCCAAACACCTTCTTAAGTTCTTATTTTTCTTGCTTGCAATTGTTTGAATATAGCCCTCGCATTTCAATCATCTCCCATGCGCTTCATTTTTAAACGTAATTGCTCTGTTTGTGGTGCAGAAAACAACAATTCACTTAGTATTTTCAACAATGTAGGCATTTTCTCACTTAAATTGGAGAGTAAAAGTTAATTTTTTTAATTTTTCCTATCTAGTTTTTTAAATACACTTTCCAACTAACGCTAT
Source organism: Quercus ilex subsp. ballota (assembly GCA_032727855.1). NCBI lineage: Eukaryota > Viridiplantae > Streptophyta > Magnoliopsida > Fagales > Fagaceae > Quercus > Quercus ilex. Next base: position 20,841,878 of record CM064908.1, on the reverse strand, counting down.
CCTATTTAAATACTTTTTCTTTTTTTTATTTAAATTCTCTATTTTAGATAGATTGTTGGACATGCATTTTAAGAGTCTACTCTCTTAAATAGAGAGAATTTTGGCTTTAGCTAAGCTGTTGGAGGTGTTCTAGCAAAATCCCAAACTTGTTGCTTCTTGTGTGTGAGAGAGAGAGAGAGAGAGAGAGAGAGAATGTCTTCCACAGACTACAGTTCACTTAGGTTTATAGCATTTGCTCACAGTACTAGTAGATCTGCCAAAGTCGGAGTCATGTAACAACTCAAGCCACAACTTGTGGGATTCATTATCACTGATAACTTGAACTAGCACTGTGACTGCGTGCATGTAGCCAATATAAAGAAGTATTTGTTTATCACTTTCACTTAAAGTGCCATTTTTCTCTTCAAATTACATTCAAAACCATACCATGTCATATTTGCAATTACTGTTAACTATGTCAATGGCCGGGCATTTTGAGGGCTTTTTTCCCCTATGAAAGTGAATATCAAATGAAAGCATTAAAAGACATAAGCATGTCTAATCTATGGGGCAATCTGATATTAACATTTTGGTTAGAATTCTAATCAATCAGTAAGAATGTGAGCCTGGTAAGTAAGCTTTTGAATGATGCTCCTATATGATTCTATATGTAAATGGTAAAGATTTGTGCTTCAAAAGAATAGAAATCAGGATCTTACCCCACTTCTAAATTCTTCACTAGAAATGGCACCGCACCACTTTTAGCAAAGCTGCCACTATCACTCAGAATGGCAAAGCTTTAATAGATTGCTCTGACAGGACCTCTTCCTTTTGGGGTCAGTGCTTGGACGAACAGCATTTGGAATTTAACATAAAAAAGGAACAATAAGAAAATTTTTATTTCGCTTTGTAATGAGTCTAATGACATACACTGATACATGTGGGATAGATTACACCATTACAAGGACAAAGAAGAAAAAAAATGTTTGGTAGTAAAATAAATCAGTTAAATTTTGTCAGATTTCAGAGGCCAAAGTAACACACTTTTTAATGGTTCATGAGCTTTTTAAGGCTGATAATGCTTCCTTGGTTGTAGCTGAGATAACGGCATCTGAAGCATTTGGCAAGTAATAATATTTTCCTGCAGAACCAGGATTTTGAATGAGTTTATGTTAGTCTGCACAGAATGAAGAACAATGAGTTTTCAAGTAAACCAACCTTGAGCGACTCTTGCAATTTCCTTGGCAAAACCAGTTGAAACAAACTTATTTTCTGTGTCAATGACAAGTAGAGACATCCCTGCTTTGTATATTTTCCCAGCCACTTCCAGAATCTCATCCTTTATTGAGCACGTAGAGATAATCGTTACCACTTAGGCCAAATTCATCACAAAATTCTTAGATTCAAATATGCAAAATTTGTAAGCACCTTACCTATTCTACACGAGATTTGCAAATGAAGCATTGGAAAGTTAATGGGTTTGACATGAAAGTTAATGGGTTTGCGGAAGCAGGGGACATTTGATATTAGCCTACTCTTTTGGATAATCAAGTATTCTCTACACAAGTTTTATGCAATCTCAGAATAGAAGGACCATTATCAGACAATGATATGAAGTTTGACCAAAACAACCTTCCAAGTAAGCCATCTATTAGCAGGTCCAACACTGTCATTACTAATGCCATGTGTCGAATTAAAGTATCAAAAAATTTACCTTCAACTCTTGTGATGAAGGTCTTGGGGCATCAGTAGCTGCGGCAGCTTCAGGGTCAGTGGATCTTTTCAGTGATATATTGGCTCTACCATCAGTAATTGCAACAATCATTATGCGGCCAACATCACCACTCTTCTCTGCATTCAGCCCAACCCTGACGGCCTAAGCAAAATTAAGGCAAACAAAAGGTCAGTTAACATTTAGGAACCATAGCTCTAACTACTGGGAGAGATTAGGGAATTGGAAATTATACTATGCAAAAAGTCAAGAAGCCAATGATAAAATTAAGTGAGAACTTAGAATTGGAGGTTCTTTTGCCATTAATTAGAGACAGAGAGAGGAAATATGTAAATACTGTGTGATAGAGAACAGGGACATGTCGGTCACTTTGGAATTACAAGGACAAAAATGGTTGAAGACAAGGGTGGAAGTCATTCACAATATTCTAGAAACAAGTTTCCTGATTTCCACTACAGAGATGCCTAACTAGAATTTACCATTATGGGGTAAAAAGAGGAACAAGATTGAAAAGTTTTTTCAAGATGCCTTTAGTCAAAAAGATACCAAATTCACATACCACAGAAAGGCCATGAGCCAGGGGAGAACCTCCCCCACATGGAAGTCTCTCAAGACGTTTCCTTGCCATTGCAATTGATCTAGAAGGAGGCAGGAGAACTTCAGCAGAATCTCCACGGAAAGGGATGATAGACACCTATTTAAAATCACAAGTTGATACATCATAAAGGTCAATATCATGGAAATTCAAAGAATCTTATTATGTATCTTTTTATGGTTTGCTAATTAGCTGAATGCTTAAGTACATAAATAAATTTTAGATGAAATAGTTGCAGGCAGGACATTGGCTTCAACAATATATTTATATTTCCATTCTGTAATGATTACTCTAGAAAAGGGATTTACGGTAGTCATGGTATACACAGCTGTTGTTATAATATGTTTATAATAAAATGGTATGTAAAATGGGATGCTATGTTGTATCCCTGGCTTTGACCATTCAAAATTACTTCCCCATCTTGTCCCATTTAAATATTCTATCATTCACTATACTGCTTTCCATGACTTGCATTTACACTATGATGTATATATACAAGAGCCCACTATTTGACTAGAATGTTATTTTGCTTCACTCTTGTTTCCTTTCAATTTTATTTTCGGCATGAACTATGTCAATGAACTGAAATCACCATCCTAACCAATTTCTCTTTAGTTCAATGCTGTTGTAGAACAGTAGAAGCCTCGCATCATATTTTGTTGTGTGTGAAGGCACGTTGACATCCTAGTTCCTTGAGCAATAACACAAGATTTATGAACCTAGCTTTTTGGCCTGTACCCACAGGAAGTTGTCACAAGAGGACATTCATTCTCTCTCTCTCTCTCTCTCTCTCTCTCTCAACACAACCCCGAACACCAAATCAATCAACCACCCCATGAGCCATTGCTAAAACCTCAACTCATTGCTCTCTGCATCCACTCTAGCTCCCACAGTTGAAGGCATACAATAATCTATGATGGTGCCACTCACTACCTGTGACTGTTTTGTGTTGTTCTTGAGTTTCTACCAAGTGAAGAATGTGCCCACCTAGTTTTCAATTTTCACACAATGGTCTACATTGCCATACCTACTCCATAGTCTCTATGCTTCTTAGCAACAACCATCTTTTGAATTGGTACCTCAGTAGCCCTTTGGATGGGTATTGGAGCAATATTACCTATTGATAAATCCTTTAGTCTGACATTATATACTTGGGATAAGTGTGCCCATATTTTGGTGACTCCCTAAACCAATACCAATCAAGTCCTTTGGAAACAACAAACATTGGTGATGCCAGTTATCACCATAACCAACAAAGACCAACACCAACTAATTGATGCCACATCCCATAAGCATTGTTCTATACTTGGGGATCCCACTCTTGAATGATATATACTGAGAACCTTCTCTTGAGAATACTTTATAATAAGCAAAGACTTTTAGAATTAAACAAATAATTATTTCTATACTTGCTAGTAGCTGATCACTGATTTACAAATTCTTTAAAGTAATTTATTATTAGTGCAAAGCAATCACAACTTTAAAGTTTCCTTTTCTTCATAACTTTACATCTGTGTTTAAATTTTTTGGAAAAAAGAAAAAGGGACTCCTATGCAGTATTTACATGTCAATTATTTCATAGTTTAAACTCTGTTCATCCCTTTACCAAATAAGGAAAATCTTATCAAGAAACTAGAGTCATAAAAAAAATCTAGGTTTAAGTGTACAGAAAATTTTACTTTAAAAAAAAAAACAAAAACAAATGAGAAGCCTTTAATTTATGCAACCATGAAAGTTCATAAATTTTGTTTCCCATTTCAAGTCACCTGATCCCTGCTTGTATAACTTTCTGCAAGTAGCTTAAGTGCTGCACCTTTTGCATTCTGCATTCTATTCAGAGCCATGCTTCCACTTGCATCAACCAAAAATATAACCTGCCATAATTTTTTTTAAAAATTCAACACAAAAAAAGATTATGAGTGTTCACAGTAGAAAATTTTAAATCAATCATCATTAATAGTTGAGACTATCTGTAAAGAAGGTCCAATATTCTGAAATTGAACCGGACTCTTTCAGTATGATATACTAATACCAAAAGTGATACGAAACAGTTTCAATTCTTTCAAAAAATTGAAGGACAAACAAATGACACAAGACTACAATTTTACTACCAATGCTCCTGCTTTTCGTGCCATTCTCTTTGCCCTCATATCAGTTTTCTCCACAAAAACTTTCCTATTGCTTTGAGTGTTCTTCTCCCTACGCAACTTCTGATATGGTGCAGCTGCTCTAAGGGTTGCATCAACGGCTAATCTCTTTACAGGGCCCTGTGAAAGAATAAGAAGCTTGTTTAGAAAAGATGGACGAGTAGAGGAAAATTTCATTGAAAAACACAATTTAAGATTTTTGAGACTCTACAAAGGACTGAAAATTGAATGCTTATTTTTGAAATTTCAAACACACAAAACGAGAATAGGTTGAAAATGGCATAAAAAGCAAAGAGTAGATGTTATGTCCCTGTCAGCAAAAAAAAAAAAAGTGTGTGGGAGGGAGCGCCAACCTTTGGGAGCATTGGCTTTATATATCGGCCTCTATCCTCAGAAAATATGACATTCTTTGCTCTCCCAGCCTTCCCCCGGCGTCTCTGTGCTTGTTGTGCAAAGAAGAGAAGTTTCTCATCCACTAAACCCCCTTCTGCATCAAAGATAAACTCTTCTGGTATTTGCTCCTGCTCCTGTTCATTTTCTTCATCATTTTCATCCTGCTTATAAAGAGCTTCATGTTAAAAACAAACCTATACTTCACTTTCAAACAATTTTGGAATACAAGACAAAGGGAAAGAGATTGAATTTAGGAGTATGGTAAAGTTAACTTAGCAATAATCAGCCAAAAAAAAGGCAAACCCTAATTTTTTATTTAATAAACCTCTTGTTCGTCCTCCTCATTCTGCTCCTGCTCAGATTCTTGATTTTGTGGAGGGGGTGGCGGGGGTGGAGGCTGCTGATTTTGCTGTTCTGGTGGATTCTCATTGATGATTGAACGAGGAAGAATGACCAATTCTACCTGTGTTAGATAATTATTAGAAAAGAAAGTTTGTGCATGTTACTATGATGTAGATATGAAAAATCGAAACTGTTATGCAGTTTACTTTAATGCAAATTATTTAAGGGAAATGCTTTAGGCCCTTGTTTGCCAGTCTCAAAATAGGATTCCAACTGTATTATTCCTTATGCCCTATCATGTTTCTTTTTCTTCATTCTGTAGATGCAACAAAATGACCAGAGGAAGACACAGCTATTCTACAAAGAACAGAGACAAATTCATCTACCATTAACAGCAGTCTAGAGTAAAATACTATGCATAAAGAATTGCAAGGGAAACAAAGGTTGACATTGACGTGCCCAGATTGTAATATGGGTCTCACAAGAATTTAAAGCTCAGGTTTGAGCGTTTTACATTCAAATGATGATAACGATATGCAACATATGATTTCCATTTGTTCTAAATGTTTGTTATTGTTTTGCCCATTTCAGCAAACTAACTAGCAGATTAGCAACAACACTAAAGCTATTATCTATCTTTCACAGCTCTCCAGAACTCACACTAGCCCTTTTTTCCCATGTTTTTTGTGAAGTACACAATCTTAGAAATTATACTTTATTTATTTATTTTAATTCCAAATTCACCACTGAAGCTGGTTATAATTTTGAATGAAAAACCAGTGATTAGGTCGTAGTAAGACTACCGATGTAGCCCCAATATCTGGATAACTCCTAAAAGAGATTGTTGTCTTTATTAGAGATAGTTTTAAAGTCTTCCAGCTAAAGGTATGTGTCCAAGTTACACCTGACGACAACTGCAATTTGCAAAGGACTCAGCTTCGTAATGGCTCCAGAATTTGTTTTCGGCAAGCTTAGTGATAGAAAATGTATGGTGACCAGAATTTGGTTGTAGCACTAAAAATTCTGTACCAGATAAAAAAGGTTGAAATTGCTAAAAAAATTTACTTCTGTAATTCTTTAAATGGACCAAAATCATTAGTCAACACATCTCAGAATTTGCTCTAACGTTTTCCCTGCCTTGAATTGATGGAGAAATCCAAATTTATTTCATAACTTTTTAATCTTTCCATAGGCAAAGCCTATACTTAATCCTCTATCCCCATTATGAAGCCACTGTAAAATTCAGAATTAAGACCATTCAGAATCTTTTTTTTTTTCTCTAAAACTTTTAGGACCTTCCTGATGTCCGATATTATCATCATATCTCCCTATTGCATAAACCAGCTCTACATACTTAATATGGTTTTCCATTTCATCTATTCATGTCCCACCAAAAATTAAGTCTAGCAATTTATATCTTGGCTGACACAAACTACTGACCTACATTTTGATGTGTAAGTTGAGACAAAGTGGATGCTTAATGTTGCAGGCCAGAATAATTGACACTTGTATTGTCGCTTGTAGTAATAATAGCTCAAGATCTTAGTAAAGGAGTTTTGGTAGAGACTGAGCATATGAGCATAAGTGCATTAAAAAAGGCATGCTTTGTTTTCTTTGATAAATAAAAAGTACAAGATATGTGCTAAAAACTTCATGATTTTTTTTTTTTTTTTTTGAGAATAAAATAACTTTGTGATTTAATAAAACACAACTGGGCAAAGATTAATAGAGATTTCAATAACAAATGTCCAGTGCTACCATACATGATATGTAGATGAAAAGAAAAACATGAAGGCAGGAACTATCAAGTTATATCATTTCCCAAAGAAAACAAACAAACAGAAAGGAAAAGAGTTTTAAGGCCACCACTCATCAAGGTTGAGAAATTACTATAGCACATATGTTCCAGTGAAAAGATCCAAAAAAAATCCAAAGCCACTGTTGCATGCACATAACTTAAGATAGAAAATCATGTTTGTTATGTTTTCAGAAGAATACTTAACAGCTTTTTTCAGGTCGTCGACATTGACTTTTTCTCGTCCCTCTAGTGCAGCTAAGCATTTTGCAACACGGGCAGCATATAGCTCAGCTCTGTGTCCCTGTAATGAAAAAACACTCATTTAATAGATATGTAATTGTGGTCCAGATTACAGAATCAGTTCAGTATGCAAAGGCTAATATTCATGCACATCCATATATAGGTATGCATCTACACACGTGTAGACACCACATTTTGTACCCCTTACGACTCAACATGTGCATGCACACACACACACAATGGTATCATGATTAAGAAGAGGTAAAAAATGTGCTTTCTAAACAATGGTATTATGTTTTGTTGTAACCATTATAATCAGCACCCTTGAATGTTGAGACATATTTTTCTAAATGTTTGCCAATGAGCTCTAGCTCAATTGGAAAATTTTTATTAAAAAAAAAAAAGAAAAAAACCTTTTTTCTACATATATATACATATGTGTGTGTATTTATTTTTAATCACTGTGACACCTTTAACTAAAACCAATGCCAATGTTTTACAAAACTTTTAAGTCAAAAGGCAGGTGATCCATGTCTCCCACAACATCCATTGGTACATGAAATCCCCTGTTGTCAGTCCCTCCATTCAACATCTAATCGTGAACACTGCACACCATGGAATACCCCCAAGTATAGGAAAAAATGCTCACAATTTCCTCTATATTGCACTATGGAAAGCCAAACTACAATAGAATATTGTTAGAGTTGGATCTTTTTAGAAGAGTTGATTGATTGCTAGTACTTAGTAGTGAGATTTGGGATAATGTGCAGTATTGATCTACTCTGCTATTTATGCAAAGACAAAACTAGTGCTACCATTGTGACCAAAAGACTAATGGCAGCACTATGAGCCCAAATGGTGCTACAAAAAAGAAGAAAATCAGCTTGAATTCAGGCATTATTTAATTTAATTGGGTATCGGTCACAGAGCTTAGTAAAACCAGCTTCCTCCTCAATATGGATGATCCTGAATGCAAGTCTTCAAGTCTATTAGCAGCTCAAATTGAGTAGGATGCAAGATTGACATTTGGGCTTGACTTAATTTTATTTTGTCAAAGGAAGTGAATGAAAACCATGAAAAATTTACAAAAATTAAGAAAGGGTTTTACAGTCAGAACCTGGCAACCACCTCGAAGAGCTTCCATTACAATGTACTTCAATTGTTCTCTGCTGATAGTAACATCCTTCAGATACTCTCTTGCCAAAATAATCTGCAATGTGTAAATAAGTACATAAATCAATTTGTTGTTTAATAAAAGAACTCACCTATAAACTGTCAACATTATATATTCCATAACAACAAAAAATAAAACATCTAATAAACATCAGGATAATAGAAAGCTTTGAAATTAAATTATATTCCTGGAAAAACTATGGGTAAATATGTTATGAACATTTATATAATTATATCAGAGTCATCAAATTGTTCAAGTAAACTAAGCACCATGGTTATCAGAAAATAAAGTTAAAAAACGTCTTTATTATATGTGAGAAAAACTTTCTCCTTGAACTGCTGATGTCCAAGTCCAATCAAAAAAGAGGAATTTGTCTTACAAAAGAGAGACATCAAAGCCATTTAACTATCCTTTTTTAATGTCCAAGTAATACCGAACAAAAATTTTATCATCCTTCCAACATATATAAGTGATGATAAAATATAAGATAATTGTTCTGGAATCTGTACTATTTTTGCTTTTCCTTCCCACAACAAAACACCGTGTTCTTATGATGGTGATGGGCAGAACCCCTCCCTGTTCTCTGATTTATTTTATTGCATACTTGCCTGAGTTTTTGCCAATTCTGTTTCTTCCTCAACCATTTTGAACACTTCATTACTACGCTCCTGAAATTGTGTTGCAATTCCAACAGCTGCAACACGATCTTCAAAACTCATTGGAAGATCTGCACTGCAGAAGAAGTGTATCATTAGTAGAAACAGAAAGAGAATCAAGGATAGCTAACTTATTCAATAAGCTAATTACAAGGTTTGTACCTCAAATTAATTGCAATACGATCTAGCAAGTGCTCACGTACAGCACCCTCTTCTGGATTGTAAGTAGCAATAAGGAGTGGCTTGCATGGGTGCCTAAAGCTGATTCCCTCCCTTTCCACGATATTAACTCCTTCAGTTAATACATTAAGTAGCAAATTACTAATACCCTCATCCAACAGATTTATTTCATCAACATATAGAACGCCTCTATGAGCTTCAGCAAGAAGGCCTGGCTGGAAAATGGTTGATCCTGTTTTCACAGATTCCTCAACATCAACAGATCCAATGAGTCTGTCTTCTGTGACTCCAAGTGGAATCTGTGTCACGAATTATCTAAGGTGATTTGGCAATGAATATAATCTAAATATGCATGCCTTCTCTCATGAAAAGTACCTGAACAAAAGGAGATCTGACTATTTGAGTCTTAACATTACCAGCAGAATCATATTCTACACGTTCACTTAGGCCATCTTCCCACCTTCAAAAAATTTCAACAGTCACTATTTTGAAAGGAATAAATGTTCATTACCGTCATCACATCATATAGAAGAAAATAAACACAGGAAACATTATTAGGTCAAAATGTTTTTTTTTTAAATAAGTCAAATAATTTTATTCAGAAAATAAACGAAAAAAGGTACATAATACATGTCCTAACCTGGTCTTGAAATTTACTTTTTGAAGTTCAAGCTATCTAAGAATTCTATAAAAAAAAAATTTAAAAAAAAAAAAAAAAAAACCATGAGGGAATATTTCCTAAAACAAACTTCCAAATGTTATCATATTTAAATAAGTTTAACCTGAAGAATAATAGCATTTCAACATCTTATCTTAATGCCACGACTCTTTTTACAACTTTACTTGCTTCTCAACTGAAATATGACCACAGAAGTGCACATATTTTATAAAAACACTCTTCCATTTTTCTTGATAATTGGGTCACTACAAAACTTTGTAGCTAAATGGGGAAGGCTAACAAATGTGTAACCTTACTCTTCCGGGCAGGCAGGATCTCCATTTGCTATTGAACCAACAACTACATCAATTGGTGGCAAAATTGCATGTAACCCACGTGCCATTACTGTCTTAGCTGTTCCTCGCTTTCCAGATATAGCAATGCCTCCAATCTCACGGTCAGTTGCTCCAAGCAAAAGAGCAGTTTTTATAGCATCCTGTAAAAATAATTAATTTCACAAAAGTCAAAAAACAATGTAACTATGTAAGTAACCAACAATAGTTTTTTTTTTTTTTGGATCACAGGTTAACTGATTAAGAAAACTTGTACAGAAGTACCTAGCCAAGTACTTCCCAAACAGAAATGACTTGAAAATTTTTAAGACATGCTGACATAAATTCCCAAGCCTGTACAGAAGTATTTTACAATGCACAAAATAATCAGTGTTAGCCCATCCTCTCCAGATAAAGGCCAAGTCTTCAATTGAAGCATGAATCCTATCCTTTAACATCTCTCTACTAATGTTATATTGTCATTTTTTTTCTCTTTTACACATATTACCATCTTAGCGCCTATGTATTTACAGTTAGATTACATTGAAGGCCTCATGAAACAACAACAACAACACAGCCTTAGTCCTAAATGCCTCAAAATTATGTTTTTTCACTTAAAATTGTAACTTCATCAACCAACATTACCGCACATGCTAATAAAGCACATGAGTTATTCTCATCCTAATAGATCCAAAAGGATGAAGCTCAAAGTCAAAGGCTAAATTAAATTTACCTGAAAGTAAAAAGCTTGTGTTTGCCCACTAAAATCATAGTACTAGTTAGTGGTTACCAAACCACATAAGCAGCATATGATTAGTTACCAAACCACATGGACAGCAAGTAAGCGCAGGAAAACGAAATTATACAAATCATAACATTATAACTGAGCTCGGCTTCAGATTTTCAATGTTAGCAATGAGTAATAGAAATAAATGCCTCTTGATAATATACACATATATCATATACACACATGATATTTAGCATACATGGTTACAATTGAATTTGGTAATAAAATTACCAGTTTATGACTTTTTTTTTTTTAAAAAAAAATTCGATAGTTGGGGGAGGGGGCACTGAACCTTGGATGGCTTCGTGCTCTTGGCATTTCATAATTTGCAAAATACCATGTGGCACTTTGTTTTCTCATGTGGTGTAATCAGAGAGAGTGTGTAATTTCAGGCCTGAGCAATTCATATAATTAAACCCCACCTTCAGTACCGTAAAAAGAACAAAATGTCAAACCCATTAACTAATCCAATGAAACATAACAAACTAACAAACCCCATTTCCAAAAGAGAAACTAAATAAAACCCACTTACAGTTCCAACCACAAAAGACCAAAAAAATGGAACCTTTACAAAAAAAAAAAAAAACCCATTAACCAATTCATTCACAAACACAAAATTAAAAAACCCAAAACACCATTTTCAAAAGGCACAAACACATAGAGAGAAGAAAAAGGTTAGTACTTGGCCAACAACAGCAGCAAGAGGAAAGTAGACCCTTCCAGAAGGAGTAGGAGTATTGGAATCGGGCTTATCAGCAGTGAGTACAGCACCATTGCCAGAATCAACAGCTGCTTCTGCACGCACAACGCGATACCGAGGACTCCGAAGCCGTCTAATTGGGCTCAAAGAAAAAGAAGAAGAAGCAAAGGAGAAAGGAGAGAGAAGAAGAGGGTGTGATTTGAAACTGAATGAGACAACTACTGTAGAAGAAGAAGAAGAAGAAGAAGATTGAAGCTGAGAAATATATGGAGTAGGAGCTGAGCTTGAGACCCTTATTGCCATTGGAAATTTTGGAAATTTGGCAAATACAGTGAGAAACAGAGAGTGAGAGAGAGAGAGAGATGATGATGAGCTGAGCTCCTTCTTATCCGTTACTCTTTCTGAATTCAGTCTGTTATACGTTGTTCTGATTTCTTTGGATGGCCACTGCTACTCTGAATGCACGCGCTGTTAACTGCGCGTGGACTCATTTTGGGGCCAAGCCACTAAAGTTTGTGTATGCGGGTCGGGTTTGGTCAGATTGCTTGCCACCTCGGTATTGGGTCTTGGAAACATAGACCCGCTATTGACTGGCTCAACACTGGTCATTGACTAGAAAGCCCTTAAATTTTGACATTTGGATCGGTTGAAGTTGTCATCCTCCCCATTGATGGTGGCACATGGCGGAGATCTCGCCAAATATAGTGAGATCTTCATTTCATATGGAAAAGATTTGAACAATGAAGAGCAGTGAGCCAGTGACATATCCAAGAAGGACGACAATAGCAAAGAATGGCGTGTTGGTTGGAGTTGATTTTTTTTTTTTTTTTTTTTTTTTTTAAAGAGAGGAGAACCACCACTCAGATTGATGTTAATCGTTTTGGATGCTCTGCACCCGACATTGATTGCCGCACTACACGAATTGAGCGTTTTTTGATTCGAATGACTTTGGATAAGGCATTTTTGTTGGGTTCAAGTATGACTTGGACAATCCTAAATGTTAATGTCTTATTGAAATCCTAATAATTTTTAATTGGATGAATAGTTTAAATTTTACCATGCCATTAATATATTAAATGAATATAAAAATAGTGGTGAAGACCCCCTAACTGTATAAATATTGTTCAGTTTGGGACCCATATCCCTCACAGTTTTGGTGACAATGTGCTTCCCTAGGCGACGTGGAATTCCATAGAATACAAGACCCCCTTTTGGGTCACTACAATAAATAAAAAGAGGGTCATTCCTTATAACACATTGCTTCCCTTTAATGTGTAGAAGCCTTTTCCCCCACTGCTATATGCTTTGGGAGAGAACAAAACCATGAAAAATATGTGCCCCAAAACAGACAATATCTAGTTACACTCCATGTGAGGTCATTTGAAATGACATGTTTTACTGATCATAAACTTGCAATTAATAATCAAATGATTATAAATTTTTTGTTATTTTTGTAATTGGGATACATCATTTTTTGATTATTTATTTATTTATTTTCATTGAACCTCTACATTTGAAAAAATTAATCTAGCTTGTATTAATAATTAGTACATTATAGCAATACAGTCTTTCATATTTAAGGGCATGTTCCGCAAATAAACTCTAGATAAATCTCTATTCAACTTCGACCCCATCAACTCCATGCAAAATTATTACCAAAGGAGACACGAGTGATTTTTGGGGGGATATTCACACCCCAGGATTTACAATGAGTGAATCCCGCTGGGAGTATATGCAAGATCCATTTCTCTTCCTGATTTTATTCGAAGTACCTATGCTCATTACTGACTGATCATTGGTAATAATTCCATGTAAAACCCATGATTTGAAAACAAATGGTTAAAAATCAATAATTTACCACCACATTCATATGAGACTATTACATAGTAGTCATTAAATAGATTCTTTTAGTTCTTTTTACTTCTCTGTTCCTTCGTGATGATGAAATTCTTGAAAACCATAATCCAACAAGCCCACCTCCATTTTCAACACATCATGCCTACACATCAGACCTCAGTGTAACCCAGGTTGACACGACTAGCTTTGAATGACATTTTATCAAGAAGGAATTAATAAGAGAAAATTGTGCTCTGTGTTAGACCTGTAAAACAATATCAAAACCATTTAAAAAAGAAAAGGCATTACTAAAATTTCAACTACCATCCTCACGTCCTAGTCCAAAAATGAAGAATTTTTTTAAAAAAATGAAGATTTTTTTAACAAGCTTGGAAGACAGGTATTCATTTTCTGAGAATAATCTAAAGCTTCTAAACTGAAGCACTATAATGATTGATGTTGCTGGGTAAGAACAAGAATATCCAGTAATTGATCAGAAATATATAACATCCTTAAATGAACTAATTCTATCTTTACCTTTAATTTTTTTTTTTTTTTCCCAATCAATTGTTAGCCTCAAATTTGAACTAAAACTAAACCAAGTCACTCTTCCAAGTCAGTATTTACCAAAACCCCTCCCAACAAGATAAAGAATGTTAAAAATGTCCTAGGATTTGAATGTAACAATTTTGGACAATACCCATCAGGAATAACTTAGGGCCGAACAGGATACCCAGCATCTGGTGGTGGCACCCGGCCTTTTAGGCCTTCTTTGACTTAATATCATTGATAGCTCTTTTCTGAAGATCACTGAAAACCTGCAAAGATAAAATTTGAGTATCTTATATGTCTCTATAAAAAGCAAAACCCGATAGATTCGTAGTATCAAAGATGGTATTTCCACATTTTAAACGACCTGGAAAACAACAAATACGAATACTTTCTAAGATATAACCCCAAAATGAAAATCCTGAAATAAAATTTTTTTTAAATAAAATTAAAAAAAAAAAAAAAGGTAAAGGAGAAATATCAAGAAAATAGAATGTAATCTTGGGATTAGGTACAAAAGATACCTTTTACATATATTTTCAAGAGCACAGGGTGATTTTTGGAGATGATAATCTGGGCTAAATGTGATGTCACTTAATTTACAAAAAATACCTTTTACATATATTTCCAAGGGCACAGGAATTTTTGGAGATGATAATCTGGGCTAAATGTGATGTCACTTAACTAAATAGTCTGTATAAGTAACCATAGAAAATCACAAAATTTAGAGGCCATATGCCACAAAACAAAAACCACCTAAAAACATATATATTTTATGAGTATGAAACTCACACACCCCATAGGACTTGAACCCAACAGCCCACTCTAATGAGGGTGAAGGTGCACAGAACCTTAAGATGTCACAAAACAAAAACCACCTAACCACATATATTTTGATGGGTAAGCAACTCACACTCCATGGGACTTTAGCCCATAACCTCAACCAAGAAACCATTCTCATGAAGGCGGAGGTGCACATTTCTAAAGATGTTTTTTCTTATGAATTTTATAGTAAAACACTGCATACTGGATTCTGTACAATAAACATAAACAGCCTTTATTGTTATTATTATTTTTGTTGTTATTATATTATTATTTTATAACCTTTCTGGTGTATCAATGGATTGGAACAGAAACTCTTTAGCATCAAATGACATACCTAAAACAAACTTGCTTGTAAATATTATAATGTTTCTATTTCTTGAGCAGAATATTAACTTTTTCAAGGAGTGAACTATATACCTCTCCTTCCTTTCTAAAGCAGATTCATTTCCCCACTTGTAATGGTTTTCAATGGACTGCTTTGCTGCCCCACAACCTTCTGCTTGGTTACACTGCTTTGCCCGCTAGCATATTCAATGTTACTTTTCCTAGAACAAAGAGTTCTTCTTAGTTGAAGACCTCTAGCTATCTGCAGTTGAATCGTCTGAAACTCTCTCTAGCTATCTGCAGTTGAATCTTTTGAAACCTGCTCATAATTATCCATCCCTTCACTGTTTTTATCCAATGGATATCTCAATAAATAACAAGCATCCCTCTTTACAAAAGAAAAAATGAAACTGAGTCCAAATATGTAGAGGTATTCCCCACTGAATACCAAGAGAATTCAATTGCAAGCAATCTGCAAACAAATTATCAAATCAGAAACCTTTTTTTTTTTTTTTTTTTTTTTATCAAATCAGAAACATTAATTGCATAAAACAATATAAGTATTTATTAATATCCCATAAAATAAATAAAAAATCAATCTAATTGCTTCTGGTTCTAGAAGAGAATTTTTAGACAATTATTAAAAAATTACCACCACCACCACCACCCCTTCTCTCTCTCCTTTTTCTTTAAATCAAAACTCACTGTTAAAGATGAGATGGCTTATTTTGTCAGCATCAAGCAGTGTCTATGAACTGCTGAATACCATAAGACTCAACTAGTACAATACATACAATAAAGAAAACATCTAAACGGCATGTTAAAGACGTGAATTTCTACTTCCCAAGCCCTATAAAATATAAAATCTCCTAGTATTTGCTTGGAGAAAACTTTTGAAGTTAAGGGATGAAACCATCCCTTTTATCAAGCATTCAATTGGGGAAGGTAGTTCTGTGTTCCTCTGGCATTCAGATGGACCTTTTATCCCAAGTATGGGTATAAGGTGATTATGATACACACAAGAAAAACATTAGTTCTTTTCATGCTAAAGTGGCTACTATCAAACAAGGAGCCTGTTGGAAATGTAACAAAGCAAGGACAGAAGATCTTGTAATCATTGAAAGCAAATTGTTTCAGTTGAAAATGGAGGCTAGTGATCAAGTTTCAAGGCTTCTTTCTAAATCAGCATGGTTTACTAGTGCTTCTGCTTGGGAGGCTATTAGATTTATGAAAACTTTTGTTCCCTGCTGGAGTTTGGTATTACCTACGTATGAAAGAATTGTGCATTGGGGTTATAAGGGTATTGGTTTATGTGTGTTCCTCAGAAATTTCATTGATAGTAGGTATCATTTGTTTTTTTCAATTGCTCTTTTTCTCGAAGAATTTGGCTACAGATTTTGGATTGGTGTTTCATAGAGCAACCTGTTTACTGCTGAAGTGAGGTAATTTAGTGGTGTGCCAGAGATCTCAAAGGTGGGAGCTTCAAAGTTAAAACTTTGTAAGCTCTCTCTTTCTGCTGCTACATAACATTTATGGTTGCAAAGAAATGTTATGAGTTCACAATGGCCTCATCAGACCTTAAGAACTTATTTTGAAGTTGATCAAATTGGATTTCAAAGCTAGGATTGTGTTTTGCAAGGGACTAAAGAAGCTTATAGTAAAAAAGTTCTGCGCTGCAATTGGGGAATATCCAATGCTGTCTTTACCAAGGATGCATATGAATTAGCAAGTTATTGTTGATCCAGGGTGTAGTGCCTTGTTTTAGCTGCAGCTTGGTAGCAGCTGTTCTAGGTATTTCAAGTTCTTTGATACTTGTCCTGAAGCCTTTAGTGGTTTTGTTTGCAGTTGAGTTAGCAGCTGGTGTTGTCTGTGGCAGCTTTTTTGAACTGCTTGCTTGTATCTTGGTTTTTTTATTAATAAATTCTCTCATTCATCTATAAATAAATAAAACATTGAACAACAATTAATTCAGAGGTGTTAAAAACAAAACTGAATGTGAAGAATTGGTGGATTTCTTTGTGGAATTTTTAATGCATGCAGAGTGAGGAACATAAATGGGGACACATAGTGGGGGATCTGGCTGTCAGGTGGATAAGTGGCTGCCATGGCATTTTTAGGCAACAGTTTGTAAAGGGCCCAAATGGAAAAAATAGTTGATCCTCCATAAAATTGAAAATCTAATGAACCAATAGTTGGTCCTCCTGAAAAACAAAAAATATATGAAAACTTTGTACAGGTATTAGAGCCAAGTTGTTTTAAATATACCTCGCTCAATGGTGGGACAGTATTAGAAACTTCATCATTACATTCAACCACAGCATTACTTTGGGCCTCAACCAACTGGGACACATCACTCTTCACATCTAGCACATGGGGGCAGACAGGAGGGGTTCTTTTGCAACATATGTGGCACCTAAATCCGATAAGTTTATCAATGTTCTCTGGAGTGAGTCCAAGAGCATCTTCATGAAACCACTCTGCACAATATCATGAAGAAAATATGTTATGATAAATTTATGTACAAAGGAACTCAACAGAGCAACAAAATCTTATGCTATTAAAGATTAATAGCAAAAGGATAAGATCTTTCAGCATGCATTCTGTTCCTCATCAGCATCAAATAACTAAATACACAATTGAAAAATGAAAGAGTTAACCAAAACAAGAAGAAATAAAGAACTGTGAAAAGTAAAGTACCTTTACAAATTTCACAAGCAATATAATTTAGTGCAGATGAACACCTTGCTTCACAACAAATAAGGCATTTGGGCTGACCAAGAGTTACAGACAAATTCTCAGAAGAGGAATGAGTATTTTTCTCCCTAAAATGAGTCACTCGTTCATCATTCGGCTTTCTAGACAACCGGAGACCATTAAGCCAGTAACTATGGTAAATATGAGTTCTTTTCTTCCGCCAAGAAGCTGTTCTTTTCGGTTTCTGAAATGTCTTCTTTTTGGATTTAATCTTTTTCCCTTTCTTGCGTTGTTCAAGTTTTTTATTTTGTAATGACAAGCCTTTAGCTTTCCTTGGTGAACGACGCAGAGGTACAGAAGCTGGAACTTTTTTACTATTTTGAGATCGTACTTGTACAACCTTTGTCACTTTTTTTCTACTTTTTAGTCGCACTGGTCTGCTAACTTTGGAGGCTTTTTTACGCTTTTGTGTCTGTAATTTCCCTCCTTTGGTGCCAGTTTTCCCTCTTTTTGCAACAACCTTGGTAGACATCCCATTCTGGCATCGGTGGCATGTGTATGTACATTCAGCAGTGATGGCCCCAGCAGATTTCCTGACATGCCTTTTATGAAAAAATCCTGAAATATGAAAATAATCAGGTCGCTCACTAAACTCAAAATGTAAAAAGTAACTCCATGACATACATCAACCTTGAAGCTATCACATTAAAGGTAACAGAAGACAAACACAAGTTATTTATGTAAATTATCAATTTATCTGTAATGAACCACACAACAATGTTAATGAGGGAAAGTTTGCAACACGAAATTATATTTGCTAAAATGAGAGCAGCAGAGGCAGCTAAGCTTCATAAAGAAGCTTTAAAAAGAACATTAATACCACTAACAGGAGCAAAACTGTTGACCAAATCAGTAAAGCTTAGGATTACAAATAGATTCCACTAGTGACATCATTCAGGAGCCTAAGCAAGATGGAGGAAAATATTGGGCTATTTACAAAATGAATAATCTGGAAGGCATACACTCTTTCTTTCTAATGTGTAATTAAATAATCTGGAAACATAACGAGATGATTTCATTATGGCATACACAAACCATGGAGTAACAATGAAATTTTCATTCAAAACCATGTCAACAATTAAAGAACTGGATTTTGGAAAAAACATGTAGGGTAGGAATCAAACCCGAAGAAATATGTTATCAGAATGGTTAGGCATTTCCAATTATTATTTTGAAAACAGGCTGAGTGTACTAGTATCAAAAACCTCTTCTCAAGCTTCTATGGGTCAGCAGCTAATGATAACACATTGCCCCATAATTTTAGTAATCATTATATATACAATTTGATCATATTGAGTAAATTTCACAGCTTAATATATAGTTGTCCTCTCACGTTTCCACTCCCACTTCAGGTTTCTCCTTGACTTACCTCATATAGTCACATTTTAGCAGTGGTATACATCTTTTACAACAAACAAATAAAATCATCTCAACAGAAAGTACTTACCAACTATCTATGCCACCTAAGTGTCTAAAGTAAATAATTAAAGGGAAACTAAATTAACAATCTTTTATGGTACAACCTCGGAGTTTACCTCTTGCTTTATAGTCAATAGCAGCTATTTAATAAAGAAATTCTATAGTTCCACAGAAATTTTCTTCAACACTCATCATAGCTTATCAAAGCCAACCAGGATACAACATAACCAGTGCCACACTGTATTAGTGACTTTGATGTATAGTGCCAAAATAAAAAAGGTTAAATTCACTACATTTCTTGTGCCCATTTGATACAGTTCCTGTCCTCAGCTATAAACTAACAACTACACACTAGAACAATAATTTGTGCTATTACAATACACATTATGCAAGAGACAAGTAAAAATTGAAAAGAAAAAAATATCTAATCCAGTACAAAGAATAAAAAGGGCAACATAAATTTGATCACCGAGATGATATGCAAAAACATACCCATATCTTCCAAATCCCAATACAGTTAAGCACAATCCATCACAAAAATAATGGAAGAAATTAAATTATATTTAAAAAAATAAATAAATAAATAAAAAAACACAAATAAACTCTCATTAAATTGTACACAAACCACAAAATAACATAATAGTTACAAAAGGAAAAGGTCGTAGTACAAAAATTCAAAAACTCACCTTTACAATGCTGGCAGCTCACAGCTTCCCTGCCAATATTAAAAATAAATAAATTCATCATATGAAGAAATGAAGCCAGTAAGATGAAAAATTAAATGGAACTGAGAAAATGCTTAACAGGAAAGAAAATCTGAGCATATTTTAGCTCAAACAATGAGAGACTAAGAACATAAGAATTCTTGAGCAAAATTTCTAATCACAAAACTCAGTTCTCAAATTAACCAGAACAACCTCTAACCTATTTCACCCTTCTTATTTCCCTCTCCCATACCATCTAATGCCATTCAACCTGCATGAGATATTCAAAATTACAGGAGCATACTAATTTTCATGCATTGTTGTTTTTATTGCTGATGTCTTTAGCACACTGCCTGTGTGCTTTGGTTACTTGTATTATCTTTCTTTTTATTCAATTTAGTATTATTTAGTTATAATATATATATATATATATATTACAGGACAATACTTTGGCCAATTGACGTGAACGTGAAAGGTGTAATTGAAATCTAGGGTTCAGATAAAGTAAATTTAAAGTATTCGGGACAACCTACCAGAGAAATTGAGTTCAAGCAATTGATAGGTATAAGAGATAAATGCATGCAATATAAGAAATATTTAATACCTGATCAGGACATCTTTATTGCAGTGCCCACACTGATGATACTCAGATCTTTCTGCCTTGGAAAACAAATACGAAAATCCCCTTTTCTGGAGGCGTCTATTTGTTACTCTACCAACCTCTGGAAGTTTCCTAGATTTCATCTCATTAGATTTGCGGGCAATTCTTTTCTCTTCAAAATTTTTCAAGAGATACAAGGGAACATAAGATTCAGCCAACCAATATCTCTTCCTTTCACTAGAGGAATCTTCCAGAGGGGACCCATGCCTTTTAACAATGCCAGGGATAACTCTTCTCTTGCCAAAATCAAGAAGATATTTTACCACTTCCCCTTCAGTGCTCTTCCTTCGGATAATAACTTTCTTGAACAATCTGATTGATTTAATAGTTTCCTTGTCCAATGCAGGAAGAGGGAGTGTGTTTTCAATGTTATCCCACTTAATGTTTGAATCAAACTCTCTAACCTGTAAACTTTACATGAATTAGTGGACCAAGAATTACAGAAGGTATCCAATTCACGACCACGTATAAGTGTCAAGTGAGGTCTGAAAAAAGTCCTGGCCTGGCAATTACTGTGGTTAAGGCCTATTTTATATATATATATATATATATATATCACCGTGTAATAAAAGCCAACTTATACGCTAAAAATATTATTATTACATATTTACCACAAATACAAAATAGTTACATATATAAATTGAGGTCACTCTCATCAAGTGAATGTGTTAAAAAACCGCACTGATTTTGCCAGCAGTAGTGATGGAAGTCTAGAAACATAAGTATTTCTTTTTTGATTGGTAAGTTACACACCCGGTGGGTCTTGAACCCATGACATCACCCTTCACTGAGAACTTATAAGGGGAGAGGTGCCAATTGAGCTAGAGCTCATTGGCCAAGAAACGCAAGTATCTCAAAGCAAGAAATAATTCAGGAAGGCCATTGCAACACCTAAACATAAGATACCAAAAGAAACTGGAATTTCCAGGAGATATACCTGGAAAGCAAGCTGCTCTACACTTGTTGCTGTCTCAACAGCAGATCGCCAAGCAACATATCTGCTTCTCTTTGCATATTCTGAATTCTCAGGATATAATATGCCCGGTATCTTTACACACCCAGCTGCAGAATTTTAAACTTCAAACAAATTCAGAATAATTATTCAGCTGACTTAATTGTAAACACTACGACTCCAACAAGAAAGAGAAGACAATATGCAGACCTTGTCTGGCTGCCTTTGATGCCAAGGAGCGAGGAAGAACCTTCCAATTAAACACTTTACGAGAAAGCCTACCACCTCTCCACCATAATATACCCAATCCACTAGCAGCATTTGAAGAAGGATTCGACTCAGGTTCTGAAGACCTAACCCTTTTCCGGTTAATACCATGTTTTGAGGATGCCCGTGATGAACTAATGACAACATGTGCAGCTGAACCCACAGTAGCAACAGAATCCACATGTCTTGACCACTCAGTTGAGAGTGCAAGAGGACGCAAATTTGACTCCAACTGTGGACATTCCATAACAACAAAAATTACCCCAAAAGTTTCAGAGAATGAATTATAAAGATAGCTAATTATAAGAAGTCAGAAGATGCATATGGGGTGCAATTTGGGCCACTTCAAACCAAGGAGTGATTAACTCCACCCAAGTAACAGAGAGGGAAATCTGTCACTGCACCCCAACCCTCTCCCTTGCCACCTAAGGCAAGAACTAAAGACCCAACAAAAGCAAATCTGTTATTATTTACATATTTTTATATAATAAGAACCATTAACATGTCCTCCACCCCCGCCCCGCCCCTAAAATAAACTCCCAAAGAAAACAGCAGACCACATAGCAAAGCATACACATTTAGAAAGTGAAGCAAGAAGAAAGCTTTAAAATTAAGTTAGAAAGTCCAGCACCACGTTTCAATTTGAACAAAATGAATATTGGGTCAAAGTGAACCCCAAAATAACAAGCCCAGCTAATTTATAATGAGTTGTACCCCAAAAGATTCATAATCAAGTTAAAATAGAGAGGAAGCAAAGAATACTCACTGTGAGCAATAAATGTTTAACAGACCCCACATCAGATGCCTTAAGAATACTTTTTTGCCAGTACTTGGTAAAATGTGGATTCAGCCATGGACCCAACAAAAGCCCATGCAGACGATCTTCAACAGAAAGAATATGACAGATGACATTCATGAGATGGCTTTTCCTATTCTTTTTTGATTGAAGCCCAACCACATCACTTTTAGAACCTTCCCAAAGAGTTCCTAAATATGTGTTAAACAAGCAATCTCTGTCATCAGTTGGAACTCTACATGAAAAGCACCACCCGCACTTCTCTTTCCTTGCATCTACATCTAGGTTCTGAGTATTTGCCCAACCAAACTTGGTAGATTTCTTCACAATGGCCTTCATCTGCGCTGCAATTATATCCTCCTCTGTTATAATAGTGTTTTCATTGATTTTGTCCGATGATTTAGGCATCAACTCCTCTGCAACAGATGAGGCAGTTTGAGCAAAACTGTAATAGTTCATGTAACCAATCCCACAATTCATAGGGGATCTCTCTCTCTTTCTAGTAGTTACAGTAGATGAGGAATGGCCAGGATTTGCAGCTTCCATATTATTTTCTCGTTTGACATCTGTGCTTGTAGATGTCAAAGAACAGCCTCTAGAGAGTCGGCGTCTTCGTGGTTTTTCAGATCTATTTGAATCATGAGGCCCATGATTTTGAAAATTCTGAATGTCTACACTCATTTGTGTGGCTCCAGCTGATCCTTCTGGATTCATATGTGGACTTTCTGTTGCAGTCATGTAATTTAACAAGTTCACAGAACATCCGCTATTACAGTTTTCTTTAACTTTCCTTGCATCATCAGTTTCATTCTTCACAGTATTTGTTTTTGAAGATGTCAATGGTGCCGAGGTCATTAAAATAGCTGGGCTATGTCCCTTCGTAAGAATGTCTGAGCATACAGAATGGTTCAGTAGGTCCAAATTACTAGCCCCATTCAAACTGGAGGGGATAACCCACTGCTTGTAAATAGCCATTAATATGGCACCATACGAAATATCCGACTCCTTCAGCACTTCAATTACAACATCCAAATCATTTCTATGGTAGTAACTGAATGAGGATTCAGTGTCACATGACTCTGACCTGCAAGTTCAAAATCCAGACATAATATAACCTAGAACAGATCAGGATGATCAAGAGTAGCATGAGAAATTGGTCATCACAAAAGATATGTATTGTGTCTTTTTATGACAAAAAAATTTATTAGGAGCGGATGATGCATATCATTATGCCAATGCTTAACAAAAGGAGCCAATGAAATATAATCATTCAAAAAACAAAGAAAAAAAAAAAAAAAATCAATTCCTAGTCTGACAATACACTTTGAAAGGGAAAAAAAATCAACACTACCTTCAAGAAAAGATCATGCTACAAGTTCATTTTTTAATCAAAAACTAAATATGACAGCCACTCTACTGTTTAAATCCAACCAATAAAAAACAGACCAAGGAAAAAAAAAAAAAAAAACTGACTCACAATATCATGGCCACTGAAGAATAATCAAAACTCCAGCACTGATAAGGTGAAAACTGATGAGCCTTTGATAAATAAGTTTCTAATATTTTTCAAGGAATCAACTAATTCATGACAAATAACTAATCCTAAGCCTGACTGCTCAAAAATGGACGCACAAATTATTTTCTTTGTATGGATCACGAAATTGTAAAATCCATGTTCATAGTGTTTTGCAGTCTCACTACTGAAACTATCCTCTTTCCTAGAAAAATAAACCATCCTCGGTAATTAATAAGGCCAAACAGGTGCTGGCTTAAAGGTTTAAGACAATATTATTAGGGAAATCTGTATCAAGAGAAGTGAATTATCATAAAAAGAATGATTACTTTATTAGCAGTAGTAGACTAGTAGTAGAAGTTATATTCAACTTAACTATGTAAACAATATAAGAAAAACTTACACCAACAAGTAACCACAGCTGCTAAAATATAGCCGACCATGAGGATCAATTCCCAGTAACTCTGCTCCTCGAAGTGACTTGCGCGGTTTCATCCAAGGCTTATGTCTGTCAATGGCACACTCAGGGCAGTACCAGTCACCCTCAGGCAAAAGATCACTAGCAATTCCCACACACTTTGAATGGTATGCAGCAGGACACCCATCACAGCATATTAAGCTTCCATCCATCTTACAAAGACAGCATTCATCGCTATTCCAGTCAGTGGCATCCTCACCAACCTCCTTGGTCAAACAAGAGCCACCAGAATCATCTACTGTAACTTTCCTTTTCTTGTTAATCCCAAGGTTTGTACTCCGATCAAAAACCATGTCAGGATCAGCTGCCAAAGATCTTCTATTAAGTTCAGACCTTATGACTTCCACTTCAATCATATCATCACACAGACATCGAAGTATCTCAACCTTTACAGCAGCAGGTTGTTTGTAGTAGTCACTTTTAAATAGCTTTAAGTGACTAATATTAAAACCTGGTTTCAATCCCGAACCATGAATCAGTAGGTACTCAGCCATAAAAATCGGCCACGTAATTAAGTCTAACAAATCCCAGTTAAGACTCCTACATCAAAATTTTGACAGAGAAAACAATAAGCACTAATATATTCAAACCAATTTATTTTACTTGGAAATGGTAAGAGGCAAGGAATAAAGAATACCTCAGGCAATTAGAAGCAGATTCAGAACCTTCATTCGAAAGGTTCTCCAAATGCTTCCTCAGAGTTTGCAAAATAGAAACATGAATGCAATCAAACAATGTACTAGGAGACTTGCTCTTCAATACTGCTACAAAATCCTCCAGCTCAAAGGGACTCAGAAATAATAAACTACTAAATGATCTTAAACAGGCATAGACAGAAAAGAGGTCAGGAATAGGAATTTCATCTAAATTCAAATTTTGTGATGAAGGGGGTAATTGTGGCTTTGAGGGAAGAGCACTGATCTTTTCAGATGCTTCGCAACCTGAAATCACCGGCACTTCCTCTGTTACTGCACTAACTGTGGGGGACGGTGTATCATCAGCAGCACATGAAGTCATCGAAACATGATTCTGAGCAGACCCTCTACGAGCACTTCTCCTCAAAACTGTCTCTGTCGTGGATTTCAAATTATCTGATTTTCTTCTTCTCTTTCTCCGGCTACTTCCTTGTTTGCATGGACTTCCTAAGTTGCCTTGGTCCCCATGAACAACTGTAGCACCAGCCTCAGAAACACCGTCCTTCAACTGAACTTCCACAGAACTACAACCCTCAACACTATTTTCCTTCTCAAGTCCAACCAACCCTAAAGATGCATCTGCGACCGCAGGCTCAAGGGACCCACTAATACCCTGCATCGATAAGCCCTCATTGATATCTAAATCAGCTTGCTTCAAAAGCCCATTTGCTCCACCATCTTCCTCACATTTTTCTTCAATATCTTTCTTTTGAATTTCTTCAACAATCTCAGAAGATTCGCTAGCCTTAAACACCACTCCACCATCTCCATCTGCATCCTTAATTTCCTCACAAACCTCCAAATTCAAATCAAAATCACATTCCCTCTTCTGGGTTCCCGAACATGAAACCCCCAAATTTCCGCCACCCAAATCATCATCTAAATCACCATTGACATCCAAATTCAAATCAATACAATCCCTTTTCCTCACATTGTCCTCGGGCTTAACATGGGTATCATCAAACCCATCACTATTCAAATCCACCTCCTCATTCAAATTAAACCCAGCATTCAAATCAAACCCATCATTTCTATTCAAATTCTCCCCAATCCCAATCCCAATTTCACTTCCACTCCCCTTCCCTAGGGTTTGTGCTTCTTCAACATTAACATTCAAATTCCTATCAACCTCCACACACTCTCTCTCTCCCTCCTCCTTCCCTACAAACCCATCTCCCATTTCCAAATTCCCTTCAAACCCATCACCTAAATTACCGTTAGAATTCGAATTCCCACTAAAATTCCCTCGAAACCCATTACTCAAATCACAATTAGAATTCAAATCAGTCACGAAATTAACGCTAGCATTACCTGCACCGCCACCAACCTCGCTCTTCGGCTCGATACGGGGCCGCTTATTGGGCTTCCGGCCAAGCAGCGAACTTTCCTCAGCCAACAACCCTTGGGCTTGAGCTTGAGCTTGAGCTTCTTCTTGGGCCTGAAAGAGCAAAGTGAGTTGGGAAAAACCGAGCTCCTCGGAATCACCGTTGTCATAGACGATCTCGAACAACCCAGAGGAGACGTCGTAGGATCTCACGGTCCCCGAGAAAACCCCAAAGCCCTTGAAATCTTTCTTCACAGTTCTACCTACAAACTCCATGGCGATCCGTGAGAAAAAATTCGAATTGAGAAAAAAAAAATGGTTTTTTTTTTTTTCTTCAATTTCTTCTTCTTTCTTCTTCGTCTGTGTCCAGAAATGCCTTTATGGGCACAGAAAACAGAGAGAGAGAGAGAGAGAGACCCAAAACCAATATTTTGTTTTTGTAATTTGTTAACTCTGTCTCTCTCTTTCTCTCTCTAAAAAAATGCTTTTAACGTGCAAATAAGGAGAGAGAAAGAGAGAGAGGGTAAAAAAAACAAAAAACTTGAGAGGAACGTGAGTTTTTTGCGAAGTGGAGTGGGTAATAAAAAGGAAAGGAAAGATAGAGAAATAAAGGGAGAAAAGTGCGAAAATATCTGAAAGGCAGTTTATAAAGTATATATTGTGGAATTTTGGAAAGAAAGTAAAAGGCCCCCCCAAGTGTTGGTAGTTTGGCAGGTAGGAAGTAGGAACTAGGAACAAACTAGGAACTAGAAATGGGCAAGGGTAAAAAACTGCCCCAAATTAAACTAAAAATGGGAGTCATAACTTGGTGCGTATAAGACAGGGTATCATGGGACGGCATGCAGTTGTAGGAATAATCAGATATTAAAAGAGGTGAAATCATGTGATTCTTTGAGAATAACTTATTTATGACTTGTTTGGATGTTTAAAAAAGGAGGGAGAGTAGAGTAGAGGGAGGGAGAGTAATCCAATTACCTTACTTGGAAGTTTTTTAAACAATGAGGGGGAGGGGTTTGGGGGGGTTTGAAGGGGTTTCAACTCCCTCTAACCCCCTTATTTTTAATTCCCCCAAATTGAAGAGATTTGGAGGGAGAGTAGAGTAGATAAATTATTATTCAAGTAAATTTCCTAATTTATCATTTCTAAATTAATCATAGACCAATGTTGCAAGTCTATTTCCAAATAGGAGTAAATTTGTCTATTTTAATTATTTCCTCTCTTCTACATCCTAATTTTTAAAACATCCAAACAAGGAAAATGGCTAATTACTCATTTCCCCCTTACTAATTTTAAAAATATCCAAACAAGGTGAAGAGGAACCATTCCCCTCTACTCTCCTCCCCACTACTCTCCTCCCTCTCTAAACTTCCAAACAGACCATTAATTTTTGTCTTAGCAGTTTGAAAATTACTTATTTTCGGTGGCTTATTTGCATAGAGAAATGCTGAGATCATAACTTTTGTCATAACTTGCTCGCGTGGCAAATTGTGAAGTAAAAGTGGTAAGTCAATGTGAGTCTACAATTCTACCACTTACAACTTGCCACATGAGCAAGTTGTGATAAAAATTGTGGTCTTTGCATTACTCATTTGCATAATGTGAGATAAAAAGCTAAAACTAACTTATTTTTAAAAACGTGAAACTTGTATTATTTGAAATAGAGCTAAGACAAAAGGTAAAGTGGGACTTATAAATAATGGATAATTTAAGTAAAAAGCTAGCTTATAATTGGTTGTCAAACACGCACATGTGTCTATTTGAGAACTTATCTAGCTTTTTGCTGAAAGTATTACAGATAAAAGCTAAAAGTTAAATAAAATAAACTAAGTTTTTGTTTGGCATTGATTTATAAGTTAACTTTTTTGCTTTTTTCTTTTATGTACAACTTTTTAAAATCTCACATTTTTTTCACTTTTTCGAAGTAAAAGTATATTTTAGCACATTTTTAACAAAAAAAATTTTAAATAAGTTATTCCCAAAAAGCTAATTAATTGATATTTTGCTGAAAATACCATAGCAAATAAATAAAGCTAACAACTAGCTTATAATTTAATCCCAAATGTACATTAGTGTACGAGACACACAATGCTACATTAGTTAAAAATCATGTTTTGAAACTCCAGTTAAAAACTTAAAATTGTAAAATCGTGTCATTTCATAAAGTATGCGTAGAAATCTGTATAAAGAGATTTACCCAAACTAAAAAGTAAGTATTTGGTCAACTAAAGGATAAAGCTTTTGTATTTTTCTTTTTGTCCTTCATTCTTTGAAATGCTAATACTTAAGAGGGTTGTTTCTATATATTCGGTGGAAAATATAATAATAATAATAATAACTTTAGTGATAAAATTTATTCCATAACCTTTTTCACAAATAGTTGAATAAGTTGTAAATTCTAGAAAACAAAAATGATGCTAATGATGAGTATATGTAAAATTTGTAAAATAACTTACAACTTGTCATCTTAATAAGTTGTGAAAAAAATTGTGTGCATAATAAAGTGTTGAAAATATAATAATAATTGCTTCCAAGTAAGGAGCTTGATTGATGGTTCTAATTGTTAATCCATATGATGCATTGGATAAGTTTTGTAAAATAAATATTTAATGAAGTATATAATTAAAATTAGATGTATTGACAAACAAGAAGTTAGCTCAAAAAAATTATATAAAACAATATTAAATGTAACTTAATTATAGTGGTTTCTGTTAACTCAATTTATAAAATCTTTTATCATCTAAAGTTGGACTTTAAGTTTGGATTTCGCAATGTTTCTCAAAAACGAAAAAAAAAAATTCAGATTCCACAAAATTGAAAAACAAAAAACAAAAACTCATTTGTAAAGTCAACCCAATCATCATAAATCAAACACCAAAGTTTCAAATATAGTTTAATTAACATATATGACTTTCTTTTTGTTGACTCATAACAATTTAACATTATCTGTAACTCTATAAATAAAAATGCTATACATGGAAAAAACAAGATAACTTTCTAAAGTTGATGCACCAAATATGGAGAAAAGTCTCCTGCTTCCATTTTACTAATATACTATAAGTCGGTAACTTATGCAATATAAGAGGAACTTGGAATAAGTGTACCAATTAAAAGCTTTTATTTTTTATTTTTTATTTTTTTTACAATTAATATATGCATAGAAAAGGTTATTCTACTATGAATTATAGATTCAAAGTTCTATTCATGCATTATCATAAATTACGTGCATAAAAAGATTACCCCATCACAATTGATAGTAGTTCTTGTAATACTTAATCGTATTCTCAAGTAACCTTCATGACAGAATATCAAATGTGCAATGACCACCTGGGAAGAAGCGAAAATAGTGAAAAGATATAAAAAAATAAAAAGAATCTTTTAAAAAACATTCTATTATTTTGATGTTTAAGAGTTTAGTGAGAGTGAATAAAATGACTAAGAGATAATGCTCATTTTATCAAATTCCCTATGAAACATTCCTTCCAAACACACTAAAAGATATGTCGATCACCAAGTTTTCCGCTCACAAGGGGAGATCGGCTCTGAGGTTCGCCATCAAGTCCCTTAACATAAGTATTGCATGTAGGTATATTTCTAAACTTTAGGCTCTTTGTTCATTATCTTGGTAAATTAAGTGAGGTTTTCATTTATTTATGTATAATTTAATAGTTGAGAGAGGGAGGATTTCAATTCTAGATGTCTCTAGTGGAAACGCCAAAATGTGACAGTTGACTTACAAGACTCTTGGCAATGTTTTCATTTTCAATATTATGAAATTTGATTGATGGACGTGAAAAATTATGTTTCTCGTTGTATTTTAGAAGTACACGTGAGATAATGACTAGTTGATTGAGAATCATAATACATTATCATGCACGATGTATGGTTATCTTAACAAAAACACATGATAATCTTGATTTTGGACAATGAAACAAAATGATTTTAAGTACACGAAGAATGAACAAGATTCAAGATTTTAACTTACAACTATGAGTTGAATTCGCATAACGGGTTCTTTTACATTGAGCCCATATTCGTGAATGATGAAATTGAAAATGTGCATTTGGTTAATGGTATAAAAGTCTATGCAGATTGCATTTCTTTGGACCTATTTTTATGTTTAGATTGTGATTTTCTTTAAATTTTTTTATGGGATTTAATTTGTGATCTTTAATGACAGAATTATTGATTATTTGTGATAAATAAAAATGTAAATGATATGGTTATGTATATATAAAATTTTGTATAGTAGTTGTGAATGGTAAACTATTATTAGCCATTACATCATAGGATACCAATCTTCAAATTGTGTCGGATGAGTGTCCAATATATTCTCATACTGCCAATCAACCTTTGAGCTTAGATAGAGAGATATAGATTAGTAGTTATCCTTGTAATTTTTTTTTTAAGATATTACTTAAAGATAAAGTTGTGTACTTATGATTCTATAGATTGTAACTAGGACACAAGACATTTCATTTTTTCTTCTTATGTATTGAAGCAATGTGTTAAATTTACTTTCTTCTTTTTTTCTTATGGTTTTCTTGATTTTGTCCCAAAATTAAATGAAGTAACGATTCAATGTAAATCCCTCAATTTAAAGGGATGAATATCCGTAGACGAGTCTCAATTTTGAGACTCATTACTAGAAGTGTTAAAAATGTTGACCTTGAGTTATGATTATCTCACACACATTGATGGTGAATGAATTTCTTCCAAATTAATTTAAAGGAAAATCCTATCCCCTAATATATCTCATGGAAAAGAAGATTCACATCTTCCCTTAAAGATCTTGGCAATTCAAAATGCAAGGTCATATGTATCAGCCAAAAATATATGAATAAATGGAGAATAAATGCATGTCAAGCGATGTCCAAACTAAATAAATAAAATTCCGAGGTTGCATAAGTCATAACCAATATATAGTAATTGATAAAAGAATTCTGTCCATAATACATTTTAAAGAAAATAGGATACACTTCTTCACTTAATATGCAGTTCAAAATGTATAGTCATATAGATCAACCGAATTATATTAAAAAAAATTATAAACGTATATAATAGTTGCATGCTGATTCCTTAAATATAAAATGCCAAGGATGCACCATAAAATATAATATGGTATTATTAAACAAAAAAATGGGGAGAGTATGTCGCCAAACCCCAACTTTAGTCAAAGAGAGATAATTTTTGTCATTTTGTGTAGGGGGAAAAATATGAAAAAACCAAATACTAATATAAACAAAAGAGTTTTAGACAGTAGTAGAACAACATAAAAATATAAATATAACAATCAAACAAAGCATGAAATATCAAGCAAAAGAAGACCATAGACCATTTTGCAAATCAAACTAATATAAAAGAAAGAATCATTTTTATAAAAAAAAAATTGACACAAAAATGTTTTTTCTGACACTCTCATTATAGCAAAAGGTCAGAAAGTTAATATATTTAGTTGTAAATTGATTAGTCCAATATAGACAGACAGACTTGCAACAATTGCATGCCACTTTCTGAACAGTCAGGATCACCCTCACAAGTCCTTTCGGTAGCCATGAGAAAAGTATGAATGAATTGATTGGTTTAAGGACCTGTGGAAAATAATTTAATCATATTCTCCATTTGACCCTAAAATATATATATTTTTGCGTTTGGGTGTAGGGAAAGTGCACGAAAGTTAATACTAACTTTTTCAAAGCACTCATTTTGTATTTTTAAATTGTTTTGTGTCTCAATAACGCTCTTTGATTCTCTTGAAGTTGAATTTGGGTTTCAAACTTTGAATTCGCTATCTGCACTGCTTGGACTTTTTGTCACTCTCCAATCAAGTGGGCTATTTTGACCAACCTTGGCTTTGAGCATATGCTCAAACACAACTGGTATATATTTTACTAACGGGGTATTACGATGTTACACACTTTTTTTTGAACTGAAATTGTGAGTTGAACACATGATGAAAACACGATTTCAGTTCAGTGTGTAATTGCTTGTGTGTAATATCTTTTATTCTTATTGAAGAGCCCCACTGAATTACTAGCTTCCAGTTTGAAATTGAACTTCGAATCCTTGAAAAAAAAGCCGGAAAGTGCTCCACCTTTGGAATAATAAAAGCGAGCGACACCAGGTTTTCTTTATCTAAAAAAGAAAAACTGAGCTTAAGCCAGAGCTTTATTCCAGAATAGCTTGGGCTCACTTGACAAAGGAGTCTAGCCCAAGGGGCTCGAGCCTTGAAAGCAATTTGCTTTTTTGCATGTAGCCTTCACCTCCCTCCGCTAGTTTGTAATTGTTATTACTTATTAGTATTGTTATATTTGATTGACCCCAAAAGAAAGAGGCCAGAAAACTTTTATCCAGGATAATTTCAGAATGCTGAAGGAATCAGTAATTATCATTAGTGAAGTGTCTTCTACCAAAAACAGCCGGTCACAAGTTTGAACTTGAGGAATCAGTCTACAAAAAAATTGCGAGTAAAGCTATTTACCAATCACCTCTCCTAGATTCCACAAGTAGAAATTTTATACCAAGAGTACAACCTTTTTTATTTTTTTTCATGACCAGAAACTTGATAAGATTTTCCATATATTTCTCTTCATTGGTGATGGTTAGCATTCCCAAACAGATTTGGTTGTGTCCTCATCTAATAACCTAACATGAATGATTTCACTCTTTTTTTTTGGGCAGTTTACGCATTTAAAGGGTCTTGAATTCACACAAAACATGCATAAGACATAATTTTGTATAATAATCACTAGTTTGTAGACCGCAAATCACAATTCCTTTTTGCTTACAAGCCAGGGAAAGAAAACCCGAAAATCTCTAGAATGAGTAAAAGGTTTTGACTAACAGATCTACTAAACTAGATGTTAGAGCACCTAATAAGTGAACTACTCTCCAGTAATATATCAACTCATTCCAATTTGCTTCCTTACACAATAAATCACATCACGCCTGATTGTTTGGTCGACGAAGGCCACAATAAACAGCTTTTCGAAAGAGAGGATGTGTGTTCTCCGTTAATACCTCTGATTCCAACTTCTCAATGTGAGGCCATATCTACCCACGAAAATGTATATGCAAAAAAGGGGAAAAAAGTCAATAAGAATCATTAAATTTATTAAATATAGATTGCAGTAAATTGTAAACATGTAGCAAAAATGCAGCATGAAGCATTAAATGGAGAACAAATAATCTGTAAACTAATAGTGTACTTGATATGAACAAAAAAGAAAAAAGACTTCTTCAAGTGAACACCAGCATAGGACCACCCTCAAATAACAAAAAGAGAACAAACCATCAACATTCAACAAAAAAGATACAGTTATGTCCACACATTGCTAAAGTTAGGGTGTAAAAAGGTCTAGACAGGACAATTGAGATACTTCATAGACTCTGCCTGTGACAGTCGGCACTAAGAGACATTATGGCCCTGAATAGAACAGAATTGAGAGACCAGAACCCATAGTGAACCACAAGTGAAAGAGAGCTGCTTCCCTAAAGAAAGAATATGAACTAGATGCACGAATGCTTTTACTTATTAAAGGTCATCACGATGAGTATTGTATATATGATATATTTGGATAGGCCCCGCCCTGCCCCTACCACGACTGACAAGGCATCAGCATTTACATATATTTTGGTAGAATCATTTTGTTGTTCCAGTTAATTTGAATAGATCTACAAACCATAAAGGTGAGAATCTTTTATTTTGCCTGATTTAGTAGAGTCCACGATTATGATCTTTGCTCATATAGAATAATATACTTACCTCTTTTTAAAGAGGAAAGAAGCATTAAAATTCAAACGCATTGTTCTATGTTTATATAGGACCTCCTTTATTTTTTTGGGATAAGTAATAAACGTCATTAAAATTGAAAAAGGACGAAAAGAAAAAAACAAGGCACACAGGCAGTGTGCTAAGAGGCAACAAAGAAAAGAAACTAAACAGCAATGGAAGTACAGAAATCAAGCTTGTCAGGTAGAGACATGAAGGTAACAACACCTAAAGCATTTGCCCTTTCAAACAAAGTCTGAAAGAAGAAAAGCTTCAACTCATGAATCAACCTTTCCTCCTTAATCTATTGAAAGTTTATATTAAGACAAAAATAGATCATTATATGTGCAAAATCAACTCAATATTATCCCGTCACAGTGCAGCCAAGAGGTTGGAGGCTTTGGATGAATTGTAGACCTAGACATCCTTGGTTCAATCCTCTATAGGAGTTCCCTTAGATTACCTAATACACGGTTCTGGCGCACGGGGTCATATATCCATGGTTTACTCCCCAGGGGTGGGTCCCAAGGGCCCTACCTTGGTGAGGCTCGACATCATTAAAAAAAAAAAAAAAAAAAAAAATCAACTCAATATTAATAGAGCAGCACCCTAACGTAGATTACCCCTTAAATATATACCATAGTGTAGCATAAATGAGTGCATGCAGCAACATTAGCAAAGATATATGGTGTTGAGAGTCAAGAAAATGAGATGAGAAACTGCAAAAAGGAAACTCTGGAAAATACCATAAAGTAACAAAGCTTACTGGTGTAACAGAAACTTTATTTACCTCAGAAGCATATTGTCTTGAGAAGGCCTTGACATAGCCCAAAGTCGACAAACACCACTGCTCTTTTTCACCTATGTTATAGCCATTGCTTGTCCTTCCACCATTTGACTGACTGCCAAACATAAGACAATAGAGATAAGGTACTGTTTACTTACATGGTATTACATAATGTGTCAATAGAAGAGCATTTTTTTTTTTCCTTTAAATTTTATTTTTTTTAAGAGGGGGGGGGGGGGGGGGGTACCTTTTTTGTCTGCCATTCTCATTGTCCACCTCCATTGCTGCTGATTCTTCAAGGTCAACTGCCATCGTATCTGCATGAGTACACTTTAATTCTCGCAATGTTCCAGCTCTAGAAGGGTCGGGCAATCGTTCCGTCAATACAATAGAGAAGTTTTTATACAAAGAGAGGAACAATGCCTGTAAATGCAAATCATGGTAGGATCAAATAGAAGGTAAGGATGTGCAAGATCATAGTAACAGACTAAAAAGTTGTATTCACAAAATTCCATAAAACAAAAACAGAAATGAAGCATCAACCAGTATGAATTCTGCAATCATGTCAACTCAGCTTAATTGTTAAAATGTTGTAAGCTATTGTTAACCACACTTCTATTGCTGGAAGGGATTACTGTAATGGATGACAGATACACCGTTGGACTGATTATTTAGTTGAACTTAAGCAATAATAAGGTCAAACTGCTGAATGCTGTATATATGTTGCCATTTAATGACGCGTATCTCTGGCCCACCTCCAAAGCGAAGGCACAAAGATCATTACAGGAGTGAAAAACCCAATTTTGTCTTTAAATAACCAAAACAGAAAAGGAAAAGGCTTGGACTGAGAATAAAAGCATTTTATTCCCCAATGTTGTACTTTAAGTCAAGATGATAGGAGACCGGAATTCAAAGCACAAAAAGTTCAGAAGTATATTAGCAAACAGCAAAATCCTCTTCTAAAAAGAAGGCACAAAGCTCCATTTTCACATACCCATCCAAGCATTTATTAGCAAAGAATCTCTACTTTTAGCCTATTTATTTAAAACCTGATTCCAAATTAACATGTCCTTCATTTCTTCATAGAATTTCGATCTATTTATGAAAAGTACTATTACATTTTCTTTGTTTCTTCCCAACCCAAACCAACCCACCCCCCCCAAAGCCCCCATCCACACCCTCCAATAAGTGAAAAGCACTGTAGCAAATTAATTGTGTTGGGGGGGGGAAACATGGAAATGTCAGTACAAATTGCATCTCAAATACCTTATTTTCATCAAGGGCTCGAGCAAGAAGAGCATCCTTGGCCTCCAAAGACTCACGTGCTGATACCTCCTCCTCTTTTTTCTTTTCAGCATTGGATTTGAAACGAGTCAATTTTGTAGGGTTTTCACCAAGAACAGGTTCACCATCTACAAGTGAAAGCTTTGACTCTGCAGCCTCTAACTCGACTTTTGCCTTTGTTGCAGCTTCTTCAGCTGATATAATAACCTTCTTAAGAGATGATATTTCTTTCCTAAGATCTGAGATACGATTATATGTCTTACTAACTGCATTTCTTAGAACCTGTAGACAGGAAAAAGGAGAGGAAAAATCTATAAGACAGGAGTATAAATAATTTTAAATATAAATATTCCTCTGCAGCAGCATCAGGTAAATAAAAGACTTAAAATATTTCTAAGATAAGATAAGTGCAGGGGTGACCCTGCCAAAAGGGGGGACTGTGGGGTGGCTGGAAACATAGAAAGACAGGCAAGCCGCAAGCCCAAGTTGAACACCAGTTCTGTTGTTCAACTAACACCAGAGATCAGGCTATAGAAAATTATCAATATCACATGGAACAATTTCCGACATAAAAATTCATGATCTGTTAAGGCAACAAGAAAGATCGATTTATTGGATTGAAAATGGTATATGAGAGTAAAGCACTAGCAAGCCATATTTAAAACTTGGATACAACTCAACTAACTGTGTAGCTAAATAGATATTTAAATTTTCAAAAGACCTTTTAAGCCAATTAGAGCTTTTTTCCCTGTAGCCTAATTCAACCTTTTCAAGTAAATGATATGGTGACCAGACACCAAAGGAATTTTACCAAGTAGATATAAAAGAAGAATCAAAGTAATAACTTCTATGGGAGACAAAACAGTCGGTAAAAATTGTGATGGTGTACCTCCCATGGATGATCAGATGTATGAAATTGATCAATATTTTCTGGAGAGAAGACCCATCTCACAATGGCCAAATTAGATACAAGCCGATATCCCATCATCCTATCAATTGCTATAGCTGCCATTTGAGCATTATTCTTCCAGTAATAACCAACTTCAGCTATAAGCATGGCATGCTTATCTTGATCAGGACACAACTTTGCAATTACTTGACCATATCTCTCCAAGACAGTGATCAAATGAGTAAAGCTTTTAGATCCAATGTCAAGGAGAGTTTGCACAACCACTTTAAGAGTAACTTCCAGACCATGAACGGGAAGCACACTTTCTTCCACCCAAGAAATTATTTCACGGGCAGCTGCCCTTCCTTTGACCATGTTACATAGATCTGCAGAAAGTGCATGCTGTTCAGTTCTTTCTCTATCACCTTCAACACTGAATATGAAGTTCGGTCCACCCTTTGGAGAAAGCAGTTCTTCTAAACCAGGTGCATTCTCTATGCTCTATATTGATAAATATTATTAAGGAAATAAGTCAGAAAAGTAACACCTTACAAATGAACTGGAGCTTATAATGAACTATTAAACCATGAAAGACAATTTTACACAATATTAGTATACTAACATGGTAACACATAAAAAATTGATCCATATCCCATCACAATAAATTTATAGAGAGAAGCGTTCAGCATGACTTAATACCTGCTTGACTTTGTCCCAGTACGACAAACGGACTTCTCTCTCCAAAACCTCCTGAACAAACACGCGCTGCGGGGCCCATTTTGGGAGGTCTAAGACATAAGCCCACTCTTCCCATGGCCAGATGAATTGGAAGTTTGATCTGCAAGGTTAAAATACCATTAGAGTACACATAGCTTGAAAGTAATCATAGGCTAGGATTAGATTTTGGGAGGGCTAAAAGATATGTTCAACTTTTATAACAATAATCATAGTTCTAAGTGGATAAATTCTTAGTCATGTTAACATTGCTTGAAAGTTAGCGCTTAATCTAAAGAGAACCCATAACAAATATTTATTAATCCAGAAAATGTCCCAAACACAATCAGTAAAAGAAAAATTTTGCACATTCCTTGTTTCTAGTGCACTGGATGTCGAATCTCATCATGGCCGGTAATAATTGAACTAGACTGTCCAGTGTGCCAGACATGATATTTTGACCCACCAAAAGAATAAATTTGAGGATGTCAGGTTCTCAAAAAAACATACATAAATAGCAAAGATTCATGCAAGGATTTATGACCTCAATAATTTCAACCATTTCCTACTTTTTTCGACTAACAAAACATTATTTTGACAGAAATACATTGATGGTGACAAAATTGCAAAACAATCACTGTAGCCTATCTCAAATCACTGTGATTAAGGCTTGAATTGAGTTGTGTGACAAAATGTGCATACTTTTCATACCATTAGGCCCCAAAATTTGGCACTACTTTAATCCCAAATGATTTCTTATAAGCAAAGACCACAGGTGCAATTTTAATTACATAATACTTTCTGTGACTATTTTTTGAAAAAAGGAACATCAATTCCTCCTCTTTTTAATTTTTTTTTTTTTAAAAGACATCAATTCCTCTTCTTATAATCTATAATCATTCAAATCTTGCATTTTTCATCTGGAGAAGTAGAATTCCTTGTATCGTTTATAAAAGTTGACCTTTCAACCCAAAATAAAAAAACAAGATAACAATTCTAGATTGGCAAGATCTGGTAATAGCATGTAATTACCGAAATGAGAAAAATATTCATAAAGCAACATTAATTGCACTACAGTAGTATTTAATACTGATTTTGTCAGTCTGGATATCATGAATAAAAAAACACAGTCAGAAGCCTGAACTTACAGGTGATGCGAAAACCAAAGGATGAGCCTTGTCTGACATTCCATATCCAAATCAGCTATTTTCTCAAAAAGAGCGCGGACTGCACCTGCTACAACTGCAGGAAAGGCCCCAGGAAGAGCCTAAGAATAAAACCTAATAGTCAGGCATCTTTAAAAATGCAAAAAAAAAAAAAAAATCCGATTTGCCCTTTTGCAACTTATTTCATAGCCTCTGTTAGTTCCTTGCAAGAAAATGAAAAGGAAGGTAAGA
This sequence comes from Quercus ilex subsp. ballota, assembly GCA_032727855.1. NCBI lineage: Eukaryota > Viridiplantae > Streptophyta > Magnoliopsida > Fagales > Fagaceae > Quercus > Quercus ilex. The sequence continues at coordinate 20,802,229 of CM064908.1, read as the reverse complement.
CTTGGTTTAATTAACATAAAGTTTTTATGGTACCTTACAGAGGTCAATGATGACCAGTGTGTAATATATTGGCTTGAAAGGGGGTTGTGGAAGCATAAGTAACTGCAAAAAGGACATAAAAGTATCATTTAGGACTGATATTCTACTAAACAAAACTGTTAACATATGCAGGTACTAAAGCTATACTAAGAACAATCGAATACTGATTCTAAACATAATAGAACTCGTCAAATTTTTTTAATTATTTATTTTTTGTAAGTCAAGACTTTACTGAAGATAAAAGGAGCAATTTCCTGCAGCAAGATCATTTTCATGTACTTTCAAGGGAAAGGAAAAAGTGGAAATGAAACAAAAATGGAGCCTTGTGTTCCAAAGATAATGACATATATAATCAAAGGACTCTAAAATTGGTTTCCATTCAAAGTCAAAAAAACAGAATTCTTTATATTTTAATATCTATTCAGGCATGTGGTTTTAGTTTTCAAACAACGAAAATTGCAACCAATATCAAGCCTATTTAAGTGAAGAGGTCAAATCAAATAAAACATTTTCTTCTTGAAGAAACTTTCATTTCTTACCACCAAAAGAGAGTGGACTGTGATATATCAGATTTGCAACTATTGGCAGATAAAAACATGTTTTCGACCAATAGTAGTTGCAATTTAGATGATTGTTGCTGGTTGATTAAAAGACCCAAAAAATCTGCAAATATATTTATTGTTTTCTTATCTTTTTCACAGCTGAAGCCTTTTAGAACAATTCTTCAATAATCTACACACACACACACACACAAAATAAAAACAAAAAAACACGAAAAGGATGAAAGCGAATTGGCCCTGAATGCTGGAATACAAACAGCAGCCAGATGCTTGTATAGAAAGTATATATAACAGAATCTGGTAATATTCGAAAACTAATTAAATTTTATTAAAAATGATGGGGGATAACCTTAAATATACATGCTTTTTTAAGGAGATTCTCCTATGAAGAACGAAGGCAAGTCAGAGTACAGTTGTAAGCATCACAGAATTGAGAATTGTCGTAGGTATTCTTGTGCCTTTTCTATATGCTTTCTTAAATACTTGACTCAAGATGTGAAACAGTTGCAAATATTAGAACTTGTTATGTTAAAATGCTTTTCTTCTTCTCTATTTAGGCCGATTTCCATCCTGTACAAGCCTAATCAAAATAGCAGGCTGGTGAGCTACGGTGTACATAAGGTTAAACAAAAACAAATATCTGCCAGCTGAAATCTCAGAAAGCAAACTCTTTATTTGTATTAATAAAAAGTCCAGTAAATTCAAAGGACAAAATTTGGAGTTCCTCACAAATGATTTGTACGCAAAACAAGACTCATAGACTCATCTAGACTATAACAAAATTAAACCACATTTTGGCAACTCATTTACGAGGATGCAGGGACGGCATCTTTGTCATATGTCAGTCAATGAGTTCCCTGTTTTAGGTGTGTCACTATGGTTTCTAAACCATTAGTAGGTGTCATGCAAATCTATACTGTACATACATGTGGGACCTCCTTAAAGCTAACACAAAATGACCAAAATGCCTTTAATTAAATAAAAGGAGTTAAATATTGAATATGCTTATCATTGTTATTTTAATAAAGCGATAGCAACAACAGTAGACTGATTTGGCCCACTAAAAGAAATATTTGATAGAACTGTTTAACTTTGATGTGTAAAAGGAGAGGGCAGATTTAGCCATTAAATACAATATTTTACAACACATAAATGTGTAACTGCAAAGAAAAAGCATATTGTTGGCAAGAACTTCATCAAAAACAGGATCTCACCATATTTCCAAACAGCAAAATGGCAAGCTTTCAAAAACTTACCTGGGAGAAAATAGTCTCTGCCATAAGATACTCATATCTGAAAGGTACGGGCAGGCCAACCATGAAAGAAGCACATTCCTTTCGACTAGCTTTGCATGAACCAATACATAGAAATAATAAAAATTAAGACTGAAGGGCAAAGGTGAAAAAAGACAAAATAAAATAAAATTAAAAACCTGACACATTAACACATATAAAGTTCAATATGGAGCATAAAAACAAAAATAATTGATGTAGACCAAACAAGTCAAATTAGAGACCGGATATCAGAAGTAAGATTGAAACTACAAGCAAAAAAAATGCAGAATGGATCGACAGAAGATGTCTTGAAACAAATTAACAATTCAAAGAACATTCTAGGGTGTAGTAATCTTTCTCTGGCTCAATATAAAACCATAGCAATATTGTTCTTGAACTAATTTTTATTTGATCGATAAGTTACATACAAAACCAATGAGTCTAGAATCCATGATCTTGCCCTACACTCTGTTCTTACAAGAAAAGAAGATGAAAGTTAAGCTAGAGATCATTTGCAATAATCTGTTTTAAAGTTGAACTAATCTCCTGAGATGTAAAAACCATATTGTCTTCATGCAATTCCTGAAGTAGATTGATTATTAGCATTATCAAACCAGTTTTTCTTCTTTGGCTTGAAAGATGTGATGTTTTCTGCGTCTTACAATTATATCACTATTTTGTTGGTAGAAATCTCCTTGTAAGAATGCGTAGTGATATAATTGTAAGACAATTATATCACTACGCAGTCTTACAAGGAGATTTCTACCAACAAAATAGACCAAATATACCAATATTTCCTCAGGAAATCCAATTTTATTTTTTATTAAATCGTTAGCTTCTAGATAGAAAAATAAAGTGAGCCTACTGATCCAAAAATTAATATAAAGTTGCAATTCACAAGGGCCAATAATCATGTGATCCTTAAATAACCAGCAAGGGTGTTTACAAACCTGCCATTAAAGAAGAAAAGCACATCTAGGAGATACTCTTCCACAACGAATCGATCAATAGGTTGTAGGTCCTGTCATTAGAGAGAGCACATAAAAAATTGTACCATCAATCAATTGAAGATCCAAGAGTTGTGCCAATTTGCAAATCTACAGAAGTAAAAGTTAAGAATACTATACTAATGACATGCAAAAACTCAATATTGTAGCAGCATACTGGTACTAAAAGTCCTAAATTTTTTTAATATATCCATTTGCAAACTTATTATGTGTGCAACATTCTCTTTTAAAAAACTAAGTTTAGAGCTATCCAAAGAAATAAGCAGGAATAGCATAATAAAGTCTTTTTTTTTCATAAGTAAGAAGAGAATATTATTAATAAAAGAAAAGCAAGAAAAATACAAGGAGTTCACGGTAGTGAACGAAGGAAAAAAGGAACAAAAAGACAGAAGTAGCCCCTAATCTATTCTAATAGACAAAAGAAAATCCATAAGGGTAGAACAATCCGAGAAACCCCAACAACGAGACCAATCAAAGAGGGTCCGTTGGCAAAGCTCTAATAACTGAACCACAGTTTTTCCCTCATCCTCAAAAGACCGCCGATTCCATTCGGTCCAAATGGTCCACAATAACGAAGGTCGGAGGGAGAGAGAGCATAATAAAGTTTAGAAGTAGAAATGCCAACATAATTTCTAGAAATTTCTAGAAAATTTCTTGAAAATTAAAGATCAATAGCTATGTCATCAATAAATTGCAAGTTTTTATAGTTTAAAATTATGCATAAAATATAAACTTATAGATCACATAATAAATAATATCCAATTGACACAAAATTTGATATGTGTATTAAGAGTGTAAAGAACATGCAATTTAACGATTAGATTTTCAATATATATAATAATGTTTATTTTATTGAGTAAGGTTGTAGCCTAAGGCTACAACCAATTTTGTAGCTAAACTTTTTCCTTCATTATATATCTTCCATGAGATTCTTCTGAGTTTAATATTCGTACATTTGGGACTCAAATCAAACTATATATAAATCAATTATACTCGGACTCGAGAAGATTTTAACTTGGGTAATTATTTATACGACTAAAATATGCCTTTATAATTAAACAGATTAATCATCCATAAATTTTTTTTTTCTTAAATTAAGCAATTAGATTCAACAATTCTCATATGCATATCAAACTCATAAGAAAGCAAAATCACAATTTGCAATGGTTTCCCTTTTTCAATTACAATATACAATGGAACACCAATGTTTGTTTCATGCATTAACAGTTGAAACAAAGAAAATGCAAAATATTTGATCCCAATAGTTTCAAAGTTATTTGATTCAAATGCACAAGAAAAAGAAAAAAATTAAGAGCCCCTTAATCCTGTGCAAGGGGATCCCTCTTTTCAGCTTGTAAGTTCAACTGCCATTATCCCTATATACTTGGCCGACTCTATTTTTTGATAGCAATAAAAATTACATTACTTATCAAAAAAAAAAAGGGGGTCAACTGCCATTAGACAAGAAAACCAAATCTGAATACCAAACAGTGGCAAATCCAAAGAGGGTCTTTACATTGGAAAATGTGTGCGTGTGTGTGTGTGTCGATATTCCAAATCTTATGTAAACTTATGATGACTCTTTTCTAACCTAACACCAAGTAATACAGAAAGGTTATGATAGTATATTATTTTGATATGTAGTTATGATAGTATTTTATGGACTGAAGTAATTACAAAAAAATCAAAATCAGATAGGAGTTGCTCCAACCTCCAGACAGAAAAAAGAAGAGAATTTCTATTACCAAAACAACACAGAGCAACCCAGTAGCACAAAGGTTCAGTAAATACATGTATGCATTAAGGTGATTCCGTATCATTAGGAAGCCAACGGAAAAACTTAGTTTCCCTCCAGAAGGATAAGCCTAAGATTGCTTGTCCAAGCATCAATTAGTATATCTTTAAAGTCACACAGAATAAAAAGGGTATAACATATAGCTCAATCACCTAGATATCAAAAGTTTGTCCACCCAAGGAGATAAAAGAGATTGGGAGCTAAAAATAACAATACCAGCAGTACTAACTGTAAAATCAATGAGCCAAAGTGTTTGAATATATGGATGAACATGAAGAATGAAAATGTTAGTCCACATATATCTAAACATTAACATCTTCAATTGAAAGCTACCTCAGCTTTACTGGCTGGAAATATATTTAGCCTACGTATCCTTTGAGGATACTTTAACTCTGCTTCATGCTTTTGTTGACCATGATTTATCACAGAAAGTGTTGAAGGTGAATGATGTTGCTCAGGGCAGCTGATGGGCACAAACTCGTGAGACTTTCCAGCAACCAGCTGAGCTTCAAATGAAAGATGAGGTCTAGGAACTGAGAATTGAAAAGAGAGAAAACAAATCAAGCAATGGAAACTAAACCAAGTAGAAAAAGCATGATGAAAACAAAAGATCGGCTTGTCATAACATGGACTTATCAAAGCACATTCAATATACAAATATGCACAAGTATAAACACATCCTTGTTCAGTATTATATGCTTCTATTAGACTTAAGAAATGAATTCCGTTATAAATCTTCTCACAATTCCCCAAATAGTACTGCATGAAAGGAAATGCACTACGTATTCATTAGGAAATAAATTCTACAATCAATAAAAGTCATTACAAATTTACCAATATATTACCTGTGAGATAAATAGAAGGAATGAATCAGAGAAAGGAAACAGATAAAGATAATAAATACACATCATTTTTCCAACCCAAAAAAGAAAAATTCATAAAGAACAAAGCTCCATTACCACTGTCAAGTTTCCACCCGTTGTTGGATAAATCCTGTACCCGACTCCATAAATCTTCCAGGAAATCCTGAAGGAAGAAAATCAAAGAAAACAGTTGAACAGCTGTACCCATGGTAACCCACATAGAAACAAGCAAAAGAAATTGTTATAAAAAATGGCAACAGACATCTAGCTATATGCTATGTGAGCAAAAATTTGACTAATGCTAAAGGTCCTCCATAGTGCTTTTTTAAAATTAAAAAAAAAAAAAGAGTAAAAAACTAGGAACCACAATTCAATTTGCAATTAACAAGCCAATCAAAATTTGGAAGAATTGAAGCTTCACCAATAGAATTGAGAAGTGTTAATCTTCAACATCGGACCTCTGTGTCCAATCCTCAAAGTTTTCATGGAAAGACTCAATATTATATATCATGTCACGTGAAGAGCATGATAACTTCTATACCTCTATAGTCTATACTTTGTTTGCTATACAGATAAAACCTGAGACCTAAGAAGCACGGGTGCGTTTCGGGACTCGGGTGCGGGTGCGGGTACGGGTGCGGGACTCGGCAATTTTTGAAAAAGTAGGGTGCGGGTGCGGCGGGACTCGGCAATTAAAAAATTATTAAAAATATTTTTATTTATATTTTCTATATATTTTTACTATTAAAATCTTCTTAAAAAACACATTGTTATGCTTTGATTCACAAAACAAAGAAAGAAGAAGGCAATAAACACATTACTATGCTTCTAAGCTCAGAATTTCGGGTTTTCCGGCGATTTTCAAGGCCGTTTCCGGCCAGTTTCGGCCGTTTCAGGCCTGTTTCGGCCGTATCGGCCGTATCGGTCGCCGGCCGATACGTACCGATATGGCCGATACGGCCCGATTCTGGCCGATACGGACCGATTCTGGCCGAATCGAAGCCGATTCGGTGCGAATCGAGCCGCGTCGGCGCGAATCGAGCCGAGTCGGCGCGAATCCGAGGGAAAAAAAAAAAAAAAAAATCAGACGCGGCACCGACGCGCGGTCAACCGCGTCGGACGCCGCGTCCCGCGTCGGGCCGCTTCGGACTCGGGTGCGGCACCCTCCCAGCCGCACCCGTGCTTTCCAGCCTGAGACCCAACCCAACTCTTCAAGATAGATAATAGGATATATATTATACTCATTCAAAGGGTAAGTACATAAAAAGTTATCTTTCACTAAAGGTTTGTAAAGTTTGATAGCCCAAGGAATTGACTGATAACATTTTCGTTAACAATCAAAGAGAAAAATAACATTCTAGTTTTTGAGGAAAGCTACAAGTAACTCAACCAAATCAACACCACTAACTCGCCTCTATAACTTGACCATGACTTCATTATTCTGTCTTAAAATCATCAGATCATACTGATCAGCAAACTACAACCTCAAAAAGAAAATAAAAGGCCAAAAAGAAAAAGGCTAATTTGGGTGATTCCAACCAAATTTTTAATTTTTTTTTTGATAAGTAACAGAAAATTTATATTAAAGAACACAGCCCCGTACATAAGAAATGTACTAGAGAGGCAACAACATCAAAAAACCAAATTACAATGATCAAGCAAAACAGGAAGGGAAAAACAAGAACAAGATGGTAAAACTAAACACCATTCGAGAAGAGTAAAAAAGAAAAAAGACTTAACTAAATTATTAGATGCCAAGTGCTGGAAACAAAGTCCTCAGTCAGAATGTAACTAAAACAGGCAATACAAACTTCACTAATGCATTCTTTTGAAAATTCAACCTTTTATGAAACACATGACTGAAATGGTCCCCACTGAATTGAGAATAGAAGTTAGAGAATACACTTGGGCTAATAAATAAGATATCATCAGTGCATAGCCTTCATTCTACTACCACGAATGAGCGGAGCTTAAGCAACGCAAGGGGAATTCTTCAATAAAGGAAGTGCTTTGATTGCATATTGAATATAGATCCATGTCTTTCGTGTTCACACAGAAAAGAACAACAATCAAGTGATGATGACTATAGCTGCCAGCTGCTGCTGCTGATACAAATTCATCAGCTTTGACTTGTTTAGGGCACAAATTTTGTAAGTGTTTGCCTTTTTTGGATAAGTGAAAATCTTGTAACGTCATGTATAAAAAATAGATTAGTTTTGGCAAACCTCCAATTTAGCAAAAGCTTTTTCATTACAATTAATTGGAATAATTCTGGACTCCTTGAGCGGAAGGAGTGCACCGTCAACATGCTTGAAGGTGACTAAGTCGCAAACTTTGGACTTACCGATCTGCTTGTTGAGGATCACTGCAGCCACCCCAAGCTCACTGTAGAAGGAGAAGAGGTTGCAGAGGCCCTCAGTGGCAGCCAAGCCCACAGATGAAGAGCTTGCACAGGGACACATCCAAGTCCGCCTGGGATCACTAATATAGATCTCAAGTGCTGATCCATTTGTTTTTCTCCTTTTATTCAACTGTTTCAGCCACTTTGTCTTGACCAGTCCAAAATAAAGTATAATAGTAATTTTTTAGCTGGACACGCAGGCAGCTGTGTCAGAGGTGTGTCCATGTCCAACAAACAAGCTGAGCTTTTTGCCGTGTCAGTAAAAATTCCTAAATTTATACCCTCTATTAAAGTCTTGCTATGCCATCTTTCCTTTAAATGGCATAATAGATAGTTTCATACACAAACACAAACACAATCATAATAAATGGCTATTAATAACTACTATAACTATTAAATTCCTTTTTTTTATAAGTAATCATTAAATTCCATATTTAGAAAAATAAGAAATAAAACAGAAAGAAAATCATATGTTGTTGAACTATTAACATCCCATGCCAATAAAACCATAAAAACCATACCTTTTCACCATTCTCAGTTTCATCATCATCTTCAAAAAAAGATAAACCAGTGTCAGAAGCATGCCTTCTGATGCTCAAGTAAGCTTCTACACCAACCATGACTCTCTCAATCTCCTCAGGTACTTGCTGCATACAGATGTGCATACCATAAAACAAAAGTGTTTAATTCTTTTTATAAGTAAATAAATTCACCAAAAACACAAGGGATGCAACCTTAGTACATAGGAACTATACAAAGGATGGGCCAACAAAGAGATAAGGAAAAATAATTAACATCTAAACTTCAGCTGATCTATAAAATTCTAAAAAAATCTTGGGGAAAAGAAGGGGTTGGGGGGGGGGGGGGGGGGGAGGGAGAAGTTTTCTGACTGAAGAGTGAAGGCATTAAAACTAATGAGAGCAGTTTCTAAGTACAAGCCCAGACTTGATACAAAAAAAATAAAACCTCAAAAAGAATAGCACAGTAACAACCACATAGGCCATCCTAAGTTTCATCACAAACGTTTTTTTTTTTTTTTTTCTTGTTACTCACCCCTTCTAAGTACATGTTACTTCTCCCTTGTCTATTGTGGCACTATTATTCTCTTGGAATCCTAGGGTGACTTGAGAGAAAAAGAAAAAGAAAAAAACCATATAATTCTCTGTATGCCAATTGTTAGAAGCCAGCCGATTCATATGCTCAAAAACTCCCCTAAAAATATGGTTTTTCGTCCTTGGTGAGGGAACTTGTGATTTAAATTGATCAACGAGCATGTGCGATTGATTGCATAGGACTGCTAATCTTAGTCCCTTAATTTCATTTTTTCTTAGAAACTGATGATATTTCAATTCATCAAAAAATTCCATGCTTTACCCTATGTTTTCTAACTTCATAGCTGCGCATAAACTGTATCCCCATGATAGTCACCAATTAAAAAAAATGCCCATGATATTCATATAGACTTTAAATATGAGAAGCAAAAGTATGAATACCTAAGTTTGAGAAATCAAAATCGATGATGCTAATAAGACATGTTGCAAGAGACATTAAGCTTTGGTGCAATAATGCAGACAAAGAATCCCATTTTATAGGGATCATACCTTTCTTAAGAAGAATTTTTTATACATATTGAGGTAGGGGGATCTAAATCCTGGATGTCTCCATTGGAAACTCCAAGAAATGCTATTTGACCTAAACGTCATTGGCACCTTTCTTAAGAAGCCAAATTAGCACACATTAAACCAGTAAACACATATGCAGCACCTTAATAACATTACCTCCATCAGTTCTGCTCCTCCCCATGGGAGACAAGATAAAATGCAAGTTATGTAAAAGTCAGCACACGCTTGCCAAGAGGGATTTCCCTTCTCCTCATCTACTGTTGTGGCAGCTGATGATAATAATGTCTCAAATACAACAACCAGGGAACTGGGTTGGATGACTTTACTGCACATCTGTAGATCATAAAATATAGTTCAAGTATTTCAGCACCAAAAGATGAGTGTTTGCACATAGTACATAGAAACACTAAAACACAATACGTTGATTCCTAAATTTCATCTTATATCATGGCATAAGCAAACAGTTTTACATTGGGGTATATGTGTGCACAACAAATGGAAATAAAGGGAAAATAATGAATGTCATTTCTTCGTATTAAGTGCCCATTTGGTACAGCTTATTATTTTAATCTTTGAAATTGGGTTGTTTGAAAAGGCATTTAAAGGGGAAAAAAATGAAACCATGTTGTAAGAGTCCGAATTGGTATCTAATAATGGTTAGCACAGAGTTCAAAGACAAAAACAGTAGTTAATATAGGTGTCAGCTCAGCAAGTATTTTACAAAAGAAAAAGAAAAACTAACCAAAAAAAGGGTCCCAGAAAAGAGGGCTGCTACCAAAGCTGTGTCCACGAGTATTTAACACATCAATCGTAAACAGGCAGAAGTCTGATAGGGGTATAATAAACTTCATTTGTACTGTTGATCATGCTTTTTTTCTTTGTTCTGGAGTATATTCTTATTATTTTATGTGTTGTCATGTTTAACCATATAATAAGTACAAGAGTTTAGAAAATGCTAGTAGGCATTATGCTGCGGAAAATGTATCACTACATAGATGGCGCATGCACTTCATAAAACTGTAACAGTCTCAGTATCAACTAACATCATTTTTTTATCTGCAAGTTACATATGCAATTGGTGGGTCTTGGACACGCAACACCACCCTCCATGTTGCTCTTACAAGGGGAGGAGGTGCCATTTGAGTTAAAGGTCATTGGCTTAGTAACAACATTAATTTAAAATCCCCATTTATCTCTTTCCACATTTTTGTTACAACAGGTATCTAATTTATCCACCCAACAGAAGTATAAAGTTAAAAGTCAAGTTTACAAACAAAAACTATTTCAAACTAGAGAAATTATTTTCGATAATTAATAATTTTTATATTGAATTAGAGGAGGTACTGAATGCATACATCTGTGTGCACAAAACAATCCTAAAAAATAACAAGCAAAAAGAAAAGGAATCAATAAAGTCTAAAATAGTGTTTAGATACCAAAAGAAAGAAAAGTACATACCAAAACAGTCAGAAATCGCATCAAAATACGAATCCTGTTGCAATTTCCAGAATCCAGGCCATCCTGTACGTTAATCACAGAGATAGAGAGCAAAACAGGCGGTCATTTTCCAGCATATCTCTCAAAAAGAATAAGAAAGTCACATCCAAAGTCCAAACAAGATCAAAGAATAAATCTCCCATGGCTTCCATGCTTATGGAAAAGTCTCAAAGAACTAAAAGACACAGAAATTATTTGTAAAATTTAGATTCCTGATATCCCTTAACCATTTAAACACAAATCTCAAAAATAAAATATGGTTAATTGTCCTGCACTGATCTTGGCCTTGCCTAATGAGCCCCAAATAAAGAAAAAGTCAGCAACTAAAGCACCCTAGCTATGGCACATTGTAGACAAAGATTGTTTGTCTTCCCAGAAACCTTACATGTACAACACCAATCAACGGTGATTATGCCGCGCCTACAAAGGTTAGAATTTTTCCGTGAGCCAATGTACAAATGAAAAAAGCTACCATCCTTGGAATCTTTGTCTTCCATATAGTTTTGTAAGGAAAATCAGAACAAGTTTCCCCTCATTGAGCCCAATAGTATGAGCTCATATCAAACTTCCCCTTCTTAGATAAAGACCATTCCATTCTATCCAACCCTCTCCCAGTATATTGACTCTTATAAGATCTCAAAGAAATTCTCAACAGATTCTGATTCAAGTCCCAATCATGAAAGGTCCTATTTCTTATAGCCAATAGCTTATAAGCTGGCTTATTTTTTAAGACAGCTTATGTACAGATTTTGAAGCCTCACTTTTTCTAGGTACAATTGTATGTTTACACAGGTAAGCGTACATTTGAATTAGCGTTTGCTAAAAACTTTATTTGCTTATTTATTGAAAGTTCACAAAAGTACAGTTGCACCTAGAAAAAAGTGAGGCTTTAAAACGTTGAACATAAAAAATAAGCTAACAAAAAAAGCTAATCCAAAAACACTCTAAGCCAATGAAAATAAGGTTATCACACTGATGAAGCACATTGTTATGTCTACAAATGTACTCTAACATGGTAGCACCTTTTATTTGCAGCAATGGAAAATAAATTAGGGCATAAAAAATTCCAAGGCATATCATCACACCAAATATCATGCAAAAGTAGAATCCAACATCGATACCCAACAATGTATCTAATCTGCTAACACTGTATATACAGAACGCCAATACAATAGTCACACCCACTTTTCGACAAAGATAAAATTCTACAGAACAATCTACTACTATTAGAACAGGGACAAAATCCACTCGACTATCCTGAAACTCTTTTTTTAAAATAAGTAACCAAGTTCTTTAATAATAGGAAAAGCCTCATGCAAACAGGGTGTGTCCAAGAGATTCTAAACGGAAATTTAGAGGATCATCAAAATCTTTTAAAAGAAGAAGAAGGAATGCAGCCCAGCGCAGCCATCCAATCTCTGTTTGGCATATAGATAGGATTTTAAAAGAAATGGATTTTAGCATGTTCATGTAGAGCTCTTCGAAAGTGAGGAGGGTTGGCCCTAATAAGGTTTGGTGGAAGCTAGCAAGGAGAAGAGGGTTAGAGGTTTTTATCTTTCTTTCTACACTCCTACTTGCTCTTTCCCTTGGAGGTTGGTGTGGCAATCAAAGGTTCCTCCAAGGGTGGCTTTTTTTTCATGGTCAGCTTCTTTAGGTAAGATTCTTACAACTAATAACCTTCGCAAAAGGCATATTATTGTTCTTGATTGGTGTTGCATGTGTAAGAGGTGCGAGGAGTCGGTGGATCATCTTCTTCTTCATTGTCCTATAGCTTATGAGCTATGGTCCTTGGTGTTGTGTTTGTTTGGACTTTAGTAGGTTATGCCTCTTAAGGTAATGGAGTTGTTTGAGTCTTGGCAAAGTAAATTCAAGCAACTTCACAATATAGATTTTTGGAGACTTGTGCCGCATTGTTTGATGTGGTGTATTTGGAGCGAAAGGAATGCTAGATGCTTTGAGGGATGCGAACGGTCATTACTAGAGATTAAGTCTTTTTTCTTACATACTCTCCTTGATTGGAGTATAGCTTTGTCGCATTTTTTTTGTTTTTCCCTCTCTGTTTTGCTTGATCATTGTAATTTTGGTTCTTGATTTTTGCCCCCACAATACATCCCCAATGTACTTGGGTTGGCTTTTTCTTTATTAATAAATTTTTTCGTTATCTATCCAAAAAAAAAAAATATTATTATTATTTAAAACAGAATCTGTCTCTCTGATTTCCAACCTCTCCTGCCGCAGAGGCAAATACACTATCTAGGACAAGCTTGTCCAACTTGTCTAGCCAATAAAGGTAGTCAAATATTCTACTCAACCGCAATCAAAGGATAACTATATTTAGTACCACAAGCATATTCCCAAGTCAGGTTAAAGAAATGCACATTAACACCTAGAAGTATCTTTCCAGTCACTTGGCCATTACAATTGGACCCTGTAAAACCAAATCTACCTTCCTAGATCATGCAAATTTACACTCAAAAACAAGTTAGAGGAATTTTAATTTCTGGTCACATCCAACCCTTCATTCTGAATTAAGCATCCAACTGAACCCTCATACTGCTCAACCCCCAGAGTGGCCAAATCAGCAGCAATGATTAATGTGATATTAGCAGCAGATAGCATATATCACTCCGTGCTCTATAGCAAAAACTAAAGAGTTAAATTTTTTTGACAAGTAAAAAACTAAAGAGAATTAATATAAATTGGGGGGGGGGGGGGGGGGAAGGGAATACACATGAGGTCCTAGATCATTTACAAATCAAGAATCCAAAACTTAGTTTACTAGAAGAGCATCAAAGGGAGGAAGGCACCATTGAAGCCTGGGCCAGCCACATACTATCTCACCTGAAGATTAGTTTGAGTTTTCTCCACTACTTTCCTAACGAAGTCCTCATTTTCCAGGTTCATCAAGCCAATCTGAAAAGCAAGATAAGGGAGAGGGTGAGAGAGATAAATTCATTTGAATCCACCGCAAGTATCATCTAATACTCAAAAAAAAAAAAAAACATTTTAGTCACCACACAAAATAAGCAAATTGAGAAAAGAAAAAAAAAAAAAAATCAGAATGCATAACAGAAGTGCAATCGTAGTTGTTGATATTCAAATTTACATAACATGGCACCACATTATGTGAAACTTAAAAGATATACAATATCAATAATTTAAATATCATCACTAACGCATTAATTGATAAAGTCCCTTGAAGCTAACTAGTGTTCACCCAAACCAGTCTCGCATGTTACGCATGCTTCTCTTTGTTTTAGATGGATATGCCAAGTGGACAGTGGTGAAAGGTATATATATATATATATATATGCTCATATGCATTTATTTTAAGGGATGAAAGCAAACCATACAGGAAAAGGCTGAGCGAGAGTGTGTGCGTGCGCATGTACGAGAGAGACAGAAAGAGGGAGGCAGTGAGGAGAGAAAAATCATGACAACATACTTACCAATGTCCCAAATAAAGGAATTTTGTGAGGCAATTGTTCAGCACAATCGAGAAGGACCTGTCAGGAAGAACATAGTAAGATAAATATCTCAACAGATGCATAACAGTGTAATCATTATGTGATAAAGCAAAGAGTATTAAATAAAGTTTTTTTTTGGGTAAGTAAAAGAGTATTAAATAAAGTTTTCATATCTGAATAATAAGGAGCACACAAAACAGGGTGGCAAGCATGAACATGAAATCAGAAACAAGAACATAAATATACACCTGTTACGTGTGCAAGCGTAACAACAGAGTCCCGAAAAAATGTGAAACCATAATAGGAGACCAAAAAGTCTCTGTAGGTTGCAATCCTAACCATATGATAAATCATTGCTAAAAATACAAAGAACCAACAAACCCACCATTCATTTTTCTTAATGCTCCTTAAATGATCCAATTGGTGGCTCAAAGTTAGAATCTTGAGAAACTAAAAAGGTCCAAGGCAACCCCTAAAGTGACTTTTTTTTTTTTTTCATTGGAAATGAAATTTTCAGCTAAATAGCATTACCCATTTACCAAAAAATCAGTAAATCTTTATTTTGCTTAGTATATTATCTTCCTCACATATTGAAACAGCCATAGAGCTTGAATTTATGAAAAATGGAAAGAAAGAAATGAAGATTTGACTTACATTCAAAATTTCATCCTCAGAGTGCTCCAACTCTCGCCGAAGTACGCCGAAACATGTTTCCTGCACAAAAACGCAAAGAGAGTCGCCAGTCAGTGTTAGGGTTTCAGAAGAAGCAAGAACAAAGTAAATTCACACACACAACACACAAAGAGAGAGAGAGAGAGAGAAGAAGAAGAAGAAGAAGAAGAAGGTACGGACAATGTGGTCTTTGAAGTCGGAGGAGGTGCCGTACTCCGGTGACTTGTCACCGATTCGGAGAAGAAGATCCCTCCAACTGCTCATTTTTCTTGGAGCTCAGAACAAAACACTAACTTTCGAACTCTGGGAGAGAGAGAGAGAGAGAGCAGAGGGATTTGCAGGGTTTTATGACCTGGACTCAATTCGGGACTGAACTTCACGGTTGAGCCCTAATCCAAGCCTCCCGTGACCCGACCCGGCCTGGCCCATTTCTCTCTCTCTCTCTCTCTTTTTTTTTTTTTTCACTGAAAAAAGAATTATATTTCGACCTATAATTATGGGAGAAAGTTTTTCTTTTTCCATGTTCTTATTCAATTTTCATTGTTATTAAGGGTAATTTGTAAATTACATCTCAAAAATTTGGGGTACTTGAATTTTATACCTTAAAGTTTCAGAATTTAGATTTTACTATCTTGAAGTTTAGGTGTGTTTGGATTTTTACACTAAATTCTAAAATTTTAGGATATAAAATTCAAACACCCCCAAACTTTAAGGAGTAAAATCCAAACTCTCCCAAATTTTAAGGGTAAAATCTAAATTCTGAAATGTCATGGTGTAAATTTTTTTTTCTTAAATATTTCCCTTTAACCAAAAAAAAAAAAAAAAATCAGCTTTATTCAAGGATTAAATAACCAAATTAATAATTTAACTCTATTTTTTTTTGTCTAAATATATTATTAGGGTACTCAACAGTCATTAGTTAAAGCTTTCTTCTTCTCAAAAAAAAAAAAAAAGTTAAAGCTTTCTAAAAACATTTTTTTTTTTGTTTTTTACTCTTACTAAATCGTATTATATAAATTTTCTTTCTTTACTATTTGTAAAAGACATCATTTTTCTTCCAATATGAAAATAAAATTAGCTTATTCTTATAATTCATAAGTTTAGTAAATAAAAAAAAATGCATAAATTAATTGTATTTATATACATATATATACAATACTACATGATGAAGAATATCGGCTCCACTTAAACGATATAATTTACTTTTTGGTTTTCTTAGTGAAAATGTGGGATCACAATTCCCACATTAAGTCCTACAGATGAGGGCATGATCCCATTTATTTTCAAGTAATACTACAGAGTAAAAACATGACATTATTTTTTTTTTCAAAATTATTAATATAGTTTATTATAATTTGAGTAACATTATTTTCACACAACTTTGCAAGTAACGTCACTTTTATTATGTACAAATCACAACATGCAATGTCAACGGTTGTGAAAAATATTGTAAGCAATATTTGTATCCCTAGAATTATTGTTTCTTTTCACTTTATTTAAAAAAAAAATTAATATTGCTAAATTTTTAAAATTTTAACTATTGAATTGCATGTTCTTTACACTCTTAACACACATGGCAAATTTTTTTACCAATCGGATGTTATTTACTATACGATCCATAAACTTATTTTTTTATTTATAATTTTATATTACAAAAACTTGCAATTTAAACAATTGATTGATGACATAGTTATTGATTTTTGATCTTCTAGAAATTTTTAAGCAAAGAGGATATAATAAGAAAATGATCCAACGGTGGATTTGTCAAAATTTACATCCAATAAAAAAATATTGAATAAGTTTGTAGCCAAACTTTGTATAAGGAAGAATATATGTGGTTCAGGAGGACAGGGACTCAATTTAGTGAAGTGATCTAACTAGCCCCAAAAACATTTCAATCACACAAAAAAAAAAAAAAAAAAAAAAAAATACACTAAACTCAGTTCAATCCCTGCTTGTTCAGAGCAAACTAAGCCATTTAGTCAAGTTTGTTTATATCAAAGAGTAACCTCGACCTCAATAGTCTTATTACAAACCGAGTACCCATAATAGACACTATCATTTACGGGTTTAACATTTTTTTATATTAAAAAAGCATAACAGATAGATCACAGCCAAGTAGCCTTTATGAAATTGCAAAAACTTGGCACTTACTTGAGACCAGGTTGGAGAAGTTTGCTTGCACAAGCACGGCATAAGATAGAACGGTCAAATTTGAGCCAAACAAAAAGGGAACTCACCCTAACAATTCCTCTTATGAATGAAGTTCACATATGAATTTATAACGTGAAATATGAATCAAAGACATATGGATGCAAATTATGTAGCAAGGAATGCTTTAGATTGGACTAAACAGTGTATAAGTGGAAATTAAGATATCAAAAGAGAAATGTTATGTCCACAATATTATCACAACAAATCTTAGATGATAGTTGTTATTGGTGGGCAAAAATGTTTGAATTATGTGGTTAAAAGATTAAATTTACCATATCCTAATAGCTTATGTTTTTAGAAGAATTGGTAATTTTACAAGGTATCTATGAGTGCATCGTCTCGCATTGCACGTGTGATTCATGCCCCCATGAGAAGTATGCCTTAGCCAAATAAACCGAAGACGAAGATTTGTGAGTCACCACTTGATTTAGGTTAGATTTGGATCCTCTCCATTATATTGTGAAATAGAGAGGGTCCATTTTGTGGCTAGGATCTATTTAAAATGTATCAATGGAATACAATGTGCCACCTCATTTTAAAAACATTAATAGGAGTAACGGAGTTGGAGTTAACGTTAGTTCAACCAAGAAATAAGAAAACATCTAAAAAAAGAACAAGAAAACAAAATGGAAAGAAGATCGAATGGGTTTGAGAACAAAACAAGCATATGTTGGGTGACGATAAATCTACTGCCGATGATGTTCTGATGGCAGCTGTGGTGTGACAAAGAGTGGGAATACTTGGTAGTTTTGAGTGAAAATTGTTCAGTAGTAAATTAGCAGCCAATCTAGATTCTTTATCTTCTTGTAGGCTATAACAGACTACAACCAATCTAGGTTTCTTTATCTTCTTGTAGCAGATTAGCAACCAATTTAGGTTTTTAATCTTTACTGTTAATGTATATTATGTTATGGACTTTAGGCCCAGCTAGTTTACTTGTATAGCACACTTGTACTTGTACTACACTTTACTTGTACCGCATACATATGCTTACTTGTACCACAGACATATGTCCGTTATATAAAGGCACTCATGTATATTCTTTGATTATGAAATACAATACAGTCATTCAGTATTTCTAACATGGTATCAGAGCCACTGCTCTGACTTTTTCTTAGTAGTCTAGTCTTTATTGGTGTTACTCCACTCTCAACATCACTTCCGCCATCACAATAGTCGCTGCAGCCTCTCGCCGTTAAACCCTCGACATCTTCCAATCGTTGTCTTCGGGTTCCGGACCTACAATCGCTGTCGTTGAGGAGTCCAACACCGCACAGATCACTGCACGTGTCATCCCGCCGCAAATATTTCTCCGATCACATTTCTGGAGATATCACTAAGATCGTCTTGAACCGATCTACCTGTCGGTGAAAGCCTCGCAGTCATCGGAGACTGCACGCGCCCTCACACGCCACCAGAAGTTTCTGCGTCAGCGCCCTACGCGCCATCCTCAGTTCAAGCTGACGTCACCTGTGACGTCATCTGTGCCATGTCAGCCCTATCTGCGTCAGCATCCAGTCATCTGCTGACTTCAGCGCCACGTCATCTTGGTGACGTCATCAGCTGACCGTTGACCGCGTTGACCGTTGACTTTGACCGGCCGTTGACTTTTTTCCAAGGTTGACTTTTGCAGTCCAGGTTCTTCTTACCCAGTTTTTCGCATAGATTTCATTTTTGCAGTCTGTTTTTGCATATTGTGTCTCTAAATGAATAAAAAGGATGTTTTTCTTCCTCGCCCCATTAATACTATATTGGAGGGGAACAAAAATTACTTATCTTGGTCTCAAGTTATGCGCAGTTTTCTTAAGGGTCACATGCTCTGGCATTACTGTACTAGTGCAGTTACCATTCCTGTCAAGGGAGCAAGTAAAGAAGATGCTGCCTTCCTTGGTCTTATGATTGAATGGGATAGTCACAACCACATGATCCTCACATGGATTCGGAACACTTCCATTCCCTCCATCTTTAATCTGTTTGGCAGCTTTGATGATGCAAAATCAGCATAGGATATGTTGGCCAAAAGGTACTCCATTACTCACGGATCCATGAAATATCAGTTAGTGGTTGAATTGCATCAACTCAGGCAAGAACCAGGGCAATCCATCAATGACTACTATGATCAGCTTCGCTTCATTTGGGACCAAATTGACCCTTCTAATCCAACTTGAGCATGCTCAAAGGATGCTCAGCAATATGCATCCATTAGAGATGAATTTCGCCTCTATGAATTCCTGATGTCACTTCACAAGGACTTTGAACCCATTCGAGGTCAGCTTCTAAATTGCAGTCCTGCTCCCTCTCTTGATACTGCTGTGAACGAGTTGGTTAGAGAAGAAGCTCGTCTTGCAATCCTTCAAGCTCAGAATAAGCTCAATGTTTTGGCTATTACTCCTTCTGCTCCACTCATAGAGCAACCTCAACAATCAGGTGATTCCTTTGGCTCTAGCAATCGTCGCAAGCAGACCAACAAAAAGTTCTGCAATTATTGCAAGCGTCCTGGCCACACCATTGAGACTTGTTACCGTCACAACAAATCTATTGCTGCTGTTGCTAACACTGAGCCTACTCCGCCGATGGCTTCCGTTTCAGCTGAGTCTCAATCTTCTGTATCCACTATCAACCTCTTCCCCACTGAACTACAGGAGATCATAGCTCAGGCTGTTCGTATGGCTGGTAATGCATCTCTTTCCACTACTCTCTCAGTTCTACCCAGTAAGTCTCAAACTTGGCTATTTGATTCTGCCTGTTGCAATCACATGACACCTCACTCGTCCTTATTTTCTAAACTTAACCTTGCACCACATCTTCTAAATATTCATATAGCTGATGGTTCCACCATGCATAGGAATAGTCTAGGTTTTGTTTCGACCTTTAACCTCTCTGTTCCTGGAGTCTTCCATGTACCTGACCTATATTATAATTTGTGCTCTGTGGGACAATTAGTTGAACTAGGTTATTGCCTTATTTTTTACTATTCTGGGTGTATTGTGCAGGATTCGAGGACGGGGCAAGAGCTTAGGACTGGTCCTAGAGTTGGGCGTATGTTTCTCGTGGACAATCTTCATCTTCCACCTCTTGCTCATGTTTCTGTTGCTGCTGCAACTGCTGCAGTTTCTTCCTTACCATCTCTCGCAGTTTGGCATTCTCGTCTTGGTCATGCACCATCTTCTCGGGTACAACAGTTAGCTTCCAAGGGTCTGTTGGGTTCTATGTCCAAAGACAATTTTGATTGTACTTCATGTCTGTTAAGAAAACAGCCAACTTTGCCTTTCAATAACAGTGAATCCATTTCTAATAGTATTTTTGAGTTAATTCATTCTGATGTTTGGGGACCTTCTCCTGTTGCTAGTATTGGTGGATCTCGATATTTTGTTGTTTTTATTAATGATTATTCTCGTTATAGTTAGATCTTTCCTATGAAATCTCGTTCTGAAATTTTACCAATATACAGCAACTTTGCAAAAATAGTTGAAACACAATTCTCCAAACGTATCAAAACTTTTCGATCTGATAATGCTCTTGAATATACTCAATATGCGTTTCAAGCTCTGTTACATTCCTATGGCACTGTACATCATCTAACTTGTCCAGGTACCTCTCAGCAAAATGGTCGAGCCGAAAGAAAACTTCGTCATATTCTTGACATTGTTCGTGCTATTCTTCTTTCTGCTAAAATTTCTGCCCCATTTTGGGGTGAAGTTACTCTTCATGCTATTCATGCGATTAATCACATTCCAAGCACTGTCATCCATAATCAGACTCCGTATGAGCGTCTGTTTCGGTCACCCCCTGACTATCATCACCTTCGCTTCTTTGGATCTGCCTGTTTCGTTCTTCTTCAACCTCATGAGTACAACAACCTTGAGCCTTGATCTAGACTTTGTTGTTTCCTTGGCTATGGCGAAACTCAAAAAGGGTATAGGTGTTATGATCCTGTCTCTCATCATCTTCGTGTTTCTCGTAATGTTGTCTTTTGGGAACACCGATTGTTTGTTGAACTTTCTCACTTTCGTTCTTCCCTGACTACCTCCTCTGTTTCAGAAATCTTTCCAGATGAATCTCCTGTTCCTTCTACAAATACTTTTGATCCTCCTTTGGACTTCTCCCTAGATATTTTTGATGCTTCTCCTAGACAGGCCGAAGATGAACAGGTTGATGACGAGCTACCCCACCTTGAGCCTGGGTCCCCTGCTCCTGCTCCGCCTGAAGATCCTCCACAAGACATTCCACCTCGCCACTCAACCCGGGTAAGATCCATTTCTGCACATTTACTTGACTATCATTGTTACACTGCCCTTGCTACTCTTCACGAGCCTCAGACCTATCGTGAGGCCTCCACTGACCCTTTATGGCAGATTGCAATGAAAGAGGAACTTGATGCATTAACCAAAAACCATACTTGGGATCTGGTCACTCTCCCTCTTGGTCAGTTTGTGGTTGGTTGTAAGTGGATCTATAAGATCAAGACTCGCTATGATGGGTCCATTGAGCACTACAAGGCTCGTCTTGTTGCAAAAGGTTTTACACAGGAGTTTGGGATTGATTATGAGGAGACTTTTGCTCCAGTGACTCGTATCTCATTTGTTCGTGCCCTCTTAGCTGTTATCGCTGCTAGTAAATGGGATATTTTTCAGATGGATGTTGAAAATGCCTTCCTTAATAGGGATCTGAGTGAAGAAGTCTATATGCAACCTCTTCCTGGTCTCTCTGTTGAATCAAACAAGGTTTGTAGCCTTCAACGTGCACTTTATGGCCTTAAACAAGCTCAACGAGCTTGGTTTGCCAAGTTCAACTCCACTATCTTTCGCTTGGGTTACACTGCCAGTCCGTATGATTCTGCCTTATTTCTTCATCGTACTGATAAAGGCACCATTTTGCTTCTTTTATATGTGGATGATATGATCATAACTAGTGATGACCTCAATGACATTCAAGAACTCAGTCAGCAGTTTGAGATGAAAGATCTTGAACATCTCAGCTATTTCTTGGGTCTTGAAATTACTCATTCCACTGATAGTCTTTATATTACTCAAGCCAAGTATGCTTCTGATCTTTTGTCTCGAGCTGGACTCACTGACAACAAAACTGCTGACCCTCCAGTTGAGCTTAATGCGCATCTGACACCCTCGGGGGGGAAACCATTGTCTAATCCTTCTCTTTACAGATGATTGGTTGGCAGCCTAGTTTATCTCACAGTTACTTGTCCAAACATCTCCTATGCTGTTCATCAGGTGAGCCAGTATCTGTCTGCTCCACGATCAACTCATTATGCTGCTGTTCTGCGCATTCTTCAATACCTGAAAGACACTCTCTTTTATGGCCTTTTCTACTCAGCTCAGTCTCCTCTTGTACCCCGTGCATTCTCTGATGCTGATTGGGCAGGAGATCCCACTGATCGTAGGTCCACTACAGGTTATTGCTTTCTCCTTGGTTCTTCTTTGATTTCTTGGCGAAGTAAGAAACAAACTTTCGTGGCCCGCTCCAGTACTGAAGCAGAATATCGTGCTCTTGCTGATACCACATCTGAGCTCCTTTGGCTACGATGGCTTCTTAAGGATTTGGGTGTGTCCACATCTTCTGCCACTCCCCTTTATTGTGACAACCAAAGTGCCATTCATATTGCTCACAATGATGTTTTCCATGAACGGACTAAACACAACGAGATTGATTGTCATTTTATCCGTTATCATCTTGTCCATGGTGCTCTCAAGCTTTTCTCTATCTCCTCCAAAGATTAACTTGTAGATATCTTCCTTAGGTCACTTCTTAAGGGACGCACTCGTGATTTGGTTGACAACCTCAAGCTGGTCTCACATCTACCTTGAGTTTGAGGGGGGCTATTAATGTATATTATGTTATGGGCTTTAGGCCCAGCTAGTTTACTTGTATAGCACACTTGTACTTGTACTACACTTTACTTGTACTGCACACATATGCTTACTTGTACCACAGACATATCCTCCTATATAAAGGCACTCATGTATATTCTTTGATTATGAAATACAATACAATCATTCAGTATTTCTAACATTTACGGACACAAATCTCTTATTCTCTTCTTTCCCTTTTCTGAGTTTTCTCTATACTTAACGAATGGTTCTTCCCTTTTTTGAGTTTTCTCTATATTTAACAAATGGGTTTGAGAAGTGGGTCTTTATTTTTTGGTCTTTCTGTAGCATTGCCCCTCCTCATTTTCTCAATAGTTATTGAATGCTTTGTGATGAGGAACTTTTTAGCTAACTTAGACTACAAGGCCTACTTGTTTGAGAAGCCTGATCCGTCTTAAATTAAGGACTCAATACAACAAGTGTAACTCTTCAGGCCTACTCTCATGCTCGTTATTCACGCTTAAAAAACTTAACTTTTGGAGGGTCTTAGGCCGGCACCACATCGGTGCTCTCTGAAAGTATTTTCATTCTATTTCTAACTCTTCACCTCTTACAGAAAACTACGGGTTTGGATGATTAACCTACTGACAATTTTGAGCATCATCACTTTAATTTAAGATTTTAAGGATTCAGGTCTTGTTCTTCTTCTACTCTACTATCCTCCAATGTTCTTATTCTTCTTTTCTTTTCTTTATTTATTTACCTTTATAGTTAACAAGCTTTAACACTGTTAGGTTGGGCTTTTAAGTGAGATAGTGAGGTGGGTTGTTCTAAGCCATTGATCTATTTAAAATAGATCCTATTCATGAAATGGACCTTCTCCATTTCAAAGTGAAATGGAGAAAATCTGGATCCATTTAGGTCCGGTAACCAAATTGGGCATTTTGGGCCATTTACTTACATAGGTCTTATTCACTATACATTGGGTTTGGAGTTTGGGTACGGTTTCGGAATATGTTAGGCACCCAAGACTACCTAACTTCCATTATGTGTTGATAGGCCATGTTTAAATAAAGATATTATTAAAAGAGCCCTAGTCCCAAACCTAAACATTCACCATACATTTAGGCCTTGTTTGGGAGGAGGGAATTGAAAGAAATGAAAATAATAATTTTAGAATATTCTTCCCTTCTCTTGTTTGGAAGTTTAATGGAGGGAATGGCAAACTCATTCCATTGTTTGGGGGTTTAAGTAGGAGAGAATGGAATGGGTAGAAGGGAATACTCATTCCTTTCTATTTCCTTAAAATCTCAAATTTTCATTCCCCCCAAAATTGAGAGGAATGGGAGGGAATGCTATTAAATTTAATGATTTTTTTACTAAAACTCCCAAAATACCTCTATATATTCAACCTTTTATTTTAAAATAGGGGTCTAATAGTAATATTGTCATAAAATGATTCCATTTCATTCCCTCCATGTTGCTCCCAAACAAGATTATTTAAATTCCATTCATTTTCATTCCTTTATTTTAAAACATCCAATCAAGGTTACTTAATTTTATTCCATTCTTTTCCATTCATTTCCCTTATTTAAATACATTCCATTCCATTCATTTCCATTCCCTTATGATCATTCCATTCTATTCTCTTATGAACTCCCAAACGAAGCCTTAATGAAATAACACACAAAATATGTCTAATATCACATCACAATATAAAAGGAAACACATTAAAACAAACAAAGAAATATATTAAAACAAAATTAATTAAAAAGGAAAACTAACAATTAAATCAAACACATAAGGAAAGATATCAAATTAAACCTAACATGGCAAAAATAAACTAAAACATAGAAAACAATTAAACATAATTAATTAACCCAAAAAATAGTCAAACAAAGTCAAATAACATGTGAAAAACAAACAGATTGATAAAAATAATATTTTCCCAGATTTGGGTTTAGGGTGCACACGCATTCTTGACCAAGCGCATGCATCCTTAGCATGGAAACTTGGAAAACTCACATTTTGCAAATTTACTTCAACCAAAGATATAACACATGAAAATAAAGAAACATGTTAAAAACTCTAAATACTAAACTAACATGAACCAAACAAAACAAAATATTTTCATAAACAAATAACCAAGAAAAAAAAAACCTAAACTAACATCAAAAGGAAAAATATGTCAAACTAACATAAAACTAAAATAATAACACAAAAGAACAACAAGAACATATTATAAACTCTTCTAGGCAAAAAATAACAGATTATAAATAACCTAAGATTAGATTAAAACATATCAAAAGAGTCATAAACATCAAACAAACAAACATGACAATTAAAATAATAGCAAACAAAAAGCATGTAAATCTTATCTAGCAAAGTGAGAAACCATAGAAAAAAGACTCACCTTGCTAATGGATCAATGCGTTGAAGTTTTTAACTGACCTCTCAGTGCCTAAAATACTGAAATTAGATTGAGATTACAAGGATGACAATGAAGACAATAAAACTAAGATAATCATAATTTTAAGAACAAATGTTTTGAAAAGGTATTTAGGAAACATTTTAGAAAATTAGTCTTTGCCCTATAGTACTAACTAAAGAGAGGTATGGAGGATAAAAAAATGTGCTAAGGTGCTGTGTGAGTGTCTAGAAAAGATGAACTAGGGTTTTAGAAAATATGGAGGTAAAAAATAAACTCTCTCTAGCTAGGTTTTGGATTGGAATCATAAGTTGGGAAATATATGTGTAAACTAGCTAGGGTTTTCGAGGCCTTTTGAAGAGTTTTGGGCATTTCTAAGGGTCTAGGGGGTGACCTAACCCAAATATTGAAAATGAAAAAAACAAGCATGGTGCACGTGCATGGTTCAAAAGACGCACATGCATAACCCTAAATTTAACTACACTGCTTGCTTGACTTCGAACGACCATAACTCACTCATTTTAAATCTAAATTACACAAAATTTGTGTTTAAATTGAACTTAAGATGTCTACTTTTCAATGAAATAAAATTTACTTAAACATTCTTTGTGTATCAAAAGCTATGGTCAAAATAGTGAGTAAAAGTCATTTTTAGCATCATTTTCAAAGCGATTTGGAGTATTTTTGAGTTGAGTTTACCTCCGAACAATTGTGAGTATTTTAATTGCTCTTGGTTGACATATTTCATGCTCATTATTGGGATTGGGGACCAAAGGTTGTTAACAGATATAAAATAAGGTGTCTATAGTATCAGAGTAAGATGTCATAAGTTCGATCATTGTTTCCTCCTCACTACCTCCCATTTAAAATCCCATTGTAAACACAAAATTTCTCACGTTTGAAAATCAAACAATCGCGTATAATTTGTATTTATTGAATAGTGAATACAATTCTATGTTTTTGACCCTTTTACAAAAAAGTGATCCTTTGATTCTATATTCTTTGTAATCTTGACTCGAACACGAAATTTTCTTCACTTTGGTCGGAAGATGGATCGAACGATCTTCACAATAAATCTCTAGCTTTGAGCTTGTTAGAGATTTGTTGTTCTTTGAGTTCTTTAAATGTTCTTCAAGTTCTTCAAAGGATCTTTGAATTTGAAGGATTTTTGGTTGAAATTCTTCGGGGTTTTTAGAGGCTTGATCCGTCGAACTTCAATGATTTAGAGCTTTTTGAAGTTTATGGAGGCTTTCGAGCTTGATTCCAATAGAACTTCAAGTCTTGGAAGAAAGACTCTAACGAATTTCTTTGGATGTTCTTCGAGCGTTCTTGAGGCAGAATTTCTCTAGAGTTTTGATGTTTTGAAAAGTTGGTGGAGAATGAGAGGTGGGTGTCCTTCATTTATAGTGGTTTCAGAAGATAAGTCTCACTTTGATTGGACCAAATTTTGATTATAGATGATTATCTTTATTTATCTATTTTGATAAAGACAATAATCAACAAAGAGTCCAATTATAATTTGTTACTTGTAAATAATTATTTCTATTTTATTTATTTATTTATTTTAATAAAGATAATTATCCATCAATCATAAATATGAAATTTATCTTTATTTTGTGGGCCAAATGACATGTGAAAATTTTTAATTTGCCAATGTTATATCATCTTGGATGACACATGTCATCACTTGATTTAATTACTTTAATGACAAATGAATTTGGAATTTATCACTAAATTTTGACGTTACATTTTGCAATTGGCTTGACAAATTTTTGCTTCTTATACCCATGTGTTGGGTCTCACCTATTAAAAGGGAGTTTGAGCCCACACGCGAGGGAGAGTGTTAGAGTAATGTGGTTAAATGATTAAATTTATCATTTCTTAATAGTTTAAATTTTTGGAAAAATTGGTAATTTAAGAAAAAAAAATAATTTTAGTGGTAGATTCAAAATAGAACTAGTAACTTACTGCCTAAAATTTGTTGTGAAAATATTGTGGACGTAACACTTCTCTACACAAAATGACCATATTGAGAATATAATTTTTTTCTTTATTTGAATAATTTGGTAGTTACAATAAGCGATAAGAGATTTAGGGTCTGGTTGGATATATAGCTGAAAACTGAAAATTACTGTAGCAAAACGTGAGTACTGTAGTGCAGTTGAAAATATATAAATGTCGCGTTTTACTGTAGCTCAGCTGAAAGCACCTTTTTTTTTCTCTCTCTCTCTCTCTCTCTCTCTCTGCTATTCAATCCTCACCCACCAGAGAAGAGAGTTCCGCACCCACTAGAGAAATCGACAAGGTCTGACGCTGGCAAAGAGCTTAGAAGAGAAATCCACAAGGAACGTCACCCAGTCTGACGCCGGCAAAGACAACCCAATCCTTTCATAAACCCACTTCACCCTCTTCCCTAATTTCACTCCTCTCCCACCCATGACAGTGCTCCTTGAAACTTGAAGCTGAATTAGCCTAAGCTCAAAAACCAGAAGCAAAACACAAACGAATCCCACTTCCCTAAGGTGAGTGTTCTCAAATTTTTTTTCACTATTTTCTATCATGTCTTGTTCGAATTTCAGTTCTTGTTAATGAGTTTCTTTTCATTTGCTGGAATTTACTTCATTTGATTTTATAGAGTGCAAGTTTAGTCCTCTCTATTCATTTGCTGGAATTTCAATTCTTGTTAATGGGTTCATTTGATTTCTTTTTACAAAGTTTTGATCTTGTTAATGGGTTAATGGGTTTCTTTTAAATCAGATTCTTGCTCCTATATATATTGAAGCCATTACAGAGTTTGTGGTCATAACTAAAAAAAGATTTTATTATGGGTTCATGTTTATGATCACAATGTCTTGAAGGCATCATTGGCCATACAGGCTAGTTTTTAACTTTTTGAATGAGTGGTAGTATGGTTTTGACAATAAAGAGTAATATCATGGTGTCAACCATGTGTAATTTCTAAAATATATTAGCAAATCTGCTAAATATATTGGGAGCTGTGTTTAGAAAAATCTGACAGCATTGATCAAGTTTTAGTTGAGCTGGTCAGAAAAACCTATTGGCATTGATTTACCTTTCATTGGAAGTGTTACATGAATGAAGATGATGAAGCAGAGTGGAATTTTATGTCCAATAAACCCTTTGGCACCTCCCACAGGCAGAAAATTTGGAGTTTTATTTTATTTTATTTTTTTTGCAGCAAAAATTGGTAATCAAGAAGAGAGGATTGATAGTTCCATGGATATTTTAAGGACGATTGTAAATGTAAATGTATATAATTTTGAGTGTATATATCTTCTTTTCTCTTTTAGCAAGAAAGTTCACTAATATGCTCATTTTCAATTATATTTATTTAGTATAAACACTAGCTATTGCTCTGTGGGAATCAGATTTGCAAATTGAATTTTGATGCTAAACAGTTTGGTGAAGTAATGAATCTTCATTCCTATTCAGATTCCATTCTACCATTCAATTACCTATCTTATGCTGAACAATTGCAGGTACTCATCTAAACTCAGCATTGGTTATTTTAGGAATTCTTCTTTGCTTGTGTATCTCTAGTGTGTGTGGTTTGGGAAATACTGATTAATTAATCTTGTAGTTGGAATTGCTTGTGAACAAAAAAGAAAAAAAGAAAGAAAAGAAACATATTTTGTTTAGGATTAAGTATTGTTAAGCCAACTTATAAAGTTATCTGCCATTTATTTCAATAAGAAATGTTTCTTGGCAAGGGAAACATACAGAAGTAAAAGTTGAGTTTTACACTTTTTGAATTGAATATAGTATTTTGCCCAATCCCCCAATTGTGCACATAATGTTAAATCATTAATTTTAGTTGGGGTCTGCAATTCTACTATGGCAATTTGAATATGAAGGGCAATCCTGATATAATGATAAAATATTTGAATTAGATTTGTAATATTTCCAAATTCAGTTATGAGTCATGACTATAACATTGTGCATGGTATATCTAACATGCAACCATGGTTCAGCTTCAAATGAAGTGTGTCATAATTGAGCTAATTAGAACCGACCTCTTTCTTGTTACATACATTCGAAGGCCACAGTTTTGTTAGATGCATAATATTTCAGACCACATACTGCTGGGACCAGAGAGTACTAAGAAATAAGAAGTAAGAAGTAAGAATTACCTTTATAAGAGCAGTGTAAGTTAATGATACTGGATAAAACCCATCACGCACCATCATAAAAACCAGTGCACATGCATATTTGAAGCATCTTGAAATAGTACAACAATCAATCATTATGTTATAAGTTGCAACATCTGGGGGGATACCACATGACTTCATATTTTTGAATATTTCTACTGTCATCTGACTCTGCATGTCAACCATAAATAATACAGATATACATTTGATAAATTACACCAATGCGGTATGGAATAGCAACTAAAATGATTAATAAATGTATATTTGGCACTACAAGAGTACAAGTACCATAATGTTTTGTGTATGTCAATGCATTCTCAATGATACAAGTATCATAATATTTGGCAGTAGCTTGTGCATGTCTGGCAGCTTTGATGCACGAGCTACTGCACTGGGTGGCATGCTGTGCTGCACCAGTGTGGTAGCTGATGCTGCATCACTTGGTGCACTAGCTGCTGCACTATGAGGCAAGCTGAGCTGCACTGGTGTAGCAACTAGTGATGCACCCTCTGGCTTTTTACATCATTTACATTTTGTTTCTATAAATCTAGTTACACCAACATGTCTGCATAAAAACTCTTGAGTTACATGTGGGGAGATAGTTTCTATAGTTTCAAGTCTTAAATACATATGCCTCTTGCACTATAATTTAAAGAAGATTTTTGTTTTCAAATGTGTAGAGATCAGTAACTTTATTGGTGTTTCATAGGTCGTTAGTGTGTAAACGTGCTCAACTTATGATAATTATCTAATGTGTAATTCTTGGCGGTCCTGTAGACCTATTTATATGATGGTGTAGAGTGAGTTTGGTGTACTGTTCACTATTCCAAGCTAACGTAATATCTACTGCCAAGAACTACGAATGTCGAAAACAAGTAACTATCTCTCTAGTTCTGATGGCTATTTTTGTGACGTTGAGAACTGCAGAATTATGACATCCCTGAAACTTCATACATTTTGTAGGAGGTTTTATAGTTGTCGCTATTGGTCACCAGTAAGTACCATATCCAAGTATTGGCAAAACATTTGTGTTGTGCGTTAGAACCAATTCGTTGTATTCCTGTTTATGTGTTGTATTGTATTGTGCAAGATGATGACTGTGCATGCAAGTTCTTCAAGTGGTTAGACACTAGCATTTGTTGTACGCGTGGCGCAGCAATAGTAACTATAGTTATTGCCAAATTCAACCGATTAGAGCATGCGGTGGAAGTTGCCAATGAAGAGTTGAAGCAAGCACATGCCCTAACAGTCGCAACATTGGAAAGGGAGCGAGTTGCAAAACGAAAATTTGAAAGAGCTAAGGCTACACGCATGATCTCTGAAGAGAAAGCAAAAAAGTTGACAATAGCTCTAGTAGTCTTGGGGGTCATGTTTCTAGTATTGCTTATCTTGTCTACTAGGTTTGGGGAAGTCAAAATCAGGCAGATGTGTCTGCCATAATGGGATGTGTATGTATGTAATAACTGTAAGTTGTATTATTACATTTGTTTTGTATGTTAATCGTACTATTGCAAGTCAGTTTATGATATGTATGTAGTTGTACTTTTTAAACAATGTGGAGATGTTTGATGGAGATAATGTTATTGCTAAGTTTAAAGAAGATTGTAAATTTTGTTGTTGTATATGTGTGTGTATATATATATATATACACACACAATTTGCCAACCATTGATAGATTGGGTTCTTGGTGTCTTAAAAAAAATTGAGAGCAAAATTTGCGTTTTTTTTTTTTTTTTTTGTTGTGTATAAAATCCTCGTAGTTTACTGTTGCAATCTTAAAATCCATTGAGTTTATTGTAATATTCAGATTAGATTGGACTCTATTCATAAGTCCCTTGTAACCAAGAAATCTACTGTTGCAATACTTATGAGTTTCACATGTAACAATATATACAACTTCATAAATTGAAAGTTTTACAATAAAGTTTTGTGAGCTATTAGTTCTGCTTGACAACAAAAGAAGAACCATTATACAAAATGGTATTACATTGAAGTTTGTGAACCATCAATTATGGTCCATACATATCGATGCTGTGATATTGTTCTGAACCTCTTTCATCTCATCTGAATCCAAGTAAGAGACCACATCTGCCACTCCATTGTAATGACCTCCCTCACTACCTCCATATGTGCCCCGTGCAGAACGCGAATGTGGAACATCATTGTGGTCATGTGCTCTAATAAAGTTGTGAAGAACCATTGTAGCAACAATGATGTAATTTTGAGTGCGTATATGAAAGCTTGGCATACATCTCAAAATTTTCCATTTATTCTTCCAAACTCCAAAAGTTCGTTTTATGACTGAACGAAGTGAGGAATGGAGATAATTAAATCTCTCCTCTGGACGATGTAGCTGTGAACCTCTTTAAAAATCGGGGATATGGTACCGCTCCCCCTTATATGGTGCAAGGAACCCTGTCTTCATCGGGTATCCTGAATCAACAAGATAATATTTTCCTGCAAATGAACACGTTTATTATATTAGCATTTTCACTACATAATACATACTTTAATACTGTAATTAAATTGCATATTTACAAACCAGGTGGAGGTTTTGGGAAGTTGTCACTCTCATTATTGAGGAAATTTAAAAAGATCCTGGTGTCGTGCGTTGACCCTTCCCATCCCACACACGCGAATGTGAATTTCATGTTAAAATCACATGCACACGTGCAGTTTACTGTTGTGGGCCCTTTCCTTCCTCTATATGGGTGTTGCTCCTCTTCTGGTAAGACCATGGGGATGTGAACCCCATCAATCGCACCAATGCAACCCTAACAATTGCCACAAAAATGCCATGTCAAAATGAAATACGTGGTATAACCATAAAGATAATAGGAATACAATCAAGTCAAGATACCAAATTCACAAAGTACCTTGAAATGTGGCCAATATCGATCTGACCCCTGAATATGTGATGGCACGGTACGAAATGTAGGATCAGCAAGCTTGATAATGTCTGGTGCCATAATCGTGGCTAACAAGGTAATTACCGTGGCCACATGTCGATGCACTGTCTCATTGGAATGTTGAAATCTATCCTGCATCATTCTGTTACCCATGGCATTACCAAGTACCACCAATGCCATTGTCACTGACTCCTCCAAGCAAACTCTTTTGGTACCGTCATATCCATACTAAGTGCGCAATGTATTACACAATTGTCGAAACACATGGCTTGACATTCTAAACACATTATAACATTTATTCTCATTTCCATTTAATGTATATTGTACCCATTCATACCCTGTTTGTATATTCATATGCATTGATACTTTGGTCATATAGGTCTCTACGTAAGCTATGACAATTGCACACCAAGTTATATATGCTGCAAGTACAATGTCATTGCTAATCTCAAAGTCTGCGTTCTTACATATGTTACCAACTTTAATTGCATGTACAAAATCTGAAGTGATACTATAATATGTAGGCTAAAAACAAGTTATTAGTAAAGAAACTTACTGGTGCTGGGAATTAGATGAGTCATTTAGCAAATCCATCCTTTTGAATACCTTGAGACTTTTTTTTTTTTTTTTTTTTTTTTTTTTTTTTTTTTTTTTTTAATGTCTGTGGAAAGCCAATACACACATATTCAGCAGTCACCTAGAGAATATAGTCCATACCACAGCAATATCTAATTACCCGTCCAAAACTTCTACAATGATCATAGTAATGATATTGATCTCTAGTGCTATAATAATCTCAAAGAAACCTCAAAACCATGCCAGTTCTTCATGAAATGTTACTACACATAAAACACTGAAGGCACTAAATACTACGTAAAACCACTAGACAAACTTTGCTGGGCCAACATTCATCATCTAGTGGCAACATTCACTGTTCACGGGCTGTGTGAACAGTACCCGAAAAGGCAATGTGCACAACAGCTGTGAGCTTGTGAGTATTTTTACTATAATTGACAAAAAATTGTGGAGATTACTGTGAAATCTTCATTCATATTTGCCAACTACACAGTACTGCACATGCTCAATGCCTCCTGACTAATATGGAGAGGAAAAACTTTAATGGGAGAAAGAGAAAACAACTTGCTACCTTATATTTGATTGGCTCTCGTAACAAATTTATACAAACATTGTAAATTATATTAATTGATTTGGTTTTCAATCTTTACTGGTTCCAGAGGAGTTGGAGAATACTTTCTTTGACCATTGCTTACTGTTGGCAACTCTATACACTGTGGATTCTAGTTCAGCTACATGAGGCAGTTCCAAGAAAGAGGTACAACAAATATGTGGAGCTTGCAGAAGCAGCATTTGGTGAGACTAATTTTTCCAACATAACTTTTGGCTTTTTTAAAATTTTCTGAGCACCAAAAATTATGTCTACTTCCTCTCCTGCCTCAAAGCTGATTATCATATTCTACTTCTGAGTTGACAAACACACAAATGAATATAATTGCTGTGAGTACTTATTCTCTTCTACTTTCATAAATGCCTATTGTTATTTTTTGTTTCCTAGTCTAAATTCTGAAGAGCCCCAATTTAAGTCTTCCATGCTACATGTCAAATGACAAGGTGGGATTGTAAGTGTTATACATATATCAGTAGAAAATTGGGTTGGCTGATCCTTTTCTGCACATGTTTAGAAGAAAGAAGCACCAACTTGACATGATTTCATACAGACATTGACACTATACAGGTATAGCTACTTCATTTCGGTAACAAATAAAAGAAGAAAATATTAGCAATAGAATAAATCAATGGCTACATGTGATCCTAATTAACTTTTTGGGGGGTTGGATTAATGATAACGAGTCTTACAGTTAATTAATTATCGGGGTATGCTGATATCTAAATTAAAACACACGTAACATTGTATACCATAAAAAAAAATAAAAATAAAAATAAAAATTAAAAAAAAGCAACTAATGACAACCCTTGTTCACCTCCACAACATTTAAAACTACTGCTATAAAAGATCTACATGTAATTCCTTAAAAAAAAAATGACGAAAACAATTAGAAGAAAGGCATGAAAATGAAACCCATCATCTAGTGGCATTTGGTACTGTTCACGGGCTGTGTGAACAGTACCAGAGAAGATCTAGGGTGCTTTTGTACCCAAACAGAAAAAGAGAAAAAAAAAAGAGGAAAAATATACATAAATTTTTTTTTGTACCCATTGCTAAAGTTGTCATGTAGTTGTTGGAATTAGATTAGTTTCTTTGTACCCATTGTTATGATGGCTAACAGACTATGCATTCCTTTTCGAAGAATAGTACTTCTAAAAGAAAAAAATAGTGAACCTGTCAGCAAAGAGAGGGAAATATTACCCCATTTCTCCTGCACATGCTCAATTTATGAGAAAAGGGATACCTTTAAAACAGTCTAGTTTGTTTGCAGTTTTAGTTTGAAACTTGTCATTCTTATTAGTAAGTTACCACACACTCAATGGGTTTTACATTCATGACCTCACTCTCCATGCAATATTGTCGGAGGAAATCCTATTTGAGCTAGAGCTCATTAGCAGTTTGTTCACATTTTTCATGAATAAAACTCCATCAAAGTTGCTGCACATACCTCGATAAATAACAAAACACAAACACACATACACACACACACACACACATAGAGGACTAACAATCCGCAGGCATCACTATGTATTTGAGTTAATCATCTAATAGATAGAGGTAAAATTAAGTATGATATATAATTAATTTATTATGATATGACCAATTAGAAGTCTTTCATTTTTACCCAGACATCACATCTTTGGCTTGGGTTTCTCTCAATCTAGCAGTTAGGATATTGTTTGTTTGGCTATTTGTTTATGGCAGCATAGCAACACTTGCACCTGTGCTTTACTACCCCAATTTCCCCTCTCTATAAACCCTTCCAAAAATATATTTTAAAAACACAAATATCACACAAAGCCAGTAGCAAAGTTTGGATAATTCTTAACCCAATATTTTCTAAACAAAGAATTTCATACTTTTGTTCAGATATTCAAACAATCAAGCAGCTCACAATAAATCTATGTGGTTCTTCAAATCCACCTTTTTAGGATTACATAATTGAATTACAAATTTTCTAATGAAACCTGATAGCATCAACTGATCTTGATATTAGAGCAAGAACTAACAATTTTACCATAATCCTTCCAAAAAAACACACAGCACTAGAAAGACACTTTGAAAATTAAATAAAGTTGAAATGATTTCTATCATTAAACAATGGAAATAAAAAACAATTGAAAAAATAAATGAATTCTAACCACCAAGTCTAGCTTTGACGTGAGCTTGGAAAGTGCTCACCAGAAATGAATTCTCACTAGAAAATAAAAATAATCCTGTCAACATAAACAGTAAATATTTCAAAAAATAATTTTAGGTAGTTTTATATTCAAACTATGGGGTAGAAATGGATGCAATTAGAACTATGGTTTAATTAGTGACAAATCTCTTACTTACATATGACAATTATAAACACTAGCATAATCAGTTACGAACAAGTAAGCATACAGAAGATGACAATTAATTAGTAACCATTGTTTTACATACACACTCATGGCAAGCATATAGTTTGTGCCAATACAAAAAAAAGAAAAAAAAAAGAGTGCAAGAGGTACATAAAAATAATCCGATCACTACAACGCCAAGAGGTACATAAAGATAAGCAACCCAGGCTGTAAACAAGCCCCTTTCCTTCAGAGACCATGAAACTGAGGGTTCATTTCGTACTGCTTCTCTAGCCACCTTAGCTGGACCTCCTTCCTCTGAACATTAGCTACAAACATGTTCCTACAGTCTACGTTATTCACGAAGAAGAAGGTGCTGAACATATGAAGGTGATCACTCGCTTGCACCCCAAGAAGACTCAACACCATGTCCATAATTGCTTGTATCTCATTAGCTGTTGTGGTGCGAAATGGTGTATTATGAGTAATTATACTTTTACTTTCAACAATAACATCTGACATGCTCTTCAAAGAGTTGGACATCTCTTGAATGGTTGAACGCTTCTCTCTTGGTTTCTTGCAAATTCCCCTGAAAGGTTGGACACCGCTTGCCAAGCCTTTCCCTTTATTCACTGTCGGTCTTGCTCTGGACAATGCTGGGCCTTCAACCTCCATTGGGTCAACTGAGTTCGTAGAGGGTTCACATTGGGGGTCAACAAATTCCTTGCTATCAGTGGAGTCCCCAGCCCCTTCGGTGCATTCATTTGGTATTTCACCACTCGAGCAAAATGCATTTTTTCCCGTTACAACCATGCCTTCAAACATGATTTCCATGGACTTAACATTCGACAAAGGTTTGTTTTTAAAGGTTAACGCCTTGGGACATGCCTACATGTGGACAACCGGTAGTTAGAACACAATATAATGGTAGACAGCTGAGTTTTTCACAATTATGTAAAGTGAACTAACCTGAATCTTTCAGGTCCACCACTCATCAGTGGCCTGAATAACCCCAGTTACAGGATCATAACCCAACCCAGTCTCACCAAAACACTCCTTCCAACCCTTCCACTGTTTTCTTAGATGATCCTATTTGTTTTTAAACTGCGTGTGAGTCACCACTTTTTCCATTTCACCCAACTGCTTAATCACTGCATCAACCCCTTCCTTCCTGAAAAATCCTTGATGCTTCTTGCTGTCTAGGACTTGAGCAGCAGACAAATCACAATAAGCTTTAAGTTCATTACGATCTTTCCACCCAGTTTTCACTTCATTACCATCGGCCTTCGATTTCCCCTTACCCATTTTTGCTACAACTTCCTTCTATTCTCATTGAGGTATTTCAACGAACAGTTTGTATGCATATCATAATCAGTTACGCATGCCACATGAAAAATGCAAAGTAAACTCACATATATAGTCCAAATACAACATAGGTAGGAAGAGAAACACCCAAAATTACACGAAGGAGAGAGAAACCCACATACTAATGTCATGGAAAACACAAAAACCACACACAAACGTTGAACTAAAATTACACACAAACGTTGAACACAAAACCACAGATTGAAGTGTGTTCATGGAAAACAATATAACCAGACACCAATAGATCAGAAAGTGAAAAGTTAGACAGAATAGTACCCGTGAATTCAGAGACCTACAGTGGCAGCAATGACGTCCCAAGTAGAGAGAAGGTGAGCTTGAGCGAAGCACGAAGCGATGGGTTCGTTTGTTCCGTGTGGGATTGCAATTACCGTGTTTCAGCTCTTGTTTTGATGGTTTATTGCAGGATGGTGGGTAGGTGCATTTCATTGAAGACGAAGAGGACGAGGCATTGATGAAAATTGAAGACATCTCTGCATGGTAGTTGAGAGGAAGAAAGGGAATGCAAAAATTTTAGCCGTTGGAGAGAACGTAGTGTTTTGTCCTTTTGCTTCGTGGGTTCAACAGTGTTGTGAACAGTACAGATTGGGTTCAACACGTTTTGTGTTTATGCTCACCAAAAAAGTAGAGTACCTACATGCACAAACGTTTTAATGAAACGGTGCGTATTGGAGTTTCATTTTGCGTTTCAACGTGGAGGTTTTGCGCGTTTACTTGCTGCCATTGTAGCTGGGTCCCATACCCATCAAAAATGCAAACGTGAAACGCTTATAGTAAACGCCCAATCCAAACGTAACTAGTCAGCTGAACTCCCTCCTCTCTGGTTTTTAAAAGTTAGTTGCGAGCACAACTGTCTAAGGAGGTTTATGATATATATTCATACAAGTTTTGCAATTTTGCAACTTAACCCCCCCCTAAATTTAGACTAATTTAATTACAATGCTCCATCGCGGTTTAAATTTGCACCTTCTAATGGACAGTGGACCAACATGCACTAAATGAGCACATATATAATGACTTGCATCAATCGTTTAGCCAAGAAATCAGTAAATTCAAAATTGTTGACCATTCGCTCTTCTTTTTCCCTGATCAGTGTCACTTATTATTATAAAGTTGTAAAAAAAAATGAAAACCTCCAAAAAAGAAGAATGTAAATAATAATAACTAGTCGTTAACCCGTGCTATGCACGGGAACCTACATATTTGGGAGGTAAACTAAAATAATTTTATAAAAATTTAAGAAACTACACCATTAATGTATGATTTACTCTTGTATGACTTCAATTTGTGTTATAATTTGATGAAAAAGTCATTGCTTGAAC
Source organism: Quercus ilex subsp. ballota (assembly GCA_032727855.1). Taxonomy (NCBI): domain Eukaryota; kingdom Viridiplantae; phylum Streptophyta; class Magnoliopsida; order Fagales; family Fagaceae; genus Quercus; species Quercus ilex. The sequence continues at coordinate 20,763,269 of CM064908.1, read as the reverse complement.
GTGCAATGGCTTACAAAAAAATTGTCAAATAGTTTCAGATATTGCAAAAAAATAACTTAAAAATTCAGATATTAAAACTTCTGAAAGACAAAAAAGTATCAAAGAATTAGATGATTCACTACTTAGAAATTATTGAAACAAAACAAAATATATATGACTAAACAATAGAGAAATATAAGAGAAAAATGAGTTACATTCGAAAGAATAATTTCAATTATTGCAAGCTTTTTTATCTTGTAAAAAATGGCTAAAGAAAGTTTGGTGGTTTATGTACAAAAATTACTTTTTAAAAAATACATGAAACACCATAAAATAATTTTTTTTTAACAAAGTAGAAGAGAAGAAAATAACATAAGAAGAGCTCATACCTCTACTCAGCTTTAAAAAAAATTTTGGGGTTTGCTTTACTTTTATAGTGTTCATGATTAATCTCGCAAATTTGGAGATAAATTATCAATATTTGAGTTTGAGTTTAAGTTCGACTTGTTAGAGAGATAAAGTTTCACTCATTGTTAAGTTTGGATTAAACAAAAATAATTTTGTTTAAAAAATTGTGAGAGTTTTAGAGACTTCGGTTATATATATATATATATAAGTTTGGACTAAACAAAAACAGGGACGGACCTACAGTAGGGCAGGGGGGGCCATTGCCCCCACCCCCCCCCCCCCCCAAATTAAAAAAAAAAAAAAATTGGTATACTCAAATGCAATATGAAAAAATAACCCACAAACTCTCATCCAAAAAAAAAAACCGACAAACTAAAAACTACAAAATAAAAAATAAATATAGACTGAAAACCTAAATTACAATTCTCAAATTTTTACCCTAACCTCACTCTTCCTCCACTCAACCTCATCAACGCCTCCAATCTTTATCACTGCTGCTACTGTTCTGCTCCTCCTTAGACCTGATTCGGACTGTTGCTGCTACTGCTTCTCCTCAAATCCTTTACTATATTGCTCTGCCTTAGCCAATTAGCCCTCTGCCCTCTGAGTTTTTGTTGTGAACTGTGGTGTTTGACTATTGTGTTTGTGAGTTGTGGCTTTTTAACTGGTGTGTTGTTTATGTCTCTCAACCACTTTGTAATTGTGGCTTTAGTGTGGACCGGTTTCAGTGTTTGTAAATTGTAGCTTTTTTTCTTCTTTTTTTTGGGTTTTACTTTTATCTATAAAGATATAATGGGGGACCACTAGGACAAGGACGTGACTAATTTTGTGAATCTGTGAGACTAATGTTTGGTAAGTCATTAGTGAGTTTTTTGTGAGACCAATTGACCAAAGTCTTTGGTCTGATTGTTTTGGTTTTATCAAAAATTTTGTTTTTGTGACTTTGTGACTTTGTGTGATGTGGCTAATATTAGTAATATATATGAACTTGTGAACTCTTTGTCACTTTGTGTGATGTGACTAATCTATATATATATATAAAACTGAAACTTTTGAAGTACTCACAATTTTTCACATCACTACTATTTTCTTTTTTATTTTAGGTTTTATATCTTATATATTTATTATTTCTCTTTAACGTGTAATTATCTTTTCAGTGTTACAATAGTTTTTTTTTTTTTTGAGAAAGAGTGTTACAATAGTTTAGTTAAAGTAAAACTCTATTAGATATATTTTGTTAGCCTCTCCAGAGCTTATCACATCATTATTATTATCTATATATAATATAATATTGAAGATTAAAAATTAATTATAATTTTTTAAGATACCTCACGTTAGAATTAAAAAAAAAAAAATTAGGATTAAGAAAAAAAGAGAGACTCGTAGTAGGACTCTCTCTTCTATCCTTAAAACCCTAGCAATTACCATCTCAAAGATTAAAAAAATAAGAAGAAGAGAGACTCACGTGTAAAAAAAAAAAAAAAAAACTTAGGTTTTTTCTTTTTTATTTGCTTTCATGTGTCTGGAATTTTCATTCTATTTTATTCTTTTGTTATGTTTAGAATTGATTTTCTTTTAAGTATTTGGGTTAATCTCTATATTTTGATAGTGTTTTTGTGGGTTTGGTTTTTGGTCGAAATTTCTAATAATTATTTTATATTGTACATGGCAGATGAAGCATCTCTATTTTTTGGAGAACAATCAAAGCTGCATTCTATGTCTTCCAACCCAAGGAGTGGTAAATTTTTATCTGGTATATTATATATGAATTTTTTGAATTTGAAGAGTTTTGTTTGGTTTTGAAGTAGAATTTGGGGATTCTATATAATTTGGAAGTTTTAAGTTTTGGGGTTTTTGGTATTTGCGTCTCGGTAAGTTGATCTTAATTCTTTACCTTATATGTTTTTGCTTTATTAAGAATTGTTATTTGGGTTCATGTGATTTTTTGTTTTCTTAATTAAAGCTTTGATTATTAGTTGATTAATTATTTGTTTGGATTTAACGTAAAAGATAATAGAATTAGGTGTTATAAATTTGATAATATTCCATGTTTTGAATTGTTTATATTGTTATTACTACGACTAAGTAAGATTTGTTTATATCTTTGTAGTTTATATCAGTTTTGAGTGTGTGTATATATATAACTTTAGGGAATTTTGCTTTATTAATTTAAGAATTATAAATTACTTTGTAGGTTTCAGTAACTATGCACCTACAGTGAGATGTTGACAATATAAGCACATATATATATATGGTATTAACATTTTATAAAAATCTTTCTTACAACCCAATAACATTCTACGTTAGACAACACTTCTAAACTATAGAAAAACATAGAAGTTAAATATTTCTTCCCATTGTATTTTATTTAATTATGACAGATTTTTTTTTTTTTTAAATCCTAACTAGCAAAATGTCTATAATATGCATATTATTAACCCAATTTTCTATTTCTATATTTCTTAGATTTTATTATATCAATCTTTTTTCTTTTAAACTCTTGGTGGGCAAATCAATCTCTCATTAATTCTTTTACCTTAACGTGATGTTGGTTAATTGTCATTTTATTTAATTATCCCGTGCATCGCACGGGTTAGTGACTAGTATTAGTAATATATATAAACTTGTGCTTGTCTGTTTGTGATTATTTTGGTTTTAGATTTTTTTTTTTTTTTTGTTGAGAAGTCCATTTTTTTTTTAGTTGGTGTATAGAACTACGAAATATGGAAATAATGAAACATTTTATTTATTTATTTGTAGATCATGAGTAAGTCCACTACAATATTAAATTTTTTCAAAAGAAAAAATTTGATGATTTTCTAATGGACTCTATGATTTTGTACATTGAGAAGGAGATTGCTGCAAAATTTGGTACATAATCAATCATAGACGACATTCGAGACTTAAAAAAGCGTCGAGTTCCATTTTGATAAATGTGTTGAAATGTTTAAAAAACACTTATTTTGTATGTTATACTTTGTTGACATTTTTATAATATCAAATGTTTAAGAAACACTTATTTTATATTTAGTATTTTGTTGAATATGAAATAGATGTTAGTTTTTATTTTCATAAAAAAAAAAATTTGTTTTAAGTTTTGGCCTCCCCAGGTTCGAATCCTGGTTCCCTCACTGAACAAAAATAATTTTATTTAAATAAAATGATAACTTTTATTTAAATATTATGTTGACGTGGAAAATTGTGAGTGCACGATATTTAAATACAGCAAGTGTTATTCAAAGATAACAGGAAAAATTAGATTATTTTGAACACCTTTTTATTTCTTGAAAAGTTAAATTAATTTTTCAAATTTACCCTAATACATTCGCTAGGGTTAAATCTGACCTGATACTTCATAACTTTTAATACTTGATTGGAATTTTCTTTTTTAGTTCATGAGATGTAGGAGACACCGATGAATAATCAAAATGCAACAAATGGAAGCTTCTTGTTGGCTAGAATGTGTACGATGACATGGAGGTCACGTTTTAGAGCAAACGTAGTAACTATTTTTTTAGGAATGGTGCATAAAATTCAATAAACATATATCTAATAGAATTTTACTTAAACTAAATTATTGTAACACTTGATAAGATAATTATACGTTGAAGATAAATAATAAATATATATAAGATATAAAGCCTAAAATAAAAAGAAAAAGAAAATAATGGTGATGTAGAAAATTGTGGGAGCTCCAAAGGGTTCGGTTTTATAATAATAATAATAATACAGCCACAAACTATTTTACAATATTTTTACAAACTATTGATGTGACAAATTCTTACTAATTCTAATCTGGGTTACCATTAACTTCACATTTTTATCTACCAATAATTATTTGGTAAATGCAAAAGCCACATCAGCATTTTGTAAAAATGTTGTAAAATAATTTGTGTCTCTAGTATTACTCGAATAATTAATGAAAATAAAAGGGGAACACACTTTATATTCAATTATTCATGTAAACTAATAATGGTCTAAGAGGAAAGAAATCTCTAATTCATTTATTTAAAATAAATAAATAAAAACCTTGTGGGAATCTATGGGGGGAAGTTTGAAGAGTTTGATACGCTACATTGATGAGTTTCACGTACGTGCTCCATATATATCAACCTATTAATAATCATTCTTATCCATGATATGTTGAGTTAGGATTGTCCACAGGTCAGTTCGGGTCAAGTTTGTGCCTAACTCACAACCGACCCAATTAGATCAGGTGGGGAGTTATAAGACCTGCAATCAAGCCATTAGAGTGTTGGGTTTCTCGGTTTGGGTTTTCGTCGGGTGGTGATCGATTTTTGGTGAAACCGAAAATCACTAAAAAACACTGAAAAGCGGTGAGATCTTGCCAGTTCTGTCCAAGATCTTGTGAGATTTAGCCAGATTTGGCAAAGATCTTATCATGTTCGATGAGATTTTCGCCAAATCGTGTGGAGAACTCGCTGGGTTTGATGCATCTTTGCTGGATATTGTTGTATTGGTCGTCGAAATCCGTCAAATCTAGTTGAAAAAGTCACCGAAAAGCTTGAGAAATCGCTGGAATTGTTGTATTTTGGGTGGGCTGAGTGTCATGGGTTTTGACGAAGGTGACCCACAACTGACTTGGTGAGGTCTGGTTTTTAGAGGTCGGGACTTGCATCTGACCACCAGAGTTATCGGATCAGAGGTGGTAGGTTGGGTATAGTCGGGTTAGGCGGGTGGGTTGGACACCCCTATGTTGAACTTTTAAAAATTTCCTCCCACAACTTTGATTCCACCCACTCAAATTTCTTGACTGCGCCCCTATAAAGAAAGAGTTGATAAAGTGAGCAAGTATAGTTGATAACTCAAGAAACACTATGATCTCTCTTCTCCCGTAATGATGTATAGTGGATATCATTCATAACTATAACCTGTGAAATCTTGAATAATATTTCATAAGGAAAGAGTATGGCCCTTGAGAGGAGGCCATTTATGGGGCTTAGAGCTGTGGAGAAGGATATAGTTGAGACAAGGGCAAGAACTTGGTATTCCGAGCTTCTACATGGGAAGTTCCGCCATGGCTGCAAGAGGGAGAGAGATATAGACAGATAGTACATTGATTGACAAAGAGACAGAGTTGACAATACAAAACACACTACAAGAAAATTGATCTATTGCGGTGGACTTTTTGCGGCAGGTGCGAAAAACGCCGCTATATGTCACCTATTGCAGTGTTTTACATATAGTGGCGTTTTTGCGGACCGCCGCTATAAATCTGGTCTTTTGTGGCGTACTACAACAGCAGGTTGATGGAGCGCCACAATATGTATGTTTTAGCGGCGTTATACCTAGCTATAGTGGCGCCCCATAAACCCGCCGCTATAGCTAAGATTTACTGGCGTTTGTTTCGGTCTATAGTGGCGATTTTGTGACCACCGCAATTGACCTTTGAATTGCCCATAATTAGTCCAATTTTTTTCCCTTCCCCACCCCCCCCCCCCTCCACCCCCACCCTCACCCCACCTAAATCTATCAATTTAGACCCTAACCTTTTCATTTCTCATTCGATTGTATCCCTCTAAAACACACACACACACACACACACACACTCTCTCTCTCTCTCTCTCTCTCTCTCTCAAGTTAAAATCTCACATTGTTGATCTTAATACCCAAAGATCGTTCTTCCTACCACCACCATGCATTCTCACTCTTAAACCATAGATTGGGCCTCTCTCTATTAGCACTCACTGCCGCCGCTAGCCGATTGAAGCCCCCAATAATCAATATTTGAATATTAATTTCACCAAGTCTAGTGGTATCAGGACTATCTATTAAGTTTGACCGGGTTTGACCAACTTAAATTAAACTTTGACCGCGCCTTTTTCTAAATCCGATCGTTTAATTGTGACCATAATTTACCAAAATTAACTTTTTATTACATTCTTCAGATCCAACGGTTAGATTTCAAATCTAAGTCTGGCGCGTGATAGACATGTGCTGTGTACTTATATGGTTAAGTTTTCTCAATCTGACCATCCAATTGGTATTAACACTCGCTGCCGCCGCTAGCCGATTGAAGCCCCCAATAATCAATATTTGAATATTAATTTCACCAAGTCTAGTGGTATCGGGACTATCTATTAAGTTTGACCGGGTGTGACCAACTTAAATTAAAGTTTGACCGTGCCTTTCTTTAAATCCGATCGTTTGATTGTGACCATAATTTACCAAAATTAACTTTTTATTACATTTTTCAAATCCAACAGTTAAATTTCAAATCTAAGTCTGGCGCGTGATAGACATGTGCTGTGTACCTATATGGTTATGTTTTCTCAATCTGACCATCCAATTGATATCAAATTTCGCCAACACTAACATGTCACCACACTCTTCAATTTCAATGATCAAGATTTGAATATGATTTTCACCAAGTCCAGTGGTCTCGGGACCTTCTATTAAGTTTAACTAGGTTTGACCAACTTTGATTAAACTTTGACCGCATATTTCTCTAAATCCAACCGTCTAATTGTGACAATAATTTACCAAAATTAACCTTTAATTATACTCTTCAAATCCAACGGTTAGATTTCAAATCTAAGTATGGCACGTGATGGACATGTGTCATGTACCTATATGACTATGTTCTCTCAATTTGACCATCTAATTGATCTCAAATTTTACCAATACAAATATGTCACCATACTCTTCAATCATAATAATCAGGATTTGAATATGAATTTCACCAATTCCAATAGTATCGGGACCATTTATTAAGTTTGATCGGGTTTGACCAACTTTGATTAAACTTTGACCACGCCTTTCTCTAAATCCAGCTGTTTAATTGTGACCATAATTTACCAGAATGATCCTTTCATTACACTCTTTAAATCCAATGGTTAGATTTCAAATCTAAGAATTGCACGTGATGGATATGTGTTGTGTACCTATATGGTTATATATATTCTCTCAATCTGACCATCCAATTGATCTCAAATTTTACCAACACCAATATGTCACCATACTCTTTAATCCTGATGATCAAGATTTGAATATGAATTTCATCAAGTCTAGTGGTATCAGGACCATCTATTAAGTTTGATTGGGTTTGACCAGCTTTGACCGTTCCTTTCTCTAAATCCAACCGTTTAATTGTGACCATAATTTACCAGAATGAACATTTCATTACACTTTTCAAATCTAACGGTTAAATTTCAAATCTAAGTATGGCATGTGATGGACATGTGTTGTGTACCTATATGACTATATATATTCTCTCAATCTAACCATCCAATTGGTCTTAAATTTCACCAACATCAATATATCACCATACTCTTCAATCCTAATGATGAAGATTTGAATATGAATTTCACCAAGTCCAGTGGTATCAGGACCATCTATTAAGTTTGATCGGGTTTGACCAACTTTGACTAGACTTTGACCATGCATTTCTCTAAATCCAATCATTTGATTTTGATCATAATTTACTAGAATTAATCTTTCATTATACTCTTCAAATCTAATGGTTAGATTTCAAATTTAAGTATGGCGTATGATGGAAATGTGTTGTGTATTTGTATGGTTATGTTTACTCAATTTGACTATCTAATTGGTCTCAAATTTCACCAACACCAGTATGTCACCATACTCTTCAATCCTATTGATTAAGATTTGAGTATGAATTTCGCCAAGTCCAGTGGTCTCGGGACCATCTATTAAATTTGACTCGGTTTGACCAACTTTGACTAAACTTTGATTGTGCCTTTCTCTAAATCCAATCGTTTGATTGTGACCATAATTTACCAGAATTAACTTTTCATTACACTTTTCAAATCCAACGGTTAGATTTCAAATCTAAATATGGTGTGTGATGGACATGTGCTATGTACTTGTATGATTATGTTCTCTCAATTTAACCATCCAATTAGTCATATTTTTTTTATAAAAGTAAACGTAGTTAGTCACATATTAATATTCTTACATAAATTTAATAATAGCTATGATCATTTTTTTTTTAAAATTTTTAATAAGATAAAACGTGTGATAATTTTTGTTGTGTGGTATTTTTGTTTTTTTGAGAAAGTTGTGTGGTGATTCTTATTGAGTATATGTAATTTTTTTTTGTTTTTAAATTTTATTTCATAGCTCATTAATATTAGATTCTTAATATTTTACACTCATTAACTCACTTAGATATATAGATGTGTTTGATTCATGTACAATTACAAAATGCATGACAAAATGATAATTGCAAGTAAAAAATGGCAATTAATTAAAATTGTCTTCTTTTATTTTTATTTTTTCCTCAAAATAAATCTCTCTTCTTTTATTATTCCCATCCAAAATTTCCCAAAAATTTGCTTCCCTCCTAAGAGCATTCACAGCAGTGTAGCTATAATACTATAATGCTAAATTTTAGCTCCAAAAACACAAAAAAACGCATATAGCAGTGGTGCCATAGGTAAATATTATAGATGAATTGCTACAGTGCACATCTATTTATAGATGTGCACTGTAGCAGACATCTAAAAAAAAAAAATTAATTTTTTATTGAGCTCGGATTAAAATAACACCTGGGTATATTTTCTTCATTTCTTTTATTCTCATCTTCTCTCTCAGTCTCACTCTCAACTCCCATCTGAAATTTCTCTCAAGCTCTCACCTTTACCGCCACCGGCCCTCCCCACCATCTCACCTGAAACTCAAGCCCCATCGCCCACATTGATTTCGACGACGATTCCGACGAGGAAGCCCCCGAAGCCGTAAACGCTGAAACTCCGATGAAGACGACTCCTCCATTCGCACCTTCACCACAGCTCGCCTCGACGCCGCCAACGCGGGTGGCTCCGGTTTGGCTCGGCCCGTCCCAGCCTCAGTCGCACGCCGTCCCAGCCTCAGACCCACGCTGTCCCAGTCGCATGCCGTCCCAGCCGCCGATCACCTCAGACCCATGCCGTCCCTGCTGCCGATCGAAGCCCCAAGCCGCACGTCTCCGACCCACGCCTCCGCCTAGTCCTCCATCTCTAGCTCTGTGATTGGTTTTTTTTATTTTGTTTGTGATTGGTGATTTTGTTTGGTCTTGATTGAGGAAAAAGATTGGTGATTTTGTTTGGTTTGTGATTGGGTTTTTTTTTTTTTTTTTTCTGCTATGGACTGGTGGTGGTAGTGGTGGTGGTGCTTGATGGTAGAGGTGGTTGTGGTTGTGTTGTGGATGTTTTATTGATAGTGAGATATATTATTTTATTGTAGGGATATATTATTTTATTGTGATGTTTATATTATTTTATTTTGTTAAAAACTAAAATAGATCCACTGCTGCAGCATGTGTGTAGGTAAAATAGATAAAGTAAGTTTTTGTGGAGCTAAAAAGCTAAATTTTTAGCTCCACTGCTGTGAATGCTCTAACGTGTTTCACTTAGCTTTTTTCCCTCCCAAAGCCAAAATTTGACTTTTTACTTAGGTTTTTTTCCCCAAAATTTGTTTCTCTTTCTCTAAGCTGTCACTCTTTTTTTCTCTCTCTCCATCCTCACAGGCCATCCTCACTAGTTGCCGCCGCCGCTGGAATACAGAAAACTCAAAGATCAGGTACCTTTCTTTCCCTCTAATTCACTCATATCCTGTATACCCATCAATTTTATAACACTTTTTTTTTGTAGGACGAAGATGAAAATGGTGTTGGAGACGACATAGAAAGCCGGAAACCTCTTTCAGTGACTAATGTGCCCACCTTGGGAGGTGCCACTGTTGACTGGTCCAAATGGAAGCTCAAGTATGAGTTCTTTTTATTCTTTTTTTCTTTTTCTTTTTCAAATTCTAATCAATACCCATGTTGTAATTAAGAGAGATTAGTAGGTAAATTCTATAATTTTGTTTGTTCTTGTTATAGGATCGTTGTGGTAGTTGCTTTGACACTTCTTACTAGTTTGCAAGGCATACTTAGAGCATCCACAATATACGTTGCATAAAAAATGCCATTTTACTACACCAAAAGCCTATTTTATTATTTTACACGTCATTTTACGACATCCCATTTATCAGATGTTTTGTCATTCAATTCTATATATTAAAATAATATTTACAACACATTAAAATAATATATTAAACTACTTCCCCATCATCATCATCATCATCAACAAGAACGGCACAACCACCTTGGCTGCAACAACGCCGACAGTCACCACTGGCACAAACCTACATCCACCAACACCACCTTATTAAAAAAAAAAAAAAAAAAACACAACCGTCACCACCCACTGACCCACTGACCCACTGCATCCCACACACCCACCCATTGCCGTTGCCAACCCATCCTTCGGAACCCATTCACAGGCCGGTCCTCCCACCATCGATTCGCCCATCACCAGCCGACCCACCCACCACTGAATCTGACCATTGCAACCCACCACTAGTGCCAATCACCATCTCAACCCACCCACTGCCGAACTAGGTATCAAATCACTGCAAAAAAAAAAAAAAAAAAAACCACAGAGACAGAGATCAGAGTGAAAGAAGAAAAGAGTGAGAAGAAAAAACTCAGGGTGATGTCTGAGAGCAAGAGAGAAAAACAACAAGATTGAGAAGAAAAAAGAGTGAAAGAAGAAAAGAATGGGGAGGCGTGATGTCTGATGAAGAACGAGAGAGAAGAGAAATGAATAAAGTGAAGAGAGAGGAGAGAGAAAAGAGAATAAAAAAATATTAAATCATATGCCATTCGGTGTTCGTACCGTGCCAAAATTATAAGGGTATTGTTCAATGTTGCAAAAATTTAACACATTTAACACATCTGATAAAACTCTGTTTTTTGTGTTTGGTGTGCCAAATGTGCCATATTATAGCATTTAGCACATATGCAACAGCTGCTGTGGTCTAAAAGAAATGGCAAGTATGATTATAGTGTTACCACTTCTAATTATATGGTAAGCATAGTTATAATTATAAAAAAAAAAAAAGATTTTTTATTATTATTCCCAATTAACGTTTCAGGTGTAATTTTTGTGTAACTTTCAGTTTGGTAGGTCTTTCTAGGTGTTCAACGAAATGGGTATTGATTTATTTCTTCTCTTATTGAATTAGGTGGAGGCTTTAAAGGAAGTGCCTGTTTTTATGCATTATTGTTCATTTGCTCTGATGTGTTTCATTTGCTTTTTTCTCGTGATCCATGCTTTGATATCTATTTTATACTTGATACTTTCCCTCTTTTCCTAAAAACAAATTGTAGTTCTTCCTTTTCCCAATTGTAGATTATGTTCCTAATTCTTTTATTTCTTTACCTCAAGTTTGTTGTTGCATCTCTTCTCTCAAAATTTCTCTTTGTTTATTGGAAATAGATTTTGACCTCGTATTCTTGTTGATGTAAGCAAGATAGACATGGCCACACCTGTTCTGGGCTTCAAAATCTCAATGTCCATCATGATTGCTCCCACAGCCATGCAGAAGATGGCTCACCCTGAAGGTATGTACCTTTGGTGTTAGTTATATTCATACATTTGTACATATATACATATATGGCATTGTTAAATATAAAATAGGCATGTATATTATATATGTCCAAAATATGTGCATAATATGTTCATTATACCTACGTTATTCATACCTTAAAGATGATGTTGGGGTGCGTATGGGACAATTTAGAGATAAATTTCCTATTGGCTACAATATGTAACCTGCTCACTTGTTCTACTTTCATTTCAGAACCAAGAGTATGCTTCTTCTTCTTGGTTCGAACAAAAGTATGTGTATGTAACACTTGCTTTTCCAGGAAGCTTTAAGCAGAAGGTTCATTTAAGAGGTTTTAAAAGAATTATACCTTGTAATTTTCATTTCCAAAATTTCATATGCAACTTCACCTCTTTAGAAGAGGATCTTGATACAATAGTTTCTACACTCTGCTGTCATCTTTTCTTTTCCTTTTCCTTTTAATTTTTTATTGGTCTTTGTTTCAAGTACTAAGCACAACAGTGTCAGGCTGTACTATACCATTCCTCTTTGACACTTTTAAGAGTTCCAAAGTTATATACTATGCATTAATTTATTTTGATGGAGGTAAAGAAGAAAAAAAAAATCAAACTATTTTTTTCCCTAAATGGAGGTAAAGGTACTTCTAAATGCAGTTGAAAGTTATTTCACAAAAAATAGATTCTAATATCTTATTTAAATTAGAAGGGTGAATATGTTGGTAACTTTGAATAAGCATTCTTCTTTATAGGCCAACTACATGGCTCCTTTTAACATCATCCATGGGAATGGTGTAGCTGCACTTTCTAAGAAATACTTTTTATTATGAAATGCATGCTTAAAAGTTCATAAAGAGTTTTTGCAGTGGGGGTGGTGTTTTAAAATTTAAATTGAATTAAAAATTTTCTTGTATTTCCTTGATACTGTTGATTTCAATGTGTAAACCAATTGGGCCTGCCACACTTTGTGGATTTTCAAAATAATTGTAATCAATGTTAACATGTTGTTAATGCATGATTGGTGCTTTCAGACACTTTCCTCGTGGGCTTGGAATTATTAGTATTATTTTTAATTTATTTTCTGCTGAATAATTTTAACGTGAACATATGCTTAAATTTTTGACATGAGTATGGTAATAAGTGTGTTTAAAATTGGTTTCTTTCAATTCGGTCACAAAGAAAGTCAGAATTTAATAAGTTGTATCTTATGAAGGTATTCCTTAAAACAGGTGGGTGCTTTGGGTTTGGGTCTTGAAATATGAATAAAGAAATAAATAATATGTAAAATGAAATAGAGTCTAGTGTGAATGTTCAACAATGCCAAATGGGTACAAAAGCTAATACAAAACTTTATTCATATTTAAATTTATTCCGTATGATAATGGTTATTCCTGATGGTTTTGAGGCTTCAGGCTGGACATAAGTATTGTTTGTTGGGCAAGCTTTCATCTGAGGTTGTATGGAACCACTATGACACTATTAAGGTCAGTCCACCGGTCTTTTTGTTTCAACTTTGTAGATTTCTTTTTGCCTTAGTCAGATGTTCATTTCCCACAAATTTCTATTTCTCTTATAATCTTTATTCTCTGCTAATAGTTTTACTTTTATATATATATATATATATATATATAAATAAAGTGTCTTAATGCATTTTATCTACATTTAAACCACTTCTTATCTACATTTAAAGCAAAACAAATATAATTTTATTGTGGATGGTACTGGGAAATGACATTGTAAAGAGGTGTTTGCCCAAGTGGCTGAAGTAGCAAGAGTGCTCTCACTGACATTCAAATACGATCAAGTCAAGCAAGGGACGACGAAGTTGCACAACTGAAGGCTTCCTTGGCTAATATGCAAGAGAAACTATCATCTTTTGAAAAAATGAAGGAAACACTTAGCCAATTCGAAGAGAGAGAGCAAAGAATGGCTCGCATGCTTCAACTAAGGGTCAGTTTGTTTTGGCTTCAAATGGTTTCAGGAAATCATTTTCCGTAAAATAGGCTGTTTGGTTGGCTGTGAAAATAGAATTTTCCGAAAATTATTTTCAGTTGACCGTGTAAAATGAGCCTTTGACCCGAAAATGGTTTTACATTTTTATTTTCACTTCAAACCATTTCCAGACTCATGCGCAAAGAGAGAGAGAGAGAGAGAGAGAGAGAGAGAGAGAGAGAGAGAGAGAGAGAGAGAAGAGACTTTGCCGGCGAACCCCGAGCTCCAGTCCGACGACCACAGACCGAGCTCCAGTCCGACGATCGCACCGCGCCGATCGTCAATCGCAACACCGCACCGATCGCACTAGATCGCTTCGGTCTTGTCGATCGCAGCATCGCGCCAATCGCACCGTGCCGCTCGATCTCGCCTTCGATCTCGCCGCTTGATCTCGCCTCCGCACCAGATCGCACCGGATTTGATGAATTTTTTTTTTGGGTTTTGTTTATTTTGTGAGTGTGGAATTGATTCATTTTCCACATGTTTATAGCTGAGGAAGTGTATGGAAAATTGGGTGGCTTGGCTATGTAAAGCATTTTCCGTAAAAATGTTTGAACGAACCAAATATCGGAATTGATTTTCCGTAAAACGAATTCTGAGGCAGCCAAACAGTTTGAATACATTTTTCTTTCCCGAAAATAGCATTTCCGGAAAATATTTATTTTCCAGAAAATATTTTACGGGAACCAAACACAGCCTAATGCAACAAATAACTTCACAATGCAGTTAGGTATGATAAACAGTTTTATAATAATGGTCATGTCTGTGCACTGTAATGCCTTTTTTATTCTAATTCCCTCTGAAATTATTTTGGACTTCAACACAACATCTTCAAATTAAATCAGTAAGTTAAATTGAATGGAAGAATGCTATATAACTGCAACTCTAAGTGAAATAATATTTTTGACAGAAATTCCAAATATCTTTGATTTGTTGGTTGAGGTCATTAATGCTTGGACCATGATTTTGATTATCACACTTGTTTAGTGGATATAATCTCTCAGATGTTCTTTTAAGCAATTACATTGACCCTCGCCCTTGGGCTTGGGGTACATTTGTTTAGCAATATCAAATTGAAAACTTGTGTACAAATTTTAATTTTTTTTACTACTGATAGTTGAGCAATTTGTTGTGATGATATTTGATTGCCACTCCTTATGCTGCTACTACTTTCTCTAGCTCCCCCTTAAAGAACAACTTTCAACTTTCTTTTTCATTTTTTGTTTAGTTGCGTTGCTTGTGTTGGATTATTAGCAAAGAATAAAGGGTAATTTTTCACTATGGTGTTGGTGCTGGGTTTTTGGGTTTGATGTATAGATTGGGATACTCATTTGTGTGGTAGTTGTGAAATTTATTAGTTTGTTGAATATTTGGCTTGTGAAACGTGTAAGCAAAATAATCAAGTTTTCATTTTGTTTGTTGATAAGCTTGTGTGAAGTGAGAAATGTTTGGGGTGATATTGTTGACACTTGACAGGCAGTGCATTCAAGGATGCATAGCTACTTGAGGATGTGAGGACTAGGATGAGGATTTTAGGGCATGGTAGGTTTGGACATGGCTAGAGCAGAATGTATGTGTGGTTTGAGGTGGGTTTTTGTTAGTAGTGAGAAATTATTATGTATGGAGTTCAAAATTGTGGTTGAGACTAGTAGTACTTTATTCTAGTGTCATCCAGCCTCATATCATATCAAATGCCTTGATAATGGAAGGAATTTTGAAGCCTGCATTGTATTTGAGCACCTTTTTTCTTAAGTGGGGTCTTGACTTGTGGCCTATCTTTGTCAGAATGTGGACTTATATGGAATAACTTTTACATTATTGGGCATTCTGAATTCTTGATTTGACTTTGCACAACAAATAATATGCATAAACAAGCTCTTGAGTATGCGTAGGTGTATAAAAAATGTGAACTAATTTTCAAGGCTGCAGAAGTTGGTGTTAAACCTCCCCCACCCCTGCCAACTTATGTTTTGTTCTATGATCCAGCTCATTTGGTTATTAATGTTTAAATGACTCTTTTCTAACTTATTGCAAAATCATGACAATGACCTAACATAAAACTCAGTCTTTGAAATCAAGTGAAATAACTGAATTATTATATACTTGTATACTTGTGTGATTGAATTTTGAGGGCTGACTTGTATATTACCCTTGTATACAAGAATACAACTTTCTTTTGGCTGATGAATTATGATTTAGTTTGAATGCTTTTTTGAACTCAGGGTATAAGGTTAACTTAAGATAATTTTGGACAGTTGGTTAAAGTTGAAATAGTCAGCATCTACTGAAATGGTTCTTGATAAAAAATTTGATTAGCATATACTTGAAGGCAGGAAGGTTTTTGACTCACCATTTTGTTTTGAACAAGTAGGCTGATTTTTTGTTAGATGAAGTGCTCAATAGGAGCTTATTGCTTGTTTTTGATGTTGCAAAGCAATTTTGGATTCCAATATTTGATATCGTTGTGTCCTAATTATTGCATTTTCTTTTGTATGTAGGACGTTCCTTCGATCCTACAATCCCCAGCTCTCCAAAAATCATCAGCTGCATCCCATCAACCAAGCAGCTTATAAGTTTTATATTGGTGTTTGAGGACATTTTGTGTACAAAGAACCACATTTGAACAACCACATTTTTTGGAAGTGTGGAAAAATATTTTGAAACACTTTGAAACTTTGATTATGGTATTAGCTTAATTTAAGTGTTGAAGGACTTTTTGTGTACAAAGGACCACATCTTTCTTTTGTTAATTTTACGATGATAGTTATAGAAAATGTTATGTATTTGATAATATATTTCTATGTTAATATAATGTTAGTTTGGAGACATTTGTGGTGTTATTTAGTTACATTTGTGGTATTATCTTAGTGGAGCTAAAATTATTATAGGTTATTTATAATAGATCTGTGGTTTAAAAACTTAGGGGGAAAAAAAATTTAACCTATAGTGGTGGGCAAAAACCACTGCTAAAGGTCTAAAATTATGTTATAAGTGAAGACTTATAGTGGCGTTTATAGCTTGTTGCTAAAGCTTCACACATATAGCGGTGGGCATAACCACCGCTAAAAGTTATATAGGGTCTATTGTAATGATGCCCTATAGCGGTGCTTATTACCTGACGTTAAAAGGTCACTTGACTCAAATGGTAACTTCATATGGCGGCGGTTTTAAGCTCGCCGCAATAGACCAAAAGTGCCACTAAATGGCAGATCTATTGCAGTGCTTTTTGTTAGTGCCGCAATAGATCTATAGTTGCACCACAAC
The DNA here is from genome assembly GCA_032727855.1 of Quercus ilex subsp. ballota. Lineage (NCBI taxonomy): Eukaryota > Viridiplantae > Streptophyta > Magnoliopsida > Fagales > Fagaceae > Quercus > Quercus ilex. The sequence continues at coordinate 20,746,215 of CM064908.1, read as the reverse complement.
AGTTGTGGGGAAGAACTGCCGAAATAGCACCTGCCGCTAAAGGTCAAATGTGCCTTTAGTGGCGGTTTTGGCCCACTGCAACAGTATGTCTTTTTTTTTTTGGTAGTGTATTTACACTATCTACCCTAAACTTAAAAATTTTATATCTATTTATACCCCCTCTTGTTTCTAAAAAAAAAATATATTTACACCCCCTCTCTAAAAATAGATTGGAGTTTGAGAAATTCTGATATTTAAGTGGAACAAATTAAGCATAATAATTTTCTAAAATGCCTTTAGCTAGGTGTACTAAGAAAGTTAAGCTCAAAAACTAGAAAAAAAAAAAAATCTATACTAAATATACTCTCTAATCTAAAAACAATGTGCTTATTATTTAATATGTAATATGATGATGTCACATGTTGGGATTGGAAGGGTAAAACTTGGATTTTACACTACATTTTTATTGAATTTAATCTCATATATATATATATATATATATAAATTAAAGGGTAGTCCAAAATTCAATAAAAAATATGTTATTTGGTAAAAAGAGAGCACTAGTGCTTCTATATTTTACTGTTTGCAAATTATATATATATATATATATATATATTTTTTTTTTTTTACGAACGTAGAGTAATGACTAACTTTCTCTTCACAAATGAACCCTAGCGAATTAGTGCTTAAAGTGAATTCTTTCAGCATCATTTGGTCCAAACGACAAGCATTAGTTATTTACACGTGATTCTTACATCATCATAAAGTCGACCTAACTGAATATATAGCGGCTTAGTATAAAACCCTAACCCTATCAGATGTGATTCTTACATCATCATAATGTTGGGTCCTAAATAATATTATCACAAATATTAACAATCCAAAATAATAATTACACACAAGAACATAAAATTTTTGTGGAAAATCCTTTCTCTTTGAAGGGAAAAAATTATGGGACAAACTCCGAATAATTTCACTATTATCAAATCAATTACAATAATTCTTGTGTATGTCTCACAGCTAAAGAAAAATTTCTCTTATTTTTCTTTACTCTCACACACACACTAATTATCTCTTTCAAAGCCAGCAACACTTTACTCTTTCCTCCTTGGCTATCTTCTCGAAGGCGGCAACCCTTTGCTCTCTTCTCCTTGGCTATCTTCTTAAATGTGGCAATACCTTACTCTCTCCTTCCTCTTGCATTCCTCCCAAGCAAAAATCCCTTTTCTCTCTCTTGGTTTCATACTCTATTTTCCCTCTCCCCATAGGGAGGACTATTGGGCCAAACTCATCAAATTCTTTGTAGCATTGTTTATTTATAAGACTCTTTTACTATTCCCTCTTGGACTAGGAATACATTACTTCTTTAATAAGGAATCTATTCTATTTTGGATTAGGTATACATTACCTCTTTAACAAGGAATAGACTTCCTTCACACCAAGGAATAGTCTTTCATTCTACAACACGGAAACCCAAATTAATTTTTCATTTTTTAACTAGGAAACCTAATTGACTTTCCAACTCACAATTAGAATTTGAGGCAATTTTCTAACAATCTCCACCTTGACTCAAACTCCATCAATTATCCTCAACTATATTCTTTCCTCTTGGGATAGCTCCTACCTTAATCAAGTAGTCCTCTTTTCCTCTTGGAATAGCTCCACCTTAATCAAAGCAATCACTTCTCTTACATCTTAATTCACACAAAGAGTCATCCACTAAATCAACCAAGCTCTAATACTACTGTTGGTCTTTTCTTTCACAGCATTGTGTGCAACTGATCTTAATAGAGTTAATCGAATAACTCCAAACACTTGTCTATCAAGAAGGATCCATTCTTCATCCTTCATAATTTCAGGTTTCATCCCTAATGGTCCGTTTGGTTGGGAGGATGGAAAAGTGAGAGGATAGAATATAAATGGAGGATGGAAAAGTGGGAGGATAGAAAAGTTTTTAGTTTTCCTCATTTGTGTTTGGTTGAGAGGGTGGAAAAGTGGAAGGATGGAAAATTTTTTAGTTTGGTTGAAAATAAGGTTTGTATAAATTTACCATCATGTCCCTCTTAAATAAAATAAAAAGTAATATATTATACTTTTAAAAAAAATTGTGTATAGATGAAAGTTGACATTAAAAAAATAGCATAAGAAATCATCCAAAAATGTTTTCTTACAAAAATAATAAAAATAAAAATTAAGAAAAAAAAAAGAAGGAAAAGAAGAAGAACCCACCACCTGACAAAACCAAAGAAAGAAAAAAAGAAAAAAAGAAAAAAAATAAAAGGCCGCGTTACAAAGGAAAAGTCAAAAGGAAAAAGAAAAAGAAAAAAGCCAGACACGTTAATTAGAGGTGGGGGCAATTTTGTCCAAATATTTTTCTCATTTTTCACTCCAATTTTCTCTCTAATTTGGAGAGATTGTATTTTGAAGGGGGAGGAGAGAAAACTTGTGGGCCCCACCACTTTTCTCTCCCCCTCCCCTTCTCAACCAAACAATAGAAAATGCCATTTTCCATCCTATTTTCCTCTCCTTATTTTCCATCCTCCCTGTTTTCACCATAACCAAACATACCCTAAAAAAGGCAAAAACAACTTTTTTCCCATAGAGATAATCTTCAATCTGCATCCTCTAATATCCAAAGTTTGTTTCATCAAATTTCTCAATTCTTGAAGTCTTGCCTTCTTCTCCGGCCATCACTTCCACTCTAACCTTAGCTCTGATACCACTTGTTGGGTCCCAAATAATATTATCACAAATATTAGCAATCCAAAATAACAGTCACACACAAGAACACAAAATTTATGTGAAAAACCCTTTCTCTTTGAAGGGAAAAAATCACGGGACAAATTTTGAATAATTTCATTATTATCAAATTAATTACAATAATTTTTGTGTATATCTCACGGCTAAAGAAAAAATTCTCTTATTTTTCTTTGCTCACACACACACACACATTAATTATTTCTTTCAAAGGCAGCAACACTTTACTTTTTCCTCCTTGGCTTTCTCCTCGAAAGCGGTAGGTAACCCTTTGCTTTCTACTCCTTGGCTATCTTCTTGAAGGTGGCAATACCTTGCTCTCTCCTTCCTCTTGCGTTTCTCCCAAGCGAAAATCCATTTTCTATCTCTTGGTTTCACGCTCTATTTTCCCTCTCCCCATAGGGAGGACCATTAGGCCAAAGCCATCAAATTCTTTGTAGCATTGTCTAGTTATAAGATTCTTTTGCTATTACCTTTTGGACTAGGAATACATTACTTCTTTAACAAGGAATCTATTCTCTCTTGGATTAGGAACAGGGCTGGCCCTAAGCTTAGGCCACTTAGGCAATTGCCTAGGGCCCCCTACTAGGGAAAGGCCCCCAAATTTTGGGGCAAAAATTGAGATATGTTTTTTTTTTAAATATTTTTTTTTGAGATATAAGAAAAAAAAAATAGTTTTACATTTTTCTTTTACTTTTAAGAAGTACCAAAGAATTGAGTAATGCTAGAGATATTATAATTTTAAATACATAGGACTTGCAAATATGTGTCACTAATTACAAGAAATAATTTAGATAGGAAAATATTATAAATTTTACTTTAAAACTTTTATACAAATTGATGTGACAATTAATATGATTTGTAGACGTCAACAACCTATTAAATGCATTTTTTTTTTTATACAAGATAGAATTTTTACTCTAACCTAATCTAAGTGTATATATGTATGAAACTCCCTGCTAGAGACTTGAACCTCGGCCCTTACCCCCCACACCCCACAAACTTTTATACTTGTGGAGTGACCATTGCACCAAGGGTGTGTAGTGGTAATGCATTTTTAAATTATTTAGTGATACATCTTTATAAGCATCATGTTGTAAAATTTATAATATTCCTAACATCATTCATTCAAATACTTGTTTATTATCTTCTTGGAGTGTCATTAATCATATTCATTGCTATAACATTTGTACATTTTTTTTAGTAAAATTTGTTATAGTTTTAGCATTTCTTCAACCAAAAAAAAAAAAAAAAACATATTACAAGATAAAAAGAATGCATTTTTGTTATATAAAAATTATGATATTGAAAACTAGTTAAATATTATTTAATTAATAACAAAAAAGTCTCATTTAAATATATCGCATTAGGCCTCAAAGTTTGTTAGGTCGCCCTTAATTAGGAATATATTACCTCTTTAATAAGGAATAGATTTCCTTCACACTAAGGAATAGTTTTTCTTTCTATAACATGGAAACCCAAATTAATTTTTCATTTTTCAACTAGGAAACCTATAATTGACTTTCCAACTCACCATTGGAATTTGAGGCAATTTCCCAACTCATAATGTCGACCTAACTGGATATATAGTGGCTGAGTATAAAATCCTAACCCATTCCAAATTGAGAAATCACCCACCCTTTTGGTGATCTCCGCCCGCCTCCCCCATTTTGGCAAGTTATATATAAGCCATGTCTTTAACTTTAACACAGTTTCTTTCATGGAGCTTAGTAATTGTTATCATTTGGGTTCAATCCTTTAGTGGAACTAATTCCACATTTCCTTGTTACACTTCTCAACTCAAACAACTCCTCTCTCTCTCCCAGAGGCAACTCAACTACTTTGCTTTTGCCTCTGATGCTGGAAAACTCTTCTGTTTTATTTCTGGGCTTGCCGCTTGTCATTTTCCTGGGCTAGACTGGCTAGTTCTTCTTATTGGTTCAATTCTGGGGTTAATTGGTTATGGTTTACAATATCTTTCTATAAAATTCCATATTACATTTCTATTGTCCTTCTGGTCATTCTTAGTACTCTCTTTTATCGCAGGCCATAGCATTTGTTGGATGAACACTGTTTGTCTTGTTATCATACAAAAGTTTCAGTCTAATCACCAAGTTGCTGCAGGAATAATAACCAGTTATCAAGGATTAAGCACAAAAATCTATACAGATATTGTCCACGTTGTTTCATCTGCACCTGGCAAAAGAGCTCAACACTATCTTTTATTGAACGCTATCTTACCTATGGTAGTGTGTGTTATATTTATAGCTAACGTAGTAGCTCTAAAAATTCTTCTAAAAATAAAATAAAATAGTAGCTCTAAAAATTGATGCTGTTGGACTTGGAGGACCTAGAAACACGAGAGTAGCGTTCCTTTTAATGTTTGTGATAACAATATTTACTGGAGTTTATTCAGTAATAAGCAGTAGTTTATCAAGTAAGATATTGCCTTGGGTCAATGCCACTGTCATCGGACTGTTCTTGTTGGCCCCGCTAACTGTCATTCCAATTGTAGAAAAAGTTAGAGAAAGGAGTAATGATGTTTTAGGCAGAATGGAGAAAGAGGTGAAAGAGAGAGAGGATGACAAAGAAGCTCAGGTTGTTGTTGGAGAAGAGATTGGATGGAAGTTGATGCTGCAGAGATTAAATTTTTGGTTATACATTGTTGTTTATTTTTTGGGTCCAACTATTGGCCTGGTATTTTTGAACAACTTGGGACAAATAGTTGAATCCCGTGGGCATACAGGAACTGCTTTGGTCACTTTGAGTTCTTCCTTTGGATTCTTTGGCCGTCTCATTCCATCCTTTATTGACTACTATATAAGGTGAATCTGTTAACCAGTACTCTATTATTTGTCTCTATTTAACTACTATATATATATGGGACATCATAACTGTTGAATAATGTTGTGATTTGGGATTAGTGTGCATGTAAACTAAGTGTGCGTTTGGGAAGTGCGTTTGCGCTTCCCAAATGTACGTTTGCGTTTTAGAATTTTTTTTTGCTTTTTGAGCCGGCTTTTTTGACTTTTCTTGTGAACAGTGCACACTGTGCACTGTTCACGGACCCACAAATTTCACTTTTTATCAACTTTTTCATTAAAAATGGGTCCTATGGTACTATTCACACATTTAAAAATTATTTTGCTACAGTGTTTTTCAGTTTTCAGTTTTCAGTTTTTAGCTGTATCCAAACGGACCCTAACATGAAAATAAAAACATTAACACAAGATAACAACATTGAATGTGGTTCTCCCAACTTCAAGCCTATGTCAACTAAAATTCACTGTCATTAATATGAATTACAACTACTCTCAATTAAACCTCACAAACCAAATTAAGAACTTCACGTGCTCACACAAACAAATTAATTCTAAAACCTCACAATTGACAAACATAAACAAAACCTCTCACAAGCACAAACACAAACTAACTCACAAATTTCACACATATAGACTCACAATCCGAAAGCCCTAATGTACCCAATAACTCTCTTACATAAAAATAGACATACACTCAAACTATTATTAGAAGAAACTCACTCCATGTTCATTGGAGAAACCCCTTTCCAACCCTTGCCCTCTACCCCTCTCTTCTCTCCCTCCATCCAAAAATAACATCGTGTTATAGTTTGTTAGATTTATATCCCCGAAACAAACAGTGTTTAACTAGTTTTAAGGTCAAATTGTTAATTAGATTAATTATAAAAGCCTTAGGTTAAACAAACAAACATACATATCATGCAAGGGCGGAAAATTAAATAAGACACGATATGATGACCCAAAAAACCTTATGAAATAACTTATTTCAAAGGAAAAACCTGGGAGGATCAATCCCAATATGAACAAGTCCACCATTAGATAGAGATTTACAATCAAAATAACCCTATTAGTTGTAATTCTAACTACATTACTGAATTGAGCTCTGAATCCCACAGATGTTTCTGATATAGATGTGTTCCAAACATAAACCTCTAACGCATGACTCCAAGATCACCCTTGAAGGTTTTCTCCAATGTAGACCTCCAGTCTATGACTCTAAGATTGCATTTGTAGGTTTAGATCCAGCACCTTTGATGATTGATTTGCAACAATTTCAGATCTATTGGTTTAGATTGTATGTAGATTGATTTATGGTACTGACTTTGAAGGAGAAGGCACAAAACCTTTTAGATCTTAAATGAGCAACTCCCAAAGTCTTTGAAAACATGCCTTAGAGTTTCCTTTATATAATTAGTGAAGTAGGTCTAAAATCGTAAATGTTTTATGGGTTGATGGGTTGAATTTCTGATTTTGTAGATATGCATTTTGATTGTTTGAACTTAAGTTTTGGTCGGTCAAAACTGATGAAATTTCTATTCTTGAATCAATAACTTTTCTATTTTTGCACACTAACTAGCTGTACCTTGAGTATTGTCTAATCATACTTCTAGACTCTATGAGCTATATTTAGACAAGTTTATGTTCACGCGTTTGCTAATAAAACTATATGTTTGTTCATTTAGACCCCTTAAACCAGATTGTTCAACCTAATTAATTAACCAAGTTGATTATTAGGTTTTTTATTCAGATCTAGGTTAAACAAGCATATATCATATTATGCATAAAAGCGGAAAAGTAAATAACACCATGATATGATGACCCAGGAAAACCGATGAAACTAACTGTTTCAAGGTAAAAACCTGGGGAAGATTTGACCTAACTATTTTCAAGGTAAAGTAAATCCACTATAAAAGAATCGAAATTTTTACAAAAGATTTAATCCTAAATCTAATGCTACCTCATGTAGTAACTTATTGACACGACTATGTGTAAACTCCAAATCCACAGATTTCTTCTCTCCTTGGATTTGTAGCAACACAAGCACTCTTGCTTGTGACTTTGAGATCCCATTCAAAAGTTTCAGATCACCATCAATAATGATCTTGTTACAGCAACTAGGTTCTGCCAACACTTGATTGTAAATCTTGCTCTGGTAGATTCTTGTGTAGTTAGAAGGTACAAAACCTCTCAGATTTCATAAAAAGTAACACACAAGTCTTCCAAAAGTCTCCAAAATATAGCTAGGGTTTCCCTTTTATATGTGGACAAGTTGGAATGAAACCCTAAATGTTTTCGCGGGCTTGAGCCTGATTTAAAAATCTATAGAATTTCTTTTCCTGCGATTTTCGATCGATCGAGCCTAATTCTCGATCGGTCGAGCAAGGCAAAAACTGTTTTCCTTTTTTTGGAGTCAGTTAGATTTGAAACTTGAAACCAACACCTTTAAGCATTGCCTAACACACAGTCTAGACATGTTTTGTTCTCGGTTTGCCAATACATTTAAAATATAATTCTAAACATTTGAACCTAAATCTTTAGAACCTAAGACTATACATTTATAAAACCTAACATAGTTTACTTTTAATAAAAAAGTAGTTGCAAGTAAAATGCAAATATATTTATTTTCTTTTAGTACGTACCGATGTATTCATGTTAAGACTATGTCGCTTATGACTAAAACTTGCAGTTTGATACATGTTTGAATATTTGAGCAGGCATAAAATTTCAAGACCAGCATTAGTAGCAGTATTAATGGTTCCACAGGCAGCAGCTTTCATCTTACTTCTCAGCAGTGCCAACACCTCCCTCTTTATCAGCACTGCCATTATAGGAACCTGTACTGGGGCAATTTCTTCCATTGCGATATCCATCACGGCTGAGTTATTCGGGACAGTGAATTTCCCTGTAAATCATAATATTATGGTTGCAAATATTCCATTAGGATCCCTCGTTTTTGGCCAGTTGGCTTCTCATGTTTACCACAAGGAAGGAGTTCGAAATGGAGATGGAAAATGCATGGGAATGGAATGCTACAGAAACACTTTCATCCTCTGGGGTTCTCTTTGTTGTCTTGGTTTTTTCATAGCTTTGGTCCTCTATGCTCGTACACGGAAGTTTTATTCACAGTGATCTGGATAGTGTAGGCAGCTGTTGGTTGTGGTTTTGTAGTATTGAACTTTCTTTGTAAGCTATTGAGAGACTTGATTTGTATCGATACCAGTTGTTTCCTCAGCTGCTCTATTGTTGTTTCCTCAGCTGCTCTATTACTCGTAACTCAGAATGTTTTTTTCGCAAATTGTTTGGTGAAGGTGATCTATAAATCTGCATACTAGTTATTGTATCAAACAACTACTAATATGCAAATTTTATCACTTATGACCATATCTTAGACCAAAATTTCTTGCATACAAAAAGCGATCTCTCTATACTGCCATAGAAATTTAAAAAAAGAAAAGAAAAAAAGACCTTCATCACATTTCATTTTTTAACACCTTGCCCAATCAAGAAATAAATATTTTCCTTTTTAATTTAACCTTATTATGGAAAGAAAATTGTGACAATATATCCTCATTTTACTGTCCAGTTAGTATATATATCTTTACCAATGGCATGAGTTCTCAATCACCAATTACATAACCAAAATTCTGACTGAGAGAAAGTAATAGTTGCGCGCGAGAGAGTTCAAGAGATGGAAATTGCCAACATTAGATGCTTGCCTTTGCAACGCTTACTACAGCTTGTTCTAAAAAAAAAAAAAAAAGAAATCCACTTTCCATCAAATTTCATGGATCTATTATATTGTTATATCATAGATCTTCTCTTTTCTTAATTTTTATTTTGTAAGATCAAATTTAAAGTTTGTTTTTTTGTTAATTAAATCCTGACTACCAATGTCTTCGGGATTGTTGCTTCATGTTTCTAGAGTTCCGATCAAGACCAGTTTTGGTGTGTGTTATCCTTAAACGTGTATGGGAACCAATAACCAATAGGTCACTGCTTGGGACGCTAGACTATAAACGTGTCTAAAAGGACAGAAGGGTCAGCTCCTAGAGGCTGATCCAGCCCACTAATGGGTGCATAACTGGGCTACATAACTTGGGCCTGGATTAAACTTGGGTGGATCACTTTAATTGCGTTCCTCTTAGAGGGATGTATTGCATGTTCAAGTTTGAAAATTAGATTCTCTTAAAAAAAAAGAGAAAAAAAGATAAGTTTGATTATTGGGAGCTTTGTGCATTAGATCATATGACCTCAAATAATGCACCTAATTGACAATGCCAAAATTTGAATGCAATTAAAACTGAAGAAGCATATGAGGTTGGCTCTAAGAAGATGTTAATTCAACTGATAGTATCACAATTAGACTTGCAAACATTAATTACAAACATGCATATACCAGGGAGGTTTTATACATGATGCTAATTATAGCATACTTTTCATTTATTTATCGAGACCCATGCATCCAGGCAATTATATAATACACACTATAAAATATAAATACGAGAAGTATGGTTTAGAGTCTTTCTTCATACATCTAGTTAGGACCCTAGAGAAGGGTATCACTAGCAAGAAAGTGGCACATATAGGGACAGCTACTCTTGGCTTATATTTGAGCACCCTAAAAGCGTTTCAAAAAACTAATGTATCAGTGTGGCAAATAGCTATTGCATTAACTTTGGTCCCATACTCCCATCAGAGGACACCAATGGACCATGTAAATCCCTGTGTCTGGCGAAAGAAAACAGTATACACGTAGCATCCGTTTGCCAAGCACTTATAATTTGCGTTTTGCGTTTATTTCCTGGGTCCCACACATTATTCATGGACCAGCAAGTACGGAAAACGCAGCAATATGCAGTAAATCTGGGCCTCACGGGCAATATTCATAGTTTAAAAATTATTTTGCTATAGCGTTTTTAGCAATAAGTTTTCAGTTTTTAGCAATAATCGGTATCCAAATAGACCCATAGTTTTGTTGATGACATTACCTCTTGTTTACATTAATTCTTGTAATGCGATACTCTTGCTTCTTAGTTTCTTTTGGCACTTGGGTTGAAAGTACTTGAGCATTTTTTCCCAGCTTTGAAATACTAAAATCTACTAATGATTCTCCTGCTGTGCCTGGTGTCTCACACATCTCAATTGTGCTTTTTATCAACTTTGCTTCCGCAGATTTTTCTTTTACCGAAAAGTGATTTAGAATTTCTGGTAACTTGTCACTTGAAAAGGGAATGGACTTTGCAACTTGATGAGGCAAGAAAGTTGCCCCATTTGCAGTATTGGTGAAGTGCAACTTCATATTTTTTTTCCCCGGACGCAAATCAGTTTCAATGAAAAAGTGGGGTAAACATTTTCCATGCTCTTAAGTTTTTAATTGCTCAAGCTGTCAAGCCAATAGGATGGATGAGCCTCATATCTGGAAAAGACAATAAGAACACATATTTTCAATGCTTACCCGTTTTCCATTTTGAGAGAGATAGAGGGCTATTAATAATAAACTAATTGGGTTTAAGTATGAAATAGCGCTTTGATTATCTTAACTTTTGTTATTTCTTATAATTAAAATCTCTTTATCAATTTACTTATAAAATGGGAGAAACAACTTAAATTAAAGTACCTTAATTATTATTGTATTTTGCCAAAAAAAAAAAAAAAACTTTAAAAACCAAAACTCTTTCCTTATATTCTATTAAGACAAAGTTTGGCTATAACTAAGCTATTGAAAATTTAACTGTTTGATTGCATATTCTTTATATTCTTAACATGCATGTCAAATTTCACGTCAATCGAATATTATTTATTATTTGATTCATAAACTTATTTTTTTATGAATAATTTTAAATTACAAAAACTTGAAATTTAAACATTTAATTGATGACATATTTATTGATCTTTAATATATTGGAAATTGTTTCTAAAAAAATCTTATAGAAGTTTTGCAATCATGTAGATATAATAAGAAAATTAATCCAATTGTGGATTTGTCAAAAAATTCACATCTAATAAAAAGATTTCGAGTGAAGTTGTACCTATTGACTATAAATTAGTTTATAACCAAATTTTGTCCATTCTATTATTGTTAAAGTTATTTATCACAAAAGCTCTACAATTGAAATTCTTCTTCCTATAACAATATCAATATATCCATAAAAAAGAGAAAAAAAAAATCAATATAGGTCCATGGAGTGCCTCTTTTATGAGGTCTCAATTTAAAGTGTTAGGCATTAATCTAAAATAAATAAAGGCAAACCATTTAAAAAATCTTGTAAGATAGACATCTGCTTTAACATTAAAAAGGAAAGCATGAGAGCATTGTTGCAACCTATTATACCAAATAAAAACTAATATTCTCAGGATATATATATATATATATATATCTCCTAAAGAAAGAGGGGTCCCTAATAGTCAATTCATTCAAGAACCGTATAGCAAAGATATTTGTAGCAGATAAAGACATTTTTTTATAAGGAATATATAAATACTTGATCTAAGCCAAAAGGACTGAGAAGGTAAGAAATAGATAAAGATGCGGCGCCTGGGTTTCAAGATTTAGCCTTACTGAGAACGATAAGTTAATGGTGAAGCAATTGGACTTGTTAGAAGAATACCGGGAATCAGCAACCGTATAGCTAGTAGAATATCAATAGGAACTTGTTCGGCGATACAACAAGGAGGTGAAAAGGAGAGAGTTCAACGCTGGAGATTTAGTACTGCGCAAGGTGGTAGGGAACACACGAGATGTCAACGTGGGGAAATTGGCCCCGACCTAGGAAGGACCATATAGAATTACTGCCATCGCTAGGGTAGAAGCGTACTACCTGGAAGACATGGACGAAAGACCACTTCCTCGACCATGGAATATTCACAACTTGAAAAAGTTTTACCATTGACTGTTAGTGTATGGAAACTTGGGTTGAGTATAACACGAAATGTGTAATATGTTGTGCAATATGTGAACGATGTTTATTCATGCAGGCGTATTCGTACTCTTAATTGCATCGTTATTAATTTACCGATTATCTAAGGATAGAAACCTGTTTCCGGTTTGATTCCACTCATTGAACAGGTGGAAACCTTATATTAAATTTCTCTAAGGATAGAAACTTGTTCCCGGTTCGATCCTAATCACTGAACAGGTGGAAACCTTATATTAAATATTTCCTAAAGACAGAAACCTATTCCCGGTTCGATCCTAATCATCGAACAGGTGGAAACCTTATATTAAATTTTTCCTAAGGATAGAAATCTATTCCCGGTTCGATCCTACTCACCGAACAGGTGGAAACCTTATATTAAAATTTTCATAAGGACAAAAACTTGTTCTCGATTCAATCCTAATCACCAAACAGGTGGAAACCTTATAGCAAATCTTCCTAAGGACAAAAGCCTGTTCCCGGTTTGATCCTAATCACTAAACAAGTGGAAACCTTACAGTAAATTCTCCTAAGGACAAAAGCCTGTTCCCAGTTTGGTACTAGTCACCGCCGAACAGGTGGATACCTTATATTAGAATTCTCTAAGGGCAACAACCTTATATTAGCACTCATTTTTTCCAAGGACGGGAGCCTGGCATTCATTTTCATTAAGTACACAAGCATGTGCTCGATTCAATTATAATTGCCGAGAATGCACAAGTCTAACGTTTACTTCTAAATACAAAGAACCATTTTCAGTTCGGCCCCGGTCATCGAACAGGTGAAAATATAGTCTATCTTTTCCAAGGAACAGAAATGAAAGAGTAATCTTTTTACTGAGTAGAAGTAAACCTTGATTTGGCTACCCGATCATTATGAGTGAAAAAGGTAGGATATGAAAAAAACAACAACTTAACAACAGTGCAATAATTATTTATAGATACGGCAAAAATAGATGTTTTATCACCATCACAAGATGACTAATCAAACAAAATAAAGTAAGTGCAAATTAAAAGTTAACTAGTGTTTTGTCACCACATCTCAGTGACCATGGGCAAAACCAAATAACGAATAGAAACGAAAATAATAATAATTGATAACAGCAATAGGGAAGTATGGTAGGGTGAACAGTTTCTTCAGGTTTGAATAGCTGGGTCGGGAAACTGGGATTCGGCAGGTTGATCCGCAGCAAATGGTCGAGCTTGAACGTCCTCGGTAGGCTGGGTGCTGGCCATTGCTGCATTAAGGTTATTGGTGACTTCAAGATCAACCAACTTTACATGAATGTCAATCTCACGCACTAGCTCCCTTATGCTGGGGGTATCCTCATCGTCAGCAGTGCCAGATTGACTTTGAATGGGGGGAGGGGGTGCTGGGAAGGGAATCTGCATAGGATTCCTTAGTGGAGAATCGTCTGGCACTCCCATAGCTTGTAGGGTAGCCATCCACCCCTCCATGAATCCATGCCGTTGAGCTTGATAGACAATGGGCTCCACAGAGTTTTCAGCGTCCGCGAAGCCTTCATTATACCATTTTTCCTCGCAAGCTTCAAGGGCCACCTTGAGGTCGGCAATTTCATCGGCCTGTGCTAGGTTCAAGCTTTCTGCCTCGGCCCACTTGAGCTCCGTTCCCCCTAGCTTCATGTCCATCTCTGCCAGCCTTTTTTCTACCAATGCCCAGGCCTTCTCAAAAGCCTGAGCCTTCTTCTCGGTGGCCGCAGCAGCCTTACCCTTTTCCTTGGTAGTGGCAATGGCCACATCTTTTAAGGCCTTCTCTAGGTCGGTGTCCTTGGCGGACTCCTTTAGTTGCTTATCCATGTTGTAAGCCAGTTGCGCGGCCTGACAATGCAATAAGAACAAGCATGAAAAGAAAGAAAGTATGAGTACATTTATGAAACGAAGAAAGGGGAGGGTAATGTGTTACCGCTATGGTATGCCACTGCAGCCGGTTAGCCAACGATCCATCAGTCCTGCCCGAGAAGAAATGCATGTCCTCGGGTAGAAGGAGACCCTGTGCCAAGCTCTGCACGACTCGCCCACCTTCACCTTGCACCCAGGTTCTGACACTGCCCGTCACGGGAAGAGGCTCATTGTCGAGCCAAAAGGTAGTCTACCAGCCCACCTTTGGCTGTAAGGAGGATGCCACATTGGACTCGACCAAGGCAGTCGGCCAAGCACCACTAGTAGGTTCTCGGATGGTAATCCCGCTGGACACCTGGGGAGGTGGGGTTCTTGAGGGAGCATCATCTGTGACTTTAGGATGCTGTTTAATAGTGCGCTGCCTTTTTCGAAAGTGACCGGGAGGTGGAGGAGGGGGAGTTAGGCTTCTGCCTTGAGGCTGTTGCTGTTGCGCGGCAGGTCGGGCACTAGGCAAGAAATGGTCGAGGGTTAGTGCTTGCTTTGATACCATCTCTTCTTCGCCTTGATTTGTTTCTGCCTCGAATGAATTTACGGATTCGGCTGCTACCTGCCTGCTCGGTTGAATTGGGGCCTTGGGCTCACTAACGGGTCTGTGTACGGTATGGTTTTGGGAAGTGAGATTCGCTGAGTCGTCCCTTACAAGCATTAAGGACTCCCCTCTCACTATCCGGGGACCGAAGTCCCAAGCTTCACCTACAGTAAGATTGGGGGGAAGGAAATTAAGATGCCGTACGTCAATATACGACAGTAAGGGGCTATCCATTAGTAGGGCTTGTCCAAAAGGTTGCCACGACGAGTAGACCGGATTGTAGCCAAGTATAATATAGGATGCACGAAGCTGCCCGTCAAAATTGACAAAAATCTTTGATCGGAGCACAAAGTTTATATCTCTCACGTGCACAACTCTGATGTCCGGCTTGAACTTCTTACCTTCTGCATCAAAAAAAGATTAAGTAGATTGATATTTGTTTCAACAAAAATAGGGACAAGAAAAATATTAAAAACCACAATTAAATATGTAGGGTACCAACCAACGTCCTGTGGCGAAGTTGGGCAAGTAAGCTCGCCGACGAGCCAGTTGCCGCTCACCTAGACATACTCTCCTGCCAAATTTCTGTTAGAGTCGGGAAGGCACGATATGAGCCGTACCCATACATCCCTAACTTTCAAGTAATAATCTTTCCTAATGTTACCACATAGACTGTACATGAAATTGATGTCATGGTGATCTAATTATAACCCGTATATTTGGTTTAAGCGGCTTACGCAACTCACTACTCAGTAAAAGTAGGGAGGAGGTTAGTCTGGACATAAACCATAAAACCTAAGGGTACTAAGAATAAGGGGATCTAAGGGAAGCCTAACCCCATCTTCCAAAACGGCCATTAAAGGGAAAAACACTACATGAGGGCGTCGCTGAAGAGCGATGTCACCTTCATGGCAGTAAGCTATATCTACATCCCCGGGAATATTGTATGCTGCTCTAAAACTAGGCAGAGTAGCTTTAGTGTCAAGAAGATGCGAGTAACCCATCCCAAATGCTAGAGTGAGGAAAAGAAATTGAAGAAAAGGAAGAGGAAAAGAGGAAAACTTGTTGGGGCTCTAGAAGGTGGTGCTCTTGGTTGGAAGATCTGTGCGCAGGAGGAGTATGCTTGGCAGAGAGAAATTTTGAGGAGTAGGGAAGCAAAAAGTGATTTGAAAAAGGAACAGGAACTATTTATAGGGTGGAAGCATTTAATGGAGTGGAGAGGCGGGAAAACCTTTTTGAATTCTTTTTTATAACCCCACATGCGCAATCTCGGTTCGCGAACTGTCATGTTATGATGGCGGTTAAACCTGACAGCCTCGCGTAACGCCCCTTTTAAGAGCGCATTAATGGCCATCCTGTCCGTTTAATAACTGGCGACTAAGCTTCCCGAGGGGTCTCTGGTGCTTGTCATCCTTGATTCGTTCCCGGAAGCCGAACATGAATCAAGGGGGGGCTATTGTACTGGGCAGGGCCTTAGGCCCATTGGGCTTTGGGCCCTGGCCTTGTGATACAGTACATGACCCTGTTCCCATTGGACCTATGGCCTTGATTCGAGCACACTTTAAGGCTCAATCTGAGCCCAAAAACCACAATGAGTCCATCTTGTCTTGAACATGTCAAAAGCAAGCCTCTGCCGATCAACTTTAACTTGGTCGGGAATGTGATTGCTTAGGGATACCCAAGTTCTCGGCAGTCCGGTATTGCCTTAGGGAATATCACTGCCGAGTGGTTTTTTGAAGGCTGGAGTTAGTTCCAATGCTATTACCATCGTTTTGATCAGAGCGTATTTTCATCAGGAATAATTAGATTGGACCCCACCCATACGAGTGAGATGAGGGAATAATCATGACGCCTCCACCCACCTGAAGCTATAAAGGGGAGAATGGAATGAGAAGGAACGGGTTGGCAATTCTGGAGAGAGAGAGAGAGAGAGAGAGAGAGAGAGAGAGAGAGAGAGCAAATAAGCGAAACCTGGGAGTGAGTGACACAGAGAGGAGAGTAAGGGTGTTCACTGGAATTAAGGGAAGGTATAGAATGATTTGAGGAGGAACTGCCCTTAGTAGGAAATACTAGGCCCACTATACAAGTAGATTGTGAGCCCAAATCTAAGCCCGATCTACATAGTAGAATTTGGGTACGCACAATATATATATATATATATATATATGCACATAAATATTTCTTATATTAACTTGAATAAGTTTAGAGATATATAAAGTGAGATTTATTATTGAAATTATTTAAAATAAATTAATCTTTGTATATGTTTCATAACTTTTAAAACTATTAGTATACTTTAACCATTTATATCTAAATCATTTAACAAAAATAAATCTTGTTCTAAAATGTTTAAACGTTAAAAAATGTTAATTGTGATCAATATGATCATTTAAAAGATAATTCACAGCTTACAAAATTGACTAGATGAGAAAAAAATATTTTGAATTATATAAAACTTAATTAATTTGATATAAATATTTTATTATATATGATAAAATAACATATGTTAAATTACTTTATGTTATCGACCTACTTTATATATAATATGTGCATGTAAGTTTGTATATGTATAGTCATCACTCATTTCAAAGACTTACATTCCAATATATCATGCTCTGACAAATAAACAATCAAAATGGAGATTGCAGGAAAAGTCACCTTCATATTTATTTACCTTGAAAAGTTAGCCAAAAAAAAAATTGAAAATAAGATTTTACTAGATTAAAAGCAGTACAAATCAATTAAAAATAATAATAATAATTGTGAGAATAATGTACAAACATAGAAATTGGGATGTAGGTTCTCACTAAAAAAAAAAAAAAAATTTAGGATGTGAGAATTAATGGGCTGTCCATTATCCCATATGAACCCCATTGTTAAAGGGTATTGCAAAGTTTCTAACATTTGATATTATGTAATATTAGGATCATACAATATTTTATGGAATGACAATGTCTTACAAACTTGTGTGGATGCACACAGGTGTGTAACAAGTTTTCTCCTCTTTGGAATGATGCCTCAGACCATAGGCTTGTCAATGGAGGAGGATAGCATGTGGGCTGATCAAATTTAGGTTTGGGTTAGCTCCATTTTTATTCAGGCTCCTCTTTTCATGGGAAATTAAGGTTGTGTTTGGTATTGGCTGAAAAGTCAGGTTTTTTTTTTTTTTTTTACTATTTAGCTTATTTTTGCTACTATTTAACTTATTATTTTTGCTATTATTCATGGGTCTCACTTTACTATACTTTTTAACTTTATTTATAGTACTTTCAACAAAAAGTTTTCAGTTTCAATTAAATAAGCTGTTCCCAAACGTACTTTAATTGTACCAAATCCACATGACTCTCATTACACATAATCTTCACGATTCTTACATGAATAATTATTAGATATTTCTGGAGTACAATGATGTGGTATTCTTTCCTCTCACATTTGTAGTAAATTTCACTAATTAAATTCATAATACAATCTCTCATAAATGTGAAATGAAATAATTCCACATCACTATACCCTTAAAAAAGTACCAATCCACATCACCGACCCCTTGAAAAAAGTACCTAATAATTTTCCGTCTTAAACAAGTAACGTGAATTTCCGCAAAAAAATTTGACTGCGCGTCCATGGGAATGATGATGAGTAAGGAACTTTCCTCGGTGGTGTCCCTAGCCGAGGTATGAAAGGGATGGATATCCCCATGCAATGCGCCGACCATGTTTCCAACAAGTCTACACTCTACAGACAATAATAACGATAATTGTAACACTTCAAAAAAGAGGGAGTCTGAATCTTTTCGTGAAACTTTCGGTGGCTTTAGACTTATTGCCATGTTTGGGTTGAGTACCTCCGTTTTTCACAAGTCTTCCGTATCCAAATTTCTAGTCTATTACCGTGTTATACAGTGAACCCACATGATTAGCAAAAACAGAGAACCCACATATATTATATAAATATGGAGTAATGAAGCAAGAAGAAAGTAAATTACACAAATAGGTAGTTTTAGTTTTTTGGGATGGCTTGTGTCTCTGTTTATTTTCTTTCTTCTCTCACACCTCTTTCTGCTTCACTCGGCTGAAGAAGTAAACAGAACACTCACAAATTGTTCACCCTTTCACTGTGGAAAATTCGGTATCATCGGTTTCCTTTCACAGATAGCTCACACCTACATTGCGGTTTATTGCCAGTAAAATGTGACGAAATACCTCCGACGATCCAACTGGGGTGGAGTAGAGGACCATATAAAGTTATAAATATCTCTTACACTAATACCACACAATCTACACGTATCAAGGACCTTTTACTTTCCGATGCCTTGAATACCCAAAAATGCGAATCCGTAACCAATTTTACTCTTCCCAACAATCTTGTCAAAGATTGAAGCAGCAGCAGCAGCAGAGTATGCAACAACAGCAACAGTTAGACTTTGAACAGAAGTCAGACTTTGAACAAGAAGGCAACGACTTGTAGTTTTGTATAATTCACTGTGTATAAACTGAAGGTAGTTTAGCTCTATTGTATATAGTTTTTAGTGTTGCACGTGAGAGAGCACATGAGTTTTAGTTTAGTGTTAAGTGAGTTAGTTAATCAGTTAAGAGTGGGTTATTTTGTTAAGTTAGTAACTGATGCTCTGTTTTTGTATATAAAGAGCACATCTGTGTAATCAATCATTAAGTGAATAAGATTTTTCATTTTCAACAAACTCTTATATGGTATCAGAGCAAGGTTCTCTCAAGTTTTAGAGTCTCATTCTAGAAAATTCCCAAATTCTAGGGTTTCATCCTTGAGAGCTTGGAGTTGCTTCAATGACGTCTGCATCAGATTCTCCGTCCACATTGGCTCATAATAGGTCTAAATTTGATCCTAGAGCCATCAAATGTGTTTTCTTGAGATACCCTTTTGCTGTTAAAGGTTACAAATTACTTGATTTACATTCTAAAAGGATTTTTGTCTCAAGGGATGTTACTTTTCATGAGTCCATTTTTCCTTTTCATTCTATTCCATCTTCAACTTTGTTTTCTCCCTATGATCCTTTATCTCAGATTTGTACTCTTGATGCCCCCCCTTTACCTATTGATGATCCTAATGTCCATTCTCATACTGTTAGTCCAGAATCTCAATTTCTTGAAGATCATTTTTCTGATCTTCCAGAGGATTTGTCCATATACTTACCTAATGATATTGTTGATGATGTTGTTTTACAACCTGATCATATTCCTTCAGCCTTACCTCCTGCTTCTATTCCCTCTCTAAGAAGGTCCACTAGAGTGTCTAAACCTCCTCCATATCTTCAATCCTACCAGTGCAATACAGTTTCTACTAGGTATCCCATTTCTAATTTTGTTTCTTCTCAACATTTGTCACCTAGCTATTCTCACTTCTGCAATAGCATTTCTGTCCATAAGGAACCTCAATTCTATCATCAAGCTGTTGGTGATCCTAACTGGGAAGCTGCTATGACAACTGAAATTGATGCATTGGAACAGAATCATACATGGTCTGTGGTTAATTTACCACCAAATAAGAGGGCTGTTGGGTGTAAGTGGGTATTTAAAATTAAATACAAGGCTGATGGTAGCATAGAGAGGTACAAGGCACGGCTGGTTGCCAAGGGTTATACCCAACAAGAGGGATTGGACTACATTGAGACTTTCTCCCCTGTGGCTAAAATGGTCACTGTCAAACTGTTTTTGGCATTGGCTGCTGTGCAAGGTTGGGGTCTTCACCAATTAGATGTTCATAATGCTTTTCTAAATGGTGATCTTCATGAAGAAGTCTACATGTCTCTCCCTCCTGGTTTGCACAGCTAGGGGGAGTTGGATAGCAAGGGGGAGTCCAAGGAGTCAAAAGGGGAATTGGTTTGCAAGTTACGTAAATCATAGTATGGCCTTAAGCAAGCTTCAAGGCAATGGTTTTCAAAGTTTTCAAACACTTTATTGCAGCATGGTTTTGTTCAATCCAAAGCAGATTATTCTTTATTCATTAAGAAGGATGGCAGATTGTTCATTGCTCTTCTAGTTTATGTTGATGATATTCTAATTGGTAGCAATGATCCTAAAGCTGTGGAAGATCTTAAGGCGTATCTAAACAAGCATTTCAAACTAAAGAATTTGGGTAGTTTGAAGTATTTTTTGGGTTTGGAGGTGGCAAGATCACAAAAGGGCATTTCTTTGTGTCAAAGAAAATATGCTCTTGAAATTGTTCATGATGTTGGAATGCTTGGTTGTAAACCAGCTAGAACTCCCATGGAAGCTAGTTTAAAGTTGAGCAAAGATGATGGTGAGCTATTGCATGATGCTGGAATGTATAGAAGGCTGAAAGGTAGACTGCTGTTCTTAACAATAACTAGGCTAGACATTACTTACTCTGTGCACAGATTAAGTCAGTACATGTCTAAGCCTAGAAAGCCGCATTTGAAGGCAGCATATTGAGTCATTCAGTACATTAAAGGCACGGCAGGTCAAGGGTTATTATTTCCATCAAACACTTCACTGCACATAAAAGCTTTTGCAGATGCAGATTGGGCAGCTTGCCCAGATTCTAGAAGGTCCGTTACAGGTTTTTGTGTTTTCCTAGGTGACTCATTGGTCTCTTGGAAGTCTAAGAAACAAAATACAATCTCTAGATCTACTGCAGAGGCTGAGTACAGATCAATGGTTGTGGCTGTGTGTGAAGTTACGTGGATTTTATACTTGTTGAAGGATCTAGACATAAAACATGACAAAGCTGCTTTGCTATTCAGTGACAGTGAGGCAGCAATCCACATAGGGTCTAACCCTGTGTTTCATGAGCGCACAAAACCTATTAAAATAGACTGTCATATTGTGAGAGACAAAGTGCATGATGGAGTTATAAGGTTGATGAATATTAGGAGTCATTCTCAATTGGCAGATTTATTGACAAAAGCCTTGAATCTAAGTCAATTTACTGTCTTAACTGGCAAGATGGGAATTCTAAACATTCACTCCAGCGGTGTCCATCTTGAGGGGGAGTGTCAAAGATTGAAGTAGTAGCAGCAGCGGAGTATGCAACAGCAGCAACAGTTAGACTCAGAACAAGAAGGCAACGACTTGTAGTTTTGTATAATTCACTGTGTATAAACTGAAGGTAGTTTAGCTCTATTGTATATAGTTTTTAGTGTTGCACGTGAGAGAGCACGTGAGTTTTAGTTTAGTGTTAAGTGAGTTAGTTAATCAGTTAAGAGTTCGTTATTTTGTTAAGTTAGTAACTGATGCTCTGTTTTTGTATATAAAGAGCACATCTGTGTAATCAATCATTAAGTGAATAAGATTTTTCATTTTCAACAAACTCTTATATTAAGAGTTGGTTATTTTCCATTTATCTCTTTCAAACTCACCACACCTTGTCAGACAGTGTTTAAATGCAATCGCACTCTTAATATCACTTCCCCTAGAAATTTTACGTATAGGAGCTGCGGAGACTCTAACCTCGTAGACTACAACAAATATGACTTTTTTTCAAGGGTCAAAACCTTAAAAAAAGTATTTAAAAACTTTGAAAAAAATTATTTTAAGAGTTTTGTAGTGTACTATAATCATTTAAACGATGACCCTTCGAGTTTTTCTTTTGATGAATGTTCCTTTACTCAGCTCCCAAGAAAAAAGCATTCAGATAAAGATATACTGTTTTCACTCGTAAGTGCTGAGTTTGACATTCAAGTGTATGTATCTGATGCTTGCAGCAGTTGTTATGGTCGGGGAGGTCTATGTGAACTCGAACAGAATGGAAAGTTTCATTGTGCCATTGCAGACAAAGGTACATATAGACATCGAATAACTCAAAACAAAATTAGACCTACATGTACACAGTACACATACATTGAAAATGCATGTAGGGTTCTTTGCATATAAATTTCTTTACATTCTTATGTTATGGTAAATCCTAATACAAGTACTGCAAATATTTCTGTTCCGTTGCTTGATGCATGGCCGGTTTGGATTGGGTTGGGCATATGGGTTGGGCTTTGATTATCCGGTTTTAAAATTTTTTATTATTTGAACTATTTTTTATCCAGAACAATATGTCTCTTTGCTACATTTTCTATATCGGTGCAAATGTGTATATAAATAGTTCGACTCTCACTCATTTGAGTCAGTTTTTACATTCTTATTTTTGTACATAGAGCCAAAAACGGAAAAAAGATATAGTATATTTGTTGTACACTCAAATTGTTGTACTTTTGTATGTTGTTAATCATTATATCCTTGAAGACGGACGTCCAAGAAACTTAAAGTACTTGTTGTAAGGGGTGAAACATTCACAATCTATCTATTTGTCTGCAATACCTTTTAGTCCATAAAAATTTGTCAATTCACTAATGCACACGTTTTTGATTTGGTGCAAGTGTTTCTTTAAACTATTTGCCCTTCTTTCATTTCAAACAAATTTGGCATGTCTATCTTCATGCATAGAGTCAAAGAGAGAAAGAGACACAATTCTATTTGTGTGCACTCAAATTGTTGTGCTTTTTTTGTGTGTTGATCATTGTATCTTGGGAGATATACATCCAAGAGACTCAAAGCATAGTTTTGAGGGGTTAAAAATCAGTTGTAGAAATTTGTGATGAAGAATATAAAAAGAGATGAGAGAAAAACATGATAGTTTACATTGTTTGATCTTGTGTCCTACATCCATTGGACAAGAGCCTAAAGGGCCACATTTTCTCAAACTTTTTTTTTCCTCTCTCTTTTTAGAATTTAAGATATCCAGACCTCTTCGAGAGTATCTAACTACTTCCTCGTAAATGCGAAGTCCCTTCATCTCAGACACACCAAGTTATTACAAAAGGTAATAACTTGGGAATGACCTTAACATATTGGCTAAAGGTTTTGAAACCAAAACCCCAAAGATGTCATGAGGCCTTAAAACCATTAAGTCAACCTCTTAGGATTCTCATATACTTTACTTCAGAATATAGTATCTATATTTATTATGGGATTACATATAAAAGTTTAAAATAATTTGAATTTGAATTTTATATTAATTGGCTCAATCCCGCGATTTTCTCCAACAATCATTACTTTTTTTGAATCAACGTCTTGATTAGATCTTCAATGACATGGAAACGAATTTGTAGATTAATACATAGAAAAAGAATGAACTTTGTTGTTATAAAATCTGTATCAGATAATCGTAGACCGATCTTCATTGCTCTTTGTTAAGTACAGTTGAGATTTAAATTTAAAAATAAATAAACAAATTTGGCTCCGTTAATTTGTTTCATTATTATTTTTTAAATTATTCAACTAACAGTGATGTTCTTTGATGCTTTAGATGCAGGGAGTCAGAGATTGAAAGCGATAGTGATAGGTAACATTACTTTTTTAATCAAATTATTTGTTGATACTAATATACACATGTTTGGTTGGATCGCCTATCCTATAGAAAAATGATTCTATATGGAAGTGAGCTTGTGTGTCTTTAAAACATAAACCGTGACCCCTTTTTTATTCCCTCTCAGTCTCTCATAGTGTATCTAACTATCAAATCTTTAGAGTACAATTCATGCAATTATATAAGGTTCTGCTATCAATTTGGTAATGGTTCCATTTGCTCTATTTTTATATATTATTGTTCAATGCTATGTACTAGCTTGTATGTACGAATCCATCAGTACAATAGCTAAATTTTTCATACTTCATGATTTTCGTCCGAGGCTCCCAATCTCCTGTCAAATAAAACCTAACTTCTCTATTCTGCTTAAGGTATTGGATGCCAAGTCATCCTTAGCTTTTGCTTCTTCATTGTTAGTCTTTTGTCAATACAAAGAAATGCAAATTTATTGAGGTTCAAGACATTATCAATAGGTTGTTTGAGTTATGTTTATGTCACCACATAACATTATAATCTCTGTCCTTTTATTACAGCTGCTTCATTTGTTGGACCATATAACTTTATAATCTCTATTCTTTTATTACAGCTACTTCTTCTGTTGGAATTTGAGTTCTAATGGTTATAATACGCTGCTTCTGGAGAAAGTCCTCATTAATAAAAATAATTAATATTTGGAAGAAGGAAACTCTAACTCATCCGGATTTTGAAGCCTTTCTAAGGAATTATGGACCTCTTGCTATTAGAAGATACAGTCATGCAGATATAAAGACAATAACCAAGTCCTTTAATGATAAATTAGGCCAAGGGGGCTATGGTAGTGTCTATGAGGGGAAGTTACAAGATGGCTCTTTTATAGCAGTGAAGGTTCTCATAAAAGAAATGAAAGATAATGGAGAGGAGTTTGTTAATGAGGTTGCAAGCATTAGTAGGACCTCTCATGTTAACATTGTCACTTTTAAGGGATTTTGCGTTAAGGGTTCTAAAAGAGCTCTTATATATGAGCTTATACCTAATGGATCTCTTGAGAAGTTCATATATAAAGGAAATCCCTCAAATTCTAATCATTAATTGGGTTGGAAAACATTATACAAGATTTCAATCGGCATTGCACGAGGCTTAGAGTACAATTTCTATCCTTTCATTTTTCTTCCCAACCAAATACAACAAAAGAAAACTAAAATATTTCTGTCCATCTACTTTTTCATCCCCTAACCAAACAAAGCCTTAATGTATGAACCAGAATGGAGATCGATGTACATATGGGCTTCCCATTGTCCCATATTAATCCCCATTGTTAAAGGACACTGCAAAGTTTGTAACCATATATGTAGTTTTCTTGGTGATATTTGGTCCATTTAGATTTATCTTTCAATAATATTTGGGATCATACACTATGGATTACGGAGGAATGGCATTGTAGACAAAGCTTGTCAGTGGAGGAGGATGGCATTGGGCCGATCAAATTTAGATTTGGATAAATTCCATTATAATTCAAGGCCACTTTGCAAGGGCCCTTAACTGTACAAAATCTACATGACTCCCTCTACATGTCTTTCTAATTTTTTAAAAGTAATTATTATATGTTTTCGAAGTACGGTGGTGTGATATTTCTTTTTCTCATATTTATGATAGATCTCACTAATTAAATTTATAATAAGATTTATAATTTCAAAAAATGTAAAAGCTAGGAGGGAGCACCTATCAAATAATTTTCCTTTGTTGTGAAAATTAATCCAGTTACACAAGATTAAAGAAGATAAAAGAAAAATAGACACTGAATAGTATTTGTCTATGTCCACATATGACAACATAAAAAGTTCCACTATAAAAATATGTAGATTATAATATTAGCACATAGACACTCTCACAAGATCTAAACCTTAAATACATCATTGGTCGCACCTTGTTATATTTGACTATAATATTATTGCACTATTTTTCCTATACGACTAATTCTCTCTTGTTTCTCCAAAAAAAAAAAAAAAAAAGGACTAATTCTTTCTCTCATTTGGACAATATATGGCTTGACAACATGTGTATAAAATAGCAAGGGGCGGTGCTTATACTTGTACACGAAGAAGCAAACCAAATTGTACATAGTTTTCATGTGCTTGTTATACACGGCCAACTCAATGTTTTAGATTAACTAGGATGGGGTCACCGGTCACACATCAATTGACCAAGCAAGCCACCGACTTAACAAATGTCCACCATGACGTGAACTAATACGTCCGTTGCCACCACCATCGCGACTATCACAAGTTAGAAAAACCAACCAAATCCAAACAAAAAAGAGTTGAGTCTTTCAACTGCGTGTCAATGGGGGTCGATAATGAGGAAGGAATTTTCCTCATGTAGTATGCAGGGGATTTTCCATGCAATGCGCACGCCATGTTTCCAACAAGTCGACAGATATCAACAATGTAATTTACACTTAGAAAAAAAAAGGAGTCTGAAGCTTTTTGTGAAACTTTCGGTGACTTTAGGCTTAATATTTCCATGTTTATGTTTCAGATGAGCAGGACACCGTCTTTTACAAGTCTTCCTTATCCAAATTTCAAGTCTATTACCGTGTTAAACGGAGAACCTACATGTCATTATATAAAATATGGAGTAATGAAGCAAGTAATTAAGACAAGAAATTATACAATTACAAACACGTTGTTTAAGTTTTATTTTGGGATGGCTTGTGTCTCTTTGTTTGTTTTCTTTCTTCTCACACACCTCTTGCTGCTTCACTCAGCTGAAGAAGTAAACAGAACAGTCCCAAATTGTTCACCCTTTCAATGTGGAAAACTTGGTATCATTGGTTTTCCGTTTACAGATAGCTCACACCCACTTTGCGGTTTATTGACAGTAAAATGTGACGAAATACCTCCGACGATCCAACTGGGGTGGAGTAGAGGACCATATGAAGTTATAAATATCTCTTACACTAACACCACAATCTTCACACGTATCAAGGACCTTTTACTTTCCGATGCCTTGAATACCCAAAAATGCGAATCCGTAACCAATTTTACTCTTCCCAACTCTCTATTTATCTCTTTTAAACTCATCACACCTAGTCAGACACTGTTTAAATGCAATCGCACACTTGGTATTGCTTCCCCTAGAAATTTCACGTATAGGAGCTGCGGAGACTATAGCCTCTACTATAGTCATTTAAACGATAACTCTCAGAGTTTTCCTGCTCAATGTTCAATTATACAGCTCCCTAGAAAAAAACATTCGGATAAAGATGCTCTGTTTTCACTCTTAAGTGCTGAGTTCGAGCTTGAAGTGAATGTATCTGAAGCTTGCAGCAGTTGTTACGGTGGAGGAGGTCATTGTGAACTCGAACAGAATGGGGAATTTCAGTGTGACATTGCAAAGAAAGGTAGACATCCAATAACTCAAAACACATTGGACCTACTTGTACACACATATATTGAAAATGCATGTAGGGTTCTCTTTGAATATATATATTTCTTTACATTCTTATGTTATAGTAAATCCTAATACAATTACTGCAAGTATCTGTTCCATGCCACGATGCATCCCAAGGGAAATCACACACGCGAGGGTCTGATTATCTAGTTTTAACTTTTTGTATTATATGTGCTTACTATTCTTTATCCAAAACAAAATGTCTATTTGCTACACTATTTCTGGATCGGTGCTAGTGTGTATATAAATTGTTGTACATCCCTCAATCATTCGAGGCAAAACTTTTGTATGCACCGGGCCATATGCTCTTTGTCTCACTAACGGAGTGGGTTCTACAAGTGTGGGGCCCACCTGTCAGTAAGACAAAAGTCTCATATACCCGTGCATGAGATACCTTCTTTTTATTTGAGCTAGTTTTTACATTCTTATTTTTGTACATAGAGCTAAAGACAGAAAAAGATATAGTTCTATTTGTTGTACACTTAAATTTTTGTGCTTCTTTTGTGTCCGGTTAATCACTAAATCTTTGGAGATAAATGTCCAATAAAGTTAAAGAATTGTTGTTAGGGGTGAAATCAGTCACAATCTATCTATCTGTGTGCGCTGCTTTTTTGGTCCATAACAATTTGTCAATTCACTAATTCACATATTTTGAATTGGTGCAAGTGTTTCTATAAACTGTTTGCCCTTCATTCATTTCAAACAAATTTTGCATTCTTATCCTTGTGCATAGAGTCAAAGATAGAAAGAAACAAAATTCTGTTTGGTGTGCACGCAAATTGTTGTGCTTCTTTTATATGTTGATCATTATATCTTGGGAGATATATGTCCAAGAGGCTCAAAGCATAATTTTGAGGGGTGAAAAGTTGTTGTAGAAATTTGTGATGAAGAAGATAGAAAGAGGAGAAAAAAACGTGAGAGTTTATGTTGTTCAATCTTGTGGCCTACATCCACTGGACAAGAGACTAAAGGCCACATTTTCTCATACATTTTTTTCCTTTTAGAAATGAAGATATCTAAATCTCTTTGACTATCAAGTTTGGCTTACCTCCATTACTTTTTTAACTTGACATTTAGTTAGTTTCTCTTTGAGATAGAATGATGTAATTGTGAGTTTTAATCTCCACATTTTATATAGTTAATCGGTGATGTGGCAATTTCTCATTAAAACAAAAGGAGATTCCAATTAAAAAAGTACTGGAGATAAGCCAAACCCTTTGAGTATCTGATTATTAACTTGTAAGTGTGCAAACCTCTCGTCTCACACACCAAGTTATTATAGGGGTAATCCCTTGGGAATGGCTCCAAGATATTGGCTAAAGGTTTCGAAACCAGGACTTCATGAATATCATGAGGTCTTAAGAACCATTAAGCCAACCCTTTGGATTCTTATACACTTTTTTTAATAATACATGTATCCATATTTATGATGGGATTACATATAAAAGTCAAAAATAATTTAAACTTCAATTGTATATTAGTTGTCTCGATCAATGTTCCGAATGGTAGAGAGAGTTTGGAAGTTACTATGAGGAAAAGAAACAAAAACAAAGAAAGAATTAAACCAATAACATTGTTGATTATGATGATTTTGGGGAAGATAGAAAAAGGGAAGGGAAAAATAGAAGAGAAAATGGATGGGAGGAGTGTTTGGCTAAGAGGGAAGGGAGAGAGAAAATTAGTGGAGCCTAACTATTTTTTCTTTTGAGTCTACCAAAACTTAATGTCACCAAATTGGGGAGAAAATGAGAAATGTGTGTTATGGTTGAAATTGCCAAGCAACCAACAACTTTTTGTCTTTTTCTGCTTTTTATTTTTTCCCGTTTCTTCTATTCTTGGTTTTGGTGCTTATCTCACTTGTTGTCTTTTTCCTCTTTTTGTTTTTATCCCTTCTATTTCACTGGTTTTTTTTTTTTTTTTTTTTTAACTCATCTATTTTGGATCCTTTAGCTTGTGCTCTTTTTTTTTTTCTTTTAAATTTGAAGCGTCCATACAAAATTTTTCTAAGTAAAACATGTGTTACCTTTTATTTTATTTAATAGGAATATAATTGTAAATTCATCCAAACTTCATTTTTTATTCTCTTATATTTCACCCCAACCAAACAAATAAGTTTTTTATCTCTCTACTTTTTCATCATTCCTACCAAATACATATGAGAGAAACAAAATCTTTTTTATCTTCTCACATTTCTATCTCTTTCCTATTTGTTATTCTCTCACTTTTTCACTATTCCAACCAAAATGACCATAAAGAAAGACAAAAAAGGTCAGAGTAGAAAGAATGTGTTGCAGTGTTTGGAGGAAGGAGATAGCACTTGGGAAATAGAAAAAATGAACAAACAAATGTTACTTTGACTTTGATGAGGTATTGATGTGATGTTGGCAGGCGAGGGGAGTAAATAAATGAGAAAATACAAACAAGAAAAAAAAAAGTTTTAAATTTGTATTTGGTTTTGGCTTGAGCTTAGTAGATAGTCCTATGATCCTATCTAAATCAACCCAAACTAAGGTCTAAACCGAATAAAAGTACTTATTTTATTGTTATAAAATTTTATATAATAATAATAATAATAATAATAACAACAACAATGATCATGATGGTTGGACAAACTAAAATTGAGATTATCAGTCAATAGATAGCAACATAAATGATTTTTTTTTGGGTAATTTATTTAAAATATTTATATTTATCTTTTAAGTGTATATTTGGAGCGATAAACTCAAATGGTACACCAGTATATATTGGTACCAAAATATTATGGTGTAGTGAAATGGTCACCGAAAAGGTATTCAAAACATTGGTCTCAATCTCACGAATATTTCCTCTAGCAATTGGTCCCATTATTTTCTTTTGATTCAATGTCTTGATTTGTCTTTCAATGACATGGAAACGAATTTGTAGATTAATACGTAGAAAAAGAATGGACTTTCTTGTTATAAATTTGTATAAGATAATTGTAGACTGATCTTCATTGTTCTTCGTTAAGTACAGTTGAGATTTAAAAATTTTAAAAATAAAATAAACGATTTAGTTTCGTTAATTTGTTACATTATTATTATTTTTAATTATTCAATTAACAGTGATGTTCTTTAATGCTTTAGTTACATGGAGCCAGAGATTGAAAGCGACAGTGATAGGTAACATACTTCTTTAATCAAACTTTTTGTTGATACTAATATGCACATTTTCTGTTGGATCGCCTATCCTATAGAAAAATGATTCCATAGGGAAGTGATTAGGTGTGTCTTTAAAACAACATAAGTCGATATCAATATTATATGTTATTATACTATAACTTTACTCAATATTTTTTTATTGTATGTGAATTTTGACAAATCTACTATTAAAATATATCTTCTTCTTATATCCTTCATGCTTGCAAGATTTCTAGAAAATTAAAGATCAATAGTTATGTCATCAATAACTTATTTAAATTGCAAGTTTTTGTGGCTTAAAACTATGCATAAAACATAAATTTATAGGTTATGTAGTAAATAATATTTAATTGATACAAAATTTGACATATATATTAAGAGTGTAAAGAATATATAATTTAACAGTTAAATTTTTAAAATATATAGTAATGTTTATTTTTTTAAATTACAACCAATTTTTTAATTAAAATTTATCTTTTTTTATCCCTTCTCAGTGTATCTAACTATCGAATCTTTATAGAGTATTATTCATGCAATGACTATCGGTTTTGGTAATTGGCTCCATTTGCTCTATTTTTTTTTTTTTTTTTCAATGCGATGTTCTTGTATGTACGAATCCGTCAATACAATAGCTATACTTTTCACAGTTCATTATTATCCTCCGAGGCTCACTATGCCCTAAACCTAACTCCTTTATTCTGCTTAAGGTATTGGATGTCAAGTGACAACTCTAAGAATTTTTTTTTAGGGTAGTCATTAAGAAATTTAAATTATAAAAAATATAATAAAAAAATAAATTCATATATTAATTAACAAAAAAAAAAAAAACATAAATACATAAAGTCTTACAATTTCCTTCTATGAGTTTTTTTTTTATTATTTTAAAATTGTTGCATGTTAATATCATTACCAATGCAGCAAGCTACATGTCTTTCAAAATTTTAGTTGAATAAAAATTTTCTTGCTTTTTTTTTTTTTTTTTGGGTGTAAGAGCCTAATATATTGTTAAAGGAACCAATCTTTAATGACAAATTTTGGCTACAAACTTAGTTGTAGTCTTAGACTACAACTCTCACTATATAAATTAACATTATTATATATTTTGAAAATTTAATCCTTGAATTGCATATTCTCTATGTTCTTAAAACACATGTCAAATTTTATACTACTCGAATGTTATTTATTATTTAATGTGGAGTTGCCCCTGTGGATGCCAAGTCATCCTTAGCATTTGCTTCTTCATTGTTAGACTTTTGTCACTACAAAGAAAATGCAATTTTTTTTTGAGTTTCAAGACATTATCAATAGGTAGTTTGAGTTACAGTTGTGTCGCCACGTAACTTCATAAATTCTACTCGTTTATTACAGCTACTTCATCTGTTGGAATTGGAGTTCTGATGGTTACAATCTGCTGCTTCTGGGGTAAGTTCTCATTAAATAAAATAATTAATTTTTGGAAGAAGGAAATTCTAACTCATCAGGATGTCGAGGCCTTTCTAAGGAATCATGGACCTCTTGTTATTAGAAGATACAGTTATGCAGATATAAAGACGATGACTAAGTCCTTTAATGATAAATTAGGCCAAGGGGGCTATGGTAGTGTCTATAAGGGGAAGTTACGAGACGGCTGTTTTGTGGCTGTGAAGGTTCTGAAAGAATCGAAAGGTAATGGAGAGGAATTTGTTAATGAGTTTGCAAGCACTAGTAAGACCTCTCATGTTAACATTGTCACTCTTAAGGGATTTTGCGTTGAGGGTTCTAAAAGAGCTCTTATCTATGAGCTTATGCCTAATGGATCTCTTGAGAAGTTCATACATAAAGGAAATCCCTCAAATTCTAATCATCAATTGGGTTGGGATACATTATACAAGATTTCAATAGGAATTGCACGAGGCTTAGAGTACTTGCATAGAGGTTGCAACACACAAATCTTGCATTTTGACATTAAGCCTCACAACATTCTTTTGGATGAGAACTTTTGTCCAAAAATTTCTGATTTTGGCCTCGCAAAAATATGTCCTAGAGAAAAAAGTTTTATATCAATGGTGAGCGTAAGAGGGACTATAGGATATATAGCTCCCGAAGTATTTTGTAGGAATTTTGGAAGGGTCTCTCACAAGGCAGATGTTTATAGCTATGGAATGATGGTTTTAGAAATGGTGAGAGGTCGAAAGAATTTTGATGCTAGTGTTGATTTCACTAGTGAAACATATTTCCCACATTGGATTTACAAACGTCTTAAACTAGGCAAAGAATTAGGGTTATTGGGCCTTCTAGAGGAAGTAGATCAAGAAAGTGCAAGGAAGATGATAATAGCGAGTTTGTGGTGCATACAATCTGACCCCTTGAACCGTCCATCAATGAGTAGAGTGGTGAATATGTTGGAAGGGAGTCTTGAACTCTTGAAAATCCCCCCTAAACCTTTTTTGTGTTCCCCACCTAGTTCACCTGCAGATTCCTCAACTATAATGGTGTAATTACAATATGACTTCTAGGGAAGCATTAATTGAGGCTAGGAGGTAATGAACTCTGTGAATTGTATCTATTTTGAGTAATTCATGAAAATCCTTTTCTTTATTGCTTAAATTATGTAATGAAACCTGGCTTTATGCCATTCACTATGAATTAGTAATGTTGCAAGTCCTGTACAAAAAGAAAAAGTGATATTGCAAGTCCAGTAGTAATTGAGAATTGTGTTTATTACAAAGTATGTGACATGGTTTGAATTTGGTTACTTTCTCTTATTGTTTACGGAAACCACCTAAGCCGACTTTGTTTTGTGTTTTCAATTTGAATCATTTTGCCTGTGCAGCACTTCACCCAACAAAAGAATTGTTTAAATCAATTCCGACACTAAGCACCAGTTAATACCAAATAATCTTCATTTTCTCTATTACCATTACTTTATACATATACACACACTACCAAAAAAAAAAAAATGCCTATTAACGACCAAGAATTTCTGACGGACCCAAAAAGCCATCTCAAAAAATCTTATTTGTGATAACAAAATAAAGCTCTCACAAATATTTGGTAAAATGTGAAATATTTGTGACCAACAAGAAAAGCTGTCGCAATTATGTGTTATAGTTGTCACAAATACTAATATTTTGGAGGGAAATTTTCCCTCCATATTATTTGCGAGGCAAATTAAAAATCTCTCGCAAAAAGTATATTATTTGTGACGGTTAAAAAAAAGCTGTCACTAATACTAAATTATTTGCGAGGGCTAAGATCGACCTTCACAAATAATTATTAAAATGTCAAAATTTTTGGAAGGAAATGTTCTCACCAAATTATTTCCGAAGGACAATAAAAATCCCTTGTAAAAAGTTTATTTTTTGTGTGAGTTAAAAATATGCCCTTACTAATAGTAAATTATTTGCGGGCCCACGATTGACCTTCGCAAAAAATCATTAAAATATTAATTTTTTTGAGATAAAAGTAATTCTAAAGTTCAAAGAAAAATAAAAAGAGACATATAAACATATAGAACTTTGTATTCTTTAGATGAACTTTTTGTTTACAGTTTAAAAAAAAACCTTTTATATATATCCTATATAAGAAAGGTCTGTTCTTATTCTCTAAACAATTGTGTCCATAAAAAAATGATAGCACTTTCAACTTCAAAATAGTAGCCTAAAATTCAAGAATTTCAGCCTTTTGTACTCTCTCTCTCTCTCTCTCAAAAGTGAATAAAAATTTCTTCCTATTAAAATAATGCATAAAAGATGAGTTTATAGATCAAATGGTAAATTATATCCGATTGACATGAAAATTGACATACATGTTAAGAACATATAAAACATGTAATCTAATAGTTGGATTTTCAAAATATGAATCCAATAATAAGTTATTGGGTGATGTAACATTGTTTAGAGTTACATCATGTATAA
Organism: Quercus ilex subsp. ballota; assembly: GCA_032727855.1. Lineage (NCBI taxonomy): Eukaryota > Viridiplantae > Streptophyta > Magnoliopsida > Fagales > Fagaceae > Quercus > Quercus ilex. The sequence continues at coordinate 20,711,464 of CM064908.1, read as the reverse complement.
CTTGAACCCAACTCTATATTTCTTAATTCGATGTGAATTTTGACAAATTTACCGTTAGATTACATTATATTCATATATTTTTTATGCTTATAAAATTTCAAGGTGATTAAATATTAATTACCATGTCATCAATCAATTATTTAAATTCAAGTTTTTGTAGTTTAAAATAATGCATAAAAGATGAGTTTATAAATCAAATGGTAAATTACATCCGATTGGCATGAAAATTGGCATGCATTTTCAAAATATATAGAGCATGTAATCCGATGGTTGGATTTTCAAAATATGAATTCAATAATAAGTTATTGGGTGGCGTAACATTTTTTAGAATTACATCAGGTGTAACTTGAACCCAACCCTATATTTCTTAATTCGATGTGAATTTTGACAAATCTATCATGAGATTACATTATTTTCAAATATTTTTCATGCTTACAAATTTTCAAGGTGATCAAAGATTAATAGCCATGTCATCAATCAATTGTCTAGATTCAAGTTTTTGTAGTTTAAAATAATGCATAAAAGTGATTTTATAGATCAAATGGTAAATTACATCCGATTTGTATGAAAATTGACATGCATGTTAAGAACATATAGAAAATGTAATCCAACGGTTGAATTTACAAAATATGATTCGAATAATAAGTTATTGGGTGGTGTAACATTTTTTAGAGTTACGTCAAGTATAACTCGAACCCAACCCTATATTTCTTAATTCGATGTGAATATTGACAAATCTACCGTTAGATTACATTATCTTCATATATTTTCATGCTTACAAAATTTCAAGGTGATCAAAGATTAATAGCCATGTCATCAATCAATTGTCTAGATTCAGGTTTTAGTAGTTTAAAATAATGCATAAAATATGAGTTTATAGATCAAATGGTAAATTACATCCGATTGGCATGCATGTTAAGACCATATAGAACATGTAATCCAACGATTGAATTTTCAAAATATGAATTCAATAACGTGAAAATTGGTATGCATGTTAAGACCATATAGAACATTTAATCCAACGATTGGATTTTCAAAATATAAATTCAATAATAAGTTATTGGGTGGTGTAACATTTTTTAGAGTTACGTCAAGTGTAACTTGAACCCAACCCTATATATCTTAATTTGATGTGAATTTTGACAAATTTATCGTTAGATTACATTATCTTCATATATTTTTCATGGTTACAAAATTTCAAGGTGATTAAAAATTAAGAGTAAGAGGCATGTTATCACCCATGTGTTGTGCATTGCGTTTGACAAAGTTAAATTTTGTTTGTATTTTTTTTTTTTTTTTTAAAGTTGAATGTTTACACTGCTTGCCTGTTAGTGTGTTTTAATTAGTTGTTGAGGCTCAGTGGCGGAGCTAGGGGGGCGAAGGGGGGGGGGGGGGGGGGGGGGGGGGGGGGGTCCATGGCTCCCCTGACTTTTCAAAAAAATTTCTAATCTTTTATTAAAAGTAGTATTTAAAATTATAATTCACATAAAATTTTGCCTACTGCCCCCCCCCCCCCCCCCCCCCCCCCCCCTAGATTTTGAATTTGTTATCTTAAAATTTAAATTTTACCCTCAAATTTAGGAACTAATCCAATAAAAGCAAAACCCAACAAAATCAATTAGGTAAAAAAAAAATATTAATTTTGATATAAGAAAACCTAGAAAGAAAAACCCCATTTGGTCCATTCATTCCTTAGCCCACCCTCCAAATACTAAGAAAAAACCCTCATTCTCCTCCATCAAATTCCAAATCACCAATGAAAAAAAATAATACTAATAAATAAACAACAAAGCAAAACAAATCTTCTCTTACATTTACTGGGAGTATAATGCCCCCATCACGCCGCCTCTCCATGACAGTCTTCCACACCACCAGTCGCCTTTCTATGAATCACTGGTATCTTTCTCATTTTTTATCTCGCTCTCTTGTTGTGTGTTTGTTACCTTCTTTTTTTTTTTTTTTTTTTTTTTTCTATAACTATGTGTTTTGTATAACTCTATGTGCTGCGTTACTGCTGTACAACACTTCAAAATACTGTGTCTGAGTGTGAGAATGACGTTTTTGTGGCCGTAAATTTGACAAGTGTGGATTTCTGTCTTTCACTTTAATTATATAATATCTTTGAGTTTCTGTTATATAATAATATATAAGATTATAAAATATCATTATATATCATTAGTTATTACAATGTACTATTGTTTGCATTTATATTTTGGTTTGAGTGGTTAAATTATAAATGAGTTTTATACAATAAAAAAAAAAAAAACTTAGGACACAACATTATTAAGCTAAAATATTAATTTATAAAATAAATTTTTTTATTGGGTCTTGAATTTTTTTTTAATTCAATAATTTTGTTATATTTAATTTGCCCCCTCTAGAAAAACTTCTTGGCTCCGCCACTGTTAAGGCTTGTCTGCCGTGTGTAATGAGTGCTTGTTAATGCATTTTAATGTATTAAAAAACAAAGATTTTGTGTATTTGTTTTTGTTGATGGTTTGTTAATACTAAATGAATATTTATTTGGAGTTAAAAAATTGTTTATATTTTTGCCCCTCAAACTCTAAGTTCTGGCTCTGTCTCTGTGCAGAAAGTATATTAATGGGGTTGAAAATTTTCTTGAGTATGGATTTAAATATTCAATAAATAAAGATATGAAAACCAATTATTTGTGTGTTGATTGTAGCAGCAAGTATTGTTGGATTGGAGATGAGGTCTAGTATCATCTTTTACTAGTGGATCATGTCTTTAACACAATTGTATTGGAAATATACATATTTATATTATACTTTCATAATATTAATACTAACTAACAGTAGGTAGACGTGGCAGGGCTTATAAAAAGAAAGGTAGACATGGCAAGGGAAGGTAAAAGTAAAGCCAAAATCATCACACCAAAAGCTGCTCAAGAGATTACTATTCTTTTTCACCAAAAACTGAATGGAGCTTGGACGACTTTTACTCATGAATACCCAAGATCTGAGCTTAAAACTCTATATGCTTGCTATATAGCTCAACATTTTAAGCATAAGCAACCAAACAAGGAAGTGAAGAAGGCATTTGTGGAATATGTGAAACACCACTATTCTGATTGGATGTTTCACATTAAAAATCCTATTTTTAAGAAGTACACAAAGAAAGAAGATCATTACAAGAATTATCATTCCTTCATTCCTACACCCTTTTGGAAAAAGATGGTGGATAAATGGATGGATGAAGAATGGGAGGTGAGTATAAATGAAATACATGTCATAAATTTTCTCTATCTCTCTTGCAATGTCTCTAACCATTATTTGTGGTTTACATTTTTCACAATTGTTATATTATTTTAATTTATATTTAATTTTGATAATAGTTTAAGTAATCAAATTAAGTTATTATTATTGTTAAATTAAAAAAAAAAAGTTTTTACTGTTGTTTATGATATATTATATGATTATATTTGATATAGTAATATGTGTACTTATTTATTGAAGCATTGATACAAATACAAATTCACTTTAATTGTTTCATTTTAACTCATGTTTAATGATTTATTTATTTATTTTATTATTATTTTATTTATTTATTTTATTATTATTATTTTTAAGGATTAGCAGAGATGAAGAGAACAACTCAAACAATAACATAAAGGTTGAAAAAAACTTGGAGGGTGACTTAGAGGAAAACTAATATAGATCTTGTCATAATTCTAGTTGTTTAAGTTTAAAACAATATTTTTATGTCATGGTTTAATTTCAGGATTTCTTTGTATATTCTATATTTTAAAGTTTGAACTTATAAGAATTTTTATGTTTCGATGGATCAATTTTTAGTAATCATTATACTATTGTAACAGGATAATTAAACAAAAATTATATAAAATAAATAAATAAATAAATATTTAAAATATTGTGGGGGGTAAAAGCCCAGATCTGGTAAGTGGGCCAGGGGCCCTGTTCTGTGGCATCTTCAATCCGAAGAGCGCAAGCGGGCTGAGACACTTCTTTTGCGGACATCAAGCCCAAAGGTGGCCGAAAAGTATAATCCGAAGAGAACATTCATCGTCCGAAGAGATTTTACTCCTCGGATACGGGAAGTTCTGATTAAATACATGTACAGGGAGCCCGAGTGCCCTTCCTGGCAATATGTGTGACAAAAACAAGCTCTGGGCACTCCTGAGGATGATAAGAATGAAGAAATATCTAAAGGAAAAGCTGCTACCACCGTATTTAATGCACTGCAACAGCTTTTCTGGCCTCATTTATGTGGAGAGGACCCCTGAACAGTGAAACCTCAGCTACCACCACTCACAAAGAACTAAAGTGGGTGCATGATATGACCCGCGCTCAAGTATATACCCAGATGGGGAACAGGTGGACGATGGAGATGGGGGAGGAAGGTGCTATATAAAGAAGGTCGATCCCTGAGAGAGAGGAGGAGGCTTGACTGTAGCTCTGAGCGTTGTAATTACTGTTTATTCAATAAGATGTCTCTTCGGACTTTCACCTAAATATTCTCAGTCATTATTTTATACTATTTCTGCCTCACGTAACTTAGCCATCCATAGTTTAATTCAGATCCAGCCCAGCTCTTTCACCCACTCTCTACAAATTCATTGTGCTGGGTTCGTTGGGCCTCTAACCCATCCTTTTTGGGCTTGGGCTACAAAAACTGACCCTACAATTGGCGCCGTCTGTGGGAAGAGCTTGTGCAGGGGAGAAAACAACAGTAGGTGATGGCTGAACCGAATCAGCAAGAAGCAGAGTCTAGGGCATCTCAACACGTGGACCCTTTTTTCAACTTGGAGAGGGGACAAGATCAGGAAGGTAGTGTACATACTGTGCCCTGTGACCAGAATCGATCACATGGGGGGAGTTACATGTCCCATGCAGAAAAGAATCGAGACCTGCAGCGGGAAGTTGAAAAACTAAAGAGGGAGTTACGCCATGCAAAGAGGAAAAGGGCCTCCTCGTACTCCGATGAGGACCCCGATGACGAGCCAAATGTTGCTTACCAACATAAGTCCAGGACACCAGACAGCGAATCCTACTCCTATGAACAAGAAGCCCATCGTAAGGGGCAACATAGAATTCCATTACAAGAAGACATGGGAAATGACGCCATGAGCAGGGCCTTAAATCAGCTTTCTAGATCACCCTTCACGCGCAGGATAGAGGAAGCAAAACTTCCTCGGCGCTTTAACCAACCGACATTCACTGTCTATAATGGTAGGACGGATCCCGTGGAACACGTAAGTCATTTCAACCAAAAGATGGCTGTCTACTCCAGGGACGAGGCACTGATGTGCAAGGTTTTCCCCTCCAGTCTCGGACCAGTGGCGATGAGATGGTTCGATGGACTAATCCCAAATTCCATCAGTTCCTTCAAAGAGCTTACCCAAGCCTTTGGTTCGCGCTTTGTTACCTGCCGAAGGGTGGCCCGACCTTTGTCATCGCTGCTGTCTCTAAGCATGCAGGAAGGGGAAACCCTGAAGGTGTATTCGGATAGATATTGGGAGATGTTTAACGACATGGAGGGCAATTTTGACGCAATGGCCCTGGAAACGTTCAAGCTCGGTCTTCCTACCGACCATGGTCTAAGGACATCTTTGTCTGGCAAACCTGTTACTAGCATGCGTCAGCTAATGGATCGCATTGAGAAGTATAAGAGGGTCGAAGAAGATCAGCAGCAAGGAAAAGGCAAGGACAAGGTTATCCCCCAAGAGAGAAGGGACTTCAGGTCAGATAGGATAATAACAAACCGAGGAGGGATTTTCCTGCGCAGTCAGGATCAGCCAATCCCTAGGCAGTCAACACAGTATTTAGGGATCCAGTCCACCAAGTTTTGGAAAAGGTCAGGAATGAGCCCTTCTTCAAGTGGCCGAATAAAATGGTAGGGAATCCAGATAGACGCAATCGCAATCTCTATTGCCAGTACCACCAGGATCATGGACACACGACCGAAGACTGCAGGAGTTTGTGGGATCATTTGGAACAGCTGGTCGGTGAAGGGAAATTGAGACATCTCTTGCATCACTCTAGTGGTCGAGGGGGCCAGGTTAGCACGGAGCCTAGGAGGGGCGATCCTTTAAAACCTCCTCTGGGAACCATCAACGTCATCTTTGCAACACCAGGAAGAACAGGATCCTGGCCATCTAAGGTCATGTCAGTGGACCGGCTGCTTGCGGGGGACTTTGACCAGGGTCCGAAGAGAAGCAAAGTGGAAGGACGTCCAGTTTTAGGGTTCTCGGATGCTGACACAGTGGGGACTATCCAGCCGCACGATGATGCGCTGGTCATAACACTCAGAATCGGAGGATACGATGTAAAGCGGGTGATGGTTGACCAAGGCAGTGCTGCAGAAATTATGTACCCCGATTTTTACAGGGGGCTGAACCTCAAACCCAATGATCTAACGCCGTATGGTTCTCCATTGATCAGTTTTGAAGGAAGGGCCGTGACTCCTAAGGGCCAAATACGCTTACCTGTGCAGACGGGCTCCGAGATAGTGGAAGTGGACTTCATAGTGGTAGACGTATTTTCTCCATATACAGCAATTATAGCCAGGCCTTGGCCTCACGCTCTGGGGGCAGTCTCTTCCACCTTACATCAGAAAATCAAATATCCATCAGAAGGCCAGGTTTGCGAAATCCGCGGGGACCAACTCACGGCTAGACAATGCTTGGTGGCTGCCATTCAACATGAGTCAGAAGCAAAATCAGCAAAAACTGAAGAGAACTTATAGCAACGAAAGCATGGGTTATCGCCCATTAAAGATCTGGATAAGGACGCAGGGTGCGAGGACTTAACAAAAGTGGTCATTGGGGATGATCCTGAAAAATTCTTTCAGGTCAGATCCAATCTACCTTTACAGGAAAAGGAGGGGTTACTGAAAATTCTTAAGGAAAACCTTGACGTATTCGCCTGGAACGCTTATGAAGCCCCTGGGGTGGATCCGGAATTCATATGCCACTATTTGAAAGTAAATCCCACGGTCACACCCAAGAAGCAGCCTCCTCGACGTCCATCCAAAGAACATGCCGAAGCAGTCAGAGAAGAAGTGGCAAAGCTCAAGCAGGCTGGAGCTATTAAAGAGATTTTCTACCCAGAGTGGTTGGCAAATACTGTGGTGGTGAAGAAGAAGAACGGGAAATGGCGAGTGTGCATGGATTTCACTGATCTGAACAGGGCGTGCCCTAAAGATCCGTTTCCTATGCCAAAAATCGATCAGCTCGTGGACGCCACTGTCGGACACCCCCGGATGAGCTTCTTGGATGCCTTTCAAGGCTATCATCAGATACCTTTAGCCCTGGATGATCAAGAGAAGACCGCTTTCGTAACCCCCGTTGGAAATTACCATTACAAGGTGATGCCATTCGGCTTAAAAAATGCGGGTTCCACATACCAGAGGATGATGACGAGGATGTTTGAATCACAGCTAGGCAAAAATATCGAGATCTATATAGACGACATGGTGGTAAAGAGCAAAGAGGTGGCTGAGCATGTAAAGGATCTTGAGAGTACTTTTAGAGTTCTTAGAAAATACAAGCTGCGCTTGAATGCTTCTAAGTGTTCATTTGGGGTGGGATCAGGCAAGTTCTTAGGATATATGATGACTCACAGGGGAATTGAGGTCAACCCAGACCAGATAAAGGCCATTAACGAGCTACAGGCTCCTCGGAATCCGAAGGAGGTTCAGAAACTGACAGGGATGACCGCAGCCCTAAATCGATTTATCTCACGATCAGCGGACAGGTGTCGGCCTTTCTTTTCATTGATCAACAAATGGAAAGGGTTTGAATGGACAGAAGAGTGTGCTACGGCATTCCAGCAATTGAAGGATTATCTGGCTCGACCACCAATTATGTCCAGCCCCGAGCCGGACGAAGTCTTATTTGCGTATATCGTTGTGGCCCCTCATGCGGTAAGTTTGGTGCTGGTCCGAGCGGATGGCGGTGTCCAAAAACCAGTTTACTGTGTAAGCAAATCGCTGCATGAAGCCGAAATCCGTTATTTACCCTTGGAAAAGGCTATTCTGGCCGTAGTCCTGGGTACGCGAAAGCTCCCACATTATTTCTAAGCCCACACGGTCATTGTTCTCACCCAACTTCCGCTCAGGGCAATACTCCGAAGTGCGGATTATACTGGAAGAATCGCTAAATGGGGAACGATCCTAGGGGCTTTTGATATCAAGTACATGCCACGCACTTCGATCAAGGGTCAAGTGATTGCTGATTTAGTAGCTGAGTTCACGGAGCCCCGACTAGAAGAAGTAAAGCTGACGCCAGACATGGATGAAAAATCAGTTGGCATGATCTCTCAACAAGGTCCTTCCCTTTGGGAGGCGTACGTGGACGGCGCCGCGAACCAAAAAGGTTCTGGGGTGGGGCTAGTATTGCTATCTCCCGAAGGAATTATTATCGAGAAGGCACTAAGGCTAGGCTTCTCGGCAACAAATAATGAGGCGGAATACGAAGCTCTACTGATGGGGATGAGCATGGTCCAGAAAATGGGAGGAACGGAAGTAAGGCTGTTCTCGGATTCAAGATTGATCGTGGGTCAAGTACAGGGAGAGTTTGAAGCGAAAGATGAAAGAATGCAGGGATACTTGAGTCGAGTCAAACGTCTGCAAACCAGGTTCAAATCTTTTAGCCTGGAACATGTTCCCAGGAGTGGCAATACACACGCTGACTCCTTAGCCACACTAGCCACCTCGTCGGCACATGATTTGCCGAGAGTTATCCTCGTCGAGGACTTGTATCAATCTACCGATGCCAGAAAAGAAGTGATCCAAGTACATCAAGTCGGGGCCGGACTCAGTTGGATGGACCCTTTAATTAAGTTTCTAAAGGAAGAGGTCTTACCTGAAGAAAAGGGGGAGGCCGATAAAATTCGAAGGAAAGCGACCAGGTTCTGGCTATCCGAAGATTAGAAGTTATACAAACGGTCCTATTCGGGGCCTTATTTACTGTGCATGCCTCCTGAAGTGGCCGAGCTACTACTAGAAGAACTACACGAAGGAATCTGTGGAAGCCACACTGGGGGTAGGTCTTTGGCTCACCGTGCTCTTACTCAGGGTTATTGGTGGCCCAACATGCAAGAAGACGCCCTGAATTACGTCAAAAAATGCGATCAATGCCAACGGTTTGCCCCACGTATTCATCAGCCTGGAGGAACTCTTAACCCGCTAACCAGCCCGTGGCCTTTTGCCCAGTGGGGCTTGGATATCGTGGGCCCGTTCCCTAAGGCCGCAGGGAACAAGAGATATCTGCTAGTCGGCACTGACTACTTCACGAAGTGGGTTGAAGCAGAACCTCTGGCGAACATCCGAGACGTAGATGTGCAGAAGTTCGTGTGGAAGAATATAGTCACTAGATTTGGAGTTCCACACAGTCTTATCTCGGACAATGGCCTCCAGTTTGATAGCAAAGCATTTAGGAGTTATTGTAGCGAGCTGGGAATTGCGAACAGATATTCCACCCCAGCGTACCCCCAGGGCAACGGCCAGGCAGAAGCTGTTAATAAGGCCATTGTGAGTGGCCTGAAAAAAAGACTTGACGACGTGAAGGGCAAGTGGGCCGAGGAGTTGCCACATGTTCTTTGGGCTTACAGAACTACTCCACGCAGGTCTACTGGAGAGACTCCTTTCTCGATGACCTATGGGGCTGAAGCTGTCATACCCCTAGAAACTGGATTCTCAACGTTAAAAACTAGCTCATTCAACCTGAAGGGCAACAATGATCAGCTAGAAAGGAGTTTGGACCTAATCGATGAAATGAGAGAAAATGCAATGGTCCGATTGGCGCATTATCAGCAAAAGCTCAGGCAGGGTTATAATGCCAACGTAAGGCTCAGACCCTTGGACCCCGGTGATCTGGTGCTAAGAAAAGTGGTCGGCACTGCGAAGAACCCAGCTTGGGGAAAACTAGGACCTAATTGGGAAGGGCCATATCGTATTACTTCAGGGGCTGGCATTGGAGCGTACTTCCTTGAGGATTTGGACGGCCATGTGATACCGCGCCCTTGGAATGTAAATAACCTTAAAAGGTATTATTATTAATCGAATTTCCCTTTTAATCTATCTAACGACAAGTTGTACAGTCAGTTCTTTTAAGTGTTTAAACTTAAATCCTATCATGCCTGTAGTCCTCGGACCAGATGATTTGGGTTAGTTAACACTCCCTTACAGTTCCTTTAAGTGTTTAAACTTAAATCCTATCATGCCTGTAGTCCTCGGACCAGATGATTTGGGTTAGTTAACACTCCCTTACAGTTCCTTTAAGTGTTTAAACTTAAATCCTATCATGCCTGTAGTCCTCGGACCAGATGATTTGGGTTAGTTAACACTCCCTTACAGTTCCTTTAAGTGTTTAAACTTAAATCCTATCATGCCTGTAGTCCTCGGACCAGATGATTTGGGTTAGTTAACACTCCCTCACGGTTCCTTTTAAGTGTTTAAACTTAAATCCTATCATGCCTGTAGTCCTCGGACCAGATGATTTGGGTTAGTTAACACTCCCTCACGGTTCCTTTTAAGTGTTTAAACTTAAATCCTATCATGCCTGTAGTCCTCGGACCTGATGATTTGGATTAGTTAACACTCCCTACAGTTTCTTTCAAGGGTTTAAACTTAAAACCTGCCATGCCTGTAGTCCTCGGACCAGATGATTTAGGTTGGATGACACCCCAATCATGCCTGTTTAAATTTAAAATTAATGCAACTGCTATGGCTGAGATATCATTCCACGATGATCCATGATTGAAACTGCTAAGTGTATCTAAATTATTCCTATCTCATGTTGCCTTTTCATTGATAGTTCCCACACATTCTGCTTATTTTTAGTAACACCTATAATCATACACGCTGATAAGGTGATATTGGGGTCTCACAGCGTTGAAATATGAGACTAGATAATCAAAGTAAAAGGAAAATTACTTCATTGATCGAAAAAGAGTAGCTTACAAATCTCTTATAGTAAAAATAAAAGTAAACAAAAAATAAAAAATAAGTAAAAAATAAATAAAATATAAATAAATAATAATAAAAGAAAAATCCCGTGTTTATTCTTTTGCTGAGGGGATCACGTTATCAGCAGCCTGGCCCGTCCGAGCAGCAGCATCTGGGGCTTGACCCTTGGGCTCATCTGAAGTCTTCTGTCCCTCCAACCCTTTGCCCTTGTCCTTCTCCTGGTCAGTTGGTTTATCCTTATCACCTGGCTGACCAGTTTCTTTGGTGACACCAAGGGTGGAGGGAGGAGCTTGGTTGGCCAAGTTTTGCTCTGAGATCTCCGGAAGCTGTGGGGCAGGAGGGTCAGGACCTGGGAGCTCTCGGATTTCGGGGTCATAGTATATGCTCCCTGGTAGCCTCAGGGGGGAATCCGAGGGGACCCCAGCCGCGTCCAATGCCTTTTGCCAGGTTATGTCGCAGTAATCACGACTAACCAAGGCAAACTGTTCGGTAAGCTGCTGTCCGGTCTCCTCCACCCCCAACTGATACGCTGCTCTCTTTTCAGTTTCAATTGACTCCTTGGCCAGTTGAGCCTTCTGTTCGGCGGCTAGGGCGCGCTCTTTGGCTTTTTTGAGTTCATCTCTGAGGCCCTTCACCATTTCCCTTTCGGTCTCCAGGTTGATCTCTGTCATATGCAACTTTTTGCGTTGCTCCTCGGCTTGGGTCTCGGCGTTCTTTAGGCCGGCCTTGAAGCTGTTCCTTTGACTGGTCATGTCTTTTAGCTGCTCTGACACTTTAGCATAGTCCTCCTTCAGCTGACCCAGAGACTTTTCGACCTCAGATTGAGACTGCGCTGCTGCTTGAGCTTCGAAGTAGGACTTCTTGTTCCATTCCTCGGCTACGTATATTTGCTGAGTAATCTGCATAGCAGCATGTTCAACATCAAATGAAGAAGGGAATTAAAGCCAAATGCAAATAAAGTCTGAGTTAAAAACGAATATTCACCATAGCCACGTCCCTCTTAAGGGACAGGAAAAGCTCCTTCTGGTTGAAGCGCTTATAGGAGTCCATGTCGTGGGGGAGGAGGAGTGGCTGCTGCAGAGCCTCAGCTACGTACCCTGCCCTTCCCCCATCATAGTTGCGGAGGGAGGTGTCCCAAGGAAAAGGAGCGCCGTCCAGCTCTAACCTCGGCGACCAAATACGAGTTCCCCCTCCTCGGCGGATGTCAGCCCCACCCAAGTCCTCTCGGCTCTCGGTGGAGGAGGCCCTCTTACTCCGGTGGTCTCGTATCACTTTTTGCTGTTTATTAGTTTTGGTGGGCACAACTCCCTCCCTCTCCTCAGGCTCGTATGGCCTCTTCTTCTGAGGGTTTGGGATGGGCTTCGAACCTGGATCGGAGACCTGGGTAGGCACTGGGGGCAGAGACGACACCACTTTTGACGTCCCAACATCCTTGTGCTCGGTCTTTTGGACCCTCTTCTTCATCAAATTCTTTAGGTCCATGTCTTCGTCCGATGAGTCTTCAGGGCCGGCAACAATCACAACAGGCTGAACACTTGAATGCCTGTCGATCTCTTCCTCGGCGTCCGAGACCTCTACCACTTGTTCTCCTGGAGCGTCCCCCTCGAAGTGGAACTGATCTATTTGCTCTTCAAGAGATGAACCAGAGGATCCAACTCTTTCACCCTCAACCTCTTGTCCGAGGGGAATTTGTTGAAGGGGTTGGACGAGAGGAGGTATGTTCTGAGGGCGTGGATGTGGTACGGGCGGAAGGTCGTACGGTGCCAAAAAACCCCTCCAAGATACGTCGATGCGGTTGAGACGGTGATCTCCCTGAGTTATCGCGTTACCCACCGGTTGGAAGTCTTTGGGCTTCGCTTTGTACCCTAAGATGAGGGGAGCCGATCGCAGTTGCCCGTCCTCGCTAACGAAGATCTCCGACCGCAATAAAAAGTTCAGCGCAGCAACGTTGGTAAGGCTGAGCCGAGGAGTAATATGTTCTTTATCTGTTACAAATCACACCAGAGTTTGATTAAAAAATTGGAAGCAACAACACAATCAAAAAGGGATCCTAAACCTACGGTTAGAGTGCCTAGAACTAGTGTCCCACCTGGCTCTCCATGCTTGGTCGGACAGTGAGGGCCGTTATGCCACGCGCCCGAGACGATCACATAGTCGTCCTTTAGCCCTTTGTTGGACCTGGGGAGGCAGGAAATTAGCCGAACAATGTCGGACTGGGATTTTAAATAATATCCCGCCCCTTGTTGGCTGTGGAACTCGTACATGTGCACCACGTCGTGCCAAGTGAGTCCCAGTCCTAGGTGGTGGTTAAGGTTTTCAATTGCTCCTAGGATCCTAAACATGTTAGGCGCACATTGCCAAGGGGTAATCCTATGGTTCCGGAGGTAACTAGTGGTGAGGGGGCCCATAGGAATCGTCATTCCTCCCTCCAGGAAAGCAATAAGAGGGATCACCACTTCCCCGGTTTTCCGATCAGTCAATATTTTCTCGGGTGGACAATACCTCACCCCCACGTTCGGGGGTATGCGGTAGGTGGCCCTAAACTTCTCCAACTGGGTAGGACTGTCTACCATGTACTCGAGTTTGCCCATCTTTCTTAAACGGAAAAATGAAAACGCAACGCAGAAGATAGCCGAAGAGAAAACAGATGGCCTGGGGCGATGAGAACTTACAAACACGAAGCTACAGATTGATCTTTGACTTCGTAAGGAGATTCGTAAGGGTTCTGAGAAGGATTGGAGGCGGCGACTTAGAAAACTCGGAGCGCTGGGATGCCTGATCTTGTTGGGTAGGATGAGAGCTTCAAGGTAAAAGAGAAATGGTAACCGCGGGGGCTTTATATGAGAACGATGGAAGGGGCAGAAATTATTTCGCCCAAATCCCAAGAGAGAACCCTGTCCGTTGGATCAATAATCCGCCGTTGGATGCAAAGGACAAGACGCCGCCTGAAGTAATTAATGTGGCGCTTTGGGAATACGGAAAACAACTGCAGCAATGATGGAACGCGCACATCCACATCTACGCACGTGCCAATTTGAATCTTCGTCTATTCTCAAGCTAATTACCCCGCGGCAAGTCAAAATCTCATCTTTTTTCTCCTCGGATGAGAGGGAAAAATAGAAATTTTGAGGGGCTATTGTGGGGGGTAAAAGCCCAGATCTGGTAAGTGGGCCTGGGGCCCTGTTCTGTGGCATCTTCAATCCGAAGAGCGCAAGCGGGCTGGGACACTTCTTTTGCGGACATCAAGCCCAAAGGTGGCCGAAAAGTATAATCCGAAGAGAACATTCATCGTCCGAAGAGATTTTACTCCTCGGATACGGGAAGTTCTGATTAAATACATGTACAGGGAGCCCGAGTGCCCTTCCTGGCAATATGTGTGACAAAAACAAGCTCTGGGCACTCCTGAGGATGATAAGAATGAAGAAATATCTAAAGGAAAAGCTGCTACCACCGTATTTAATGCACTGCAACAGCTTTTCTGGCCGCATTTATGTGGAGAGGACCCCTGAACAGTGAAACCTCAGCTACCACCACTCACAAAGAACTAAAGTGGGCGCATGATATGACCCGCGCTCAAGTATATACCCAGATGGGGAACAGGTGGACGATGGAGATGGGGGAGGAAGGTGCTATATAAAGAAGGTCGATCCCTGAGAGAGAGGAGGAGGCTTGACTGTAGCTCTAAGCGTTGTAATTACTGTTTATTCAATAAGATGTCTCTTCGGACTTTCACCTAAATATTCTCAGTCATTATTTTATGCTATTTCTGCCTCACGTAACTTAGTCATCCATAGTTTAATTCAGATCCAGCCCAGCTCTTTCACCCACTCTCTACAAATTCATTGTGCTGGGTTCGTTGGGCCTCTAACCCATCCTTTTTGGGCTTGGGCTACAAAAACTGACCCTACAAATATTATATAAAAATATTATCACTGATGACATAAAAATTTAGTCATAATAACTTTATAGTTGTGAGAGACCGCGCCCCCAGCCCCTTTTTTTTAGGATGTTAGGCCAAACCCACGTGAATGGGTGGAGTCGTATTATTGCCTCTCAAAATGGAGGTTCGACTAGTTATATTTTCCTTTTAGATTAAGGGTTTTACAATAAAGTCGCCACTTATTTAATTATTAGGATAAATAAGAAAACCAAAATTGAAAAATTTCTCATTTTATTAATTTTCAATTGAATTTATATTGATCATAGGAAAATTACATGGATTTGGTCCTAGATACAATCTAAGATAAAGTACATAGTTTTGTTTCCTTGTTACAATCTAAAAATTGAAAATTACAAGGATAAATATTGGCCTATCAAACCTTGATTACAAGGTGGGAAGGTGCTAGACACCCATCTTGCCCAGTGAAACCGGTCTTCAGACTATGGTGGATAACATTCATATCACATCATCCAATATGTTATCAATCAATTTGCATGTTGAATTTGAAGTGTGTGCATGTGATAAACCTTAATTCAATTTATTAAGCATTTCATTTGGATTAAAAAATAAATTCTAGTGAATGTGTGTGGATAGTGATATCCTAGATTCAAGAATTTTAAAAAATTATTAAATAAACATATTTTTCATGTTTTTTTTTTTTTTGTGTGGATTTAAGATTGAAATTAGTATTATGCATAAATATGTGATGAACAACCAAAAACATGTGAAGAACATATAAGAACAATTAAGAATATTCAAACATATTCAAAGGAATTTAAATGATTATTATCATGCTTTAATCTTAAACTCTCATCATGGCAACAAAAAAAACAATTAGGGAAAGAGATTATACCTTTATGCGCGCAAGATCCATATGGTGGAGGAGGAGACTCTTGAGGGAGGTTTTAAGGATGGAGGAAAAAGAAAAGTTAGGAGAGGAAGAGTGAGTCTCACTCAATACCTTGAGTTTCAAAAAGACTAAGATATGACAAGACTACTCAACTTACTATAAATCAAGAGATGAGAAGAGATGGGGTTTTTTGTGTCATTTGGAATGAAGGAAAGTGAGGGTTTATATAATAGTGGTGGAGGAAATATGAATGGAATGCCATTTAATGAGGGTTGACAAAGAATCATGAACCTAGACCTCATTTTAGCCTTATAAAAAATTTGGTGCATTAAATGTAGAGATTAGTGGGAGTGAGGAGTAAGCAAAATTAGGTTTTCTCGTTACTACTGTAACAGCCTGTAGAGCCAACTTCAAAAAATAATATCTTACTTAATTCTGATCGGAATTGTCATTTTTGTGCTTAAATTGAAGTCTTGGATGTCTAGTTTCTAGGAAAATTAACCTCATTCATAAGTTCAACACATTCTGAGAGATATCAACGAAGTGGTGAGCAGAGGTCATTTTTTAGAAAACAATTTCAGCACAATTAACATTAATAGGTCCCAAATTAGCTCCCAATTAACATCAATAGACTCCAATCACTCCCATTTCAGACTTAATTAGTTCCAAATTTACCATACTTAAAAGATAATTGTACAAATTATTCATTGAATAATTAATGTTTATCTATCTAATTAATTAGGTGTATGAACCTCATCATAAAATGTAGTCCTAACCAATATATCAAATTATGACACATTATTAATCTCAAATTGATTATAATTATAACAAATTAGAATCAATTGTTCATAATCACATATAGTCGGACTCAATTTGTGATAGTGCATCTCGGTCATTAAAACTTGATTTGATGATAACTTTCAATTTGATGGTCCGATTAGGGCTTATGACTAGTCTATTTGATTGTTACAACATCAAAATCATTTAGGTGAAATGAGATTAAGGATCTAGTGACTAGAATCAAGATGCATATTTTCAAGGTGAAATTACCTTTTTACCTTCCATGTGAGGTTAAATGCAAGTTGCAAAATAGGGTGTTAACAATAGTGACGACAAAGTCCCTCGTAATTTATAGAATAGCGACACCACGCTTAACCCTTTACAAAAATATTTTAAGAGACAGCTTAGCGTCGTCACTATTATTTCTAACTAATTGCGAGGGGTTAAAAGCCCCCACAAATAAATTTAAACGACGACACTATTTGTCTCTAAAAAGTATGTCATCAATTTGAAATTTGCAAATAATTAATTGCGAGGGTATGAAGGTCCTCACAAATAGTTGTTAACGACGACTGCTTCCTCTGCTAAAAATAAGTCGTCGACTTTTCTCGTCGTTTGGTAATAATTTTGTGAGGGAGGATTTGTTCAATAACGATGGTGGATTGCCCTCGTAAATTATCTATTTGCGAAGGTATGGCCACAAAATCTCTTTTAGCAATAAGAGCAAATTAATACGACGGCCTTTGAGGGCCATATGCCCTCGCTAATAACCTTTTGCGACAATATTTAAATTTTTGCAAGGGCATTTTACCCTCGCTAGTAGACTCTTTTCTTGTAGTGATAAGAATAAGACGGTAACAAATAGATAAAGACTAAGTGCATGCATAAAAATAAAAAGTGTAAAAATTAAGAGAAAAAATATATCGATAAAAAAATGACGAAAAATAATAAAAAGATGGAACAAAGAAGTTATATTTTATGTTGCAAAGTAATTTAAACTTACAGAGAAATTAATGTGAGTGCTAGCACCTCAGTATTTTAAGGCCGCTAGATTATAAGCACTAGCAACAACATCCTCGTTATCGTATGCACTTGTATAAGCTCTTAAATCATCAATGGTATCTAAAAAATATTAGTTTTCACTGTCACGCTTTTGCTTAGGGTCCACATCCACAAACAATATGATACTCATGTAGAGTGTTGCAAAGAAAAAGAAAAAGAAATACTGATTCATCTTCGGATTTTGCAACCACACGTAGATTTATGAAATATTTAAGGGTCACGTTTGATAGACTGTAATAGACCTTGTAATTTAATAGTCATTCCAATGATATATCTATTCATTTGTTTGGTTGTGTTATTATTAAAATGAAGAATAACTATTCCTTATTAGAAGTTCTGAATTCCTATTCCTTATTTCTTAACCCTTTAAACACTTAATTCCCAACCCTCCCCCTTTTAGTTGTCACTATCCCTCCTGTAGCAGAAACTTCTTCTTCTCCTTTCCCCCCCTTTCTAATTCTACTGCTTGCTGTGGTCCATATTTGTTTTGCTATCCACGAATAAAGTTTTTAGATTTCCATATTTTCTAATACTCTAGTAATATTTGATAGCAATTTTTGCAACAGATTTTGTATGCTTTGTTCCTGCTACTAGCCATTATAGTAAATCTCAAAATTTGAGCACATTTGAGGTGCTTGAACCTATTGCTCTTTCTTCTTAATTACTTCTCAGCAGTGACAACATCTCCCTCTTTATCAGCACTGTGGTTATAGGAACATGTACTGGGGCAATTACTTCCATTGCGGTATCCATCACCGCCGAGTTGCTTGGGACAAAGAATTTCTCTGTAAATCATAATGTGGTGGTTGCAAATATTCCATTAGGATCCCTCATTTTGGGAAATTTGGCTGCTTTTTTTTACCATAAGGAAGGAAATGGAGATGGAAAATGTATGGGAATGGAATGCTACAGAAGCACTTTCATCATCTGGGGTTCTCTTTGTTCTCTTGGTATTTTCATAGCTTTAGTCCTATATGCTCGTGCACGAAAGTTTTATTCGCAATTAGCTGCATAATTAGGTAGCTGCTAGTTGTGGTTGTAGTTTTGAACCTTCTTTGTAATCTATCTCAATAGACTTTATTCATATAAAAGAAAAGTTAACCAAAGTTTTAAAGGCATTGATTTATAAATTACTTTTAGAAACTTTTTATAGGAAAAGGGAAAAGTAATTAATTTTTTTTTATAGTTTTTTATATTTATTATTTTTCATGAAAGTGATTTAAAACTTTAAAAATGATCCATTAATAGATGCCCTAAAAGCACCCGTTCCCTTTGTATAAATACTAGTTCTCTCTCTATCTCTCTCTCTCTCTAATATTAATGTATATAGGTTTTTTTTTTCAATACAAAATCTTTGGGATGGTTGCTTTTGTAGGATTATATCTTCTTAAAGAAAATTTTATGTGGCCCACATTTGAGTGTAGACGAAAATCATGTCTTAAGTTTCCTATTTGTGAAAGTTACATGTTAGGTGTAATATCCTTTAGTAACTCTCAATTGGTATAACCTCTTTGGTTAATAAAACACCATGAAGTTACAATTTTTAAACTCCTTGATGGAAGGAGAGTTATGAAAAATTTTCATCTACAAGGGTCCCTAATCTAGCTTATATATAGCCTGTATTTCCATCAAAAGGATATATGTGAGGTAAAGACCATAGACTAGAAGACCCTCTTATATACACTATCATCATATAGCGAGTCTTCTTTACTCCAAAGACTAAAATAACTTTGACTGGAGGTATGTTTATTTTATTCCGCAACTCTAAATTTATCTTACAGCTTCCTATTTCTAGAGTTCCGATCAAGACAGTTTTGGTATGTGCTATCCTTAAACTTGTCTAAAAAAACCTAAAAGGGTTAGCTCCCTTGAGACCGGGCTAGCCCACTTTTGGGTGTGTAACTGAACT
Source organism: Quercus ilex subsp. ballota (assembly GCA_032727855.1). Classification (NCBI taxonomy): domain Eukaryota; kingdom Viridiplantae; phylum Streptophyta; class Magnoliopsida; order Fagales; family Fagaceae; genus Quercus; species Quercus ilex. The sequence goes on along the minus strand of CM064908.1, from coordinate 20,691,973 downwards.
AACATAATTTGGGCTTGCATTAAACTTGGGTGAATCACTCTAATGGAGTGAATTTTGTATTGGCTATAAGATGACAAGTGAGTTCTCTGCACATTGATGTATCACAGATTCAAATCTGGAAATCAATCACTTAAAATAAAAAATTGGTGATAAGGTTTATTAGAGGGAGTTTTGTGCCCTCAAATAACACACCTAATTTGACAATGCCAACATTTAAATGCAATTAAAACTGAAAGAAGCATATAGTTACAAACATGCATAGTAGCAGGGAGGTTTTATATATACATGATGCTAAATATTATAGCATAATTTCCCCTTATTTAGTTATTTTTCCTCCTGCATGCAGGCATTATATAACACACACTAGAGATACAAGAAGCGTGGTCTAGAGCCTTTCTTCATACATATATTTAGGAACCCAGAGAAGTGTATCACTAGCAAGAAAGTGGCATATAGGGACAGTTCCTGGCTTAACTTTGAGCACCTTAAAAGCGTTTGCAACTGATGCATCAGTGTGGCAAGCAGCTATTGCATTTACTTTTGTCCCATCAGAGGACACCAATGGAACCATGTAAGTCCCTGCGTCATGGATTTCATGGCAATAGAAAACAGCATACGCATAGTTTTGCTTGTGACACACAACCCCTTTGTTTGCATTAATCCTATGCACTCCTGTAATGCGATACTCTTGCTTCTTAGTTTCTTTTGGCACCTGGGTTGAAAGTACTTGAGCATTTTTTCCCAACTTCGAAACGCTAAAATCTACTAATGATTCTAAGGATGTTGCACATACACCATCTTCTCCAGCAGTGCCTGGTGTCTCACACATCTTAATTGTGCTTTTTATTACCTTTGCTTCCACAGAATTTTCTTTTACAGAAAAGCGATTTAGAATTTCCGGTAACTTGTCACTTGAAAGGGGAATGGACTTTGCAACTTGATGAGGTAAGAAAGTTGCCCCATTTGCAGTATTGGTGAAGTGCAATTTCATTTTTTTTCCGGGACGCAAATCGGTTTCAATGAAAAAAGTGGTGTCAACATTTTCCATGCCCTCAAGTTTTTCATTGCTCAAGCCATGATTAGGAGGGTTGAAGAACCTCGTATCTGGAAAAGACCATAAGAAGTTGACATATATTGTCAAATGATGGATATATATAATAATATTATTATTACTATTACTATTATTATTATTGATCATTAATTGAACTAATTAATTGATCATTATTATTATTACTATTGATCATTAACTGAACTACTTGGGTTTAAGTATAAAAATATAAGGTGGTTGTGGTTGTGGTGGTAGTGAAAGGTGGTGTTGAGTAAAGAGCTGATAATGAATTGAAAAATAATAGAACTACTCTTCTTTTATCTCATATATATACACAAAAAAAAGTATAAAAATATAAAGCGCTTTTACTATCTCATCTTTTGTTATTTCTCATATTTAATACCTCTTTATCAATTTACTTTACCAAATGGGAGCAACAACTTAAAGTACCTTATTATTGTATTTAGCCAAAAAAAACACTTTTTTTTTGAGAAGAAGCCAAAAAACACTTAAAAAAAAAACCAAAACACTTTTTTATATTCTATTATTTTTAAAGTTATTTATCACAAAAGCTCTACAATTGAAAATCTTCTTCCCATAACAATATCAATATATCCATAAAATGAAAAATGAAAAATCAACGTAGGCCCATGGACTCATGGAGTGCCTCTTTTATGAGGTCTTAATTTAATGTGTTAGGCACTAAAGGCTTTGTAACTGAATTGACATCTCTCTATACACAAAGTACTTAGAGGTGTAAGGGGAAAAAGGTTCGAACTGCGTGTTAGGCATTATATTAATCTAAAATTAAAGTTTGTCAATAAATTTGATCTTAACATTATTTAACACGCATGTTCGTGCACACATGCACACAAGTTAATTTTTACTGTGTATTTGGATGAACTTTGTCGATTTCTTATTCATTGAAAGTGTAGCAAAAAAAAAAAAAAGAAAAAAAAAAAACCTAGCTTTTTGTGGCTTGCCAAAGGCACTATCTTCATTCTTTTAAGTTTGAGAAGGGAGGATAAGAAAATAAATCTAAGAGTTGAAGATATTGAATAAAAGAAAAGAGAAAAATGGAAGTCAGCAAAAAAGAAAAGGTAGAAAGGTTATTATCAGCTTCAATTAGTTTCTTAAATGACTTATTTTCCCTCTCTTTTATGTTTATGGTTTAGGCGAAAAGAAAAACAATGGCACTGAAAATTTTCCATGGCACATGATAGCAGGGAGAAAGAAAAAAAAAAAAAAACACATTCCATTACATGCATTTGGTATAAAAAATGACATTACCATGAAAGAAAACCAAACAATTTATAAATTGGTGTTGGAGTTTCACGTGTAATGGAATCCCACAAAGAATAGATACAACAAAAATGTGTAGTTGATTATAATTACCAATATTGTTTCTCAAAAAAAAAAAAGATTATAATTACCAATACTTATTAAAGTGTATACCTGCAGGTAGGAAAATGTAAATTTAATTATTTAACAATTATTAACGTTTGGGCTCAAATTTTCCTTTTAATAAATGGAACACAATGGTATGAGATTCTTTTTTCTTTTTTCTTTTTTTTTTAATTTTAAAAAAGAAGCTTTTTAATAGGATGTGAACTTACATAGAGTTTGAATTTAGAATCACCTTCTTTAATGCCATAATCAACTACTATTTGTCCTAAAAACTTAAACTATTAAAAAAATAGAAAATTTAATCATTAATCTAACCATTCATACAATATTATTGGATCTAAGCCCATAGGTTTAAGTTCTTAAATTAATCATGTGTTCCAAAATATGTATTTAAGCTTCACTCCATGAACTTCTCAAGATATTTCAACTAGCTAAAAGCCACATAACTCAACTGACATCTTTTATTATTTTTGATAGACATGTCCCAAAATATTTATTTAAACTTCACTCAAGGATATACTATATGGTTTAATAGCTTGAGCTGGCTACCTGATTTTTTTTTTGCTGATTACCTCATGACACGAAAGGAATTTTTATTTTTCTGTAAAAGCCTATATAGAGCATCATAAGTTCAGTACTATCTTGTGACTCAAAACAAAAAGCCTTGCCCTATATACATATATAAAAAGGGAAAGGAGTTTGGATAATTGGATTTGAATCTGACCATCAGAGCTCAAAGAATCCTGAACAGCTTTCGGCATCGGAGTGTTTGGCAAAACTGACTGCCAGTAGACCTTAGAAGGTAGAGAAGCATGGCTTCCTACCAGTGCAAGCTGACACAAAATTAAACTGCCATGCATTAGCTTCTCTTACTTAGGATTGACAGTTGTATATATATTTGCACAGACACAAGAGAAAGAAAGCAAGCAAATGGACCACTATTCTTCTTAGGGCTCAAGTGAAAGCTTACACAAAAGAAGACTAAAACTGGAAGGATACCGGACTCCATTGAGGCAGCAGTTTATATTCTAGAAAGATAGTAATATTCTTCTGAGGGCTCAAGTGAAAGCTTGCATGGTGTGAATAGACGGAGTAGCCTTATATAAAGGCTTCCAAGGACAAAATGGTAATACGGTTCATCCCTGTGTGACTATATATATATATATATATATATATATATATTTTGTTTGAGGGATCACAACAACAATTACTCTAAAAACAGGTTTGCATATCATAAAAGACTTAAGTGTCTATTCTTAAATCATTAATTGGTTTTAGGTGAAATGACACACCTCTCTCGGTTTGTGTGACACACCAATGAGAGCCTCCTCCTCTTTTTTTTTTTTTGGGTGCTTTGTGGGAGTAATTATTTTTAGTAGAAGAAATGATATTAGTGTAGCATTTACGCTTTGTTTGGTTATAGCTAAGGTGAGGGAAGAGAAAGGAAAAGATAAGAAGGGAAAAGAGAGGGAAAAGAAAATTATTCTCTAGTTGTATTTGGATATAAGAAAGAAAGAAAGGAGAAAGAAGAGTATAGAAATATTTCCTTTATTTGGTTTAAACTTTTTGGTATATATATTTTTACATTTATATCCTTTTATATTTGGCATGTTTAAAATTTTTGGTTTGAAGCCACTTAAGGGTATATATGTAAATTTTTTCTATATTATTTTGAAATTGGCCTACCAACAATTTGTATTATTCGGTTTTCTTTGCTCTTCCACCCAATTTGGACAGACAAGTTTTTGTGAGCCCATGAGAAATATTTTCTCTTCAATTCTTTTAAGAGTAATACTACAGATATAAACTATTTGACAATATTTTTACAAATCGATGTCGTTGTGGTCAATTTCTTATTAGTTTTCAGCTCACCACTAATATCACTTTTTCATTTACTAATAATCACTTACCACATCAGCGGTTTGTAATTTTTTTTTGTAAAATAATTTAGGGGTGTGCATGAGTCGGGTTGGTTCGGGTTGAGGGGATTTTCTGACCCAACTCACCATAATGGGTCAAAAAAATTCAATCCAACCCAACCCATCATATAAGTCTAACCCAACCCAACCCAACCCACATGGGTCGGGTTGGGTTGGGTTGAACCCATGGGTTTGACAAATTTTTATTATTATTATTAATAAATTGAGTAGAAAAAAATATAAATATTAATATATTAAAAAAACCCAAAGATTAGTATCAATGTAACTCCTTAAAGGCAAACAACATTAATGACTAAATAACAATAGTAATTTATTAGGATTTGTGTAAACTAATTGGTTTTTATATAGGATAGGAAGAACTAGTTATTTTAAAAAAATTTACTAATTATATAATATTATATATATTAAATTAGTATTAGTATTAGGAACCGAGGAAGTGCTACTCTACAGCTAGGTTTTTTTTTTTAATTATTAAATATATATATATATATATATATAAGTGCCCTACAGTTGGTTTTAAAAAAAATTATTAAATATATAATATATTTTAAATATATATTAAATATGGGTGGGTCGGGTCGGGTTTGACGGGTTTGTAATTTTATGACCCAAACCCAACCCGACCCGCCATAAATTTTTTTTTTTATAACCCAACCCACCAAGCCTTAAAAACCGACCTAACCCGGCGGGTCGGGTCGGTGATTTTTCTGCACACCTCTAAAATAATTTGTATCTCTAACATTACTCTTCTCTTAAATTTCCTTTCCATCCTTGAAACCAAACAATGGAAATATCTTCCTTTATCTTCTTTTCTTTTCCCTTCCGCCAATCCAAACATAGTGTTAATTCTATCGCAATGTCCTTTCCTTTTGTGGCCAAGTTTTATCACATAGTTAATGATTTCTTTATAAAACTTATCCTAAAGTAAGGACCACAAAGCATTAATTCAAGAAGGAGGAGATATGATTTATGTCCTCATATTCTATTATTGGAGGTCACCATGAGAGCAAGATGTGACATCAGATCGAACCATCAGATACCTACAATCCTTTAATTGATCTATTGTGATACCTCCATCTAGTTTTATTTTAGCAATTCTTTGGCCACTAGTAACCAATGGCACACGTCTCAAAACGGCAGAGCAGGTATGGAGTGGATTTCCTATTTCTAATCTCTTGACTCACTTTTAGAGACAGGTTTTTTCTCTATCCCATACGTACATGGGCATCCGTATCGGTACCCGCCCCATTCACCACACTCAATTATTTTTACACACATACATTCGTTAAATCAAAAGTCATAAAAAAAAGAAAAAAGAAAAAAAAAAAGATATAACATTACAAAATCATAACTGCAAATAAAACAATATAATTATTTAAGTATTTAAAAACATAAAAACAATTTAAAGATAAAAAATACAACAATTAAAAAAATATAAACAATCTAAAATCTTAAAACATAAAAATATAAAATATATAATAAAACATCATAATGAATCATAATAAAAAAAAAAAACTTGTAATTTAAAAAAAAAAAAAAAAAAAAAGAGCAGGTACGGAAGAAAAGTTAACACTCATCCCCACCCCATTTGTTATGGGCACAAGGCATGCATGTTTAAATTGCCATCCATGTGAGCCATGTCCAACACTTTCCTCTCCATTAGACTAGTAATGCCGCAAAAATAAAGAAATAAAAACTCTGAACTTAGCATATAAAACATCGTTGGATGAGAATATTAATCAGAAAAAATTTCCTAAAGATTTTTTGTAATGCAAGAGAACAAGGAGGTGGGGCTCTCTATCATATCAGTATTCATGCAAAGGAAATTGGCTTTTCTTATGATGGAATCTTCAATAATGCAGGGTGGATCATATGTGACTTTTCCTACCCTAAAATAAAAGAAATGAAGTGTCCAGAAGAGTCGAATTCAGCATACGGTATCAGGAGACACACAACCTCCACGTTGAGAGGTGGAGCCACAACCTTTAATTTGCTTTGGGCTTGTGTTGATCAATTGGGTCATAATCACGATGAATGATCACCGCACAATTTCTAAAGTTGACAATTTCTAAAGTTGATAATGTATAAATAAGCAGTGCCTGTCAGAGGAAGGAGACAATTAAGAAGGGCGGCCTAATTGACATATGAATTTGTTAATATATATTACACTCCTAAATTAAAGTTGTTTGTTCTGTTTAGACCCTTTAAACCAGATTTTTTTACCTAATTAATTAACCAAATTGATTATTAGGCTTATCATTTAGATCTAGGTTAAACAAGCATATATCATATCATTAACAGAGTGGAAAAGTAAATAACATCACGATATGATAACCCAGGAAAACCGATGAAATGAATCGTTTTAAGGTAAAAACCTGGGGAGGATTTGACCTAACTATTCTCAAGGTAAAGCAAATCAACAATAAGAGAATTGAAGTTTATACAATTAGATTTAATCCTAAATCTATTGCTACTGCCAGTAGTAACTTATTAACATGACCACATGTAAACTCCGAATCCATAGACTCCTTCTCTTCTTGGATTTACTATAACACAAGTACCGACGCTTGTGACTTTGAAATCTCACTCAAAGGTTTCAGATTACCATCAGTAATTGATCTTGTAGTAGCAACTAGGTTCTATCACCACTTGATTGTAGATTTTACTCCGGTAGACACTTGTGTAGTTAGAAGGTACAAAACCTCTCAGATCTCACAAAGAGTAACACACGTCTTCTAAAAGTCTGAAAAACATAGCTAAAGTTTCCCTTTTATATGTGGACAAGTTGGAATGAAACCCTAAACACTTTCGCGGGCTTGGGCCTAATTTAAAATTCTGCAGAATTTCTTTTTCTGCGATTTTTGATCAGTTGAGTCTAACTCTCGATCAATCAAGCTTGGCAGATTGTGACTTCCCTTTTCTGCAGTTAGCTCAAACTTGAAGCTTGAAACCTACACCTTTGAGCATTGCCTAACACATAGACTAGACATGTTTTGTTCTCGATTTGCCAACACATACAAAATATGATTCTAACCATTTAATCATAAATCTTCAGAACCTAACAAAAGTTTTGGGGTTGTTTGGATTTTACACCCTAAAATTTTAGAATTTGGATTTTACCTCTTGAAGTTTGGAGTTGTTTGGATTTTATATCATGACGTTTCAGAATTTGGATTTTACCTTCTAAATTTTAGAGGTGTTCGGATTTTACTTCCTAAAATTTGAGTTATTTAGATTTTATATCTTGAAGTTTCAAATTTTAGAGGTGTAAAATCCAAATATCCCTAAACTTTAGGGAGTAAAATTCAAATTCTGAAATGTTATGGTGTAAAATTCAAACATCTCCAAACTTTAAGTGTGTAATTTGCAATTTACCTTTATATAGAAACAAGAAAATAAAAATACATAGAAAATAATTAAAATTATTGTGGGCTAGTAGTAATACATATTTATCATTCATAATTGTTGTTTACAAGGAATCCTAAATAATGTGTGTGTGTGTGTATATATATATATATATAAAGAACAAAAGTTGACGTAGGAAAATTACTTGATTGAAGTATATTAAAAACTTCTTGATTTAATTGATCAAAGATATCAATATGCAATAAATGTGATATATATGATACCTTAACATTAATATTAATACAGAGTGATGGTCATTCACTACATGGTGAACTAAATAGTAAATATTAAACTAATACAGTTTGTACTAAATAGATTAAAAAAAAAAAAAAAACAGTTTTATAACTTACACATTTACACGATATATAGTTAAATCAAATTGTGATTTTTATTGATTTGTTAGCTGATTACTAACTCTAAAAATTTTCATATCTCTATAAAACCTTAGTCCCCTTAAAAGTTTATAAGTTTCGTCATTGAGCTTAGATTAACAATTTTTTTTCTTTTTTTGTTGAAGAAAACACAAATAAATTTTTTAAGTTTAAAATATTGAATGTTTGTTTGTTTATACCCTTGAACACTCAGATTGTTTAACCTAATTAATTAACCAAGTTGTTACTTAGGTTTGTTATTCAAATCTAGGTTAAACACAAACAATCATATCATATATAGCGGAAAAGTAAATAAGAAAAGCGATATGATGACCCAGGAAAACCAATGAAACCGTCTAGTTTCAACCTAGGGAGGATTTAACCTAAACAATCATCAATGCAACAAATACAATATATAGAATGAAAGTTTTCCAATAGATTTTTCCCTAAATCTAAAGCTACCTCTTGTAGTACTTGAAAGCTCGGAAATGTGTCGAAAACACACGAGCAGTTTAGACCCCCAAATTAAAGTTACGGCTTGGTTGATTTTACACTAATTTAGTACTAAGTGCAGAATAGTGTAACCACAAGCGTATAAGCACAACAACTACTCTAATCCATATTTAAAACAACACAGCAGTAAAAATGAAATGAACAAGAGTAGGGAAGAGAGATGCAAACACAGATAACACCGAGACGTGTTATCGAAGAGGAAACCGAAGAACTCGGCGAAAAACCTCTCCGCCGCCCTCCAAGCGGAAATGGATCCACTAGATAATCAGTTGGGATACATGGGTTAGCAAGAGACCCTCCAAGCATAATCTACCCGATGTACCTAAGCCCTCCAAGCTCCTACTCCAACAAAGTTTCTCGGAACCGTGTCTTGTCTTAGTTCTCCGGATCCCGCAACAAGCTCCATGTTGCATCTGCCATCATTGGCTTCTTCCAATGCTTCCCAGTAGCACCAAAACATCACTTCACACTCTGAAAGGGTATGGTAAGTGTTTGAGCTATCAACCTCTCAATGGTATGGAAATGGAGAGGTAGGAGATGAGGAAATTTCCAAAACAAATGTGTAGAGGATTGTAGGTATAACAATCTCTAACTCTCAAGGTGTTTGGCTAGGGTTTTCTCTCAGGTGCTCTCCTCTCAATTGTGGGTAAAATTGGTATATATAGTGTGGGTACAGAAAGTGTGACTCAGGCTGGACAGGCTGGCATAATAGAATGCCTCGCGGGTGTCTCGCGAGAAGGCCTTACCCGCGAGATACTCACGAGACACAGCTGTCTCCACCTGGCCTGACTCTTCGCATTCCAGCATGTGCAGGGCACATGTATCACTTTGCGGGAAGCTAAGTCGTGAGACACCCGCGAGAAATCTTCAATCTTCAGATGCTTGAGTCTTCACCCTCTCTCTCTCTATCACACAACCCTTACAATGAAATCCCACAACAAATACAGGGTACAATAGATTGAATATAGTTACAATCAAATTTGGCATGGAATATAAGCCAACAAAAACAAATAGTTGTAAATAATAACTTTACAGTATTTACTCACGAGACCACACACAACTCCAAATCCACGGACTCTTCTATCTGAATTTGTTGTGCACAAACACCCCCGTTAGTGACTTTAAGATTACACTCAAAACTTTAGATAATCAGCAGCAGTTGATCTTGTGCGCAGCAACTTATTTCCACCAGTTCTTATGATTGGATCTTTTTTCCGGCAGATTCTTGTTGAGCTAGTAAATAGAACATCTCAAATCTCACAGGAGTAACTCACAAGACTTCTTAAGACTTTTGAAACATGAATTAGGATTTTCCTTTTATACCTAGTAGTGTTGGACTCAAACCCTAAACATTTTGCGGGTTTTCAGGTGTTATTTAAAATCTACAGAAAACAAGTTTTGATCGGTGAAACCTGTCTCTCAATATATCGGCTGAGCCTTACAGTTTCTGAATTCTTCTTTCTACAACTTGACTGTTCTTGAATCTTGACTTGCATCAACTTGAGCAAGGATATGATTGCTGAAAAGAAAACCCGCAACCCCTTTGTTTGCATTAATTGGGTCAGCTGGTGACACACAACCCCTTTGTTTGCATTAATCCTGTGCACTCCTGTAATGCGATACTCTTGCTTCTCAGTTTCTTTTGGCACTTGGGTTGGAAGTACTTGAACGTTTTTTCCCAGCTTTGAAACACTAAAATCTACTAATGATTCTAAAGATGTTGCACAGAGCCCACCTTCTCTATCAACGCATTTTGTCTCACACGTCACAATTGTGCTTTTTATTACCTTTGCTTCCTCAGATTTGTCGATTACCGAAAAACGATTTAAAATTTCTAGTAACTTGTCACTTGAAAAGGGAACAGACTTTGCAACTTGATGAGGTAAGAAAGTCGCCCCATTTGCAGTACTGAAATGCAACTTCATTTTTTTTCCCGGACGTAAATCAGTTTCAATGAAGAAAGTGGTGTCAACGGTCAACCGTTCCCCTTCCCTCAAGTTTTTCGTTGCTTAAGCCATTTGGATGGTCGAACCTCGTCTTATTTCTTTAATTTGCGCATTAATTAGATGTCAAATGGTGGCAGAATTTAATAATTGAGTTATTAGCTTGCTCCTTTACTTTAGGGTCTTGTCTTTAAATCGTTTTAGTAAAAGTTGCCTTAGGTTTGACAATTTTGCTAAAGAGCTTTGGAGAACCCCTAAGCATTCACAATGATTTTTTCAATCCTATTCTATTTTACCATTTCAAAAAACTAGTTAATCAATTATCATACTATTTTACAATACCCCCAACATCCCAAAACTCTATTTTTTTCCAATTTTGTTTAAATATTCTTTTTTAATCTTTTTTTTTTACTATTTCTCTTTTTTTCTTCCTTTTCCTCTCTTTCTCCCTCAACCTCTAGCACCGGCCTCTCAACCTCAACCTCTAGCAAACCCATACCCATCAAAATCACATCAAGCAAATCACAACAAAAAATCACCCAAATCAAACAAGCACCAGAAATCCACTTGCCATCCCAGCAAAATCACAACAAAAAATCACAACAAATCTAAAAATCCACACCAAAATCACAACAAAAAATCACCACCTGCCACCCTAGCAAAATCACAACAAAAAATCCATACCAGAAACCAGATCGTAACCCAGACCTCTTCCTTTAGCCATCGGTCACCAAAAAAAAAAAAAAAAAAAAAAATCACATACACACACACACAGAACCCAGATCGCAACCCACTTCAACGACGCTTTTTGACACTAGACTCTCCACTTCGGTGACGCAACCCAGATCACAACCCACTCTCAACCCGGATTGCAACCCACTTCGGCAACGCTTTTTGACCCGAATCGAGTCGGAGTTCTCCAACATCTGTGACGAAATCCTCAAGCTTCTTGACACCAGCTGATTTTGATTTTGATCTTAACCCAAACCCAAAAATAGCTTCAACAATGGAGAGAAAGAGATGAGAGACCGTGGAGAGAGAAAGGATTGATATTTACCATAAAATATTAATATAACATTTACCATTGAGCTACAGTGCGATTCTATGTTTAGAATCGCACTGTAGCACAATTGTATTTTTTTATTTTTTATTTTTTTTTTTTTTTTTGGAATAGTTACAAAACCCAACATCTAATGGAGTGGCATTTTGGGCCTAAATTGTAAAATAGGCCTACATTTGGGATTTAACCTAGCCATTGCTGATGCTCTAATAGATGAAAAATAGATATTTCGAATTTTAGTGTTAAAAGCTCTTTAGTGAATTGTTTCAACTTTAATAGAAATAAATGAATTAACAAACGTGTTCATGCTTAATTTTCAAAATAACACTCAATGTTCACTTATTTTAAAGAGATAGAGAGCTAATAACAACAATGATGATGACCACGATGAAGATGGTAATAAAATAAATATTGATTATTAATTGAACTAACTGGGTTTAAGTATGAAAATAAAAAGTGTTTCTATTATGTTATCTTTGTTATTTCTCACATCTAAAATCTCTTTATCAATTTACTTAGCAAACAAGAGTAACAACTTAAACTTAAAGTACTATTTTTATTATATTTTGCCAAACACTTTAAACACCAAAAATATTTTTCTTATATTGTATTATTGTTAAAGTTATTTATCACAAAAGCTCTACCCTTAAAATTCTTCATGTACACACAAATATATATATATATATATATATATTTTCCCCTCTCTTTTATTTTTTAAGGTTTGGGTGAAAAGAAAAACAATGACACTGAATATTTTCCATGGCCCATGATAACAGAGAAAAAAAAAAAAAAAAGAAGAAAGAAAGAAAAAGGCATCCAATGGCCATGGGTTTGAAAATTTATGTAGAATTACAAAAAATATTCAAGTGGAATATATAATAATGACATTAACAAGAAAGAAAACCAAATAATATAAAATTGGTGTTGGACTTTCACGTGTAATGGAATCCCACGAAGAATGGAAGCAACAAAAATGTGTAGTTGATGATAAAGTATTAATTATCCTAAAAGCCTAAAATGTTAGAAAAACATGAATTTAAGCATTTAACTGTTAGGACATATGTGGAACTTGTCAGAACATATGTCATGTAGAATTGGCTAATCTTTTGACAAAACGCACTTTACTTGTAATTGGGTAGATTTAGGATGTGTTTAATACTTCAAGAAACAAGAGTTCAAGTTTAGTATTGAAGTCATGCAAGTCTGTCTAAGAATCAAGTGAAGAAGTGTTATTCATTAAAACTCCACAGATAGCTCAACAGATGTATCTATCGAGATTTAATGTTTAATTTTCGACAGCTCTTGACAAAAGCTGAATCTATCAAGAATTACAAAATTCAGATTTTCAGATATGTTTTTCACTCATATTTAAGTTATTTGTGTAGGGTTTCTTTTCTCACAATCCTAGATATATATAAGGATTATTTTAAGGGCCGTCTAAGGTGATGCAACTTGATGCAAAGTGATTATTCACTCAAATTGTGATCGGAGACAATTTGCCCTAGTTCATATTCTTTGTAGAAGTTACTGCGTTTGTGCGCTAAGGGTTTTGTAACCAATGAGCTTCTTGATCTTCATCGTCTGGATGAACTGAAGAACTTTGTAGCCAACATCTTTTTCAAGTTGGTGTGTTAGTCACGTACTGGGATTCGTGCATCGATTTGTTAGTCATGTACTTAGAGTCATGCATTGAAAGGAGAGATTGTCACTACATTGCAAGTCCAAATTGGGTATTGGGATAAGGGTTCAACTGTAAATTGGTATTAGGTACTGAGATTCCTTTTACTTGTAACTACTTGTTTTGATAATAGTGGATTCTCGAGAGTGGTGACCTTAAATTCATCCCGTGGGGTTTTGTCTTGGTGGTTTTCCCCATTCGTGAACAAATCACCCGTGTCAAATTTAATTTCCACTGCATTTAGTTATTTGGTGATTTGTTTGTGCTACCACGCTCATTGCATGTAATTGAATCTAATTAATTTCATTTGACTAAATTAATTCATTAAGTTACCAAATTGCTCAATACATTCTTGGCCTATTATTAACAATTACTTACTCTTGACATATGAGCTTAAACTCTCTCTTAATAATTGAGACTCAATAGTATGAGAATTTTTGTCTTTTGTTAACAATTATTCTATCACTTTTGTCACATGTGGATTTAAACTCTCTTAATAATTGAGAACGAATGGTATGATATATATATATATATATATATATATATTTTTTTTTTTAATTTTTAAATAGGATGTAGTACCTACATAGAGTTTGAATTTATAACCATCTACGTACTTTTTTTTTTGAGAAAAAAACCATCTACGTACTTTAATTTCATTATAAACTACTACTTGTCCTAAAAAATAATAAATCATTTGATACACACTATAGTTTAAGTTCTTAAATTAATATTGCCCCTGTTTAATTACTTGCTGAGATGTGGACGTAATGTGGAACCTCATCCGTTCCTCAAAAAAAAAAAAAAAAAAAAATGTGGAACCTGAGGTTCCGAACCTCATCCACCTTTTTAAGGCATGTAATGTGGAAGTTCTTGCAAATACAGGGTGCGGGCTATCATTACCATGGTTATGTGTCCGAGCTTAATTTTTTCTGAAAATTTGTAGCCAAATATGATTAATTAAGTACTTTATGGGCTTATAGAGCTGGCTGCCTGATTATTTTGTTGAAAGCGGTTTTTTTTTTTTTTTTTTTAATAATTAAAAAAAAAAACTTATATAGAGAGCATGGTTATCAAAATCGCGATCTGGATTGTAGGGTCACACGATTTTACGATCCCACCTCACCAAAACGTTTAGGATCGCACTAGGGTCGAAAAAATTAGGGGTGTCAATTCGGGTTAGCGTGTCGGGTTCGTGTCATGTTGAGGTAGGAGTATTCAACTAAATGGCTCAACCCTAACCCGACCCATTTAATAATCGTGTCATGATTCTTCAACCCTAACCCGACCTGTTAATAAGGCGGGTTGACTTGATCCAACCCATTTGACACGCTTAATAAACGAGTCGTGTTGGGTTGACACGAATGTAACACAACCCATTTCAACTTGCATAATATTAAATCTAACATCTATCTAGAAATAATTTTTTTTACATCCCAAAAAGCAGTTGCATACACTTCAAGTCTTCAACCCACATTCAAAATAATATAGTTCAACAAAAATATAACATTCATCTAGAAATAAGTTCTTTATACTGCAAAAGAAGTGCATACACTTCAACCCAAATTCAAAATAACAAAGATTAACAAAAATAAAATAACATAGTTCAACAAAAATATAATATCCTTGGAACTCGCCAAATGCTAAGTATCAATATTGAAAGAATTTGAGCAAACAGTAGACTAATCCTGACTATGACCACAATTATCATCCATAGATTCTTTGTTGATGTCCAAATTCATAACATCTTCCACAAGCTCATCCAATTTCATTTGTGCAAGTTCTATGCCAAAAAAAAAAAAAAAAAAATTATTTGTAGTTCTAGGGTATGTAAAGTTTCAATTTCCAATTATATCCCTTGTAAATTTTTGTAATTACTCACTTTTCTTTTTAAATTTAAAATATATGTTGGATATAAAAGGTATTTGACAAATCTAAAATAAAATAAATATTTATTTGTTATACGAGTTAAACGGATTATATTAAGTGGGTTATTTCGGGTTGACACAAATAAATTGGCGTGTCAAACGTGTCTATTGCGGGTTATGCGGGTTGACCTGCTTATGACACGTTTCTTATTGTGTCGCTTTCGGGTTGACCTGTTTATGACCTAAATCCATTAAGGCCCAACCCTAACCCGAAAAAACCCGTGTCGGATTCATGTCGTGTTCACGGGTTGGGTCAAATTTTGACACCCCTAGTAAAAATGGTAGGATCGTATGAGATCCTACCGATCCTACCAAAAACATAAATTTTTGGTTTTTATTTTTTTATTTTTTTATTTTTTTTTATGGGATAATTTTTTGGTTTTGATGAAATTTTGAGGGTTTTTATTTTTTTATGTTGTAATGGTATGACTTTTTTTTTTTTTTTTTTTTCCAAATTATGTTAACCTAAGCAAATGTTTTCTAGTTTCTAGTTCACTTGAAATCAAAATGAAGGAATGCTTAATCATTTCTAAATGAAGAATTTGATGTTGGCTTTGCTGCCTTTTAAGCTATAATGTCGTTAAATTTGTTTGATCAATATACTAATTTGTGTTCTAATATTACTAATATATATATATATATATATATATATAATTTTATCAGCTATCCTTGTATTTGTATATTGATTGATTAATTTTTTTTTTTTTAGCATGCTCTTTAATTGTTGTTGAGTGGTATAACTTGAATAGTTGAGTGTAGAATTGTATCTTGATGTTTTTTGCAACTCTAGTATACAAATATATAATGTCTACATATATAGATGATGAAATGAATGATGATGATTAGGAATTTAGAACGGTTGTTATAAGAACCTTAGAATGTAAATAATTAAATGTTTACTTCACCTTAATATTTATCTTGCTTTTGAATTTCATATTGTAGTTAGCTAGTTTCCATTTGTTAACTTATTTTGGATTTCTAACTTGAAACTTAGAACTTGGAAAATGTTTTCCATATGTTCTGATAAATATTTTGGTATTTGGTTGCTAATTAAACATTTATTGAACTTTTTAGATACATTGGGTCAAAACTTAAATATATTTGTTTCATTAGTATAGATTAGCAATGTATGACATGCAAATTACATCATATGATGCAAATCTTAGTTTTTTTTTTTTTTTTTAATGGATGAATTTATAATTTATGTGATTATTCAACATACAAAGTCATTATCAATGCGTTTTTTGCTTTAAATCTGAAAATATGTAGGATCTTACAATTCACGATCCGATCCTACAATCTACGATCCCACTTACCTTCAACGATCCTATATAGGATCTCGATTTTGACAATCTTGATAGAGAGCATCATATATAATTATCCTGTCGGGTCAAACAATAATTATCTTCTAGATAATATACATGCATCTTCTTTAATGCATGATATATCTTATCTTGTTCAATACTTCTAGTTAACAAAATCAAACAAGTGCATTATTAATGCCCCAAGCTAAAGTTTCTGTAACAGTAATTTTCTTCTTTACCAGTGAACCAGTTGGGGAACTCGAACAGAAAAAAGGGTAAGGAGTTGGGATTTGAATCTGACCAGTAGAGCTAATCAAAGAATCCTGAAGAGCTTTCGGCATGGGAGTGTTCGGCAAAACTGACTGCCAGTAGACCTTAGAAGGTAGAGAAGCATGGCTTCCTACTAGTGCAAGCTGCCACAAAATTTAACAGTCATGCATTAGCTAATTCTCTTACGGAGAGCATTAACAATTGTATATAAATTAACACAGACACACATGAGAGAGAGAGAGAGAGAGCAAATGGATTGATATTCTTCTGTGAGTTCAAGTGAAAGCTTACACAAAATAAGGCTAAAACGGGAAGGATAGCGAACCCCATTGAAGAAGTATAATCTAGAAAGATAGTAATATTCTTGTGAGGGCTCAAGTGAAAGCTTGCATGGAGAAAATGGACGGAACAGCCTTATATAAACACTTCCAAGGACAAAATGGTAATCCAGTCCACTCCAAATTAATTAATGTGTGTGACATTATAATATAAGATAATTATTGTGTAATGACGATGGTCTATCTCTACTTTTAATTATTTGATTAGTTTTTCCTTTGTCTAGAGTCATTACTTTTAATATTTCTTTTTATCACACATATGATCTATTTTCAATAAAGTTGGGCTTCTCTTATATATGAACGAACGATCTTCAATAATGCAGGTTGGATGTGACTTTCCTACACTAAAATTGGGGAAAAATAAAATAAAATGATGAAGTGTTTACAAAATTCGAATCCACCTAAGATATCAGGATAGAGACTTCTAACCTGCATGCTCAATGGTGGAGCCACAACCTTCAATTCACCTTGCGTTGGGTTGAACTAGATTGAGAAAAATCAATTTAAGAACATAGGGCCATAATCATGATGAATCAACTTTTGATTTTTATTTTCTCAAAAGAAAAAACTTGTGATTTTTATGGATTTGTCAGCTGATTACAAACTCTAATTCTTTTCATATCTCTATATAACCTTAGTCCCCTCAAAAAAAAAAAAAAAAAAAAAAGCTTCGTCATTGGGCACAAATAAACATTATTTTTGTGAAGAAACTCAAACAAACATTTTTGAGTTTTATAATATTGAATTTTAAATTTGCACGCAACTAATTATGTGAGATAGTATTGTCAATCATATAAGTTTATTAAATTTATTATCACTAGCTATTTGAATTTAAGCTTGCAACTGATCACTTATGTGAAACAGTATTATCAATCATTGGAGATTGAGAATTTAAATATTACTTTTAAAAGTAAAGGATTATTGAAACATCTACCTCAGGGATTTGATTTTTTCCATATCTTGAAATTCTTCTATAGATGAACCTCAGGAGGACCCATGCAGGCCGGTCAAACAGTATGCGGGCTTAAAAAATAATATCATCTAAATTGCAAAGCCTCTAAAACTAGTTTGTTATCTGAAAATCAAAATATTTTCTTCCGTTAATTAATTAACAACTAAACTCAAATAAAAGCTTTTGTAAAATTAACGACTATATAAATATTAACCAAGTCCAAATAAAAATTTGAAACATTTCCAGCAATTTATATAAGAGTTTTTCTCCCGCGCAAGATAGCATCAATAATTGCAAGCTGAATGTGACTTTACTATTAAGAGGACAACAATGACAAAGAAAGAGAAGAGAGACTCAAGAATTTGAATCAATGCAAAATATTATCTATGTACTCTCCCATTTTAAACTACCAAGTAAATAATGTAGCAACTACCAAGTAATTCATGTTTATAGTTACCACAAATAAATGATATTGCAGGTTTTTGTTGGTATAGATGAGGACGTCACCCACGAATATGATGCTCTTTTATCAAGAGACTCGAGTTGAGAAGTAGACAATTCAAGGTTGATTCAGTATTTATTTTGAGTACAAGTTGAACTCGAGTTTATTATCAAATGAGATTACTTGTTCATTTTCTTATCAAACAAACTTAAATTTTTATATAAATTACTTTTTTAACTTATTCTTTTCTCATATATGAGACATGGCAAAACGGGTCAGAATTTTCTGACCCGACCCGTTTGACCTGCAACCCATTTGACCCGTTTAAAAATGACCCGTTTTGATCCGCGACCCGTTTTGACTCGACCCGAACCGACCCCGACCTGCCCCGCCTGTTTTGCCACATCTACCAACGTTGAGTAGATTGAGAAAGCTAGAACAAGAGTTACACCAAATTTGGGTATTAAGTGTTTAGTGGTAATTGTTAAGTGGTAACAGTATCACCAGTGAGAATCTAATCACAGTTAAGGAACTCAGAAACAATTGACAAATTGCATCTATTTCCTCAAAAAAAACTTGTTTGAAAAATACGGGTCAACTCGACCCATCCCGTGACCCGACTCGACCTGCGACTCGATTGATCCATTTAAAAATGACCTGTGACTTGTTTTGACCCGCGACCCGATTGACCCGACCCGACCCGCCCGTTTTGCCACATCTTATTGATAAACACCATGACTTTTTTATTTTTACCTTTTCACAAAACTATGTTAATAATTAATAATTAAATTAAAGTTAAAATTATATAATTTGAGTAAATCAGATATAATGATTTTTATTTATTAACTTATAAAATTAGGTTTACCAATCTTGTATTTTTATATAATTCTTACTACTAAATAGACTATTTATATTTTTGATATATTATGAATTTATTTACAAACTTATATAATCTAATCTCAATTTTTTAAAGTATATTAAGATATTGCACATGTGTACGTATAAATATATAATATCTCATATATTCAAATTGAGTCTTATACTTACAAGTTACAAGTTTTTTCATGAACACGTTAGTGTATGTTTAAGCGTAACTCGTTTTATGGTCAAATCTAAACTAAAAGTAAAACTTGAACTTGACTTGTTTACTAAATAAACGAATATAAACAATTTTTTTTCCATCATCAAACTCGACCTGTTCATTTACAAAGCTACCTATATCTACTTTGAATGGCATTTAATCGCTAATATATCCACACACACACACACAATCTTAATTAACAAAGAATGGGGCAATACAAGTGATTCCATATGGTGATTTACATCTCCAATCACCACTAACCATGTGCGTTGACAAGTAAAACCTAGAATCTTTGATACTTTGTGGTCCGTTTGGATTGATAATGAGGGAGGGAGTTTAGAGAAAAGTAGAGTAGAGTTGGCCTAAAATTAGCGTATTTTCAACCAATTCTACTTTACTTTCCTCTACTTCTCTTTCCTTTCCCTTTAATTCAAACATACCCTTAATTTACCACTTCAATTTTACTCGATAGAATCAATGACTAAAACTTCTTTTGATAACATCATTTGATTAAATATATATTATAAATATTACATGTGTGTGTGAAACTTTCACATGTAATTTTCCTTCAGCGATTGGCTAATTTTAGTCGGTTATATATATATATATATATATATATATACAATCTTCTTTCTCCAACGCAAAGACAGTACTAAAGACAAACGTCACATGAAATGAGGAGCAGCAACCTCGTGATTCTGACATGTAGATTGTCTTCATTAGCATTTTATTATAGGGCAAATTGTCGGATCATATTAGTTAGTATTTCAATAATCTCTACCTTCGAAAATCACCCCAACCCACCTTACATCCCATTTAGCACTATGCCCTTCCATCCAATCCCAATTCTGTCATTTCAATCAAGCAAATAAACATTTCATGACACATAACTTGTGAACCCAAAGCACCTCACTCTCTCTCTTCTATATATCTAGGCCAACATTAATTACAGGTTAATTACTGTGTAAACTAGCAAACAAGGTTTAGAGTGAGAGATATCAGATTCAGATATGGAAATTTCTTGTCTCAAAATTTATTGCCTGGCTTTGGTAATGTTGGTGTTTGCTGAAATAATGATCTCCAGCAATCACCAAACCATGGCCCAAAGCTGTGAGGTCAATGTGCTTGGCCTTGTATCACAATGCGAGAAGTATGTTCGTAAATCTGGACCAAAGTCTAAGCCATCATGGGAATGTTGTGCAGTGGTCAAGACTGTGGATGTGCCATGCGTTTGCAAACTTGTTACTAAGGAAATTGAAGATGCAATTGATATGGACAAGGTGGTTTATGTGGCAAGGTCATGTGGCAAAAAGGTTGCACCAGGAACAAAATGTGGAAGTAAGCTTACGTTTTTTATTTTCATATATAAATTATTATTATTGTTGTTGTTTTTGGCAAAAGGACACACTAACTTTGTGGTGCGTTAATTTGTAGGTTATACAGTTCCAGGGGCATGAAAATGGGAGAAAAATACAGAAGGGAAATGTTAGAGATCTTATATACATTTATTTATTTGACATGTATTAATGTATGTTTCTTTTCTTTAAGAATGAACTGGCCGATTTTACATCACTCAAAATTGGCTCACTTTATCTTACAAGCAATTTCAGGCAAGCCTAGTTCCAGTCAGTCTTGATTAGCTTGAACATTTAAGAATAAAATATTAATATTGGAATATATAACTTTTGCATTCTAGCTAACATCTTATATTCTCTCTATTTTTCTCCCCATCAGCCTAGCATAAAAAATTCTAACAAATTAGAGCCAGGACCATGTGTTTTCCTAAAGATCGCAATTCACTCGTGTCTAGGGATGATAGAAGATTCCCGCCTCACAAGACTTGCCTTGCCCCGTGTAGGTTCTTCCCTTCTTGAAGAGGTGATGGGACAAGGCCTAGTTTTGGTCGCCTCACCCCTTCGTTCCTTACCTTGTCCTAAAAGTGTAAATATGTTTTTATTTAAAATATATTTAAATGATTTTTATATAAAATTGAGGTTTTTTTTTAATGCAAATCCTTTATAATTTTTTACATATTCTATTACCACCCCTAATGCACTTGTTCTCTCTCTCTCTCTCATGATTGTCCATCCCTTTTCTCTTTTATAAACCTCATTAATGTTGAAACCAACTGATCAATAGGGATGAAAAAAAAATACCTGCAACGACCCACTTTGCCACTGACATTCCCTGCTCTAGATCTTGCCCACCCTGTCAGCCCCCCATCTATCGTTGATAGTTGTCACTCACTATTGTCAACAGCTATCTCATGCATTCTACTTCATGTCAAGTTCAATTCACTCTACATTTGATTCAGTGTTGCCCGCTCTCCTACATAGTCAAACTTTATTTCCAAACTCAAGGTATTTTCAAGCTTCTACATTGAGTTTGAGGGGATGTTAGAGATATCAATTAATTCATGTCTAATGTATTTGTTGCACAACTTATACTATTTTACTGCAATATTTACATTGCACAAACTAATTTATACTACGCTTGAAGGTTAGTTTATAGTTAACTTAGAGTTAAGCTCTCTACATAAATCCCCAATAGATCTATATATATTGTAAGAGCTAGACAATCCTATAACAAACATGTAGCCACTTAAGATATTCTGTAGTGGACATAACCTATTAGACTGAGCAACTTTAATTCGACTTCTCTTCTTTCTATTAATTTCTCACAAACTATTAACCTTATATCAACAATTCTAACATTACTTAATATAACTTCCGTTTTTTAGTAGCATTGGGGAGTATGAGAAATTGTAAAACAAATATAATATTAGAGTACTACTATGTTGTGGGAAATAGCAATCATTTAATTTTTTTTTTTTTTTTTAAATGAAAAACTTGAAGACAAGCAGCTGGCTGCTCAATTAGCTCAAGTAGCTCAGCTTGTATGACATTGACAGCCCCAGCCTGCCTGGTGAGTGGTGAGCTATCTAAATTAGTGAGAGTTTCGCTTACCTCCACTACTTTTTTAATTAGACATCTCATTTTATTTTAAATATATTATAACAAGTGATAGTGGATTTTAATCTCCACTTTTTATTTAGTTAGTGGGTAATGTGATAGTTTCTCATTAAAACAAAATGAAATTTCAGTTAAAAAATTACTGGAGGTAAGCTAAACCCTATTAATGAAACCACCCAATGAGCTTTGCAAAAGAGATGCTTTCAATTATTTTACAACAACTCGTGCAATGCATGAGAAAATTTAATAAAATATAATTTGATCTAAAAATAATAATTTTATCCCTCTTTATTTTATACATAAATATGAAACTTGATAGTTATGATAGATATTAATAAATAGAGATTAAATTCTATAAGGATGTGGTATAAAATTTGAGTTTTACAACCTCCAATCGCAATATACCATATCATTTTATCACATATTAAAGAATAGGTCAACCATACCCAATTGATTCTAATACCCATCCGAAAATCTAACACAACTAGGACGAGGTATTTGGTTCAGGTGATGAGTCCGGGGGCTTTTCCCAGTCGTCAGAGAGAGAGTCGTCTGCCCAATCTCCCGACGATGAGGTAGGGAGTCACGGTGATGAAGGTCAGGAGGAGGTAGTAGGTGAGGAGAGTGATGTTGAGGAGGAAGAAGAGAGGGATAGTGATGGAGATGAAGGTGACGAGGAGTCCTATGAGGGAACTTCAGGAAGTCCCAGAGGTAGCCGTCCCTTCATCCTTCCTGAGGAATGGGCCGTTAATAAATTTTTACCAAAAATGAGTGAGAAGGTATTCAAAGAGTTACGCATTCGTTTCCAAATCCCAGACCACATCCCTATCCGTCTCCCCAGGGAGAATGAAAAGTGCTATACAGGGAGAACCGCAGACGTTGGTATGTATGACGCCATGTTTACTGCAGGGCTCAGACTGCCCCTGACGGCCTTGCACCGTCAGCTGGCTGATTTCTCTAGGGTTGTCTATTAGCCAGATTGCCCCAAATTCATGGAGGATCTTTATAAGCGCTGAGATCTTATGGGGTCGTCTAAGTGGAGGACATCGTCAACTTACTTTAGACGAATTCTTCTATTGCTATTGACCCCAGCACCTTTCTTCTTCTAAGGGGATGTACCATTTTGCCGTCAGGGAGAGAAAGTTAAAGTTAGTGTCTGAGATGCCAGATTCCAATAGAGTTTGGAAGAGTAGGTACTTTTTTGTTAAAGGGACAGACTGGGTGTGCCGTCAGGAAGAATGGGAAACGATTCCCCACGGTTATTTTGATAATGCATGGGCTTTCGTCAGGGATTCAGGTTTCAACCAACAGCCTTTAACCCCGTCAGTTTTTTTTTCATATACTTTATTTTATTATTTTTTATAGCGTCTTAACATCGTCAGCTTATTTTCCTTTTCAGCCAACATTCGCCCTCTTATAACTAACGAGAAAAGACACTTCATCTGTCGGGTTTCTGAGATTCCTCTGGAAGAGCGAAAGTGTCGGAATTTAATTACTCTTGACGCTCTTTACGCATACTGCGGGGGTCAGGAACCGATGCCAAAAGCTCTCAACTTGGAAGAATTTTCTCACTGTCGTAAGTAGTCTTTTCTGTAGTCCCGTCGCTCTTAGCTTCTGCTGTCAGTTTTTTCTCATGTGTCATACTTTTGGAGAAATGGAGGCAGCAAGGCAACTGATAAGGGTTGTAGCTGCCCGTCAGAAAGAAGAGAATAGGGCAAAGGGGGAGCTCACATCTTCGTCAGCCCCTAAGACCGTCGCCAAGGGTTTGCAGTAGAGGAAACCCGACGAGAAGGATGGTCGTCCCCTTAAAAAGGTGGCCGTCACTTCTGGGAGTGAACCCCTAGAGAAGTCGCCCCCCAAATCTGGTCATGGAGCAGGGAAGGGGGGGTAATGACCTCTTCCGGTCCTGTTCTTGAGGGTCCCCGTTGCCTGTTGACGCATAAGGACTATGCTGTCTAAGAGGTAGAATCGTTTATAAAGCCGACGGACATAGATTCTTGTGCTTTAATGGGGACGGAGGACCTGGGAGCGTCAGCTTTGTTTGACTTAACACGAGTAGGCCGTTTCTCCCAGCAACATCCTCTTTCTTTTTTCTTTTTTTTTGTAACGACCGACGGCTGTGTCCTTTTTAGGCCTTGGTACGTGTAAAAGCGCTCCAGGACCATTGTGCAGCCAAGGAAGGGGTCGTCACACGCGTCAGCAAACCCAATGCCAACTTGCTAAACCAGCAGGCGCAATACAAGAAGGCCGTCCGTCTCTTGAACGTGGAGTTGAAAGAGACAAAACAGAAGCTGGAAGGGGCGGACCGTCAAAGGGAGAATTTAGAGCAAGAACTGACGTCCCTACGCGATCAGGTGGAGACGGCTGGGGCTGACGCGGTCAAGAAATTCAAGGCGTCAGATTCCTTTATCGATTCCTGCGAGGGATACTACGGTACTGGATTCGATGAATGCCTTAAGCAGGTCGCGTCAGCCTTCCCAGACTTGGATCTATCTGGGATCACCTTAGATGACGCTCCGCCGATGACGCCTGCTAATGACGTTGTCGACGTTGATGGTAACGACTCTGAGGACGCTCCTCCAGCTAAGGATAGTGGCTTTTTTTGGCCCAACCAGCTGTGAACCCTCCAGCCACCACTTCCAATCCTTCTGTGGAGGTCCTAGACGTGGAAGACCCCCCTGTTCAGAAAAAGTAAAATGACTTCAAATGACGCCCCTTCTGTTCAACCATCATTTCTTTGTAATTGATATCTTCTATTCCATTTTGCAAACAACTTTTTAAGTGCCCCTTGGGGTTTTATTTGTAATACTTAAGCAACTTTTTAAGTACCCCTTTGGGTTTTGATTTATGAGTAATTTACTCTTGCTGGCAATACTTTAGTAACCATCGCTTTTGATCATGTGTGTATGGCTATTTTGTCCGTGTGCTTTATTTTCTTGCTTTGTAGACTGAATTTATTTTCTAGTTGTAGGCTGAGGTCGTCAGCCTAGCTGTGGGTTATAATTTAGTATTTGTGATTATGACTCCGTCAACTTAGTAAAGCCGTTGCCCTCTTTTAGGGGATTTTTAGTCGTTCCTTTATTTTCGAAGTTGTTTAATGTTGCGCTTGTCTTGTTTTAAGGGTACGTTGTGTCCGTCGGCTTCTTGCACTAGACATCCCTTATTGAAATTCCACCTTTTTTTTTTTTTTTTTTGAGACCGTCACTTTGTTGGGTCCGTTATTTTTGAGGAGTCCAACACATGGACCGTTACTTTTTTGGCCTTGTCCACATTATGGACTTAGTGGAGCAACTTTTGTTGAGACTGTCATTTTCATGAACCCGTCTCTTTTGACGAGTCCGTCACATGGACTTTTAATTTTATAGCTTTGTTCATACTATGAACTTAACGGAGCCACTTTGTTGAGACCGTCACTTTTACGGGCCCGTACCTTTTGTTGAGTCCGTCACATGGACCTTTAACTATATGGCCTTGTTCATATTATGAACTTAGTGGAGCAACTTTGTTGAGACTGTCTTTTTCAAGAGCCCGTCTCTTTTGATGAGTCTGTCGCATGGACTTTTAATTTTATGGCTTTGTTCATATTATGAACTTAACGGAGCCACTTTGTTGAGACTGTCTCTTTTACAGGCCCTTACCTTTTGTTGAGTCCGTCACATGGACCTTTAACTATATGGCTTTGTTCATATTATGAACTTAGTGGAGCAACTTTGTTGAGACCGTCTTTTTCAAGAACCCGTCTCTTTTGATGAGTCCGTCACATGGACTTTTAATTCTATGGCTTTGTTCATATTATGAACTTAACGGAGCCACTTTGTTGAGATCGTCTCTTTCAAGAGCCCGTCTCTTTTGATGAATCCGTCACATGGACTTTTAATTTTATGGCTTTGTTCATATTATGAACTTAACGAAGCCACTTTGTTGAGACGTCTCTTTCAAGAGCCCGTCTCTTTTGATGAGCCTTTCATATGGACTTAATTTTATGGCCTATCCCCTTGGGATTGACTCGTCAGTCTCGAGGGCTTACAGTCGCCCATTGTTGCAGACTGAAGGTTGTCTACTTTTCAACTTAGAATTTTTCACCTTTTGTGTTATTTGTCTTTTGCAAGCTTGTAAATAGAAAACGTCAGCCTTTCTGAATAAACTCCTCTTATTGTCATGCATTCATAAAAAAGTAGCTTTAAAAAAAAAACTAGCCCTTTGGGCTTATCGTAGTAAAAACTAATGTAAAAAACCTGCCATTTGGGCTTATTGTAGCAAAAACTAAAATGATAATTTTGAGGAGTATAACTAAAATTCATTGCAGTAAACTATAAGTAAAAAAGGGGGTGCTGTTCTTCACGTCGCCATCTCTACTGGTAGTACTTCCGTAAGTGTTTGGCATTCCAAGGATGTGGCAGCTTCCGTCCGTCAAGCGTCTCCAGGTGGTAGGTGCCCTTCCTCTGCCATGCAGTGACTCGGTAAGGTCCTTCCCAATTTGGGCCGAGTTTTCCTTGGGTCGGATCTCTCACAGTGCCGATGACTTTCCTTAGAACGAGATCTCCAACCTGGAAGTTTCTGTGTCGAACCCGGAAATTATAGTGCTTGGCCATGCGGTCCTGGTACCTTGCGAGCCTTTGTTCTGTCGTCGCCTTGACTTCGTCTACTAGATCAAGCTGTAGACGTATAGCTTCTTCGTTCTTGCTCTCATCATGGTTGTGTACCCTGTAGCTTGTGAGTCCGACTT
Organism: Quercus ilex subsp. ballota; assembly: GCA_032727855.1. Taxonomy (NCBI): domain Eukaryota; kingdom Viridiplantae; phylum Streptophyta; class Magnoliopsida; order Fagales; family Fagaceae; genus Quercus; species Quercus ilex. The sequence continues at coordinate 20,664,598 of CM064908.1, read as the reverse complement.
CGGCTAGGATGACCGCTTCGTTTCTGTATGTTAGTCGAAATGGTGTCTCCCCTGTGGGCGTCCTCGCCGTTGTCCTGTACGCCCAAAGTATGCTTGGCAGCTCTTCAGGCCATATACCCTTTGCCCCCTCGAGCCAAGTCTTGATAATCTTGAGTAAGGATTGGTTCGTGACTTCGACCTGTCCGTTAGCTTGAGGGTGGGCGGGGGAGGAGTAGTGGTTCCGTATTCCCAACTGCAAGCAAAAGTCCCGGAAGGAGTCGTTGTCGAATTGCTTTCCGTTGTCTGAGACAAAGACCCTAGGGATGCCAAATCTGCATACGTTCTTCTCCGTAATGGTGGCCAAGGCTTCAGCTTCTACCAACTTCGTAAAGTAGTCGATGCCCACTACCAGAAACTTCAGCTGTTGTATTGCCGTAGAGAATGGCCCCATAATGTCTAGTCCTCATTGTGAGAACGGCCATGGTGCCGTCATCGGGGTAAGTTCTTTTGGTGGTTGTCTGATAACATTGCTGAACCTTTGGCACTTGTCGTAGGTCTTTACATAAGCCTCGACATCCTTCTGCATGGTTGGCCAAAAGTACCCTGCTCGCACTAGCTTGTGTACTAATGATCTCGACCCTGAGTGGTTTCCACAGATTCCCTCGTGTACCTCTCTCATGACGTAGTTTGCTTCTTCAGGACCTAAGCATCTTAGGTAGGGGCGGGAGAAACCTCTTTTGTACAAGACGTCTCTTATCAGGACGAATCTCGCTACTTGGACCTTCAGCTTTCTTGCAGCTTCCTTTCCATCTGGCAATGCACCATATTTTAAGTAGGAGACTAACAGTGTAGTCCAATTGGTTTCAGAGCCTATCTCCTGCACACAGATGGAATTTATCAGTGGTGAGAGCTGTTCGAAGGAGAGCACACTGTTCAAGGTGGTCATATGTTCGGCTAAGGCGGCTTTGGCCAAGCGGTCAACTTGCTTATTTTCTCCCCTAGGAATCTGTATGATTTTGGCCTTCAGCTCATCTACCCTCTTTTTTGCTTGGTCAAGATATTCCTTCATTCTTTCGCCTCGACACTCATAGTCCTCATTTATCTGGTTGGTGACGACCTGAGAGTCGCAATAAATGACTACATTCGCGGCCCCTGCAGCTTTGGCGAGGTCGAGTCCCGCTATTAAAGCCTCATACTCTGCTTCATTGTTCGTGGTAGGGAAATCAAGGCGGACCATGCACTCGACTGTGTCTCCTTCGGGTGTTAGTAGCACAATGCCAGCTCCCCCAGCCTGCCTGTTGGACAACCCGTCTACATGTATGCTCCATTGAGGAGGTTCCTCTGCCCCCCTGTCCTCGTCATTTGTGAACTCAGCTATGAAATCTGCAACGACTTGTCCTTTAATGGCGGTTCACGGGCGGTACTGAATGTCGAACTCACTCAATTCTATGGCCCATAGTGCCAACCGTCCAGCGGTTTCAGGGTTGCTCATGGCCCGTCGCAAAGGTTTGTCGATTAGGACGATCACCGTGTGGGCTTGAAAGTACGGTTTGAGCTTGCGTGCTGCCATCACTAGTGCGAAGGCGAGTTTCTCCATGGGCGGATATCTTTCTTCGACTCCGCGAAGTGCCCGGCTGGTGTAGTATACAGGCTTCTGCACTCTTTCTTCTTCTCTGATTAAAGCAGCGCTGACGGCGGCTGGGGAGACGGCAAGATAGAGAAAAAGTTCTTCACCTGGCTGCGAGGGACTTAGTAATGGTGGGGAAGAGAGATAAGTTTTTAACTTTTCGAATGCATGCTGGCACTCGTCATTCCACTCGAAAGATCTCTTCAATGTGCGAAAAAAGGGTAAGCACTTGTCTGTTGGCCTTGACACAAACCTATTTAGTGCCGCTATCTTGCCATTAAGGCTTTGTACTTCCTTCACATTTTTCGGGGGCGCCATCTCCATTATAGCCCAGATCTTGTCCGGGTTGGCCTCAATGCCTCTCTGCAACACCATGAATCCTAGGAATTTTTCGGCCGTCACTCCGAAAGTGCACTTTCCTGGATTAAGCTTCATGTTGTAAGAGCAGAGAGTGTTGAATGTTTCCTTGAGGTCTTCCAAGTGATCTTCCTCCCTTCGGCTTTTTACCAGCATATCGTCAACGTAGACTTGGACATTTTTCCCAATCTGCTGCGTGAACATCTTGTTCATAAGCCTCTAATACGTCGCGCTTGCATTTTTTAAGCCGAATGGCATTACTTTATAACAGAAGAGTCCTTGACTAGTTACGAATGATGTTTTCTCCTAATCAGCTTCATGCATCCGAATTTGATTGTAACCAGAGAAAGCGTCCATAAAGCTTAACAGCTTGTGCTGAGCCGTAGAGTCTACTAGAATGTTGACCCATAGGAGGGGATAACTGTCTTTGGGGCACGCTTTTTTCAAGTCAGTAAAGTCCACACACATCCTCCATTTTCCGCTGGCTTTCTTAACTATTACCACGTTTGCTAACCAGTCGGGGTAGTACACCTCCCTAATGAAGCCTGCCTTTTGTAGCTTACCGACTTCTTTCGCTATCGCGCGATCTCGTTCTTGGGCAAAGACTCGCTTCTTCTGTCTGACGGGTGGGCAGGTTGGCGACACATTCAGCCTATGTACCATGACCGATGGGTCAATTCCAGGCATATCCTCATGGCACCAGGCGAACACGTCCTGATTTTCCTTAAGGAAGGTTATAAGTGCTGAGCGAATCGCCGGGCTGGCGAGAGTACCAATCCTGGTGGATCTGTCCACCCTGGAGCTATCGAGAGGTATCTGTTCGAGCCTTTCCACGGGTTCTGCCCCCATTCATTGTTCTTCTATGCTCATGGTCGGCAAATGGTCGTCCATTTCCAGCATCGCAACATAGCATTCGCGTGCGACTATTTGGTCCCCTCGCAATTATCCTATTCTGTACTCAGTGGGGAATTTGATCATCAAGTTGACCATAAGGAATGTAATGGCATTGTAGGCAAAGGAGCAATCGACCACGAGGAATGTAACATCCCTAGTGACTTGTTGGGGGTAATCTCCAATTCTAACCGGCAATGTGACCGCGCCAAGGGGGTACACTTTGGTTCCTCCGAACCCGACTAGTAGAGCGTTAGTTGGGGTTAATCGCTCTCTACTGATCTACATCTGTTGGAATGTCGGGTAGTAGAGAATATCTGCGGAACTCCTATTGTTGACTAAGACCCAGTACATGTTGCAATCTCCTACCTGGATGCTAACGACAAGCGCGTCATCATGCGGATGGTGGAGACGTCGGGCGTCCTCTTCTGAGAAGCCAATAAGTAGGTTGTCGACTCGCGGCATCTTCGGGATGGCACCGGCGAGCTGAACGTTCTGGACCATTCTAAGACAAGCCTTCTGAACCCTTTTCGATAAGTCGCAGGCAGTCGCACCCCCTGCAATCATCCTTATGTCTCTTAAGGGCTGTCTCGGACGCTCGTTGTCTCATCGAAGAGCTTGCTCCTGAGGGAGCGGGTCTGCCCTTTCCTTGCTAACGAACTTCTGCAACTTCCCTTGCCTAATGAGGGCTTCGATCTGCTGTTTCAGGTCATAGCAGTTAGCCGTGTCATGTCCGTGGTCGCGGTGGAAGCGACAGTATTTATCTTTAGACCGCTTGTTGAGATCTCCCTTCAGCTTTCCTGGGAAAGTTAATGTCCCCTCGTTCTTGATTTGCATTAGGACCTGGTCGACTAGGGTGGTCAATGGAGTGAAGCTCGTGAACCTCCCCCCGTTGGGGGCTTAGATCGCCTATCATCCCTTCGCTCTCCGGTTCTCGCTATCTTCCTTCCTCTTTCCTGGCTGGTATCTTCCTTCCTTTCTCTCTTCTTGGGCTTTTCCTCGCGAGCTAGTAGAGCGTCTTCGGCATCCATGTACTTAGTGGCCCTATAAAGCACACCTGACATAGTTTTCGGGTCATTCTTGTATAGTGAAAACAAGAACTTACCCTTCTTCAACCCATTCGTAAATGCTGCTACGAGTATTTTGTCATTAGCCTCGTCGATTGAGAGCTCTTCCTTATTAAAGCGGGCTACGTAAGACCTCAACGTTTCATCTTCCCGTTGCTTGATACTCATCAAGCATGCAGTGGACTTTTTGTGCTGATGCCCTCCAATAAAGTGCGAAGTGAATTGGGCGCTCAGCTCTTTGAAAGTGCTGATGGAGTTGGGTGTCAGCCGGCTGAACCAAATTCTCGCCGGGCCCTTTAGCGTTGTAGGGAAGGCCCTACACATGATTTCGTCCGGTACTCCTTGAAGGTGCATCAAGGTCTTGAAGGTTTCTAGATGATCAAGCGGGTCCTTGACTCCATCGTAACTCTCAATTTGTGGCATACAAAACTTCTGTGGCAGGGGCAAGGAGTTGACAGATGTAGTGAATGGCGAATCGGTCCGGTGGACCAAGTCGTCGAGGTCGCTAAACACTCGTTCTTTAAGGGCGTTCATCATAAGATCCATCATTTCCTTCATCAATTGTATCTCCGTGACCATGTAAGGGGGGGCTGTGTCAAAACCGAAGGGACGGCTGGTTTCCTATTGGTTTGAAGCGTTGCTAGCTTCGAGTCCCTCCTGGTTCCTTCTTTCAGCATTGGTCCCTTCTTGATCATCTTTTTGGTTATTCGGTGTTGCATTCTTCTGACGCAACTGTTCTTCCAGATCGTGGTTTTGTTTGGTAAGGCGTTCCACGGTGGCGGCGAGAGTTTGAACTTGTCTCTCGAGGGCAGTCGTGGGTGGTTCTTTTTCTTGAACGTCGTTTGTGGTTGCCATCGAGCGAGTGAGCACCATGCAACTCTTTTATCCGGGAAACTACTGTATAGCTTACGGATCGCAGCAAAACGTTTCCCACAAACGGCGCCAACTGATGATGCCGAAAAAACCACCAGTGAGCCACACGATACTCACACACTCTAAACAGCATCTGCACAACAAAAAGGAGAAGACCTAACAGAGAGCACCGGTGTGGTGCTGGGCAAATACCCTCCGAAGGTCAAGTTAGAACTTTTTACAACTCTAGAGTGCTAGAGAGGGGTTAATAATGCGTACCTCGATTTGTGAGGGTATTGGGGCTTTTATAGTAGTAGAGGGTTGACGTCTCTTCCTTGGAGTAGAAGTCTTTTCCTTATAGGAGTCCTCATGAGCGTAGATTGCGGAATCCTTTCCTTGTAGGACACTAACACTCAGCGTGAGATACAAGTCATTTCCTTATATACTCATGCGTGGTGGCCAAGACAAAGATTTTATTAGAACCGTCAGCTTCAGGACCTTCAACTTATCTTTTACTCTTCGGCCATATCAGCGTCAGCCTTAAGATGGAGTTAACCCCTTGGAGCAGGCTTCCTTCCATCTTGGTCCCGTCACATCACTGTCCGTCAGCTATGGGGTCTTCAGTCTCTTACTTAATTAATCCCGTCAACCTAAGCTGTTGACTCCGTTCCATGACACAGCCGACGGGTTCAACCTGAACACTTGTTATAATTTTACTTATCAATAATGTTGTATAATTGTATTCATTAAATTCTTTCTTTCTTTTTTTTAGAAGAATTCTATTGTGTTTCCGGATGTAACAAAATTGTTAATGTAGTAATCTAATTTTTGCAGGTTATAGGGTTCCACCTCTGGGAAATTGAGAGAATGCTTCTAGAGTCTACACCATTAAGCATGAAGTGTATTGCTGCTTAAAAAACAATTATGCAATAATTCGGACTATTCCTCTGAATGTGTCTTTTATTATTGATTGATGTTCCCTTGGAGTACTTTTTTTATTTATATATTTTATTATATGGAAGTGTTTAACAGAGGTTGGATTTGCTTTTGTTTGGTGAGTTGGATAGAGAATTGAACTCTTCACCCGCGTTTAGAGTTTGTAGCCATGGTTTAAAAAATGAAACGGTCAAAGAACCAAAAAAGAGGCTAGTTTTCGGTTTAACTTGGTCTTGACCGGTTTTTTTGGGGTTTTGATTGGACCAGTTCTAGGTCCAATTCCTGGTTCAACCAGCCGCTTCGGTCTGGTTTTTAAAATAGTGTTTATAGCACATACTCAAGTTGTTTTGACTCAAAATTTACGGCTAATGTTGGTTTTTAGCAAATTGAATAATTTAAAGCACGGTTTTTTAAGTGATTAACCAATTGACATTAACATACATGGATAAACATAAAACTAAACACACCCACAATACACATAAGTGTTGACGAAGAGGGAAACTCAAAAATTGGGTTTAAAAACCTTTCTGGGATGTCACAACACCAAATGATCCACCAGAGAAAATAGTTTCAATGTGTCTTACATACAAAGCCTTCCAAACTATGAAGCAAACAATGCACTTCAGCCCCTACAAGTTCCAATTAACACAATAACTCTAAAGGTTGATTTGTGTGTAATGGATTTAATCCCCTCCCTTTTGACAATTGGGAAAGGGATAGGTGTGGAGATTGATGAGAGTTTAAGCTCTAGAGTTTATGAATTCTCTCTAGCTCTTCAAGTGGGAATTAGGTGTGTAAAATTGTCAGAATTGAGATCATATATGGTGAGGCTAAGGGGGTGAAACTACAGACAAAAAGTGACAGAATTTTATTTGGTTCTTTGAAGTTCACTCCTCCAAATTATAGTAAGAAAGAGGGTCAAACTCATGGTTTAAATATTTTTTCTAAATTAATTTTTATCCCTCAATTCACCTCTTATCGTGAAGTTTGTCGGAGCGAAATTCTTCAACAGTAAACTTCAGTCTATGCACTTTGACAACTTCACCTCACCGACCCAATACAAATAAAACCCCACAAATTACATGGACACATGGAAATTCATCAAACATGATCATTATCATAGCAATTTATAAAACTCATATAATAAAATTTAGAGTATCTTTAGCATTTTCCTTCGATGAAAGAATGCATATTACAATTTTGAACTCTTCTTCCTACTCATGAGATTGATATAATCCATACCTAAATCCAATGTCTTCTTGTCAATTCTTTATATTTATTTTCTTTTTTAGAGAGAGAGAGAGAGAGAGAGAGAGAAGATGCCTTGGAATATAAATAAATAAATAAATAAATGTTTGGATAGATATTGGCCGTTGATACATGATTCAAGCCATTAATTTTTATCTATTACGTGTTATTTTATTATCTTTATTACTATTATTAAATATAAAAAATCCTAAATAGAAATAGTTAAAAAGGGAATGATTACTGTTTGTATATTTTGAGGTGGATTATTTTTTACCTTCAGATTTATTATTTGCCACATGGTTTTTATTTGAATAAAAATGGGAAAGAATGAGTGGATTTTTAAATGAGAGGGGAGTGGTCCTGTCAAAATAGTATGAGGTCAAGCAAAAGTCAAATGTCTTCAATTTTATAAATATTATAAATAAATAATAGATTATAGACTATAGACTACTCCATTAAAAGTAGAATATTTGTAAGGCCAATTTGGGTTCTTTATTTTTGGGATTAGAGTTATAAAAGTGTGGTTTAGGGGGTGGGGAATTGAGGCAGAATTTAAGAATGATAAAATAGTTTTTGATACATCATTACCAACAAAACTCCAATAATTTTGATAGAAAAGAGGGGGCATAGCATCGAGGCCAGGAGCTTTTAGAGGGGCCATTTGTTTGATAGCTGCTTCTACTTCCCATTCCATGAAATCTTGTGAAAAAAGGGCATTCATCTCATTGGTAACAACCCTCTCCATTTGATCCAAAGTTGAAACTTCATTGCTCGGGTTTGATGAAGCAAAAAGGTCTTGATAGAAGCTAGTAAAATCTTCGGCCACATCATCTGGGTGTGTTACCTAAGTCCCCACCGAATTTTGGATGCCCAATATTCTATTTCTTCGAAACCTTTGGGTCGCTCGGCTATGAAAATACCTTGAGTTCATATCTCCCTTCGCCAACTAAAGAGCTTTTGCTCCTTGCCTCCACATTGTGTTTTCCTTTACCAACAACTCATTAATCTCCATTTTCAGCTCCCTAACCCGTGTTTACTTCCATTCTACCTTGCTTCATGTTCGGCTTTCACCAACCATTTCCTTTTCTTCACTAATTCTCTTCTTACAAGGCCACAATTTTTCCTGCTCCATTAAGTAAGTTCAAGACCACAACTTTCTATTTTTTTTATCACTTGAGTTTTGGCCTCATTGGATATAGTGTTTCTACATACCGTTTCGACCACTCGACCACACCCTTTATCTGATAACCACATTTCTTCAAACCTGAACGGCCTTGCCATGGGAGGAGGAGGTATGTCACTTGGAGTAACTCAAAGCGGGATATGATCTGATGTTGTACATGTGAGGTGGCTGACCTTGGTACTAGCAAATAGGTTAAGCCAATCCGATGTGCATAAAGCTCTATCTAGCCTCTCCCATATTGAGCAACCATTGTTGTAGTGCTTGCTCCATGTGAATTTTGAACCCATGTACCCAAGATCTATAAAACCCAGGCGTCAATTGCATCTCGGAAAAGTTGCATTTGATTGTAACTTCTTCTATTGCCCCCCAATTTTTCTTCACTTCGAACCTACTCATTAAAATCTCCTGTACCTAACCATGGCACTCTAAATTTCTGGTTTAAGTTTCTAAGCAAATCCCAAGATTCAACTCGCTTGTGTGTGTCTGGTTCACCATAGAAACCAATAAATTGCCACTCAATTCCCTTGTTCTTATTTATGATCGCATCAATGTGATTTTTATCAAAACCCTCCACCGAAAGATTAACTGACTCCCTCCAGAATAAAACTAACCCACCTCCTCTAGTAGTCCTTGGAGAAACAAACATGTTTTCAAATTGAATTTTCCTCATCACATCTTTTAGCCTTGCTTCGTCTGCCCATGTTTCGGCTAAGAACACGACACAGGTTTTAATGTCTGGATGGAGGATATTCCAGTTCATTGTTTCGATGTTTATTAGGCCGACATGCCATTATCTTAATAAAATTTCAAGTCTTCTTTCTCAAAAAAAAATAATAATAATAATAATATGTAATTAATTTTAAATTGTGTACAATATACTTAGGAAAAAATTAACTTGGGTAAAATATAATTAGGAAAAAAGTAAGGCTTTAAAAATTATACCTAATAAGCCAAATAATTTGTTTTTTGATTACATTTTAAGTGAGGAGAGGAATACAAAACCCTAGACGTCTCTATTGAAACACTAAGAAATATATAGTCACTTAATATACTGCTCCTGGCAACCAAATTGGGTTTTGCCTTCGGATTAATTCAAAAATAAAAGACTTCAAAGTTTATACATAAGATTCCAAGCATTAATCTATCCAACACATAGTTAAACAATAATCTATTACAGATTCACCTAGAGCATTGCAACTCATTTGGCGTCTCTTGGGGCACGTTTGGTAGGCTGTAATAGACACTGTAATGTAATAGATTTTTCTATGGCATAACTATTCGATTGTTTGGTTATATTTTTATTACAATGAATAGTTATTTCTTATGAATAGCTATTCTTCAAAATGAGGAATAACTATTCCTTATCAAAAGTATTGAATATCTATTCATTCACCTTATGTAATAACTTTTTTTTTTTAAATTTCCTAAAAAGCCATTAGTTGCCACATCTTCAAAAGGAAAAAAAATAAATTTTCCTTGTTAATTATTAGCTCTATTTTGAACACCCTAAAATAAGTGTATTTTAGGAAATTTGACTTAAAAATGATTTAATTACACATTCTTTTTATACTCTACTAAATTGTGGATGCATATTCAGAATTCTATTCTTAAATGGCCACCAATCTAATGAATAGTAATACTTATTACATTCTAACTTAATATATTCCTTGTAATACTTATTCATATTCCCATATAATAATTATTACAGTGTACCAAACGTGCTCTTAGTTTTTTTATGGAAGCAGTCCATTATTTATATCCCCTATCTCAACTATGGAATTATCCCAAATAAAAATGCCTTATATTATTATTATCAATCGTATTAAAATGTTTCTCAAAAAAAATATATATATATATTCACACAAATTTGACAACATTAATTACACGACCCATGTGACCATATTTTACAAGTAAGGGAAAATTTAATGCATAAGGTTATTAGTTTTGGAAATATTTTCAGACATTTTTATGGGAAAAGAAAAAAACAATAGATTTTTTTTACGGCTTTTTTATACTTGGAAAATACTAGAGATAAAACTTTTTTACAAAAAATTTACAAACTACTGATGTGACGAGTGATTATTGGTAAATAAAAAAGTGACGTTATTGGTAGATTCAAATGAGAACCAATAAGAAGTTGGTCACAACAACAGTTTGTAAAAATGTTGTTAAAATAGTTTGTGACTATAGCATTACTCTTTATACTTTCTATGAAAGTTGTATCAAAACTTTCCTAAATTGGTTTATTAGGAATTTTCCTAAGGACACAACTTAACAGAACTTTGCAAATAAAAGAGAAGTATCACATCTGCAACTGTAGAGAGGGAAAATTCCCGACCTATCACAAGCTGACACGTCATACTACCAAGTCCACAAAATACAATCAATTACAAAGCTCCACTTATTGCTGCTAGGTTTTAAAATCACTACTCAGAAACCAACAGAAATTTGCCAAGTGTCATTCAAAAAACCAATCACGCATCAGCGTGTGTCAGCGATGACGTAAGCAGCCTCGCAAGTGTAAGCGATGACATAATCAGCCTCGCACATGTAAGCGATGACATAAGCGGACCAATCAGGCTGTGACATGTGTCACCAATCAAACTCCGCCACGTGTCGCTCATCCACCCCCAAACTCCTATAAATAGAAGCCTTCCTAAGTCATTTAGGAGGACACCAAACCATCTGAAGCACAAGCAGCATCAGAGAAGAGATCTTGAGTTCAGAAGTCCAGAAGCTCTACTGGAACCAAGCCTTGAAGCCTCCAGCAACTTCAAGAACTTCAACCCTCAAACACGAAGAACATTCAAAGCAGAATCATCCAAACTACCTGCCTAGATCTCAAAGTTCACTGGAATCAAGCTCAAAAGCCTTCAGAAACCTCAACAAACCACAAATCAGTGAAGCTCTACGGATTCAAGCCTCTAAAGCACCGAAGAACTTCCACCACAAATCCTCAAAAGGGAAGAACACACGAAGAACACACAAAGAACGTGAAGAACAAAGAATTTCTAACAAGCTCATAGCCAGAGATTCATTGTAATTCCGTTTCAAAGATCTTCAATCCATTCCTCAGCCAAATTGAAGTATATTTGGTGTTTAAATCAAAATCACATTACCACAATTCCAATCAACAAATCTTTCAAGGAGATCAAATCAGAGGATCACTCTTTTGTAATCACAGAGAATTGTACCACACAATATTCAATACAAATTCGCATTTGTGAAACTATTTTACTTATTTGACTCATTTTGAACTGAGAAATTTAGTCGTCCACAAATTCTAGCACGCCCAGTGGGACATCTCTGCCTCTCATCTCATTCTCCTTCAAAGAAAGAAATCAACATCACCTTGCTACCAGCTCCAATGGCCTCTAGCAAGAATATTCAAGCTTCAACAATAGATACTTCAACTAAACTTGGTACGGCTACCACCAACAACTGCATTGGTGTAATCAATTGTAGCCAACCCAAAGCAAACAATCAACTTCAAGCTCAATCAACCAAGGAAGCCAAGGTCTAGACAATCATCTCCTTAGACCCTCTTACAAGAAACAAGGTCATCAACAAGGACGTCTCCACCTTGGAACACCTCAAGTATGGGGGCAAATCCCCTTCTTCCTTCACAAGAAGTTGGTCGCACGATTTCTCTCCCATCAAAGGGAACCCAAAAAATGAGATTTCACGTGCTCACTTCAATTCACTTCCTTCTCCATCATCTTGGGAAGTTGTGTCAGTCATGATGAATAAAACCTCTGCCATGGAAGAAAAGATGGTTGAAATGGAACAAAGGGTCGTCCTTCTCACAAAAGCACTTGAAGATAAGGACCTCCAAATTGCAACTTTAATAAACAAACTCGAAGTACAAGATCTTGGTGAATCAAGCCATGGTCATAAATTCACATCTGCAAAGGATGACGAAGGGAGAGAAATTGAAAACACTCCCCGACAAGAACAATCTACTTCGATTGCTTCATTGTCAGTCCAACAATTACAAGACATGATAACAAATACCATCAGAGCACAATATGGAGGTTCTTTTACAAGTTTTCTCACATATTCAAAACCCTACACAAAGCGCATCAACAACATGAGGATGCCAAATGGGTATCAACCCCCCAAGTTCTTGCAGTTTGATGGCAATGAAAATCCTAAGCAACACGTTGCTCACTTTGTAGAAACTTGTGAGAACGCAGGGACTCAAGGAGGCCTCCTTGTAAAGCAATTTGTCTGTTCGCTCAAGGGAAATGCCTTTGATTGGTATACAGACTTAGAACCTGAGTCAATCGGCAGTTGGCAACAACTCGAAAGAGTGTTTCTTGACCGATTCTATAGCACGCGTCATACAGTGAGCATAATAGAGCTTACTAATACCAAGCAATGGGAAGATGAGCCAGTGATTGATTATATCAATCGATGGCGTTCTTTGAGCTTGGATTGCAAGGATCAACTTTCTGAAATTTCTGCTGTAGAGATGTGCATCCAAGGCATGCATTGGGGACTTCTTTACATCCTTCAAAGGATAAAACCTTGAACATTTGAAGAGTTAGCAACTTGTGCGCATGACATGAAGTTGAGCATTGCTAGCCATGGAAGTACAAATCCTCCCATACTTGAGGAAAGCAAAAAGGAAGTAAGGAAGAATGATAGGAATGCAAAAGTCAACCTCAAAGACCCAATGGTTGTTAACACTGTCGAAGTCAAGGTTCAAAGAAGAGGAGCAAAGGCAAATGAAAAACAGCTTAAAGGATAGCAAAAGAAAGAAGTGCGTCGCCTAACTTTTAAGGAACGCGAGCAAAAAGCATATCCGTTCCCTGATGAAGATGTGCCAAACATCTTAGAACAACTATTGCAATTGAAGCTGATTGAATTGCCAGAATGCAAGCAATCAAAAGACATAGGGAAAGTTGATGACCCTAACTACTGCAAATATCATCGCATCATTGGCCACCCAATCCAAAAATGCTTCGTCTTCAAAGAACAAATCATGAAGCTTGCCAAAGAAAACAAGATTGATCTAGACTTTGATGAATTTGTTGGGTCAAACCATGTGACCGTTGCTTGTGATGTACTTCCAACTCTCAGGCAGGGGGCAAACACCATTGGAGCTTACAAATTGATTAACAATAATGGCATAAGGATCAGCCCCATCAATGGGAAGTTCCTCAAACGCTTCTATGCTTGAAAGTCGAGGATTGCTCCTTGGTAAGAGTTTAAACTGCCCACTGTAACGCTGCAAGAGTATATGATGTCTTCCCAGTACCTTTGAAAGCGTACCAATAAGGAGAAATTAATCCCACTCTATATCACCAATTGCTAGTGTGGTGTAGTGGTTGGATGCCTATGTCGTCCTTGAGGGGTCTCAGGTTCGATTAGTGGTGATACCCACTATTACACACTAAGCCCTCCTTTTTGCAACAAAAAAAAAACTGTTGAACTATGTGATGACTTGATCCCTCTCCGGGGTACGTAGGCAGCTTAGTACTTGTCACTACGTTCAGTCACATGAAAAGAAAAAGGATTGCCAGTCTGGCTTGAAGAGTTTTCCAACGGTCATCAATATGCTTTTAAGGTCCCTTTGGTCGGCAAGGCATTGCTTAAAGGTAGTCAACTGCTCAATAGGATGATCGAAGATCGTTGTAGTCGAAGATGAAGACTGTAAGGAGTTGACGTTGCTTAGCTTTCCTTGAAATTATGATAAACATAAGTTGATTCTTGGTTATGGAGCAAAATAAAATCTTCAACCTCTTTAGCAAGAAATGAAGTCTGCATGGTATTGCCCATCTTTTATGGACATTCTCCTACGTTTCTAAAATATGCTTTGCATCACTTATCTCCTGGGGGCATCTTCTTGTACCTTGCAAGTCTAAGCTACATCATCTCTCTTCTAGGTTGTGCCACTTCATAGCTCTGAAATTTGAACCACATCATTTCCCTTCTAAGTGGTGTCGCTTTACATCATGTCTCTGAAATTTGGATGACGTCAACTTCCTTCAGAATGATGATGGATTATATATCCGAAGTCGGTGTTGCATCATCTCTCCTCTATGGGCATGTTCATGTAGTGTTGAATTCTTGGTGGCATGTTCTGACATCTTCAAAGTCTTGGCAACATACTCTGGCGTCATTTTTTCCTGCATCTTCAAGGTTTTGTTGGCATTTCCTTGCATCTTCAAAGTCTTGATAGGGACTCCTTGTAACTTCAACGTCTTGTTGGCATCTCTGAAATCTTGATGTCTAGCTACAGTACCATCGATGTCTGAGCTATGTTGCCTCTGAAAATTTGTGCTATTGTAGCTTTATTATAAAGGTCAATATTGGTGCAACTTCAATGCGGGTACAAGTGCTAATGTGGAGTGTTGTCGTGGCTTCATGACAAAGATGAACGTTGGCACGACTTCGGTGCGAATGAAGTGTTGAAGTGGCTTCATGGCAAAGATGAACGTTGGCACGACTTTGATGCGAATGAAGTGTTGACGTGGTTTCATGGCAAAGATGGATGTCGACACGACTTTGATGCGAATGAAGTGTTGACGTGGCTTCATGGCAAAGATGAATGTTGGCACGGCTTCAGTGCGAATGAAGTGTTGACGTGGTTTCATGACAAAAATGAATATTGGCATGGCTTCAATGCAAATAAAATGTCGAGGCAGCTTTATGGCAAAAGAAGAGTGCTAGTGCAGCTTCATTACAAAGGCAAATGATGATTCGACTTCATAGTAGATGCAAGTGTTGGCACGGCTTCATGACAAAGATAAGTGGTGACACGATTTCGATATAGAAAAAAATATGGATGCAGCTTCATTGTGAAGGCAGGTGTTAATATGGCTTTAGTACAAGGACAAATGCTGGCACCGTTTCATGGTAAAGACTCTTGATGTGGCCGTGTTGCAAAGATTCTTGATATGACTGCGTTGAAAAGACAAGTGTTGGTGCAGCTTAATTGCCAAGACAAAGGCCAATACAACTTCAAGGTCAAGTAATAGTAATAGCATCATTGAATCATGAACACCTTTGATAACATTGTTGCCTGGATGACTGTCACTATAAGAACGTTGTGTTCAATGGCATGTAAAGCCACCAAATAAAGATGGATGTCAGACTAAGAATGTTGGTGTAAAGCTTGACGTTAACAAACAACTTGTTAGAAGAAAATCTCACGGCACATCTAAAAAAAAAAAAAAAATTCAGAGAAAGAGAGAGCTTCAATTGTAATCTCTAGCCTGTGAAAAAAAAAATAGTTAGTACAAACTAAGCATGTGAAGAAAAAAAAAAGAAAAAAAGAAAAAAGAAGAAAAGCAAAAAAGAAACTCTACACAGTATTACGATACCCACTGAAAGAAAGAGGCATAGTTTCTCTACACAGTATCAAGATGCCCACTGAAGACAAAGCTTATGCAAACTTAGTGCATGCTCCGGACGGCTTTATATAGGAATCCTTGGAAGCTAATAGACAAAAAAAGAAAGAGGAAAAACGCTGCCACCAATGTTTAAGGTCAGACTTTGCAACTCAAATGCACTCAAAATCAAAGAAAACTGCACCAAACCTTGAAAAAGGAAGAAGAAGCAGGTAAGTGCCCATAAATGCATCACACTGTCAGAAAGAAACTATGGCACTAGACCTCAGAAAGAAACTATGGCACTAGACCTCAGAAAAATGCTTATAGGCCTGCAAAAAAATACACATGTGAAGAAACTACTGGGATGAAGTTCTAAATGGTAAGAGACGCTTACTGGGATTTCAAACACTGGCAGAACCACAACGTAGACTAAAATGGCAACAAATCCAACAATGCCTGCCGTCTCCTCTTCCGGATTTCTAAAATTTCTGACAAGATTTCACAAAAGTCAATCCACAGAAATCTTCTAAGGACTTCAAGCTACAAAGACCCAGAGAAAATCAAATTCAATAAACTATCCACGTGCTCCCATGCGCGGCCACGAACTCACAGTGACCAATGGAATAGTCTTTCAAAATCTGCGCAAATCCGGCCTTCATTTCACAAAACTAATACCAAAGGATCTTAAACTGACTTCGATCTACAAAACCTGAAAATTTCAGGCCCAAACGATCAAACATGCGCCACCACGCGCCGCCACAATCTCTCAATGAACCGCGGCCTAGCCCTTCGAATCTGTGAAAATCTGCCCGTAATTTTAGAAAACTGACAATACAATGGTATTCTACGGCCTTAGGTGGACAAAACCCAAAAATTTCGGGACCAAAAACGATGCCACGCGCCTCCACGCGCCGCCAGAAAATTCGGCAGTCAATAGCCCCAGTTTCACGCACTCCCAAGCGCCTCCATCAGTTCTCACGCGCCACGCGCTTCACCCTGAGACGCCCTCAGTTGCATGATGTCAGCTGACCCGTTTGACCGGCCTAGAAATCTGACCCGGATCCGAACCGCCTGACAAAAAAAAAAAAGGAAAAAGAAAAGAGAGAGAGAGAAAATGCTTTGACCAAGTTGGACCTTTAACCTTGACCAAAAAGTCAAAATTTTCAAAACAGACCTGTCCCACTTAGTTTTTCGAGTACATTCTGATTTTGGGATCCGTTTCTTCATTCGAAGCTCGAAATTTCTGCAAACGTCCAATTTCCAGAAAGTTGACTTTTGCGTAAATGTTGACCAAAAGTCAAAATTTTTAAGATGGACCTATCTTGCTCAATTTTTTGCGTACATTCCAATTTTGGAGTCCGTTCCATCATTTGAGACTCAGAAATTGCACAAATAACTCAATTCTAAGATAGTTGTATTTTGTGTTGAAATCAACCCAAAGTCAAGATTTTCGAGCCAGACTTGTCTTGCATAGTTTTTTGTGACTTGAAAATCACCAATCTAACTCACATCTCCGAAGTACTGACAATGTCCAAAACCAAAGCTCTCAATATCAAAATTTGAGATTCATCCATTTAGTTTGGATCCCCTCAGGGTTATTCTCCAGACTTCATCAAGGCTTCCCTTTCAAAGTACAGATGAACTCTCACAAGTGTGTCTTGAATTTGAAATCACATCGGGTCACTCGTCCAACCTACCATTCCCCTTTCGGTGCCAAACATTCCCACCTACCATTTGGTGCCTACCAATCGAAAATCTACCATTCTCACCAAAAATTCTCATCCGCCATTCTCAACTACCCATCTACCATTCTTCATCTCTCCGCTATAAATAGAAGGGCCGGCTCCGTTGAAAACTCATCAAGAAAAACACACTGAGTCATAAATGAAGATTTGCTTCTTTCAAATTTTTAAGTCCTCCTTCTCACAGCCATTTTTCACTATGACCTCATCATTCTTAACACTTAGCAACCAATATTGCTTCATAATCCATTTGAAATCCACCCTCTCATGGTTCGGTAGAAACCCTCTTCACAACATCATTGTAGTTTTGAGATTCAAACAAATTTTGTTTCTCCCCTTAACGACCACAGTTGTCCATAAAATTACTCATAACAAGGTCTGCATTGTGGTTCCATGCTTCTTCGGATTTGGTTGGCCAGGAAATCCAAGTCCAGCAGAGACACCTGTTCCTAACCTCAGGGCTCCTGTAGTCTCTCTCCCATTGCTTGGCCTTCCAACAGAAGCAGCAGTTCGGAACAAACAGCAACTTGACTGGTTGCTAAGACCAGAATCACAAGTTGGCTCCATCTTTCATTTTTCTGTGCTTTTCCAACAAGTAGCAGTAAGTGAAGATGGTAAAAAGCGTTGGGGTATCCTACAAATTGTCTTACATCCAACACTTGAAACAACCTCCAAGGTACCAGCTCATCAGAATTCAGCCTTTGGAGCCGGTAAATGGTTACCAGGGCCTTATTCCATGTCCCCATCACTGTGGGACTCAAAGGTCATCGTTGCTGGTACCTCAAAACATGCTTTCTGGAATTACTCCAACTTAAAATCAGCTTGAAGAATTTCAGAGAATACTCTTCTGAAATTACTTCAACTTAACGTCTCTCGGCATAGTCCCATCACGCATGCACATTCTACAACTTGCTGTTAGAACCCATGCAACACACAGTCAGTTCCATATTCAAAGGTGTACTTCATAGAAACATCTACACCAGAGGGTCCCCGACATACAGGGCCAGTACCATGGTGACATATGTTTCACCCATTCGCTTTGCTTCATCCCCGTCTTCTTCACCACCAACATTAGCATCCCCAGAATCCATAAACTTCTGAAATTACCTCAACTTAACCTGAGTAAAACGATGATGCATGCGCATTCAACCACTTTCCCACATGGCCTCGCCGTAATCCAAAGTATACTCTTCTGAGATGACTTCACCAGCGGTTCTTAAAAATGCAAGGCCAACCCCATGACTCTGCATGCGGTACCCAGCCACCATCCGAGCGTCTTCCCCATCTTCTACACCCTATGATCGCTGCCAACGATCCAAAAACACTCTTTTGAAGTTACTTCAACTTAACCTCTGCTGAGAAGGCTCGGTCACGCAAGTACATTCAAATACTCACAGACCTCTTTTCAGTCTCATCAAAGCCTTTCATATGGGTGGTTCTACTCCTCGGAAATTATCTCATCCTGCTGAAAGCTCCACCACCTTCAACTACTTCACTTAAAGAGTCAAGTGCAAAAAAATCTGTTTTCGAAACTCATTCCCACACCACACTTTGAAACTGTGTGCGTGAACGAGTCTCGAGGGGGCATTTGTAGAGAGGAAAATTCCCGACCTATCACAAGCTGACACGTCACACTACCAAGTCCACAAAATACAACTAATTACAAAGCTCCACATATTGCTGCTAGGTTTTGCTATCACTACTCAGAAACCAACAGAAATTTGCCAAGTGTCATTCAAAAAACCAATCACGCATTAGCGTGTGTCAGCGATGACGTAAGCAGCCTCGCACGTGTAAGCGATGACATAAGCGGACCAATCAGACTGTGACATGTGTCACCAATCAAACTCCGCCACGTGTCGCTCATCCACCCCCAAACTCCTATAAATAGAAGCCTTCCTAAGTCATTTAGGAGGACACCAAGCCATCTGAAGCACAAGCAGCATCAGAGAAGAGATCTTGAGTTCAGAAGTCCAGAAACTCTGCTAGAACCAAGCCTTGAAGCCTCCAGTAACTTCAAGAACTTCAACCCTCATACACAAAGAACATTCAAAGCAGACTACCTGCCTAGATCTCAAAGTTCACTGGAATCAAGCTCAAAAGCCTCCAGAAACCTCAATAAACACAAATCAGTGAAGCTCTACGAATTCAAGCCTCTAAAGTACCGAAGAACTTCCAACACAAACCTTCAAATACGAAGAACATTCAAAGAGGAATCATCCAAATCATATTCCTAGATCTCAAAGTTCACTGGAATCAAGCTCAAAAGCCTTCAGAAACCTCAACAAACCACAAATCAGTGAAGCTCTACGGATTCAAGCCTCTAAAGCACCGAAGAACTTCCACCACAAATCCTCAAAAGGGAAGAACACACGAAGAACACACAAAGAACGTGAAGAACAAAGAATTTCTAACAAGCTCATAGCCACAGATTCATTGTAATTCCGTTTCAAAGATCTTCGATCCATTCCTCAGCGAAATTGAAGTATATTTAGTGTTCAAATCAAAATCATATTACCACAATTCCAATCAACAAATCTTTCAAGGAGATCGAATCAGAGGATCACTCTTTTGTAATCACAGAAAATTGTACCACACAATATTCAATACAAATTCGCATTTGTGAAACTATTTTACTTGTTTGACTCATTTCGAACTGAGAAATTTAGTCGTCCACAGCAACATTTTCACAACACTGGCATAATAGGGACATGTTATGGGATGCTCTTAGAGCAATTGTTAATAAAGCATAATAGGAAAGTTTTGACACTACTTTCATGGGAAATATAAAAATCTATTAATAACATTTATTATTTTATCATTCTTCTAATAAAATATTTTTAAAATTAGTTCCTAAACCAATGCCCTTAGGGCATTGTTTAACATTTCCCTTCATAATAAGTCATTGATGGTAAGTTGTTATTAATTTTAATTTAGAGTTGAAATTACTTTTTTTTTTTTAGCTGAAGAATGCTAAAGACGCAAAATTTTTTACAAACTGCTGATGTAGTAAGTAATTATGGTAATAAAAAAGAGATGTTGATGGTGAACTTAAATGAAAACCAATAAGAAGCTGGTCACATTAACAATTTATAAAAATGTTGTAAAATAGTTTATAACTATAACATTACTCTTTTTTCCCACCAATAACTCCCCGGTCAAACTTGCGCTTCATCTATATTAAATTTTCATTTTCCTTTATTTGGTAGGGAAAGATTCCAGACTTCTATAAATTCTGAAACATTTAATGTATTGCCATAATTTTGCAATGCATTGCATCCAAACACACTTGCAACAAAATTTGTTGCTACCCTTAAATTCATTCACACGATATGTTTGCCCGCCCAAATATATACCTCTCTATCATAGTACTTGTTAAACCAGCACCAAAAATTTGAGAGAAAGAGAGACAGAGATGGCAGCTCCAACCATTCGATGCTTGGCCTTGACAGTCTTAACCATCATTGTCTTGTGGGATATCAATATTCGTGAGGTATATGCAAGGGAATGTCAAGCTATTGATACCTCGAGTTTCTTGACTAGATGTGTGCAAGGTAAGGGCAAGCCCAGATATGTACCCTCCGGTTTTTGTTGCCAGGCAGTGAATGAACTTACAGTTCCATGCATATGCAAGGGTGTTTCCAAGGATATTGAAAAAATGTACAACATGGACGATTTTGTTTACGTCGTTCACTATTGCAGTGGGTCACTCAATCCTGGAACACAATGTGCGTAACGACTCAAGGAAAAGCGTTAGCCACATCTACCCTATACCTCAAAATGACTAGTCACAATTGATGCTCCTTGTAGTTGTTAATAAAGCTCAATTCAACCCAGTAAATACCCGATGTAGAACTCATCACTAACCCACACACATCACACAATCAATCAAATTGAGACATCACAATCTCCCTCACTTAAATCCCTAACGTCCTCGTTAGGGCCCACTTTGTGGGGTAATGTCTCTAAGCCCACACGGGATTACCAGGTCAGCTCTGATACCATATGTAACGACCCAAGAAAAAGCGCTAGTCGCATCTGCGCTATACCTCAAAATGACTAGTCACAATTGAGGCTCCTTGTAGTTGTTAATAAAACCCGATTCAACCCAGTAAATACTCGATGTGAAACTCATCACTAACCCACACACATCACACAATCAATCAAATTGTGGCATCACAATTTGGAAGTAAGACTCCTTAATTACCCGACAGAATTATAATTAATGTTTCGTTTTTGCAAAACACGCTTCTAGTTTAACATTGCTCTTAAATAATTTGTTGAAATTTCATAGCCAATCTCAAATATTTGGGTTTAAGGTTGCTTTTTGTATTTTGATGCTAATTGCTAGATCTATGCGTTTATGTTTAAAATTTTGTCTTCTATCAAAATTTTTTTTACCAAACTGACTCTTAATTGTATTTATTCTAGATAATGTTCTTGTTAATGCCAATTTGCCAATTGCTGCAACCAAGAATTTTCCATTTTGGAAGTATTATTCACATTTTCATTTTTTTTTTTATTATCTATAATTTTGTATAATTGTATTCATTTAATATTATTATGTTTATTTTTCTTTCTTTTTTTTGAAAAGAATTCTATTATGCTATGTAAAAAAATTGTTAATGTAGCAATCTAATTTTTGCAGGTTATGAGGTTCCACCTCTGGGAAATTGAGAGAATGCTTCTAGAGTCTACACCATTAAGCATGAAGTGTATCGCTGCTAAAAATATATATATGCAATAATTCGAACTATTCCTATGAATGCGTCTTTTCTTATTGATTGATTTTCCCTTGATGTTTTTTTATTTTTTTTTTTATCATATGGAAATGTTTAACAGGGGTAGGATTTTCTTTTGTTGGGTGAGTTGGATAGAGAGTTGAACTCTTCAGTCTTCACCGGTGTTTAGAGTTTGTAGCACAACTCAAGTTGTTTTTATCCCAAATTTTACGGCTAATGTTGATTTTTAGCCAATTGAATAATTTAAAGTGCAGTTGTTTTAAGTAATTAACCAATTGACATTAGCATACATGGAAAGACATAAAACTAATCACACCAACTATACACAGAAGTGTTGACAAAGAGGAAAACCCAAAAACTGGGCTGAAAAACCTCTATGGGTTTCACAACACCAAATGATCCACTAGAGAAAATAGTCGCAATGCATTTTACATACAAAGCCTTCCAAACTATGAATCAAACAATGCACTCCAGCCCCTCCAATTTCCAATCAACACAATAACTCGGAAGGTTGATTTGTGTGTGATGGATTTAATCTCCTCCTTTTTGGCAATTGAGAAAGGGAGAAGGTGTGGAGATTAATGAGGGTCTAAGCTTTAGAGTTAATGGATTCTCTCAAGCTCTTGTAGTGGAAATTAAGTGTGTAAAATCATGGGAAATGGGATCATATATGGTGAGGCTAAGGTGGTGGAACTATTGACAAAAGGTAACAGAATTTTCATAGGTTCTTTGAAATTCACTCCTCCAAAGTGTTGTAAGAGAGAGGATCAAACTCACGGTTTAAATATTTTTCAAACTTAATTTTCATCCCTCAATTCACCTTTTAACATGAAGTTCGTAGGGGCGAAATTCTTCAATAGCAAACATCAATCTAGGCACTTTGAGTCTTTGACAACTTCACCTCACCAATTCAATACAAATTAAAACCCACAAATTACACAAACACATGGAAATTCATCAAACACAATCATTGTGATATCAATTTATAAACCTCATATAATAAAATTTAGAGTATCTTAAGCGTTTTCCTTTGAAGAAGGAATGCATATTGCAATTTTGAACTCTTCTTCGTACTCATTAGATTGATATAATACATACCAAAATCCACTTTCTCCTTGTCAATTCTTTATATTTCTTTTCTTTTTTTAATTGAGAGAGAGAGAGAGAGAGAGAGAGAGAGAGAGAGTAGATGCCATGGGATATAAATAAATAAATGTTTGGGTGTATATTGGCCATTGATTCATGATTCAAGCCTTTAATTTTTTACTATTTTATTTGTTATTTTAATATCTTTATTACTATTATAAAATTAAAAAATCCTGAATAGAAATAGTCAAAAAGGGAAGGGATGAATGATGAATCTGCTCTTCTTCTTCCTTTTTTTTTTTTAATAAAGGAATCACAAATCCTTCGAAATGAAAAATATATAGCGACAATCAATGATCCAAAAAACTTTTTCCTTTTCTAAATGGATTTAATACGTGCTCTCTAAATTAATTGAACATACATTAATCTTTTTAATCAAATTTGTCATAGACTTTTATTAATGTGATGACTCTTTTCTAGTTAATCTTTGAAATCTGTATACTCCATCTATAGCTATGTGAGATAAACCCAAAAGGCCCAATGATTTTCCTTTTGGTGCAAATTGATAGAAATTTGGGCCAGTTGGGCCCACACAATTAGGAATTGGTTGGGTTTAGTGCATCCGGACTAACATAAGTTGGGTTTACAACACAATTACTTAAAACACCTTTTCTTTTTCTATAATTTCAACAATACCATCACCTATATAAAATAATTTTAAATTGTTCACTGAGTATAATCTAGGACTACAACTCTAATGTGATATAACCTGTGAGTGGTAAAAAATAAAAAATGATGGATTCATACGAAAGTGACCGATAATGATTTAATGTTTCTTTCTCTCTTAATACATTTTTTTTTTTTTTTTTTTGCTTTCCAAAATTCTAACAAAGTCTAATTTCTTATCTTATTGGTACTTTCAATTAGTGCTACATGATTCGCAAAAAATAAAAAATTAGTGCAACTAAACAATTAGTTAAAATGATTAAAGTAATGAAATATTTTACAAAAATCTAAAAGTACATTTTGAGACATAACAAAAGACATTTATTTAATTTTGGCTTAAAAGTTTACTTGTGAACGATTTTGAGTTTGGGCAATAGTTATTAGTTAATATCGTTGGCCCTAAGTTATGATGTTTAACCTTTTTTTATTTTTAATAATTCTATAGTTGGAATCAGGAGATTTATAATGCTCTAAGAGGTGTCAGTTAAGTTACAAGGTTCTAGGTAATTATAACACACTCATGCAATTTATACAGACACGTATTTGAATAGGATGATGTGGAGCTAGATATTAATTAGTATTACCATTGGAAATTTGGAACATGTAGCTGTTGCATATACTTCAAGTTCTCCACAACAACAACAAAAAGTCATACCAAAACTCAAAACTCTCACTTTTGTGAGGTTCAAAAAAAGGTGATTTGGAAAACAATTTTATAATTTTTATCATCACTTTTTTTTTTCTTCAAAGAGACTGATCATTGCCGGATTTAAACCTGCGACTTGTCATTTTTGGTGGAAGGCATTTGTCATCGCACCAAGGCTAGATATATGTATGTATGTATGTATACTTATATTTTCTATTGTCCTTTCAAAATTAGAAATTTGATGGGAAATATTTTAGCTTTGCTGGAAATTACTACTGACTAAAGAAATGAGAAAATAAAGAAGCATCTTAGAGTGATGGTGCTAATTTGGAGGTGTGGCATAGAGGATTCAGATTTTTAGACATGGTTTTTTTCATTGCATTGTAAATATCTATATATGCAGGTTTTGTAAGATAAAAAACTGAAGGGTCAACTTGTCGTTCGAGAAGAATTATATGAAAATCTGCCAAAACCACAGTTAAGGCTGAGAAGGTGAATTCTTGTTCTTTGTGATTTTTAATTCTGTTAATCTTACATATTTTTTTGAACTTAAAAATACATGTACATAACAAAAACATAGGTACATGTGTAGCATTTTAGTTTGAATTTTACAGAGTCTAGCCTATTCTCCTGGAATGGTCAAGGAACAACTATGCCTTGGATTGCCAGGATGGATGCAAGCTTAGAATTTATGATAAATTTCATGGCACAAAGTTATAGGTAGCAAGCCCCATCTAGTGAGCTATTGTGCTTTGAGGCTGTCGCTTTGCTTCATCCATAACAACATGAGTATCAGCATAGTTGATATTTGGAATCCAAATATACATGTGGAGATCAATCCTGACCTTTGGGAAAATATAGCTGGTAATGGTCATCTTAGGACTCTTTTCATATATTTATGGTAAACTATAGCTTGCTGATGTGGTTTGAAAAGTCACATTGTGCTTTGCAGGTGCTTCAAGCATGAGAATCACAATCCATATCTCATGCTTTGCTCATAGAAGAAATGGAAATGGAGATCCAATTGTTTTTGTCTTTGGAAATCTAAGCAAAACATTGATATCTAATTGAATCTCCATCCGCTTTTCTTCTGAGAGATCCCACATGAGAACTAATAATGCTTTTCATGCAGGTTTCAAGGTGAGAGTTATTCTCCATGGTTTCAGCAATTGAGTGAGGTAATTTCTTTACACTCAAGAAGAGAGAGCAGAATTGTAAGTTGTAAATCTTGTTCTTTGGTTTTAGAATTCTGGTGACTTTTCTGGTGTGATCTTATCTTTAATATATAATCTCATAGATACTTTGTATGTATATGGTTTATCAATGTTAACTCAAATATACTTAGATTTAACTCTCTGACCATGAATCACATTGATGTCATCAGCTCGTTTTATTAATAATGCTTTAATTTAGCACCTTGAGGATATATATTGTAGATTGATAACCTAGATTTTTTTTTAAAATTTATGGTTGAGCTTTGGTCTTTACTTGAGGAACTGAAATAAATACATGTTGTATAGGTTGATTCTTGAGCATATCTCAGAATGATTAACAAGGAACAGTGATAATGGAGTCAATATATTAACACTTTTGGTTCCATCCCAACATTATATTTGGTTGTGTTAAAAACCAAACAATATCTTTAAGATTGCGAATGACATGAAATGTTACAATAAACTTGGAGTTCGGCATGGTTGAAACCATAGTTGTTACCAAGGACTCGAAATGAAGCAGAATACATAGCTGTTTTGATACACTAGGGGAAGCAAAAAATAAACTTCTGTGACCAACCCTTACTAACACACACAATACATCACATTTTGAATAGGCCTAGGAACATAATTCAAACCCCTCAGGCTATTTATTCCTATTGCCATCACATGGCCACAGTTGGGAAAGAAAGGAAAATTGTTTGGTCACAATCTGAATGACCACTTGTGATTAACCCTAATTAATTAATTTAGCCAAGTAATTAATTAATCAATTAATCATGCAATTTTATGGAAGCACAAACAAATCACCAATCAACTAAATATGCAGCGGAAAATAAATAACACGGTGATTTGTTTACGAATTGGGAAAACCCTACTGGCAAAAACCCCACCGGGTGATTTTCAGGTCACCACTCCCGAAACTCTACTATTATCAAATCAAGCGGTTACAAGTAAAGGAATCCCAAGTACCTTACCAACCTACAGTTGAACCCTTACCCCAATACCCAATTGGACTTGATCTGTAGTGACAATTTCCACCTTTGATGCACGGCTCCCAAGTACGTGACTAACCAATGCGCAGATCCAAGTACGCGACTTCAGAACACCAACTGAGGAAGAATGGTTGGCTGCAAAGTTCTTCAGTTCATCCACTTGATGAATAGCAGGAAGATGCTTGGTTACAAAACCCTATGGTGCAAATACACAGCAACTTCTTGATGGAAGATGAACTAGGTCAAGAATTTCGTCTGTTGATCACAATTTGCTTAAACAGAGATTGCTCAATGATAATGCAACTTGTGTCACCCAAAACGGCTCTTAAAATAATCCTTTTATATGTTTAGGGTTAGAAGAAAAGAAAGCCCAAAAACATATTCACGGATCCCAAGAAAATCATATTGGAATTCTGACTTTTTAAATCTCGACAGATAGCAGGTGTCGAGGTAGCTATCGAGAGGTGTCGAGCTTTAAAAACTTTGCACTTCAACTTGCTTTTTCTTGGACAGACTTGATGACTTCAACACTTGACCTTGAAACATTGTTTCTTGAAGTATTAAAAACACCTAGAACTACCCAATTACAAGCAGAGTGCGTTTTGTCAAAGGATTAGCCAATTTACATAACTAAGTGACATATGTTTTTAAACAAGTTAAAACATATATGTCCTAACAATCTCCCCCTTTGGCAATCCGTGACAAAACCACAACAAACAAATGAGCATATGAGAGAAGTCATAAATCACTCAACTCATATTCACTTGTTGATTACAATAAAATCTATCCTAACACAAACTCTTGAAAAACTTTGCAAGAAGAGAGCTTATGATAAGTAGACTTTGACAACCTGTATTTCTGAAACACTTTAAACAAAACTCATCAAGGCATCTTGTGTGAAACAGAAATAAATAGATTGCATACAAGTATAAAGAACATGTGTATAAAGATAGAAAAGAAACAACACATGAAGAGAGAGGTGAAAGAAACATACATCAACATATATAAGAGATAAGATAAGTACAATGTATGTAAAAATGGTCAAAGGACCTCATAT
Source organism: Quercus ilex subsp. ballota (assembly GCA_032727855.1). Classification (NCBI taxonomy): domain Eukaryota; kingdom Viridiplantae; phylum Streptophyta; class Magnoliopsida; order Fagales; family Fagaceae; genus Quercus; species Quercus ilex. The sequence goes on along the minus strand of CM064908.1, from coordinate 20,636,913 downwards.
ACAAAACCAATGTATCTAAGAGATAAGAAAAAAATACATATAGCCTCACTACATCCCTAAAAAAAAATGACAACACTCCCCCTATCAAAAATGTCCTATAATAACTCTCCCCCTAAGATGACTACTCTCATAGCCCAAAACTACTCCCCCTTTTTGTCACAAGTGACAAAGGGTAGAGTGTCATGTAGACATCTCATCGGCAGAGCTAGCATCCCCATCATCATCATCCTCATCATCCTCAGAATCTGACGCTGCTGGAGTAGATGGTGAAGGAGTAGCCTCTGGAGCAAATCCACCCATGATCGCCTGCCGTTGTGCAATACGACCCACACGAACATTCACCTGATACAACTCAGCAGAGAGTGTATCAAGACGAGTGTCCATGCGCTGCAGCTGCGCCATGATATCACCAAGGGATACATCGCTCGAAGAGGAAGAAGGAGCAGATATAGATGGAGCTGATCTGGACGGCGCTGAATGGTAGGGAGGAGTGGCACCTGGCTGTCTCGACCTGAACTGCGCCTTACTACGTTTTACGGTAGCGGCATCTATGGCAGATATGTGTGTGAAGTGGTCGGACACAGGAAAGGGAACGAAAAAATGGCGTAGAATCCGCGTGATAGCAGAAGGAAAGATGAGCTTATCATGGGACGCCGAATCAAGATAAACCTCTATGATATACCGGATGAAGTGAGAAGGGAAGTCTATGGTGAGATGCTCAAGTAGAGAAAGCAAAAATCGAGCACGAGGCTCTGTGATAGAGTTATAGTGAGAAAGAGGATGGAGAACAAAAGTCATCACCATGTTAATGAATCTAGGACCTTTAGCAAAAGGCCTACATAATGTGAACTGATGCTCACCCCAATCAGCAGGGCGCTCACAAAAAGCAGAAATGAGCTCATCTTTGGACATAGTCCTCAGACGCTCACAAGAGGGGTAATCTAGAAACTCTATCCTAGGTACCCTAAGCACATCCGCAACAAGTTGCGGTGTGACAGGAATGCGCATACCTCGAACGCAAGTGACAAGATGAGGTACTGAAAGATTAATCACGTGCATGTTAGAGTAGAACTCCTGTATCAGCACGAGAGGGCAAGTGACCGGGATGTCACACAGTGACCCCCATCCCCTACTGTGAATGACAGAGGGAAGGTCAGTATCGGCGAAGTCCGCTAGAATGACTTGGCGTTCCGAATGAACACCTCGTCGAGAAAAGTTCTCCGAAAATGCCTTATGAGCATCTCCATCACGGAACCGAATGTTAAAGGGAGTAGTATCTGAAGAAGAGGAAGCTCCAGAACGCAGAGGGTTCCGAGCGGGAGTGGATTTACGTTTGGGTGCCATAGACACTACTAACGTAAAAGAATGAGAAAGAGATAGAGAGGGAGACAATCAGAAAAGTCCCAACACAGTTCAAATATCTCAAATATGTTGAACAACAAGTACGTATGCATGGGAATGCATGAGCATGTGACATGCAAAGGAAAAAACATCATGGGCTCAGCCCAATCCAATCCTAGCAGCACACAAACATAAAGCACACATCTCAATGCATGTAAATATCATTATAATGCAAATGAAATGCAATGTATGACATTTTGAAATCATCTAAGTACAAACCCAACCCAAAATTTCAATAAAAGCTCAACAATTTTGAAAAATCCCAAAAACTAGGTTTTCAAATCATGAAATGCATGAAAAAGGAAGAGAATAGAGATCTTACCAAGTGATTTGAGCAAGAATTGATCAAGATCCAAGAGGGTTGGAAGATTTGAGTGAGAGGAGAGTGAAAAGGAGATGAACAACCACGGAGAGATCGAGAGAAATCGAGTGAGAAATGAAGAAAATCGCGACAGATCCTTAAATAGGCACCTCAGTAAATCTCGACAGCTGAGGTGTCGAGAGGTATCGAGGAAGCTGTCGAGGGAGGTATCGAGGAATTAGCCTTCGACAGATGAAGGTATCGAGAGGTATCGAGATGCAAGAAGAATTTCAGATACATGAAGCTCGATCGATCGCGAAGGTGTCGAGAAGGTATCGAGGAGATAGAAGAAATCTCGATCGATCCACAAGGTATCGAGATAGGTGTCGAGAAAGAAGACACAAACAGCATAAGTGAATCTCGATCGATCCAACAGGTGTCAAGAATCTATCGAGAGGACAGAGACTTTCTCGATCAATCCATCAGGTGTCGAGGAGGTATTGAGATTGCGATAAGAAACACCTTGAGAATCTCGACAGATGACCAGGTATCGAGGAGGTGTCGAGGAAGGTGTTGAGCCAGCAGAAAAAGGCAGTTTTTCGAGAAGGGAAAAACACAGACATGAATGCAATCCAATACACATCTCTACCAAAGATCCACTCAACATTTAAACCTCTCAAAATCATCTCTCAACAAGAAAATAAGCACAAGGATCATGCAAAACACACACACACACTAAACAAGTCTAACCAATTTTATATTTCAAAAACAAGTTATGACAGTTTAGTGAGCATACATTAGCACATGTAAAACCTTTGTGATGGCCAAATCACATTGTACCTGCACATGTATCAAAAGTAGCAAAGAATATTGCGTGTTGTGTGTGAAAAACATCGCAAGATTGCATATGTGTATAGATGTTATGATGATCTGAGATATGAGAAAATAACTTTTAACTCACACACAATCATAACTATTTGATGGGGACTATCACCTTCGAGGTACATCCTATAACTCCCACATCTCCTAGAATACACGCTTGCAACCATATTTAAGCATTTTTAATCTTTTTGCTTTTTATTTTCTTTGCATATTTTCTTTTATTTTAGCATATCATTCATGGGTATATAAAAGAGAGAAAAGAAATACCCAAGATGCTAAGCATTGACATTGCACTTTTGCTATGCCGAAGCATACGGATGTCTTTGACACTGCACTTTTGCTATGCCGAAGCATACAGGTGTCTATGACACTGCACTTTTGCTATGCCGAAGCATACAGGTGTCATATAATGATTGGCGGGCAACAGTGGTGAGATGGTCATTTATGCCTTTCTCTTAGGATTTTCTAGTCCTACCCGTCAAAAAGAGTGATATGAGTGTTAAGTTTTAAAAGATAACCTAATCTTACTATCTTACTCATCACAAACAAAAGCCACAAAGCTCACTTGCTTAGTTGTGCATAGAGATACTCATCTAAGTTACAAGAGATACAAAGTTTAGAAAACTTTGTTTCATTGGCCATCCAAGGTACACAAGTACCAAAGTACACAAAACACACACTGTTTTTGTATTTTTCAATTTTTCAATTTTTTTTTTATTTTTATATTAAAAACAAAATAAGCAAAACTGAAAATAAACAAACAAAAACATGTTATCAAAGCAAAGCAAAAACTAGACTGACTCAGCAGAAAAGAAAGACACACAAGCAATGCAACAAAAAAAAAAACAAGAAGGGAGAAGAAAGTGATGAAATCACTTAGAGTCCTTTTTCTTCCACTCCTTGGAAGAACCTTTCCTTTGATAGAATCCTTGAACAGGTGGTGAGGGGGAAGAATTTAAACCGTTCAAGTTCGAAAGGAACATGAGAGCTTTCAGAAGATCTCCAAGAGGAGTAAAAGAGGATTGAAGCTGATTTTGGCTTCCAGATGCTGTCATGCCATTGCTCTGTTGAGTGGCTAACCACTTATAGCAATTTGGTCGAGTGTGACCAGTAGCCCCACAATAATGACAGAGATGCTGCTTCTTTTGTTTAGGCTTTTGAGAGTTAACCTTCTTAGCCCTAGGGTTTTTAGCATCTTTCTTATCTAGCTTAGGGGGTGCTCCTAAGATAGATTTTCCCTTGTCTAAGTTCTCACTAGCTAATTTAGTCTTAACATTAATGTTCTCAATTTCAATGTTATTAGCAGGAGGAACAAAAACAGTATTGCTAGTAGAAGCAGTATTAGAGAAAGAAATACCATACCCCAAACCAGTTCGATCCGAAGCAGGTTTCTGATTGCTGAGCATCTCATCAAGCTTTGCACTTGAAGTCCTCTCCAGTTGAGCTCTAACTTGAAACAGCTTCGCTTCAAGCTTCTTGGTCTTCTCAGCCAAAAAGTTGTTCTCAAATCTCAGTACTCCAATAGTTTGATTCGCCTCATCAAACTTCGTGGACAACTCTTCACGATCGAGTTCCACATCACTGAGCTTCTTGGTGGCCAGCCTATATAATTTCTCATTCTTTTCAGAGAGCTTGTAAAGCTTCTCATAGGCTGAGTGGATATCATCTTGATCATCCATCTTCTCAAATTTGGACTCCACCAATTCTTCTTCTTCATCCACTTCTTCAACAATCCTTTCAGTAGGATTGACTGTGGCAGTGAAAGCATTTAGGGTTCCGTCATCCTCATTGTCGGAATCATCTTCAGGCTCAGTGTCACTTAGGGTTACAGCAAGGGCCTTGCTTTTCCCAATGCTCTTCAGATATGTAGGACACTCATGTTTCATGTGTCCGAACCCATGACACCCAAAGCACTTTGGTCCTGCGAGAACAGTATACTGACCGCCCTCCTTAGCATCCTTCTTCCCTTTGTCTTGGCTTTTAAACTGAGAAGAACTGAACTGCCTGCGGTCCTTGTCGAAGCTCCTTCCATTGGCATTCTTCATAAACTTTTTGAACTGTCGAGTAATGTAGGACTTCAACTTGAAATCTTCATCATCAGAAGACTCATTTGTATCACTGCTCTTCGCCTTCAAGGCCATGCTTTTGCCTTTGTTGGACTTGCCAATCCTAGATAACCCTATTTCATAGGTCTACAAGTTTCCAACCAGCTCAGTCAAAGGAATCGTGTCTATATCCTTTGATTCCTCAATTGCCGTAATCTTGGCATGAAATCTCTCAGGTAGAGATCTGAGCACCTTCCTTACAATCTTGGGTTCAGGGATGGTTTCCCCAAGATTGAAGGCTGAGTTCACTATGTCCTTGAGCTTGGCATAGAACTCATCAAACGACTCATCCTCCTCCATCTTAATTTCTTCAAAACTTGTGGTGAGCCTCTGAAGTTTTGAATCTTTGACAGCCTTTGTTCCTTCATAGGTTGTTTGGAAGATGGTCCAAGCCTCCTTAGCAGTTTCAGTTGAGGATATCTTCTTGAACTCCTCATTGGTGACTGCGCTAAAAAGGGCATTCAGCGCTCTGCTATTGAAGTTAGCCGCCTTGATCTTAGCATCATCCCAATCGGCCGGTTCTTCTTTTGGCTTAGTCCAGCCAATCTCTACAGCTTGCCACACTTTTTCATCTAAAGACTGCAAGAAAGCTCTCATGCGTACTTTCCAGTATGCATAGTTAGTGCCATCAAATAAAGGAGGTATAATTAAAGATTGTCCTCTATCCATGACAAACAGGGGTCAATGGATCAACACAGCAAAGATTAAATCCTAATCAGAGTGTGCCTGCTCTGATACCACTTGTTTGGTCACAATCTGAATGACCCCTTGTGATTAACCCTAATTAATTAATTTAGCCAAGTAATTAATTAATCAATTAATCATGCAATTTTATGGAAGCACAAACAAATCACCAATCAACTAAATATACAGCGGAAAATAAATAACACAGTGATTTGTTTACGAATGGGGAAAACTCTAATGGCAAAAACCCCACCGGGTGATTTTCAGGTCACCACTCCCGAAACTCCACTATTATCAAATCAAGCGGTTACAAGTAAAGGAATCCCAAGTACCTTACCAACCTACAGTTGAACCCTTACCCCAATACCCAATTGGACTTGATCTGTAGTGACAATTTCCACCTTTGATGCACGGCTCCCAAGTACGTGACTAACCAATGAGCGGATCCAAGTACGCGACTTCAGAACACCAACTGAGGAAGAATGGTTGGCTGCAAAGTTCTTCAGTTCATCCACTTGATAAATAGCAGGAAGATGCTTGGTTACAAAACCCTATGGTGCAAATACACAGCAACTTCTTGATGGAAGATGAACTAGGTCAAGAACTTCGTCTGTTGATCACAATTTGCTTAAACAGAGATTGCTCAATAATAATGCAGCTTGTGTCACCCAAAACGACTCTTAAAATAATCCTTTTATATGTTTAGGGTTAGAAGAAAAGAAGGCCCAAAAACATATTCACAGATCCCAAGAAAATCAGATTGGAATTCTGACTTTTTAAATCTCGACAGATAGCAGGTGTCGAGGTAGCTATCGAGAGGTGTCAAGCTTTAAAAACTTTGCACTTCAGCTTGCTTTTTCTTGAACAGACTTGATGACTTCAACACTTGACCTTGAAACATTGTTTCTTGAAGTATTAAAAACACCTAGAACTACCCAATTACAAGCAGAGTGCGTTTTGTCAAAGGATTAGTCAATTTACATAACTAAGTGACATATGTTTTTAAACAAGTTAAAATATATATGTCCTAACAAAAATTAAGCTGTAGTTTTAAGTGATTCCTTAGACACACACAATTTGCTGATCAACTCAATTCAATATTTGCCTTCAGATTTTAGTTTGCCTGTCTTTTCATGCATTAATAATTCCATTAATTCAACTCTTTAATCTTTCATGATTCATCTGAAGGATCAGTTTTATCTAAAAACTTCTATTTGAGTCAATGTCTCCCTCAAGTTTGAGAGTGCGCCTAGTTGTTCCTTGCCATTTCTTTTAAGCCTTAAAGTTTACTACAGAACATTTTGTATGGCACATGATTGCTTCTGTCCAAAAGAAAAAATAAAAAGAGAGAAAGCTTGTGCCAATGACAGCTTGATCTGAGGATAACCACCAAAGCAAAATTAATGTATTTGTCTTCTATGAATGGATAACGTATGGCATTGTTGTGCTAATTTAGGTGTGATTTGATATGAGCAAGACACTAAAAAGCCAAAATTTGATGTTATTGGTATCTAATCAATGATTTAAGTGCGAATTGATGAGGGGTTGCCATGACTCATACGAGAGTCATATCACAAAGACTTCCAAAAAATTTCAATAACGAAAATATTCAAATTTCACTATCATTTAATAGAGTTAAGAAAACAGGAAAGAGAACTAGAAAAGACACCATCTTCACCAAAAATTTTAGGGAGAAAAATATAAAGTCGGCAATACAGTACAGTTTTTCAATACTACAAATCCTAATTTGAAGCGAAAAATAAATACCCCAAACAATAGGCCAAAATATCAGCTCAAGCCTTCACTACGCAAACTGAGTCTAAGAAAATTTATCATTTAAAACAGAAACACTTCCAAGTCAAGTAGGATCACAAACTAGATCGAACACAAACCAAGTTCCACAGAGCCCAACAAAGATTAGGGTGAAGTTGATGCTAATGAGATTGGATTTAGGCCTAATGTTTCTGGAAGAGATTGAAGTGAAGTTGATGCTAAAGAGATTAGATTTTGGCCTAGTATTTTTTTCAACTACATGGGACAAACTGGGCTCAGCTTGTCTGAGTTCAAGACAACCAGGCCAGGCATTCCACCAAGAAATACACAACGATATATTAATATAAAACCCAAAATCCAATTTTCTTAGCACCCACCTCACTTCAATCTCCTCTTTCTATCACCAACCTCAGGAATTGCTCTCTCATCCTCTGCCTCGGTGTCCCTCCTCGTAGTAAAGAATAGCAGCCAAGTAACCAAAAGGCAAGAACCTTATTGAAACATTAGCAACTCATATGAACAATTTGATGGCGATGCAGTAAAGACTAGCTTTCTTCCTACTTCTCAATAGTACATATTTCTTCAATGCTTTAATGGTAGTGCTGATGTAGAGGCAGATGCCAGTACTATTCAGAAGTAGGGAAAAAGCTAGTCCCATTGAAGCCATGTTCTTGAAATCATATATCTATTCCATAAAATGTAACATTATTTTTTAACATCTTTTCACAATTTCTCACGTCTGTTGTGATGGTGAATAATAAAATCAGTCTCAATGGCGGAACCAATTAAAAGTAATATGACTCTAATCACAATAAATCATATTAGCAGTTATGAAAAATTTAACTTTCCTAGCATTACTCTTCCAGAAACATCAAACAAAAGTCAAAACTCTTGCAAGTTGGTCTCAACCAACATGCCTTTAAAGTTTATATCATAGTGCATAATATTTAAAGGATTTTACTAATGTGTGCCCTAAGGGCACACATTAATTTTCATTTTTGGAAAAAATTTTATCGGGAATTGAAAAAGTATTGACAGCTTTTTCAATTTCTGAGAAAAAGTTTCCAAAAGTGAAAGGCTTAATGTGTGCCCTAAGGGCACACATTAACCGGACCCATATTTAAAAAGAAAAAAGAAAAGAGAGTGTGTATGTGTGACTTATTTGCAACCCCTTTTTATTAAAACCAAAGATAAAACCTATACTGTCTTGTGCATAGAAGGGGCTGACAGCTATGCTAAATATAAAAGAGATGACAGAATGCACCATAAAATGCCCCATGGCCTCTAGTAACAAAGAAGAGACAGGGTGTGTGTAAGAGAGTTGCCTTGCAGTATATAAGGGATGGGGGCCGGAGAACCCAAATTATGACCACAAAGAGTCCAAAGCAGAAGTTCCAGAGTACCTACGGGATCCAGCTATTTGTCCCAAGTTGTCCAAAAACATCAAGCCAAAGCCAAGAGTTGAACAAGAAAAAAAATACACAAAAAAAGACAAAATATAACCTAATAATATTCAATGTCTTTAGCATTAGAATTAGCTTTACTCCAATCTCCTCTTTAAAGCCATCCACAGGAACTTCTCTATGTATTATCCTCTTGTGCTGCTGTCACCCCATTATCCATCATTTCAGCATCATGCCACCATCCCTCTCTCTCATGAGGGTTTCATGATTTATCAAATACCTATCCTCTAGTGCATTCCCTTGTCATGATTCACCAAACACAACTTGATAGGTGCAGCTCACAACTCACTTGGGTTCAAAAGCTCTAAAACAGCAAGTTTACTATGCCACCCAAAACATGTCCCTTACTAAATTTAAGATCAAAATCTTACGTTCTTAAAAACAAACTTGAGTCTCTTGGTTATTACAATTAAACCAAAATTTATTGGAAGACATAAAGCAATCCCATCTCTATCTATTCTCCCCCTAAAATTCATTTCCCAGCTCATTCTCTTACATTCTTGTCCCCCTAGTTTCGAGATTTGATTTCCATTTCTTTGTTAAAGTCCAACCAAAGCATCAACTTAATTTCTTGCAACCCTTTCAAGTGAACTAATGGAGAAAACAAATGGGGGCGAGGGGGTATATGCTTGAGGTTTGGAATAATTGCATGAGTCACAAAGGGTTTGATTTTGTTTGAATATTTCATATGTATCGGATTATAAGACCAGCTTCCTGCTCAACAAAACCAACATCTCCCACACAATTTCCTAATAAATCATTTCTTAATCTTTGTTACAAAAAGTTCAATAGAAACCTTTTTTGTCCCCCTTCTTTTGGCTACTTGATAACTATTCTTTACCACACGAGGGGCCACACAGATGAATTTTGCATCAAAATGTAATGCTACAGAAACACTTCATCTCAGGTTCCCTTAATTTTCTTAGGACTTCCAGGCTTTAATTCTATATGGTCAACACATGCAAGTTTTATTTGCAAGAAGTTATAGAATATGGATATCAGAGAGATGCAGAAATAATCAACAAACTGCAAACACGGTCTAGATGTATTAATGGGACATTTTTTGGGTCAATTCACTACTGTAGCCTGTAATACAATGATGAACACCATACTACAATTGCAGCACAAAGTTGAGGCTGTGACACTAAAATTCAAGTGCACATAAATGTGCACTGAGATCAATTACAATAAACACAAGACAAAACTTTATATACATATACAATCCAAACATTGGTTTAGGTTCCATTAAAACTAAAATGAGAAGAATTAAACAAATTCTGTATGAACGTAATAAAGGAAGATGGCCTTTTTTTTTCCAGGTAGCATGGGCCATCAACACTCTAAACAGTATTCATTTGCAGATGATCAAAATTCTTTCATACACAAAGAAGGAGGAGGGGGGTGTAAGGAAACAACAAATACTAAAACTCAGACATCAAAACTCAGACATCAGTATTTCAAATCTTACTTCCTACATCTCCAAGCCGATACTGAAAACAAGGCTCGGTCTTGCCAGCATATTACCACACAGCCATTCTCTTCCTTGATCTTATAACCATCAGAACCATAACCTTGCAACAACCGCCCTGCCTGCAACATACCATAATAGCTCAAAGGCAAATTCCCAAACCCAGCCAAGTCAAGCCTTTGGACCCACTTCTCAAGCTTTTCATGCCTTTCTTTCCTCTCAGCTCCCTCGCATGCTATAATGTTCTTAATTTCCTCACCAAACAGCATCTTCTCTAGCTTCAATCTCTCCAATGTTCTTGGCACTGTAGACTCCAAACAATCAAACAATGCTGCATAGGAGTAGAGAGCCTCCAATAGCCTCTCCATTAAAGTTGATCCATTGTGGTTAGAATCTTGTTCTGTTATTACCATGAGCTTCGGTGTCAAGCCCCACAAGGCATTGACAAATCCATCCATCTTAGCTGAAGCACTTAAAGATAGGGGCGATGACGTGGCTGAGTCAGGACTCTGGCTATGCCCATTAACTAAATCTTTCTCAAGCAGCTCACCCAATGTGCTCTGGTTGATTTGCAGGACTCCAGGTAAGTGAATTCCATTCAGATTCTTTGGAGCTAGTGGGGACTTCTTTCTCAAGAGTTCATCATCAGAGGCCAACAGGGAATGCAATTGAAGAACTGAACTGATCGCTAGAGCCTCCCCTGTTTTGACACGAAGTTTTTCAAAATCAAGATTATCCAATTTACTAACTACAGGATTGAACTGGAATGGGATATCCAGCTTTTCAGCTTCTTCGGTCAGTTTAAACGCCATTTGCTCCAAAACCTCTCTCTGTTGATGAACCCCAGTAATTCTCAAATGGGGTGGGCCTTCAGGCCGTGCACTCAAAACTTGAATAAGTGCAATCCACTGGGCAGGTTCAGCAGCATTCAGGTCAATTATGTGAACCATCTTTTCCCCTTCCATGGCTTCAACAATAGCCTGGTTTGTTAGCACAAATGCCACCTTCATGAAGGGAAACAGCTCGACAAACAGTTTCTGAACAAGAATTTCTTCAGAAACCAATGTTAATTTAGTAGAGTTGAGGGCTTTGTGAAGACCAGGCCAAGCTTTTAGGATTCTATCTGCAAGTGCCTCAGTGAAGTATGCAGCGATACGCTGCATGGTATCGCCATCGGGAGAGGCAAGTTGGGAGATTTGTTCAAGGGCAATATTTGCATTTTCAAGGCTGCCGGCAGCAACATGATTTGCACAAGTGAGCAATAAGTGGATCAAATACAAACCCCTCTCTTCAGATTTAAGTTCTCTAACAAATGGGTATGGTGATCCTAAATTAGGTGAAAGAGACATCATGGAAAATAATTGGAGTGGTGATGAAGTTACAGAAGAAGACCCTTCATCTTGAAACATTGGTGCCATACAACTAACACAACAGATTGAGAAACTGGGGAACAAGGACAGACTATAATGGTAACAAAAAGAGAACCAAACTAAATTCGCAAATTGATCTAAATGATGAAGTCTTTACAAGGAGACGTCATATTGCTCATGCAAGAACCAAATTTGCATGAATCATAATCAGAGAATAAAGTTTAGTCTCATCTCAGAATTCACAAGCAAAAGAATGAAGAATCACAGCACTATGAGTGTTTAGTTAAAAGTCTAAGAGAGTAAAGAATCTACCAAATTAAACAGATCAAACAAACAAGAAAGGGAAAACAAGAGGAAGGCTTAGATTAAACAACAAGTGGAACACAAATCAAAGAAAAAATATCATAAATGTAATCCTCACTAGACAAGCTCCAAAGGGAAAAAAATAAATTTCACCAATCTTAGTTCAGGTTTCACAAAGAAAAGGATCTGATAAGTCAAAAAAAAAAAAAAAAAAGAGGAACAGTGAAGACAAAAAGAAGCAGCTTGAGCATACCAGAACTAGAACTAGCTAACTAAAACAAGAACAGCCAAAAGCCTTACTGGGTTATGCAATTGATAAAGAACCCACATGCATCCCCATGAGAATTCCAAAGATTGCTTTTTGAATCTCTCTCAGTGCACACAGAGAGACTATTCTTTCTGGGTTCCCTCTGTTTTTCAGTTTTCCTCTGTTTCTATCACAGAGAGAAAAATACATTTGGGGGTTTTAATTAAAGTTAGTGTTGTTTTTGGACTTGTCCATGGCTACGTTGTCGACAAAGCGTTGGAGGGGGGGTCCTTTTTGTCGTTACTGTTTTGTTGTCCTTCCCTCCTAAGTGGAATATGGAATTTGTGAGAAGCTGAGCCATTTTGGCTTTTGGCTCTGTTTCTCTGTTTCTCTCTCTGTAAAGGAATTGTCTTTCTCTCTCTCTCTCTAACTCTATTAAAACTTCCACTTTTTATGGTTTTTTGTCTTTACATTAGGTGGATAGGGAATCAGGGCTGGCCTAATAGGCTTTTTAATATTCCCAAAGGTTACATGGATCCAAACGTGCCCTAACAAAGACAAACAAATAGCCTCAGTTTTGTTTCCTAGTGGAAGGAGTGTGAGAATTGCAAGAAAACTCTCAAAGATCCTTCCAAAACCACATTTTGTTCTCTCTTCAAACCCTGTGAGCATACAATTGGTATTATCCTCTCATATTAAGACAAAGGGACAAGGAGGTTGAGGAAAAAGCCAAAAGTAGATGCCACATTTATCTCTACTCGTGGAGTCTTAGATGGAAGGCTTGGAAACACGGTTTCATTCTAATTTAATGTTCTTTATCTGTATATTATGAAAATGATTTATTTTGGCATTTCTTTTCTTTCTCTTTTTTGCACAATTGCACATGTAAGCTTTTGTATGTGTGTAAATACAACCACAAATAGCCAGGTCAATAATGAATTTACTGTTGATATATCATATATCCAAGTTATAAAATTTATAATCTTGAAAACCTTACACATTAATCTATTTTTTTCCTGAATAAAAAAAATAAAAAAGAAAAAAGGAAGAAGATATTTACAACAAAATAGCCCAAAGGGGCCAGCCCATCTCATCAACGCTGGATGAATGAGCACTGAAGCTGGGATTGATGAGATGGGTGAGCCTTGGAAGAACATGAAGTAGGCCGAGCTGCCAAGGCAGCCACATCCTTTCACATCGTTTAGTGAAAATTAAATTCTTCAAATTTTTAAGATTTTAAGTAAAATAAATAAATTAATTAAATTCATGACCTCTCTCCCTTTGGAATATGAATAATTGGAACTTGTCCAATAGAGAGAGAGTCTGTATCTTATGTAATTTTTTCATGTAACGACATTGTGGCCTACAGCTATATGAGTGTGGTTATGCATATAATCGTTACACATAAGATCAGGTTTTGGACTGGAAAAAACTTACAAGTTATAACCAAGACACTTTGTTTCTCCAGTTAAAAAGTTTTCATTTTGTTTATGTTTGTATTAACACTTTTTTTCTTTCTTTCCTTAATAATTAAAATTATTTCGCTAAATAGTGTTATTTGAAACTTATTTGAAGAAATAGCATTTTTTTGGATCTTGTCTCTTCAAGAGACAAGTCCCAACATGGACCTTGTCTCTTGAAGAGACAATATATTTTACCCTGAAGCTAAAATAGCTAATCTGTTGTGGTCTCTTCAGGAGATGAGTACCACATAATAAAAGATTACTTGAGTTCCATTTTGAAACATTTCACTTAGAAAAGCAAGCAACGCCTCTCCTTCAACACCAACACACAAAGCTTTGGGTCTAAAGGAGTGAATTGGGATTAGATGTGTGGAGAAAGATTGGTGCATCATGTATTTCTCCTATTATTTTTATATTGTATACAACTCATTAAACCAAAATATACTCAGGTACATATTCCAAAAAATAGATAAGTTTATATAAATGATTAAAGCATTATTATTTTTCTTCTTATTACTTTTATCCCATATGTAACTAATTAAACAAGAGCATATTCAATACATATGCTCCAGAAAATAGTAAGTAAATCTCTTTAATTGAAGTCCTCTTTATTTTTCAAAGAGAAAACATATTATTATTATTTTTTATTCGAAGAATTAAAGATATGGAAACCATGCTTTTATGTTTTTATTTTTTAGAAGAAAGGACCATTTGTGGACTTTTTGATGAATAGTTAGAGATCGTTATTGCATTTGTCATCTTTGAAAAATAAAGTGCTCCTTTAGTAATTATTAAAATACTTTAATTGAGTAAACTCTAATTTATTTTTTTAAAACTTGATATAAAATATTAATATTAATTATGATCAATATAATTCAAAAGATAATTCACAATTTACAAATTAACTGGATAAAAAATGTTTTAACCTAGCTTAATATAAATGATTATATATATATATAAAAAAGTAAAATATATTAAATAATGTTAGTATGTTACAAACATATTTCATGTATAAGTTATATATATGGATATATCTTTTTTTTTTAAGAAACTCTCTCAAAAAAAAAAAAAAAAGGATATATTGTAGACAATTAATAGGTTATTTTGAATTTAAATTTCTTTTGATATATTTAACTTGCCCCTCCAAAAATTTCTTGCTCCACAACTTTTATCAAGTTTCACTAAGTAAGTAAATAATCTTTTCAACAAAAAAGCTAATGCAAACGCACAACTGATAATCTTGTCTCACTCGCGTTCAAGATACTAATCGGTTTTTTGTGTAGACGGAAATTGAACATCAAATTTCTTATTTAACAATCATAAATTTTACTAGTTGAGCTAATTATAATCCACCTCCATCAGCTTCACTAAATCATGTCTTTATTTTAAATTTTGTTATTTTATAAGGAAAAACAAAAGTTGTGTGACAGACCATACAAGATTGATAGAATATAGAATGAGACACTTTTACTCTAATTTCTTATTGAATTTATATCATTATTTTTATTCACAAATGCACAATTTATTTTATATCATAATTTGATAGTTGGGAGATTTTAAATTCTAGATATTTCAATTGGAAATATTAATAGTTATCAATTAAGTTACAAGATTCTTAACTTTGCAAACGCACACTTATGTCTAATGCCCATTTTCACACAAGCTATTAATGCTTGCCAATGTATACGAGGACTCCATGTTGTTGCTGTGGGGACAATTTTTGCTTCAAAGGCCAAGGGGTAGACCATGGTTGGAACCTTAGGCAATTTTTGTTGTCCCACATAGGAAAGAAAGCCTCCCTCTTTGCACCTTATAAGGCATGAACCAATGGTTGAAGAGTGATCCTTTTAATGTGGGGACAATTTTTGCTTCAAAGGCCAAGGGCTAGACCATGGTTGGAAACTTAGGCAATTTTTGTTGTCCCACATAGGAAAGAAAGCCTCCCTCTTTGCACCTTATAAGGCATGAACCAATGGTTGAAGAGTACCACTAGTTTGGTTCCAACCATGGTCTAGCCCTTGGCCTTTGAAGCAAAAATTGTCCCTACAATTGCATTATAAAATTAACCCCAGTTAATTAATGATTAATTATCCAAATGACATGAAACATTGCAGAGGCACAAACAAATCTCCAATTTAAATTAGAGTGAAAAAAATCTCATGGGGTAAATTTCAAGTCACCTTTTGAAAAATCCACTAATCAAGAACAAATGGTTATAAGTATAAGGAATCTTACTACTACTCGGCATATCCCAAAATACCACCCTACAATTAAACCCTTAAGCTAATCTCCAATTAAACTTGATCTTGTAGAGACTTCTCCTCTGCACAAATCACAATCTATGACTAACTGCACATCAATTTAATAGTTATTGTTTGATGCAAAGTTCTTCAACCCACGCTTGTAGATCTAAAAGCAGCTTAGTACATAACTCTATGGCGCACAAGTAGTCGCAGCAGCTTCTCAAAAGCGTGTATCTCAATAGTGTCTATGATGACGGTTATAAAATAATTCTTTTATATCCTTTAGAGACTTAGAGCACAAAACCCTAAAAAAGTCTTGTCATCATGGGCCGAAAACAAATCTACATATTTAAATCCTGCATACCTAGATAGATCAAATGTATCGAGAAATGTATCACGATTCATTAAAACTTGATAGATCGAAAGTGTCAAGCTGAGTATCAAGACAACTTATTTCAATTTTTCTTGTACTGTTTTTTGAGTAATTTCCATGTGCTCAATAAAATTACTTGTCATGATAGTCTTGAACTCGCTTAGAATTATCAAATTATAAGTAAAATGTGTTTTTATCATAAAATATGCCAATTATATAAAAATATGACCCTAACACATGTGAACTTCACAAACAAAATATTTATTGTTAAAGCGAATAGCCTTGTACCTCTATTACTTTTTAAAAAAAAATATTGTACTTCTGTTAGTTGGCATTTCTTGATAATTGCAATAGATATATTAAAGGATCAAAACTCTCATTTTTAATGGATATATTTAGGAACCAACCATCAAATATTCAAAAAAAGAAAAAGAAAAAAGATTTAATATTTTGTCTCATACTCAAGGCTACTTTGACGAGTAATTTGTAAGTATGTAACCAAATGAGACCTTAAAATTGACATTAAATTTTGTTGGTAAATTTCTCCTCCCGAAACCAGAGTTGGTCAATGTCTCATCAATGGGTGCCTTAAATAGACCGAGCAAGTGGCAATACCTTAATGGCTTTTTCCTGTTTTTACAATGGATTATTTAAAAACATCCAAAGCAAATATTAACTCCCACTTTAGTTCATCACTTTCGTAGGGACCATAATTTTTGGGGGGTCTGATATGAGACTCTGAGTGGATGTTACATTTACAAGTCACATGATATCGACTGATATAATTATCATGACACACTTTCAATTGGTACTTGGTGGTAGCTCATTCAATATACTAGACAGTACATTAGGCCACATCAAGTCATAGATCGTATCTGTTTCTAAAAAAAGGAAAAAAAAAAGTCATAGATCGTATCTTTTACCATCAATTTACACTTGGACAATCCATCAAGGCCAAGAATGGAATAGAAAAGTACTCTATATTTCTAAGTTCTAATCAATCAAAAATTGATGTTAATTGTCCCTTAGATCACTTTGTTTATGGAAAGAGTTGAATGATAAATTATAAATTTTATAAGAGAAATGCTAGGGATATAATTTGTTTCACTATAATTTTAATAAATTAATAAATTGTTATATGAATAATATCAAATATTACTCTTTTTTTTTTAAGAAGATATAATCAGGTCCTTCTCAAAAAATAAGATATAATCAGTTTTATATGAACTCACTAATAACATTATTTTTATTATACACTAATTGCAATAAACCACTATCAATAATTGTGAAAAATTTATAAAACTTTGTTCTTATAACTTATTGATTTTATAATTGCATAACTTAGTTAATAATTAAAATACACGTTTTTATAGAGTGAATACAGACTTACAAAAAAAAAAAAAACCTTCTATCACAACACTTTTTCCCCCTTTTTGTGTGTGGGTGCTTTACTGCTTTTAAAGTATGTCTGAATGAGTTTATTTTGTGGAAAAAAAATTTGTATACAAATATAACTCCATCTAACAAAAAAGACAGATTTTAAAATAGTGTATAACTGTATATAAACTGCACGTGAAAATAAAATAAAAATATTATTTATCACATACATGATTCTTTCTGACAAAAAAAAAAAGGAAAGGAATTGTACATTTTAGTCTTGACATTTATCACAAATTACGATGGGATATTTTGCACTACAAAGATGGAAATCGTCACTTATGTCAGTTTTAACTTTTAACTATTGGAAGACATAACCACATCGGCCTGTTTTTCTTTTCTTTTCCTTTCTTTCTGGTCCATAAGGTCATTCATTGTCTCTTTGTAAACTTTGAAGGTCATTCCCATAAATAAATAATAAAAAAAAAAATAAAAAAAAAACTTTGAAGGTCATTCATTGTCTTGAGATTTGAGTCATGGTCAGGTTTAATGCCATTTGGCTCATCTTCTTTCTTACCGTTGAACATTAGTTGGATTGCAGCTCAATTTGAATCCCACGAATAATGATTGGGTTTAAATTTATTGTTTAAAATCCTATAAGAAGAATTCTTCTCAAAAAAAAAAACCCCTATAAGAATTTTTTTTTATGGGAATCCCTATAAGAATTAAAACCATATCATCCATTATTATGTAATTTGAACTTCTTAGAATATACTGATTAGAATAAAATCAAAATATCTTTTATTAAATTAATTGCAAAAACATACCCCTAAAATTAATATTGTTTAGCCACCTAGTGTACATTTTTTGCGAAATATTGCATTTTTTTTTTCATTTGTTGAGAAACAAATATTGAATTAGTTAAGTGTTTAATTTAGTGCCACATCACTGGTCGGTTGTTCAAAGTTGTGTAATAGAATCCAAAAGAATACAGTTTCAATGTAATTAAAAAAAAAAAACTATTCTAATAAAAAAAAGAACAGAAAACGAAATAGAATGGCCCATAACCATAAAGCACAAAGACACATAAATTTTCAAAATAAACTTATATCATACATGAGCATCACACATGACATCTTCTTTTCTCTATAGGGCTTTACCCTTGAGGGAGTCCTTCCAGAAACTCTCGAAGGCCTGGGTTTAACCCAGGCCTAAGAGGGGGTTTGGAAATAGTTTTCAACCAGCAATAGACGCGTCTCGATTAGAAAGGATGATTAATTATTTATATATATCATGCATGAAAGGATGATTAATCATTTATATATTTCTGTAAAAAAAACTTTATAAGAAGAAACACAGATATATTAGTTTTTTTTTTAATTTATTAATAAGCCAGATATATAAGTATTTTTTGATTATCAACAGAGATATATATAAGTATTTCAGCCAAAAAAGAAGAAGATATATATAAGTATTTTTTGCTAAACAAGATATATATAAGTATTGGAATGACATAGTGAGAGCACTATCATAAATATGACAAAACCAAACCAAATTAGGTATATCCGTTTTGTCCTAACTTCAATGGAGGCATGTGGCCACCAACAGTGACAATACGTGTTCCCAGACTAGACCGGACACATTGAACTCAAATTTAAAAATAATAATAACTATTATAAAAAATAAAATAAATAAGACCTTGAATTCCACTCATATTATTAATAAGGTCTTAAGAAAATGAGAAGATCATTTCCTGTTATATTTAATCAAAAAATAAATTTAGAAAATGATTTTTTTTTTTTTTTATAATTTTTAAGTGCGAGGTGAGGTAACTAAGAATCATAAAGGGACAAATGGAGAATGTTAGAAAGAAGAATCCAAGCGTTGCTAACTAGAGCAGCTGGAGGTATTTACGATAAAATGTTCCTTGATTTTTTTTCCCCCTTTATTTGTAATATATTTAGAGTGGGGAAAAAAAAAAAACCACCACCTTGTTCTTCCCAGAAAATTAATTTGATAGTTTCAAAAAACTGCTCATATGAGATCACACATATTGTGAGAGGAAAATCTCATAAAATTGTCTCATAAAATACTTTTTTCCTTTTCTTGAAATGACATGAATAAAGTTTCTAATCTTTACAGGAACTTGGAAGTTGGAGCTTGTTCTTCCTGAGCCTTACTACCACTACTAATAATAGGTTCATGTTAATGGGTGTGTTTAGGGAAATTGTTAATGAATAAACTATTTTAGGAAAATTTTTATACTAATTTTATAGGAAATTGAAAAAATTGTCAAAACTTAATTATAGTTTATTTTCTTCTCCAATAAAAACTTTTTAAAAATTGTTCATTAACAAATGGCCTTAGACCATTCATTAACTTTTCCCATAATAATAATCCTTAACTAAGAAGGACTTGAGTGCCGGAAAGAAAGCCTGAAAACATTCATGACAGGGACAAAAGTGATGAAATAGTGGTGCAAGTGGTGCAAAATGTGTGAACTCAAGTTTTGGTTATGAGTTCCTAAAAAATTGAACTCTAAAACAGCCGTGTGTTTAGGTAGATGAGAATACCATTCTTAACAGTTTAGACAAAAAGGCAAAATGCTGAACCAGAAGCAAAATGATATCAAACAACATAAACTAGATATATTTCCTTCTTTTTTTCAGTTTCCTTGGAAGTGTTGAAATGAAATCCTAGTGGAAAAACAAGGACTTTCATGCCAAGAAGTGACATTATAAAGCCCTAGAATCAATTTGGGATATCTATTGATAAGACTTATCCAATAGATTCATTCATTGTTGCATTTGGACCAAAACTGAATAAAACAATAAAAGTAAAAACAAAGGCCACCAACTGTCTAGTTGCTTTGTACCCATTAGCACAAGGTGATTGGATCACATTCGAATGCAGTAAGAATCTTATGCTAAAAACATCCACAAAAAATTATCCACTTTGTACCAAGATCACATTCTTTTAAAGAGATAGGCAATTGTGAGAGAGGGTCAAGAGGGTATTGAAGTATTCAATAACATAGTGAGCATTTATTTCTCCAATTTTGTCTTTTCAACATGACATAAAAAGATAAGGCCTTTTTAAAACATTTTCAGTCACTAATAATTTCAAGATCTTCATAATGACAGATTCTTGAGTGATTTACTCACGAGAATTAGAATTATTAAAGTTTGACTTTTATGTTATTCGAATATGAGTTTATGACATATTTTAGACTATTATATTTAAAATATCAATTTTTGTTGTTTAAAATAATCTGATACATGATCATGTAATAACTAAAGATTAATAATTTGACCATTGTGTACCATTTTTAAATGAAAAAAAAAAAGAAAAAGAAAAACCCTTTTTTTTTTTTTTTTGGATGAGAAAAACCCTTTTAAATACTTATAAGGATGTTTATTTTGGTGAAATAACACCCCACCCCACTTTTTCATTTTTTTTTTTTTTTAAAACTCTATGTAGTTGGTTTTAGAGGGAGTGGGAGGGAATCGACATTTCTTATATAAAAAGGTGAATTAGAATTCTTGCATTTCATGGGAATTGAGATATTCAAGGGAATCGTAATTCTAGAAAATTTTGTCAAACAAACAAGCAAATTTTTAAATATTCTCAAGAATTAACAATTTGCATCCTGAGTAGAGAACACACCTAGAGAAAGGTAGAATTTTATTTTATTTTATTTACATGAACATGAGAATGAGATAACATAATAATACATATCATCTAGGATGACAACTGCAGGCTAGGTCATCAGCCTTCAAAAGTATAACTTCCCCTATTTGGGGTGAAGATAACAAATTCTACAGTACTTAATAAACTTCATCAAATTATATGGCTAACTTAGCCTTTTCAAATCAGTTTTTCATTTTGTCATGAATAAAGGGTCATATCAGGGAAGAACAAAAGAACAAACTTGCCAAAGTGTTGGATCGCCCGGATTTTGATCAGAACAATTTGGGGCCTATGACACTGACGCTGCATTGCCTATTGAAAATAAAACAAGAGTTTCATCAGGGAGAGAACAGGGCAGCTCAATCGTATCCAATATAGAAAGCCAATTAGAGCAAGCATAGCCACACAAAACACATCTTGGAAACTCAAAGAAGCTCCTATTTTCCTTGAATTAATCACGTTTTCATGTAATTATTATCTCTTTTTTGGGTCAACATCAATTAATTATTATCACACATCAGCAAACTGATCATACCTTTATTACAAGATTTCCTGAGCTGAGCAAGGGCCACAGCTATTCTTGTACCAACAAGAGCATTATTCTTCACAAGTGCCATGTCTAAGAGTTGGTTAAGAAAATTAAGTTAAAAAAAATAGGGTTAATTCAGGGTAACTGCTAGTGAAGATGGAAATGAATTGGGAAAAAGAAATTGTAATGCAAATACATTTTTACACTCATATGCTCAAGCAAAGAATTCCAGTTAACCTTTAATAAATTTAAGCATAAATTATGACTTAGAATATGAAAATGTGAAATTAATAATACAAGAAAAATTGTGCTAGAACAAAAGAAAAAGGATACTTGCAGCAAGTGAGGCTCCTCCAGTTAGTTCATTCACTTTGGAAAGCAGGAAAGGAGTTTCAGCATTTCCAGTTATGTTCTTATCCCTGAGAATCCAACTCCTACGTAAATTGGTGTTGTGTGTATATATATATATATATAGATATAAACTAGACAAGATAAAATAGCAGTGATAAGATTTGGGTTACAGGAAAAGCACATTTTACCTAGCCTCCTTAAGTGCTCTCTGTATAGCAGATTCAATTATGCTTCCAGAAGCTGAGTGTTCTTTGGGAATTGGAACTGCAAATAGAACTCCTGTATTAAGCTTCAGTTTCTTGTTTGCATCTGTGAAAAACAATAATAAAAAAATGGAAACAGAAATGATTTTAAATTTTTTAAAGGTAATTGAAGAAAGAGATAAAAAGACTGAGTTTGTCACTCGCCTATAAGCCGAGCACAGTCTTCTGGGCTATCTACACGACAAGGCACCTAGATTTTGTCACAATTGACCAAAAGAACATCAATACATAAAATTATACCTTAAAATTATCTTAGACTGATACATTTGCACAAAAGTTCTGTACAAGAAGTCTAAAATCAGCATTTTAGAGAACATCAATATAACCATTTTCTTTCTTGTAGGTGTCATATTTATCAATACATCTCTTCAATTTTCAACCACCAATAAATAATAAATAAAAGTATTTTAAACAAAAACAAAAGGAGATCTTCTGAAGTTTATGAAACATGCAACCACTTAAAGAATTGAAAGAAGCAAAAAGAGATTATACATTTTTTTTTTTTTTTTTTTTTTTTTGCTTAAGAGAATAATTATACTCGATTCACATGTGAGAAATTACCTAATTATACTTAATTTAGACCCCAAATTTTAAAATTACAGCTTAATCACTTTTAAGCTAATCTAACAATTAACACCGAATTTAAGTTATTAACCAATTACAATGTGCATGGACATCAAATTAAGCATGGATAAACATGTAAAACATAAATAATGAGCAACCCACAGAAAATTAAAGACACAATACCATAAGATAACACTGGATGTGTTATTAAAGAGGAAAATCCAAGAACTGGGCAGAAAAACCTCTCCATGGCACCACCGCCAAAACGATCCACTAGAATGAATAGTTGCAGTACATGATACACATAAAACCCTCCAAGACTAGTACTATGTATGTACTCAAGCCCTCTAAGCTGTTGCTAACAACCAACTTCACCAAGTCCTTTCTTCAATCTAGCTACTAGATTCGCAAGTTGAGCTGCCAACTGCAAGCAACCAAGTCTCCTTGGACTTATGGAATTACTCCAGGGCTCCAAACAACACATATAATACTCAGCTGAGAATAGGTGTGAAGGATTTAATCACCTCTCATAGGATTTGGCAATTTGAGAGGGAGAAGGTAGAGAGAATGAGAAGGTTTTAGCTCTAGGGATTTTGGTCTCTATAGCTCTTCAATATGGTATTCAAGCTACAAATTTTGTTGAGGTGAGGGCTATATAGATGGGCAAAGGGCTAGAACAGCAGAGAAATTTGTAACTAATTTCTCTCAGGTTCTGGCATTTTTGCTTGACACTTTGTAAAGTGTCAGACAAATTTGCTCTTCCAACAGATTTTCAAAAACTGATTTCGCCAGACAGGTTTGGCTGACCCTCCAATTTTTGTTCAACCGAAATTCTTTGGTATGCACTTTTAACTTCAGCTTGAACCCAATACAAAATACACCTCATTTCAAATATTGAAATACAAATCGATTGATAAAAAAAGTACATGGAAAATTGTCATGGAATTAGCCAATAATCTAAAGATCCTAACAACATGAAAAGGCAAGGGATGTATATAAATGTAATCCCTTTGCTACTACATATCAAAGAGGTTGAGCTGTTTATGTGCTAGAAGGCCCAGAACACAACACCACATGAATGGGTCCAATGTCAAATTCTAACGGCCATAAAGAAATTCTGGAAATTATAGTTCAGAGTTGAGACAACAATGACCTGGGCAAATTTTGTGGACTTAAAAAAGTTTTTAAATCAAAACATTTTGCTTATTGAATAAAGATCAATGTAACTCTAAGAAACATTGCACTGAAATAGAGTTCAACATCAATACCTTGCAGCCACTTGATTCCGTAAAAAATGCTGGAAACTCATTGGTTTTGTAAGCAGCAACGCAAACTCCCTGTGTTTCCTGTAAGGACAGAGATAAATGTAAGATTAATTTTATTAAAAAAAATAAAAAATAATTTATAAGTCATAATCTGAATCTCTGTTACTCATTATGCTACTGGATATAATAAATACCAAATATTCCAGGGTCCTGGGAATATCTAATATTGATTTGACACCAGCAGAGACAACTGCTACTGGGGTCCTTCCAAGCTCAGTAAGATCAGATGATATGTCCATCGCTGCAAAGGAACAATAATGAATATGCATCCCGCCATCAATATTAATTCACAGATTATTAAATTCCAATTGATCAATAAAGAACTTGAAATTTTTTTGACAACTAGCTCATTCTTGAAAATTCATTTAGCAACTTGTATAATTTGTATGTAAGTTTATTAACTTGAATAATTAATAGGTACTAGAAATATCATTACCATGACTCAGTAATGCAACGCCATCTCACAATCCATTGTTGGAGGAGACGTGGCTATTCACATCTTTCCATCATAGGTCTATTCTCTTATGTTTGTTGGGGGGAAAAGTTCATTCTCTTTTATTTTATTTTTTGCAAACACAAAATGCAAAATAAAAATGAAATCTACCTCTAGAGAATAGGTGGTAAGATAAACTGGTAACTGCATATATTTTAAATTGCAGAACAGATGATTCTGAATGAAAGATTCCAATACCATTACAAACATGCCTGTTCTTTTCCTATTCCATGCTCCAAATCAGACCATCAAATGGACATAAACTCAACAACATACAGATTAGATGACTTAGTTGTTGATTAAACAAAACCCTAAACATAAATGGGTTTGGTTCAATGAAACTTCAGGAAAAAACAAGCAAAACCATCCATAAAAGATGGCCCTGAGATTCCAAAGACCAAAACAGCATATACGGAGTCTTACACAAAGGAGGTGTCTATGCACACCACCTTATTTCTAACATCATGATATTCATAGAGGTAAACTTACTGTGCTCGCCATGTCTATGCACTCCTCCAATCCCCCCAGTGACGAATACAGGGATGCCAACCTGATGAATTGAACATTAAAATATTATCAAAACCTACATTAAGGACACCAGAGCTGTAAAGATGTCCATAGTACACCTGCATAAGCAAAACCAGAAGGCAGTGCAAAAACTAAAAATAGAGTAGTCACCATAGAAGCAAAGAACATTGAAGCAGAGACAGTAGTTGCACCATTCCCTCTGGAAGCCACCTAAAAAGAGAGCAAATAGCACGTAAAATCAGCAGAAAAAAAAAATGAAAAGACAAAAAAAGAAAAATCATAATGACAAATAAGAAATTACTTATGTCAAAGTTATACTATATTACTAATTTATACAATATAAGTAACACAAAAAATCCTTTGAAAATATTTCATTACAGAAACTTTCCCAGATGGCCTATATATCAACAAAACAGCTATTTTCTTGTCATCCTTTCAAACATCTTGCCTCTGTGTCAGACATTTATAGTCATTGTTGAAGCTTCTCACCACAAAAGCAGATACTGATACCATTTTCATCTGTTATATAGGCCAACAGGTTCCCCAAACAAAATGTCCAAACCTCATGGTTCTAACAACTAAATAAATTAACAAAGGCATGTAAGTTCCCAGCCAAGAGCTTTGTAACTCAGTGGCATAGTTTGCTCTCCTTCATTAGGAGAACCAGGGTTCAAATCCCCCTCTCCTATTCTGGTAACCATCGAAAAAACAGTGTATGTTCCCCAAAGTATTCAAATTTAATCTGAATATCTAATTGGCAGCAGTCAACATGCCCTAAAGGAGACTTGCTTATAGTAAAGGTTATCAAATTTGTCTATTTGCCTTTTGAAATTAGAATTTGCTACTCTAAAAAATGTTTTCCAACTACTTTCTTCTTTTTCCTACCTTTTCTAATTAACAGAAATAGTAGGCTAATTAATAAAGGATGGTCTCCCCTTGCCCAATTTATCCCCTCTCATGGGTTCAACCTTCAAGATGGGGGGGGAGAGATAAAGGCCGGTGCATATCTGCAACTACTAAGAGACAGAAATGATGGATTTCTTGATATGATATACCCACAATTTATGATGAAGGGTTCTGTTGATTTGATTTCAGTGAACACAGAACTTCTAGACTTGGATGGTCATCACAGAGTTTGTTTATGATTGAAGAAGTTTAGATCTACTTATAAATTATTTATTTATTTTTGGACAAATATCTACTTCTAAATTATTTTTTCTGTAACAATATAAATTTTAAATCATGGATAGTGTTACTCTAGCATCATCATTGTATAAAGGATCTCATTCTAATAGGATTCTCAGATCCTGCTTAAATTAAGATGTGAAAAGAAAAAATGGGTGGCAGACTGGCAGTGACAAACTCTGAATTTAAGTAGATCCTATATGAACTCGGTGCAAATATCAAAAGAAAGAGCTTTCTAAAGAATAACAATCACAAGCTTAAATGATCAAGAGCTACTCACAACAAGCGCAATGTCCCTCCGAGCTGTCTTCTGAACTCTTTTTCCCAAAATGGCGAGCCTCTCCAATTCTTCCATACTCAATCCTATGCAGAGATATATTTTACATTATAGAATGAAGTAAATTATAGTGTATTCTACACCCTAGACAAGATAACCAACTTTTCTATAATTGCAGGTTACAGCCAAGGTGAGGCAAGGATTATAATAACCCCCCCCCCCCCCCCCCCTAGACAAGATAACCAACTTTTTCTATAATTGCAGGTTACAGCCAAGGTGAGGCAAGGATTATAATAACCCCCCCCCCCCCACCCACCCCTCCAAAAAAATAAATAAATAAACGAATAAGTGGACACAGACACGGACACACATGTCCTTGAAAACCTCAACAAGTGTTCTACTAATATTTGGGCTAGCTCCTTCATAGCAAGGCCCAATCAATTATGGACAAGAAAGCAACAAAATTGGCCAGACCATTTTCCCACTGAGTAGATAAAGCAAAGAAAATATCATCTTTATTTCATGAACTTTAGCTATTCTATTTTACTGCTCTTTTCCCAGAACATATTGAATTTAAAGAGCTGAGCCCTTGACAAAGCTGATGTATGGAACACTAACTCTATTCCACCTATAAAACTAGATGCAGACTTCAACCATTAAACTGATACAGTGAATTTCTTCTTTGATTTAATAATGATCTGTCTTTCTTTGGTTAGCCACTATCTTTGTACATTGCAATAGGTTTCCCTGTAACAATGTTTTTACCATCTATTCTCTGTTCTATATATGTAGAACGAGTTTAAGCAAATGGCATCACAGATTCACAAAGACATGCTGTTAAGCCAAAGGTATCTGTGACAGTGACAGATCCCACTTAGAAAGTATGTCAAACTCACCATAGTCGGATAGTGGAGATCCATCTAATTTTCATAAAATATTCCAGAATTTCTCAGAACTTAGATTACTGAATAAAGAAAGCTGTTTAAATTTATGTGTTACAATAACTAGATCAAGCTATTAGTCTATTACACTTGATTTACTAGAAAGGGCCTCTTAGACAGTCAATTCTCCGAGTGCACGTATGTGCATATTTAATACAAGAACAAGTTTAATGTAAACACCTACACATGGTATGCCATCTAAAATTGCAATAGTAGCAGGAACAGCTCCGTTGGTCCTAACAATGGCCTCCACCTCCTTTGCAGTTTCCAAATTTAGAGGATATGGCATTCCTGAATATACATAAAGAATGCAAATCAGATTCCATTTTATATCTAATTATGCAGTGTGTTGTAAACACAAATGCACACAAACACATTATTTTTATTTCTAAAGAATCAAGAAAAACATTTTTTAAAATTACGTAAGTTCGGGACCAGAATCACTTGAAATGCTATGTAAAATCAAATAAGGTTCAATTTATATTATAATTCCAGCTTCATAGCATGATTTCCAATTCAAAACGATGCCAAGGGGAACTGCAAGTATCCAGTGAACTTTCTGAAACACTACACAAAGCCTTCCGAAAGAAATACTACCATCAATAAAGCAAATTGTAAGACATTATAAAAACTTCACAGGCCTCATCACAAAGTATCTAACAATATAATTAGACTCATAAAACCTATAGCCCTTACTTACCCATTACAACACACATCAAAAAAATATACAAACCAAACTTAAAATCTTAAACTTTAACAAAAAGGGGTTTAGCAGTTTCCATCAAATTTCTCAAAAAAACTAAAAATTCATAATACAAAAGCATCAAACTAGTAAAAACACATAAAATTACAAAAACTGTTATTACCATGTGAAATAATGGTGGATTCAAGAGCAACCACCGCATCCCCACGTGACAAGGCTTCAGAAACCTCTGGAGAAATCTTTATTAAGTCTCCACAAAACCCATCACTGCCACCCTATAGAAAAGTAAAAACCCCCCACACACACACAAAGTCAAAGAACTGTAAAAGAGGCTCCTTTATTAAAAACCAAAGCAACCATGAAATGAAAACCACACTAGAATCAATGGGTAACAGTTTGTATATTAGTTAAACCATTTAGAGCATTTAGATTGAAACCCAGAAGTGAAAAATTATGAAGCTTGAAAATCTGGATAAAAAAAGAAAAGACCTTGTTGTTGTTTGACTCTGTGGGATCGAAGTGTCTTTGGAGATTGGAGATTCGTGCGAGTGCAGAGGATGCCATTTCTTGACTGAACTGAACTCAGCGATGTTAAGCCCAAAGGGTCTTTGCGTTGAGGGTGTATTTAGTATTTGGCACTTCCTGTTTTTTATGTTCCGTTTGTTTTCGATCATAAAATTTTTCCGGAAAATGTTTTCTGGTGTTTGGACCGAAGACAGAAAACACAAGTGTACAGAAAACATTTTCTACTGTCAACAGAAAACAAAATGTACCAAGTAAAAAGTACAAAGCACTACAAAAATTACATACCATAAATGGTTTCTAGTTATAGTTTTCCAGATCAACACAAAAGACAAGAAAAAATCAATTTTTCTAACCACATATATATATATATATATATATATATATATATGAAAATGAGTCATTTCTTGAAAATATTTTCCTTGAAACAAAATGGAGCAAATTTGTTTCCCCCTCCCAATAAAGTATCATTTTTTTTTCCTGAACAAATGTCATTTTCATATAAACAATTAACATTTCCATATTAAAATTTTATTCATGTTTTTTTAAGCTCCATAAAATTCTTTTGTAGTTTGTTAGAAAAGAAAAAACTACAATTTTGAGCAATTAAGTTAAATTAAAATTAACAAAACTTTCTAAAAAAAAAAGTTAAATTAAAATTATACAATTTTTTTGTTCTTTTTTTAATTTATAAATTCATAACTTTTGTTTTGAGAATCTTATAAAATTCATAACTTTAGAACATATTCTTTATCGAAAGCTCAAAATATCTACTACTAACTTTATAGCTATAACTCTACTTCCTATAATTCTTAAAAACAAAAAAAAAAAAAAAAAAAAACAAAAAACAAAACAAAACGCTAACTCCTACAACAACACTAGACACTAGACTATCACTAAAATAAACTCTACTTCCTATGATTCTTCTTGAAAATAATTAGCATGGGTGGCAACCGCAAGAAATGTGCTACTCCTTTAATAAGAAATTTAAAATAAAGTTTCTATTTGAAGAAGTATGAAACTATGTACTAAAAAATACGTATCATGCAATGATAATATTATTTATATAAGATTTTTTTTTTTTTTTGAGAAACTATATAGAATTTTGATTACATACAAATTTAGTGTAACTATTTAACATATGAATATCTATTTTATAATGATAGTTTTTTAGAAACTATTTGTTCAAGGCAATAGTCACTCGCTAAAAAATTATAAGAATGATAACAAATATCATCTTGAAATAATAAGCAACTGAGTTTTGCTAATATATTTTTACAATATTTGAATTTTCGCAATTAATGATACTGTATGCAATTGAAGCTTTTCATCAAAAACTTGCAACCATCCACAACAGAGATCTTTATTCATACTTCTTTCTTTATTATCTTACATTTTATGCATCTAGCTACGGTGTTTAGCTTATTTAGTTTTTAATTAACACCCTTTTAAGTAATAAATAAATTATAAAAAACAAGATAACAAAAGGCATATGTGTCATCAAATTACATAAAATTATAATTTTAGAATAATAAAACCTACTAAATCAATGTTCTCTAGGTAACAAATAGAACTCCCTATATAGTGGGGATAGTTTAGACTACCAAGTAAAACTCAAAAAACTTGAAAGAAATTTTTGGGATATTAAAATTTAGTGGGGAATGCGAACCATGACATTCCGTTAGGGTTTAATTGAAAGAGTAACAATAGGGGGTATTCACTTGTTTCCAAATCATAAAAGGAGAAATTGCTCGGTTTTTATTTATGAGGAAAATTGTGAACTAACCCAAATATAAATGGGGAACGGTTTTTTTTTTAGTAAAACTATGTTGGTGCTTGATAAAACAAAACAAAAAGTCAATCTAAGAAAACTGTGATTGAAACATGCTCACCAAAATTGACTAAACCAAAAAAGTTTAAGAACATAACAAAATGTCACAATATTTTTACAATAACTTTAATTTTTAGTTGTAGTCAGTCTCGGCCTAATAGATTATTATTTATTTTTGACCTATAAGAAACTTACATTTCAGTAGTTGTGAAAATATGTAACAACACCAAAATATCATAACATTTTCACAGTTCATTTATTTTCAATTGTAGTGAGTCTCGGTTTAATAATTTATTGTTTATTTTACTTTGACCTGTAAAGAACTTATATCTTAGAAATTGTGAAAATATTGTGACAATAACAAAATATCATACTTTCACAATACCTTTATTTTAAATTGTGGTGAGTGGTAGTATGATATTTTATTATTTTATTTTGAGTTGTGAAAATATTATGACAACAACAAAACTGCCAGCTACTATCTTCCTTCATCATCAAAAAATGCAAAGAAATAATAAAAACTGAATGCACAACATCGGTGCTTGTGCATATTTTCACAAGAACTATAGCTAAAATGCATTTTGCACAATAAATGCATAAACTAATGAGGGTGACTTTTGGGGTTCGTTCAGCAAAATTTGGCCCTAATGCCATTTTGCATGAATTGATACAAATGCTCTAAAAAACTTACATTGCAATTTTGAAAATATTATGATATTAAAAAAATGTCACATTTTCAAAATACATTTATTTTAAATTGTGGTATGTCTTGATATGATAATTTTTTATTTTATTTTATTTTGATTTATATGCAATTGACACCTTAGCAATTGTAAAAATATTGTGACAACACCAAAATGTCATAGCATTTTTACAAGATTTTGACATTTATGGAATTGACACCTCAACAATTGTGAAAATATTATGACAATTTATTGTGTCGGTATAACAAAAACTTCTAAACCAAAACACTCTATCGCCACGAATAAATATTTTTTAAAATAAAAACGGAAATAAACTCAAAACAAACCGGTGTGAATGGTGATTTTTAGCAGTTTACATATTTGTTTTGAGAGACAACTATATGCATATTTGTTTTGGTCTCTCAGTTAAACAATTTTTGCTTTTTCGCAACAAAACCAAAAAAGAAAAGGAAAAAAAGACAAGAATTGACTAAACCAGAGCATTGTAGAAGAGCTCTTGACACTTTTAATATAGTTCGTAGAAGTATTTGAAAAGCTAAATATATATATATTTTTTTATTTCTTGTATTCTAAAAAAAAAAAAGAAAAAAAGAAAAGGTGATCAAGCATAAATGAGAAAAAAAAAATGTTAAGGACAACAAAATTTTTCACAATTTCTTATCACAACTATAACATGGCAGAGTGTGATTGATGAAGAAAAAATAGTGAGCCCATGTGTAAGTGATAGTTAACCATTCATATTCTACCATATCAGAGTTGTGGCAAAAAAATTGTAAAATAATTTGTGGCCCTAGAACTACTAAAAAAAACATTCAATTTAGATTTTCCACTATTTAAAAATTAGAATTTTTTTTTTTTTGGTAATTAACTTGTAAGATTATATAGCATTAGTAGAAAATTTTAAAAAATAAAATAATTTGTGTTTAGCAAGAAATTAACTTTGAGCAATAGCAATATAAGAGTATTTCAAGTTTTCACTCTTGTTGGTGGCTTTTGGGTTTTGCTTAGGAAAGGATCATGCGATGACTTGTTACTTATTAGCCCTCTTGAACATAACCATTAGACGCTATTTTTGTAGAAAGGAAACATATATTCATAAAGTTTAAGTGTTTGATTTTGTCAAAATTACTTCCACCTGTAAATTTTACCATAAGATTTGTATTTTTTTTCATTTGTGGCATGAATTGTATTTGACAAATAGCAATTAATTTGCCATCTCATGTCACTCCTTTAGAATCAATTGTTGTTACCAGAAGCCAATATGATTGGATGATAACTATTGCATTGCACATTTCTATTTATTATTGATTAAAAAAAATTACATCCTTTGCAATTGTTTTTATTGCACCTTTCAACCCTAGCTAAAAGTCCCTTAATCATAAGCTAACACATTTTACCCTAGTAATACCCTTCTTAAAAAACTTTTGAATCAAACCAAAACTTCTTTCTAAAATTTTTATTTTTAAAAAAAAAAAATTCTTAATTGAAAATTGCCTCATTTCTTACACCTCTATAAAAAGCCTCCCACACCTAAGCTTTCCTCCATCTCTCTCCATTTCTATCACATAGCATAGAAGCACACACCAGTACACAAAGGTAAACACCATGGCTATGAACAATGTGTTTATCTTTATGGTCGTTGCATGCCTTTTGGCAAATGCAACTGGAACAAGGGAACTTCCCATCAAGCCAGGATACAAATCTGTGTCAAGCTTCCAAGTAAGCGGAGACCAAGCCAAGTGCTTGAACCTACTGAGTGGCATGAACTCTTGTACAAGTGACATTGTTGATTTCTTCTCTGATAGGCTGACCAACTTGGCCCTGGTTGTTGTGGTTCCATTTCCACCATCACCAAAATTTGTTTGCCTAGCACACTCGCTTCATTTGGTTTCACATCAGAGCTGCACAACAAACTGCAAGAACACTGTCATGCAATGTCTAGTCTTGCTACAGCTCCTATTGCTGGCTCAGAAACTCCTATTGCTGGTTCAGAAGCTCCACTTGCCAATTATTAGACGATGATGATGATGAAGTGGAAATGGTTTAATTTCTCATGGTTGAATTCAATATTGGTCCTTTCAAATAGAGTATGCAATTGTTTGTTTGTCTTTGGACACTTTTGATTTGCATATGGGTGTCCTGATCTTCATGTTTTCTAGTCTGCTGTGTAATAGTGATCCTCATAAATAAATAAAGTTTGAAACTGATCCAGGTTTCATTGTGTCAATTGAACGATGATTGTCATGGTCATTCTAATTTTCAAGAATCCCTCCATTTATTATATATACGTTTTATTTATTAACAGTCTAGTCGATAATAGCATGGTCATGCTAGATTATTGACTTCTAAAATTTTTAAGGTTATCCCCACCGTGAAGTTTAAAAATCAAATTTTCACTCGCTCTAAAATGAGTGAATTTGATTTTATCATGGTAAATTCAAATCCATTCATTTCTCAATGTACAGATAGGATTTTAAAAACTCCATAGTAGAATCACTCTAAAAATTTTAAAAGATCTTAATCTCGCTCATGCCTTTTGAGTAATATCATGTTTAATCATAAAGGACTACTCCATTTGCTTTTAAAATGGAGAGGGCCTATTTCAAAATGAATATTTGGTATTTCAATCCATCAAATATAGAGTGATAACTAATTTAGATGATGTGACCAGGGGTAGATGAAACCTAATCCAATAGATCAATCTTGGTCCGATTTGAGCCTTTATTTTCAAATGCACTAGATAAAATATCAAATTGTACTGACTATATTGGTCTTTTTTTTTTGGACCGATATTGATGTTTCTGGTGGTAGAATATAAATAATTAAAAATATTAAAAATGCTATTTAAGTTAATAAATTAGGTTAAAGTAACCCTAAAACAATAAATTGATTGTAATTGATACCAAAATATTTCGTCTCCCTTGACCAAATCGAAACGACCTCCAATACAATAGTGACTACCTTAAGTTGAAGACCAACAACCTATCTATGATAAATTGTTGTATTGAGTGCCACTAACTTATCAAAATTGCAAGCAACTTATTGATTCTGCCTATAAAGTCGTAACTTAAAATACGCTTTCTAATGTTTTTCAGAAAGACATCTTGCGCTTAAATTCCCTAACTCCAACGATTGATGTAAATAAATGAATAAACATTTTCTCCTCTCATCGTATAAGAAGGTAAGATCCAAAGGTCCAGATTTATTTCCTATGAGTATATCACACAAATTTTTTTTACTAAACCATATAATCTAAGCAAATAAGGGGAAATATCTTGACTGATGCTTAAGAATATGCAGTAACTCAATTTACAGAACATTTCAATGCATAGCTGGTAGCCTATTTTTAGTGGAAGATTCATAATTCTTCAACATTAGTTTTCTTAAAACCAAGCTGATGAGAAGCTTTACTTAAGATATCAAGCCAGGATGAGTACTCTAGAGTCTAGACATGCTCTGATGCTCAAAATATTCTCATATATATGGCATACTCTGTTCCCATATACCCAAAGCAATTCCAAGTTTGTTTAAGAACATCAAGAAATTCAACTCGATCGACCTGAACTAGCACAAAAAGTACTGGTGCCACAAACAAATTATAATATCCTTCCATAAGACACTTGAAATTTAGTAATTAACATTAAAACTTTTACATTAAGTTGCCCGGTTCCGAGAATGATCTTACAAAATAATCAAATATCAGGAATATTAGTTCAAACCAAAAACGAACAAAAGTGTAATGCATTCAAAAAGATTCTCCAAGATGAGTCAGAGCCAGAGGTCATAATTTATGAGACCATATTCAAAATTCTACTCTAAAAGTTAGCTTGCTTAAAATTTTTGTATTTGCAGATCGTCTAAAGCTCAACATGTTGACAATGTTTGAGCAGAACTCCTTTAGAATGGAAGTGGATGCTCTCCAAGATTTTTGCATACCCATTTCTAATATTTTTGCCAATACAGATCCTCTAAAGTTGTTGTAGACAATTTTTAACCAACACTACCACAAAGGAACTGGAAGCTCTCTAAGAATTTTGCATTCTCATAAAAATACTTCTCTAAGGTTTCTTTTTCTGCCTTTAGAGTCTCCTCATCTGCACGTTCTCTGATGTTCTCAATCGTGACTGTCTTTAAGCAATGCCTCCAACATGGATTTGGAAGAACTTTGCAACAACTAGGATTCTCCTCGTCAAGAATAGGCTTTTTATAGGAGAACTGAAATCAAGCAAAGAGTTTTTAGGCTTTTTATAGGAGAATTGATATCAAATCATGACAACAATGATAATCATCTTCTACTAGGTAAATTTTCATAAATGCACTGCTATGAAACTACCACTTTGACAAATTTAAGCATCTAACTAGGAGATACCAAAGTAGTTGCAGAAAATATGATTCTATTTTTTTTTTTTTGAGTAAAAGGTTCTATCATTTAACTTAACATAATTTTTTACTAAGAATTTTAGTGTTCAAGTTAAATAATATCTATAAAAGCCAACGGGGGCTTGGCTCAGCTGGTAAGGTTCAGACGCTTCGTCTAACCCACCTAGGTTCGAGTCCCGTTGTCAGCAGGTTTCCGTTGGTGAGTAAACTTAGTGGTGAGGTGTACTCAGAGATAAGGTGACTCCCACACAGTGGTACAGTCGGGCCCCCGAGATCGG
The DNA here is from genome assembly GCA_032727855.1 of Quercus ilex subsp. ballota. Lineage (NCBI taxonomy): Eukaryota > Viridiplantae > Streptophyta > Magnoliopsida > Fagales > Fagaceae > Quercus > Quercus ilex. Next base: position 20,600,896 of record CM064908.1, on the reverse strand, counting down.
GCTACCTCGGCCGAGGCCACTGGCTCCCTGCCCGGGGGTGCAATATGACCATAAAGACCCCCATTTTTACTTTCTCAAAAAAAAAAAAAATATCTATAAAACTTCTCTCTCCACTCTACATAAGTGGGAACTTTGTGTACTGTGTACAATATTTTTTTTATTGCACATACATATTAGTAGTACATTTTATACTATAAACTTTAATTCTCAAACCTAAACTTTCCATTTTGCATTCAATCACAATTTAAAGGATTCTATTAGTAAAAAAATTCACTAGCAACACATGTACATGCACCATGAGTAATTACAATAAAAATCTTTGCCAATATATTATAAACAGCTAGACGATCCATCTCACCAAAAGTGATATAGCTTAATAACTTTTAGCAATATAAGCAGAATTTTTATTTATTTTTTAATTTTAAGTGTTTTTTTTTTTTTTGGGGGTGGGGGCGAAGTTTCTAATTTCAAAAATAATGAATTTTTCTCATACCTTGAAAGATGTGGTGTCCTCCCAGGGTTTTACATCGATCCGATTAGCTATTACTAAAACCTCTGGAAGAGGAGAAATCCAAAGCAAGTTATCCGCAAGTTTGTCGATTTCGCTTCCTGTATATGGCCGTGATAGTGATACCTTTAACTGCTTGACAAGATATGATGGGGATGGTAGAGTATCTCTCAATTCTTGCGGTATAACCACATCCTTCACAAAGAAAAAAAAAATCTGATTTCAGCTTAACAACACTGAAACAAATAATGTACAAAAATTCCTAAGATATAAAAATAGACGTAAAATGAAACGAAGCGAGAAAATCAAATAAAAGAAAGGAAAAATACCTTGGCAGACCCAAATCTTAACAAATGCAATGATTTGGAATTACTTAGCTTTGAAATCAATTCAATCTTTTGAACATCCCAATGATTAATAGGCGACAACATCTGGTAGATAACTTCTGACAAATAAGCCGAAGCATTCAATGAAAGTGATAAATTGCTCCAACCCAAATATGAGAGTTTAAGTAACGCAGGAGTGTCAAGCTCGACTTCAATCAACTCTTTGCACATATGTAAGTATAATTTCTTCAGAATATGACTTGAAATCTTAATGTTTTTCAACTTATTGCAATTAGATAGGGTCACCATCTCAATGAGTGGAAGTTGAGAGATATGGTTACGAAACCACTCGTTTGCTATGCACTGTGCTTCTAAATTTAATTCCTTCAGATTTTTACATTGGACCAGGTTGATCTCGCTTGCATAATTAGCTCTTATGCATGCATAATAAAGATTTGATGCTTCCAACTCCACCACCTTAAGTTTATTGGATTCCAACTTGATAGCCTTGAGTTTAGGTAGTGCAGAAAAGTGTATATTTTCCAACCCATAACAAAATTCAAATCTCATGTCTTCTAGCACAGGACACCCAGCAACAAGATTGTGGATAATTTGATCATTTGTTCTCACTTTAACTAAAGACAACTTTTTCAGAGATGATAAGTTTATATCACAACAGAGTGACTCTAACCTACACCCACTTAACATCAACACAGTTATTGATTTTGCAAGTAGAACAGTCTGAGGCAAAATATACCTCCTACCGCCACTCATAAAAAAATCAAGATTCAGCTCTTCTACATCACTTTTAAGAGAATAGTCAATCCAACGGTCCACACGAGACACTGTTTTTGGTGTTCTCAAGTACATAAAAAGTGTCAACTTATTTATTTTAAGCCTTTGCCTACGGCGGCTTACTAAATTTTGCTCCGCAAAATGATATAACTCCACTCTCTTTCTCTGTATTTGTCGAGTTTTCTCTCTGTCTCGACACCATAACTTTGACTCAAAATATGCTCCATCAAATTCTAAAACTGGGATTGTAAGCCACACATGTTTCCATCTCTTGGACAATAGACTGGATTGAACAACTTGTTTAATGGTAAGGAAAGAAAGAATTTGTTGTAGAAGAAAGCCTGGCAATTTAGATATCTTGTCAATCTTGTACTCGTTCTCTATAACATTAAAACCTTCCTCCATATCAACCCTGATGAGATGAGTTGCCGGCTATTAATACAAGTAGGGTGCGGCAGAATAAAATTCACAAATAATTGGTATTCAACTTCCTGCTTTTGCCTTGTACTCAATTCAAATTTTCATTCCCATTTAAACACGGAATAAAATTCCTTATCCTTGTATAATTACGTTTTAAATGTGGGTAATAGCTGAATAAGAGATTTTGGTAAAAAAAAAACTAATACTCTATCCCCCTTGAAAAACTAATACTATAATTTTTCTTTTGAGAACTGAGAAAGAAAATAAAAAAACTAATACTTATATATAATAATAATAGTTATTTTTTTTAGAACAATAATAATAGTTGTTCAAATTGACACTTTACCCTGGAATTGTATGTTGGAGATATAGTTTAGAAAATTGTTCAAATAGATTAACAAAGTTACAAAGCAATATCAATAATATATCAGTAAAACAAGATATGCTCAGATTAACTTATAAGCAAAATAACAAGTGCAAAAGCATATAAAATTAAGGACTAAGTAAAACTTATCGCTAAGGCACGGAACTAAATTCATTGTCCTTAACTAGAATGAATCCATCAGTGCAAATGGCTCAGGCAATCACTCTCCAGGATACAATGGCAACTCTGTTAATGTGCACTCACAAACAAAGTTTTGAACTCCTCACAAATGCCCAAGAGAAAATTTTCAGTAAAAGACAAAGGAGCAAAAGTATCAAAGTAATATCTGTTTTTTTTCCCCCCCAACTAATCTCATATCTGTAGAATTTGATAGTCTTAGGGCTCTTAAAAAGGAAGTAGCTAAAGATGATTAGAGTGAAAAGGGAAAGCCAAAAACAAATGAATTTTCCTTTCCCATTGATGCCGCAAGTTACTATGTATTTTCTACAAAAGAGGAGAAGGTGCGGTTGAATAGTTTTCTAAGGAAATATGAGATGATTGAGGATTTTGTTTGCTGCCAAAAAAATTCACACGCCAACCAAGGAAAATTCTAGAGCATGGGCTTGGGTTTTACAACAAAATATTATGGCTTAAGCTTTGAACATACCCAATTAGTTTTAAAACATACCTAACAAAAAACTAATACTTATATATAATAACTAGTCGCTAACTCATGCTATGCACGGGAACTTACTTATTTGTGAGGTAGACTAAAATAATTTTATAAAATCTTAAATTGATTAAGAAATTACACCATTGCATGATTTGCTCTTGTATGACGTCAATTTGTGTTACAATTTGATAAAGAAGCTATTGCTTGAATGTGCAATGACTTACAAAAATTTAGATATTAAAACTTCTAAAAGTCCAAAAAATATTAAAGAATCAGAAGATTCGCTGCTTAGAAATTATTGAAAAAAAAAATTATATATATATATATATATATATATATGACTAAACAATAGAGACATATAAGAGAAAGATTGATTACATTCAAAAGAATAATTTCAATTATTGCAAGCTTTTTTATCTCATAAAAAAAGGCTAAAGAGAGTTTGGTGGTTCATGTACGAAAATTACTTTTTATAAAATACATGAAAAAACATAAAATAATTTTTTTTAATAAAGTAGAGGAGAAGAAAATAACATAAGAAGAGCTTATACCTCTACTGGCTTTAAAAAAAAAAAATTTGGGGTTTGCATTACTTTTATAGTGTTCATAATTAACCCCGCAAATTTGGAGATAAATTATTAACGTTTTAGTTTGAGTTTAAGTTGGACTTGTTAAAGAAATAGAGTTTTACTCCTTGTTAAGTTTAGATTAAACAAAAATATTTTTGTTTAAAAAAAATGATAATGATGAGTTTGTGTTTAAGTTAGACTTGTTAGAGAAATAGAGTTTCACTTTTTGTTAAATTTAGACTAAACAAAAATAATTTTATTTAAATATTGTGTTGTTGTGGAAAATTTTGAGAGTTTCGGAGACTTCGGTTATATATATATATACTAGTATTATGTCTATGCGATGTGCACGGCCTAATCAAGAAGCATGGGTAAATTAATGGAAAAAAATTAACTAAAATTAAATAGACTATGAAAATAAAGTAATCTTTTACTCTCTTTTTTTTTATAATTAAACAAAATAACATTTTTACTTTAAGTTATATAATGAATGCATATATTGTAAGATTAAGTTTTTATATTAAAAAAAAAATCATATATTAAGTCCAAAATTAATTGAATTAATGGAATATAGTAGATAACTATGCAACTAATATAAAAAAGGAGCTGCCTAAAAAAAATAAAGGGAGTTTGCATAATTAAAGTGCATATTTAAATTAAAACCTTCAATATATTCAATAATTAAAAAAAAATTATTGAAAGCATATTTAAGTGGTAACCTCAATGTAATAGTTATGAATTATGAACAACCTAAATTGCTAAACATTAAAAAAAATAAAAGTAGATAAACTTACATAAGAATTGAATTTTTGTCTTTGAAAGTGAGGGAGGAAGCACCGAATTTCACCCTATCAAAACCAAATGTGTAAATATAAACTTCAAGAAATCTTTTTGAGAAAAACTCAATACCAAGAGTATTGTTTGATTGAGTGTTTCGAAACCTCAAGGAAACTCCCTAAAAAATCATGAATAATAAGAAAAACAAAATTGGGAATTCATTTTTTGAAGAAAAGAGGGGCTGAATTTCAGAGGAAAATAAATAAATAAATAACCCTAAAAAATGATAGATATTTGGATTCAAAATATTAATTAAAAAAAAAAAATCATGTATCTAGCCTTATTATTTATTGTCATGCCAATTGGGTCTCAGCTACATATTTTACTCATAACATTTAAATGATCAAAGAAGTAAAATTCACCAAAAAATTGAGGAAAAAAAGACATGCAATATGACTTACTCAATAAAGAAAATATAGAAACAACCTTGCATTTTATGCTCCACATGTTTGGTTACCCTTTATGAATCTGCAAAATTAAATATTTATGAAACTCAATAAATCAAATGATGAACAAATTAGTTATATATATATATATATATAAAGCTTGGAAATAATAGCAGAGACGAGAAAGTTTTAGAGCAAATCTAAGATTTGAAGCTTTTGGTGTATGTATGTGTGTGTGTTTATATATATATATATATATATATATATATATATATAAAATGAAACTTTTGGTTTTAGTTAGAATTTTAGTTGAAATAGAATTTTATATCTTTTAAAGCTAAGCGGAGTTTATTTTCAAGAAAATTATATATATATATTTTTAAATCTGAGGTTTATCCCCCCCCCCAAAAAAAAAAAAAAAAAAGAGTTCTCTGGGGTTTATCCAAAAAATCTCCTGGTCGTGTGAATATATCTTTTGCCATTAAAAAAAAAATTCTAATTAAACTCTTTGTCTTAAACGCAAATTCTTAAAAATTAAACCTCCCACCATGTCGAAGTAAAAGAAATGTTGATATCAACATTAAGCTTTTGTGTCTATCCAAAAATAAATAGAGGAAAAGTTGAGGAGAAAAATTAAATTTTTGTATCTATCCAAAGATTGATAGATGAAAAGTTGATAAGAATAATATATTTATAATCAAATTAAAATTTTTATTAACTTAAAAATTATAAGAGAAGAAGATAAACACAAAAAAATTATATCTATTTAAAAAAAAAATTTAAAAATTTCTTCAATTCGATGTAGCCACTTAGTGCAACCACGACTTCTAAGCTCAACTTTTATTATATAGTATATGATATATAGATAATAGTTATCAAATTGACACTTTACCCTGGAATTGTATTCATATATCTATTCTATTATCTTATACTTAAAGTTTAATCATTAATCACCACGTCGTTAATGTATGAGATTGAGATCCCCAGTGGCGACGCCACGTTATGCTCAGGGTGTTCCCAGGAACACCCTGAGTTGAATTTTTTTTTTATATATAATAATTAAAAAAATTTATTTGTTTACCCTTAAAAAAAAATAGGAACACCCTCCATCAAAATTAGGAACACCCTTAAATTAAAAAAAAAAAAAAATTTATTTGTTCTACTTTCAAGAGAAAAAAAAAAAAAAAAAAAAAAAACCCAAAAAATAACTTCAACTAAAATCTAAAAAAAAACGGCAAGCCCAACATCAAGCCCAACAAATTACAGAGGAAGAAACCCACGGTTTCTCCAAAAAAAAAAAAAAAAAACAAAAAAACAAACCCCAATACAGAGCAAATCAGTAAATCAGAAATCTCAAATCAGTACATCATAAATCACTAAAGCTAAAGCAAACCTAAAAACAGAGCAACGCCTCCCTTTAGAAGTTAGATCCGTCCAGTCACAATCTAGACTTCAGAGCACATCGTCGCCCGACGCCCTTCATGGTAGATCGGTCCAGTCGCAGTCCAGATCACATCGTCGCTCATCAGAGATCGCTCGTCGAAGATCGCTCGCACATCGCGTCGTACATCGTCGCACATTGTTCGTAGATCGCTCGACGGTCACTACCTCAGCCTCAACCTTCACTCTTCAGGCTTGCCTGCTCAGCTGCTCCGATGCTCACTCTCTCTCTCTTTTTCTATTTGACTCTCTCAGTCTCTCTCTATCTGAAATCTGAAATGAAATAAATGGGTCTTTGTCTCTGACTTTCTCTCTTTATTCTTTAACACTATGTTTGGTTGGAAGGATTATAAGGAGGATGGAAAACAATGGGTGGAAAATGGTGTGGAAAACAGTGTTTTCCACTATTTGGGAAGCAAAGGAAAACAAAGAGGATGGAAAACCCGGGAGAAAATTTTCCTCCCAGGCCCACCAATTTTTTTCCTCCCAAATCGGGAGGAAAACTGTGGAGAGAAAAGTGCTCTCCCAGCACTTTTACAAAAATGCCCTCAAACACAACGGCTACAAACACAAACACAATGGCTAAAACCACAACAATCTTTTTCTCAAACATCTCTAAATTCAAGCATAATCAGATTATCACAATACAAACTCAAAAACACAATTTTAAAATTAATCAAATCATTACAATAAAAGAAAAAAGAAAAAAAAAAAAGACAAGAGAGAAAACAGAAGCCATCTGGACTGCGTTGGGGACGAAGATGAGCGATGGCTCCAGCTGGGCAACTACTTTGGGACGAAAATGACCCATTTGGACTGCGTTGGGGATGACTGTTGTGGAATCAAGTAAAAAAAAAAACCAGAGAGAGAAATGATGTGCTGTTCTTGAGACTTGAATGAGGGAGAAGAAGAAAAAGAAGGGGGGGTGGGGATAGAGATAGGACGTGTGTGGAGGAGATAGCGTAGGAAAAAAAAAAAACACACACACACACAGAGCGAGCTGGAGAAAAAGAGCGAGAGAGAGGATGTGCTGAGACTTGAATGAGGGAGAAGAAGAAAAAGAAGGGGGTAGGGATAGAGATAGGACATGTGTGGAGGAGATAGCATAGAAAAAAAGAAAAAGAAAAAAATGAATGGATGAAATGAAAAGGGGGAAAGGAGAAATAATATAAAAAATAAAAGATCTGTTAGGTTCTAAAGGCTTAGGAATTTATGTATTTAGAACTCCAATTTGTATTGTTGGTAAACCATGATCAAAATAGGTTTATTTGGTCTTGTTTAGGCTTGCTCAAAGTTGTGCGTTTATGTAAAGTTGGAATCGAGTGGCTGCAGAAAGTATTAGTGACTTTCGGCCTGGCTCGATCGATCGAAGCTTAGGCTCGATCGATCGAATATCGGGTAAAATGTTTTTTTCTGCAGATTTCCAACTCAACCCTAGCCTATTTAAAAAGTTTAGGGTTTTATGTTTTGCCTAGATATATAAGGCAAACCCTAACCACGTTTTAGAGGTTGCTCATGTTGCTCATATTGCTATTTTGTGTAAATCTCTTGTGAGATCTAGAGGAGCTTTTCTTTACACAAAACTTAGGGTTTTCAAGGAGGAGATGTTATCTACACCTTGATGATCAACTCAGTTGCTGCCATTGAAGCCTAAAGAAAAACAAGCGTGCTTGTATCTGGTGGTGAATCCAAGAAAGAAGGACTCCGTGGTCTCGAAACTTGCACGTGGTTGTGTCAGTAAGTTCTACTGGTGGGTAGCAATAAGAAGTCAAGCGTGGGGGATGTAAGTCTTATTGTATGAACTTCGATTCTTTCAAGATAGTGGATTCTAGTTTACCTTGAGGATAGCTAGGTTAAATCCTCCCCAGGTTTTTACCGTGTGGTTTCCTAGGTCATTATATTAGTGTGTTATTTATTTTTCCGCTGCTACATATACTTGATATGATTGTGTGATTGTGATAACCTAGATTTGCATAATTTGACTAAGTTAATCACTTGGCTAATTAACTAGGTTAATCTGGTTGTGTTAAGGGGTCTAAAAACCGTTCAAGTGGTATCAGAGCGGGTAACTCTCTGTTTGTTGATCTTTTGATATTTGAGCTGATCCTTGACCCCTATTGTCATGGAATACGGACACTCTCTGGTTATTCCTCATCACTTCGATGAGAATAATTATGCTTATTGGAAAGTAAGGATGAAAGCATTCTTGAAATCTATTGATGAGAGAGTCTGGAATTCCGTTGAATACGGATGGGAGAAGCCCACTACTCTTGTGAATGAGTGGCAAACTTGTCAAAAAGAAGCAGCTGGGTTCAATAGCAAAGCTATGAATGCCATCTTTAACGCTGTTTCTATGGAGGAATTTAAGAGAATCTCTAATGTTGAGGTTGCTCATACTGCTTGGAAAATCCTCCAGACTGTGCATGAAGGTACAAAGACAATTAAAATTAATAAGTTGCAGCAGTTAACATCTAAATTTGAAAGCATTAGGATGTCTGATGATGAATCTTTTGATGAATTCTATGCTAAACTGAATGATATTGTTAATTCTGCTTTTAATCTAGGTGAAATCTATGATCAACCTAAAATTGTTAGGAAGATTCTTAGATCCTTGACTAAGGACTTTAGACCCAAAGTGATTGCCATCACTGAGAGCAAGGATGTGGAATCCATCACTGTTGATGAACTTGTAGGAACTCTTCAGTCCTATGAGTTAGACCTACCCAAAGCTAACAAATCCAAATCAATGGCTCTTAAGTTAGTTGTTGATGTTGATGTTGGTGGATTTGATGATGAGCTCTCTGCTACAAAGATTGCATACCTTGCCAAGAACTTTAAAAACTTTCTTAGGAACAATAACAGAAAGGCAAGAGGTACAAACACTGCTAAACCTAGAAACTTTAGGAAGAATAATCCTACTAAGGTTAATAACAATGAAAAACCTAGAGAAAAAGTTGGTCAATCTTCAAACAATTCTATGGGTCCTCAGTGTTTTGGATGTCAATGGTATGGTCACATGAAATCTGAATGTCCCACATACTTGAGGTCTAAGGGGACAGCTATGGCTGTAACCCTTAGTGATAATGAAGTTTCTGATGATGAGTCTGGATGTGACGAGGATGGAAACTTCATTACTTTCATGGCTACTATTGTAGTCAATGAAAGTGTATCTGTTGAAGAGAACTCTTCTGATGGGGAACTCTCTGAGGATGCAGATCTTCAAGAAGCCTGCAATAAACTTTGCAAAGTTGTTGCAAAGGATGTCATGAATGTTGAATTAGGCTTAAAGAAAATTGCATCTCTTGAGCTTGAAAAGAAAAATCTGCTTGTTAACTTGTTTGATGCTAATGAACTTTTGAACAATGTGAAAACTGAGAATATGCTCTTACTTGACAAAGTTAAATCTTTGCAACATGACTTATCTATTGCTAGATCTGCTAGTTCTAAACTTGATCAAATACTGAGTGTTCAAAAGTCTCCTACTGACAAATCTAGATTAGGTTTTGTTGAGAGCATCTCTGTGTCTGCACCCCATTCCACAAACTTTGTTCCTTATTCTTCCTCTAAACCCCCTGTGAGTGAGGTTGTGAGTGAGACTGCTAAACCTGTAGAGGTCACACCTCCTAGGAAGATTAAGGTTGATCTGAAAGAGTCTAAACCTAAAGAGTTTACCCTTTCTAAGGACAAGATGCATGGTAAACCTGTTTGGGTTTGTCACTTTTGTAGAAAATCAGTATACATTCATCCAAATTGTTATAAACTGCAAGCAACTAAGCGAGCAAATAAGCCTAAAGTGTCTGTGCCTCAAGCACAAGATCTTATGGCTCTTATTGGTGAATTGGTAAAGGCTCTAAACCTTAATTCCAATCCTAGAGTTGGAAATCACTCTAATGTGAATATGAACTCCAATGCTCGTAATGCATCTAAAAGGTTTTGGATGCAAAAGGCTCGATCTAATTGAGTCTTTCTGACATGGTCCTTATGCTTCATTGCTGTATCTTTTGTGACCTTTGTTCTTTGGTTTCTTTTACTTTTTTTGTTTCTAGGTTTGCTTTTGTTTCTTCTTTTAAAAAAAAAATTTTTAAAAAGGGAGAAAAAGGAAAGCAAATTGTGTTTTGTATTCTTTCTCTTGGTTTTTGAAAACAAGGTTAGTCAATTTATTTTCACATAACATGTTTATGTACTTTGTTTAGCTTGGATGAGCTTATTTATTACACTTTACTAGTTGAAACTTTGTAGTGCATGTTATGTGGGAAAGATGTTTACAGTTTTTGATCACTTTGTCTTGATCTTGAAGTTACATGTCTTTGACTGTCGGACTTGAACCTTTTGAGAAATGCATAAATAACCATCTCACCACTGTTCACTAGCCAATCATGAACACCTTAGTGCATATCTTAAGATTCTGTGCTTGAGAAAGTGTAGCACATGCACAAAAAGAACATAAGGCATAGCCTCGGTTTAATTGCTTAATGCTTAAAATTAGTGTGTACTATTAGGCTTAATGCCAAATCACATAAATTAAAATTGGTATGTATATTATGAGGCAAAAATCAAGAAACTTACATGATTGCAAACTTATGTTCTAGGAGATGTGGGAGTTATATGATGTAACTCTTTAGGAGATAGTCTCTTTTGAATTCCATGTGATGAATTTTGTAGACTTTATGGTTGATTTCTGTTCACATATCACCTCACATGTATCTCAAGTTTTTGTTAGTAGCACTACATAAGTTACTCTTTGCTAAACATTGTACATGTTATTGTGTGTGTTTTTGGTCTGACCAATCAAGTCTGAAAAATACCTTGAGTTTTATGCAAAACTGATTTGTTGTTTGAGAATTAAAAGGGGAGATTGGTTGAAATCTAATTTTTTTTAGGACGAATTGGGTTTAAAATCTTGGGTTTGTGAAAATCTTTTCATCTCATACTTATGCATTTATTTCATATTTTTCAATGCTTTGAGGAGTGAATCCACAAAAATTGCTAAGTTTTTCAAAAAAGTGTTTTTTTTCTAAAAATTCGATTGATCCAGTCTGTTTTTCAATCAATCGAAATTGTACTTAAAATTTTGGGTGAGCCACTGTCCTATTCGATCGATCGAAACTGTTTTTCGATCAATCGAATATCGTGATTCAGGTTTTTTAAAAATCTGGGTTTGACTTGTTCAACCATTCTTTTTCAAAAGTTTTTCTACTTTTCTCTCTCTCTCCAACTTGGCAAAGCACAATCATCCATTTTTTTGTCGTTTTCCTCCCAAATTTTTGCAAAGTTTTTCTCTCCCATCATCAGTAAGACCTTTGTACTCTTTCTTTTGCATTGTTTTTCATGTTTTCATGCATTTTTTTAATGGTATTTGGGTAATTTTTCGGACTATGCATAAATTGGGATTTTTGTTTAATCACGCCTTATTTTGTGAAATTGATCAATGAGTTTTGTTGATATATTGATATATTCATGATCTATGATGGTTAATTTGATCAATTTGGGGTTTTGTGAAAAATTAAAAATTCTAGGGTTTGTTATGAATCCGATTTGGGGATTTGTTCAATTGGATTAAAATTGATGAAATTGGCTTGTTGTTTTGATGTAATTGATCATTATTATCTGTTTTCTATCATGTGTGTTGATCAATTTGTCAAATTTCTTTAAAAATTTTCAAGTGGTTTTCAAATTTTTTGGGGTTTTGGTTAGAAACTCTATGCTCAAGCCAATTTTGTGAATTTGAACTTAAATTGAACCTAGTTTCACTGCATTAAAGCATGCATCATGCCATTTTATTGTTCATGCATCATATAGATTTTTGTTCTATATCTGTTTCTGTGCTAACTTGCAGTCTGCCCTTAGTTTTTCCATTTTCTGTTTTTTTTTTTTTTGGTTCTGCAGTGTGTCCCTATCCTTTCCTTAGCAACATGCCTAGGAAAACTAGAGCCCATAGGACTCCCTCCACTTCGTCTGTGTCACCCTCTAGGAGTGAGTTGTTTAAGGATGCCAAGAGCAGAGAGGCCTTTGATATGCTGAACAGTAAGAGGAAGATTTGGGCTGAGCGTTCTGTAGTTTTAGATGAGGTTGATCCTGCCATTAGGGCAAATTTTAAGAGTAGAGGCTGGCTATCTTTGTTGGAGATAGATCATCCACCTCTGACTGCCCTTATTAGAGAGTTCTACTCGAATCTCTCTTGTCACATCTATGATTCCAACACCCTTGTTAGGAGTTGGATACGAGGTGTAGAGTTCACCATTACTCCTGATGTAGTGGCTGAGGCTCTTGAGGTCCTAGTTGTGAGGCAGCCTGACTATCCTTATGAGGAGTCTCCACCCCTAGATGACGTTATGTCATACATCACTGGGTTTTCTATCCAGTGGGGTTCTGATCCTCAGATCACGTCTTCTGAGCTTCCTGTGACTACCTACCTTTTTCTTAAGATAGTGTGTCATTCTTTGTGGCCTATCTCTCATCTCCACACCATCCCCATTGAGAGATATGTGTTTTTGTATGCACTTGTGTCTGGTGCTTCTATTTCTTTTCCTCATCTGTTTCTTCGTTCTTTGAGCGAGATTCATAGGAGTAGCGCGGTTGGTCACGCCCTTGTTTATCCTATCTTCATTCATAGGATTTTATTGTTTTTAGGTCTAGATGGTTTCCCCACTTCTAAGCCCATCCATATTACTGGTCTCATAGGTGCCTCTTTTCTTCGTCTGAGGGCTACACTTTGAGGCCTCCTCGTGTTCGGTCTTCTAGTGTTGCACCCCCTCCTCCCTCTTCTACAAATGATGCACATGCTGAAGCGTCTGGTGCTGCTGTTGCTGTTGATGTTCCTCCACCGATTACTTCGGATGATTCAGACATTCGACGTACGTTGGATCATGTCTTGACCGTTCAGGCGGCTCATGGGCAGATTTTGGTGGACTTGCTCGACGAGGTTCGTGCTTTGCATGCAGAGTTGGCGCATTTTCGACGTTCTCCTTCGCCACCTCCTTTTGATGATGGGTTATGATTGCCCTTTGGCATTCCGTCACAAAAAAGGGGAGTAGATTTTGATTAGCCTGTAGAGTTTTTTGTTGTTAGGGGGAGTTTTGTGTTCTTTAGAGCCTATGGTGATTCAATTGTATCTAGAAGCTGTATCTTGTATTTACATTCTTTTGGCTCTAGATGTATTGTTGTTGGGTTTTTCATGTTACTTCTAGTTACTTGTATTGTTTTATATGATTCTTGTGTTCACTGCTTATTGATTTATATTTATGAGCTATTCATTGATATATCTTTATTTTGTGTTGTGTGGAAAATACAAGAATGCTTTATTTAAAAGGGAGTTAACATTGTTTTTGATGTATCTAACTTAGGGGGAGAGTTAGTTTACATATTTGTTGTTTTACTATTTTTCTGTCACACATGCGTTTATGCGTTTGTTGAGTATTTCAGGAAATACAGGTTGATTCAATTGAGCTGCTGTCTACACTTGCAACTGATGGATAGTAGTTAGGATTGAATTTGTTGTTATGAGCATTTTTTTTGTAAAGGGCTTTATTTTGTAAACTTTGAGCTTTTAGTTGTGTTTTGTCACGGATTGCCAAAGGGGGAGTTTGTTAGGTTCTAAAGGCTTAGGAATTTATGTATTTAGAACTCTAATTTGTATTGTTGGCAAACCATGATCAAAACAGGTTTATTTAGTCTTGTTTAGGCTTGCTCAAAGTTGTGCATTTATGTAAAGTTGGAATCGAGTGGCTGCAAAAAGTATTAGTGACTTTCGGTCTGGCTCGATCGATCGAAGCTTAGGCTCGATCGATCTAATATTGGGCAGAATGTTTTTTTCTGCAGATTTCCAACTCAACCCTAGCCTATTTAAAAAGTTTAGGGTTTTATGTTTTGCCTAGATATATAAGGCAAACCCTAGCCACGTTTTAGAGGTTGCTCATGTTGCTCATATTGTTGTTTTGTGTAAATCTCTTGTGCGATCTAGAGGAGCTTTCCTTTACACAAAGTTTAGGGTTTTCAAGGAGGAGATGTTATCTACACCTTGATGATCAACTCAGTTGCTGCCATTGAAGCCTAAAGAAAAACAAGCGTGCGTGCTTGTATCTGGTGGTAAATCCAAGAAAGAAGGAGCCCGTGGTCCCGGAGCTTGCAGGTGGTCGTGTCAGTAAGTTCTACTAGTGGGTAGCAATAAGAAGTCGAGCGTGCGGGCTTGTAAGTCTTATTGTATGAACTTCGATTCTTTCAAGATAGTGGATTCTAGTTTACCTTGAGGATAGCTAGGTTAAATCCTCCGCAAGTTTTTATCGTGTGGTTTCCTGGGTCATCATATCATTGTATTATTTATTTTTTCGCTGCTATATATACTTGATATGATTGTGTGATTGTGATAACCTAGATTTGCATAATTTGACTAAGTTAATCACTTGGCTAATTAACTAGGTTAATCTGGTTGTGTTAAGGGGTCTAAAAACCGTTCAAGATCTTATTTGAGAAATGTTACTACAATATTTTCACAACAAATTTTACATAATAGATTGTTATTAGTTAATATTGGTGAGTAAAAAAATAATTTCAGTAGTGGGTTCAAATTAGAACTAGTAACAACTTTCCACATAAATTTTGTTGTGAAATTATTGCGAAAAATGTTGTGGACGTAACACTTCTTATTGAAAAATATAATTGTTGGTCAATTTTATATTATTTAATGAGTACAAATAAATTTATTTTTTACCAATTATGTAACAATGGTATAATAGTCAATTTATATAAACTACATTTTCTATCCTTCCATTTTTCTCTCTAACCAAACAAAAGAGTTTTCCACTCTCCCACTTTTCCACCCCTCCAACCAAACACACATGAAGGAAAACCAAATCTTTTCTATCCTCCCACTTTTCCATCCTCTAACTAATTTTTCATCCTCCCACTTTTCCACTCCCCCATCCAAACGAACCCTAAGAGTAATTTTATCTGAACTGTGAAGAGTAAATTATCTGAACTGTGATTAGCTAAAGCAGCTGAAGCTTTTAACTTTATTAATATTTTGCTTATATTTTTGACTTTTTGAATTTGGCTTTATCTTGTAATTCTTATCCGTTAGTTGGTGTGTGTTGGTGTTGGTGTTGGTTAGTTGGTGAGATATTGTCTTTTAGTGTAATGTTATTGTGATTTGTGATTGTGAAATTTTCTAATTGGCTACTGATCCTAACAATTAATAATTTAATTAATCAATACATTATAAAAGACAACTAAATTAAATTATGTTAGGCTAAATAATAATTTTATAATTAATGAAATAACAATATAACAAATTATAGTTTATAAAAGACAAACAAATTAATAAAACAACTAAACAACAATAATTAATAATTTTATTAATATTTCAAATGAACTTATAGTTTATTATACAGGTACCCTTGTTAATTTCTTTTCTTTTCATTTTTTTTTTTCTTTTGAGGTTTTTCGGTATACAGTATTCAAATTTATTTTGGTTTTAAGAACATTTAAAAAAAAAAACTTTCAAGCATAAACTTCATACCAGCCAAATCTTGAATTTTGGCCAGTATTTACCGAAACATCCCGAAACACCCGAAATAGACTAAAATGACCCGAAATTTTTTCAAAGTGAAATAGGAACACCCTAGACAAAATTCCTGGAGTTGCCACTGGAGATCCCCGTGCAAGAGTAATAAATTAGTACCACAACTCACCAACCCCCAAACAGAATTTCCTAGCTATATCCCTGGACATAATTGTTCCGAACAGGGATTAAAGTGAAGGGGACTAGTGAGGGATTGTGCTTTATTCCTAACAAGGATTAAGGATCATACTCAAGAAAATATTTCTAAGTGTACCTAAGCTTTGATACCAATAAAAAAAAATAAAAATAAAAACTCTATATAATTAAGACCCCCAAAGTTCTAAGCAGCGAATTTATTAACTATGACTAAATTTTTTTATTACATTCGAAGTTAACAATTAAAGAAGCACATATCAACCATATCAACAAATCTTATCGCAGTGGCCCAAAAAACTCTAAAATTCCTTTATGAACCCCTCAATGAACAAAGTCATCTGCAATAGTGAACTCACTATTAAAAAACAAACTTATGATTTCAAGAAAAATCAATTTAGGCTCAAGATTGAAAAAGCATAATTTCATTTTCCATTTAGGCTCAATGAACAAAGGCTCTCTTGGAACTCATTGATGCTCTAAATTTGGCAGCAACCTTTCCCGTGAAAATGATGCATCAAAAGGGTTTAAATAGAAAGGTTAAAACTCGGCATCAATGAGTATTTGAATGAAATTAGGAATCATGGGTCGTGATCTTACTTGAACAAGGGTCAAGCAAGTGTTGCCAACTTTCTGTCTGACTTTAATTATTGCTCAAGTTTATCCTAATTTCGCTCAATTGATTTAAAAGCAATTCTTTGATTTATTTTTTACCTTGAGAGCTCAATAGTCTAAAATTAGTAAAGCCCGTTTAGACTCCCAATTTTAAAATATGGCTTAATTGCTTTGAATCTACTCAACTAAGTGCGGAATAAGAAAAATCAAAGTGCAATTAACCGGGACTACAACCTAGTTCATGGGCATATATAATTAACAATTAATTATAAAGCACAAGGAGTAAGGGAAGAGAGATGCAAATGCAAGATAACACCGCGATGTGTTATCGAAGAACAAAACCAAAGTGCTCAGCATAAAAACCTCTTTGCAGTCCTTCAAGCCGAAATGATCCACTAGTGAATAAAGTTGGAGTACAAGGATATCAAAAAGACCTTCAAAGCCTAATCTACCCAAAGTACTCGAACCCTCCAAGTTCTAGCTCCCAATGGACTTCATCAAGTCATGTATTCCCTAGTTATTTGGATCCCGCAATTAGCTCCAATTGCATCCACCAAAAAATGGCTTCATCCAATACTTCCAATAGGCACCAAAACAACTTACAACATTCAGATTTTGTGTGATATATGTTTGGGCTAAGAACCTCTCAAATGGTATGGAATTAGAGCGGTAAAAGTAGACGAAAGCTAAGAGAAATGTGCAGAGGATTGTGGGTGTGCAATCTCTAACTCTCAAATGAATTTATAGGGTTTTCTCTCTAAAATTCTCCTTACAATTTCATGGGTAATGTAGGCTTTTATAGTGTAGGTAAAGAAATGAGGAAAGCACAAAAAACAAGTTGGCAGTGCATCTCACGAGTCATCTTGTGGGTTGGCCAAGTCACGAAATGCATGTGGACTTTCACAGGTTGTCCACTCGCGAGCCAGTCGCGAGCAAGTCGCAAGTTGCTCTATGCTTCTATAAAATTCTAGAACACTTTCTCTCTAATTTAGAACTCAGACTATATTGATTGAAAGAGAATTACAAGCAACTGAGTTTAATACATATCACTACACCTATATATACAAGCTAAAAGAAACAAAAACAAAACAACAAACTTCCTTGATTTGGAGGGAGTTTTGGAGGGAAAAACAGTTATAACCAACTTCTATGTACACGTATTGCTTGGAGAGCCTAATCACTTAACTAACTACTTAAGCCATCTGATATCATCATCAGGATGTATGAACTGTTTATGAAATGGCATAGCTTCAATCAAGTCTATTAGCTCTTTGCTAGCCCAAGCTGCCTGTGAGGCTTCAATTGTGCATCCACTCTCTACCTCAAGTTCGGGTCTGCTTCGCTGTGCAAGTGTTTCAACTTGAAGCACAGCTTGAAGCTTGCTCTGATGTGCAAGACCTCCTTCATTATTCTCAACAGCTTCACAGTTCTTCACCAGTTTCACACACTAACCCCTTACATTGAATTCCACAAACATATAGGGAAATGATTGACAAAATATAATCAAATTTGACATGAAATTAAAACCAAAAATCACAACTTTACATACCTAAACTTATAACAAAAAATACACTTCAAAATATCCTCTTTGCTCAATAAATTAATATAGCTTATATATCCCATTCCTCAGCATGGAAGGCCCTATAAGAATCATTCATTTGGAGGCCTCCTCCAAACAAGTTGGCTTAAATGATATAATTTTGACCAGTTATAAGGGATAATGATTTCATCTATTTGGTGATAGTTTATACTTATAGGGGATTCTCTCCGCACAAATATTTATGTGATGATATGAATGGATCTCTAAGTGGAAAAAAACAAAATCCAATTTGCTTGCACTCTCTAAAGCCACCAAGAAATTATATTCCCTTTTGAGATATGGATTTGGATGATAGGTATCCCATTCACTGAAAATTTTACACTTTTCATGCCATCGGTTCAATGAATCAATATAAATATCATCAAGAAAAAACTATGCACTAATATTTAACAGCTCAATTAACAATCAATACAAGTTATAACACGCCCATGATTTCAAGAAAATCGAAAAAAGACATATATCATCTTGCCAATAATATTTTTATATCATTATTTGCTATATAATAGACATATATGATATATCAATATATCTTTTATTTTATAATTATAAGCTAATACTATATATCAGGGGCAGTCATCGGCAGCTCTAGAAATTGTTTTTAAAGTGGTCATTAAAAAACCTAAATTATACAAATTTAATATACAGATAACTTGAATATATCTATGTCACAAAAAATACATGAAAATACATAAAGTATTATAATTTTTTCTACTAGCAAAGAGAGAAGAAAAAAATGGAGTGATAAAAC
Organism: Quercus ilex subsp. ballota; assembly: GCA_032727855.1. Lineage (NCBI taxonomy): Eukaryota > Viridiplantae > Streptophyta > Magnoliopsida > Fagales > Fagaceae > Quercus > Quercus ilex. The sequence goes on along the minus strand of CM064908.1, from coordinate 20,581,906 downwards.
ATAAATTGGGAATTGAGAATGCTGAGGTGAAATTAATAAAGTAAGAAATGATAATAGAGAAAGAAAAATGGATGATATTTGCTACAACTACGAGCTGAGTTGCTAAGGATAACAAAATTATTATGATTGCAAAGCCAAAAAGAGCATTACTGCCAGCACTGCCAAGGAGAACCCATGATTACAATATTTTTCTTGAGTACTTTTTTCAAGGGAGAATTAAATTATAGATTGTTTTTAGGTAATGAAATGAAAGAGTCACAAATTTGAAAGATTACTCTTTCATCCTATTACATAAAAATAATATATAATTTCATTCTTCCTTAAAAAATGACTCAAGAAAAATATTGTAGTCATGAGTTCTCATTGGCAGTGTCAGCAGTAATGGCTTTGCAGTAGTAATAATTTTGCTATTCTTAGCGACTCAGCTTGTAACTGTAGCAAATATCATCCATTTTTCTTTCTCTATTATCATTTCTTCCTTTATTAATCTCATCTCAGCATTCTCAATTCTCACTTTATCTCTTTTCACTTCATTTCTTTCTCTTTCTCTTTGTTAGTAGGAAAAAAAAATTTAATACTTTATGTATTTTCGTGTTTTTTTTTTTTTTTTTGTGACATTGATATATTCAAGTTATCTGTATATTAAATTTGTATAATTTATGTTTTTTAATGACCATCCTAAAAAATATTTTTGGAGTTGCCACTGCTATATATTGTACACATATATCTTTTATTACATCATTTTCTATGTAAAACTATTCCTTAACTATGTCAAATATAGCTTCCGTTTTTTCTTAACATGTCAAAGATAGCTTCTATTCCATCAACAAGTGCTGCCTTTCCATTTATGCTTCGTGAATAAGAACCTCCAGTTAAATTAAATGGCACGAGAGCACAACACCATCTTTTGACTGCATAAAAAAATACCAAAATTTTCAACAAAAATTATTTAGTATTATCAACTAAAAGAAGGAAAATTTGATTATCATACCGTTTCGGCAATCCAACCATTCCCAATTCAAAATCAAATGGTTCGAATGCCAAGCAATGGAAGCGCATCAACGTTGCAAATCTTTTCGCATCAAAGTCTTCTTTAGTGTAGGGCCTGCCATGCCCTTCTACCCATTTGGACACTCAGGATTCCTTCACTGCATGTATAAAATGAATTTTAAATGTATGTTGCAAATACTAAATAACAAATCGTATTTGAACTACATATAAAAAGTAATACTAAAATAGATTTGAACTCATACTAAACAATGAGGATTTACCTACAAAATTAAATTTTCTATTTTTTACCTTGCATATCCTTTTATTCCCTTGATTAATAGTAAAAATTTCTTCATTGATCTGTTGGTAATAAGTGCACCGAATCTAAACGAAAAAGTAAAAAATTTTATAAAAATCATCTAAATAAAGCAAAATATAATACACACGTTGAAAATACCTTGAAACTATAAATATAGCTTTTGTTGTCCACGTTTATCTTAGTAGCCTCGTTCAGCAACTCTGCTCTAGTCTTTAGATCGTAAAGTCATGACAGTAAGTATTCCGTAATTTCCATTATATTCAAGATCTTGAATGATTACTCTTTCATCCTATTATATAAAAATAATCTATAATTTCATTCTTCCTTAAAAAAATGATTCAAGAAAAATTTTGTAGTCATGAGTTCTCCTTGACAGTGCTGGCAGTAATGCTCTTTTTGGCTTTGCGACTTTTTGTCATACTTACCATCACAACTTTACGGAAATGGAAATGGAAGCTGTTCAAGATTTTGAGCAAAACTCCTCCAAAATGGAAATGGAAGCTCTCCAAGATTTTTGCATACCCATCTCTAATATTTTTGTCAATACAAATCCTCTGTAGTTGTTGTTGTTGACAAGTTTTAACCAACACCACCACAAAGGAACTGGAAGCTCTCTAAGAATTTTGCATTCTCATAAAAATATTTCTACATTTAGAGTCTTTTCATCCGCACATACTCTGATGTTCTCTACCGTGACAGTCTTTAAGCAATGCCTCCAACATAAAACTGGAAGCAATTTGCAACTTGGATTCTCCTCATTAAGAATAGGCTTTTTATAGGAGAACTGAAATCAAGCAAAGAGTTTTTAGGCTTATTATAGGAGAACCGATATCAAATTATGACAAAAGTGACAATCATCTTCTATCAGGTACATTTTCATACATAAATGCATTGCTATGGAACTACCACTTTGAAAACTTTTAGCATCTAACTGGGAAATACCAAAGTATTGCAGAAGATAGGGTTCTATCAATTTTTTTATTTTTTAGTATAAGGGTTCTATCATTTAACTTAAGATAAATTTATATTAAGAATTTTAGTGTTAAGTAAAATAATATCTGTGAAATTTTTTCTCTCCACCCCATATAAGTGACATTTTTTATTGCACATACATACTTGAAGTACATTTTATACTATAAACTTTAATTCTCAAACCTAAACGTTCCATTTTCATTCAATTAAACTATTTAAATGATTTCTATTAAGATACTCCAATTTCTTCAAATTTTTATTTAGATGTAAAACATAAAATATTGAAAAATCAAATAAATGTCATTTGTTGCACATCTAACTAAAAATATGAAAGAATTGTAAGAGATCCTTTCCCAATAGAGATGGTTAAAGGTTGATCCCAATTACATTGAGCAGCCCAATTTGTAAGGTTATGTGCAAAAAAAAAGGGTTGAATTTCTGTCCAGTGCTTTGAAGCACCGGACATAAGCTGTGTCCTCCAAAAAAATTAGAGTTCCTAAACACTAAGAAACTATTTATTTTTCTATGTTTTAATATTTGCTATTTCAATTTTCAATTTTTTTTTTTTCATTTAATTTTGATCACTTTGTCCTTTTTCTTTCCAATGTTCATGATAATCCATTTTTCTTTCTTTCTTTTTTTCCTTAGAATCCCTTTCTCTTTTTTTGGAATACTAGAATTATGCATTCTGAAAGTTTCTTCATTCCTTTTTTTTGGCGATTTTTAAATTTACTTTTACACAAGGGAAAGGAGGGCTCAGCTAGTTTTGTTAACTTTTCCACACACACACACAAAATTTTAAATGTTTGATTATGTCAAAACGATACTTTGTAAATTGACCATATATAAAATTTCGACTTGTCAATTTGTGGCATGAATTGTATTTCACTAATAGCAATGTGGCATCTCATATCACTCCTTTTGAATAAATTGTTTTTCTCAAAGCCAATATGAATGGATGCTTCCATAATTCCATTCAATAGTCTAAGACTATTAGATTTTATGCATATTTCCATTAATTATTAATCAAAAAAAAAATTACACCCTTACCGATGGGTTTAAATGCACTTTTTAACCCTAGCCAAAAGTCACTTAACCATAATTATAAGCAAACATATTTTACCCTAATAATACCACTCTTAAACAACTTTCAAATCAAATCAAACCTCTTTGCTAGATTAAAAAAAAAAATTGTAGTTATAAAAAACAATATCAATTACTTCTTAATTGAAAATTGCCTCCTTTCCTACACCTCTATAAAGAGCCTCCAAAACCAAAGCTTTTCTTCATCTCTCCCTTTCTATTACATTGCACAAAAGCACACCACTCCAGTACACAAAGGCAAACACCATGGCTATGAACAATGTGTTTATCTTATTGGTTCTTTCATGTCTTTTGGCAAATGCAACTGCAACAAGGGACCTTCCCATCAAGCCAGGATATAAATTTGTATCAAGCTTTAAAATAAGTGGAGGCCAAATGAATTGCTTGAAGTTACTCAGTGGCATGAACCCTTGTACAAGTGAGATTGCTAATTTCTTCTCTAATAAGTAGACCAATATTGGCCCTGGTTGTTGCAGTTTTATTTCCAAAAATTGTTGGCCTAGCACACTCGCTTCATTTGGTCTCACAACAGAGGTGCACAACAAACTGCAAGACCACTGTGAAGCAGTGTCTAGTCCTGCTCCAGCTCCTATTGCTGGCTCAGATGCTCCACTTGCTAATTAAATGATGAAGATGATGATGAAGTGCCATGGTTTCTTATTGTTGAGGTCAACATTATTCTATTCAAATAATGTATGCAATTGTCTATCTTTGGAAGCTTTTGATTTGTTTCATGGGTGTCATGATCTTCATGTTTTTTTAGTCTGCTATTTTATAATGATCCACATAAATCAGGAAAGTTTTTAACTAATCCAGGTTTCTTTGTGTCAATTGAACGATGATTGCAATGGTTATTCTGATTTTCAAGAATCCCACCATTCATCAAATAGACGTTTTATACGTTAATAATCTAGTGGATAGTAGCATGGTTATGCTAGATTAGAAACTTTCTATAATTTTTAAGTTTACCTCATCATGATGTTTTAAAATATTATTCACTTACACTAGCATGAGTGGATTAGATTCTGCCATATCATCAACATTTGTTTTTTTTTAAGAATAAAAAACATACAGGGGAAAGGGGATGGGTAAAACCAAATCCAATCATTTCTTAATGGATAATTAAGATTTTAGAAACTCTATAGTGGAGTTATTCTAAAAGTAGAAAATATCTTAATTTTAGTCATACCTTTTAGTAACACCATGTCCAGATCAAAAAGGACAATCCCATTTGCTTTTAAAATGGAGAAGGTCCATTTCAAGGTGAATATGTGGTATTTCTTGATGGGTGAACATTGAATTATGTCATTTAAAATCTCAATCCATCAAATATAGAATTATTACTAATTTTATATAATGTGACACAGGCTAAATCAAAGACCTGGTGAAGTCAACCAGTCCAATTTGAGCCTTTTAAGTTGATTTTACTAACAGTTTCAATTAACATCTAATTTAATTCCATTAAACCCAATCCTTGTTGTTTTCTCAATCAACATCAGATTTCATTCCATTAAACCTTATCCTCGTTGATTAGAAACATGGCAAATTATAATTGAAAATTTAAGTTTTTATCCAATAAAAGCATGGAATGTCCTAAAAAACTTGAGATGTCATATACGGATATACCTATGTTGGTTGGCCTGGTTTTGGACAGGTTTTAAAAGTAGACACCGAACAATTGACCTGACTGCTTGTAAGAAAAAATTCAAAACCAAGAAAAGGCCACCTAATTCTACAACACTAATCCAACTAAATTGTCAGCAGCCCTTTGAGTTGGGTCAGGTGGATTGAACTTTGCAGGCTTTTGACGATCCTAATAGTATATGTCGGTGTTGCATTTTTTACTCAATTAAATTTTTTATCTTTGAGTAAATAAGACTCTGCAAGTAATAATATGGAGAACATAATCTGCACACACAAAAAAAAAGAAATGTACTGCTATGCGTTGACAGCCCTGCATACTAGATAGAATTCATCATTCTTGTTCTTTCAAATTGCTATTTATGCATACACAAAATCATAATGCTGAATGTAAACATGTTTGCGGTATTGGATATCAAACTAAAGTGAACAAGATTGGGAAAGGATGGAGAGGTGCTTAGACCACAATTTTAACATGGAGTTGCGTGTAATAAGAAGGATCTTGTCTTCATAAGTTTGAAGGATATATTCTTATAATATTGATAATGGCATGAGATAATATGTGGATATTAAATATTTAATGTTACCTATGTCATGGGTATATAATTCTTAAATATTTTTATTGGAGAATTTTTTTTTTTTTAAGAAGAGATTTAAGTCCTTTTCAAAAATTACACCACTACATTGCATGCATGTTTTCTTAGACACTACATTGCATGTTAATTTTTTTTTTTAGTCTCCTTTTTCTTACATATTTTAAAATAAGTTGAGAATAAATCACTTTTTAGTCAACATTTTTCAACATAAAATTGGACTAAAAGTAAGAAATTAGCATAAAGATTGACAGGTTACACAAATCAAATAATTTAATATTATCAAATCAAATAACAACGTTTAATTATTAATCCGTTTTGGCAATTTAGTTATCTTCAAACACAAAACCGAGGGGCCCAAATCCCATACAGTGTAAACGCATAAATGTAACACTTCTTTTAGCTAGTCTATCTTCTGCAGTAAATGGCATGTTATTGGCCTTCTTCTAGATGAACAAAGCCTTTAGTACAGCCCTTTGCATTACAGTCCTTTGCAAGACTTTCCTAATTTTTGCACTGCCAAGAGAAAGTGAATATTAAATATATGTTGCAAAACAAAATAACGGATCATATTTGGACAATATAACATAGAATTGGACTAACGGTAAGAAATTAGCATTTACCCACCTTGCATATTTTCTTGCAACGGATCTAAAAGAAAGGGTTAACAATTAGAACAATCATCCAAAAAAATGAAATACGCTGAGAAAAGGCTAAAAGCTCAATGAATTTTACGTGGACAATAGCTTTGTTTATCATTTTCAAGGTTTTATTTTTAACCATTAAAAAAAATAAAAGAGAATACCTTGAAATGAAAAACAAATCGATTATCCATATAAATTTCTCTAGGCTTTTCCATATTTACTCGAATCATTTAATTGAAAACTCGTGACGCTAACTATTCCATACTATGTTGGGGAGAAAGGTTTGCTATGTTGAAAGTTGAAACAATGATTGGAATTGATTTTTGAATTTTCCCTTTAAAGTAGGAGGATGGATTTATAATAGAGTATCAAATGTCCATCAACTAGTTTATAATCATACCAATTAGATGCTTTCACAATAAAAACATGAGTGTATGCGACGAATCGCACGGACGCGACATGCGGTCGTGGACGCGGCTGCACGCACGTCCATGGACGATTTTATTTTTCAATTCGGCCTTGATATAGTCCGATTCGGTCCGAAATAGGACCTGAATAGGTCCAATATGGGCCGAAATTCTTGTTAAAAAAAGTGAAATATTATATCGAAACACACTGTTTTGTTGGTAGACTTTAAAGGAAAATTCCTAAAATCATCTCAATTCTCTTTATTATCTTACTATCACTCTAAAATTGGTATATGTTTAGTATTATATGAAAAAAAAAATGCTTAACAATATATAGAAAAAATATATAAATATATATATATAATAATTGTAGTGGGTCTTTTTATTAGATTGGGCTGGGCTACCTCCTACGGTACAAGGCATAAGTGTTCTGAGTAAGGAAGTTAAAACTGATCCAACTGCAACTCAATTTGGTCCGGCTGGTGAGCAAACTATGCCTTGTTTGCCAGGAGCAAGCTTGCGGCAGGCAGAGCTATTCTAGATGAGTCATGGCAGGCAGATATGATAATAATAATAAAACAATAAAGAGAGTACTTCGGCTTCTTAAATAAAGTGAAGAAATAATCCCTAATTAAGGAAGATAATCACAATAACAACAATTACTTTTATAAAGAAAGCAAGGGAATAAGTGGGTAGCATATGGGTTAATCAAAAGAAGAAAGAAATCAGATTAAATCTGGTCCACGGGACCAAAACCAGAGAGGGAAGAACGCTTCTTCTCAACGCAATTAATCTCCCAGGGAAATCCTGCCATGAAAATTAATCACTTTGAGGGAAACGAACCTGAATGGTTAGTGCCCAAAGGAACCCTTTTGCTTTTGACAGAGAGTAGGATCTTGAGAGGGAGAGAGGGAATCAACCTATTGGTGCATGCTTGCCGATCTAACTCTCTGTTTTTTCCTTCCTTCCTTTTTTTTAGTTTTCCTCTTTATCTTTCCATTCTTTCATCCACACTTGTTTTCTATTTCGTGGTTTTCCTTAGAGGTGCTTGCCACCGTGATTCTGGTGTCGTTTTTTCTGTGCACAGCAAGGGCCTCCCTTTTTAGTGTCTGTCGTGACCAGATTTTACTATTTTAGCCCTAAACCACTTTTGTCTAGTCTGGGTGTACTTGCCAACCCCCACTGGTCCGTCTGTGTGCCACTCCCTATCGCCAAACAAGGAAAACTATTTTGTTTGTTAGTCTGCCGTGGCACCCTTTCCTACCACGATATGGGTGCTCTCTCTCCCTATCCCTCATGGCATGCACCTAGTGGTTCCAACTCAGCCTTACTTCTTTTCGGTGGTATGCCATCCCAGCGAGACGTATCCCTTAAAAGAGCTTGAGCAGGAACCCCAGAATAGATTTTCCCCTCTCCCCACCGCCAAACCATGCCCTCTTACCTCTGACCCATGACCTCACCATGTCCCATATTGGCTGGATACAAGCTGGTGATGTCTGGGCCTTGCACGTGTCTCCCTTCCATATGTGTCCAAAATCTGCCTGCTGCTCATGCATTCGCCGTGGTCTGGAGGCTTGCCTGCCCAACCTGCCGTCCGTCCTTGGCCTTTTACGTGAGCTGCTTTCTGATTTCCCGCTCCTCTTAGGGGCTGGGCTTTATTTGATATTGGGCTTTGCCTTTCTTTCAGCCTGCTCCTTGACTGCCATCATTTCCTGCCATATCACTCTGTCATTCCTACTGTGACATTTATTTGACTCAATCCTACTAGACCTCTTTGGGCCTGCCGTTTATTCTTTTCCCAGTGGCTTAGCATGACCATTGGTTCTTTACTGCATTACTTGTGGCTCATGTGTCCCATTTGTTTTCTCTTGGGGCTATAGGTTCTAGCCGCAGTTCTTATAACTGCATTTACAAACACGGCCTATACTGCGCAGCAATAGGCCCCTGTGGGTCTATAGCTGCGTTTTTGTAACCGCAGCTAAAGGTCCAGCCTATAGCTGCGTTTCTTAACCGCAGCTATAGGATCAGGCCTATAGCTGTGTTTTCGAAAAACCAGGCTACAGCCCAGCTTTGAGCTGCGTTTGTAACCGTGGTTATAGCTTCGGACCTATAGCCGCTTTTTTAAAACGCGGCTATAGGTTTTTTCAATGTTGCTGAAAAGGGATCTATAGTCGCGTTTTTTACAAACGCAACTATAGGCACATTTTGAGCTGCGTTTCTAACCATGGTTGTAGGCCAGACCTATAGCTGCATTTGTAAAAAAACATAGCTATAGGCCCCTTTTCAACTACACTGGAAAAACCTATAGCGGCGTTTTAAAAACGCGGCTATAGGGGTTTTTTTTTTTTTTTTTTTTCCCCCTGCTATCACAACAAATTCACAAGTTCCCAACATTCAAAAGCTCCCAACATCACAAGTTCCCAACACAAAATTGCCAAAAGCTATATACAAGTTTTGTTCCTACTATCACAAAATCACAACAAATTCACAAGTTCCCAACATTCACAAGTTTCCAACATCACGAGTTCCATAAAAAAAAAATTGCCAAAATTGCCAAAAGCTATATACAAGTTTTGTACATCACAAACAATATTTATCAGGATTTTTTTAAAATTCTAAACTGCCCTCAAACAGCCACCTGTAGCAAGTAGCAACATCACTAACCTTGTGTTAACGAAAATATATATACAAACGTTTGTTCATGTCTATTCCCAAAAAAGTTTAGAACATGCTTAGAATGTCCACCAGGTTGTGAGGCCTCAGGAGTTTCCTCAGTTTCATTTGCTTCCATTTTGAACGGAAACGCTTTCTTGTCCACTTCATGGTAAAACTGCACAAATTATTCTTTGTCAAGTTAAATTTGCCAAATTTTTGCTTGCAATACATAATACTAACATGAATTTGAAATTGTAATTCGGCAATGCTTAGATGCACATTTGTATCAAAAGGCAAGATCATGGAGCAATTTGGAACGTTATGAGGGAAAGAGACATAATTTGGCATTAAGTTGTGCCTAATTATGGAGTGATTTGGCTTTTCAAATGCCAAAATGAAATGGAAAAGTGAGAAACTACGTACCTAGATAATTAGAAATGGGGAGAGCTCATTTGGATTAACACACAGTATTCTCATATTCTGTGCCTAGCAATTGCTATGGATAATTTGTTATAGTGGGCTGCACACTGTATGTTTCAATAGTTTAAAAATTTATAATCCAATGGATATCTGCGTTCCCGGCATGAAACTACTTCGCATCTTAATAGTCACTTGAACATAATAACATATAATTCTTGTTAAATATTACAAATCTAAATATGTATACAGGGTCATATCATTTAAAATTTTTCATAACTTGACGTTCTACATGTTAAATTCAAATAGTAAAATCTTAAGTAGTGATTTTAAAATTGTGGGTATACATGTTATCAAATGTATGTATATATGACATGTAAAAATGAAGAGTAAAGAGTGATTTTAATATAAGTATGGTGAGATTCGATTATCGCCTACACCAAAAACCAGTTAATATCTTAGTCTAATGATAAAAAATAATAATCAGAAACTCACACTATAAGTTAAAAACTAATATAGGTTGGTCTCCAAACCTAATTTGGCCAGTAACAAGGGAAGCTTTTTGGAATGAAACAAACAAGGGAACAGTGCATGTCATGTTTAGCCTACCAACGAAGATCCATGGAAAGAGGGTTCAATCATCAATGGTCTTCTTTGGGTGCCGGGTGTTAAAGTTTTTCATGGCTGTATCAGCAAAGCACTTTCATAATAATAATTAAAGTGTGTTTGTAATTATCCTCCAGCAGAAGAAAGAATCCGAGGAGAGATTGTCATAATATATATATATATATATATTAGGGTTTTCATAACTCTCTAATTTTAATTAGCAGCAAGGTTTTGATTCGTTGATGCGTCATATTCGATTTATAGTAGCTTTTTTGGGCAAAAGCATGTAAAGGGTCTTTATATAAAATTAGAAAACAATACTGTTTTGTAGTGTGTGCAAGGTAAACTTCTTTTTGATTAGTTAATTTTTATATTACAGCTAAAAAAGGCATCCCATTTTTATTTATTATTTTAAGGGTTCGGTTTTGTTTTGGGGTCTGGTTTTTTTGTGTAAATTTTCCCAAAAATCAAGTAACCGCATAATAAAAAAATTAGCCAAAAGTAATGTTGTTTTTTATTTTAGAAACATAAAAATATTTTGAGACATCTTAAAATCGAATATAGTACCAACAATTTGAGACAAAATGAGTATTATTTTTCAGTAAATAGTCTAGAATTGGAGCCTGATATAGCATAACTTAGAGGACAAAGCATCTTAGGAGAAATGACTTTTATACTGATTCAACTGTAAGGAATTATTTTCTATAAAATAATACTTGTTGGGACTTGTTTGGGAAAATAAGTTCGTAATTTAAATGATTCCTGCTCAAATAATGACTTTGGCCAGGACAATGAATTGAATTGTCTCTCCTTTCTTTACATTTTGACAAAAGCCCCTTTTTTTCCTATTAAAAAATAGAAGATGTTTTGTACAATACAAAACAACATTTTCCATACTTAATGACGGAAGATATCTTACACTTTAAAAAAGCAGGAACATTTTTTTTAAATGTGCTATATCCATTAGGAATAACAATGGAGCAGGTATGAAGCAAGTTTCCTATTCCTTGCCTACGCCCCACTTCCACTTCAGGGCAGAAATTTTGTTTGGCCCCACTCTAATACACCCAAATATTTTATATATAATTTATTAAAAGTTTATTTTGTACGCGTTAAATTAAAACTAAAAAACATTAAAAATACAAGTTCTAACATTACAAAACATTCTCAAGACATAACAAAACAATACAACAATTCAAGTAATAAGAAATATAAAAACAGTTCTGCCATAGCAATATGACAATTAAAAAATATAAACAATGTAAATATTAAAACATAAAAGAACAAACCCAATAATACAATACAAAAAAAAATCATAAATTTAAAGTTAAAAGACTTAAAAACACATACGTATGTCTTATAAAAAAAGAATCTATAAAATATTTTTCATTATTTAAATATGAACGAGGTGGGTGTCGGTAAAACTCGTCCATTAAAGACTGGTCAGACGGGTACATGCGAGTGCAGGTTGGAGTTGTCATCCCCCAACTGAAATAACAGAGGATGCCCCAATGCAATGAGGACCCATTTTTTGGGGGGAAAACAAGAAGGCTCTATCACCTCATAATACTTATCTGGTCCCTTTACACTTTCTATTTTATTTTGTTGGTCACCTACTGTTTTAAGACATTGATTTGTGTAATTTTTTTGTTCAAATATTTAGTTCAAAATTAGTAACTCCATCATTTGTTGTGGCAGATTTTGGTGGGGGAAGCAATTATCCAAGTATTTCCTACATAGATTTGTATGGCTTCAAACGATGGCTGTTATTCATAAACAATTTGTTCTTGTTGGATAGTCCAATTATTGATGTTTTTTGATAGCATGCTTTATATCCTTGGTCTTGGCAAAAAAAGCCCAACAAACTGATAAAGGTGTAAAAGACCAGGTCCACCTTCATTCAAGCCCATTCCCCTTTTTTTGGTCAAGACACTTGTCACTACAATTTAGAAGGCTTTGGGGGGACTATGTATCAACCCCTCTACTTTCTTTTTGCTATTTAGAAGTTAGAAGTACAAATAATGTATTGGTCCAATGGTAACATTCAAAGAAAAATATATCCAAAACACATAATTGAAAAACAAAAAAACTTAATCACTAGATATTAGGTTTGTGGCAAAGTAAATCTTCTTTTAAAGCTTAACAGATTTAATCATGTGATGTGCACACGGTTTCTGCCACATCATCATTAATTTTGTATGTCATATAAGCATGAGCGCATTACGTTTATACTAAAAATTATAAAAGAAGGTTTGAATTGTCACAAACCTAGTGTCAAAAGGGTTAGTTGTTCAAGTTGAAAGTCCAAGGACCAAATTGACACTCAGGTCAAAATCTGAGGATATATATGTGTGTTGGATAAAATCCAGATTCCAGACACAAGACACTCACGGCTCTTTCCACGCACATTTTTCCATTTTTTTTTTGTGGTCAGCAAATCTGGTATTCAATACAAAGCAAAAGTCATGCTTTTAAAAATACAGAATCCAGCTAAATAAACAATGTCATTTATGAGAGGAATATAGTAGGGCTGAACGTTTAAGCATCCACAAGAGTAGGCTACAAAAAAAGAGGGCTATAGCCGCATTTGAAAAACGCAGCTATAGGCTACAGCTACATTTTTATAGCCGCGTTTTCAAACATGGCCTATCCTGTGTGACTATAGCCCCCTGCGGGACCCTATAGTTGCGTTTTTAAAAACGCAGCCCAAACCGGGTCTATAGCTGCGTTTTCTAAACCCTATAGCCGCGTTTTTACACACCCACAGATGCGGGACCTATAGCTATGTTTTGTAGAAAACGCGGCTATAGGTCCATGTTTGGGCTGCATTTTTAAAACACGGCTACAACCTCCCATAGGATTTTTGTCTATAGCTGTGTTTTTTTTTTTTTTTTGTGTGTAGAAAACGCAGCTATAGGTTTTTTTTCTTTTTTTGCCCAGCCCAATCCCAATATTGCCCAATCACAATACTTTCATTGCCATTTTTTGCTCCTCACTTATCATTCTTAATATTCTCATTTCAAAAAAAATATCTCTTTAAATTGCTCAAAACAATTGTTACAACTATTAGTAACAAATTCATAAATAATGGTTAAACAGGTGAACTACCACAAAGAAATGGCTGGACTAGATAGATTCCTTCAACCAATTGTAGTTGGACTAGAGAAACCAGGAGGGAATAGGCATGGGCACTGATACTTTATAATGCAAACCAAGAAAAAGAATTTAGCATTCAAAAAAGAATAATGTACCCCTGACATTTTACTTTTCAGAATAATAATTTAAATCAATAGAGTTGAAATATACCTCAGGCATTTTGACGTTTAAATCTTCAGAAAGTTGATCAATAGAAGTGTTTGCATCCACATCAAACACTCCCTCAGTTCCACCATATTCATTAAGGACAACAGCCATGTGAACTTTCTTGATTTGGAACTCTCTAAGAAGATTCCAGACTAACATCGAATTTGCAAAACCAATAAATATGTTATAATACACTGAAACTATATAGCTTAGACACACACACACACACACACACACACACATCAAAAAAATGTTGATAGTCTATTAAAATTGTGGTGCACACCAATAAATACTAATAACTGAATTAAACTAACTGAAATGAAGAGTCACACAACTGTCAACTAAACAAAATATTAATGAAAAATTTTGACCCGTAGAACAGGACAGTCAAAAGTTTGATCAACAAATCAGACAATTCATGCAAAATGTAAAAGAATGGAAATTCAAGTGATGTAGCAACTATTTGGTTGATTTTTAAGATGCTTTCATTAGAGGGTGTGCAATCCTTGGCTGTTGAGTACAAGTTCTAGCCAACGCTAAAGGGTTCCCCACCCCCAAAAAATTAAATAAAAATTGAGGCTTAGTTGAGTCAATTAATTTTTGGATAAGTTGGCATCTATAGCATAAAATTCCAAAGAGGTGGCACCACCCTATTGCATCAAAAGATCTTAAAGAAGTAGGGAAACACCTTAAAGTATTTGAGTAAGATAAATAAAACATCTTTCTTTTCAGGTTTGTGTTGGTTAAACTTTGGGGGAAAGTTACATGTTCTACCTACGGCTGCTATCCACCTTTATTCAGATTTTTTTCACTATACTGAGCATATGATTCTCACCCCAAGTTGACATAAAAATTAGAGCTTACCAGGCACAAAGTATGCAGGTTTGTGAGCCATATCTCCAACAGTAGTACTTTCTAGTAGCTCACCCTTCAAAATATTTTAGTAAAATATGAGAAGGTAACAAATAAGAAACTCACCCCACACGCATGCCTTCTTCAATGTCAGTTGGGGAAACTGTGTCACCCAGAGCAACAGCATACTGCAGTCAATAAATTAGAATTATATCAGATCCAATTGTTACATGCATGACTAAATGAGTTAATAAACAAAATTAAGATTCAGCCTCAGTATGTTTAAGCTAAAATGCCATGTCCATATAAAATCCCATTGTCTGTTTGCAGGGCATAAAATATAAGACACTGAAGCAATTCAAAATGCATATATCATTAGAAAACATAGTTGAACATTTAAGTTTAAAAACAAAAATGTTTCCCACTTGTTCATATTTCAACAAAAGAAAAGAAAAGGCACTGATAGGGACAATGTAAGCTTAAAAATAAGTTGAAAAATATGAAAATAGATGGACAAAACTTGAAAAATGGTGGTATTAGTTTTGGTGGGTGAAGAAAAATTTCATATTTCAAACACCTCCAAAAAAATGTACTACATGAGGTGATGGCCAAATTGAAGTATACCTTTCCAGGATAACAAAAATTTATAACATATTTGGCATCTTCAGTGTTTGGACTGATGATCTGTGTGCATCTTGCCACCTAGTTGACAAAGCAAAGAATTCTTCTCAGATTGGTACAAACACTTTATTGCCAAAGAGAACCTTATATAAGCAAAATACACACCTCCAGAGGCTTCTCCCTCAACAATTGCTGATAAGATACTAGATCCCACTGGCTTGGTGCAGCTAAGCCAGTGGAGATATTGAACAGAAAGAAGCCAAACACAAAAACAAGATACATATAGACCATGCTATAACACACAAACACGATAGTCATCATAGTCATAGTTGTTGATCAAACTACACCTCTCATATAGTCATCATAGTATTATCACATTGAAATCTTTATTTTTTTAATAAATAAAAAAATGTGTACAGCCACCTTAAAAATATAAATAAATTCTTTACAAGTGAAGATCAATAACTTCAAAAAATTTGTTTAATTAATAAGAGAAAAAGGGAGGCATATATACCACACAGATCATTAACGTTCCTAGCCAAGTTCTTAACTTCTTTCTCTACTTTCTTGATACTTGTATTATACGGACCCAAACCCTGCATAAAGGGTTAACATTATTACATATAAAAACAAAATCTCAAGCACATTGACACTCATAGTCATAGTTGAACAAAGTGAAAATCATTAATTCTCAAGCTAGAGATTTGTCACATTGATTAATAATCAAAATACCCAACTGGGTTACAAAGAATAGTCCTCATGTAAGATTACAAAGTACAAAAGATCAAATTTTTATAGTTTATATCATCATTTAATAAGCAAATAAAACACACAGAGCCCATGTATGTAAAGTAACATGCCAAAGACTTTCAATTACCATAGCAGAGCAAACCCAATACTTAAACCTGTTCCTCCACGAACAGAAAATAACCACAACAATTTCCATACCTCTTATGAACTTACAAAGCAAACACCCAAAAACACATTCAATCACAAAAGCAGAGCAAACCCAGTTACTCAAACAATGCATGCATATATTTCACAAATTCAACAAGCAAAACCCAATTAACATTTGAAATACAAAATCACACAAAACCAAATTATACCTCCGAATGGTATTGGAGGCCATAAAACCTCTTAACCCGGTTCTCAAGCGCAGCCACCGCACCCTGCTGGCTCCGCGCAACGACTTCGAACCCATCAAGCAACCTAGCCACCTCATCCCCATGGCTCATCCACACAAGCTGCTTATCCCCAACCCGCTTCGACCCGTAAAGCGTGGCGCTCTTCTCCACCCCAATCTCCATCCTCCCGTACTCCTACTTCTCTCCAATCCTGACCTCGTTGCCGAGCCTCTAAACAATGAGCTGCAGCACATAACAAATCCCCAAAACCACGACGTCGGGGAACTCAGGCGGAAACGAAGGGGAATCGGGGGTGTGGATGGAGTGGGGTCCACCAGAAAGGATGACGACGCATGGGTTGAAAGAGGCGATGGCGGAGAGCGGGGAAGTGCCGAAAATGCAGAGGGAGAAGATGGAGAGGGATCGGATTTTGCATGTGATGAGATGGGTGTATTAGGTTGTTTGAGAGCACGGTGGCGAGAGGTTGTGAGGGCACGGTGGCAGGATTAGGGATCGGGGAGCTAGGTTGAGAGAGCTGAGAGTGTTTTTCAAAGGTTTCAGGTCAATTATGTTGAAATTTAGGATTTTTTTCAATTTATACCAATCCTAGAGCTGCGTTTGATTAAACACAGCTTAAACATATCTAGAGCTGCGTTTAATCAAACGCAGCTCTATAAATGTTTAAGTTGTGTTTATTAAACGAAGCTCTAAACTTTTTTAAGCTGCGTTTAATAAAACGCAGTTCTATATCAGTTTAAGCTGCATTTTTTAAACGCAGCCCTGGGATATATTGAAAAAAAAAAAAAATTCTCCAGATGGGTCTAAAGCTGCGTTTTTTTAGTAAACACAGCTATACGTCTAGTGGTGGAGCTGCTTTTTTATAAAACGCAGCTCAAACGATACCCTGAAGCTACGTTTTTGAAAAACACAACTCAAACAGTAACCTAAAGCTGCGTTTTTGAAAAACGCAGCCCTGCCGTGCGTTTTATGTAGTGAATGGATTTCAAAAGTAAATAGAAGTACTTAGGCTGATTACCACAAGAAATAAAAGGTGGACTTGGCACAAGATGCTTAAGAGCATAATGATATCCCTGAATCATAGTATCTGAATTAATATCATCTATGGCATCTGAAACACCACTAGAGCCTGTACTCCCTTTGAATTCTAGTTGATGCTTATCCTAGAAGAGAAACTTAAGATTCTTCATATTCATCTTCCTTACCAGCAGGCTTGGAAATAAACTAGAAAGTAAGAATACTAAAACACCACAAAGGCACTATGTATCCACAGCACAAAATTGGGTCTTTGAAAACATGAAGTTGATTGATTTACATGTACAAAAATTTACTTTACAAAGTTGGCAACTCTACTTAGATAGGGTTACCAAGTTGGAAAGGAATGAGTTGGGCTGAACTTTATAGACTACCATCAATTTACACATCATATCTACAAAGCATACCATTAAGTTCATGAAAAAAAAATTCCCTTTTCTTTTGGCCAAAACAATTTCATGGTTCACTAATGAGAAATTATCAAAGAATAGAAACAACGGAAGCACCAGGCCGCTCCCATACAGCAAGATAAACATGTGTGACGTAGAGCCCTTTTTTACTAGTAAAATTTTATTGAATATAAAGAAAATCAAATGCACCCCAATTACACAGGCAGTATATTAGGGTAGCTACAAAAATTACGGACGTCTAAAAAATCCTCCAAATTGGAAAATGAATGGCTACTCAATGCAGCCATCCACTCATATATTCTTTTTCTTTTCTTTTTTTGTAAGTAAGAATGATATATACACAAAAAAATGCTGCTCTATGCATGAAAACACAGAGCACACCAAAAATTACAAGAAAATGAAAAAAGAGAACTGCCCCCTATAAATTAGCACAGTGGTTGTGGTCTTGGCAGATGGTCCACAAGAGGTATAAAGGAACTTCCCCCCATAAATTAGCACGATGGTGACCACGTAAGCCTCCTTTCCAGCTAGCTAACAACTCTAACACCCTCTTGGGCATAACCCAATGAAAAGTGAAGAGCAAACAAACAAAACACCAATGAGGTAGAACCTATAGTTGAGATATAAAAGTTGAATCCTAAAAATGATCAATCCTATCGTTACATACTATAGGGGGGATATGCATATATAAAATATTAAAAACTTTTTTAACAGTTTTAGAATTGCATACACTGAAAAAAAAAATGGAGACAAAGTTGAGGACCTTCTTAAAAGATTAGATCATCCAGCAATTTTAAAAACTTACAGGTATATTAAGATATAAAATAATGATTAGAAAAAAGTTTTTTTTTATTCCTGACTGGTATATTGAGAATCCATAGCCAACACCAAAATTTTGGGATTAAAGCTTGGTTGTTGTTGGTCCCAAAAGATAAAACCTATTACTCAACATTTCCCCACACCCATACCATACTGTATAGCAAACATCTAAACATCACAATCTGTCAATATGGATGAGAGAGAAGAGGAAGAAAAAGAAGAAAGAAAAAAAATTGAGGTAAGTGAAAATTTATTTAAACCCAAAATTTTTAAATTGGATTGTAATTATTTGAATCTTAGACAATTTGAATTGAAATTTATTATATCAGGGATTTTCTTATTTAGTTTTGAATAATATATATCCTAACTTAATTATTTATCAAAATGAATCTCTCTCTCTCTCTCTCTCTCTCTCTCTCTTTCTCTCTCTCTCTCTCTCTCTCTTAGCAAACACCACTAAGAACTAAAGCCTATACAAACACAATGTTTTAGGGGGAATGATAGCAAAGTTCTTAGAGGAATTTTGCCTAACAAGTGAATTCTTTTCTTCAGTAACCTAGAATAACACAACCAAATTCATAGCAAGTAATGAAATCCAATTCCGAAAAAGAATCCAGCAAATATGTGTATAGCTTGACTACTCTTAAAACTCCAATCAATATTACCAACAAATGGGTTTCAAAATCTACCATAATCTCTGAGAACTAAATGCAAAAATGACAAAAATGGCAACTAACTAACTACACATCTCTAATAACCCATTCCCAAAGACCACATCAAATTAAAAACCCACAAACTAATTAAAACAAAATGGATAATGGAATTAATATATATATATATCAACCAACAATACCCAAATCCAAAATCCAATTTTTTTGCAAAACCTTACCATGAATGTATTCAATACAGAGAATTAAAGACCTAGAACGAAAATTTCCAAAAAAAACTAAAAACATAACATTCTGATCTCAGACTCTCAAAGCTAAGAGAGCAAGCTAATTAAAGTTTAATGGAACTGGGCATACCATTACCGTGTAAAGTAATTGAAATAATGAGAGGGTATTAGATCTTCAAAAGAAATAAGGAAATGGAAGCTTACCACAACAGAGGACAAGGAGAGAGAAATGACTTTGGCAGCTGAAGAAGCAAGAGGTGAAGCTGAAGAATTACTCTCCCAATGCTCTACTACAGACTTACACGATTACTCATCTATGGTCTCTGTGTGTGTGTCACCAAAATGGAGAGACAGAGAGAGTAGTGTATTGGCGTGTGTGCACTGTGCACAACGGCATTGGTGGTGTTGATTTCACTTCAGTGTGGGAACCCTAAAACACAAATAAAAAATGGGAACCGTAAACCAAAAATGGGAACCCTAAAATCGAAACCCTAAAATCAAAAATCGAAACCCTAAACCAAAAATGGGAACCCTCAAACACAAATCAAAACAAACAATTTAAAAAACTTACTATTAGTCGGCCTTGTGAGAGTGTCTTGAGTGAGATTGAGAGAGAGAGAAAGAAAGAGGGAGAGACCTAAGGCTTTGTCGGGGCCGATTCTTCTCTATGGACAAATGCCTGCAAACCCAACTCAAAATTAGTGAATCAAACCTATAAAAAGTCATTGCATACAGAGACAGTGCAAAGTGTGTGTGTGAGAGAGAGAGAGAGTGTGTGTGTGTGTGTGTTACCGATCGATGAGAAGGGAATGGAGAGAAGGGAAAAGCGAAGGGAGGAAGGGGATTCAGAGAGGGTCGAAGTCAGGGTTTTTTGAGACTTGACAGTGGTTTAAGAGTTTTTCAGAGAGGGAATTCGGAGAGGTTGGATAGAGAGGTAGCTTGAGAGTTAAGAATGGTCTGAGTTTTTTTTTAGATCAAGAGCTTAGGGTTTTTTTCTATTGTCTAGAGCTTTCATGATAATTTTTTTTTTTTATATACTAAATGTTGAAGCTGCGTTTGATAAACGTAGCTCCAGACATGTAGAAGCTGCGTTTAATTAAACACAACACCAAGGATGTCTAAGCTGCGCTTATCAAACGCAGCCCCAAACATCTTGAAACCGCGTTTCATCAAACGCAGCTCCAAGTATACCCTGAGCTGCGTTTGTTAAATGTAGCTCCTGAGCTGCATTTTTTAAATGCAACTCCAGAGATATTTGAAAAAAAAAAAAAAAAAAAAACCTGCTAGGTTTGTAGCTGCGTTTTCAAAAACGCAGCGTAAGTCCTAGGGAGCTAAACGCAGCTCCAGCTTCGGAAAATGCGGCTTCAGAGCTGGATTATATCCACATTTCAAAAACGCGGCTCAAAGTCACGTTTTTTGTAGTGAATTCCTTGGCCCTTTTCCTAACTCTGTGTTCCCATGGGCTTTTACTAACTTCATTGGGCTTCCCCGGCCCAATTACCTTGTTCTCATCCTTGGGGTTCATGGGCTTGCCATCAACCCCTTACTTTCTTTACTTGCATTACTCCGGGCTTGCCGTGGCCCATTCTCACTTTTCTACATCATATACTGCCCATGAGTTTGCTATTTCTCTCTTTCTGGGCTCCTTTGAGCCCATTTGCTTCCTCAACGTCCATTTGTTTATTTTATGGACCTGTGGCCCATTATTCCTGCTGCTTGAGCTTAATGGTTTTTTCTATCTGTTTACCAACTCCTTTCTGCCCGTGTTGTTGGGCTCCTTTCTTTTTTTCCTTTTTTTTTTTCTTTTTTTTGACTTCTAAAATGACCATAAAAAATAATTAACTAATAAATGTATCCCGCTGCACTCGTGTCTTACTTTTTTAAAAATTGTCGTGTCGTCTCACTGCACCTGTAGCCACACCCGCACCCGAACTCAAATCCGCACCCATACTTCCTACGTTTAACCCACTCTTTAAGGAATTCTCTTTTATAAATTTTTGTTTTCTTAATGGTATTTTTAATAATCCATCAAGGTTGTTATAACAATATTCTTTTTCTTTTTCTTTTTTCCTGATTGGGTTGTTTATAATCATGTCATTCACATGCTTTCGTGGCAAGTACATATTTGAATACAGCACCAAATCATAAAAATCCTATTAATCTTTCTTTTTCTCTTTCTTTTTCTTTTACTTTTCTATGCGGCTTGTTTATGTGATAAAGATTGACAGGTTACCCATAAGTCCACGTTATGTGCCTTTTCTTTTTTTAATTTCTCCTTTTTTTCATGCAAACTAAAATATTAAAATTTTCCATACATTAATTGTAAAAACTGTAATGAATAAACTATGTCATAATTTTATTATCTCATCATCAATAAGTACTGGTATACTGAAAATAGAATTGTTGTAATGAAATTAAAAGTGTAACATTAATTTTTTTTTGTTTTTTTTTGTTTTTACATTATCTAAGTGGATGTAGGGATGTGCATAGTTTAAGTTAATGAGTTTAGCTTACATCTAATACTTTTTTAACTGGAATTTCCTTTTGTTTTAATGAAAAGCTGCCACATTGCCCACTAACTAAATAAAATGTGAAGATTAAAACCTACTACCACTTGTCATTTTGTATTTAAATTAAAATGAGACATTCAGTTAAAAAAGTATTGGAGATAAGCCAAACCCTAAGTTAATTGGGTTAGATTTAGGGTTTTTTTTTTTTAATACAACTTGACTTCTTCGAGTTGAGAAATCTCCAACCCAATCCGTTTAGTTGGGGTCACTTTGTCATAAATTTGGGTTTTCATTCAATTATTTAAACTCATTATTCAATAAATTATTACAATTTACATAATCAAGCTTAATATTCTAATTTAATAAAAACTCAAAATAGAAAAATAAGCCAAACCAAAAGAAAATTTTAATTAAGTCATAAAATTTAAAAGAAATCAAATTAACAAACATGAAATACATGTTTATAAAAAATATTTTAAAAAAAAAAACTATTAAGAAAAGTAGGTTGGGATAGGTTACTTGGGTTGAAAATTATGCCAATCCAAACTCAACCTAACCCAAAGTCCCAAACCTAAAAAGCAATTAGGACGCAATGATCAAGTCCCCATCAAAATACAAAATACCAACTTGAGATGTGAAAAATAGTGCGTTGAATGCACATCCCTATATGCAAACATATATTTCCACAAAATCAAGAGAAAGAAGAAAAATTGAAGAGGCTTAGTATCAAAGGTAACCTATTTTTTATATTGAAAGGGAATTCGGGAATAATTGTGTTAGGGTTTTATTCTTGGCCTATTCCATGACTTTGAATTTAATTAATGAAGTTCAAGTGATTGATGTATTGCATTCACTACAAAAGTGTAATACCCCAATTTTGATTTTATGATAATCACCGTACCTCGTCATTTTTTAATATAGAGTTGAGGTACTATATTTGTGTGCACAGTAGGATAGGAGTAGACAATGTTGTGGTGCTACAAATAGGTGAGAAAATTAAAGTTTTAGTGCATACAATTTAGTGCGGCAACTAATATAATAAATAAAAGGTGAAGATGTTTTATGGGCTTCTTAGAGACTTAAGAGATAAGCTTAAGTGGGTTTTAAACTCCAACCCACTACCCCACTAAGCCCATATCTTTGATGTGTTGAATATAAGGTAGAGGAAAAGATAATTAGGGTTTTGATAAGAAGGATTTCATCACTAAGGAGGCTAGAAGGTGTATGTTTCCTTGGAGTTAATTAAAGAGGCAACGAAAGAATTCCAGGTATGATTTTTCATTTGTTAGAATCAAAGAATCAAAGGTTTAGAATTATCATGGATTACAATCTTAATATATGTATAGGACTTTCATGTTTTCATTAGGGTTAATATGTATTAAACCCCAAGTTGCCCACTGTGTGCATTCTAGTACAAGCCGTGAATTAAGAAAGGTTATGTATATGGCTTTACATCTCTTTTTGGTTATATGGATATTAAATCGTAGGTAGCCTCTGTGAGTATTTTAGAACAAAGCCACGGATTACGAAACTCATTTCATTTATATAGCCTTACATCTTCATGGGTTTATATATATATATATATATATATACTAAATTCTAGAATTAGCCACCGTGTATACCCATGAACAAGTCACGGATCAAATCTTCAGTCACGAGGCTTTCACCTTTCAATTGTGGTTACATATATATATATATATATATATATGTATACATATTAGGATGGCTGTAAGGTTTTCTATTGTGGTTATATATATTAGGTGGCTTTAACGTTTTTGGGGTTATGTATATTAACTTAAATGAAATCCTAAAGTAGCTGCTGCCTCTGAGTTGTGATAAATTCAAGGAAACACATTTTTTGGGTAGAGATACTTTGCATTAGTGCTATCATTAAGTTCAGCAAAGTATTTTACTAGTGAGTCAGTTGTATAGTTCAATAAGTTCTATATTTTGTGGAGGATATTAAGTAATTTCTATGATTGAATATAGGTCTTATTTAAGAGTATTTTGAGGTTTTTTGGAGGTTGTTTCGGCTGGACTTTCAGAGTGATCCAAGTACTGTAAGTAATTATGCATAATATGCACAAGTTTTGTCCATTAGGTTCTTAGAAGTTAAAAGTTTTCAAAAGTTTTGTATTTCAAACTTATATTTTCTAAAGTTTGTCAAAAGTATTTTTGCATCATTGAAAGAGAAATTTTGACTATTAAATAATGTTTTAAAGAGATACTTCAAATTTTAAATAACGTTTTGAATATCCAAATCGCATTTAAAAGATGATTTCTAAACTAAACTATTTTTAGAAAATAATTGAGTTTCAAAGTAAGTTTTCTAAAAAGGTTCTTGTCCTTTAAGTTTGTTTAAAACTAAGTGATTTCAAAGTCATATTCTTATTTTCCAAATGGTATTTAAGACGTTCTTTTAGCAAATTTAATTTTCAGATTTACTCAAGAATTGTAATATATTTTACATAAACTTCTCAGTCTCTATTTGTTCCCCAAGAGAGTCAAGCATCCTTGATTTATGTTCTATTCGATATTGTGATCTTTGATATGCCTCTGTATTTGAAAAGAAATTGTTAACATCAAGTAAATTATTATATTTTGTATAAACAATTTTTTGTGATATGTGACTCAAAATAAGTGTTTTTAGAATTGATCAGATATATCAGATATATGTGTAATTCCGCTCATAGGATTGTATGTGAGAATATGTGTTGATCCCTTACCAGAAGGGGTTAGATGTTGGTATCCGCTCACAAGATTGTATGTGGGAATATGTGATGTGTATATGTGACACTGTGCTCTGATCAATTATATGTATGTGATTTCCAATAACTTTAAGATGCGATTATATATGTATTAAGTGATTCATTATATGTTTTGGAATAAATTAATATGTTTTGATATCATTGAATGAGTTTGTGAAAAATCAAAATACTCGTGCTTTGCTTGACTCTATTTCCATTGTGTATTCTGTATAATTACTTACTAGATGTGTGACTCACCCATCAATTACTATTTTCAGATTGAAGTGTAGTTGGGAATATAGGACCTTCTGATCGCTTTGTAAGGTGCAAGGTTGAGCGTGGAAGTTGTAGGCGATTTCTATATTACTTGAAGACTTATAGAATTTTAGTTATCCTTATTTTGTAATTCATGATTTATATTTTGGAGATTATTTCCAATTTGTGGAGTTTAGATTTTTGTAAGAGGTTATTTATTAAGAGCATTGTTTCTTTGGAGTTTTAAATTATTTTGGATTAATTTTACTTTTAGTTGTGCAAGATTAGCAAGTTAGTCATGCATCTAAATTCATGTTCCATGGATTTGGGTCGTGACAAAAAGAGTGTTACAAACTATCTTATTGTTCAAAGTTTGGATAATCTTGCTCCGGCAAAGGTGAAGCTCACTTAAGCGAAATGGTATCTCACTAAAGAGAAAGAGGAACTCGCTCCAGCAAAACAATAAACCAACCTGAAACTTCTCGTGACCCTTACATGAGCGAGGTCATTTTCCTTATTTCTATTTTAAACCGAATTTGAGTCGTCTTCTTAAACTCTACTTTGTGCACCTATATAAAAGAGGGTTTGCATGATTTTTCTAGGGGGTTAGAGGCTTCCACACCTTGAGCTATTGAGAAATAGCCGTGTATGGCCTATTTTTTATTATATATATAATATAGTGTATAGTAATGATATGACGTGGCTGTTTTATCTCTTATTTTATTATATAATATAGTGTATATACAATAATTTCATTTCACCATTGTATTTATATTTGTATCCTAATGTAGTATTTAAGGCTATATCTTATTTTTATTTAACTTCAAGAGATAGAAATAATAAAGCTCTTAAGTAACAAGTAGTTTTTTCCCCCCCCCCCCTTTTTTTTTTGTATAAAATATTACATGCAATCGGTTTTCCTGATATACTTTTTTATGGTACCAAATTCAACTTGAATAGAACCTTTAAAAGGCATAAAGAATCACAGATGCATGTATAATAATGTAGTTAAAAAATTGATGTGATAACAAATCTGATTGATGTTACTTAAACAACAAACCACTTCCATTACATTAGAATACATTACTTATATGACAGATTATGGTTTTACATCACTTTATTATTATAATTGTTATTAATTTTTGAGATATTTTTACTAATTGCAGTTTGGTATTAGGTCCACTTTGGTCCAATTTTGTCCACTTCAGTTTAATTCAGTTCATTTCGATTTAATTCAATCCACTTTGGTCAAATTCAGTCAATTTCGGTCCACTTCAACTCATTTCGGTCCACTTACCTAAGGTTATGAAAAGACAAGTTTGGGTTGAGAATACTATCAATTATTTGAGTAATATCAAGTGTAATTACTTGAGTAATATCAATTATTTATTGTCATGATAATTTCTTAAAGAGAATGAGAAATTTGAATAATAAATTTGAAACTTAAAAAGTTTTGTTCTATAAAAAAAATTAGGAAAATATAATGCATAGTAACAATAGTTAGAAGATTATAGACTACTTTAAAAAAGAATAATATCAATCAAAAACAGCAAAAATAATAAAATTATATAGGGTAAACTACATATTTGGTCCATAACCCTATGCTACATTTTAATTTAGTCCCTAATCTTTTAAATGTGTCAATTTAGTCTCTAACATTTTAGTATTGCATCAAAATTATCTCTGCTTTTAAGTGGTGAATGAAAAATACTAACGTAGCTAACAGCTAAAATAAAAAATTGATTTTTATGCCACTTAGATGCCGCATAGACTTTTTTTTTTTTTCAAAAAAGAAATAGAAAAAGAAACAGATTCAATTTCCCAGTAGAACTAGATGAATTCATAACCAACAATATCGAGCAAAAATCTTGACGAGCAGATCGTACGACTCATGAAGTGCAAGCCACTCTTAGAGCAACATGTTCCATTCTATTAATTTCTTTTCTCTGAAAATAAAATTAAAAAAAAAGGATATATTTGATTAATTACAGAGAAAACACAAGGAGAACGAGGAAAAAATGGACAAATGCCCTTTCCGTGCAAAAAAAAGTGTCATTTTGCCCCCTTTCCTAAACTAATTAGGAAAATGCCCCTCTTTTGTAACTCAATTTTCTAAAAATCGAGCTTTAAAATAAATAAAAAAAATCTGGAGCCCTATATATAGTAGCATTTGAAGGAGCCTATAGTTACGTTTTAATGACCAATAGTGGCATTTTGGAAGTCGAGCTCTATGAACTCGAGTTATAAGCTATTTTTTTTTTTTTACCTATAACTCGAGTTCATGGATCTCAACTTCCAAAATGATACTATAGGTCCTTAAAACGTCACTATAAGCTCCTTAAAATGCCACTATAGGGCTTAACTCGATTTTGAGAAAATCGAGTTTCAAAACAGGAGTATTTCTCTAATTAATTTGGAAAATGAAGCAAAATTCTGGATTGTTTGCGTGAAAAGGGCATTTGCCCATTTTGGCCAGGAAAATAATGACAAATTTGAGTTTATTTGAATCGTAGCAAATTATTAGCAAGAATATAAATCTATTTTTGCCTTTTGTTTCTTTCATTGGCAGACTTTGCGGTGCCATTCTGATAATGCTACAGATCAGCAGTAGCATTGATGATGGGGGATGAGCACAGGTAATAAAGATGATTTTGGCCAAATGGAATTAACCTTCATGTTGTTTGTGAATCGCATGTGCATATCAAGTTATCGACCCAATTGAGTGGTAACGGCCGGGATTGTGTTTCCTTGTGATTTTAGGGATTTGAATCCCAATTGTACAAGTTTAAATGGACTGAGTTTTTTATTTATTTATTTAGTATTATTTTAGGTCATGTAGTAGTCCACATGGCATCTAAGTGGCAAAAAAAAAAAAATTTTTATTTTAGCCGTTAGCCACGTCACTATTTGTCATCCACCACTTAACGATGAAGACCATTTTGACATAGTACTAAAAAGTTAGAGACTAAATTAACGCATTTAAAAGGTCAGAGACTAAATTAAAATAAAGCATAAAGGTTTAAGGACCATATATGTAATTTACCCAATTATATATTTGTAAAAATAGGTCAATAGAAATTACTTTTAAAACTTGCTTAATTTTTAAGGAGAACAAATTATCTACAATAAAATTTAAAGAATAAATTATACATTATACTATATCTTAAAATGATTATATATTCTCGTATATTGCATGAGTCTAGGACTGGTGTCATTTAAAATCTCAATCCATCAAATATAGAATTATTACCAATTTTAGATAATGTGACACTAGAGTAAATCAAAGACCTATGAAGCCTAGTCCAATCAATCCACCTGATCCAATTTGAGTCTTTTAATTCAATTTTACTAGCAATTACAATCAACATCTAATTTCATTCCATTAAATCCAATCCTTATTGAGAAGTGCTATATCCACTTTAATATTTTCACAACAAATTCTAAATAGTAGGTTATTAGGGTTTTTAACTTGAATCCACCACTAAAATTACTTTTTTACCCACCAATAATAGCAAGTAACCACCTACTACTACCACCTAAGATTTGTTGTAAAAGTGTTGTAAAAACATTGTTGACGTCTGATTTCAATCCTCATTGTTTCAATCAACATCTGATTTCATTCCATTAAACCCAATCCTCGATGATTAAATGTTGAACATGGCATATTACAATTGAAAATTTAAGTTTCCATCCAATAAAAACAATGTCACGTCCTAAAAAACTTGAGATGTCATATACTTATGTTGGTTCTTAGTGGCAATGCCACGTGCAGCTGGGAACACCCTGAACTAAAAAAAAAAATTTATATATAATAATTAAAATTTTATATATTTTCTCTGCATTAGGAACACCCTCAATCACAAAATTAGGAACACCCTCAAATTTAAAAAAAAAAAATTATTTGCTCTACTTTCAAGCAAAAAAAAAAAAAAAAAAGCCCAAAAAAAAAATTTTGAACTAAAATCTGAAAAAAAAATTTGTAACAAAGCCAAGCCCATGTCAAGCCCAACAGATTACAGAGTAGCAAACCCACGGATTCTCACCCAAAAAAAAAAAAAAAAAAACCCCAATACAGAGCAAATCACTAAATCAGAAATCATTAAAGGCTTTTTCAAAAAAAAAAAAAAAAAAAAAAAAAGAAATCACTAAAGGCCTAAACTAAAGCAAACCTAAAGACAGCAACGCCTCAGTCCCTCAGAGCAAGAGCAATGCCGCTTGAGCCTCAAGCCAACAGACGGAGATCGGATCAATCCAGTCTAGATCTTCGTCGAAGATCGGTCTAGTCCAGAGGACCAAATTGTCGTCGTTGTCACCCGCCCATCGTCGTCGTCGTCACTTGCCCTCATCGGAGATCGCTTGTCGCCTCGTGGCTCGTCACTGCCTCAGCCTTCAGGCCTCCCTACTCGGCTGCTCCGGTACTCCCGTCAAGGTACTTCTCTCTCTTTTTCTCTCTGACTCTCTCTCAGTCTCTCTCTCTCTCTCTCTCTATCTGAATGAAATGAAAATTATGAAATAAATGAAACTCTCTCTCTCTTTATTCTTTAATAAGACTAACTCTCTGTTTATCAACCAAAAAAAAAAAAAAAAGACTAACTCTCTCTCTTTACTCTTTTGATTCTTGAACTGTGAGTCTGTCTGTGATTGGCTCATTGGCCAAACTTTAAGTCTTTAACTTTATTAATATTTTGTCTGTTTTTGACTTTTTTTGAATTTGGCTTTATCAGTTTATCTTATCTGTTGGTGTTGGTGTGTGTAGTGTGTAGTGTGTTGGTGTTGGTGAGATATTAATTGTCCTTTAGTGTAATGTGTGATTATGAAATTTTCTGATTGGCAGGGGCATCAGGCATAAGGCGTGCTTGTCTGTTGAGTGGGGTGGGGTGGGATGGGATGGGCACATGGGGCCGGTCTGCACATTACACTGCTTTAATTATTGTATTGCACATGAGATATTGAGATGTGTAATGTGTACATCAGTGGCTCTTTTAGTGTAATGTGCACTTGGGGCTAAACAATATAATAAATTAAAGTAGTATAATTAATGACAAACAAATTAAAGCAATATAGTTTATTATTAGGCTAAACAACAATAATTAAAGCCGTATAATTAACCAATACATTATAAAAAGCAAACAAATTAAATTATGTTAGGCTAAACAACAATTAATAATTTTATAATTAATTAAACAACAAATTTTACAATTATAGTTTATAAAAGACAAACAAATTAATGAAACAACTAAACAACAATAATTAATAATTTTATTAATATTTCAAATAACTTATAGTTTATTGTACAGTTATCTTTTTTTTTTTTTTTTAGGAAGACTGTACAGTTATCTTTGTTCATTTCTTTTCTTTTCAATTTTTTTTTCCTTTCGAGGTTTTTTGGTGTATAGAATACAAATTTGTTTTGGTTTTAAGAAATTTTTTTTTTAAACACAAACTTCATGCCGGCCAAATCTTACATTTTGGCCGGTATTTCCCGAAACATCCGAAATAGACCAAAATGACCGAAATTTTTTCAAAGTAGAATAGGAACACCCTGAACAAAATTTCTGTAGTCGCCACTGTTGGTTGGGTTGTTTTTCAAAAATAAAAATAAAAAATATGTTGGTTGGGTTGTTTTTGGACAGATTTTAAAACTCGACACCCAACAATCGACCCGACTGCTTGTAAAAAATAAAATAAAAATAAATAAAAAAACAGAAAAGGCCACCTGATTCTACAACGCCAATTCATCGAAACCTTCAGCAACCCTTCAAGTCGAGTCAGGTGGGTTGAACTCGGTGGGCTTTTGACAATCCTAATAGTATGTCAATGTTGCTTTTTTTTTTACTCAATTAAAATTTTTGGATTGAGTAAACAAGACTCTTCAAGTAATAATATGGAGAACATAATCTTCACCAAAAAAATAAAAATGTACTGCCCATGCATTGAAGAGCAGCCCTGCATGCTGGATAGAATTCATCAGTCGTGCTTTCAAAATTCAAATTGTTGTTTATGCATACACAAACTCCCGAACATGTACACATATATGTATGATTTCAGTGCTAATATTAGACCCTACAAGTCTACAAATTACATTGTACCTAATACTCAACTTCAAATCATTTTCAATTTGACATTCCCCTTCGAAAGGAATTTACGTACATATTCTCTAAACTATATGTACGCTTTCTTTAGTATTTTTTGTAATTATTGCTTATAATATCCCTCTTATATAGGGATGAGTCCTACACTTGAAGAGTCTACCCTCATGTGACAAATATTGCAATCAACTATTACACAAAATAATAAATATTGTAGATAAGATAACTTTTGTGAGTTGAGGCCAACAACCTATCTATGATAAAGTTTTGTAAACTTACCAAAAGTTCAAGCTACTTAAAATACACTATATACTTTTTGGTTAATTATACTTCCATCCTTTGAGGTTTGAGGGAATAACACTCCCCCCAAACTCAAAAGGAAAAAACATTCTTCCTCCCTTAATGTTTGGAAAAAATAACACTTTTAATAACGAAATATTCTAAATTAAAGAAAAAAAAAACAAATTCTCTTTATGGAAATTTAATCATAATTAGTGAAAACATAATTGATAGAATTTAGAATAAAAAGACAATTTCTCCAATACTTAAATACATACTTCTTCCAGATTTTGCATTTTTTTTTTCCCTTCACTGTCTTTATTTTCATGATCCTTCTTCAATAGGTTTCACTTTCAGGTGTTGAGGGGATGGACGGTTATTGCTTTTTCCAAATTTCAGTTTTCTCTTTTTAGTATATAATTTCAATGCGTTATTTGGAAGGTTATAGTTAATTGGTACGAAAAAAAGGCTCTTACAAGATCTGTTGGCAAAGACGTAGGAAACCTTTTTTTTTTTTAAGGGGAAGGATATAACCATTTCCTAGAGAAATTGTGATTGACCTTAACCAAAAGGCAGGTTAGTCCATAAAATTTTAAAGACCCTTCTATTAAAAAGTGTCTACTATATCCACCATTTACCTTTAACTTCTCAGAAGTGATGCTTAAAAATATGCAATTGAGATAACTCATTTACAGAACATTTCAATGCAGTGTTGGTAGCCTATTTTTGAGTGGAAGATTCATAGTTCTTCAACAATTGTTTTCTTTAAACCAAGCTTGATGTCGCGGAAGGCTAAAAAAAGCACACACGATACTCTCTTGATAGAACAGAAACTAAACTGTTAATTTCTGATAGTAAACCTCAAATCTACGAGGGGTTTCCCTGAATCCACAAAGAGATAACTGGAATCCACTAAAGAAAGAATTTGACAAAAGTTTGTAATTTATTAATAATAATCTATGAAAAACCTTTATAGATTTAGGGGCCTATTTAAGAGCTCCTCGTAAAACTTGACAATCAAGAAAATATATTCTAAAATAACTTCTAATTGATACATAATCATAACATGGACCAAATTTGACCTAAAAAAGCATTAAATGCACCTAAAAACAAGGAAATAAATCACCTAAACCTAAAATAACGTTTTTTACATAAAAATACCAAAAATAATAAATTACAGTAATTAAGTACTAAATTGTGTCCTACATCAAAGCTAATGAGAAGCATTACTTAAGATATTAGGACAGGGTGAGTACTCTAGATATGCTAGCATATGGCATACTCTTGTCAGCAGAACTTCAAGAAATTTAATTCAATTGACCTGAACTTGCATAATAATAATGGTCCAACAAAAGAAATACACTATCCATCCATAAGACACTCGAAATAAATGACAAAATAATGGTAGCATTATTAAAACTTTTATAACAAGTTGCTACATTCCATAGTGATCTTACAAAACAACCAAACATCAAGAATATTTGTTCAAACCAAAAACGAACACAAGTGTAATGCATTCAAAAAAGATTCTCCACATGGAAGTGGAAGCTCAAGCTCTCCAAGATATTTGCATTCCCACCTCTAATATTTTTGCCTATACAGATCCTTTAAAGTCGTTGAGGTTGACAATCTTTAAGCAAAACCTCCGCTAAGGAACTGGAAGCTCTCCAAGAATTTTGTATTCTCATAAAAATACTTCTCTGAGGTTTCTTTTTCTGACTTTAGAGTCTCTTCATCCGCATATACTCTGAAGTTCTCAATTGTGACAGTTTTTAAGCAATGCCTCCAACATGGAAATGGAAGAAGTTTGCAGTAACTAGGACTAAATGCCGTTTGAATCAGTCTAGGTGCAAAAGGAAAAATTTCTTGGAAATGTCAAAATCATAACAATAGTGATAATCATCTTCTACTGGGAAACTTTTCATAAAATGCACTGGTTTGGTAGTACCATAAAATGCCCTGGTTTGGTAGCAACACGTACTTACAATAAAATTCTTTGCCAATATATTATCAACAGCTAGAGGATCCATCACACCAAAAGTAATATCACTTACCATTATAAGCACAAATTTTAACAAGAATTTACAAATTAAAAACTCAATTATCATCCACACACTTCATAATATGCAGGAAGTATCTAAATTCAAGAAATTAATTTCAGTAATACCTTGAAAGATATGGCGGGTTTCAAGAAATTAATTAGTACAATCTCTGGAAGAGGAGAAATCCAAAGCAAGTTATCCACAAGTTTATCGATTTCCCGTGCAATACATGGCTGGGAAATTGCTACCTTTAACTGCTTCACATTATATGGTGGCGATGGTAGGGTGTCTCTTAATTCTTTTGGTATAACCACATCCTTTACAAAGAAGAATGTCAAAAAATTACAAAGATAAGTAAAGAGATATGAAATGAAAGGAAGCAAGAAAATCAAATGAAAGAAA
Source organism: Quercus ilex subsp. ballota (assembly GCA_032727855.1). NCBI lineage: Eukaryota > Viridiplantae > Streptophyta > Magnoliopsida > Fagales > Fagaceae > Quercus > Quercus ilex. Next base: position 20,548,157 of record CM064908.1, on the reverse strand, counting down.
GCAAAAATACCTTTGCAAATTCAATAATTTGGAATTGCTTAGCTTTGAAAGCAATTCAATCTTTTGAACATCCCAATGATTGACGGGCTTCACCATCTGGTTGCAAGCTTTTGACAAATAAACCGATATTGATGTTTCTGGTGGTACAATATAAATAATTAAAAATATTAAAAATGCTATTTAAGTTAATAAATTGGATTAAAGTAACCCTAAAACAATACACTGATTGTAATTGATACCAAAATATTTTGTCTTCCTTGACCAAATCGAAACGACCTCCAATACAATATTGACTACCTTAATATGAAAACCAACAACCTGTCTATGATAAACTGTTGTATTGAATGCCACTAACTTATCAAAATTGCAAGCAACTTATTGATTCTGCCTATAAAGTCATAACTTAAAATACCCTTTCTCGTACTAAGATTGTTGTAGTCCAACTGACACTTTTTAATGTTTTTAACAAAGATATCTTACGCTTGAATTCCCCAACTCCAACTATTGATGTAAATAAATAAATAAATAAACATTTTTTCCTCTCATCATATAAGAAGGTACGATCAAAAGGTCCAGATTTATTTTGCATGAGTATATCACACAAATTTTTTTTTTTTTTTTACTGAACCGTATATTCTAAGCAAATAGGGGAAATTTCTTGACTGATGCTTAAGAAGATGCAATAACTCAATTTACAGAACATTTTGATGCATAGCTGGTAGCCTATTTTTAGTGGAAGATTCATAATTCTTCAACATTAGTTTTCTTAAAACCAAGCTGATGAGAAGCTTTACTTAAAATATCAAGCCAGGATGAGTACTCTGGAGTCTAGAGATGCTCTGATGCTCAAAATATTCACATATATATGGCATACTCTATTCCCATATACCCAAAGCAATTCAAAGTTTGTTTAAGAACATCAAGAAATTCAACTCGATTGACCTGAACTAGCACAAAAAGTACTGGTGCCGAAAACAAATTATAACATCCTTCCATAGAACACTTGAAATTTAGTACTGGTTTCGAGAATGATCTTACAAAATAATCAAATATCAGGAATATTAGTTCAAACCAAAAACGAACAAAAGTGTAATGCATTCAAAAAGATTATCCAAGATGAGTCAGAGCCAGAGGTCATAATTTATGAGACCACATCCAAAATTCTACTCTAAAAGTTTGCTTGCTTAAAATTTTTGTATTTGCAGATCGTCTAAAGCTCAACACGTTGACAATGTTTGATCAGAACTCCTTTAAAATGGAATTAGAATGGAAGTGGGTGCTCTCTAAGATTTTTGCATACCCATTTCTAATATTTTTGCCAATACAGATCCTCTAAAGTTGTTGACAATTTTTAACCAACACCACCACAAAGGAACTGGAAGCTCTCTAAGAATTTTGCATTCTCATAAAAATACTTCTCTAAGGTTTCTTTTTCTGCCTTTAGAGTCTCTTCATCTGCACGTACTCTAATGTTCTCAACCGTGACAGTCTTTAAGCAATGCCTCCAACATGGATTTGGAAGAAATTTGCAACAACTAGGATTCTCCTCGTCAAGAATAGGCTTTTTATAGGAGAACTGAAATCAAGCAAAGAGTTTTGAGTTTTTAGGCTTTTTATAGGAGAATTGATATCAAATCATAACAACAATGATAATCATCTTCTACTAGGCAAATTTTCATAAATACACTGCTATGAAACTAACACTTTGACAAATTTAAGCATCTAACTAGGAGATACCAAAGTAGTTGCAGAAAATAGGATTCTATCATTTTTTTTTTTTTTTTGAGTAAAAGGTTCTATCATTTAACTTAACATAATTTTTTCTAAGAATTTTAGTGTTCAAGTTAAATAATATCTATGAAACTTCTCCCTGCACTTCATGTAAGTGAGAACTTTGTGCACTGGGTACAATATTTTTTTTATTGCGCATACACACTAGTAGTACATTTTATACTATAAACTTTAATTCTCAAACCTAAACTTTCTATTTTTCATTCAATCACAATTTAAAGGATTCTAAGAGTAAAAAAATTCACTAGCAACACATGTACATGCACCATGAGTAATCACAATAAAAATCTTTGCCAATATATTATAAACAGCTAGATGATCCATCTCACCGAAAGTGATATAGCTTAATATCATGCATATCATAGTATGCATGAAGTTTCTAATTTCAAAAATAATGATTTTTTCTCATACCTTGAAAGATGTGGTGTCCTTCCAGGGTTTTACGTTGATCCAATAAGTTATTACTACAATCTCTGGAAAAGGAGAAATCCAAAGCAAGTTATCCACAAGTCTGTCAATTTCATGTCCATTCCATGGCTGGGAAATTGCTACCTTTAACTGCTTCACATTATATGATGGGGATGGTAGAGTGTCTCTTAATTCTTTTGGTACAACCACATCCTTTACAAAGAAGAATGTTCGAAAATTAAAAAGATAAGTAAAAAGATATCAAATGAAAGGAAGCAAGAAAAACAAATGAAAGAAAGCAAAAATACCTTGGCAACGTAAAAACCTGTCAAATACAATACTTTGGAATTACTTAGCTTTGAAAGCAATTCAATCTTTTGAACATCCCAATGATCAACGGGCCTCACCATCTGGTAGCAAGCTTCTGACAAATAAACCGAAGCATTCAATGAAAGTAATATTTTGCTATGACCACAATATGAGAGAAGACATAACTTAGGAGTGTCAATCTTGACTTCAACCAACTTGTCGCATTTAAGTAAGAATAATGCCTTAAGACTCTGACTTGAAATCTTAATTTTTTCCAACATATTGCAATGAATAATCAACTTCTCAATGTGTGCAAGTTGAGAGATGTGGTAATGGAACCACTCATCTGTCATGCACTCTGTATATAATTCTAATTTCTTCAAATTTTTACAATGGATCAGGTTGATCTCGCATGCTTTATTCTCTTGTATATATGCATCATAAAGATTCGATGCTTCCAACTCCACCTTCTTAAGTGTATTGGATCTCAACTTGATTGCCATGAGTTTAGAAAGTGCAGAAAAGTGTATATTTTTCAACCCATAACAAGATTCTAATCTCATGTCTTCTATGAGAGGACACCCAGCAACTAGATTGTGGATAATTTGATCATTTGTGTGCACTTCTGATAAAGACAACTTTTGCAGAGACGGTAAGTTTATATCACAATAAAGTGACTCTAACCTACACCCACGTAATGTCAACACAGTTATTGATTTTGCAAGCAGAACCCTTTGAGGCAAAATATACCTCCTGCACAAACTTCTGTAAAATTCAAGATTCAGCTCCTCGATGTCACCCTTAACTGCATAGTCAATCCAACGGTCCAGGCGTGACACCGATTTTCGTGTAGTCAATTTCATAAAAAGTGTAAACTTGTTTATTTTAAGACCTTGTCTACAGTGGCTTAATAAATTTTGCTCCACGCAATGATATAACTCCACTCTCTTTCTCTGGATTTGGCGAGTTTTCTTTCTGTCCCGACACCACAACTTCGACTCAAAACATGTTTGGTCAAATTCTAGAACCGGGACTGTAAACCAAACATGTTTCCATCTTCTGGACAAGATACCGGATTGAACAACTTGTTTAGTGGGAAGGAAACACAAAATTTGTTGTAAAAGAGTGTCGGGCAATTCAGATATCATGTCAATCTTGTGCTCCTTTTCCATAACATTAAAACAGTCCTCCGTATCAACGATGATGCTTGAGTTGACTTGACTGCTATAATAAACAAAACGAATTTTACAAAAGCAAAACTTGAGTGGAGGAGTTTCTTATGTAAAAGCAAATAAAGTTTTCTAATAAAATCCAAGCACTTTTCTCCATTGACTAATACAAGAGATATATTATTATTTATCTTTCTCAATGAGAAATAATTAGAGAACATAATAAAGAATTATCAAAAAAAAAAAACTTACTACTGCTATGTGCTAAGTACTAAGAAAGTTTTTTTTTTTTTTTTTTTTTTTACACATCAAATACAGAACCCTATTTCGAATTATTTGTACTCTTAGGTCCCCTTTTTCAGTTTTACAACAATAACTTCTTGTAACTTTTTTTACAAACCTCCAAAAACACTGCTTCGCAATAGCTTATCCAAATGTAGCTTAGTATAAAACAATTTGATTTCAGGAAAAAAAAAATTACATTTGGGGAGATTGTGGATCAAAATTCAGTTGTTCTAATTACAGAAAGAAAATCATAATGATAAATGCAATCATGTTTGCGGCTTTTGAATATTGAGCTGAAAGTAAACGCAAAGAAAGAACATACCTTTGGGGTTTGGTGACAAGCTGCAGCAGCGTACGAATTTTTAATATTTTACCCGAAGACTTGCACTCACAACAAAACGCCGCTTTTTATAGCCCAAATAATAAAGAGGGTGCTCGGAGTCGGTGCTCCACTTCAGTCCATTACGGTATTGCATTTTTTTTTTTTTTTTTTTACAAGGAATGTCAAATTTTCTGTAAGACTTAAATAACTATATCTATTTTATATAGTCTATATCTCTTATTATCTCTTATCTCTTATCTTTTCTGTTAAGATAATTCAAAATTTTACTTATTACTTTAAAATTTCTTAAAAATACTTCTAATCTAATTAGATAGTTTTTATTTCTAAAAATATAAATAAAAAATAAGGTTAAATTCATAATTTAACAAAATTCAAAAATATATATATAGATAAATCTCTCCATTCCCCCTTAAATACAAACTTCTCACCTATTTCTAAATTACAAAAAACTTAATTAGCAAATAAGTTTTTCTTATATATATAAAGTCGTTAGAATTATGAGTTTTTGGTTTACCACGAAGGTTGGGCTTCAAGGTTTGTTAGACCACAAATTTTACATGAAGTTGCGTGTCCTAGGAAAGATCTTGATAAGTTTGAAGGATTCTTGTATGGAAGGACATGTGATAATACGTGGATATTTAATGTTTAATGTTACCTACGTGTTTATAATTTTTAAAAGTTTTTATGGAAGAGATTGAATTCTTTTCAAAAATTACACAACTACATTGCATATTAGTTTTTATTTTTTTTAGATATTTTAAAATAATTTGAGGATGTCTCACTTTTTTAAGAAAGAAAATGTCTCACCACACAATTAATTAACGTTAAACTAGTTTCATAATTGGTATCAAATTCTATGCATTAATCTTCATTTAGATACTCCCTCCGTCCCAAATTTTTTGTCCTATTTGAAAAGTCAAACTTTTTAAGGGAACATCATTTATTGTCTTGTTTACATTTTAAAAATGTATAAGTTTCCAAAACTACCCTTAAAAAAATTTATTAAAAAATTGAATTAATAAATTAATAAGGGTATAATAGGAACATTAGTAAATTAATGACTTTTATTTTTAGAAACAGGACAATATTTTGGGACATCTCAAAATGGAATAGAGGACAAAAAAAATGGGACGGAGGGAGTACTAATTTTACCTCTTCAAGGTAGGCTTCAAATAGTCAACCACCTTATTTCTTCAATTTTACTCTCTCTCTCTCTCTCTCTCTCTCTCTCTCTCTCTCTCTCTCTCTCTCTCTCTCTCTCTCTCTCTCTCTCTCCTAAAAATTTCTCCTTAATTTATATTTGTGGAAGAATATATGTTATCGATTAAAACACTTAAAATACATATTACCGTTATATATTTACATATTAACGTTTAGTGTTATACCTAAATTTTTTTTTTTTTTTGGTAACTTTACATTTTATTCTATATTGTATTTAAAATAATTTTTTATTAATTTAAAATATTTATTCAATACTCAAGTTATATATGATTCTTGAGTAAAACAATAGTCTATATATATATATATATATATATATATATAAAAGTCCTTAGAATTATGAGTTGTTGGTTACCACGAAGGTTGGGCTTTTGGAGTTCAAGGTTTGTTAGACCACAAATTTTACATGGAGCTGCGTGTCCTAGGAAGGATCTTGATAAGTTTGAAGGATTCTTGTATGGGATATTAAATGCTTAATGTTACCTATGTGTATACTCCCTCCGTCCCATTTTTTTTGTCCTCTATTCCATTTTGAGATGTCCCAAAATATTGTCATGTTTCTAAAAATAAAAGCCATTAATTTACTAATGTTCCTATTATACCCCTATTAATTTACTAATTCAATTTTTTAATAAATTTTTTTAAGGGTAGTTTTAGAAACTTATACATTTTTAAAAGGAAGATAAGACAATAAATGATGTTCCCTTAAAAAGTTTGACTTTTCAAACAGGACAAAAAAATTGGGATGGAGGGAGTATAATTTTTTGAAATTATTTTATGGAAGAAATTGAATTCCTTTTCAAAAATTACACAACTACATTTCATGTTAATTTTTCTTTTATCTTGGATATTTTAAAATAATTTGAGAATGTCTCACTTATTAGTCAATAATTTTCAACATAGATACAATTAATTAACGTTATACTAGTTCCATAATAGGTATCAAATTCTATGCATCTTCATTTAGATATTAGATAGGATGAGATTTCAAATTTTATGTATTGATCTTCATTTAAATTTTTGGTAGGATGAGATTTCAAACAAGTCAGAGACATATATTATGATAACATCAATCAGTATATATTTTATTTCTTTTGTTTGTATCACAATTGACTGTTGGCTGTTTTATTTTATTACATATTTCAACCTAAAACTATTGCTTTACGGCATTTATCTAATTATTATAGTTTTTTCTAATATATTATTATAGATTGTTTTTTCCTAATTTATTGCTTGAAAAATGGCCTGCGCATCAAACACGTAAGCTGCTTCTCCATTGAATCCTTGGTGGGTGTCACCTTCACCTAAATTAAGAGTCAGCCTTTGACCTTTAGTCTACCTAAAAATAAAATAAAAAATAAAAACTGTTAGAAAATTATTTAATATTATCAAATCAAATAACAACATTTAATGATATTATCATACCGTTTTGGCAATCCAATCGTTTTGAAACACAAAACCGAAGGGCTCGAAGCCCATACAGTGGAAACGCATGATAGTGACACTTCTTTTAGCTATAGCGTCTTCTCCAGTATATGGCTGCTCATGGCCTTCTTCTAGTTGAACAAAGCCTTTAGCACAGCCTTTTTCACGACATTCCTTGTTCTTACACTGCAGATACAAATTGGATGTTAAATATATGTTACAAAACTGAATAACAGATCATATTTGAACTAAATAAATAGTGAATAAAATGTTACAATGCGAAAAAAAGATAGTTAGACTCATCCTAAGAAATTAGGATTTACCCCACCTTGCAAATCTTTTTTTTAGTTTCCGTAGAGATGCTGACAGTGTCATCAACAATAGTTTGACAAGTTATGCAACGGACCTAGAGAAAAAGTTAACAAGAAGTTAGAAAAATCATCCAAAAAGATGAAATATAATAGACACACACTGTAAATACCTGAAAACAATAGGAATAATTACTGGGCACTGTCAACTCCTCTATTCCGCCTATATCAGCTTTAAAATTTCAAATCATAGCGTTTTGATGGTGGATAAGTTTCCATGTTGATATGGAATTCTTTTTTACAAGTTATTTGTTCATTTAAAATAGGAGGATGGATTTATAATAAGAATACGAAATGTCATATCAATTACATTACATGCTTTCATAATAAAATCATGTGTATCTAACAATCATAAAAATACTATTGAATTTATGTGCTAAGTAATTCTTTCCCATTAACAATAAGTTGTGAGTAATTTTATTCTATTTCTATTTTCTTAATTGTAGTTTTAACAAATCCGCCATGATTGTTATAATCACCTTTTTTTTTCTCTCTAACAAGGTTGTTTATAATAATTATGTCATACTTTGAGATAAGTGCATTTGGATGCATGACCAAATCATAAAAATCCTATTGATTTTTTTCTTCTTTTAGTTTTCTAGGGAGACTGGGTTCGTTTATAATCACTAGTTTAAGTGGCACATGGAAGGCATGCACTAATCTTAAGTAAAAAAAAAAAATTTTGAGATTATACACAAATTATGAAACTATGTACCATAAATCGAATGTCAAACTATGCTATTAATGTTGCCTTTTAGTAAGTGAATCTTAGAACCTATTTTTTAAAAGGCAAGATTCACTTACTAAAAATTTTTAAGAATAATAATGAATATCATCATTTTCCAACATTAATAAACAACTGTCTTTAATGACATTAAAAATAATATTCACCAGAAAATGAAACTCATTCAATGCAAATAGAGAGGATTGTGATCTGTTTTGATCCACACTAGGAATAAGATCAATTTGGTGCAAGTTGATGTGGAGGACGATTAGGCACAAAGCCAATGTTTTCAGTTTTGCCATATTTGCAACCAAATCAACCTAGAAACCCCAAATTCACATTGTATCAACGAAGAACCAAAAACCGACACAATTTAGTTCAACCATTTTTTTCGGTTTCTCAAAAACAAAAACAAAATGGGTCTATTTTTCTTTTATTTATTTTTCCCTCATTTTATTAGCATCCGATAAATTTGAATTTAGGATCAAAATTAAAAATCAACTAGATTTGGCCTTATTAGTTAATATCAAAATTAGAAATGAACTTAAATCATGCAAGTCAATCTTTCATCACATTCATTTAAAGCAAAAAACAAAACAAAACAATTCTCCCCCAACCACGCCCCCCCCCCCCCCCAACCACCACTTGTGCAACACCAACACCAACAACAACAAGAAGCTTCCTCTCTCCTTTGCTTCACTCACTAAAATGACTCTTCTCATCTGGCATCTTAATGCTATCCTAATGGACTTGTAGAGTTATATTTAAAGCAAACTATATTAATAGTTTTCATGTATTCATAATGCCTTACAATAGCATGTATTACCTATCTTTTATTATAAAGTTTTATGGGAAATATAAAAAACTGTTAAAGAAAGGGTAAATTGCAAATTACACCTCTGAAGTTTGGGGTTGACTGGATTTTACACTCCAAAGTTTCAAAAACTTGATTTTACACCCTTTAGTTTGATTCCGTTAGCAATTCACACCCCACAGTTATTTTTTACTATTAAGTGACATATATGCATACTGACATGTTTTATTTTTGCCAAATCAGCTCCAAAACTACGTCATTTTAATGATGACCAAGCGAAGAGTTAGCATGCATCAAAACTACGTAGTTTCAAGCCTAAACTTAACTTCTTGCACATCTCCATAAACGACACAGTTTCAAGCAAAGTTCTAAAATCTAAAAAAAAGGACTCACGAACAACTCAGGGATCTCACAAACCCAAACCCTTCATCCCGGGTGGCGACGGCAGCGTTGAAGGCTCCAGGCTGCCTCGGCGACGACGTCTAGACCCCTTAGCTTCAATTGCAGGTGTGAACCCAAATAGACCGAACCTAAACCCCACGAACCCATCGGCTCTTGTGAACCCAGGCAGCCTCGGCGGCCATGGCAACAGCCACATTGATGGTAAAACCATTGGCTCTCTCTCTCTCTCTCTCTCTCTCTCTCTCTCTCTCTCTCTCTCTCTCTCTCTCTCTCTCTTAGGGTTATTGCTTCTAGATTTATATAATTTTTGGAATAATAAAGTTTTTATTGATTATGCAATTTTTTTTATTTTAATTTAATTGTTAGAAATTGTAGATTATTATTAGGGTATATTTCATGATTGTGCTTCTTTCTGATGCATTGGCTTACACTACGCACAGAAATTGGAGTTAGGTCCCACAAATGATTAAGAACATATGCAATATGTCTAGGCTTCACTTACTCCAGCGATTAGAGTTGCAGAACTGTATGTATTCAAGATATGCAGATGAAAGGTTGATCCATGAAATCTTTTAGGTTGATTCACAACATTAGAAACTCTATAAATCTTTTAGGTACATATTGATCCATGAAAAATACAAACCCCTACTTACAGACACACCCTACTCCCTTTCTAAAATTCTATGACAAAGATAGATGGAGTATAGCAGGTCTCTCGGTTCAGCAAAGCCATTTTCTTTTGTTTTTGTCAAACTCCAATCTAATGTTAACACAGGCCTTTACTACATCCTATGAAAGATTTACAGCTCATTCATACTAGATTTCCATAGTCTCCCTTGTTTATAATTTCATCTATCTCTTTTTTGTCTTCACTATGATTACAGCTCTTGTTGCCATATTGATTTCCCATAAAAAATTACTGGAATGTGTAATATCAATGGCCCCTTACAATGCAATTAAATTAGCATTATGTCTTAGGAACACAGTAGGAATTCTTGATCTTGAATATTGTACATATCACAGTTATCTTATATTCCTATGGTGATTTGGGCTACTATTTTACTTGAGATCTTGAATATTGTACATATCACTGTTATCTTATATTCCTATGCTTCATTTTCTTATTGTCAAATTATATTTATTTGGTCACAGGTAGACAATGTATCTTCCACCCAAAGGAAGACATGTATTGTCCTTCACAAGAATCTTATAATTCTGCCATTGGTAACATGCATCCAGCAGCATTAGAACAATTGAAGAAGTGAAATTTTCCACTGTTCCATAGATTCATTATCAGTTGGTGTTCTCATGTCCAGGACCCTTCAAATTTTCCACTATTCCATAGATTCATGATTAGCTATACATGGGTCTCTTATCTCTTGCAAACTAACAATCTTGAAATGGAAAGAAGTGAAATTGTAGAGGTAGCAGCTTCTCTGAGAGAACCTAAATTGTAGAAGTTGGTTTGTTGTTGTGGTGGTCATTTTAGTGTATTTAGTGAATGCAAAAGGCCAATTGTATATAGTTTCTTATCTTATTTAATGTAATGACAATTGTAATAGCCATTGGCTTTATTATATTGTAGTGGAAATTGAAATGCATTTCTTGCAAAGGAAATTGTCACTTAATTTTGTATCTTATTAGAATATTGTTTATTATAATGGAAATTGGCTGAAGGTTTTTAAACGTGGCTTTTGCTCCTAAAATATGCAGAAAGATGCATAAACATGACTGAAATATGCAGAAACATGACTGAAATATGCAGAAATGTGCAGAAATATGCTACTATATTTTTTTCTGCTCATGTCCAATATGACTAGAATAACAAGCTTATGAAAGCTTTACAAAACAGTGACTATCAAAGTTTGCCAAACCAAAGGTTCTAATAATAAAAGGTCCTAAGACTAACACAAAATAAGTTATTTTTGTCTAGTAACATCATCAAATAAGCTTATGGGTAGCTATACAAAACAGTAACCACAAAAGGTTCTAACAATCAAAGGTCCTACAAACTACCAACTCTTGATCCACTTCTAGTTCCTTTTCCAGCTCCAACTTTAGCACCAACTCCAACTCTAGCTCTAGCTCCTTTTTCATATCTACCACCTACACTGCTTCTAGCAACACTTGTTTGGGTTGAGACCTATAATAATAGATACATTGGGCCGTATGGTAAGTACACAACAAACTCAATGACCAAATACTGGCAATATGCAAATATTAAGCACAATGTGAAGTATATATATAATATGGCAATTACTATAGTGGATTGGCTTCTAGCAACACTTGGTGGGTGATGATCATCTTCCACTCTTAAGCCCATAAACACATGATCGCCTCCGACTCTCCTAACCTTCAACAAGTTCAAAAATTTTGTAGTTAGCAACTACAATAGGTGAGTAGCACAATAAAAAACTTATTTAGCAATAAGCAAGTATTAATACATGGTTTTGGCTCCTTGTATTCGTTGTTGCTCCTTGTCTTTGCTTAGTCTGGCCCTTACTAGCATCATTAGATTTGGGGGTAATTTGCATCCTCTTTTGTTGTGACCCAATTGTCCACAATTGCCACATTTTTGTGCGGCAGATGATTTCTTCAACTTATGTGAAATCCTTGGTGCCTCGTCAGCAGCTTTCTTCCTCTTGTTCTCCTTTGGTCTTCCAGGTTGTACTAGCATCTTTTGAGGCAAAATCTTATCACCTACTGCATTTGGCCAAATGTCCTCACCATTGGTAGGCTGGATAAGGTGTGAGTATGTTCTAAGGTAAGTCTCAACCTTGTAATAGCTATGCACATAGCTTTCTGCCTTTTCTTTTTTGTAAGCAATTGCTGAAACTGCATGCATACAAGGGATGCCGGTTATATCCCATCTGTAGCAAGCACATGTATGCTTCTCTAAATCAACTACAAACTGCTTTCCCTTACAATGCACTTCAAACTTCGATCCGCCGGACCATGTAGATGTGCAATCCCTAGTTGCTTCCTTGTTAACTTCTAGTTTATCTTGAATCTTAGGACAAATTGGGCTAGACTTCTTCAACATTGTATCCCTGTTTCTTGGGATCCTTTTCATAAGATACCTCCTAATCATCTCACACATAGTCAATATGGACTTATACCTAACATCAACAATCTTAGAGTTAAATGACTCACAAAGATTGTTCAACAGCATGTCACACTTAGGCCATGTACTAAAAGCATGTCTACTCCAATGTGCACAGTCAATACCCATCAAATGCCCATAAGCATTAACATCTACCTTTCTCATCATCTCCATCTTTGCCTCAAACCCAAGTCTAGTGGTCTCTCTTGCTGCTGCCCACATTAAATCCTTCAATAGTTTGCCCTTGTACTCCTTCTTGAAGTTAGCATATAGATGCCTAACACAGAACCTTGTATGTGCTTCAGGAGCAACTTTTGCTAGAGCAGGAAGTAAGCCCCATATTAAAAACAAAACAAATAAATTGGTTAGTATGTAGATATTAAATAATATGTAAATGATTTCAAGTCAAATATTATACAACAAATGGTAAGATTAAACTTACATAAATAATTACATACCTTTTGTTGATCAGAAATAAAGGTCCAGCCACATTCCCTCACAGGACCAATGTCAGCTAACAACAACTCCAAAAACCATGACCAACTGTCCTTGTTCTCACCCTCACAAACAGCAAATGCTATTGGGTACATCCCGTCATTCCCATCAATTCCAACAGCTGCCAGTAGTTGCCCCTTCAAAAACCCTCTTAAATGACAAGCATCAAGACTAATAATTGGCCTACATTCCTCCATAAATCCAGTTCTACAAGCAGCTAGACACACATACATTCGTTTGAAGTGCAATGTGGGTGTGTGTAGAGTAATTTTAGTTGTGGTGCCTAGATTAGAAGATCTCAACTCTTTACAATAATCTCTAGCTCTTTCAAACTGGTAGGCAAACCTTCCTTTAAGCATCTCCAATGCGATCTACCTAGACCTAAAGGCTTTGTCCAAGGATATGTCTACTTGAAATTGACTCATTATACCTTTCTTTATCTCAGCACTCTTGATATTGGGTCTCCCTCTAAACACCTCTAGCCATGTAACTGCAGTCCACCTTGCAGACACCATCCTACTATGAAAAGCCCTGGAACATGTATGTTTTCCACGATAGGTTTTCACTAGCAAAGAGTTTTCTTCACGGTCCCATGAGGCAAAAATATACCACTCACAATTTTCACATTTGTAACTCACCTTGCGAGATTCGTTCTTAACAATTAACAATGGATATCCATGCTTGATTCTATAAGATTGCACAACCCTCTTAAATTCCTTGTGGTCACTAAACAACATTCCCTTCTCAAAAATGAGGTCGAGCATATCCACTTCAGCCCTAAATTCAGTGTACCTGGGGTGCTTTTCATCATCCTCAGAGTTGACAGGTGTGCACAAAACATCAAAGTGCCCATAATCACTTTCCCCACTTCTTATATCATGCTCCTCATCACTAAAGCAAGTGGGTGCCCAATTTGATGTTTTTTTCTCATAAGGGTTTAGGTTGGATTGGTCATGGAGAGTGGATGAGACAATGTGAGTGGTTGGGACAATGTGGGAGGATGGGTCATTAGGGGAGGATGGTTTTTCATATCTATCAAATTCACTGTCACCTACGAAATCAACATAGTCCTCATCAAAAAAATTGTCATCTACTCCAACCCCTTCATCAACTTCTTTATAACACTCATGCTTATCATCACCTTCATTACCTTGATCCTCATCAACTTGTTCCTCAAAAGCTTGTTCAACATGCTTCACATATATGTGTATTAACTTTTCAGGTGCAAATTCTAACCAGTCACGTAGGGCCCTAACATCACCATCTTTATTCAATGAACATAAGCCATTATGAAGTTCCATTTGAGGAATCTAGTAAAGAAATTATTTTACATTCGTAATACCAAGATTTTTGGCATACTTAGGCATATCAAAAACAACAAGAGTGTCAATATCAGCATCAAAGACCCTTGATTCAGTCCCTTTAACATATTCAACATGTGTATCACTATGTGTAATGAATACCCCTCCATGATGTATACACATATCAAATAGTTGATCCATATTCAATGCCTTGCACACACGTATAAATGCATTACTAAAATTTAACTTTTAATTAATATATTACTAAAATATAATACACACATAAATGCAACAAAACATACACGTAGATATGAGCCATAAAGCACAACACATGTATTGCTCACTTGGACCATAACCATTGCACTCGGTCAATTTACCAATAAAAAATACACATTATTTTACACCAAACAATGCATACAACTAATCATCATCCACCAAGCTGACCTACGAAAAATAAAGATCAATAAAGTAACCAGAACAAGACAAAATATAACCAACTATATTATAATCCATTGACAACAAAATAATACAAAACTAATCCCAATCAACAATATTCAAGTGATACAGAAACCAAAAAAAAAAAAATCAAAGAAAAACAAACTTCACCGTAAACACATAGTTTCAATAAGGATGCAAGTTGTACAATGAGTTTAAATCATACACATATAGACAGTTTCAGCAACAAATCAATCACCCAAACATTTATACAAAACCCCCCACCAAACCCAATCAACAAATCAATCACACGAGAAGAGCAACTTGAGTTTATTTGGCTTTACCATCGACGTGGCTACCTAGAGCTGCTGCCGTTGCTTGGGTTCACAAGAGCCGCCACCGCCGCTACCTGGGTTCACTATCTTCAAATTTCAGTGGCCGCTCAGATGAGGCTTGCTCAGATGAACGGGAATAGGGATTCACTGATTTGAGATTTTAGAATTAGGCTGAAACGGTGTAGTTTTAGGATTGGAATTTTTTTTTTTTTTTTTTTTTTTTTTAGCTTAGGGAAAACGGTACTGTTTGTATAGTGCCAGGTAAATTTTTATTTTTGGGGCTGATTTGGTAAAAATAAAACACGTCAGCATGCGCATGTGTCACTTAATAGCAAAAACTAACCGTAGGGTGTGAATTGCTAACAGAACCAAACTTTAGGGTGTAAAATCAAGTTTCTGAAACTTTAGGGTGTAAAATCCAGTCAACCCCAAACTTCAGGGGTGTAATTTGCAATTTACCCTTAAAGAAATTAGTGATAGTTTTTTTTTTCTCTTCCTATGAAATATTTTTAAAAATATTTCATAAACAAATACCCTTAAAGTATGCATTAACTTTTCTCTATATAATTTAGTTTATTGTAAAAGTCCATTCAAAACTTGATGAGACAGCTTCTGCTATTGCTGAAAAATTATTTCCATCATCTAATAGGCTCTAATAACAATTACACACTATCCCTGTACATGGGAAACATCTATTCATAAATTTTAATTAATACTTGATTTTGTCAAAATGGTTACTTCTACTTGTAAAATTGACAATATGATTTCCATTGATCTATTTGTGGCATGAGTTGTATTTCACAAATAGCAATGTGTCAACTCATATCACAACCTCTATTGTTCTTCTCGAAAGCCAATATGAATGGATGTGGATCCATTCAATTCGTACTCTGCAACTTTTAGATTGTATGTACATTATTGGTAACATAAATATTACATCTTTTCCAATTGGTCACTCTTTAACCCAAGCCAAAAGTCATTTGACAATAAGCCAACATATTTTTACCCTAAAAATAATACCATCTTAAACAACTCTTGAATGAAGTCAAAACTTTTTTCTAGATTAAAAAAAAAAAGTTGCTAAAAGATCTGGTACCTCCTTTCCAAGACCTCTATAAAGAGCCTCCCAAACCTAAGCTTTTCTTCATATCTCTCCCTTTCCATCACATAGCCTAGACGCACACACCAGTACACAAAGACAAGCACCATGGCTACGAAGAATGTGTTTATTTTAATGGTCCTTGCATGCCTTTTGGCAAATGCAATTGGAACGAAGGACCTTCCCACCAAGCTAGGATATGAATCTGTATCAAGCTTCCAAATAAGGGGAGACCAAGTCAAGTACTTGAACTTACTCGGTGGCATGAACTCTTGTACGAGTGACATTGTTGATTTCTTCTCTGATAGGCTGACCAATCTTATGGTTGAGTTCAATATTGGTCCTTTCAAATAAAGCATGCAATTGTCTGTTTGTCTTTGGAAAAAGCTTTTGACTTGTTTCATGGATGTCATGATCTTGATGTTTTATAGTGTGTTGTGTAATAATCGTTCTTATAAATAAAGTGAGTTTACAGGTTGCTTTTATGCCAATCAATAAGAATGGTGGATCTTACCATAAATTTAATTATAATAGGATCTACTATTATGTAAGAGGAGAGAGTATCACATGGTTGTACTCTTGAAGTACTTAATAATTACCCGAACAAAATGATGATTATCATGATCATTATGATTATCAAGAATCCCACCATTAATTAAAGAGATGTTTATTTATTAATACTCTAGTGGATATAGCATGGTTATCAATATACTCTAAAATTCTTAAGTAACTTGCAAGTTTTTAAAATCGAATCCACTCATTGTAAAATGAGAGAAAGTATCTCTTATTACAGGCAAACCAAATTGAACATGTAACAATCTAACAAAATGAATGTCATATCATTTTATTTTATACTCCTTTGCAAGAATCATTCCTACCACCCTCACAAGATCTAACTGTGAGAGGCAGAGATCTATCGACAATGAACCCCCTCTATCCCTCCCTTAGTACCATTGATTACAATCTCCTCCTCAATAATATGCACAATTCCAGATTAAACTGACCAAATTGAACCACTAAGTGATGTTATGTTAACATGAGTATAAAAAACATGTGACGTTGGTTGACATTGGGTGCTAATTTTTTGACCTCAAAGTTATAGGGTTAGTGGTAAGTGGAACAAAAACCCAACCAAACCTGACCTGTGATCACCTCTATGTGACACTATATATTCACCTTTAGATTCATGAAAATTTAAATATTTATGGATTCACCACCAAATGAAATTATTGGTGCAAATTAAAATGCTACAACAGAAATCCATTATATTCAAGGCAAATAGAGTGGTTCATAATCTATTTTGATCCACACCAGGGATGAGACCAATTTGGTGACAGTCGATGTGGAGGAGGATTTGGCACCAAACCAATGGTTTCATTTTTGCCATATGGGCAACCAAGATCAACCTAGAAACCCCAAAATCACATTGTATCGACCAAGAGTGGCACAATTTGGTTCAACTACTTTTTTTTAGGTCCACTTTTTTATTCTTTCCCTCATTTTCTTAGCATTCAAACATGGTAAAGAACTAAAATCAAACATCAACAGACATTTATAAACTCAAATTTAAGATTAAAAAAAAAAACCAACTAGAGTTGGCCTTGGTTTATATCAAAATTAAAAATGAACTCAAATAATGCAAGTCAATCTCCATCTACCACCAACCTTGTGTCCATTCAAATTTTTTGCTTACACCACCACTTGTGCACCACCACCAACAACAAGATTCGTCTTACCCTACTGGATTTGTAGAGTTTTACTTAGAGCAAACTACATTAATACTTTTAATTAGGAATGGCAATAGGTCGAGTTCGAGGCAGGTTTCTTTATGCCCGAACCGGCGCCGCAGACCTGCCCTGTTACCTGAACCCGCCCCATTTAATAAACAGGCTTTTCTTTAACTCCCAAACCCACCCCGATGAACCTCGCGAGCCCTGTCCAGCCATGGCACTTCAGGGCCCAATCCGTGGCCCAATTTTATAAAAAAAAATTATGTTTGCCTAACTAATTTTCTCAGCAACCAAACAATAGGGAAAAATGAACACTCAAGAAAACCTAGATCTTTTATCAAAAAAAGAAAGAAAACCTAGTTTTGAACAAATTGGAATGCATAAAACCCAATAACATACACCCAGATCAGAAACCCACAAAACCCAACAACATAAACCACCACTACCACACGATCTGTTCTCAACCACCACCACACATGCACGCCGCCAGCCACTAATCTCTCAAAATAACCAAAGATTTGATGTAATGAAACCAAAGTTAAAAAAAAAAAAAAAAAAAGTGACAGCAGCGACAAACCGGTGACAAAATAGAGAAAGGGGTATAGCCGGCAATGAGAGTGAGTGAGAGTTGCCAAGTGGGTGAGGGGCTAAATGAGTGAGAGTGACAAAGTAGAGGGGTGGCTGTGAATGAAAGGAGAGTTAGAGATTAGAGTTTTACTAAGAGTGTGTGTGTGTGTAGAGTGGGTTTTTGGTAATTTTACTCTAATCGGGTCTGGTCTGGGTTTGGGATTGAGATGGGTATCACTAAAACCTGTACCCTACCTAAACCTGTTTCGGGTTTTATTTTAAAAACCCAAACCCGACCCTACTATTTCACGGGTCGGGTAAAACCCACCCCCATTAGGGTTGGGTACTCGCGGGTCGGGTACTTTTTGCCTTCCCTTCTTATAATGTCTTCATAATGCGCTACAATAGCATGTATGGCTTATTTTTTTAATACAATATAGTGTATAGTAATAATATGACGTGGTGGTTTCATCTCTTATTTTGGGAAATTTCTTATTAAATTATTAAAATTAAATTGATAGAATTTAGATTAGAGTATGAAATTCAAATTTTCAAAGTAAGAAGATATTAAAAGTCTTAAATATAGAAAAGTGGGGGAGATGAGAGTATCTATACTTTTCAAAGATAATAGTGAAAGAGTTGACAACAAATTTTAATAATTAGGTAAGTTAAAATTTGTTTCTCAAAAAAAAAAAAAGTTTAAATTTCAATTTAAAAAAAAAAAAAAAAACTTGGAACATGCTCGAAGATACTAATTTTTTTATTATCAATCAATTAATAGTTGAAATTAAAAATTATTTAAAAGGAAAGAAAAAGAAAAAGAAGGTAATGACCCTCCTGGGGGAATCATTTTGGTAATCCCATTAAAAACATAACCAGCACCACGCAACCCAACCGTTGTCTTGTCCCGCTGTTTCAATTTGCTGCTCTCTTTCAATTTGTCTTGTCCCGCTGTTTCAATTTGCTGCTCTCTTTCTTTGTCTTGTCCCGTTGTCTTGTCCCGCTGTTCAATAGCTCTCTTTCGCAGTTAAAACATTCCCCAAAATGAAAGAGACCAATAGCTTCCAGACATCTATTCTCTCATTTGTGTTTCGTTGAGGGTGGAAAAGTAAAGAGATGGAAAAAATGAACAAAAAAGTGGCAACAACCAACCAAAAAATAAAAACAATCACCAATTTTATTAAAAAATACAAATCATGCCCCAAAAAAAAAAAGTAAAAGAAAAAAATCAACACACTATTAATCAAGAAAATATTGCAAAAAAAAAAAAAAAAAAAAAAGCAAGTCTAGTTTAGCATGTAAGAGCAAAACAAAATATTAGAAAAAAGAAAACACGTAAGAGCAAAAAAAAAAAAAAAACCTAGCAGGTAAGAGGAGGAAGGTTAGTTCTGTCATTGACTGAAACTATTAATTTCTCCTCTATTTTCTCCCTAAATTGGGAAAATAGAATTTTTCTGGGCCAAGGAAGAAAATATCTAAGTCTCACCAATTTTCCATTCTCCCCTTCTCTCCTACCAAACACACATAAAAACCACTTTTTGTCAAAGAGAAATTCATCCAATCCCCAAGTTAAGAGCCATGATTCTACAATTGGCAGGTGTTGATGGTCATTTTGGAAGCCAAAAAAGAAAGAGGGAGCCCAGCAACACGGGCAGAAAAGAAGTAGGCAAATAGATAGAAAAAAGAACCATTAAAACCAAGCAGCAGGAATAATGAATCACAGGTCCATAAAATAAATAAATAGGTCTTGAGAAAGCAAATGGGCTCAAAGGAGCCCGGAAAGAGAGAAATAGCAAATAGCAAACCCATGGGCAGTATATGATGTAGAAAAGTGAGAATGGGCCGCGGCGGGCCCAAAGTAATGCAAGCAAAGAAAATAAAGGATTGATGGCAAGCCCACAAACCCCAAGAATGAGGATAAGGTAATTAGGCCTAGAAAGCCCAATGAAGTTAGTAAAAGCCCATGGGAACACAAAGTTAGAAAAAGGGCCGAGGAAGCCCAAGAAGAGCAAATTGGCCAAGGATGCCCAAGAGAAAACAAAAGGGACACAAGAGCCCACAAGTAAGAAAACTCATGGCCATGCTAAGCCACTGGGGAAAGAATAAAAGGCAGACCTGAAGAGGTCTAGCAGGATTGGATCAAATAAATGTCACAGCAGGAATAATAGAGTGACATGGCGGAGATAGCAGTCAAAGGGGAGGACTGAAAGAAGGCAAAGCCCAACATCAAACAAAGCCCAGCACCTAAAGGGAGCGGGAAATCATAAAGCAACCCACATAAAAAGTCAAGGAAGGACGGCAGACTGTGCAGGCGAACCTCCAAACCGCAGCAAACGCATGAGCAGCAGGCAGATTTTGGACATACATGAAAGGGAGGCACGCGCAAGGCCCAGGCACCACCAGCCTGTACCCAGCCAATATGGGATATGGGGGGTCATGGGTCAAAGGTAAGAGGGCATGGTTTGGCGATGGGGAAAGGGGAAAACCTATTCTACGGTTCCTGCTCAAACTCTTTTGGGGGATACGTCCTGCTGGGATGACATACCACCCAAAAGAAGCAAGGTTAAGTTGGAACCACTAGGTACATGCCATGAGAGATAGAGAGAGAGAGCACCCACACCGTGGTAGGAAAGGGTGTCACGGCAGACTAATAAATAAAATAGCTTTCCTTTGTCTGGAAATAGGAAGTGGCACACAAACTGACTAGTGGTGGTCGGCAAATACACCCAGACCAGACAAAGGTGGTTGAGGGCTAAAATAGTAAAATCTAGTCAGGCACTATAAAGGGAGACCCTTGCCATGCCCAGAAAAAGGAAGAGGGGACACCAGAATCATAGTAAGAACCGTCTCTAAAGAACCACGAAATAGAAAACAAGTGTGAAGAAAAGAAAGAAAAGATAAGAGGAAAACTAAAAAAAAAAAAAAGGGAAAAAATAGAGAGTTAGATCGGCAGGCATGCACCAATAGGTTGATTCCCTCTCTCCCTCTCAAAATCCTGCTCTCTACCAAAAGCAAAAGGTTTTCCTCCGGGCACCAACCATTTAGATCCGTTTCCCTCAAAATAATTAATTTCTACGACAGGATTTTCCCTGGGAGATTAATTGCGTTGAGAAGAAGCATTCTTCCCTCTCTAGCTTTGATCCTGCGGAATAGATTTACTCTGATTTCTTTCTTCTCTTGATTAACCTATATGCTAACCACTTATTAACTTGCTTTCTTTATAAAAATAATTATTGTTATCATGATTACCTTTCTTAATTAAACATTAATTGTTTACTTTAATTGAGAAGCCAAAGTATTCTCTTTTTTGTTTTATTATCATGTCTGTCTGCCATAACTCATCTAGAATAGCTCTGCCTGCCGTAAGCATGCTCCTGACAGACAAGGCATAATTTGCACACAAGCTTGACCAAGTTGAGTTGCAGTTGGACCGGTCTCAACTCCCTTACTTAGAACACTTGGGCCTAGTACCACAGGAGGCAGCCCAGCCCAATCTAACAAAAAGGCCCGCTACAATAAGAATGTACACAATTGTGTATAATTTGTTGAAATTTAACACAATTTTTCAAAAAATAAAAATAAATTTGTACATTCAATGAAGACGTTTTTTTAGAGAATGTACATAATTCTGTATATTGAGCACACACTTTTTTTTTTTTCATAGCATGTATACAATTTTTTACATTCAAAAAATGTATAAAATTATATATATTCAATAAACATAATTTTTCAAAAAATGTTCAATAAACATAATTTTTCAAAGAACATACAAAACAACAATAGTAAAAACTTGAAACATCATCAATCAAGTAATATTATAAATTATTAATTATTAAAATAATGATAATATTTTTTTTCTTTTTTTGAGGGTGAATATTTTTTTATTCTTATATAATTATATAAAAATATTTTTATTTATATTGGTATCAAAAATAAATAAATAAAAGGAAAAGAAAAGAGGGAAAGAAAGATAGTCGTGGCCCTCATGGGTCATTTTGGTAATCCCAATAAAACATAACCAGCACCCACCACACAGCCCAACCGTTGTCTTGTGACTCTTGTTCCTCTGTTTCAGTTTGTTGCTCTCTTTCTCTGTTCATGGCTTCCAGACTCTTATTCACTCCAATTCCCGATTTCCCAGTCCCTGTTGAAAAATTCCCAAAACCCCATCAACGAGTCCCATGTTTTACATTCACTCTTGCACCTCCAATTTCTTATTCTTCTAAGTCCATTTCTAGCTCTAGAAGAGGGTCACCACCACCACCACCACCACTTAATGCTGTCAAAGAGGAACTCATCCAATCCCCGAGTTCAGAGCGAACCCATGATTCCAAAACCTCTCCTTCTTCTTCTTCTAAGCTTGTTCTCGTCGCTGGTGGCTCCGGTGGTGTTGGTAAGCTATTTCTTTCTCTTTTTCTCTGCTGCTTATGATTTAACAACTACATGTTTATGAACTTGTGTACTTAGTGCATGTATTTGAATGACTGAGTGTTTATGCTGTATGAAACATGTTTGGTTTGAGTTGAAGGTGAATATGTAACTTCTGTGCCTCTTTGTATTCAATCTGATTGGTTTTAGTGAGTGTGCGTTTATGCTGGTAGTTTATATTGCAATGGAATGCAGTTATTGTGATTTTGGAAATGCTAGTGGTTGTTAATAAATAAGAAGAAAGATTAAATTTTGTAAGGTTATCTAGTATAAATTTGACTCCTTGAAGTCCTCTTGATTTAATGAATAACCAATGATCTCTATTCAAATCTTATAAGAATAACTATAAACTGGTGAAAAAGGAAGGGGAGAGAGAGAGAGCAGTGGCTAGTAGTACCGTGTCCATATCTCAGTGATTATTGAGTAATAATTCTTGTTATTGGTTCGGGATCTGAGTAACTAATAAGGCTTTCACCAAGAATATCAGTTTGAAAACATACCCTTTTGTTAACTTGTTTGAGAATTTTGCAAGTTTAGTACTTTTCTTCACTTTTCAGGGCAGTTGGTAGTGGCATCATTGCTAAACAGGAATATCAAGTCACGACTTTTAGTACGAGATCCTGAGAAAGCAGTATCCTTGTTTGGTAAACAAGATGAGGAAACATTGCAGGTAGCAATATTCTGACTGAATTATGCATAAACTTTTCTCCATGAATAATAAATGTGCACAAATTTTCTTCATTCTTTGTGCATTATTTTACTGTGTTATCTTACCTCCAGATGTTAGACTTTGTAGTCATAGAGCTTTTCAACTTGATAGGTGATTAAGGGGGATACTCGGAACCCAGAGGATTTAGATCCATCTATATTTGAGGTTTCTGCTTTGCTCTATTCAATTCTACATTATATTATTTTATTATATTTATCTTAATGAATGATAAAAGTTTTTCTTGACCATTTAGAATGTTGGGTAATTATCTAAAATATGATTTTTATTCTTAAAACCTTGTATTCAGGGAGTAACACATGTGATTTGCTGCACGGGAACAACAGCCTTTCCTTCGAAACGATGGGATGGGGATAACACACCAGAAAAAGTAGGTCAGTATTGTGTTTTTCATCAATTAAAAATTTAGCATTATGAGTAAACAAGACTATGCAAGTAAAAATATGGAGAAGAATCTACAACGTGTTTTATGTACTACTGCCTGTGCATTGAAGAGCAGCCCCACATACTGGATAAAATTCATCATTCTTGTACCTTCAAATTTCTGTTTATGCATACACAAACACCAGACCAATAGACCATCTACACATGTATGTATGCTTTCAGTGCTTTTGACTGTAAGTTATTAATTGAAGATTGGGAGGGTGTGAGAAATCTTGTATCTGCACTGCCTTCGTCACTGAAGAGAATTGTTCTTGTTTCATCAGTCGGAGTAACAAAGTTCAGTGAACTACCGTGGAGGTAAGACTACTTCTTAAATGAATGGATAATTAGAAAATAAGCAATTATAAGGAAATTTCTATCCGCTGATATAAATATATACGTGTGAGTGTTTGGACCCTACATGTTAATATGATGCCTAATACTCAATTTAAATGATTTTAAAATAGACATTCCCATTAAAAGGTTTCTGTAGGATTCTGTAGGAATTTACATATCCTGTACACTATGTACACTTTCTTTAGTGATTCTATCAGGCTTTGTGTTAGAAATTGGCATAGTAAATTCATGTTTTGCAGAAGTTGTGCATATTTGTCAGTGGTATAAAATTGGGGATCTTTATATTCTCTTCTTGTTGTGGCTACAGCTTTCTCAAAGTGTTTGGTGTGTTAAGTTTTGATTAGAGATTCATTCCATAATATTACTAGTACTGTGGGCTAATATAATCACTTTGTATTATTTCTATAGCATTATGAACCTCTTTGGTGTCCTCAAATTTAAAAGGATGGGGGAGGATTTTCTTCGCAATTCTGGTCTTCCATTTACCATAATCAGGTATATGGTATAATTACTGCCCTTTTTTTTGTTAACTCGATGCTGAGAAAGGAATGCTTAGTAACTAGAGAGAGTGAGAGAGAGAACTTGCAGTCATATTTTAATTTGGTTTTTGTAATTTTTTCCTATACCAGACCTGGTAGATTGACTGATGGACCTTACACATCATATGATCTAAATACTTTGCTCAAAGCTACAGCTGGGCAAAGACGTGCAGTTCTTGTAGGTCAAGGTATGGCATAAATAATTTGTTTCTCAGACAAGTTGCAACGTACATCATCATGTCAAATAAATTACAGATCCATAGCTACTAATCAAATAAGAGATCATCTAATCTATACGAGTATTGTGAAAACCTCTTCTTTTTCCTTTTATTCATATGTCTTTTGTCTGATGGATTTGTATATTGGTGTCAGGAGATAAACTTGTTGGAGAAGCAAGCAGAATTGTAGTTGCAGAAGCTTGTATACAGGCACTGGACATGGAATTCACTGAAGGCAAAGCTTATGAAATCAACTCAGTTGAGGTAATCTTCAAGTAATGATTATGGTAAATGTGGAGCATGTGGACATAAAATGCAAATGTTATCATTCCACTTGCTTCTGGAATGTTTTTGACTTGCATCACAAATTGAAAATCTTTTATTGGCTTTGATTGTTAAACAACAGGCTGAATATATACTAACAGCAATATGGACTTTGAAACATCAGAGAAGCACATTTGAAGGCTAAATACAAATTTTGACACGAGTTTTGTTTTAATTATAATATTTGGTCGATGATGAACAACATGCACTTATTTTCTGACATTCAACATTCATTAATTATTTTATCTAAGCAAATGCATCATCTTCTTGATCTTCCATATTGGGTTTTGAGCAGGTATGTGAATCTATGATAAGATAGAAACATATATGACCACATCATGTATATTTGTAACTTGTATAATATTCAATGTTTCTTTCAAATGCTTGTGAGATCCAATATTGTGTGGTACAGATTTCTTAGTCCTTGTTAATCAGAGTCTTTGCATTTTCATTCAGTATTCAATTGGACTTAATCTGTGTCAACTGTTTGGATGACTTTCAGTTAACTTTACCATATTCTACTATGCTTATGAAATTACTTGCCAAACTGAAATTTATATGTAGGGGGAAGGACCAGGAAGTGATCCGCAGAAGTGGCAAGAGCTATTTAAAGCTGCCCAAGCCCAATAATTGAACTCCTACATTCAATTTGGTTCGTCATCTATGTGTACCATTAGAGATATTGTTTGAAATTGAGAAATGTGTGATGTAAGTAATTATATTATGTAATATAGTTTTTTTTTATGTAAGTAATATGGTTAATTATGGCAGATATTGCATCTTCCTTTTCTTTTTCCCTTCTCTCCCCCACAGTTCAAGTCATGATTGCAGCCTTCCCAAGTTTACATTTTTTTTTTTTTTTTTGGCTTTAGCTTGGTAACTAAGGTATTGACATGCTTTATAACTTAGGAATACCAATTCCCAACACATAATCTAGGAGTCCTAAATTCCCTCTATATTACGAATAATGCACCTTTTGGGGTTTGAGCCCTATTGCCATGAAGGAACATAGAACGTGCCATTGAACCTATATATCCTTAACCATACAGATGTCCTCAGCACAATTCACAAGCAACATCCCTTCTAAGGTTAAAATTATGATCACTTCCATAAAGGGAGACAGAACATGCTATTGGATCTGCAGGCCATTGTCCATACAGATGCTTAAATCTAATATGTTATAGCATTCTCACACAAATATAGCTTTCTTTTTATAAATAGGTGATCTGATCTTTTTGCATGGTTGGGTCAAGTAGTTTGAGGGCTTAAGCTTTTGAAAGTTTGTGAATTTGTGATCATTGCCTGTAAATGTTCTCTGTTATGGGGGGAAAAGGTCATAACGGGTAGTATGCTACCAAAGAAAGTTATGATCTAATTTCTTAGAAAGGTTCTGGCTGAAATATTAGAAAAATTGGTCATTTCTGGACCCAGTTAGTGTTGGTCCATGTACATGCTCACATTACGTACCTCATCTTCTCTTGAAATAAAATTATTAGTTGGCTGCTCGTGCAAATGTGCCACCAGAAATTTGTCCAAGACCTTGTCATTGTCTATTTTTGCTCTCATTGTGACATCATGTGTCATGTATTTTTAAATAATAATAGTTATTGTTGTGACTAGTGATCATTTTTGTAATTGTAAATGTTTACTTTTTGGAAATTAATATACTCTTTGAGGCAGGGTGTACTAGGGCCCCTTCCCATCTATATTGGCCAGGAAGAGGGGCGAGGCCCTCGTGAAAGCGCTGCCCACCCTCACTGGTGGAAAAAAACACTGGATTGCTTACTAGTATAAGAGAAAGCGAGTGTGGTTTCACATCCTTGCCTAATTACAGTAGACAAACATATGCTTACTAAAATGATATCATTTATATAATGTCACCTTTAATTTCTTACTACTTGGTTGTGTGCATAGGTGCATTGTTGCCTTTGAAAAGCATCATGATTATCTTGTTAATTACCGGCAGAGGAATGGGGGTGTTTCAGGGTCCATCCTCAACTGCAAAAGAGGTAGGTAGACATGATAGTTGGTATCATAGCTATGTCACAATCTAGCACTAAGCTCACCAACTATACCAGTGCTTCTATTTCCTTGAACAACATGTGAGGCAAAAATTTTACCCACCAAGGCCAGTTTAACAAAAGGGTTGTGATAATGGTAACTGTGAGGTTTGCATTGCAAGTCATATGCAGAATCTTTATCTGCAACGCATGAGTAATGAGTCATATTATTTTTTATGTTGAAAGTCAAATAAATTTTCAGTTGTTATATTATCTGTTTTGGATTTTAGCGAGCTTAAAGAAAAGCCTAGCTAGCACCCAGAGTTAACCAACATGCATGGCATTTGTACCTCAAGCACATCAAAGACCTTATTAATTTAAAGATTTTGACACACATAGAAAGGTGGTTTGCTTCATATGTTCTTGCGAAGTACACATCCACTATTGAGTATATCAATATTTGCCAGTGTCATATTAGTTATAAATGAAATAACTTAAGCTCAAACAGAACATAAGCAAACTTGCTAAATTTCCTTCAAGCTAAAATATGCTACCTCACATACTTGTCACCAAATAACTCATAAATCCTTAACAATATAGATAAATGGAATAACAAAAGAAGATTTAATGATGGATTAGAACATTGAAAATAAATCAAAATTGACCAAGGAATTGGTTACCAAACAAAGAAGCAAAATCCCAATCATCTGTGGACTAAGCATATGAAATCAAGTATCTTGCATTTTATTCAATATAATGCTAATTAAATGATCAAAAAATTAACTCTGGAAAGAAATAACGAACACTTTTACTCTGTCTGAAATTTAGAAATTGATAATAGGCTACCCATGTGATATAGGACTTCCACATCATGACCTAAAATTTCAATGTACCTTTTCACACCAGTCTTTGGATTATAGGAAATAAAACTTTCACGGTACCTCAATAGTATTTCACCAAATTCCCATAGCCCTATAACTTCAACCCAAAAATCATCTAGTATCCCAAGTGGGGGGTTTATATCAATCTTGTATTCTTTGACCCATTCTTTCTTTTTATATTCCTTCATTACCCATATCTCAATGTGGCTATCAAATGAGCGATCAACCATAGCCAAGTTTCCTCCAAGATCAAGCAAATGACTTGAGCTATAATATTTGGGAGGAGAAATTGAGCCAAACTCCTCCTTCCCAACATCAAAAGAAACAATATACTTGCCTTCTAGAGCATCCCAATGAAGTGCTCCACATGCAAATATAGGTCTTCCAGCAAGACGGCAGGGAGGACCTTTGCTAATAGGTCTCCATGAACTTGTACCAAGAGTGTAAACTTCAGCACCTAAATTGAATGATAGATTTCCATGACAACCTCCACGGATGAAAACCCTAACAACCTTGTATGTGTTTGTTGAAGAATCAAAACCTAATCCATATTTTCTCTTGCCTGGTATGAGAGAAGCTGTATGTGGTGGCAGTGCTATAACTTCTTGTCTAAGAGGATTAAACAAAACCAAAACTCTATCATCATAAATTTTTGTAAAGCAAAGCAAACCATTGCAACAACTCTCTAAGAAACATGCTTTTGACTTTGCAAACTTTGTAACTAAATTCTTGTCAGCCTTCAAGAAGCCCCCAACAACTTCTGTAAACCTTAATGTATCTGGTTTTTCAGTTTGATGATCAAGAATTAACATCTTGGGTTCTTCAACAGATCGAGTTAAGTGCATGTAAGCAAGAGATGGATCATCAATCATATTGCACCATAGTTGAGAGACACACTTTAATCGTAAAAGTGACTTGATGGGTAGTCGTGTAAAGATGTCAAAGAGGATATCTGAAGGGAAGTGCACCATGCTAGCTTGCTGGAATTTGATGCCAAATAATTGAAGAACAAACTCCGCTAATCTAAATCTTCAGGAGAGAGAGATAAATATATGTAAAACAAAACTTTTTTAAACTAATAATTGAGCATCGATCCAAGTAAATATATATATATATATACACGTAACATACTACGAACAATATTCGGAATTGGAGAGTACCAGTATGACTCGGATTCGACTATAGAAATCACTAGAGAAGTCTAGTACAAATTAAGAGTTATCATTTATTCTATGTCCGCTACTTATTATAAATATATATTTATCATAGTTTTTGAACTTGACTAAGTATAGACTCCCGCGAAAGGCCTTGTAGTTGAATTGGCACATCTCCATGCATAAAGTGTTTGGTGGTCTAGAAGGGAAAGGGTTCGAGCTGTAAGGTTAGCAGCAAGTTTAATTATTATTTTAATAAAAATGAAAATATCTTACAAAAATATTCTAAAAAGTTAATTGAAATTGATAGATCTTTTTTTTTCTTTTTTTTGAAAGGAAATTGATAGATCAAGTTTAAACAATATAATGCCAACGGGGGCTTAGCTAAGTGGGTAAGGCTCTGACGCTTCGTGCAACCCACCTAGGTTCGAGTCCCCCTGCCTGCAGATTTTCGTTGGTGGGTAAACTTAGTGATGAGGTGTACTCACAAATGTAAGGTGACTCTCACACAGTGATACAGAAGGGCCCCCGAGATCAGGCTACCCCGACCGAGGCCACTGGCTCCCTACCCGGGAGTGTAATATGACTATAAAGACCCCTTTTTTTTCATTCTCCAAAAAAAAAAAAAAAAAAATTTAAACAATATAATGATATAACATGTATGAGCAATTATTATATTGGACTTGATTTCGGTTCAATGCATCTAGTGCACTTGACTCAGTCAGATAGTTACACGTGTCACCGTTTCAACAGGTCTAATGCCACTAGATACTAAACCCAAGCCTGATCTATAATATTCACAATTAAAGATATAAGCATTTAATAACATATTTAATGCCATATAATTAATAATTATTGAACACTCTTGTAAAAGTTTTTTTTTTTTTTTTGAGATATAGTCTTTGTACAAGTTAAACATAAAAAGCACAACAATTTCTTTTTATATAAAAATTTTTATAATGATAAAATCCTTAAGTTACATTATATGAACAGATTAGAGTCAATATTAGAAAAATACCTAAATTATAAGTCATACAAGAATATCAAGTTTAATTTGTTAAGAAAATTCTATTATATCATATACTATATAATAAAAGTTGTGCTTAGAAATTGTGGTTGCACCAACCATAGTTGTCAGTATCGTACGATACGCAATACGTATCGTACGATACGTATCAAATTGTGTGTAAAAAGTTCCGTATCGTATCGGCATATCATAAGTGTTCATAAATCGTACGATACAGTGTGTGTATCGTATGAATCGTATCGTATTGTCAAATTGTACATATCGTACGATACATAGACAAATGTTTTAAAATGAGATTTTTTGTTAAAATTTGTACTTTTATTTGAATCTAACAAGTTGTTAGACTTGTTTTTAACACAAAATTATTAGTTTACTTAATTTAGCTTACTAAAATAACATATTTATAAGTTTTTTCCCCTCTCTCCTATAATTGGACTACACAGTACACACTTACCTTCACTTTAATATTTAAAAATTTATTTAATATTTTTTTTTATCGTTATTGTTATAAGTCCAAGAAACCAAAATGCCAAAAAAATTATTAAAATAGAAAGAACAAGAAGAGATAGTAAATGTTAATGACGAATGACAATAAAGAAATAAATTTACAAAATTATAAACATGATGATAGTATTAACTTAGATAGGGTTGATTAGGCAATTTGATGAATGAGGAAAATAAATTATTATTTTTGGATCATTTGTAATATATTATCACTTTTGAATTTAAGTAATTTTAATGTGTATGTTATGAACACATGCTAGTTTGATTTATTTAGTTAGTTTGTTAAATATTATTACATAAGTGATGAATAAATTAGTTATTAGTTAAATATATTCAAAATTTATAATGTATATATCCTTTATATATGTATATTTATAATTTTTTATAAATTGTTTTAAGTGTTTGCGTATCTTACGATACACGATACGATACGAAAAAATTAAAAATTGATTCATGATACGATTCACATTTTGACAACTATAGCACCAACTACTACACCAAATTGCAATTTTTCATATTACCCTCCTAATTAATGAAAATAAGTTAAACCATCTGCTTTTGCATCCCAAACTTTTTGGAATGCACGAAATATTGAGAATGTTTGAAATCGCTAATGCCAGTGCCTCGAACGAATTAGACTGAACTTGCTCTTGGGAACAAGAAGACAGTGTGATAGAACTTTTGGACTAGATTGAACCGAATTGACCAATAACTATATATAATTTGTAATATTTTTTAATATTTAAAAAATAATATTAAGTTCAAAAAAAATTAATTAATTATAAATAAATAAAACTCTTTCATCTCACGTCTCTCTCGTTCTCTCTTCTCTCTCCCTCTCTCCTCCCTCTCTCCGCTCTCGGAGGTTGGTGTGTCTAAGCTATTCATTCATGGAAAAGAAACTCAAACTTCACTTCCTAGAGGACAAAAAGGAATGGTGTAAAAAAAAGTGTCATAGTTCCTTTTCTCACTGCCTTAACAGCTCAACCCTTTGTCTTTGCAAAACTTTGAATCTATATTATTCATGTATACTCAAATATGGGTAAATTTTACTTGAAGATATAAAATGGATTCAATTAGAAAGCTACAATTTTTTTTCTAAAAGAAACCTGAGGCAACTATTCATGAGTTATTTTAATTTATTTTTTATACGCATAAATTATTTTACTACCTGTCCATGAGACACTAAGGGGCTATTTGGATTTTTTTTTGTCATCACTCATCACTCTTCACTTAATTTTCATCACTCATCACTTAAAATACCCCAATTTCCCCAACCCCACCCGTTTGGCACTCATCACTCAGTTCTGCCATTACTTTTTGTTTTAAAAAAAAAAGTCAAACATTGCAGCTGAACAATGAGAGAGTTGTGAGTTTAATTACAAAAATACCATTGAAAACAGAGTTATGGAAACTAAAAACACCTAAAATGTGTTTTCAATTTCCATAACTCATCACTCAAAAATCAGAGAATTGAGTGATGGAAACAAAAACCAAATAGACTTCTCAGCCATGGGTCTCACCATTTTTGAGTTATAGATGATGGAAACAGCAAATCCAAACAGCCCCTAAGATTTTGGGTTTTTTAACACAACAAGAATGATGCATGTCAGCAGAGTGTGGATTATCAATGATATTGCACCATTGCGGAGAGATACACCTAAATCGCTGTCGGGGGTGACAAAAAATAGCCCAGCGGTAAAGTAAGATAAAATAAGATAAACCTCCAGCTGTTGGCTATTTCACAGATTAAGGGAAATATCTACATTTTCAAACTCATCATCCGTTAGCTCTGGAGAAGAGTTTTCTAATACAACAATATGAGGGAAAAATGTCATAGTAACAGTTACATCATAACCATCAATAGTAAATGAATAAGAAAATATCATGGGTTCCATAATAACAAATAATGAGGAAAACTTAGTGTGAGATGAAGGGAGAGAAAAAGATCCCAGCTAGCGCAGCAAGATCATTATGGTGCCAAGATATGCTCGTGAATATAGTGAATAGTGAGGAACATTTCAGGTAGTATGAGTAGTAAGAGAGAGCGTGTATAGTAAAGTTACTGGGGCTTTCTGCTGAGGGTAGATAAGTGTTTATGAGTAAAGCTATGAGGAGTGTTTTTGAGCTAGGAGCTGAGGAACTTAGTTTCTAAGCTTGAAACTAAGAACTCAGTGGCTTTTTTCAGAGCTTAAAGAAGGCTAAACAGAGAAGTTAATGAAGATTTCCTCTTTATGGGTGTATTTCTTAGTCCCCCTGAAGCATTAATGGAGAGTTCCATTTGTAGTTGGGTTTTAGGGGGTAATTAGCAAATAATCTTTGTTAAATCTTCCTCAATCTTTAGAAAATCTTTAGAAAATCGTTCCTAGGATTTTAGCTAAGAGTGGTAAGCTTAACTTTTAGAAGGTTCTTGCTGTTTTGGGTAATAACGGCTGAGATTCTGACTTAGCATTAAATGTTAATTGGCCTTGGTTGATGGGATTAAAGCGTGCTTTAGGCTAATGATCTTGGTTATGCTACTGCTAGAATCAAAGCTCCCTAGGGCAGATTATATCACTCCAAGCCAGGTGTCAATCTTGGTGCCCTTGCTGAGAACTCTGTTGGGATCCCCTTGGTGCCCTCCAAACCACATTTCCCTTTGTTTCCCCATTTGGGGTTCATGTGTTTGGTCCATGAACTAGAGAATACACGTTTTTAATATGAAAATGAATTGATTTCAAGTTGTTTCAGGAGCTTTAATGGCCTGATCATGGTTGCTCTTAGTTCTTGATTGAACGAGCTGGAGAAGAAAGAAAGGACAGCTAGCTGAAGCTTCCCAATTTTCTGTCATGTCAGTTTTAGCTTTATGTCACATAAGAATAATTTCAGCTTGTGAAGGAAGGGTTCAACCCCTGATGGACACGTGTCCTCTTTTGATCTTATTGGACAAGTTGGAACTTGATGGCAATGGGCTCCAACTATTAAGTTGTGTTGAAATTAGGCTGGTCAGCTCATGTGAGCTTCAATTGCTAGGATTTGTGTATGGGCTAGGTCGGCTTAGCTGGGCTTTGTAGTTGAACTCCTTTGGGCTTGGTTATCCCTACAAAATGAAGAGTTTTGTCATGGGTGATATACATGGGCTTTTGTAGTTTAGTTGATTATGGAGAAATAAGCATAGTTTCCCATAAATTTTGTTGAGAGAAATATTCTTGAAAGATGAGTAATTATATTTCCCATGAGTGAGGGATTTTGTATATGTGAAACAAGTGTCAAAATAATATTTGAATTTTGTAAATATGTGCCAAAATAGCATTTGGGCTTTATGAAATAGTTGTCAAAGTAATATTTGGGTTTTGCAAAATAGTGTCAAATTAATATTTGGGCTTTGTAAAATAGTGCCAAATTAATATTTGGGCTTTGTAAGATTTTGTAAAAATATTGCCATGTATCGTAGCGGGCTTTAAAGGTGCCGCATCGTAGCGGGCTTTAGAGATGCCGCGTCGTAGCGAGGTTTAGAGATGCTGCGTCGTAGCAGACTTTAGAGATGCCATATCATAACGGGCTTTAGAGATACCACGTCGTAGCGGGTTTTAGAGATGTCGCATCGTAGCAGGCTTTAGAGATACCGTATCATAACGGGCTTTGTAAGAAGGTTTTGTTGGGCTTTTAAGCTTTGCCCACAAGTTAAATGATTTTGGGCCTTTTGTGGAGATAGTGTAATTTTGTGGCCCAATTTTGGTAGCAATATGGTGAATATTTTTTTGTGGAAAATCCAAGTTGGATGATATGTGAGATATAATGGGTAATATTTGTGAGAGGGTCCAAGGCAACTTATGGGGCTTATATAAGGAATATTTATAGGAGCCCAATAACATGGAGAATACTTGGGTAATGTTTATGGGGAATATTTATGTGGGCTTAAAATAGTGTAGGGGCTTGTGTGGGTATTTTTGTGAGTGGGCTAATGAAATTAAGGCCTGAAAATTTGTACCTCAACAATCACAAAAGTGACTTGATGGGTAGTGATAAAAGGATTTCAAAGAGGAGCCAACACCATGCTTGTTTCCTAATTTGATGCCCAATATTCTATACTATTAATAACGGGATTTTTTGTTTTGAGTTTTAACATTTTACGTACTAAAATATTCTCATACAAATTCTTAAACTCTCCAAAATACCTTTATTTTTTAGTTAAATAATTTTAAATTAAAAAACACAAACTGATTAAAAGAGTAATTTAATGTTCCTAAGTTTTAAGTTTTTTCCTTTTATCAAGATTCTAAAATTTAAGATATTATCTCTATCTCATTTTTAAACACTATTTCACTAAACTTAAAATAAAAAATAAAAAAGAGTCTTCTTAATACACATGCAAAACACATGTAACAAGTCTAGTAATAATAAATAAACGTTTCAAATTTTCAATCGCTTTAAACGCAACCGTGGATTTTCAATCGCTTTAAACACAACCGTGGAGAATTCTTCTTGTTTTTTTTTTTCTATTTTGAGTAAACAACCGTGGAGACTTGGTTACAAATTCCTTTAGAAGTCAAGAATCAAGAGATATTGCTACCAAAAAAAAAAAAAAAAGAATCAAGAGATATTTAAAAAAAAAAAAAAAAAAACCGCCTACTAAACGTTTTCTATTCATTTTCTACTACTATATATATATTAACTGTCATAGCCAGGATATGGTTCAAAAATCATTAAAATTATGATACATATACTGTGGGGGGTAGAAGCCCAGATCTGGTGAGTGGGCCTGGGGCCTTGTTCTGTGGCATCTTACATCCGAAGAGCGTAAGCGGGCTGGGACACTTCTTTTGCGGACATCAGGCCCAAAAGTGGCCGAAAAGTACAATCCGAGGAGGACATTCATCGTCCGAAGAGATTTTACTCCTCGGATACGGGAAGTTCTGATTAAATACATGTACAGGGAGCCTGAGTGCCCTTCCTGGCAATATGTGTGACAAAAACAAGCTCTGGGCACTCCTGAAGATGATAAGAATGAAGAAATATCTAAAGGAAAAGCTGCTACCACCGTATTTAATGCACTGCAACAGCTTTTCTGGCCGCATTTATGTGGAGAGGACCCCTGAACAGTGAAACCTCGGCTACCACCACTCACAAAGAACTAAAGTGGGCGCATGATATGACCCGCGCTCAAGTGCATACCCAGATGGGAACAGGTGGACGATGGAGATGAGGGAGAAAGGTGCTATATAAAGAAGGTAGATCCCTGAAAGAAAGGGGGGGCTTGACGATAGTTATGAACGTTGTAATCACTGTTTATTCAATAAGATGTCTCTTCGGACTTTCACCTAAAGATTCTCAGTCATTATTTTATGCAATTTCTGCCTCACGTAACTTAGTCATCCATAGTTTAATTCAGATCCAGCCCAGCTCTTTCACCCACTCTCTACAAATTCATTGTGCTGGGTTCGTTGGGCCTCTAACCCATCCTTTTTGGGCTCGGGCTACAAAAACTGACCCCACAATTGGCGCCGTCTGTGGGAAGAGCTTGTGCAGGGGAGAAAACAACAGTAGGTGATGGCTGAACCGAATCAGTAAGAAGTAGAGTCTAGGGCATCTCAACACGTTGACCCTTTTTTCAACTTGGAGAGGGGACAAGATCAGGAAGGTAGTGTACATACTGTGCCCTGTGACCAGAATCGATCACATGGTGGGAGTTACATGTCCCATGCAGAAAAGAATCGAGACCTGCAGCGGGAAGTTGAAAAACTAAAGAGGGAGTTACGCCATGCAAAGAGGAAAAGGGCTTCCTCGTACTCCGATGAGGACCCCGATGACGAGCCAGATGTTGCTTACCAACATAAGTCCAGGACACCAGACAGCGAATCCTACTCCTATGAACAAGAAGCCCATCGTAAGGGGCAACATAGAATTCCATTACAAGAAGACATGGGAAATGACGCCATGAGCAGGGCTTTAAATCAGATTTCTAGATCACCCTTCACGCGCAGGATAGAGGAAGCGAAACTTCCTCGGCGCTTTAACCAACCGACATTCACTGTCTATAATGGTAGGACGGACCCCGTGGAACACGTAAGTCATTTCAACCAAAAGATGGCTGTCTACTCCAGGGACGAGGCACTGATGTGCAAGGTTTTCCCCTCCAGTCTTGGACCAGTGGCGATGAGATGGTTCGATGGACTAATCCCAAATTCCATCAGCTCCTTCAAAGAGCTTACCCAAGCCTTTGGTTCGCGCTTTGTTACCTGCCGAAGGGTGGCCCGACCTTTGTCGTCGCTGCTGTCTCTAAGCATGCAGGAAGGGGAAACCCTGAAGGTGTATTCGGATAGATATTGGGAGATGTTTAACGACATGGAGGGCAATTTTGACGCAATGGCCCTGGAAACATTCAAGCTCGGTCTTCCTACCGACCATGGTCTAAGAACATCTTTGTCTGGCAAACCTGTTACTAGCATGCGTCAGCTAATGGATCGCATTGAGAAGTATAAGAGGGTCGAAGAAGATCAGCAGCAAGGAAAAGGCAAGGACAAGGTTATCTCCCAAGAGAGAAGGGACTTCAGGTCAGATAGGTACCATAATAACAAACCGATGAGGGATTTTCCTGCGCAGTCAGGATCAGCCAATCCCCAGGCAGTCAACACAGTATTTAGGGATCCAGTCCACCAAGTTTTGGAAAAGGTCAGGAATGAGCCATTCTTCAAGTGGCCGAATAAAATGGTAGGGAATCCAGATAGACGAAATCGCAATCTCTATTGCCAGTACCACCAGGATCATGGACACACGACCGAAGACTGCAGGAGTTTGTGGGATCATTTGGAACAGCTGGTCGGTGAAGGGAAATTGAGACATCTCTTGCATCACTCTAGTGGTCGAGGGGGCCAGGTTAGCATGGAGCCTAGGAGGGGCGATCCTTTAAAACCTCCTCTGGGAACCATCAACGTCATCTTTGCAGCACCAGGAAGAACAGGATCCTGGCCATCTAAGGTCATGTCAGTGGACCGGCTGCCTGCGGGGGACTTTGACCAGGGTCCGAAGAGAAGCAAAGTGGAAGGACGTCCAGTTTTAGGGTTCTCGGATGCTGACACGGTGGGGACTATCCAGCCGCACGATGATGCGCTGGTCATAACTCTCAGAATCGGGGGATACGATGTAAAGCGGGTGATGGTCGATCAAGGCAGTGCTGCAGAAATTATGTACCTCGATCTTTACAGGGGGCTGAACCTTAAACCCAGTGATCTAACGCCGTATGGTTCTCCATTGATCAGTTTTGAAGGAAGGGCCGTGACTCCTAAGGGCCAAATACGCTTACCTGTGCAGACGGGCTCCGAGATAGTGGAAGTGGACTTCATAGTGGTAGACGTATTTTCTCCATATACAGCAATTGTAGCCAGGCCTTGGCTTCACGCTCTGGGGGCAGTCTCTTCCACCTTACATCAGAAAATCAAATATCCATCAGAAGGCCAGGTTTGCGAAATCCGCGGGGACCAACTCACGGCTAGGCAATGCTTGGTGGCTGCCATTCAACATGAGCCAGAAGCAAAGTCAGCAAAAACCGAAGAGAACTTATAGCAACGAAAGCATGGGTTATCGCCCATTAAAGATCTGGATAAGGACGCAGGGTGCGAGGACTTAACAAAAGTGGTCATTGGGGATGATCCTGAAAAATTCTTTCAGGTCGGATCCCATCTACCTTTACAGGAAAAGGAGGGGTTACTGAAAATTCTTAAGGAAAACCTTGACGTATTCGCCTGGAACGCTTATGAAGCCCCTAGGGTGGATCCGGAATTCATATGCCACTATTTGAAAGTAAATCCCACGGTCACACCCAAGAAGCAGCCTCCTCGGCGTCCATCCAAAGAACATGCCGAAGCAGTCAGAGAAGAAGTGGCAAAGCTCAAGCAGGCTGGAGCTATTAAAGAGATTTTTTACCCAGAGTGGTTGGCAAATACTGTGGTGGTGAAGAAGAAGAACGGGAAATGGCGAGTATGCATGGATTTCACTGATCTAAACAGGGCGTGCCCTAAAGATCCGTTTCCTATGCCAAAAATCGATCAGCTCGTGGACGCCACTGTCGGACACCCCCGGATGAGCTTCTTGGATGCCTTTCAAGGCTATCATCAGATACCTTTAGCCTTGGATGATCAAGAGAAGACCGCTTTCGTAACCCCCGTTGGAAATTACCATTACAAGGTGATGCCATTCGGCTTAAAAAATGCGGGTTCCACATACCAGAGGATGATGACGAGGATGTTTGAATCACAGCTAGGCAAAAATATCGAGATCTATATAGACGACATGGTGGTAAAGAGCAAAGAGGTGGCTAAGCATGTAAAGGATCTTGAAAGTACTTTTAGAGTTCTTAGAAAATACAAGCTGCGCTTGAATGCTTCTAAGTGTTCATTTGGGGTGGGATCAGGCAAGTTCTTAGGATATATGGTGACTCACAGGGGAATTGAGGTCAACCCCGACCAGATAAAGGCCATTAACGAGCTACAGGCTCCTCGGAATCCGAAGGAGGTTCAGAAACTGACAGGGATGACCGCAGCCCTAAATCGATTTATCTCACGATCAGCGGACAGGTGTCGGCCTTTCTTTTCATTGATCAACAAATGGAAAGGGTTTGAATGGACAGAAGAGTGTGCTACGGCATTCCAGCAATTGAAGGATTATCTGGCTCGACCACCAATTATGTCCAGCCCCGAGCCGGACGAAGTCTTATTTGCGTATATCGCTGTAGCCCCTCATGCGGTAAGCTTGGTGCTGGTCCGAGCGGATGGCGGTGTCCAAAAACCAGTTTATTGTGTAAGCAAATCGCTGCATGAAGCCGAAATCCGTTATTTACCCTTGGAAAAGGCTATTCTGGCCGTAGTCCTGGGTACGCGAAAGCTCCCACATTATTTCCAAGCCCATACGGTCATTGTTCTCACCCAACTTCCGCTCAGGGCAATACTCCGAAGTGCGGATTATACTGGAAGAATCGCTAAATGGGGAACGATCCTAGGGGCTTTTGATATCAAGTACATGCCACGCACTTCGATCAAGGGTCAAGTGATTGCTGATTTAGTAGCTGAGTTCACGGAGCCCCGACTAGAAGAAGTAAAGCTGACGCCAGACATGGATGAAAAATCAGTTGGCATGATCTCTCAACAAGGTCCTTCCCTTTGGGAGGCGTACGTGGACGGCGCCGCGAATCAAAAAGGTTCTGGGGTGGGGCTAGTATTGCTATCTCCCGAAGGAATTATTATCGAGAAAGCACTAAGGCTAGGCTTCTCGGCAACAAATAATGAGGCGGAATACGAAGCTCTACTGATGGGGATGAGCATGGTCCAGAAAATGGGAGGAACGGAAGTAAGGCTGTTCTCGGATTCAAGATTGATCGTGGGTCAAGTACAGGGAGAGTTTGAAGCGAAAGATGAAAGAATGTAGGGATACTTGAGTCGAGTCAAACGTCTGCAAACCAGGTTCAAATCTTTTAGCCTGGAACATGTGCCCAGGAGTGGCAATACACACGCTGACTCCTTAGCCACACTAGCCACCTCGTCGACACATGATTTGCCGAGAGTTATCCTCGTCGAGGACTTGTATCAATCTACCGATGCCAGAAAAGAAGTGATCCAAGTACATCAAGTCGGGGCCGGACTCAGTTGGATGGACCCTTTAATTAAGTTTCTAAAGGAAGAGGTCTTACCTGAAGAAAAAGGGGAGGCCGATAAAATTCGAAGGAAAGCGACCAGGTTCTGGCTATCCGAAGACCAGAAGTTATACAAACGGTCCTATTCGGGGCCTTATTTACTGTGCATGCCTCCTGAAGCGGCCGAGCTACTACTAGAAGAACTACACGAAGGAATCTGTGGAAGCCACACTGGGGGTAGGTCTTTGGCTCACCGTGCTCTTACTCAGGGTTATTGGTGGCCCAACATGCAAGAAGAAGCCCTGAATTACGTCAAAAAATGTGATCAATGCCAACGGTTTGCCCCACGTATTCATCAGCCCGGAGGAACTCTTAACCCGCTAACCAGCCCGTGGCCTTTTGCCCAATGGGGCTTGGATATCGTGGGCCCGTTCCCTAAGGCCGCAGGGAACAAGAGATATCTGCTAGTCGGCACTGACTACTTCACGAAATGGGTTGAAGCAGAACCTCTGGCGAACATCCGAGACGTAGATGTGCAGAAGTTCGTGTGGAAGAATATAGTCACGAGATTTGGAGTTCCGCACAGTCTTATCTCGGACAATGGCCTCCAGTTTGATAGCAAAGCATTTAGGAATTATTGTAGCGAGCTGGGAATTGCGAACAGATATTCCACCCCAGCGTACCCCCAGGGCAACGGCCAGGCAGAAGCTGTTAATAAGGCCATTGTGAGTGGCCTGAAAAAAAGACTTGACGATGTGAAGGGCAAGTGAGCCGAGGAGTTGCCACATGTTCTTTGGGCTTACAGAACTACTCCACGCAGGTCTACTAGAGAGACTCCTTTCTCGATGACCTACGGGGCTGAAACTGTCATACCCCTAGAAACTGGATTCCCAACGTTAAAAACTAGCTCATTCAACCTGAAGGGCAACAATGATCAGCTAGAAAGAAGTTTGGACCTAATCGATGAAAGGAGAGAAAATGCAATGGTCCGATTGGCGCATTATCAGCAAAAGCTCAGGCAGGGTTATAACGCCAACGTAAGGCTCAGACCCTTGGACCCCGGTGATCTGGTGTTAAGAAAAGTGGTCGGCACTGCGAAGAACCCAGCTTGGGGAAAACTAGGACCTAATTGGGAAGGGCCATATCGCATTACTTCAGGGGCTGGCATTGGAGCGTACTTCCTTGAGGATTTGGACGGCCATGTGATACCGCGCCCTTGGAATGTAAATAACCTTAAAAGGTATTATTATTAATCGAATTTTCCTTTTAATCTATCTAACGACAAGTTGTACAGACAGTTCCTTTAAGTGTTTAAACTTAAATCCTATCATGCCTGTAGTCCTCTAACCAGATGATTTGGGTTAGTTAACACTCCCTTACAGTTCCTTTAAGTGTTTAAACTTAAATCCTATCATGCCTGTAGTCCTCGGACCAGATGATTTGGGTTAGTTAACACTCCCTTACAGTTCCTTTAAGTGTTTAAACTTAAATCCTATCATGCCTGTAGTCCTCGGACCAGATGATTTGGGTTAGTTAACACTCCCTTACAGTTCCTTTAAGTGTTTAAACTTAAATCCTATCATGCCTGTAGTCCTCGGACCAGATGATTTGGGT
Organism: Quercus ilex subsp. ballota; assembly: GCA_032727855.1. Taxonomy (NCBI): domain Eukaryota; kingdom Viridiplantae; phylum Streptophyta; class Magnoliopsida; order Fagales; family Fagaceae; genus Quercus; species Quercus ilex. The sequence continues at coordinate 20,506,036 of CM064908.1, read as the reverse complement.
TAGTTAACACTCCCTTACAGTTCTTTCAAGTGTTTAAACTTAAATCCTGTCATGCCTGTAGTCTTCTGACCAGATGATTTGGATTAGTTAACACCCCTTACATTTTCTTTTAAGTGTTTAAACTTAAATCCTATCATGCCTGTAGTCTTCGGACCAGATGATTTGGGTTAGTTAACACTCCCTTACAGTTCTTTCAAGTGTTTAAACTTAAATCCTGTCATGCCTGTAGTCTTCTGACCAGATGATTTGGATTAGTTAACACCCCTTACAGTTTCTTTTAAGTGTTTAAACTTAAATCCTATCATGCCTGTAGTCTTTGGACCAGATGATTTGGGTTAGTTAACACTCCCTTACAGTTCTTTCAAGTGTTTAAACTTAAATCCTATCATGCCTGTAGTCTTCTGACCAGATGATTTGGATTAGTTAACACCCCTTACAGTTTCTTTTAAGTGTTTAAACTTAAATCCTATCATGCCTGTAGTTTTCGGACCAGATGATTTGGGTTAGTTAACACTCCCTTACAGTTCCTTCAAGTGTTTAAACTTAAATCCTATCATGCCTGTAGTCCTCGGACTAGATGATTTGGGTTAGTTAACACTCCCTTACAGTTCTTTCAAGTGTTTAAACTTAAATCCTGTCATGCCTGTAGTCTTCGGACCAGATGATTTGGGTTAGTTAACACTCCCTTACAGTTCCTTCAAGTGTTTAAACTTAAATCCTATCATGCCTGTAGTCCTCGGACCAGATGATTTGGATTAGTTAACACTCCCTACAATTTCTTTCAAGTGTTTAAACTTAAAACCTCCCATGCCTGTAGTCCTCGGACCAGGTAATTTAGGTTGGATGACACCCCAATCATGCCTGTTTAAATCTAAAATTAATGCAACTGCTATGGCTGAAATATCATTCCATGATGATCCATGATTGAAACTGCTAAGTATATCTAAATTATTCCTATCTCATGTTGCCTTTGCATTGATGGTTCCCACACATTCTGCTTATTTTTAGTAACACCTATAATCATGCACGCTAATAAAGTGATATTGGGGTCTCACAGCGTTAAAATATGAGACTAGATAATCAAAGTAAAAGAAAAATTACTTCATTGATCAAAAAAGAGTATCTTACAAATCTCTTATAGTAAAAATAAAAGTAAACAGAAAAAATAAATAATAATAAAAGAAGAATCCCGTGTTCATTCTTTTGCTGAGGGGATCACGTTATCAGCAGCTTCTGGGTCTTGACCCTTAGGCTCATCTGAAGTCTTCTGTCCCTCCAACCCTTTGCCCTTGCCCTTCTCCTGGTCAGTTGGTTTATCCTTATCACCTGGCTGACCAGTTTCTCTGGTGGCACCAAGGGTGGAGGGAGGAGCTTGGTTGGCCAAGTTTTGCTCTGAGATCTCCGGAAGCTGTGAGGCAGGAGGGTCAGGACCTGGGAGCTCTCGGATTTCGGGGTCATAGTATATGCTCCCTGGTAGCCTCAGGGGGGAATCCGAGGGGACCCCAGCCGCGTCCAATGCCTTTTGCCAGGTTATGTCGCAGTAATCACGACTAACCAAGGCAAACTGTTCGGTAAGCTGCTGCCCGGTCTCCTCCACCCCCAACTGATACGATGCTCTCTTTTCAGCTTCAATTGACTCCTTGGCCAGTTGAGCCTTCTGTTCGGCGGCTAGGGCGCGCTCTTTGGCTTTTTTGAGTTCATCTCTGAGGCCCTTCACCATCTCCCTCTCGGTCTCCAAGTTGATCTCTGTCATATGCAACTTTTTGCGCTGCTCCTCGGCTTGGGTCTCGGCGTTCTTTAGGCCGGCCTTGAAGCTGTTCCTTTGACTGGTCATGTCTTTTAGCTGCTCTGACAGTTTAGCATAGTCCTCCTTCAGCTGACCCAGAGACTTTTCGACCTCAGATTGAGACTGCGCTGCTGCTTGAGCTTCGAGGTAGGACTTCTTGTTCCATTCCTCGGCTACGTATATTTGCTGAGTAATCTGCATGGCAGCATGTTCAACATCAAATGAAGAAGGGGATTAAAGCCAAATGCAAATAAAGTCTGAGTTAAAAACGAATATTCACCATGGCCACGTCCCTCTTAAGGGACAGGAAAAGCTCCTTCTGGTTGAAGCGCTTATAGGAGTCCATGTCGTGGGGGAGGAGGAGTGGCTGCTGCAAAGCCTCAGCTACGTATCCTGCCCTTCCCCCATCATAGTTGCGGAGGGAAGTGTCCCAAGGAAAAGGAGCGCCATCCAGCTCTAACCTCGGCGACCAAATACGAGTTCCCCTCCTCGGCGGATGTCAGCCCCACCCAAGTCCTCTCGGCTCTCGGTGGAGGAGGTCCTCTTGCTCCGGTGGTCTCGTATCACTTTTTGCTGTTTATTAGTTTTGGTGGGCACAACTCCCTCCCTCTCCTCAGGCTCGTATGGCCTCTTCTTCTGAGGGTTTGGGATAGGCTTCGAACCTGGATCGGAGACCTGGGTAGGCACTGGGGACAGAGACGACACCACTTTTGACGTCCCAACATCCTTGTGCTCGATCTTTTGGACCCTCTTCTTCATCAAATTCTTTAGGTCCATGTCTTCGTCCGATGAGTCTTCAGGGCCGGTAACAATCACAACAGGCTGAACACTTGAATTCCTGTCGATCTCTTCCTCGGCGTCCGAGACCTCTACCACTTGTTCTCCTGGAGCGTCTCCCTCGAAGTGGAACTGGTCTATTTGCTCTTCAAGAGATGAACCAGAGGATCCAACTCTTTCACCCTCAACCTCTTGTCCGAGGGGAACTTGTTGAAGGGGTTGAACGAGAGGAGGTATGTTCTGAGGGCGTGGATGTGGTACGGGCGGAAGGTCGTACGGTGCCAAAAAACCCCTCCAAGATACGTCGATGCGGTTGAGACGGTGATCTCCCTGAGTTATCGCGTTACCCACCGGTTGGAAGTCTTTGGGCTTCGCTTTGTACCCTAAGATGAGGGGAGCCGATCGCAGTTGCCCGTCCTTGCTAACGAAGATCTCCGACCGCAATAAAAAGTTCAGCGCAGCAACGTTGGTAAGGCTGAGCCGAGGAGTAATATGTTCTTTATCTGTTACAAATCACACCAGAGTTTGATTAGAAAATTGGAGGCAACAACACAATCAAAAATGGATCCTAAACCTACGGTTAGAGTGCCTAGAACTAGTGTCCCACCTGGCTCTCCATGCTTGGTCGGACAGTGAGGGCCGTTATGCCACGCGCCCGAGACGATCACATAGTCGTCCTTTAGCCCTTTGTTGGACCTGGGGAGGCAGGAAATTAGCCGAACAATGTCGGACCGGGATTTTAAATAATATCCCGCCCCTTGTTGGCTGTGAAACTCGTACATGTGCACCACGTCGTGCCAAGTGAGTCCCAGTCCTAGATGGTGGTTAAGGTCTTCAATTGCTCCTAGGATCCTAAACATATTAGGCGCACATTGCCAAGGGGTAATCCTATGGTTCCGGAGGTAACTAGTGGTGAGGGGGCCCATAGGAATCGTCATTCCTCCCTCCAGGAAAGCAATAAGAGGGATCACCACTTCCCCAGTTTTTCGATCAGTCAATATTTTCTCGGGTGGACAATACCTCACCCCCACGTTCGGGGGTATGTGGTAGGTGGCCCTAAACTTCTCCAACTGGGCAGGACCGTCTACCATGTACTCGAGTTTGCCCATCTTTCTTAAACGGAAAAATGAAAACGCAACACAGAAGATTGCCGAAGAGAAAACAGATGGCCTGGGGCAATGAGAACTTACAAACACGATACTAGAGACTGATCTTTGACTTCGTAGGGAGATTCGTAAGAGTTCTGAGAAGGATTGGAGGCGGCGATTTAGAAAACTCGGAGCGCTGGGATGCCTGATCTCGTTGGGTAGGATGAAAGCTTCAAGGTAAAAGAGAAATGGTAACCGCGGGGGCTTTATATGAGAACGATGGAAGGGGCAGAAATTATTTCGCCCAAATCCCAAGAAAGAACCCTGTCCGTTGGATCAGCAATCCGCCGTTGGATGCAAAGGACAAGACGCCGCCTGAAGTAATTAATGTGGCGCTTTGGGAATACGGAAAACAACTGCAGCAATGATGGAACGCGCACATCCACATCTACGCACGTGCCAATTCGAATCTTCGTCTGTTCTCAAGCTAATTACCCCGCGGCAAGTCAAAATCTCATTTTTTCTCCTCGGATGAGAGGGAAAAATAGAAATTTTGAGGGGCTATTGTGGGGGGTAGAAGCCCAGATCTGGTGAGTGGGCCTGGGGCCCTGTTCTGTGGCATCTTACATCCGAAGAGCGTAAGCGGGCTGGGACACTTCTTTTGCGGACATCAGGCCCAAAAGTGGCCGAAAAGTACAATCCGAGGAGGACATTCATCGTCCGAAGAGATTTTACTCCTCGGATACGGGAAGTTCTGATTAAATACATGTACAGGGAGCCCGAGTGCCCTTCCTGGCAATATGTGTGACAAAAACAAGCTCTGAGCACTCCTGAAGATGATAAGAATGAAGAAATATCTAAAGGAAAAGCTGCTACCACCGTATTTAATGCACTGCAACAGCTTTTCTGGCCGCATTTATGTGGAGAGGACCCCTGAACAGTGAAACCTCGGCTACCACCACTCACAAAGAACTAAAGTGGGCGCATGATATGACCCGCGCTCAAGTGCATACCCATATGGGAACAGGTGGACGATGGAGATGAGGGAGAAAGGTGCTATATAAAGAAGGTAAATCCCTGAAAGAAAGGGGGGGCTTGACGATAGTTATGAACGTTGTAATCACTGTTTATTCAATAAGATGTCTCTTCGGACTTTCACCTAAAGATTCTCAGTCATTATTTTATGCAATTTCTGCCTCACGTAACTTAGTCATCCATAGTTTAATTCAGATCCAGCCCAGCTCTTTCACCCACTCTCTACAAATTCATTGTGCTGGGTTCGTTGGGCCTCTAACCCATCCTTTTTGGGCTCGGGCTACAAAAACTGACCCCACATATACATATATATATATATATATATTAAATTTTAATTTTAATTATTTAATAAAATTTTAGTTGAATTAGAATTTTAAATTCCTTAAATCTCAAATAATAGAGTTTTACATAAAATAGAGTACATATATACTATTGGTGGCCAAAATGGCCAAATACCACAATTTTTTGAAATTTTTTGCAACAAACCACTGTTTCGGAAATAAATGGCAATCTACCACTTTTTCTAGTACTCGAGTTTGGTGAACTCGAGTACCCTATTTTATAGTTCCACCGTGGCTGCTGAGCTGGAAATTGGCGATTAAAAAAAATAAAGTAGTACTCGAGCTTGGTAAACTCGAGTACCATGCAACAAAATACTCGAGTATACCAGGCTCGAGTACCTTTTATAAAAAAAAATACAGAAAATTTTTTTTCTACAGTACTCGAGTTTACCAAACTCGAGTACTGTGTAAATTTTTTTTTTTTTTTTTTTTTTTGCTTGAGGATAATTGAAAAATAAACGTAAAGATAAAAATAAGTAGCTTTTCTATGTTTTTATTTATTTAAATAGAAGCATTGTAAGATATAGAGATTTTAATTTCGAAATATGAATTTAATTTCTACATTGATTAAAATTGTTCATTGTTTTCTCATAAAAATTGTTCACTATTTTCTGTATAAACTATTTCTACGATTTTACATAAAATTATTTTCTGTTCAGCATTATTTAAGAAATTGTTCGCTCTCTTTTTTGCATAAATTATTTTATGTTCACTATTTAAAAAATTGTTCACTATTTTCTCATAAAACACCTATTGAAATCGTGTTTTCTAAATTTAAACGTCAAATCTTAATGCTTTTTCATGTTTGAATTTCACAATAATCGAATATATTTTTCTGCATTAATAAAATCTGTTTCTACATTTATGAAATTTTCTCTCTGCACATCATATTTATTGTATATTCAAATCTGCTTACTGCATTTATAAAATCTATTTTTTGCATTAATTAAAACTGTTCACTGTTTTGTCATAAAAATTGTCAACTGCTTTTTGCATTAATTATTTCTAGCATTGGCGCAGTTATTGTACTTAAATGGTTTTTGTGTTTTTCTAAATTTGTAACCATATGAATAATGGACAAACTCGATGAAAGAAAAATGAATGATTCGTATAAATCACCTAATGGTAAATGCCTCGAAAAATTCGAATTAGTTGAATGTAGAAATTCGAGAAAAATCAATGGAAAATGAATGTAGCAAATCGTGAATGTGTACATAAAATGTACAGATAGTCTAGACTTGTTGAGAAATTTGATTTCGTTGAAAGTACAAAATAATGAAAATTCAAAGGAAAAGTATGTACGTTAGATGTATAGATGGTATGAATTTGTTTAAAAATTTGAATTCATTGAATGTACAAAATTGTGAAAACTCAAGAAAAAATTGTGTACATTAGAGGTACAGATAGTACGAATATGTTGAAAAATTTGAATTCGTTGAGTGTAAAATCGTGAAAATTCAAATGAAAATTGAAGAGCATACCAAATTGAGTAAACTTGATGGAAAATTAATTACATTAGATGTACAGATCATCTATTTTTTTGCATTGATAAAATATGTTTCTACATTAATAAAATTTGCTCTCTGCACACCATCTTCATTGTTTTATCATAAAAATTGTCCACTGTTTTTTACATAAACTATTTCTAGCATTCTGCATAAAATTATTTTCTGTTCAGCATTATCTAAAAAAAATTTTACTCTCTTTTCTGCGTAAATTATTTTCTATTCACTATTTAAAAAAATTGTTCATTGTTTCCTCGTAAAACACCTAGTGAAATCGTGTTTTCTAAATTTAAATGTCAAATCTGAATGCTTTTTCATGTTTAAATTTCACAATAATTGAATTTGTTTTTCTGCATTGATAAAATCTGTTTCTATGTTAATAAAATTTGCTCTATGCACATCATGTTTACTCTATATTCGAATCTGATTACTGCATTCATAAAATCTGTTTTCTGCATTAATTAAAACTGTTCATTATTTTCTCATAAAAATTGTTCACTGTTTTCTGCATAAACTATTTCTACGATTTTGCATAAAATTATTTTCTGTTCAGCATTATTTAAAAAATTGTTCACTCTCTTTTCTGCATAAATTATTTCATGTTCACTATTTAAAAAAATTGTTCACTGTTTTCTCGTAAAACACCTAGTGAAATCGTGTTTTCTAAATTTATGCGTCAAATCTGAATGCTTTTTCTTGTTTAAATTTCACAATAATTGAATTTGTTTTTCTGCATTGATAAAATCTTTTTCTACGTTAATAAAATTTGTTGTATGCACATCATGTTTACTCTATATTCGAATCTAATTACTACATTCATAAAATCTGTTTTCTGCATTAATTAAAACTATTCATTGTTTTCTCATAAAAATTGTTCAATGTTTTCTGCATAAACTATTTCTACGATTTTGTATAAAATTATTTTCTATTCAGCATTATTTAAAAAATTGTTCACTCTCTTTTCTGCGTAAATTATTTTCTGTTCACTATTTAAAAAATTGTTCGCTGTTTTCTCATAAAACACCTAGTGAAATTGTGTTTTCTAAATTGAAAATTCAAATCTGTATGTTTTTTCATGTTCAAATTTCACAATAATCGAATTTGTTTTTCTGCATTGATAAAATCTATTTTGATACACACTTTGTCAAAATTATCCAACAATGATAGATCGTGATTGGTTGTTTATAACTTTCTAATAAACTCACTATTTTTTCTACTTCACCTACAGTCTACCATGTAGAAGTATAGAACAAGTGCGACAAAATGAGTAGAAATTAGAGATGATTTGAATACAATGAATCGTAATGTATTGAAAACTTCTCTTTATTACATATTATTATTATTATTACTCCTTATTTAGTTTATCTAAAAAGTTAAACATTTTTGGGTTTATCCAAAAATCTATGCCACGAAATACATTGCGGGAAATCAAGACCAAAGAACTGCCAAAATAAAAATGAGCGGCATTGTTGCTGTACTTAAATAAGTTGTCATAAGCAGCATAAATTACCAACAAACCAAAAAAAAAAAAAAAAAAAAAAAAAAACAGAAACTACATCCACCTGATCAAATAAAGGTGGTAGGTTGGGTTTTTAGTTTTCACATACAACTTCGAAGCAGGTTCTTGACCAAATATTTTGTTTCTTTAAAGCCTTTCAATATCAGATTTGTTATATACTTTCCCTCTGTCTAGGGGCTGAGAGAGAATAGAATCTATATTTGTTATATACTTTTTTGCGTAAATTATTCTATGTTCACTGTTTAAAAAATTGTTTGCTGTTTTCTCATAAAACACCTAGTGAAATCATGTTTTCTAAATTTAAATGTCAAATCTAAATGCTTTTTCATTTTTGAATTTCATAATAATCGAATTTATTTTTCTGCATTGATAAAATCTGTTTCTACATTAATAAAATTTGCTCTCTACACACCATATTTATTGTATATTTTTATCTGCTTACTGCATTCATAAAATCTGTTTTTTGCATTAAGTAAAATTGTTCACTGTTTTCTCGTAAAAATTGTTCAATGTTTTCTGCATAAACTGTTTTTAGCATTGGCGCAGTTATTGCACTTAAATGGTTTTTGTGTTTTTTTTAAATATGTAACCATATGAATAATGGACAATTTCCATGAAATAAAAATGAATGATTCGTATAAATCACCTAATGGTAAATCCCTCAAAAAATTAGGAATTGTAAAATAGTTCGAATTAGTTGAATGTAGAAATTCGAGAAAAATCGATGGAAAATCAATGAACGTACCAAATCGTGAAGGTGTACATAAGATGTACAGTTAGTCTAGACTTGTTGAGAAATTTGATTTCGTTGAAAGTACAAAATAATGAAAATTCAATGGAAAAGTATGTACATTAGATGTATAGATCGTATGAATTTGTTTAAAAATTTGAATTCGTTGAATGTACAAAACTGTGAAAACTCAAGAGAAAGATTGTGTACATTAGATGTACAGATAGTATGAATTTGTTGAAAAATTCGAATTCGTTGAGTGTGAAAAATTGTGAAAATTCAAATAAAAATTGAAGAACATACCAAATTGAGTAAACTTAATGGAAAATTAATTAGATTAGATGTACAGATCATCCAAATTTGTTTCCAAATTCGAAGTCGTCAAATGTACAAAATAGTGAAAATTCAATTTAAAACTATGTACTAATGTACTAATCATCCTGATTTGATGAAAATTTCAAAATTGTCGAACGTACAAAATCGTGAAATCTTAATGGAAAATCGAAATTGTTGAATATACCAATTCGTGAAAATTCAATGGAAAGTTGTGTACATTAGATGTACAAATATTCTGGACTTGTTGAGAAATTTGATTTCGTTGAAAGTACAAAATCGTGAAAATTCAAGAGAAAATTGTGTACATTAGATGTACAGATCGTTCAAATTTGTAAAAAACAAAATTTTTTCTAGACATATAGATTCTATTCTCTCTCAGCCCCTAGACAGAGGGAAAGTATATAATAAATCTGATATTGAAAGGCTTTAAAGAAACAAAATATCTGGTCAAGAACCTGCTTCAAAGTTGTATGTGAAAACTGAAAACCCAACCTACCACCTTTATTTGATCAGGTGGATGTAGTTTCTGTTTTTTTTTTTTTTTTTTTTTTTTTTTGGTTGGTTGGTAATTTATGCTGCTTATGACAACTTATTTAAGTACAGCAACAATGCCGCTCAATTTTTTATTTTGACAGTTCTTTGGTCTTGATTTCCCGCAATGTATTTCGTGGCATAGATTTTTGGATAAACCCAAAAATGTTTAACTTTTTAGATAAACTAAATAAGGAGTAATAATAATAATAATAATAATAAAATGTAATAAAGGGAAATTTTCAATACATTACGATTCATTGTATTCAAATCATCTCTAATTTCAACTCATTTTGTCGCACTTGTTCTATACTTCTACATGGTAGACTATAGGTGAAGTAGAAAAAATAGTGAGTTTATTAGAAAGTGATAAACAACCAATCACAATCTATCATTGTTGGATAATTTTGACAAAGTGTGTATCAAAATAGATTTTATCAATGCAGAAAAACAGATTCGATTATTGTGAAATTTGAACATGAAAAAACATACAGATTTGGATTTTCAATTATTGTGAAATTTAAACATGAAAAAGCATTCAGATTTGACGTTTAAATTTAGAAAACACGATTTCACTAGGTGTTTTACGAGAAAATGGTGAACAATTTTTTTAAATAGTGAACAGAAAATAATTTACGCAAAAAAGAGAGTGAACAATTTTTTAAATAATGCTGAACAGAAAATAATTTTATGCAGAATGCTAGAAATAGTTTATGCAGAAAACAGTGAACAATTTTTATGAGAAAACAGTGAAGATGGTGTGCAGAGAGCAAATTTTATTAATGTAGAAACAGATTTTATCAATGCAAAAAAATAGATGATCTATACATCTAATGTAATTAATTTTCCATTAAGTTTACTCAATTTGGTATGCTCTTCAATTTTCATTTGAATTTTCACGATTTTACACACTCAACGAATTTAAAATTTTCAACATATTCGTACTATCTGTGCCTCTAATGTACACAATTTTTCCTTGAGTTTTCACAATTTTGTACATTCAATGAATTCAAATTTTTAAACAAATTTATATGATCTATACATCTAACGTACATATTTTTCCATTGAATTTTCATTATTTTGTACTTTCAACGAAATCAAATTTCTTAGCAAGTCTAGACTATCTGTACATCTTATGTACACATTCACGATTTGCTACATTCATTGATTTTCCATTGATTTTTCTTGAATTTCTACATTCAACTAATTCGAATTTTTCGAGGCATTTACCATTAGGTGATTTATACGAATCATTCATTTTTCTTTCATGGAGTTTGTCCATTATTCATACGGTTACAAATTTAGAAAAACACAAAAACCATTTAAGTGCAATAACTGTGCCAATGCTAGAAATAGTTAATGCAAAAAGCAGTGAACAATTTTTATGACAAAACAGTGAATAGTTTTAATTAACACAAAAAATAGATTTTATGAATGCAGTAAGCAGATTTGAATATACAGTAAATATGATGTGCAGAGAGAAAATTTCATAAATGTAGAAACAGATTTTATCAATGCAGAAAAATATATTCGATTATTGTGAAATTCAAACATGAAAAAGTATTCAGATTTGGCGTTTAAATTTAGAAAACATGATTTCACTAGGTGTTTTATGAGAAAACAGTGAACAATTTTTTAAATAGTGAACAGAAAATAATTTATGCAAAAAAGAGAGTGAACAATTTCTTAAATAATGCTGAACAGAAAATAATTTTATGTAAAATCGTAGAAATAGTTTATACAGAAAATAGTGAACAATTTTTATGAGAAAACAATGAACAATTTTAATCAATGTAGAAATTAAATTCATATTTCGAAATTAAAATCTCTATATCTTATAATGCTTCTATTTAAATAAATAAAAACATAGAAAAGCTACTTATTTTTATCTTTATGTTTATTTGTCAATTATCCTCAAGCCAAAAAAAAAAAAAAAAAAAAAAAAAAAAAATTTACACAGTACTCGAGTTTGGTAAACTCGAGTACTGTAGAAAAAAAATTTTCTGTATTTTTTTTATAAAAGGTACTCGAGCTTGGTATACTCGAGTATTTTGTTGCATGGTACTCGAGTTTACCAAGCTCGAGTACCACTTTATTTTTTTTAATCGCCAATTTCCAGATCAGCAGCCACGGTGGAATTATAAAATAAGGTACTCGAGTTCACCAAACTCGAGTACTAGAAAAAGTGGTAGATTGCCATTTATTTCCGAAACAGTGATTTGTTGCTAAAAATTTCAAAAAATTGTGGTATTTGGCCATTTTGGCCTACTATTGGTAGTTGAGTTTTCGGATAAACCATCTTCCCAGTTGACGTGACTACAGTAATAGAGATTTTATTTTTCTGATCATTTATGCAAAAAATTTAAATAAAAAAACTCACAATGAAAATATTATTGTTTTGATTTTTTTTTTTTTTTTTTGCAACATATATCATGTCATATAAATATAATAAATGTTAGGCTTAAAAGCCATAATTGCACCAAACTCTATCTTTTTACTTTTAAGTTTCATTCACTATGTAGTTTAAGCTTTGAAAAATCTTATTTAGGTGGACTAGATAGCAAATATCATGCTAGGGAAACTTTTCTTTTTAAGTTGATCAAGCACAAATTCAGAAAATAAGTGGAGTATTCGAATCCACTTCACACGGGGATTAATTAGAGAGTGCCACCGAGCTAAAATTCATGGTCATGATGGTGTGATGGATATAGCTTTGTTATTAACTTTAAAAAAAAAAAAAAAAAAAAAAAATTCTTTTAAAATCAAAGAATATAAATGATGAACTGTGGTCAATAAATTGTTAAACCATATATGTGTATTTTTAAGCTACTTTCTTCGGGCAGGAATTTGTTAAGTTAATATGGATGATACAATTGCTTAAAAGGTCAAATATGATCTTTGCTTTATATATGTGCGTGAGAAAGATTAGTTTTTTTTTTAAATGTTTTGCTCTTACTTATAATACAGATTGTTGTTCACAAGAAAAACCCAGAAGGAACGCACTTTCGGCATGCAATTGCTCATTAAAAGGTATGCTACTATTTATTTCTCAATTCTCATCATATCTCAATGTTAATGAATTTATTTTCAATTATCATATATATATATATACACACACATATCCTCTCTGTTTTTGTTTTTTTGGTAGGGTGAAACTCACCCATGTTTTTGGTATCTCCTCCCTTGCTTTCAAGTACAAATGTACAAAAATTCAGAGCTTTCACGCTACTTCAAATTTTTTATTTTTTTTAATAATTTAGATTGTTCTTAATTATTAAATTGAGATTTTCACTTAAATATGCTTTCAATTATTGTTTTGGATATTTTTTTAATTATTAAATTCAAGGTTTTTTCATTTAATTATATGTTGGTGATTACTTGAGCCTTAAAGCACAATATATTATGCAAACTTCTTATATATATATATATATATATATATTAGGCATCTCCTTTTATGTTAGTTAAATAGTTATCACCACCGCGTACCATTGGCATGATAATTACTAAGTTCATGTGCGGTGAAGGAGGCCAAGGAATGGGGTTCAAGTCTCCAGAGAGAGTTTGACACAGATATACACTTAGATTATATTAAAATATAATTTCTATATTGTATAAATTTTTTTTTTTTTTAATTACATAATGATCTATCATCTTTCATTCAATTTTTTTTTTTTTTGATAAGTATTTTTAAAGTGAAAGCGCCCACCGTGGGGCACAAACCTTAATATATGTTTTTTATAAAAACATAGCCTCACACAACATGCATTTATTATATAACTGAAATAAAAATATTCTTTTTTTTTATTATCTTTTTTAAAAAAAATATATAACAAATTAATAACATTTTTTTGTGTACATATGAATTTTGATTCAATATCGCATGGACATAATACTAGTATATATATACAATTGAAGGCAGATATATGCTGGAGTAGTCATAAAGGCCACATATTATGACTCATGAGTATAATAATTTGTTCCAAGAAAGCATATTAACCTGTAAAAGATTACCCCCAATCAACAACTAGAAACTGAATTTTTTTTCTAATTAGAAAAGATTTCAAAGTCTGATGCTCATTGAGCCACATGGACACCATGCCAACAAGCATTACACAATCTTCTCTTTCTTTCTCCTTTTTGTTTCTTCTTTCATGGTCTATACAGGACCATAAAGAACCTTTTTCTTTTTAAAAGAGGAGGGAGGGGGTTGAAAATGACCATAAATTCTTTTATTTCAAGTGCCCACTATACCTTTTCCCACTACCGCAATCCTTTGTCTTTGCAAAACCCAGAAAATCTTTCAGGAATGTGTTCTCATCTCAAACATGGGTAAATTTGACTTAAATATATAAAATTGGATTAAATCAGCAAGTTCCAGGTTTTCTCTTAAAGAAACTTGGCCCAACCATTCACTGGTAAAATTTCTGAGTACAATAATCTGTTTTATCCTTGTTTATTATGAAAAAAATACAAAACACATCAAAATATACAAGATTTTAAGTACTAAGCCGGACAAACAAAAAGGCTAAGAAAGAGGGGAAAAAAAAAAAAAGGACATACATATTAGTTAGAAATTTTACCAATGAATTCCCCTCTTGTATCCCAAGGGCGATTTTCAAAAGACTTTCCAATAATGCTGCGCTTCTCATTTATAGTCCCATCTTCACAGCGGTACTCAGGAAAGTAATCCAGGAATGTTCTGCTTCCTAGCTCATTAATTCCATTAAAGAGGAAGTTCCTCAACAACTCCTATGGATTAGTAGCAAAGTAAGACACGAGTCACAACATTGTTAAATGGTAGAGAAACATTGTTTAACTTACCAATTCATAAAATATATACCTTTGAACTTCTATCCCCAATCAATTTTGTCAGCATTCCGTGACCTGGATCCTGTTTTGCAAATGTTCCATAAACCAAATACATCAGGAAAGCAAGAGAAGGCACATAAAACTGTGAATTTAACCCTTATTTTGTACAATTAATCAAGCTTGGTATATGGATTCATCCTCAACTCCTGGCCCTTTCCCCATGGTCAGTCTTATTGCTTTCTACATACTAACACTCAACCATGAATATGATTATAAGTATTTATATGTCAACAATGAGACTACTTATAGGATGCATGAAAAAGGAACTAGGAAACAACATTAACCACCTTCTCAGCTCTCCATGTTAGATATCTATGTTGTGCTTCGCGATTGCTCATAATTTGGGATGCATCTGTCTCCCCTACTGCTTGCTTTATCAGCTCAAACCAAGCCTGCAAAACCAATGAAAAGTTGTGACGCAATACAATTTGCAATGTTTCAGTCATCCAATTGAACATTGGAACTACCAAATAAATGTTAATTCTCACTTCCTATTAATAGGACATAGTTAAAATAATTCTCACTTATAAATCAGGCTGCAAAATTCATTAGTCTATACCTTGTAATAATCCATGAATGCAGAATATAAGATATCAAATCTGTCTTGGCTTGGAGAAAATCTGGTCCATAGCACAATTGGTGAGAAAAATTTTAAAGACTCGCTTGTGAGCTTTCCTCCCCAGGGCAGAAGCTGCATGAAATCTGTGTTCAGTCACACCATAAATCTTAGAAAGGATTACCCAAAAAATAATCCAAAGATTTAACAAGTTCAGGATTTATTTAATGTGCAAGTACCAAGCAATTCATTTACCTCAGCATACTTGAGACCAAGAGGCATTAAACTTTTATAGTATCTGTCCTTATAATCTCTTTGACTGATGACATCATGCAAAGGGTTAAGGTCCCTATAAATCACCAATTAAAAGTAAGTTGTGAAGTCCAGAGTCCTAACTGGTTACAAGAAAAATTTGACAGCTTCGAGGCAACATGGAGCTATGATGATGGTCATGTGGGACTCATCCACAGAAACATGCATTAGAATTAGTTTGATATATGATAATGTCTCAAGTCCTGTAAATATCGGGCAGATCAGTTTCTCAACTCAACCTAAGTGAGTGAATATATCAGGTTGCCAAGCCATTGTACACCAAAATTATTTTTTAAAACAATTTTGACAAAATTATGCTGTCAGCCTGTCACAGATCATAATAAAGAACAACATAATGTCTATTGATATAAGATTGTAAGAGCATGACATGCTGATGGTATGTGTCTTGCAAACCAAATATTTTTGAAAAATGTTATCACTAATCATACTTAAGGGCAATAAAGCATCTACTGGTACAAGATTGTAGAAGCATGATGAGCTGAATGTTTTTGTTGTACCCACAACCTCTTAAACTTTTACTTCACATGGATGTACAACTTAGGTCCTTTATCATGCTACATGAAAGTCACCAATTACAAATCTACTTTATCAGTTAATCAAGTTTTCAAAGCATTGGAAAGCCTCTAATCAAGTTCTGGAAATTTCATGAATGGGAAAAATTTGCATTGCTCAAGCATTTCCAATGAAAATAAATGCTCATTGAAAACGAGTTTTCCTAGACTTATTAAATATTTTTATCTAACCTTCTGAGAACAGGTCCCTTGGGAGGCATGCTTCCCAGTTCAAGCAGAAAGGAAATCCAGGAGAAAAGTTTTAGAATGTATTTTCTATTGTAAAAAAGCAGTGTTCAGCTTATCAGATTCTGTAATTCAAAGAAAGGAACAAGCTTACAAGACCACTATGTTTGTGCTACTGGTGGAGAAACAGTTGGCACAAAATATGGGTACATCAAATTCCGGTTCTGGAAAGACAGCAAAGTCCAAAACCTGCATATAGATTTTGACAAAAAAGCTATTACACAGAAAAGCATAAAATTTTTCATACGTTAAAAGGTTTAATATTGATAAAGCACATGATTTGAAGGCTTGAGGTTTCTAAAATTCTTTTCATTGTGCATATGGACCTGCAGGCGAGGACCAAGATGCCACCAGCCAATATCAGAAGAGTAGAATTAGGATTTTCTTATTGCATTTTTTTTTTTTTAATTGTTCCATTAATTTCTTTTTTTCCCCAAAATGACTAGACAACATTGCAGCCTAGAAGCCATACAATAAAGGTATCCAAATACTAAACCCAGGCTTAAATCACCATAAAGGTCATATCCAGTGACAAGGCTCCCACTTCTACAGGGTCTGGAAAAGGTGATTGGTATGCAATCCCCACTTTTGGAGAGATTGATTCGAAAGCTCAAACCCACAACACATCGCTTGGGCAGACAGTACTTGCCATCAAACCAAGGTCCAATCTCTTGCATAAATCATCATAAAGATGATTTTGCATCCATTTATTCAATAACCAACTGTAAATTGACCAACCTTTCCATTAATTTTTAGGTAGGTTTCTTTTTAAGCTATATCACACTCTTGAAGTGGCTGACAACGACACCAACTCCAATAGATATCCTCGTGTGGAATGTTAATAAAAGCTTAAAGAAGCCTCAGATGAGGACAAGCTCCATTAGTCACAATAAATAGTTTCAAAAGAACTGAAGTGAAAAATGATTATGAACTATTTGATAATTTGTAATATCAAAGTAAATAAATAAAACATAATAGAGAATGATACCTGCATTAATTCAGTCTCAATGCTCATACTCCGTAGAAGTCTAATCTTGGGAGCTTGAAATGATAACATTTGAAGCTCTGCTTTACCATCCATGGAAATTATTGAATTAAACTGTTCCTGGAGACATAAAAAATTGATGTTTTCACGAATAGCAAGACTGAGAATGTAATGTAATATTTCCTATCAGCTCCTATAGTGTTAATTACAAAATTAATAATGCTAAAACGATAGTAGTAGCTAAAAAGGTCTTGTTCTTTGAAAGCTATAAGCACAAAAAGTGAAACAGGAATCATCTCTCAGACCTCCTCCTAGGAGATAATGTAGGATCCTGAAAAATTCTGCTAATTTTTTCCAACCTAATGGATCAAATAATTTTCCATAAAGCACTTCTCCTCATGATCTTTCCTCTAACAAACCTTACAGTTATCCATCAAATTAGCAAAGCAACACAATGGAAACCTACCTAGAACGACAGAGATAATAACTTGCGTCATTTGGAGTAAGCCAAATAAACACAATCACTGAGGATTTCTCTTGCCAGCAGAAGTCAGATATCTAACGAGAGAGCCCTGAAAGATTTCAAGAGCCTAAAACTAGATTCTATACTATCTTACCTCATTATATCTCAAAACCATCTCAGTCAAAGTAGAGGAAGACGGCACTTGGATTGTGGTAACTTTCAAACCCACCATCTAACTACAATTAAAGTTCTGCACATAGCTTATATCCAATTTTCCCATTTTACTAGGTGCAATAAAGTGGGAAAAACATGCAGCCAAAGTTAAATAAAAGTTGTTAGCCAAAATATTAGGTCCCCAAACCATGAAAAAATAGCTAATGAGAATGATGTGTGCTGAAATAGATAACCTGCTAGAAGACATGCTTAAGCACGCCTAATTTAGGCAGAAAAAAAAGGTAAAGATAACAAATAAAAACTAATGTGAAAGATTAAAGAAAGAAAGAGCAACAAATGCTTTGAGTAATCGAAAAAAGACCAAAACTGTGCTTTACAATTGTTTTCAAAGTAGTCCATTTTCTCTCCAAATTGGAAAGCAATCAAGTTCAAGTGAGCGTCTTTCTTGGATCCAATGCTTGGAGATATATATGTTACTAACTGTAAAAACAACTTATCAATGTGATCAGAGCAAATACATCTTATCATATGTTTATAGGGACCCATATGCAGGACTTCAGTTATACTCTTTTAAAAGGCAATAGCAGAGTATTTAATAGCATATTAAGCCTGTTGAAACACCCATAAAAAAAAAAAAATTTAAATGGTTCCACTGAATTCCAATCTAACTGCTACGAATTGCACCTATCTATTAATTTATTTTTTATTCATAGCTAAAGAACCCATTTTCCATGACACAAAAATGAAGTCAATGGTCAAAACAGAACTAGTTCTTATATTATTGCAACTATAACTTATTTTATTTGAAAAATGACACCAAAAACAAAAACGGCAAACTACAGTACTTTAGTGACAGTGGCGACTAATAGCAGGTTAATATAAGCCTTCAAATTCACAAAAAAAAAAAAAAAAAACCCAGAGCCTGAATACAAAAATGGATCAATTAAGCTTAAAATTGAAGTAACCCCAGGTGAAATCAGAGACAATAGAATGCAAAATATACCTGCAAAGGAGAAGGAACCAAATGGGTTTGGTGCTTAGCTTCATTTAGTGCAAATCCGATGAACTTCTTGTAAGAAATTGCTGAAACATGAAAAGAAGCTCTCTTCCTCCTCCTCCACCAACAGCTATGAGTGCTAGAAAACACTCCTACACTAGTGTTTAGTACTACTGGAGGCTTTAGTGTTACACAGAAGCTTCTCAACGAAGAAGTAGTACAGGACTCCATTGAAGAAAGACAAAACGCTTCCACTTCTTCTAAAGCAACCTAAACCAACACCACCACCACCACCATTGATAACAAAGTTGTTTCTCTCTCTCTCTCTCTCTCTCTCTCTCTCTAGTCTTGGTTTCTGGGTTCTTCAACTTAACTCACTGTGGCTTAGTAGTACTTTTAACGCTTTTTCCAGAACTGTGACTTAACCACGCCATGACTCTCTGTGTCCTTGTCTGGCCACGTCACCAGAAATTTGGCATTTACAGTATGTTTCTCTAGTTGGATTTAATTTACGTACCACTACAAAGATGAAAAAAGGCAAAAATATGTTTTTAACTATTTTTTCTCTTTTTGGGTAACGGTTAGATATTTTGGGTTTTTTTTTTTTTTTTTTTTTTTGGAGCAGCATATAATGGGAAAGATTGATCACATGTTTCTAAAATTTTATGTTTAAAACTTAAGTGACTTTTTTAAGAGACTTTTTTTTCTATAAAAAAAAAAAAAAGACTTTATTCTGTGAGAAATAATTAGTGGCGGCTCTATAAATTTTTTTCAGATGGTTCATTAAGAAATATAAGTTAAAACAAAATTTAATTAAAATAAAATATGACTATATCGAGTTACCAACAAAAAAAACACGCAAATGTATAAAATTTTACAATTTCTTTCTATGAGTTTTCATATTTTGAATCATTACAAACCCTCTGTATTTCCTAAAAATTAAATTATATAAAGTTATATCATGTTTGTACTATAAATGCACACATTCGCACATATCACAATTCACACACACAAAATTATTAAAAAAAAATGTTCATAATCAATATTAAACACACTCACACATATAATAAAAATTTATAATAAAATAGACACTTGCAACTCACAAATATTCACTCTTTATTCTTAGAGTTGAAGATACCAAGATCGTCAAATAATTAACTGAGATGAGATGAAATTCCTGAGAGAGAGATCTATATGATTTGTGTTGTTGTTTGGTTTTAGGATGGGCTGATCTGTGTTGCTTTAGTTTTGAACTGGGTTGGCCTATGTTATTATTTAATTTTGAGTTGGACTTATCTGTAATTAGAGTGTGCAAAATTTAAGTCAGGGTGTTCAAAAATATTTTTTTAAGTAAAGTAAGCTAATAAAAAATATTTTTATATATATAATATTTTTATTTTCAAGTCAGGGTGTTCGTTTGAACCCCCTGAACAACACTTAATGCCGCCCCTAGCAATAAATTTTTTTTTTAATATTAAGTATTTTTAACACAAACGGAAAGAGGAGAAAAGGTGTTAAAGAAACTCACAATGATGTATATTTCTGTGAGCAATATTGCCACTAGACTCTAAAGATAACTGTCAAATTGCGAGTGGTGAAATTTTTTATAAAAAAAAAAATTGCTAGTTATGTGTATATTAAAAATGGAAAATGCTAATCACATGTATTAAAAAAAATTAAATACATATAGAATTTTAATTTATAGCATTCATTTCATGATAATTGCTTTTATCATCAAAGTAAAACACTAATTAGGTTTTTGTAACCATAAAAAAAAAAAAATTTAAAAAATCAGTTTTTTGTATAGTTAGAGTTTGAACTTCATATTTGCTACTCAACGAGTTGTATGTTAAAATAAGAATTGAGATGTTAGGTGAGTTGTAAAATTCTACGGTAACATTTTAGAATATAAAATAACAAATTTTGTAAGAATCCAGAAACTCAGAGGCGGAGCCAAGAATTTATCTTGGGGGAGGGGGCATCTATAAAAATTTGTGTGTGTATGAAATCTAAAATAGTAATGTACAATACTTCATAACTCAATATATGCTATAAACAACAACTAAATACATGTTAATTTTTTTTAAGTGCTAAATACATGTTAATATAGTAGTATATACAGTATATTTTAATCAAACTAATCAAGTACATTTATAAATTATAATACCATACGATATATAATATATTGATTATTATAATAACAAATAATATATTATAAGGAAATAAAAAATAAAGCAAATGAAAAGTAAAGTAACACAAGAACACTATACATGGGTGAGGGGCTACGAAAGCTTCAAGCTTGTCTTTCACTCTTTCTTGTCTAGTTTAGTCGCATAGAACTTTTAGTTTTATATTGTAAACACAAAACTGCAGTAGCTGTGGGAAAAGGAAAGAACTTAAAAGGAAAAAAAAAAATTTGGATTGTGTTCTGTAGGGTCAAGATTTGTGGCCCAAACCCAAGAGGTATGGAATATGAGCACAACAAGCCCAATACAATAAATTTGTAGAGAGTGGGTGAAAGAGCTAGGCTGATAGTAAACTAAACAACGTTTGACAAAGGTTCGACAGATAAATAATTGTAAGAACAAACTTGAAACTTGAACAAATTGTTGTCCGAGGAGATAAACTTTTGTCTATATAATTTTGAGAGCTACAGTAAACCTTTATTCCCTCTTCCTCTGTTGATTTTCAGATCTGCCCCTCCCATGAGAAGTCCTTTACATTTATATAGTTCTCTTTTCCTCCATCTTGATCATACACTTGTTTTTCATCTAAGTATTCACTTGAGTATATGTCCCATTAGGTATATTCTTTAGTTCTCCATGAGTGGTGGTAGCTGAGGCTGCACTATTCAGGAGTCTTCTCCACATAAATGCGGTCAGAAAAGTTGCTACAGTACATTTAATGGGGTAGTAGCAGCTTTTTCCCTTAGATATTTCTTTGTTCTTATCATCTTTATACGTGCATGAAGTTTATCCTTATCGTTGGAACTTCCCGGAAGATTTCTTAAGCCACCCAGGTATTTGCTAGACTAGTATTCTTCGTATCCGAGAAGGATATGCTCCTCGGACTATATTCCTCTACCACTTCCTTGCATGGTTCTCCAGCCCAAAGCCTTCCCTAATCAATTGCTCATTCTCGGACGCCCTCATATATTCAAATAGGGCCCAAGGCCCAATATATAAATTTGGGCTTTTATCCCCACATGTTCTATTTTACAATATTTTTACAAAATGTTGATGTAACTAACTTCTTATTGGTTTTCATCTAGACCCACCATTAATATTACTTTTTTTTATTTATCAATAACCAATCACCACATTAGCAGTTTGTAATATTTTTTGTAAAATAGTTTGTATCTCTAGTATTATTCTTCTATTTAAATGAAAATTATGTTTATTTTTAGACTTTCTTAAATATATATGTATATTATCAGGTATGGAGGGCCAAAATGATAAGTTTAAAAAAAAAAATTTATTTAGGATAATTCCAAAAATAAAAATATTCATTAACTTTTTTCAAAAATTTTGGGAGGACCAAGGCCCTCTCGGTCCTTGCGATGGTCCGCCACTATAAATACGAAGGGGCTGTTTGGATTTAGGTGTTTTCATCACCCATTACTCAAAACTAGTGGGTCCCACAGAGCAAACACTTGTTTGAATTTGTTCTAAGATTTTGTTTTTATCACTCAATTCTCACTAAATTGAGTGATAAGTTATGAAAACTGGAAACAAGTTTTAGGTGTTTTTGAGTTATGAAAACTGAGTAACAGTAGCATTTTGGAAATTTCCATCAAAACACATGGGTCCATGACAGAGACTTGTCAAATCCATTTTAGAAATATGCTACTCCAACGCTCCACCCAACTGCTAATCACAGTGCATAGGTCCTTCACATGGAAAATCCAGAGCAAAAAATTCACAGCATCTCACACCTTTCTTCTCCAATCTCACATGCCCTCCCCTTTGCACCTTTCTTCTATGATCTTCCTTTTGTTATTCGTCCTTCACCCCAGTCATGTCGACGACGTCGTCCAACCCAAACTCGGCAGTTGCTTAGACCGGCGACGACATCAAGACCGAGACCAATGACGCGGAAGCCATTGATGGTGTTGAGAATGTGAGACAAAATGGAGAAGAAATGTGGACCGGTAAAGTGAGATATTTGGGGTGAGTGCAGTTAATAGGGCCGGGTAGGAATTCAGGTGCACAGGTGAGGTCAGAGTGTGTGAATCCCAATTTTTTTAGCCTTTTATGCTGAAAACATAACTGGGTTTTGGGTGCCAAATGGGCTGAGTGAGATATTTCATCATTATTGAGTGATAGGAAATGAGTTATAGGGTGATGAGTGATGATATTTTAGTGATAAGTGATGAGTGAGCATTTTTTTTCACCCAAATAGCCCCTGATTCTCTTATTTTAATTTTATTGTGACCAAGTTGTTATTGGACTAATGGTTCAAAAAAAAATTATTATGGAAATGGTTAGAAATATTATATGCTAATATGTTACAAGCTTGACAACTTGATCTCTTCTTTGCCTCCCTCCTGGCCCTCCAAGCACTTAGTGCATAGGGAGGTATCGTCAGTTCATCACACTTATAAAGTCAAGTGGTAATAAAGGTTCACTTAGGGTCCGTTGGTTGTAGGTGAAACAAGAATGATAGAAAATTAAGGAGATAAAAATGGAAATAAATTTGATTTTTATAGGTATTTAGTTGGAGAGAAGGGGAGGATGAAAAATTGGTGGGGTCTAGGTGTTTTTTCCCATGACCTACCAAAATTCTATCTCTCCAATTTGTGAAGAAAGTAGAGGGAAGATGAATAGTTGCCGTCAATGACTAAACTCCTCCTCCTCCTCTAACGTGCTAGACCTACTAGTTTTTTTCCCCCTTTTGTTTTGTTCTTACGTGCTAGACTTGCTATTTTTTTTTTATTTTTTTTTTTGCAATATTTTTCTGAGCGTTAGGTTCTTTGTTTTGCTCTTCTTTCATTTTTTTTTTTTTTTTTTGTTTAACCGCATGTGAATTTTTTTCTTTACTTTTTTTTTTTTACTGGGAATGATTTTTTTTTATTAAATTTGGATATTGCTTTTTTTTTTTTTTTTGGTTGGCTATTTTCCACTTTTTTTTTAATTAGACATTATTTTTTAATAAGAGCTTATGAGTAAATTTCTATAAACTTTTTTTTTCATCATTTTACTTTTTCACTCAAACCAAACACAAATTATGGAAATTATGGGTCCGTTTGGATTGAACTTATTGTTGCTAAAACTGAAAATTGAAAATACTGTAGCAAAATAATTTTTAAATTTGGATATTGCTTTTTTTTTTTTTTGGTTGGCTATTTTCCACTTTTTTTTTAATTAGACATTATTTTTTAATAAGAGCTTATGAGTAAATTTCTATAAACTTTTTTTTTCATCATTTTACTTTTTCACTCAAACCAAACACAAATTATGGAAATTATGGGTCCGTTTGGATTGAACTTATTGTTGCTGAAACTGAAAATTGAAAATACTGTAGCAAAATAATTTTTAAATGTGTGAATAGTACTGTGGGACCCATTTTTAATATTTTTTAGTGCGTAAACAGTGCTATGAACAATGCGTGAACAGTGATTTTTGTCCCTTGCACGGTGAACCCATGTGATGTTACTGTTCACACATAGGGGAACAAAAAAAATCTAAAAACGCAAAACGTAAACGTGGATTCAGTTGAATCCAAACACACACTAAAATTTTTTTTTTTTTATTCTTTAACTTTTTCATCTTCTCAACCAGACAGACCATAAGAGTAAACTACTTTAATAATTTAAATACACTTCTATTGCCTCACATGACAAAAACATGTACAAGATATATATAACATTCACTTTGAGCCACACATCGCAAATGTGGCATATAAGACCCAACTTATATCATTAAAACAAAAGTTCATTGATGATTAAAGTAATTAAATTAGATAATAGAAAATCTATGTGTTTTTTAAACTTTTAGAAATATAAATTTTAATTGAAGCTTTGATTTCGCAACGTCTTTAAACTTTGGAAATACAGTTCCACTTAATTATTTAATCGTTTCTCAAAAAAGTTAATTATTTAATATTTTGCTAAAAAAAGTTAATTCTTGCAGTGTGCCATGTGACAAAAGAAGAAGGAAAAAAATACGATTAAAAAAGAAAAAAAGATAACGAGTCTGTTTGAATACTGCTTATTTGCTGAAGACTGAAAATTTATTGCTGAAAACACTGTAGCAAAATAATTTTTAAATATGAATAGTGCTGTGTGAGACCCAACAAAATATATAATCTGCGTTTATCTTGAAGTTGGCTGAAATGTGCAAAGTTGTTGTGGGACTCACCTTTCAAACGCCAGCTGAAACGTGCAATCCAAACTCATTCAACATGTACTTAACACAACTATAACACACACACACATGATTGAGGTAGTTTAATGGCCATACCCAAAAAATGATAATTATCCAAGCCAGTTTAAGAGTAAAAAATAATAATAATAAATAAAACACACACACAAAATAGGTAGTTAGGTCGAAAAGCACATGCTAGTAGACTTGCATGATAGCAACCAACATTTTTTAAGAACAAAAATTAAGAATAAGAACAAGTATTTATTGTAATTTTATGGTTTATACAATCTGTATGCCCAATTACAATGGTTTTGACGAATTTTTTTATTAATAATTTTTAAAAACCCACTATTTTCCTAACCTTTAGAAGTTAATATTACTTTAATGGGAAGAATATAATTAGGTTATTATTGACAAAAAAAAAAGGAAAAAAAAATCTTTTTTTTTTGAAAAAAAAAAAAAATCTAAATGCACATTTGAGTGATAAGAATTAATGTGGAGAGGAGATAACTCCTTGAAACTTTAATAAAAGTCATCAAGTTTCAGTGATTTCGTGAGGATATGGGCAAAACAGCATGTGGGAGACTTTTTAAAGGAAGATTTTAGTATGACTTATTGGTTTGGTTGAATAGGGGAGCGAATAGGCTTATAGTTGACTAGTTTTTATGCACACGCAAAAGTTTTTCTATTCTTTAAAAAAAAAAAAATTTAAGCAGTAACTTTTTTTTTAATGTGCGTTTGAAAGTGGTGTAATGATATAAAGAAAATATTGGGTAGGAAAAATAAGATAAACTTGAGGGAAAAGAGGTCTAAATTTTAGAAGCTCTCTTAGTTAAAAAAAATGGTGGTATTTTATTTGGATGAAAAAGGAATAAAAATAAAATGACTAAATTTTAGGGAATAAAAAAATGAATGTGAAGGGAAAAAAATATCTAAATATTAGGAGTTCACTTTTTTGAATTTTAGACTACGTTTGTTTCGCCTAAAAAGGATTTTAGGAAATCATTTTACACCGGCCTATGTGTTTGGTTTGCACAGAAAATTGGGTCAAACGGAAATCATTTTACTCGTTGACTGTAAAATAACTCTCCTCACTTGTAAAACCATTTCAGGTTTTATTTTACCTTTAAATGATTTTCACCCCAGGAAAATAGAAGAGAGAGAGAGAGAAACAGCAAGAAGAGATCGCACCAGAAGCAACCCCAAATTTCACCACCGCCCCCAACCCCAGATCGCACCGGTCTTGTTGCACCCTAGCACCGGCGAGGTCGTGCTACCTGAAGCACCATCGAGATCGCACCCAGCACTTGCGAGATCATGCCGCCTGAAGCACTGTCGAGATTGTGTTGCCTGAAGCACCATCGAGATCGCACCCCAGTACTGGCGAGATCGCACCCTAGCATCGGCGAGATCGCACCCATGGCCGATCTCTCTCTTTCTCTATCTACCTCTCTTTTTCCCTCAATTGTCGATCACTCTCTCTTCCTCCCTCTCTCCGTTTGACCGAATTTTTAAGTTATCACGAATGTTTTGTTTTGATTTTTGTTTCTTTTAAGTTTATATATTGAAATTTTCTATTATGAAATTTGTTTGAAAGCTGAGAAAATGTGAGAAACTAGTAGAAAAATAGTATTTTCAGAATACAACCAAACACTTGAAAATATTTTCTAAAATAATTTTAATAATGCAGCCAAACACTTGAAAAT
Source organism: Quercus ilex subsp. ballota (assembly GCA_032727855.1). Lineage (NCBI taxonomy): Eukaryota > Viridiplantae > Streptophyta > Magnoliopsida > Fagales > Fagaceae > Quercus > Quercus ilex. Next base: position 20,479,143 of record CM064908.1, on the reverse strand, counting down.
ATTTTCTTTTTCCGAAAATATTTTCACTTGAAAATATTTTACACTCGGAAAATATTTTACACTGAAACAAACGCAGCCTTAAAAAGACAGTAGTTGTGCTGCTGTGGGTGTTATATAAAGTACAGATAGATTGGTTACTTGTTTGACATTTATGACCTTATTTTTAAGAAAAGTTACACTTTATCAATGAGAATATTTTTGAACAAGATAAAAATTCAGTTCAAAAAGGGGAATTCTCTTATATATAGTATAAAAAATTAGAGACGTGATAGTGGGTTTGATGGGCTTAAGAGGGCAATGGAAAATTGGTCGTGGTGTTTTGAACAAATTATTTTGTGAGATAGACTTATGGAGTGCCTCACAAGTGTGTAGGGCCCGCCAAATATAAGAGGGCACCACCACATAAGCTGAACTCTTGTTAGTAGTGTGCTTGGGCTCGGTGCTTAGCCGACTCTATGCTATAAGCGAATGAGGCGGTAAATCAACTACATCAATATATGTGAAAAGTTTTGTCAACTTTATTTTTTGTGTGTGTTTACAGGCTTTCTATTTAAATATATTAAGCCGCCTCTAGTTCAGTTAGACATGGAAAACGAGCAGGTCGGGTCAATCGGGTTGTGGGTCAAACGAGGTTCGAGTTAATCGGGTTGTGGGTCAAGTCGGGTTGACCTGTATTTTTTACATGAATTTTTATTTTTTTTTAATAAAGAAAACAACATGTATTTGCCATTTGAAAAGTCATGCAACAAATTACTTGATATAAAATGCATTACTTTGAATTCACCATTTATATCAAAAATAAACACAGTTAAACTTATTAATACTTATTTAATAATTTTAAAATTATACAAATCCCAACATTGCTAACTAAAACAAAATAACACAAAGAAAAGTAAAACAAGTACACGAGTTTTATTTCTACACAATATGAACGTCTCAAAATATAAAACAAAATTACAAATGACTTATTGGATAATTCATTTGAGAAAGAATAAAAACATATAAGAAATTTACAATCTTGAAAATTAATTTTATAATTTATTATCAATTATGATTGACACTCTATTTCAATTTAAGAACATACATTAAAGTTTGATGTTTACTTATTTATACATGGTCTCTTTATGAATATCATATCATTGTTAAGCAACACACACTCTAGGAAATATTAAAATTTACTTTGAAAAACTGTTTATTTTAGACATAAATTGTTATAAAATAAGTCTAAGCATTCATAATTTATGTTAATTTGATACTTTGCTTCGCTATTTTCACACTTATGAATGTTTCTCACACATGTCTACAATTTTAAATCTATATTTTTAACTTTACTGTAACCAGATTATATTGGCATGTGCTTTGCTATTTGATATCTAAAAATCTTTACTCATTACAGAATGCTCAACCATTCATCTCTCAATTCATTTACATGTAGTTATGTAAATGTCTCAATTGTTTCATTAAAGTTCACAACAAACAATTAAACCAGTATATTCTTAATTTTATTTTATTTTGTTACCAAAAAAAAGTTTTAAAAGATTGTTTGAGTCGCGGGTCAGGTTGGGTTGACCCACAAAAAAATAGGTCGGGTTATGAGTCAACCTGTTTTTGTTTCGGGTCAAAAAATCGAGTTCGGGTCGGGTTAGAAAATTCTAGCCCGTTTTGCCATGTCTAAGCTCAGTGCAATAGGATAAAAACCGAGGGACCACTTTGTAAACAATATCAACCACGAAGAAAGAAAATTAAAATTTTGAAACCTGAGGGACTCCATTGAAAAATACCTCCAAACTTTTTTTTTTGAGGGTGAAAAATACCTCCAAACTTAATTAGAAGAAAATGTAATTTAGTAATTTCTTTATTCATTATATCTACCGTTGTCATTTGAATACAATTTTAAAAGAGAAAAAATTAAAAAGGTTTTAGCAACATGATCCTACTGCGATTGTCGCCTAATTAGCATTGGATTTGGAATTAAAATGAAAAAAATAAATGTTATTTGAGAATTTGTAAGGGGAAAAAAAACCTCGTAAGTTTGTGAAGAATTAAGAATAAAGTTACAAAAAATCTTGTTGTTAAGTGGTATTATTCTCCTTTACAAGGAAAACCATGGTTTAAAGTTTAAACTCTTATCCCCACTAGTTATAATTAATAGAATTATTAAAAATAAATAATAAAATTCACTTACACGTTATTTACGTTTAAACACAACTTAAGCCTACCATGTTTTTTTTTTTTTTTGGGAATAATTATTGTAGGGTCAGTTTTTGCAGCCCAAGCCCAAGGAAGTATGGATTCGGAGCTCACTGAGCCCAAAACAATAAATTTTGTAGAGAGTGGGCGAAAGGGCTAGGCTAATAATGAAAATAACAGTATTAAACGATGACACCAATGGGAGGATTTAGATTAATATGTCCTCGGACTGATATGAATGCCATGTCCGAAGAGGTGCTTTTCATTGATAATCTAAGATTACAATTCTTGGAGCTACCGTCATCCAATGTCTCCTTTTTTTTTTTTCCTCAAGGGGCATCCCTCTCTTATATAGTACCCCCTTCCTCCATCTTTACCGTCCACTTGTTCATCATCCAGACGCCCACTTGAGTGCATGTCCCATCATACTCTCTTTAGCTTTGTGTGAGTGGCGGTAACTGAGAATGCACTGTTCAGAGGTCCCCTCCACATAAATGCGGCCAGGAAGGTAGGTGCAGTGCATTTAATGCGGTGGTTGAGGCCTGTCTCCTAGATATTTCCCTGTTCTTGTTATCTTCATGTGTGTCCGAGGTTTACTTCCCTCCTTATACTTGTCAGATGGAGCACTTGAACTTCCCGTATCTGTCAGGCAAAGATCCTTCGGATCCGAGGGCATTGGACTCCTCGGACAAATAAATAACTCCTCGGATATTGCCCGCGCTCCTCTCCAGACATGCTCCCTTTACATGGGCCTTTGATTAAATGTTTTCATCTCCTCGGACTAACAGTGTTCCTTAAATGGGGCCTTGGGCCCAAGTTAGGTTGGGCTTTTCGTCCCCCACAATAGCCCCTCAAAATTGTAGTTTTTCCTCGCGTCCGAGGAGAAAAAGTAAGATTTTGACTTGCCCCGGAGCAAAAGCTTGTAAACAGGCAAATTCGAGCTGGCACGTGCGTAGGCATAGGAACTGACGCTCTTTTAATGCCGCTGCTGCTTCCACATTCCCAAGGCGTTGCATTAACTGCGCCAGGTGGCGCTTTGTCCTTCATACGCAACGATGGTTGATTGATCCAACGGCCGTGGTTTTTTCTTCAAGATTTGGGCGGGAGTGCCCCTGACTCTTCGTTTGACTCTGTATAAAACCTCAGAGGGAGTTATTTTTCTTCACTCTACGAACCTTCAAACGCTCCAGCAAGAACAAGCGCGTGACTCCGTCCAAATCTCTCAATCACCGGTTTCAGTCTTCCTCAGAATCTTCACGAATCCCTCCACGAGCTTGCAATCCCTCTTCGGGCCTCATCCTCGTAAGTAATCGTCCACCGAATCCTCTAGTTTCCTCTTCGGCCATACATTTAGTTAAGTACCATGGGGAAGCTTCAGTACTTGGTGGATAGCCCTGAGCAGATGGAGGCGTTCAGGGCCACGTACCGCATACCCCCAAACGTGGGTGTGAGATATTGCCCCCCGGAAAAGATACTAACAGACCGAAAGACGGGGGAAGTCGTTATCCCTCTTATCGCATTCATAGAGGGGGGAATGACAATCCCCATGGGTTCCATCACCACTAACTACCTCCGGAACCATAGGCTCACTCCCTGGCAATGCGCGCCCAATATGTTTAGGATCTTAGGGGCGATTGAGGACCTCAACCTTCACTTAGGATTGGGACTAACCTGGCGCGACGTAGTACATATGTACGAGTGCCACAGCCAGCAAGATGCGGGGTATTACTTAAAATCCCGATCGGACGTTGTCAGACTCATCTCCTGCCTCCCAAAATCCAATAAAGGGATGAAGGACGACTACGTGATCGTCTCGGGCGCATGGCATGACGGCCATCATTGCCCAACCAAGCTTGGAGAGCCAGGTGGGGCATGCTAGATTTAGGCACACTAACAATAGGTTTAGGGACCTTGTCTTTTAGTGGTTTTTGGTTCTCCTTATGTCGCCATTTGTGAGACTCTAACATGATTTCGCTGCAATGTAACAGATAAAAATTTCGTTGCTCCTCGGCTCAGCCTTACGAACTTTGCCGCACTTAATTTTCTATTGAGATCGGAGATATTCGTGAGTGAGGACGGACAGCTCCGATCGGCACCACTCATTCTGGGATACACAGGAAAACTGAAGAGTTTTCAACCAGTCGGCAACGCGATTGTTCAGGGAGATCGCCGTCTCAACCGCATCGACGTATCTTGGAAGGGTTTTTTGGCACCGTACGACCTTCCGCCCGTACCACACCCACGCCCTCAGCACATACCTCCTCTCGTCCAACCCCTCCAGCAAGTTCCCCTCGGACAAGAGGTTGAGGGTGAAATAGTTGGATCCTCTGGTTCATCTCTTGAAGAGCAGATAGACCAGTTCCACTTCGAGGGGGACGCTCCAGGAGAACAAGTGGTAGAGGTCTCGGACGCCGAGGAAGAGATTGACAGGCATTCAAGTGTTCAGCCTGTTGTGATTGCCGGCCCTGAAGACTCATCGGACGAAGACATGGACCTAAAGAATTTGATGAAGAAGAAGGTCCAAAAGACCGAGCAAAAGGACGCTGGGACGTCAAAAGTGGTGTCGTCTCTGCCCCCAGTGCCTACCCAGGTCTCCGATCCGGGTTCGAAGCCCATCCCAAACCCTCAGAAGAAGAGGCCATACGAGCCTGAGGAGAGGGAGGGAGTTGTGCCCACCAAAACTAATAAACAGCAAAAAGTGATACGAGACCATCGGGGTAAGAGGGCCTCCTCCACCGAGAGCCGAGAGGACTTGGGAGGGGTTGAAGTTCGCCGAGGAGGGGGAACTCGTATTTGGTCACCGAGGTTAGAGCTGGATGGCGCTCCTTTTGCTTGGGACACTTCCCTCCGCAACTATGATGGGGGAAGGGCAGGGTACGTAGCTGAGGCTCTGCAGCAGCCACTCCTCCTCCCTCACGACATGGACTCCTATAAGCGCTTCAACCAGAAGGAGCTTTTCCTGTCCCTTAAGAGGGACGTGGCCATGGTGAATATTTATTTTCCATTCAGATTTTATTTGCAGTTGGCTTTAGTTCACTTCTTCATTTGATGTTGAACATGCTGTCATGCAGATTACTCAGCAAATATACGTAGCCGAGGAATGGAACAAGAAGTCCTTCCTCGAAGCTCAAGCAGCAGCGCAGTCTCAATCTGAAGCCGAAAAGTCTCTGGGTCAGCTGAAGGATGACTATGCTAAAATGTCAGAGCAGCTGAAAGATATGACCAGTCAAAGGAACAGCTTCAAGGCCGGCCTGAAGAACGCCGAGGCCCAAGCCGAGGAGCAGCGCAAAAAGTTGCACATGACGGAGATCAACCTAGAGACCGAAAGGGAGATGGTGAAGGGCCTCAGAGATGAACTCAAAAAAGCCAAAGAGCGCGCCCTATCGGCCGAACAGAAGGCTCAACTGGCCAAGGAGTCAATTGAAGCTGAAAAGAGAGCGGCATATCAGTTGGGGGTGGAGGAGACCGGGCAGCAGCTTACCGAACAGTTTGCCTCGGTTAGTCGTGATTACTGCGACATAACCTGGCAAAAGGCGTTGGACGCGGCTGGGGTTCCCTCGGATTCCCCCCTTAGGCTACCAGGGAGCATATACTATGACCCCGAAATCCGAGAGCTCCCAGGTCCTGACCCTTCTACCCCACAGCTTCCGGAGATCTCAGAGCAAAACTTGGCCAACCAGGCTCCTCCCTCTACCCTTGGTGCCACCAAAGAAACTGGTCAGCCAGGTGATAAGGATAAACCTACTGATCAGGAGAAGGACAAGGGCAAAGGGTTGGAGGGACAGAAGACTTCAGACGAGCCCAAGGGTCAAGCCCCAGATGCTGCTGCTCGGAAGGGCCAGGCTGCTGATAACGTGATCCCCTCGGCCAAAGAATAAACATAGGATTTTTCTTCTATTATTATTATTATTATTTTTTTTTTTGTTTGCTTTTATTTTTACTATAAGAGATTTGTAAGCTACTCTTTTTCGATCAATGAAGTAATTTTTCTTTTACTTTGATTGTCTAATCTAATATTTCAACGCTACGAGACCCCAATATCACTTTATTAGCGTGCATGATTATAGGTGTTACTAAAAATAAGCAGAATGTGTGGGAACTATCAATGAAAAGGCATCATGAGATAGGAATAATTTAGATACACTTAGCAGTTTCAATCATGGATCATCATGGAATGATATCTCAGCCATAGCAGTTGCATTAATTTTAGATTTAAACAGGCATGATTGGGGTGTCATCCAACCTACATCATCTGGTCCGAGGACTACAGGCATGGCAGGTTTTAAGTTTAAACACTTAAAGGAACTGTAAAGGAGTGTTAACTAATCCAAATCATCTGGTCCGAGGACTACAGGCATGATAGGATTTAAGTTTAAACAGTTAAAAGGAACTGTAAAGGAGTGTTAACTAATCCAAATCATCTGGTCCGAGGACTACAGGCATGATAGGATTTAAGTTTAAACACTATAGAAGACTTTAGGCAGTGAATTGGCGCATCGGTCGAAAAATAAGCTTGATTAATAAAAGTACCTCTTGAGGTTATTTACATTCCACGGACGTGGTATTACATGACCATCCAGGTCTTCCAAGAAATATGCCCCAATGCCTGCTGCTGAAGTGATGCGATATGGTCCTTCCCAATTGGGTCCCAGTTTTCCCCAAGCTGGATTTTTTGCGGTGCCCACAACTTTCCTCAGCACTAGATCACCAGGCTCCAGAGGCCTCAGCTTTACGTTAGCATCATAGCCTTGCCTGAGTTTCTGTTGGTAATGTGCTAGCCGAACCATTGCATTTTCCCTCCTTTCCTCAATCAGGTCCAAGCTCTTCTGTAGTTGCTCACTGTTGTCGGCTGGACTGAACGAGCTACTTTTCAACGTCGGAAACCCGGATTCTAGAGGAATGACAGCCTCAGCCCCGTAGGTCATTGAGAAGGGGGTCTCGCCCGTAGATCTACGGGGCGTAGTTCTGTAAGTCCACAGCACATGCGGCAATTCTTCCACCCATTTGCCTTTTGCATCATCCAGCCTTTTCTTTAAGCCGTTCAATATGACCTTGTTGGCAGCCTCTGCTTGCCCATTACCCTGAGGGTAGGCAGGAGTAGAATATCTGTTTACAATTCCCAGCTCGCTGCAATAATTCCTAAATGCCTTGCTATCAAACTGTAGGCCATTGTCCGAGATGAGAGTGTGAGGAATTCCAAACCGAGTGACAATATTCTTCCATACGAACTTTTGCACATCCACGTCTCTGATATTGGCGAGAGGTTCGGCTTCAACCCACTTGGTAAAATAGTCTGTGCCGACCAGAAGGTACTTCTTGTTTCCTGCAGCTTTGGGGAAGGGTCCCACAATATCCAAACCCCATTGGGCGAAAGGCCATGGGCTAGATAGCGGATTAAGTTTTCCTCCCGGCTGGTGAATGTTTGGAGCGAAGCGCTGACATTGATCATACTTTTTAACGTATTCGTGTGCCTCCTTTTGCATGTTAGGCCACCAATAGCCTTGGGTGAGGGCTCGGTGAGCCAAGGACCTGCCTCCAGTGTGGCTCCCACAGATTCCTTCGTGCAGCTCTTCTAGCAACGTCTCAGTTGCCTCGGGATGCATGCATAACAAGTATGGCCCCGAGTAGGAGCGTCTGTACAGTTTCTGGTCCTCAGATAACCAGAACTTAGTCGCCTTCCTTCGAATTTTATCAGCTTCTCCCCTGTCTTCAGGCAATACATCTTCTTTGAGAAATCTGACTAGAGGGTCCATCCAGCACGGCCCGGCTCTGACCTGGTGAACCTGAACTGCCCCTGACTTCGCCTCTGTAGGCCTGTGCAAGTCCTCGACGAGGATGACCCTCGGAAGGTCTTGTGTCGAAGAGGTGGCAAGCGTCGCCAGGGAGTCAGCATGTGAGTTGCCACTCCTAGGGATGTGCAGCAAACTGAAAAAGTCGAACCCTGATTGCAGCTGTTTAACACGACCCAGGTACCCCTGCATTCTTTCGTCCTTTGCCTCAAACTCGCCTTGTACTTGTCCTACTACCAATCTTGAGTCCGAGAACAATTCCACGGACTTCCCCCCCATTTTACGGACCATTGTCATCCCCATCAGTAGGGCCTCATACTCCGCCTCATTATTCGTTGCCGAGAAGTCCAGCCTTAATGACTTCTCGATGGTGATTTTCTCGGAGGATATCAGTACCAGCCCAACTCCAGATCCTTTTTGGTTTGCCGCGCCGTCAACGTACACTTCCCAATGGGAGGGATTCTGTTGGGAGATCAGGCCAACTGATTTTTCATCCATGCCTGGCGTGGGCTCTACTTCTTCTAACTGGGGCTCCGTGAACTCAGCCACCAAATCTGCGAGGACCTGTCCCTTGACCGATGTGCGGGGCATATATCTTATATCGAAAGCCCCTAAGATTGTACCCCACTTGGCAATCCGACCGGTGTAGTCAGCACTTCGGAGTATAGCTTTGAGTGGGAGTTGTGTGAGAACGATGACCGTGTGGGCTTGGAAGTAGTGGGGTAGCTTCCGTGTGCCCAGCACTACCGCTAGGATAGCCTTCTCCAGAGGCAAGTAGCGTATCTCGGCCTCATGCAGCGACTTGCTTACGTAATAAACAGGCCTTTGCACACCAGAATCTGATCGTATCAACACCAGGCTCACTGCATAGGGAGCTACAGCTATGTAGGCGAACAGTACCTCATCAGGCTCAGGACTGGACATGATAGGTGGCCGAGCCAGATAATCCTTGAGTTGCTGGAATGCAGAAGCACATTCCTCAGTCCATTCGAATCCCTTCCACTTGTTGAGTAGGGAGAAAAAGGGACGACACCTGTCTGCTGATCTAGAGATGAACCGATTGAGGGCCGCGGTCATTCCGGTTAGCTTCTGAACCTCCTTCGGGTTCCGAGGAGCTCGTAGATCGTTGACGGCCTTTATCTGGTCGGGGTTGACTTCGATTCCTCTGTGCGTGACCATGTATCCTAAGAATTTTCCGGACCCTACCCCAAACGAGCACTTAGAAGCGTTCAATCGTAACTTGTGCTTTCGTAGAATCTCAAAGGTACTTTCAAGGTCCTTCACATGCTCGGCAATAACTTTACTCTTCACCACCATGTCATCTATGTAAACCTCGATATTCTTGCCCAGCTGTGGCTCGAACATCCTCGTCATCATCCTCTGGTAGGTAGCTCCCGCGTTCTTCAAGCCAAACGGCATTACTTTATAGTGGTAATTGCCAATAGGGGTGACAAATGCGGTCTTCTTCTGGTCGTCCGGGGCTAATGGTATCTGGTGGTAGCCTTGGAAGGCGTCTAGGAAGCTCATCCGAGGGTGGCCAACAGTGGCATCTACCAACTGATCAATTTTCGGCATAGGGAAAGGGTCTTTGGGGCAAGCCTTGTTTAAATCGGTGAAGTCTACGCACACTCGCCATTTCCCGCTTTTCTTCTTTACCACGACGGTATTTGCTAGCCACTCAGGATAAAAGACTTCTTTGATAGCCCCAGCCTGTTTGAGTTTCGCTACCTCCTCTCTCACTGCGTCCGCATGTTCCTTGGACGGGCGCCGAATAGGCTGTTTCTTGGGGGTGATAAGGGGATTCACCTTCAAATGGTGACATATAAACTCCGGATCTACCCCTGGGGCTTCATAAGCGCTCCAGGCGAACACATCGAGATTTCGTTTGAGGAACTCTATTAGCTCTTCCCTCTCTTGAAGAGGCAGCTGAGATCCAACTTGGAAGAACCTATCGGGGTCATCTCCGATAACCACTTTCGTCAGATCCTCACATCGATTGCCTTCATCTGAATCTTCGACGGGCTGTTCCCGAGACTGTAGTTGCTATAAACTCCCTTCGGATATGGCTGAAATCTCGGATTGGGTCTCATGTTGAATGGCAGCAACCAGGCACTGTCGGGCAGCGGGCTGATCCCCTCGGATCTCTTGGATCTGCCCTTCGAATGGGTATTTGACCTTCTGGTGCAATGTAGAGGGGACAACCCCAAGCGCATGAATCCAAGGTCTGCCTACAAGCGCCGTGTAAGGGGAATATACATCCACAACTATAAAATCCAGCTCCACCACTTCGGAACCGGCCTGCACGGGTAGACGTATCCGGCCTTTCGGGATGACAGGCCTTCCTTCAAAGCTTATGAGAGGGGAATTGTAGGGCGTCAGGTCCTGGGGTCTCAGGCCTAGCCCCTTGTAGAGGTCTGGGTACATTATCTCCACGGCACTGCCTTGGTCCACCATCACCCTCTTCACATCATACCCAGCTATTCTGAGGGTGATGACTAATGCATCGTCGTGGGGTTGAATGGTGCCCACCATGTCTTCGTCCGAGAACCCTATCTGCAGCGGGGCCCCAGACTTGACTCTCTTCAGACCTCGGCTTGACTCCCCTGTTGATGGTCGGCCTACCGACATAACTTTCAATGGCCAGGATCCTGTCCTCCCCGGCGCAGCGAAGACAACGTTTATAGTCCCAAGCGGTGGCTTCGAGGGGTCATCCCTTCGTGGCCCCGAGCTTGTCTGGCCCCCTCGGCCACTGGAGGGGTGCAAGAGGTGTTTCAGTCTACCATCGCGAACCAGTTGGTCCAAGTGATCCCACAAGCTCCTACAGTCTTCCGTGGTGTGCCCATGATCTTGATGGTATTGGCAGTAGAGATTATGGTTGCGCCTCTCGGGGTTTCCTACCATCTTGTTCGGCCATCTGAAGAATGATTCGTTCTTGATCTTTTCCAAGACCTGGTGCACTGGTTCTTTGAACACGGCGTTGACCGCTTGAGGATTCATCGATCCTGATTGCCCCACAAAATCCCTCCGCGGTTTACTATGGTTATAACGGTCCGACCTGAAATCCCTCCTCTCCTGAGGGATAACCTTGTCCTTTCCCTAGCCCTGCCGCTGATCTTCTTCAACTCTCTTATACTTTTCTATGCGGTCCATCAATTGACGCACGTTGGTGACCGGTTTGCCAGATAAGGATGTCCTCAAACCGTGGTCAATAGGGAGGCCGAGCTTGAAAGTGCTGAGGGCCATTGCATCGTTGTTGCCCTCCATATCGTTGAACATCTCCCAGTACCTGTCTGAATACGCCTTCAAGGATTCGCCTTCCTGCATGGACAAGGATAACAGTGAAGAGAAAGGCCTGGACACTCTTCGGCATGTGACAAAACGGGAGCCGAATGCCTGAGTGAGTTTTTTGAAGGAGTTGATGGAGCCTGCTCTCAAACCGTCAAACCACCTCATGGCAGTAGGTCCAAGACTGGAAGGGAAAACCTTGCACATCAGAGCTTCGTCTCTGGAGTAGACCGCCATCCTCTGGTTAAAATGACTCACGTGCTCCACGGGGTCAGTTTTACCATTGTAGATGGTGAACGTTGGTTGGTTGAAGCGCCGAGGAAGTTTGGCCTCCTCAATCCTGCGCGTGAAGGGTGACCTAGATATCTGATTCAGAGCCCTGTCCATGGCATCATTCTCCACGTCCTCATGTGATGGGCTTCTTAGTTGTCTTTGGCGACGGGACTCCTCTTCATAGGTGTAGGACTCACTGGCTGGTGTCCTAGAATTATGTTGGTAAGAGACATCCTGCTCGTCATCAAGGTCCTCCTCAGAATATGAGGAAGCTCGTTTCCTTTTTGCATGGCGCAACTGTCTCTTCAGTTTTTCCACTTCTAGTTGTAAGTCACGATTCTTCTCTGCATGGGACATATGACTTTCGCCCGGTGACTGGCCCTGGCTAAGGCGCAGAGTGTGTACGCTGCCCTCACGATTTTGTCTCCTCTCTAAGTTTACGAAAGGGTCCACTTGTTGGGATGCCCTAGATTCTGCTTGTTGTTCACCTTGTCCTGCCATCATCAGCTGTCGTTTTCACCCTCGCACAAGCTCTCCCCACAGACGGCGCCAATTGTAGGGTCAGTTTTTGCAGCCCAAGCCCAAGGAAGTATGGATTCGGAGCTCACTGAGCCCAAAACAATAAATTTTGTAGAGAGTGGGCGAAAGGGCTAGGCTAATAATGAAAATAACAGTATTAAACGATGACACCAATGGGAGGATTTAGATTAATATGTCCTCGGACTGATATGAATGCCATGTCCGAAGAGGTGCTTTTCATTGATAATCTAAGATTACAATTCTTGGAGCTACCGTCATCCAATGTCTCCTTTTTTTTTTTTCCTCAAGGGGCATCCCTCTCTTATATAGTACCCCCTTCCTCCATCTTTACCGTCCACTTGTTCATCATCCAGACGCCCACTTGAGTGCATGTCCCATCATACTCTCTTTAGCTTTGTGTGAGTGGCGGTAACTGAGAATGCACTGTTCAGAGGTCCCCTCCACATAAATGCGGCCAGGAAGGTAGGTGCAGTGCATTTAATGCGGTGGTTGAGGCCTGTCTCCTAGATATTTCCCTGTTCTTGTTATCTTCATGTGTGTCCGAGGTTTACTTCCCTCCTTATACTTGTCAGATGGAGCACTTGAACTTCCCGTATCTGTCAGGCAAAGATCCTTCGGATCCGAGGGCATTGGACTCCTCGGACAAATAAATAACTCCTCGGATATTGCCCGCGCTCCTCTCCAGACATGCTCCCTTTACATGGGCCTTTGATTAAATGTTTTCATCTCCTCGGACTAACAGTGTTCCTTAAATGGGGCCTTGGGCCCAAGTTAGGTTGGGCTTTTCGTCCCCCACAATTATAAAAGAACCTTCCCTTAAATAAAATATATAAAAAAAGCATTGTATTTTCAAATATTAATTGAAAATTTGATATTTTAGAGAAAAACCTTATTCATGTAGGTTGCAAAATTACACTCATAAAGCTATTGGTAATTGTGATATATTGGTTCTAATTACAATTTGTTACAACTTTACTCAATAAAATAAACATTATTACATATTTTGAAAATTCAACCGTTGAATTGCATGTTTTTCACGCTCTTAATACACATATCAAATTTTGTGTTAATCATATATTATTTTACTATATGCTCTATAAGCTTATATTTTATGCATAATTTTAAATTACAAAAACTTGCAATTTATTTATTTTTGAATTGTAAACAATTTATTGGTGACATAACTATTGATTTTTAATTTTCTAGAAATTTTGCAAGTATGAAAGATATAAGAAGAAAATGTAATCCAATGATAGTTTGTCAAAATTCACCTCCAATAAAAAGTTACTGAGTAAGGTTGTAGTTTAACATTACAACTAATTTTGTGGCTAAACTTTGTCCTAAGAGATATTCAAGTAATGAAAAGAAATGAATGGGTGGAATATAATTTTTTTTTTTTTTTTTTTTGTTGAGGAAAGGGTAGAATATAATTAAGTAGTATAGTTTTAATGTTTTAAAATAAAATAATGGAATGTAATAAATATTATTTGAATAAAATTTAGCTACAAAATTGGTTGTAGCCTAAGATTACAACTTTCTTTAGAAAAATTAACATTACTACATATTTTGAAAATCTAATTGTTGAATTGAATGTTCCGCCCTTAACACACATGTCAAAATTTGTATCAATTAAATATTATTTATTATATGATATATAAGTTTATATTTTATACATAATTTTAAACACAAAAACTCGTAATTTAAATAGTTTATTGATGATATAACTATTGATCTTTAATTTTTTAGAAATTTTGCAAGCATAGAGAATATAAGAAGAAAATATAATCCAATATTGGATATGTGAAAATTCACTTCCAATAAAAAGATATTGTGTAAGGTTGTAGACTTAAGTTACAACTAATTTTGTAGCTAAATTTTGTTCATATTATTTGAGAATAAAATTAGAAAAAATTGAAAAAAATTATTTTATAAAAATATTACTATTATACCTCTATTATACCCCTATTTTTTTTTATCACTGCACACCTTTAGTGTAATAGTTACTCCACAAATATAAGTGCTTGTGAGGGTGTAGGGGGTAAGGGCCGGGGTTCAAGTCTATAAGAGGGAGTTTTACACACACATATACTTAGATTAGGTTAGAGTATAATTTATATATTGTATAAAAAAAAGTGTTATTTTTTTGAGTTTTATTAGTGAAAATTTCATTAATTCTTTATTTATTTATAAATATGATAGAATTTAAACATATGACATATGCTTATTAATGATTATTTTTTATCATCAGACCAATACATCATTCTATTAATTCCGATTCTTCTAAAATTTGGGGAGAAATAAAATTTTAAATTTTGAGGGAAAAATGAAAATGGAAAAATGAGTGTTTGTTTCATTTTATCCATTTCATTTGTTCACATTTAAACATAAAAATAACATTTCAATTTTTTTTATTAAAACTCTCAAACAAAAGAATGGAACCAATATTTCATAATTTCATTCATTCATTGCATTCGTTTCCCTTCTCTCTTGTAAATATAGTAACATAGTGTGAAAATCATGGAACTGGCCCTAGTCCCAAGGCCTCCCAATTATTACCATCTCTAGTATCTACTGCCTATACACATACAAACCCTCCATGCTATATGTAGAAAACAGACTTTTTTTTTTTTGGGGTGGGTAATCTGTAGAAAACAGGCTTCGAAAGAAGAATTACTACTTATACATAAACTGCACTATATGTAGAAAAAGAGACTACAAGAAGAATTACAGTCACATTTTCAAATTTATCCTTTCTTTCTTTGTAATGGGAGTAATCCAAATTTTTGCTCCCCACCCCACAATGGAAACCCTTGGTATCCTCACTTGGATACCCTCCGCGCTCACCTCACCGCCACATGGCCCCACCCAGTTGGCCATCTTACAACTTTTCAAAAACCCACCACTAGCAAATTAAATTTGGCCCATAGAGTTAAAATTGAAAAAACTTGTTTTTCGCTTAAAAAAAAAACTTGTTTTTACCCAAAAATAAAAGGAAAAATTTTATTTGAGACAAATTTTTTTTATAATATTTTTATAACACCTTTATTTTTAATTCTGGTAAGTCATTTTACTTTATTTTGACCTTAATTGTTGTGAAAATTTTATAACAATTTGTTGTGTTTACAGCATAACTCAAAAAATATTTTTATTTTTATTTTTTAAAAAATAAAAAAAATATATTTTAACTTTATTTTCGTTCAATTGAATTCTATAATTTTCAAATATATTTAATTCAAACATTCTATTTAATTCCATTAAAAAAATTTTCATTCAACAAATATTTTTTTCCCATAAAATTTTTTGTAAAATTAATAAAAATATTTAATGTGATAATTTTTTATTCATTAGTTAATTAACAGAATTGGAAGAAAGACCCGAATTAAATAAATTTGAAACTTAAAAGACTAAATTGAATGAAAGCAAAGTTAAAAAAATTAAAATAAATTTTAGCCAAATTTAAATAGTACAATTTATGTTTTGACATTTTCTTTTTGATAAAAAATTAAAAAAAATTTTAAAGAAAAAAAAAAGTAAAAAACAGTTACATTTTTCATTTTGTTATTAAAAAAAAGAAAAAAGAAAAAAAAAAGAAAGAAAGTTAAAAAAATGTGAGAGAGAGGGAAAAATTTAGAGAGAGAAAACCACTATAAAGTTATAAACACGTTTCTCCGGAGAAAATCAAATACGCTCACCCCTTAACCCTTTACCCACAATCTAAAGAATTTTCCCCAAATACCCTATATCTCTCTCTCTCTAAAAAAATTACTTTCTCTCTCTACAAAATTATTTTTCTCTCTCTCTCTCTCTCTCTCCCTCTGTCTCTGGCACACACCATCGTCATCGTCGACGATTAATCCAAACAAAACAAAACAAAAAAAAAAAACCCCTAATTTTCTTTTTAAATCCAACCGTTAATTCCAACCTCTTCGGCGCATCTCAGCCGTCGACGAATCTCAAAACCCGCCCCGAAACTTTGACCCGAACCCGGAACCAAATAACAAATTCGGATTGTCCCATTTTCCGTTTATTTTCTTCGCCGGCGATTCGGTGACCCGGCGAGTTCTTCTAAGTTAAACGAGGTGCGCACGATTGTTAACCTGCGCACCTTCTTTCAATATCTCTTATAAACCTGTATTGTTTATTTATAGTTAAGCTCGTGTAGAAAAAAAAAATAAAATAAAAAAAATAAAAGGTTAGCGTTGTGTTATGGTTTTTCGATTATATTGGATTCTATATTTTTTCGCGTTCGATTCGTTTCGGCTTTTGAAAATTAGGGTTTCGATTTGGGGTATTGTGGTTTGTGTTCGTTAGGGTTTGTGGTTTTTTTTTTTTTGAAAGGGGTTTTAGCGGTTAATTTCGTTGGATTTTGAGAATTCGGTATTCGATCTATTGCTTTGTTCCTATTGATTCGTTTTCGCTCCCTTGGTTTGTTTTTTTTTGCATTCGTGAGTTTTTCGATAATTTGGATCGGGGTTTGATGAAATTTGCGATTGCAATGAGTTCGAAATTCGAGTGTGTTCGGTGTTCCTCATTTGAACTGTTTTTGGACAGTTTTTATTGATTCTGTGTTTTAGTTTAGGGTTTGAATTTGATAGGAGAATGTTGTTTTAGTGTTATTTAGTTCGAACGGTTCTTCGAGCTAAGGTTACACTTGGGGATGAGTATTCAGTGTTTGGTTTCTGAGAAAATTGAATCAACTTTTTGAGATTAATCATTATTTGGGATTCCTGAGAAGTTGTGAGATTGAGGTGTTTGTTTTTTGAATACATGCTCTCTTTGTTAGTTGGTTTTGACCTACATTCTACTGTAATTTGTAAGTTTTGGAGTGATTAATGGCTGAAATATTCATTTTGTTTATTCGGGCTCTTGAAAGTGTCTGGGGATTCTACTGACTAGCCTTTGCATGCTTGCTTGTTACTCAGGCCTTTTTCGGGAGATTTTTGGAGACAAAAACTGAGGCACTAGGTGTTTACTCGAAGCTTTCTTTATTTGAAATCTTACTCTTTATAGTAAGGAGGAGATTGAGTTAAATATGCTACATAGAGGGTCCATGTGAAAGGATGGCCTTTTTTAGGAACTATACTAATGAAACAGTTTCACACAGTGTTCTGGAAGAAAAAGGCCAGGAACAGAGTGAAGACAGGATGAGGAGCTCAGTAGGGAATGGGGATGTTGATGCGACTTCGAGTGATAGAGAATTTGATATAAACCTGGATGTGCAGTATCAAAGTGAAGCTGAAGCAGTTGGTGCTGATAGGCTGCAAAATGAGGAAGCTGTTAATGATGTTAATACGAGAACATCCAATTTCCAACCAACTTCAAGGAGAATGGCTATGGCAGGAAAATGGGGTTCAACCTTTTGGAAGGACTGCCAACCTATGACTCGGGGTGGCTCTGATTCTGGGCAGGATTCTAAAAGTGGGTCCGAGTATAGAAATGCAGAAGGGTTGGAAGACAATTCATCAGATGGCAGGGAAGATAGATTAGAGTCAGAAGATGATGATAGGCAAAAGGAAGTGGGCAAGGGTCACAAGGTCCACTCTGATGTCCCTGCAGATGAGATGTTATCTGATGAATACTATGAGCAGGATGGGGAAGAGCAGAGTGACTCAATGCACTATAGAGGGTTTCATCATTCCATTGGGCCAAATTCTAGGCTACAATCAAAGCCTGTTGCTATTAGTAGCCACGTGAAAAGGAATTCTAGAGCTTTGAATGACAATGATGCAGATGATGACGACAATAATGATGACGCTGATTATGATGAAGAGGATGAGGCAGATGGTAATTTGTTTTACATTGTTGCTTTGTCTAATTGATTATTGCTGTAGTGTCACTATTCACTCGGGGAGTTGACCCTAAATTTATGTTGTTTTTTGCATGCAGAGGATGACCCTGATGATGCAGACTTTGAACCTGATTCTGGTGTCACAATTGGTCGCACAGGGAACAAGGTTATTTTAATTGCATTGTCATAGTTGCTATAAGTATTGGTTCATTATAATGCATTTTTTTTTTTGGTTCAAAGTAGGAATGTGGTAATAGATCTGCTATTTTACTTATTGAAAATTAACAAACTGACAAGGCATGATGATGTCCCCTTACCATTTTTCCTTGTAGTCCTTTCTTTAGTTCATATGGTTTAACATCTGTGAATATAGCTGGTTTTGCCTCCCATCCCCAACTATTGAGTTATAAAAAAAAAAGTGAATATAGCAGGTTTGGCTCTAGTAAAAATTTGTCCCTGCTAGCAGATACTTCTATTGGATTGAATTGAGAAAAAAATTGTTTAAAGTTTGTTTCGTTCTGGTACAAGTCTGAGTGAACCTTGTAAGCTGTCATAATTTATTTATTCAAAGTGGTTTTTACATTCTAGTCTCTGGTATTGGGACTATGGCTTTGTTTTTGTTGTAGTAACATATGTAGTAGTATTGGTATAATATAACAATGTCAAAATTGTTAATATTTGAGGAATAGGTCTAAGCATGTAATTGATTGTGGGATATATCCTTTTTAGGTCAATATGCTAAAATTTTTATTCATGTGGGTTGTGCTGAGCAGCTGGAGCCTGCACTTAAGACACATCTGGTTGTTGGGATGCTGATGATGTCTTGTTCAATTTGTTACTTATTTTTAATTGTTTTATGCATCCGTCAAGGCTTACATTTACATGTTCATTATTGTTTGGGCTTGCAGTGTCTGGTTTAAATTTATACTTCCGGTTAGAAAAGAAGTTGTTAGGATAGGGATATTGTGATTAGTGGACTGTATTATTAGAGGAAGAAACTTACTACTTTGTTTGAACCTTTTGATGCTTTCATTGTATAATGATTAATGTATGGTCTCACATAGGTGCTGTGTTTAATAACCTGACTTCTGCAACTACAACTTGGTATGTAAAGATCAATATTCTGATGTAGACTATGATCAATTTCCAAATCTGTTAGGATGCAGATTTTTCGTTATATTTGATACAAGCATTTAGGATAACATAAACTTTTTTTTTATAAGAATAATTTTATTGAAAAAAGAATACTACATGCAAAAAAAAGGCAAGAAGGAGCCAAAAAAAAAAAAAAACCTGCAAAGATACTAGATATTATGTACAAGAAGAAAGGGAATCTATAAACAATGAAATGGAATCACTAAATGTAAATCCTCTAGCTCAAGACCAATCAAACAAAGTGCCTACAAAAAAAGACTAGAAGCTATTTGATTGAGCCCTCCTAATCCTCAAATGTACGATTATTACGCTCCCTCTAATGCTCCACAACAAACGTACAAGAATAATTTTATTGAAAAAAGAATACTACATGCAAAAAAAAGGCAAGAAGGAGCCAAAAAAAAAAAAAAAACCCCTGCAAAGATACTAGATATTATGTACAAGAAGAAAGGGAATCTATAAACAATGAAATGGAATCACTAAATGTAAATCCTCTAGCTCAAGACCAATCAAACAAAGTGCCTACAAAAAAAGACTAGAAGCTATTTGATTGAGCCCTCCTAATCCTCAAATGTACGATTATTACGCTCCCTCTAATGCTCCACAACAAACGTAGCGGAACCAAATTCCAAATATTCTACAAATGTTTCCCCAACTGACTCCCCCACCCCCCCCCCCCCCCCTCTCTCGGGGCCACCAGAAGATCAATCTCTCTATCTGGTAAATCCCAGGATACCCTGAATGTTCTGAAAACAAAGATTTATAAGTGATGAGCCTCCCAACGATGGATCAATGATCCACTGTCTCCTCACTACATTGGCACATGTAACACCAATCCATTGTAGTATATCCTTTCCTCCTCAGGTTATCACCAATGAGTATCTTTTGCCAAGCTGCCCTTCACACTCCAAATACTCTTCCAAGTGAAAGAGACAGAAGAAGGCCCCCTCAGAATATTATAAAAAGAGTGAATGTCAAAATCTCCATTTGTCTTCAACTTTTACCTCACGTGGTCACCACCATCAGTTAGAGGAGTGTGAGACTATAAGATGAAGAAAATCTGCCACGGACTCCAGCTCCCAATCATTAAATTTTGATGAAACCTCACATCCCAGCTCCGCCTCTATATTCAGTCTCATCAATAAGGACTCCACCAAAGCCGCTTTATTTATGGCATTCTCATACAAGACTGGGAAAGCCACTTTGAGTGATTGGTCACCACACCAACAATCATGCCAAAAAATTGCTGAATTTCCCATACCCGCCTCAAAACAAGTACGCTGGCTGTAAAGGCCACACAACCATACTGGCCCCTAGCCAACTTTGAGTACCATCCCCCCATTCTTCCCCAAATTTTAAGGCCACCACATGCATCAATAACCGCATCACCCCCACCCCAAACTGCCACAATCATTGCCCCAATAAGGCTTTATTGACAGTGGTAAGCTTCCTTATCCCTAATCCACCATTAGCAATGGGAGTCCGCACTGTATCCCATCCCACCAAATGGAGTTCAAAATCGTCCCTCATGCCACTCCATAAGAAGTCTCTCTTTAATTTTTCAATCCTATAACAGAATTTTTCATGACACTTGTTAGGAAAGTCTAAAAATTGTCCAGATGCTTTATTGATTGTGGTAAGCTTCCTTATCCCTAATCCACCATTAGCAATAGGAGTGCGCACTGTATCCCATCCCACCAAATGGAGTTTAAACTCGTCCCTCATGTCACTCCATAAGAAGTCTCTCTTTAATTTTTCAATCCTATAACAGAATTTTTTATGACACTTGTTAGGAAAGTCTAAAAATTGTCCAGATTAAAATGTGCCTACTTTACTCTTGCTGCTCAAGCTTTAGGTTAACTTGCTCAGTGAAATTTTTTGGACTTTGATATACAGAACCTTGTAAATTTCATTATTCTAGAAAATATTCCCCATTAATGAGCTGGAAAATATAGGTGGAAAGTTATAAATAATAAGGAAACATTTTTTTTTGGGCTAAGAATGAAAAATTTTATTAGAAAAAAGCAAACCTAGTGTACACTGGCGTGTACTAAGAGAGAAGTGCAATCAAATCAAAATACAATGAATGAGGAAATGAAAAATTTTGACCTGGATTTGTAATTTTTAATCTTGTCTGTTCATTTTTGCTGGTCTGTCATGCTATATGCTATATAAGTACATTTTGTGATTTACTGATGCCTGCTGAGTGGGGGTGTGTAGGCATCTGAGGTTTACTATAGGTTTCCTCAATCTTATGCATATTTGCTGTTAATTAGATCATAATAAGTTCTAATAGCATTGCAAACAAAAATCAGTTTGAGGATACTAGACATGATGTCCTTTCTACTAGATTCAGATACTATACATGTTTATGTTTTTGTCTTTGTCTGACAAGATAGGATTCTTGCGTTGTTGCCAATGAGATCTAGCTTAATCCTCTTGTGGAGAGTGAGATCTTCAAAGCCTACTGGGTGTTTGTTTAACTTCTCAATAAAAAAAAAAAGAATTCTTGCATTGTCGATGACATATTCTTTATGTATTGATATATTTCCTGCTTGATTATCAAACGCATCATATGAATTATTATGATTAATTTTTTTTTTGTTGTTAGGAGTTTTTTTTTTTTTTTGAGGGGGTGGGGGGTGTTATGTTATGTGGAACTTAAATTTGGTTTTTGATTTTGTTTCCTGCTGGTTCTGGGTACTAATATAGATTCTGTATTTTTAGTTGTCTGTTATGTCTGTGGACTTATCAAGTTCTATTTAATGATACAGCATAAAGATTGGGATGGTGAAGATTCTGATGAAGATGATGACAGTGTTGATGATATAGAAGGTTCAGATGAAGATGATTCCTATTATGCAAAGAAACCTAAGGGTAGGCAACAAGGTAAAGTTGGACGTAATATAAGGTCCACTAGAGACCATAAATCATATCGAGCATCTAGTCGACAAAGGAGAATGAAATCATCATTTGAAGAGGAAGAGTCCTCGGCAGAGGACTCTGACAATGACAGTGATGAGGCTTTTAAAAGCATGACAAGGAGAGGTGTAAATCTCCGTAAAAATGGTGGCCGGTCCACCGTGTCAACAAATAAATCTGGACGAAACAGTGAGGTCCGTACTTCTAGTAGGTCAGTTCGAAAGGTATCATATGTTGAAAGTGAAGAAAGTGAAGAAGCTGATGAAGGCAAGAAGAAAAAGGGCCAAAAGGTGTGGTCTACTTATAGTGTTAAATACATGCATGCACCTGACAGCTATAAGTATTTTCTCTTTTGTTTATATCTTTTGACTTGTGTTTGATTTAAATATTGCTGTATCTGCACTTTAGGAGTAAAATGAGATCTTGTGATAGGGCTCTTTCCTGGTGTAAGCCAGTTTTTTTTTTTTGGTGATATTAATTAAAGCCAAATACTTCTTTAAGCATGCAAAGGATATGTGAGGGCTCTTCATAGGGTCTTTTGGTCTTTTATGATGATGTCTCTCCCTCTCTATCCCCTAGGGGTTTTGAGGAGGGCTGGGTTTTGGGTTATCATATAAGCAATCCATGTATATTTTTTCTCCTTTGGATGACATTAAAATACCTACTTGACTAGTTATTTTGTAATTTTGCTGAGGACTAGGCTAGCAGTTAGTGAAATATTGCTAGAAAATTTGGATGTTTTTATACATTGTTTCTATGATGAAGCGCTTAGTGATCTAAATTTGAGGGGAAAAAAGAATTACAGATTGGTGTTGCTGAAGCACTATTTAATGTGAAATGTTCACCTTATTTTTGCTATTTATTTAATATACATTTTTATATCTACCTTTGAAATTAAACATCAGAATGTGTTACCTAGTTAGCGCCTTTACCATTAGTGGCGATGTTGATGGTTTGTTTGTTCTGAATGATATATGTGTATATATATATATATATATATATATATGCTGGTGAATTTATCTGGAGCGTATCAGTGAGGCATTATCAACTTTATAAAGTAGAGGCTGAGATGGATCTTTTGATAAGAAATAAGGCAGTATTGGTAGGCACGTTTTAGACAGATCCTTACTTATAAAAATAAAAACGTTTTAGACAGATCCAAGGAACTTTGTATTGCAAATTGGTGTTTTGAAGTGGAATATCTGATGGTTATGTCAGGTGAATTCCCTCCCATCCACTTGCTTAAGAAAGAGAAAAGACTAGTTTCTGGTGTTTAGATATCCAGTTGATTTTGCAAAGTTACCTTCTTTTTACTCTGTAGAAGCCCAATATAGTAGCTCCTCTTTTCCCTCTTTGATTATTTGGCAATTTAAAGTGCTTTTGAAAAGGAAGCCTTTGCTTAGGTTGATTGTCTAGGAAAAAAGGTAAATGCTACCAATGTTCTTCACATCAGAGGAATCTCCTCCTGGTCTTTCCAAGATATATAGTTTCTTCATTTGGTTTGAGATGACATGTTTGATCAGCTTTCTGTTGGATTGTGGAGGAGTCCACTGGATATTGGCTTCTTTGTGATGATTAAATTTTTTTTTTTTTTTTTTGTGGAAAGTGTGCTGTGTTGGATCTGCTGGGGAGATCCAATACTTTTTTTGTTTCAGCTAGTTGTCAAAAAATTGGTGGTGTCTCTTTAGCAAATGTGATGTAGGTTTTTAGTCATGATACGTTGGAAGCAATGTGTACTAACAAACAACTGTTTGATGGGGAATGCACTGGATACAGCTGATATGGGTTTGATAAGCACTGTATGTATCCTTTAACAGTCTAACTTGAAAATAATCTTTTTAGAAGCAGACGTGTCTGAAACTGGCGGAGCATAGTTGTTGGATATGCATTTTATAGAATGGAGGTCCAAATTAATTACTTGTCTGAAATTTAGTAATAATTTTTTTTTTGGTTGGCTATTAGCGATTATCAAATGGATGAAACATTGATGAACCACAGTTCTAAAGATCTAACTTGTTTCTGAAAAATAAAAAATAGAAAAGTAATGAGAAGTAATTAATTTATACACCATAATTATTATGCAGTCTGCTGATCTTTGAGTTGTAGCTTCTGCTGTCTGGAAATAATTCGGCTGGAAGCCTACTTGCATTGTTGCCTATTATTCCCTTTGAAGCCATCTTGTGTAGCTTTTAAAATATTTTGACCTGCTCAATCTAATCAATATTGTTAGCTTTATGTGTCTGTGTGTTCTTCTCTCTTTTGTGGTTAGGTTTTGAAGTAGGAAAATTTGGCAAATTTGGCTGTGGCAGGTTAAGAAATTAAGATCTTGGGTAGTGTTGTGATAGAGAAAGGACATGAGGCTTTATGGCTTTGATAGGTCAGAGGAAGGGCTTGACTTGGGGTAGTAAGGAGGAAGGAAAAGTGTTTAGGTTTGGATTAACAGTACCTGTGAACAGTATCATGAGAAGGAGAAGAAATCATAAGAAGGAGAATAAAAGAGAGAAGAGGAAGGGAGAAAATGAACTATAACACCAATGTGCCTCAATATTAATGAACTCCATTTATTCTCAAGTACATTGAACATAAATATACTCTTTCTTGTACTAGTGGTAGTAGGTCTCCTAGTTTGACTAGGTTAAACTAAAATCCTAATACGGGAATAACTAATAAAGGACTAACTTGGACCCAAAGAAAAGAAAAGTTAAGGTACATAGAATGTTCTCGAAAATTCTAGACTTAACTAAATTACCAAAATCACTTTAATTTGTAGGGTTGCAAAAATTATAGTTCTGCCCCTGAATACAAAATTGACCGTAACTTATTAAATTAAAATCCAAGTTAAAAAATGTTTCAACCCTAGGACACATATAACTAGAATTTTAAAACCACACAACTTTTACTTCATTTGGACTTCACATCTGGGACCTATAAAACAAACATTGAATAGACGAATTTGGGAAGTAGTAACAAAATAATTTTCCGTGCTTGTGTGCTAAAAAAAAATTAATTTTTAACGGCTGCATCAGTTTTCCATGCTTTTGTGCTAAACTATGAAATTTTGAAGTGTGAAATGCTTAGGAACACTGCTCCATAGACCCCAGGGCAAAGTCAAAGGTAAAAGTTATATATTATTTGGAGTTGAAATTCCTTACACTAGTTGTGATGTGTCTATGATCTTGTTTGCAGAGTTGTGTTGTTTATTAATTGAATACTCTGGACTCTTCCAATCTAATGATAATTTACTTTTGTTTTGTGCACATTTGTTTGTTTATTGGATTTCTCTGAGAAAGCTTACTGTGCAATAGTTTCTTTTGGATCATTTCATGAATTTGTTTTTATGTATGAGATTCTAAGGTGTTCCAAATTCTAAATTACATCTTTAGGAGGAAATTGAAGAAGAGGATGGTGACTGCATCGAGAAGGTTCTGTGGCATCAGCCAAAGGGCACGGCTGAAGATGCTCTAAGGAACAATAGATCAACGGAGCCTGTTCTGTGGAGCCACTTGTACGATACTGAGCCAGATTGGAATGAGATTGAATTTTTGATAAAATGGAAAGGCCAATCTCATTTGCACTGTCAGTGGAAGTCATTTTCTGAGCTACAAAATGTATGCCTTTTGTTCTTCCTATTGGTTGTGCATAATGTGCTAATGGTGTAATTAGTTTTATGCATTCTGTTGTCAATTGTTATTCACATGTGCAGCTCTGTGCTTTTTGTCTATGTGAGTTTGCAGCTTAGTGGTTTTAAGAAAGTTTTAAATTACACGAAAAAAGTGATGGAGGATGTTAGATACAGGAAGGCAATCTCACGCGAGGAGGTAATATTCTGAGTTTAAAAGTTCCTTTATTTTAATAGCAGAGCAAGATTTATGAAGTATGTTTGGTATTTTGATTTATAAACAATTGCAAGCAGAGACACACAAACTGGAAAGAAACAAATGCTCAAAATGTTTGTGAGGTCATGTTACTCATGTACGCATATGAACATGTTACAGGAACATTTTGGTAATTTGCTTTGAGTTGCTACTTTCTGTTTCTTTTTCTGTGAATCTGGTTCCAAAGTTGTAGCTATAATCAAATGGGATGGAACATTGGCACTGAACTGACTTGCTTCCTCAGAACAAGATGCTAAACAATTTGTCATGCTAGCAACATGGGCATACACAAGTTTCTTTGGCAATGTCGTTAATATGTCTGTCTAGAGAGTTCAAGCTGTGTTTTGTGCTTTTTTTGCTATGGACCGATTTACACTATTTTTGGTCTGTGGATTGTTGTTGACTTTTAGTTTTGTGACATATTGGATTTCACTGTCTGAGTTTTTGAAAGGACAAAAAAGGTTGAACAACAATGTGTTGCTATGTTGGCTTTTGACTTATGATATGATTAATAGCTAGGTAATATGTGAACTCTGACATATAAGTCTCTCTATTCCTCTCTCTTGGTAATTCTTTACAATCTAAATGAGGCCTAGCTATTTTTTGATGTCAGTTATTGATCAATAAATTTTAGCTTGCTGCCTAGCTATTTTTTGATGTCAGATATTGATCAATAAATTTTAGCTTGCTTACATGTATACGTTTATAGTGAAACTAAGGTACTTAGCTACCCATATGCGAGTTCATAGCTATAAAACCTTTTTGGTGTGTTATTGTCTATTTACTTTATGAACTCTCTATGTAATGGACTCTGCATGGGTGAGAGTTAGTACTTACTATAGGCCAAGAGCCTTAGCTCAACTAGTTGGCACCTCCTGGTGTTTCCAGTTGACACATCCTGGGTTCAAATCCCACCACCCCCAACTATTGAATTGTCAAAAAAAGAAAAAAAAAAGGAAAGAATTATTACTTACTACAGATATGCTTTTTTCGAAGTTATATAACAGTTCCGTTCTCCTATGAAGTTCTGTGCTCATGAAATTCAGTATATTAATTTCCTTCATGTGAGGTAATTTATCCTTTTCATTTTCTGGTTCTGTTTTCCCTGTTAGATTGAGGTAAATGATGTGAGCAAGGAAATGGACTTAGATCTCATCAAGCAAAATAGTCAGGTTTGTTTTCCTGCTTTCGTTTTTTTTTTTTAATCTTTACTTTCCTTCCCATCATCAAATAATTTGTTTTAAATTTGATGTTTTTTTTATAAATGGTTTCCACATCCATTTTTCAGGTGGAGAGAATTATTGCAGACCGAATCAGTAAAGATAGTTCTGGCAATGTCATACCAGAGTATTTAGTTAAGTGGCAAGGATTGTCTTATGCTGAAGCAACATGGTAATCTGGACAAGAATATTGTGCAATGATACTTGTTTGTACTATATACTCTTTTTCATTTCTTTGGCCAATGAGCTTAGCTTAAATGGCATCTTTTCTCCCCATCTGAATGGGACGGAGGATGTGATCTTGGTTCATGGGTGCATTGTAGTGCTCGTTTTGGGGTTTTTGTTTGTTTCTCTTGATTGCTGGTTTGTTCATTTTTTACGTATAAAAAAACAGGGTTCATCATTTTTATTTGTAAAGTAAGAACTGGAATGCTTATATTTAAATTTATATATGGTATCAGGGAGAAGGATGTTGATATCGCATTTGCTCAAGAATCCATTGATGAGTACAAGGTATTATGTGTTTTAAATTGTCTTCTTGGTTTTAATTTTCAATGATTGTGAAAGAGCATGCCTACATTTCCCTTTGTTTAATTTCTTTTATTGTTGATTTTTTGGACCTCATGAGTGTCCATTTGTAATTCTTTAAGGGCACTCATTAACATTCCTTCTTTCTATTTACAGCCATCTGATTTTCTAAAAGACAAGCAGCTTCAATGGCTTGTTTTAAATATAGCAGGTGTAGGGTTCATATTGATTCAGGTGTTTTTTTTTGGGGATAGACCATTTAGTGGTTCATTCGTTAACAAAAAAATGGAATAGTATCAAGCTTTTAGTCTGTGTTTGATGCTTTGGCATTCAGAACTGAAGTTAGGGCTTTGAAATATTGTGACTTGATATTTTCTTTGCTCTATTTCTTCCCCTTTTTGTTCCTAATTAAGTGCTTCTCACAGCTCTCTTGTCAGTATCAATCATTAAGCTTTGTTTGATCTGTTACTGTTTATTATGAGCAAATGCACAGGAACCCATGCACAAAGGGTTTTATATTTACTAAAGGTTGTGGTTTTATAATTGTGAGCAGGCTCGTGAGGCTGCAATGGCTGTACAAGGGAAAATGGTGGATTTCCAGCGCAAGAAGAGCAAAGGTTAGTATTTTTTGGTCCTTGCCAATGAGTTCAAGCTCAAATGGCTCCTCCTCCCCCTTGTAAGAATAAGGTGGAAGGTAAGATTGTGGCTTCAAGTTGTATCTTACCAATAAAAAAGTATTTTTTGGTCCTTGGAACTTGCATCACATGAACTCTAACAAGTAGCTGCTGTGAACTGCTAATAAGTTTTACACACACACACACACACACACAAGTATATATGTATGTATGTATGTATGTATGTGGTATTTATTCTTTTTAGTCCTTTTTTCATTTTTGGGATGTCCCAAATGTTTTTCTACTTTCTAAAAGTATTATGCACTGTTTATGCATCTAAAAGTATTACCCAAGTGCTGTCTTATCCTGTAAGTTGGATTTAGATTTCCATTGGAAAGTTTACTGATATTATTAGGAATTTTATAATGTAAGTAAGTGTTTCAGGCATTTATATTGTCTTATCAATATAAATTGGTAATAGCACATCTTTCCCTTGGAAATTGGTGTGACGATTGAAGGTCCCTCCTAGGGTGGCCTTTTTTCCTTGGGCTGTTTCTCTAGGGAAGATATTATCCTTTGAAAATCTTCGGAAGAGAGGTATTATCATTTTAGATTGGTGCTGCATGTGTAAAAGGTGTGGGGAGTCTGTGGACTACCTTCTTCATCATTGTCCAATGGCTTACGAGCTGTGGACAATGGCTTTTTGTTTATTTAGGCTCCCTGAGTACACCCCTGGCCCTGGTGTTCTTTATTTTGTTTTTTCAATAAAATCTTTCGTTACTTGTAAAAAAAAAAACAATATATATTGATAATAATTTCTATCTGTGTATTTTCAATAGATTTTGGGGAGGTTGAAGTATTTAACATTTTGTTTTTCTTTACTGCCACAAACAGTTTCTGGTAACAGCCTTAGTTCTTTTTAATTGAAGTTGTATTATTTCATCCCTTCATTGTACCATAAGTTTTCAATTTTCTCTTTGTGTATGTAGATTTTTTTCCCCCTATTTTGGCAGCATGCGAATGACATAAAAATTATAAATTAATCTAAATTTTTAATTTTTAGCAAGCTTAAGGAAGCTTGACGAACAGCCTGAATGGTTGAAGGGAGGAAAGCTTCGTGATTATCAGCTTGAGGGTTTGAATTTTCTTGTTAACAGGTATATTTTCTCTAATTTTCAACTCATGATATGAAGCTGTTTTTTCTCCAGACATTGCTAGAGTGGACAAATGCTTTGGGTGTTTTTAATTTTAATCCTTTGACGGATTTGTTAGATAGTATAGTTTCTTTGCTTTATAGTTTTTTGCCTTTTTTTTTCCCTGGTTCCTTAGTACACTGCCTGTGTGCTTTGGTTCTCTATAGTTTAAAGCTTGCTTTTATTTATTTTATTTATTTTATTTTTTTTGCCCTTTGGGTTTTTTTTTTTGTTTTTCACCTCTCTTTAAACTGAAAAATGGTTTTGTTATAATATGCTTGCTCTTGTATGTGTTCTAATTGGTTTCTCTTTCATGTGCCAGTTGGAGGAATGATACAAATGTAATCTTAGCTGATGAAATGGGTCTTGGGAAAACTGTTCAGTCTGTTTCCATGCTTGGTTTTTTACAGGTGAACTTATTCTTCATTTTGCTGATGACATGATAGAACTTTGCAGTCATTAGTCATATTACGTGTTAATAAGTATTTTTCTTACAGAATGCTCAACAAATCCATGGGCCTTTTCTTGTTGTTGTACCATTATCTACTTTGTCAAACTGGGCAAAAGAATTTAGGAAGTGGCTTCCTGATATGAATGTTATTGTATATGTTGGTACCCGCGCAAGCCGAGAGGTTAGTTATACTTCTGGATATGCATGTTTGATGTATATACTAGGATAGGATGCAAAAGTTTTTGATAGGCATGATATATCTGTGACTGTTAGCGGTGACATTTTTTGCCAAATATTCCTTCTAGATAAAGATAGTTGTAGTTTTCAAATGATAAAGTTGGTTTACGTTGATACTTATCAAAAAAAAAAAAAAAAGTTGGTTCATGTTGATGAGTTGTTTAATGAGTGTACTATTAGAGCTTGCTTGTCTAATTGGTACATATAATATGACTTACAATATCAGCACAGTGATACACATTTTGGCATGCCTTTTTGCTCACTGTTTGATATTTGACCATAATTTCAAGTTTGGTCCCCAAGCTGTCTTGCTTTGTGGAATTAGTGATTCTTTTTTGGGGGGGTTCAAGTGATAGCTCAACATGGCATCCTTTGTGGTGTGTCGTGTCTGGTTTGAACCCCACCTCCCCTGTCCCCCACTATCTACCTTTTAAAAAAATTAGTGAATTTCTTTCTCCTATGACATTTATGATAAAATAATGGTAGATCAGCTCGGGAAAATGACTGATTATAAAAAAGAAGTGGATATTATGTCATATGTTGTTTGATTCTTGAATGCAAGACAAAATTTTGGTTCCGATTGTTGTATTACTTGATGGCGCATGTGAATGTCAAATCTCCCTAGCAATCATTAATATTATAATTGATGGGACTTTGCATCATGATGGAAGTCATGACAGATCACAATTATTGATTGTTCTCTTTCCTTTAAATAATTGAGAAAGCTTAAGGTGGAGGCTATATGCCTCTTGTATTTAGCTGATTCATATATGCATTAAGGACTATATATTTGGCCTATGTTTAGATATTCTCATCATTTTTTTTATAGTTAATTGTTTTTGTCTGGCTATATGATTGCAGGTTTGTCAGCAATATGAATTTTACAATGAAAAAGTTGGGCGGAATATAAAATTTAATGCAATATTGACTACATATGAAGTAGTTCTGAAGGATAAGGCTGTTCTCTCGAAGATCAAATGGAATTATCTGATGGTTGATGAAGCTCATAGGTTAAAGAATAGTGAGGCACAATTGTACACAACCCTTTCGGTATGCTAAATTCTCCAATGAATTTGAATGATTGACACATATATTTACATTTTAATTTAATTTGGATGGTTTTGGATTGCCCTGCTGTGTTCAGGAATTTAGCACCAAGAACAAGTTGCTTATCACTGGAACTCCTTTACAAAACAGTGTGGAAGAACTATGGTATTGAATTTTCTCTTCATATTAGAAAGAGAATTGCATTTTTTGCATGCTAGTTTATTTAATTCTTAACTTCTTGCTGAATATGCACTAATGCTGATAACAAATGTATTGCGAGGCAAATAAATAACTTTTCAACTATAGTTTAGCATATTCTGATGCATATTCAATTGCCATTCTTTTTCTTTCTT
Organism: Quercus ilex subsp. ballota; assembly: GCA_032727855.1. Lineage (NCBI taxonomy): Eukaryota > Viridiplantae > Streptophyta > Magnoliopsida > Fagales > Fagaceae > Quercus > Quercus ilex. The sequence goes on along the minus strand of CM064908.1, from coordinate 20,447,683 downwards.
TTGTTGGGGGGTTTTTCTTTCTTTTTTTGGGGGGTGGCAATTGCATATGCTTGTCCTAGTGACTAGGTGGAAGACTCATTCTCCTTATCACCTTGACATAGAAATATTTCACGCTTCCTGTTTTTGGTCTTAGGGGGTGTTCTGAAACTTTTGATTCTATTGTGTCTCATATCTTCTACTCAGATGAGAATCAGTTCTTGTAGGTTCATCTGTACTGAATGTAAACTGCAGGGGTTTAATCTTGGCATGTTATATTAGCCTTTTTTGATCAGAAAACGAGTTTTTATTTATCATAAAAAAATTAGAACATGAGTTTTACCTTCTCTAATTGCTTTCTGCACTAACAATTGCTTTGTTTTATTTTGTCCTTAATGCCTTCTAGGTTTTTGTTCATGGTTATTTTTATCCAACCTTACTGGCTACCACATTACTTCCTTAAGATCCTATATTGTGTTTTCCATAGATAATAAATATTGCATAAACGTTTTGTTGTTCTATTTATTCTAACCTCCCCAAACAATGGGGAACTAGATCTCATTAGTGTGATATTGTTGATTTTTTTTGTAACGATCTGTGAGCCAGTATGAGATTGCTTTTGACTGTAAACAAAATTTTAGGAAAGCAACAAGCAGTTATTTGCTATTATTGGTACCAATGTTATTCATTGTTTTGCTTATTTGCAACCCTTTTTTGCTATAGGGCTTTGCTTCACTTCCTTGACCATGAGAAGTTCAAGAGTAAGGATGATTTTGTTCAGAATTACAAGAATCTCAGCTCATTCAATGAGAATGAGGTGCAATTTACACTCTTCATCACATGTTCATTTACATTACCTGCTTATCTCAATATGTATTTTTTTTTTGGATACAAGATAGAAATTACTCTAGCCTAATCTAAGTATATATATGTGTGAGTCTCCCTCCTGGAAACTTGAACCCCGGCCCTTATCCCTCACACCCCACAAGTATTTATACTTGTGGAGTGACCATCACATCAAGGGTGTGCAGTGGTATCTCGATATATATTTAATTTATTTGAAAAACATTAATTTGTCTGTACCTTAAATATTTATTCATATTATTATTATTTTTTATGGATTATTTTATTGTAGCTTGCTAATCTTCATACGGAATTGAGGCCTCATATTCTCCGAAGAGTTATAAAGGATGTAGAGAAGTCTTTACCTCCAAAAATTGAGCGTATTCTTCGGCTTGAAATGTCTCCTCTTCAGAAGCAGTAAGTTCTATTATCAGCTTGCAGTGAAGTTTTACTCTTCCAATCATGCCATCTGAATTCACTATCTGCACACCTGGTGCTGGTTGCCTTTTATCTAGGTACTACAAGTGGATTTTGGAACGCAACTTTCATGACCTGAACAAAGGAGTTCGTGGGAATCAGGTTATTATACACTTTAGCTTTATATGGTTTTAAGGCTTGAACACCATTTATCATTATTATAAGAAACATCTCCGTATGTCCCATAAAAGGTCTCCGTCATAATTTTATAGCATTAGTAATTAAAAGGAAGAATGCATTGTGTGGCATAAAACTGACTGAATCTGTAATTGGTTCAATAATGCCTGTTTGCTTGTTAACTATTTAAAAATTGGCACATATTTATATTCTCTCCTTTCCAGGTTTCACTTTTAAATATTGTGGTCGAGTTGAAGAAATGCTGCAATCATCCTTTCCTGTTTGAAAGTGCGGACCATGGTTATGGTGGGGACTCAAGAAATGATGGCAGTAAACTGGAGAGAATTATCTTAAGCAGCGGGAAGCTAGTCATACTTGATAAGCTACTTGTTAGATTACATGAGACAAAGCATCGTGTTCTGATTTTTTCCCAGGTTTGTTTTCCGGAATAATTGCTTTGAATTAGTAGCTTAAGAATTTACAAGAAGCTATAATATAAAAAAAATTACTTACAAGAAGCTATGAATAGTCTATTGTTTTACCTTGTAGTTTTGTTTTGTTGAGTCTTCATATCTTTGCATGTAGATAGGCTAATCAGCTGGATAAATTATCTTGACCTGTTGTGCATGGATATCTATATGGTGTTTCTTAGCTACTTAGATTTTAGTTGAACTATTTTGGAAGTATCAGAAATGTGTTTTGGAAGTGATCAATCAAGTATCAGGTAATTGTTCTGTTAGTGTAGAAGTGACATATTGGCTTATGCAGATTCCCTGTATTATCTAAGGCATGTGATTTTCCTACCTGACTGGAAGTTTGTCTTGAGACTAGTAATTGGCTTACCTGATTTATAAGTCAGTTATCATGGATTCTAGATGAACTTTTTGGGAGCTGAACAAGTTGCATGGAAATGTGCACCAATGTTGGTATCTGTTTGGTACTTATTTTCTACCAATCAAACTAAACAAAAATGTGTCATTTTATTTGTCCCACGTTGATGAGGTTAGGGGTGTAAATAGCTGTCAACGGGAGCACAGTTTCTGCATATATGTATTTTGGCATTGGGAATGAAAATGTCGTCTTTCATAATAAAGCAAGCTCGAGTTGATGATACTGTTGTTAGGTGGCTGTTTCTGCCAGATAGAGCTACTTTTATTAAATGGATTGTTAGGGTATGATCTCTTAAAGGGAGTGCAGTAGTGCACTGGTTTATGATAAGAGGTCACTGTTTGGGTATGATTCTTGAAGGGAGTGCAGTGGGATTCTGACAAGAGATGGAGAGTAGTTTTAGAATTAACATGTTAAAAGGGGTTTTATTGGTTACATGTTATATTTTCATTAGTAGTAGTAAATTCCACAAGTGTCCCCCCCCCCCCTCCCCCAACACAAAAAAAACAAAAAAAAACCTTCGAAGTTATTTTGAATTTTTGTCTTCCTAAGACTTTTCATTTAAAGTTGTTCAATTTAGATAGTTTTATAATTGACTGACGTTCTTAGGTACCATCCTGTATTGACATTGCACTGAGATTGTTAATGAGTTATGATTGTGTTGATGATTGTTGTGTGACTTCTGTCAGATTCTGAACTAGTATTGAGTTTTCGCACGCATCAAAGTGATTGAGTCATGGTTACATGATTTATTGTAGATGGTCAGAATGCTGGATATACTAGCAGAGTATATGTCGCTTAGAGGGTTTCAGTTTCAGAGGCTTGATGGTAGTACAAAGTCTGAGTTACGCCAGCAGGCAATGGATCATTTTAATGCTCCTGGGAGTGATGATTTCTGCTTCCTTCTTTCAACTCGGGCAGGTGGCCTGGGTATCAACCTTGCAACGGCTGACACAGTTATAATTTTTGATTCAGACTGGAATCCCCAAAATGACTTACAGGTTTGTACTGGATGAAGTCTCTCTTCCCGTTGTCTTGTGATTATGTCATTGGGCTTCATGCTTCTTGATTATGATTAATAGTGGACATGTTCATTCAGATGATTGTCTTATGGTCTTTGTTTGATTGATGGCTGTAACGCCAGGATACTTGAGTTCCAATTTCTTGGAGTTTCTAGACTCTTGTAATCTGTCTTAATTGAACATCTCCAGTACGCATCTTGTGTACTGGGATGTGCCTTTCTTCATGTTAATAAAGTTTCTTATTTACTTATTAAAAAATAGCATATATGTTCAACTGTGTTGTTTACTATTATTGTTTGTTTTGCATCAGGCAATGAGTAGAGCTCATAGAATTGGACAACAAGAAGTTGTTAACATCTATAGATTTGTTACAAGCAAAAGTGTTGAGGAAGATATCCTGGAGCGAGCCAAGAAAAAAATGGTATACTGCACAAAAACGTTTTAAATTGTTTAATTCCTTTTTTGCCAGTTATTCTTAGATGCATTAGTTAGTGTCTGTGAGCGTGTAAACATTTTAATCTTTACCAATGTTCATGCATTTTACGTGAATCTTTTTTTTTTCCTCAGAAATTTGAGATAATAATTTTACATGTTCTTGTGTTATGTGTCCTCTATAGGTTCTTGACCATTTGGTGATCCAAAAATTAAATGCAGAGGGCAGATTGGAGAAGAAAGAATCGAAAAAAGGGAGTTTCTTTGACAAAGTAAGGACATTTGTTACAATAAGATTATCAAAATTTCATTGGATTACATGGTAACTTTGAAGCAGAAACACAAGAAGTTTATGAGCTTATAAGCTTCCATTTGTAGCTCAGTTCTTTTTTCTTGGGCCTTAATGCAGCTTTTGGAATTTTACTTTGTAGTGACTGCTGTACTTTTTGTCCTTTGGCAGAATTGATATATCTTGTATTTTTCATGATTGCAGAATGAGCTATCGGCTATCTTAAGGTTTGGAGCAGAGGAACTTTTTAAGGAAGACAAGAATGACGAAGAAAGCAAGAAGAAACTTTTAAGCATGGATATTGATGAAATTCTTGAAAGGGCAGAGAAAGTTGAAGAAAAGGAACCTGGTGGAGAGCAAGGGAATGAATTGTTGAGTGCTTTTAAGGCAAGATTATAAAAGCATTTTCTTGGTGGCTAAATCTTGGTCGTTCTCCTTCTAGTAACTTTGACATTTTTTTGTTAGCCAGTGACTGCTAGCTCAAATGGTACCTCCTTCCCTTATATGGATAGGATGGAGAGGGTTAGGTCATAGTTCCAAGGCACTGAATGTGTGTGTAATGTAGTAATGTAAAAAAATACTTCATTTAAATAACTTTTCCCTCTTCTAGTGTTTTGGGGTTGGGAGCAATATGTGGGTTCATTTAAATAACTTTTCCCTCCTCTAGGCTTTTAAATCCGGACATAGAGTTGTTAATGATTTTTAGAACCCCTTATATATTTATTTGTTTACATCCAGGTTGCCAATTTTGGTAGTGCTGAAGATGATGGGAGCTTTTGGAGTCGTTGGATAAAGCCAGAAGCAGTAGGCCACGCTGAAGTATGTGCTTTGACCGTGCTAACCTTTTTGAGTTTTGCTTGTTACACTTATGAGTTCTTTCTTCATTTTTGGAATCTCTTAATCATTTAGACATTTGTTCTCCTTCAGGATGCTCTAGTTCCTCGTGCTGCAAGAAATACCAAAAGCTATGCAGAGGCTAACCAACCTGAGATGAGTAATAAAAGGAAAAAGAAAGGACCTGAGCCTCAGGAGAGATTGCAGAAACGACGTAGAGCTGATTATTCAGTGCCAGCAGTACCAATGATCGAGGGAGCTACTTTTCAAGTGAGAAGATGGTCTTATGGGAATTTGTCTAAAAGAGATGCGTTGCGTTTTTCTCGTGCGGTAAACTTCTATTGAAATTCTTACAAACTCTATGCCTTGTGTTTCACTACACCTTATTTTAATTTATTTTGGATTGTCTAGAGCAAGTTCATATCGTGCCCTTGATAGTTTGGCCACCTTAATATCAGTATATTTACAATTTTTTTTTGTAACATGATGATAGAGATTTTTATATAAAACACAAAGATTGTGTTTTATCTACCATTTAAAGTTTTTTCTTGATTTACAGAGGGTCCATTATTTCTTTTTTGGTAGGTCATCCTGATTCGGTTGTTTGTATTTGGATATACTAGCTAACATTGCATTGTTTATTTGTTGAAAAATCAAGCTGTTATATCAACTTCAAATTTTTTATCCTGTGATGTCAAGGCTGTTGATTATATATACCATATTAAATTTTTTTTTACTGTAAATAATTTAGCCCTGGTTGGTTTCATTTTAAGAGAGAGAATATACACTAAACTTGCACGCTCACTTGGTTTTTAATTATGTAACTTTTTTTTTTTTGGGGGGGGGGGGGGGGTGAGGGAGGGGGTTGCTTGGGAGTTTATATACGTTAGATTATTGTGGTGATGGGTCCTTTTATTTGGAAGTTTTTAGATTCTATACCTGGGTGATGGGTCTGTCCTATTGTTTGGAAGTCATTGCTTTTGTGATCTTGGCTACATGTGGAATTAGGGGGTGACATGATAAAGTTACTTTCTGCAATTTTGGTTCTGGGATATCCAATATGCATTTTCTTTAATATACTTAATGTAAGCAACTCCCTTTCTCTTTTACTGGCTTTCTTCATTCTTGTACCTTTTTGCCATGAACATTGAGGGGGAAGGGGGGGCACCATTTGCCTGTTTTCACTGTGAATATTGAATGAACTAGTGTGTAAAAGATCAGGAAAGCATAGCTTTTTTTGTTTGACTCAGTTACAGAAGCTGTTTTGTTCTATGAGATGCTGGGTATCAGTTCAGTTACCAATGCCACTTGTTGTTACTCGTTAATGTGCATGTGGCGAATTTAGTTGTAATTACAATGAAAAAGGACAAAAAAAAATATTCATATTATCCACCTTATTGATGAGTATGGCTATATGTTTGGGAAAATGTTTTTGGAGCTTTTGAGTCTTCTTCTACCTCTCTCTTCTCTCTCTCTTTTAAATAATTTTGCTTTGGGGGTCTTGTTTGTGTTTGAGTTTAATGTTTGTTTTGGGGGTCTTTTTTATTGCTGCTTTCGATCTTGGCACATCTAGTGTAACAACTTAAGGAAAGGCATTAGTCACATTTGAATTGTGCCTCAAAAAGACTAATCTAGTCACAATTAAGGCTCATTGTAGTTTTTTGTAAAGCTCAGATCAACTTAGTATATACCCGACTCAGCACACACTCACACAACTCACACTTAACTAATTCAATAAAAATCTAGAGCATTACAATCTCCCCCACTTAAATTCTCGACTTCCTCGTCAGGGTCCTAGTTGTGGGGTATTGTGGTAGAGCCCACACTGTGTTACTAGGTTGGCTCTGGTACCATTTGTAATGACCAAGGAAAAACACTTGTTAGATCTTCACTATACCCTAAAAGGACTATTCTAATCACAATTGAGGCTCCTTGTAATTGTTTACAAAGCTTAGACCAACCCAGTATATGCTCAATGTGCGATTCAACACACTCAACTAATTCAATGTCAATCTGGGGCATCACAGCCAGCCTGTTTACTTGTGATTCAAATTTTCATCTTACACTATGTTAAGCATGAATGAATATGTTCTTATGACATCACTTCCTAATCTGTGAAGCATGCATATTATAATTTTTATCCTCTTTTAGCCCCAAGCTTTATAATCTATGAAGTTTTATTATTACTTTATTAAGGAGGTAATTTAAGGGAATTTGTGGATTGTCAACCTTAGTCTTTTGGAACAAAGGTGCATCAGATTTTGAAGTGGCAATCCAGCATCACGATTTGCTAGGGTAGTAGCTAAGTATGATAATTTGTGCTAGATGTTCAAGGATTGTAGTCATATGGCAATGAGTGTGTTGCTTATAATCTTTGGACATGATAGCTGGAAATTGTATTTCTTTGCTCTGTTATGGCAAAGCTCTAATTGTCAAATTTCTCCCACCATTAAAAAAATTAGGCCATGAAATTTGGAAATCAGAGCCAAATCAGCTTCATAGCTGAGGAGGTTGGGGGTGCAGTTGGAGCAGCTCCACCCGAAGCACAGATTGAACTTTTCGATGCTTTGATTGATGGATGTAAAGAAGCAGTTGAAGTAGAAATCCTGGACCCAAAGGTTGGCCTTAGACTTATTCTTTTGTTTCTGTTTCTGTTTTTGTTTTGAATGCTTTGCATCCTTTTTGTCTTGTTTGCTCTTGTAATCTAACAAATTTATATGGTAATAATTGATAGGGGCCTTTGTTGGATTTCTTTGGTGTTCCTGTGAAGGCTAATGATCTTATCACTCGTGTTCAAGAGCTTCAACTCCTAGCAAAGCGCATTAGTCGCTATGAAGATCCCATTGCCCAATTCCGGGTTTTGATGTACCTCAAACCTTCAAACTGGTCCAAAGGTTGTGGCTGGAATCAGAGTATGTGTTTCTCCTCCCATTGTACTAATTTTTTTATTTCTTTCCATTATATCGTGATTTCAAAGAATGTTTTTCGGTTTCTGATAGTTGATGATGCAAGATTGCTTCTGGGAATACACTACCATGGTTTTGGCAATTGGGAAAAGATAAGGTTAGATGAAAGGCTTGGCCTTATGAAGAAGATTGCTCCGGTGGAACTTCAACACCATGAAACCTTTTTACCACGTGCTCCAAATTTGAGAGACCGTGCTAATGCTCTTCTAGAAATGGTAGGCAATCTTTAGCATGTTTATAGATTTGTTGGCCTTTTCCTTTCAATATTTGCTCAACATATAACCATCACTAGTTTCAATAAAATTTCCTTTTTTGAGCTTCAATTGTGAATATGCTGCTCTGGCATTAGGGGTATAAACATCGGAAGTGTTTATAAAATTATCCTTTTCTTGCTTAATGTGTCCCTGTTGGGGGGTAAGTGTTAAATTGTGGACAATCTCATAAGTCCAGTATCAGATTGCTAGGGAGCTTCAGATGTTCATGTTCTCTTTATTTGGGGTTTAGTGAGTGATGCAGAACACAAGAATAAAATGGGAGATAAAAGGGGAACAAAGGAACAACAGATCAAATCCTAAGCTTCCCCACCTAGAACATGCCTGCAAACCCTAGGCATCTAAGGGCGTTTAGCATCACCACCTGGGAGATATATTCTTAAATCATCATAAAATTCTTATTCAAATTGTACTGCCTTTCACCATTACAGGAGTGCCAGTTAAATAGGTTTCAGGGATTATACTACTATGGAAAACATCTAATCAAATCCCTTAAAACCTTCAACATTAATAACCAAATTCAAAAAAAAAAAAAAATTGCAAATTAAAAAAAAAAATTCTTGGTTCCCTGCAGTAGTGAGTGATCTTTGAAGGTTATTGGTGTGTTATTTTGTTGGAAAGGTTTGTTTCAAAGACATACCGACAGATTGATTTGAAATGCTGCTACTCCGAACAAAGTTTCTCTCCAAACTAGTTTGGAGAGAAACTTTTCAAACTTTTCAAATTTCTTTTTTTGGTGTGAATTTTGGAAATCTAATCATTGAATTTTATGTTTCTTATGTTTTTAATATGCATATCAAATTTCGTTCAAATTGGATATTATTTCCTATTCGATCAATAAACTTATTTTTTATACACAATTTTAAATCATAAAAATTTGAAATTTTAACATTTGTTTGATGAGATAGCAATTGATCTTTGATATTTTTGAAATTTTATATGCATGAAGAATATAATAAGAACATGTAATCTAACAGTTAGATTTTCAAAATTCACCCTTAATATAGAGATATACGAGGAGTTTGTAGAGCTAGTTTGGAGAGAAACTTTGTTCTTTTGCTTGTATATTTTAGGTGAACCTTTTGCTTATGTATTGTAGACTTGAGGATTTTCTTTAGTCTAATAGAATTTGTTTATCACAACATAAAAAAAAAATCCATAACGATAAGATTGGAATCCTGAAGTATGTGGCTGCACATATCATCTTGCTGTCATTTATGTCATGCAAACTTGAATGTGCCCGTTTCTGTAAAATATGCTGATATCTATTATAGAATGAAGACCACTTTTTTCTTCATGTGTTCAACTGGCACCTCCTCCCCTAATAACTTCTAGGTGGAGGGTGAGGTGGGTTCAAGACCCATTGGGTATGTGTATAACTTACCAATAAAAAAAAATCACTTTTTGCTTCATGTTAGTATTATTTTGGTTCATGAATTGCATGAACTGATGACTAGGACTTCTGTTGCCAGGAACTTGCAGTTCTTGGAAAGAAAGCAAATGCTAAAGTGGGTCGTAAAACTTCTAAGAAGGAGAGGGAAAATCTTCTGAACACCTCAATCTCTCGTGGCCGGGCTAAGAAAGGAAAGCCTGGATCTCCCAAACTCAATGTTCAAATGAACAAAGGAAGACCTCAAAAACCCATGAAACTTGAACCTTTAGTAAAAGAGGAGGGTGAAATGTCGGACAATGAAGAAGTATATGAGCAGTTCAAGGAAGTGAAATGGATGGAATGGTGTGAAGATGTCATGGTTGACGAAATAAAAACCCTGAAACGTCTTCAGAGGTTGCAGACCACTAGTGCTGATCTCCCAAAGGAAAAGGTACATATTAGTTTTAATTTTTCATTCTTCATTTGTCATTTTTTATTATTGACTTTATGTTTCATTATCTTCTTCTTCAGGTGCTTTCAAAAATTCGGAATTACTTGCAGCTTCTAGGCCGAAGGATAGATGAAATTATTTTAGAACACGAGGAGGAACCGTATAAACAAGATAGTAAGTGTTTCTTTACCCTTCATATATTAGTGTGACTGATTGATGTTGCATTTCAATCTAAATCCGGGTCTGTAAGTCGCATGACTCTGTTTTTATGTTATAGTAGTTAATGATCTGTTCTCTTTTGTTCCAAATTTAATCTGATGTTTACAATGTGGTTATTCAATTTTCAGGGATGACCATGCGACTTTGGAACTATGTCTCTACCTTTTCAAATCTCTCTGGTGAGAGGCTTCATCAAATTTACTCAAAACTTAGACAGGAGCAGGATGAGGAGGGAGCGGTTGGCTCTTCCCATGTTAATGGATCCACACATGGTCCTATTGGCCAAGACGGTGACCCCAATTATTTTCCTCCTTTCCCTCGGCAATTTGAGAGGACAAGAGGGTTAAAAAATATGAGTAACTATCAAGTGTCAGAACCAGTTGTCAAGGGTCTTGATACAGGGAAATTTGAAGCATGGAAACGAAGGAGAAGAGCGGAAACTGATAATCATATCCAAGTTCAGCCCCCAGCTCTAAGACCTATGAGTAATGGTGCTCGGGTAGCTGATCCAAATTCATTGGGGATTCTTGGGGCTGGACCATCTGACAACAGACATTTGGGTGGTGAGAAGCCTTTTAGGATGCGTCAGACTGGTTTCCCTCCGAGGCAAGGTTTCTCATCTGGTATCAAGTAGACTTCATGCTCTCTATGGGAGGGGAGCACAGCTGATTTGAGAATCATGGCTATATGCTCACTTGGTGGCAACTGCTTCAGCCATTATATATTCTCCCTGGAATTTTTTTTCACCCAAGGGAATAAGTGGTTCAGATTCCTATTAGGTATCCTGCGGCTGATCTCAGAAGTATTCATCAAATGGGAAAGTATTCATCAAATGGGAATTGCATCCACCGTTCATCAAAGCTGGCTGATGAAGAGAGAGCCAAAAATGCTCTATTTTGTGCAAGGTTCGAGGAGTCTTGCCACCAATTTTTTTCTTCTTTTGAAGAGTTCAGTAATTTGTTCTCGTAAATAGTGAAAAAAATATCAGAAAAAGGATTTACCCCATTCAATATATACACACATTAGAAGAGCCTGTTATATGTAATATGCCTTTGATAATTGTACATTATCAAATTTTGCAAAAAATTTTGGATGACTTGTTCATGCCATTTTTTATTTCCATTTGTCCATAAGAAGGTTGATGTTTTTTTCGTAGTTTTTCAAATCGTCTTTTGTAGTGGTTCTTGCTAGAATATGATGTTGCAGCTTTGCACCAAGACCTATATCAGTGTATGTATACACACTATACACTACTATTAACTATAGGCCTTGGGGCAAAGCTGCAACATCATATTCTATCATAATGTCTTGGTTTGTGTTTATGTTTTTGCCTTTTATCTCTCTTGCTGAAATATGTCTTTGACATGCACTTTGAACAATGGATGTTAAAGATTTCTAGGAAAACAAGAGCAAAGAACAGAGTGCCTGTCTTGGGGGCAAGTTTTACTTGGAGATTCGAAATTCAAGATTTGCAATTTATGTCGAATTGATAAATTCAGTTTCCTATTCATATGGTATGGAATTTGTTTATTGTGGCAGAAAGGAATTTAGTTTTGATTTGTAAACTGTTTATATTAGAAGTTGAACTGGGTAGATCTGTAACACTTACATAACAGTTTGGATTTCATTAGTTGCTCCATCTGTGTAATTCAGATGTATTCAGTTTCTTCTGTCTTTATTAGCTTTTGATTATTTATCGAAGAAAAGTTCAAAACAATTTTGCATTTAGACTGGAGGCCTGCCTTGTTGTCGTAAACACCATAAAACCACTGACATTGCTTTATTCTATTATCTATATTTTATAGTTACAAGGAGAGATTTGAACCATAGATGTCATTGACATACTTGTTTCTAGTACAACCAAAAAGAATTTAGATATCAGCGATAAGGAGTAGAGGACAAAATATGTACCCCACGCAGCCACGCATATTTCAAAATTAAACCCACAAGTTTTAAGTTTCAGAGACAGCCTCAAAATTAGGGGCTGGGAAAAGAAGTAAGAAGCTGCATAAATACAAATTGCTGTGTGGCCAAGGTTCCCACAAGCCAGGTGTGGTTGACAGCACATTATCGCTTTATCTTTTACACGGCCTTCTCAACCTCAGACTTCCACTTTCCAAAAGACTAGGTGACGAAATCTTAATCTTTTTTTGTTTATTATATGGAGCCCCAACATTTTGCAAGGTTCTTATTTACTGCGTCCAGGTTTTTACTTTTCCTAATTAAGCCAAAATGGACTGGATCCTATAATCAGAGTCCTCAATTTGATGCCATTTCCAAGTGCTAATCATAAATACACAAATTATAAGAAAACAGCCAGAAATAAGTCAATAATAATACTGCGCATATGTCTGGCTCTAGCTTAAAAGCCCAACTTATTTTACTATTTAACTTATTTTTGCTACTATTCATGGGTCGCACTGCACTTTTTGATACTATTCATAAGTCCTATTGTACTATTTCAGCTAATTTTTATCTTTATCTACAGTATTTTCAGCAAAAAATTTTCAATTTCAACAAAATAGGCGGATCCTAAATAGACCACATAATTACATTTTACCAAAATAAAGTTCAGTAGGTCTCTAAAAAAAATAATTTCCACACTCTATAAGTCTACTAGTAAGTATTGCATGAGATTATATAAAATAAATGAAAATACAAGGGCACATGAAAATTTTCAATATAAATAATAATAATAATATATAAAAGATCAACATAATAAATTATGGTACAAAACTACAAATTAATCTCATGAAGATTCTCATATCACTCATTTATTAGCTCTTATCTGCCACGTTTGTGCATGGGTGGGGCCCCTAGAAAATGTTTTGATTGGCTCTCCCGCGCTCTTATTATAAAATCAAAAGTCCTCTTATGTCAAGGTTGAGAATTCAGACTTGTGAGTTCTCTCTGCAAAAGTTAGATTGAGAGAAAGCAAATCCAGCACAGAACATATTGAGGGAAAGAAGATTCTCTTCCAGGTAATTCTTCCATCTTCTTATAATATACATAGTAAAACTTAGGAGGAATTTCCTATGTTTATTTTATATATATTTCAGTGCTTACAAGCCTTAAATAGTTACGTGTGTGTCAGTGTATGTACTATGTAGGTCTTAGTTCTCTGATTGTTTCTGGGTTCAGCTATATTTGGTAGCTGAGTCAGTCTGGTTTTATTGCCAATCTTGTCTATGCTTCTTCTGACAAGAAAATAAGAATAGAATTAAGTAGAAGAAATTAATGAACTAAACAACTAGAAAAATTTTTTTTTTTTCCTTGTTTTTACTTCTCCACGTTATTTTTTTTATTTGTCTTATTCAATAAGTAGTGGAAGAAGCAAATGGAGGAGTGAATATATCATATTTGGCATATTGTATTGTTGTATATTGTATTTCTATGGAAATTGTCCTCTCTTCCTTGGATTTTGAATCTGAAATAAAGCAAAGCCTTTACTTTATAACTTCGAGGCAATAAATGGTCTAAGAGAAAGAAAGGAAAGGTCAGTTCCATTATCTTTCATCCTATTTAAGGCCCGGAATAGTTTTGTGGAAATATTGGATGAAATTTTAGAATTTTATCTCCAATCAAATGTCAGGCTCCCCTTAGTTCTTATCTCTTTTTTCAAATGGTACAAAATACTTCAAGAAAATAGAATGTTATGACAATGAACTTTTTGTCAGCTTGTGTTTTTTTTTTTCTTCCCTAGTACTCTATTTGATTATATGGGTCTCTAAATGACTAAACGTAACTTTCAAATGCGTAACCAAGTCTTTTGATATAAATTCAAACTCTCACTTCCAAAATAACTAAGTATTAACTCAAAAAAAAAAAAAAAAAAATCAAACTAAAGCTGAGTTTGGCGTTTGGCTTTTTTTTTCTTGGTCCCGTGCACTGTTTACGAGACCCGCAAATATGAAAAAACACAAATTTTGCTTTAAAATTGAGTCTCATGTCACTATTCACACATTTAAAAATTATTCTACTACGGTGTTTTCAACAATAAGTTTTTAGTTTTCAGCAATAAGCGGTATCCAAACACCTTAAAGCTATAAGAGGAAGAGAGACATCTCGTGATGGGGAACTAAAAAATACAACACCAAAATATATTAACCCAAATTATAGTTATAAAAAAACATAATAATTCGTCAACCTAAAATAAAGTTACAAGAAAGAATAAAAAATTGAGAGAGAGAATAATTTTTTTTTTTTGAAGAGAACATGAGAGATGATAACAAATTTATAGAAAATAAGATGAGAAGAAAAAAAGGTAAAAATAAAAGATATAGTAATAAATACCAAATCATCTAAATCAAGTGATGTAATATAATAACATTATATTTGTATATAATATCTTCATAATGCAATAGGATAATATGTATGAAATCCAAGAAAAAAGATAACTTAAAAACATAAAACTAAATCACATCAACTCAAAGTAGAGTTCTAAAAAACACAAAAATTAATCAACATAAAGTAGAGATGCAAGATAAAAAAAAAAATTCACCAAAAAATGAAAAAAAATAGAGAGAGAGAAATAACATTTTTGTGTTGCAAATTTATAGTAAGAGGATATAAATAAAAAGAGCCAAAAATAAAGGAAGATAAAAGGATAGAAGAAGAATGATATTAAGGTATAGATAGTAATAGGGAGATGAAAAGGTAAAAGAGAGGGGAAATGTTAGAGAAAGTGTAACAATAAATTGAGAATTAATATAAGAAGAAAAAGAATTAAAAATAAGAGAGAGATAGAGAGTTGGAAATAGGTGGATAATGTGACTACTGATATAGCTTAACAGAAGCCTAGCAATAATAAGTATTAGACTTTATTTTTTAGATATATATATATATATATTTTTTTTTTGAGTTTTGACGTTGAAAATAGGTGGATGACGTGACTACCAATGTGGCTCAACAGAAGCCTAGCAATAATAAGATTATGTTTGGTAACAATTTTTGTATTTTATTTTCAAAAACTTGTTTTGGGGAATATAAAGAAAAAACAATTCTCTTGTATTTTTGAAATAAAAAACATGTTTGGTTAGTTGAAATTAAAAAGATAGGTTTTTGAAGAAAAAAAATAGAAAATACTAAAATATATTGTTTCTAGGATTTGAACTTTAATTGCTAACTCATTAAATGAGATAGATTCATTAAATTAAATGCGTGTTTTCATTAACTTTTGAAAATTAAAAACTGAAAACAGCCTTTTACATGTTTTCAGTTTTCTTCACAAATTGAGTTTTGAGAACAATTTTTGTTTTCTATCCATTTTGAGTTACCAAACAAGTTTTTTAGTTTCAAAAATAGAAAATTGTTTTTAGAAACAGAACATAAGGAGAAAAAACAGTTACTAAACATAACATAGGTATTACGCTTTTTAAGTTTTGATAATCATAAGTCCTCTACTTGCAGTAACAGAATTGTACTTGTAAGGACTTTACACAAATGGATAATGGAAATAAGTCAAGATTAATTTTTTCATGTGTTTTTGCAGTTGATGTGTTTTGGCACTGAAACGTGTCAAGAAATTTGTTAGGATTCAATTCCATACTGATATTTCAAGGGAGGGAAAGATGGACTATGTTTATGGACCAGGAAGGAACCATCTCTTTGTTCCGGGGCCAGTCAATATCCCGGAACCTGTCATTCGGGCCATGAACAGAAACAATGAGGATTACCGCTCTCCAGCAGTCCCAGCATTGACAAAAACTCTGCTTGAGGATGTGAAGAAGATTTTCAAGACTACTTCTGGAACCCCATTTCTGATCCCTACCACTGGTAATGTGATATTGATGTGGTTATAATAGCATTTTTTTTTCATTAAGTCATATATGGGGTTTTTGTTTTATAGATTTGAATTACATTGAATCTTAACAAACATAAGGTTTAAGTTCAGATTGGCTCCTCTTTTTCTAATGCATCAAAATGTGTCAGTTTTTTAATAGAAGAAAAATCTATTTGTATCATTTCAATTGAGCTTAGTTTGGTATTATGAATGACAACTATTCTTGCAATTTCAAGGATTTTTATCCTTTTCATTTTCTCTTACCTATCTTAAAGTTGACTTTTAATATATGAAGGATGGAGCATGTGTCTAGGCACATTTCTAAAATACCAAATGCATACCTGTAATTTTGTTTCAAGCTTAACATCCACACTAGGTTGGGAATATTAGGCACAATTTGATGCATTTTGGTTATTTTTGTATCTGTTATGTATTTATGTGTTAAACAATGTTGTTCTGTTTCAGGTACTGGTGCGTGGGAGAGTGCACTTACTAACACATTATCTCCTGGAGATCGGACTATATCTTTCCTCATTGGTCAATTCAGTCTGCTCTGGATTGATCAGCAGCAGCGCCTTAACTTCAATGTTGATGTCATCGAAAGTGAATGGGGCCAAGGTGCCAACCTAGACATTCTGGCATCAAAACTTGCAGCAGATAGTGCACACACTATAAAGGCAATTTGCATTGTTCACAATGAGACAGCTACAGGGGTTACTAATGACTTGTCTAAAGTGAGAAAACTCCTTGGTAAGTGTATCATCTAATGAATTTTGGAGGTAAAAATAGTCGTAATGTTTTGATGAAGTTATGACCCTTTAACCCATTTAAACCAACCAAACCAAGGAAAACATTTGGCTTTGGATGTCTCTTTGGTGAGATCCAAATCATCATTCTTCAATACTTCTATCTTGGTGGGTGTCATTGCTCAATACACAAACCGATTAAAGTATTTACTAGTTACAGTGGCACACTTGTGACTTAGATTTTCTCAGAACACATTTTCTTTTTGGGTAAGTTTCTTGGAACACATTTGGTGATTGACATGTGTTTTTTTCTGTGACTTATGCAATTCTTTTGGTGGATAATACTTGCTTGAGTAGGTGTACATTGGACATGATTAAATACATTAAGTTCTTTCAGATCATTTGAACATCAGATACTAAAAGCCTCTCTTTGCTCATCACATATATACGTACTTCATTTGTTATGATGTTTCTTGTGTGTGTGTGTGCACGCCACACGTGTGCCTGTATTATAGTAATAAAATTGACCAGATCCCTAGTTTTAAAATTATGCTTCTCTCCATTCATGCTATTAATAAGGCTAAATAGCTGGCCATTGTGATTAGCTGTTATCTCAAACTTAGACGTTCTAAAGTTATACTGTGGATTGACAATCTTTGCTGAGAAAGCAGCTGAGTTCTGATATCCATGTGGCTTGCTGATTTGTTTATCAGTTCTTAATTTGGGCCAGCCTCATGGGAGTATTTGAATCGCAGTGGCAAGTCAAATACTTGAGCTTCCAAAATTAGTGGCGGCCATAAAGTGCTATTGCCTACTCAATAATTTGTAATAAAAAAAAGTTTTAGAAATGTACAGATCGGCCACAGTTTGCTTGGCATACATGGTGCATGATGTACAAATCAAAAATTCCCAGAATCTGTACAAAATATAACATGCTTATTTATATTGCCTAATGTCTAATATTTGTTACTGACTTGCCACTGCAAATGTAGACATCATGATAAAAATTCTCATAAAATTCCTACTTTTTTTCTTACTCCACTTCAGATATTTTCATCAGTGATGTATCCCTTTGCAATGGACAACACTCTCATCCTCTGTATTTTTTACTCCTTTTGGCCTTTTAAAAAATGTTTCTTATGTTTATTATCAAAATCTCAGATGAGTACAGGCACCCAGCCCTCTTTCTTGTTGATGGAGTGTCATCCATATGTGCTCTTGATTTTCGTATGGACGAATGGGGAATAGATGTGGCTTTAACTGGATCTCAGAAAGCTCTTTCTCTTCCCACTGGGATGGGAATTGTGTGTGCAAGCCCTAAAGCTCTAGAGGCATCTAAAACTGCAAGATCAGTTAGAGTTTTCTTTGACTGGAAAGATTACTTGAAGTTCTACAAAATGGGAACATTTTGGCCATACACCCCTTCCATTCAACTGCTGTATGGACTGAGAGCTGCTCTGGATCTCATTTTTGAGGAAGGACTTGAAAATGTGATTGCAAGGCATGGCCGTCTTGGCCATGCAACAAGGTGAGCCATGTTTTTCCTTTTTTGTAAGGTCTGTTACCAAGTAAAAAAATGAGTCTAATATCCTATGTAATATTTGAAAGAAGAACCTTGTGATGTTCATGTTCCATATGTTATCTTATATCTTACATATATGAATGATAGATTTGACTGGCCATTATAACTTAAAATGCAGGCTGGCTGTGGAGGCTTGGGGCTTGAAGAACTGCACCCAAAAGGAAGAGTGGTACAGTAACACAGTGACTGCAGTTGTTGTTCCTCCCTATATTGATAGTACAGAAATTGTTAAAAGGGCATGGAAAAGATACAATTTAAGCTTAGGTTTGGGCCTGAACAAAGTTGCTGGAAAGGTTTTCAGAATAGGGCATCTTGGCAATTTGAATGAGGTATGTTAATTTATAATATCTCTAATGTCACTATAACCGGATTGAATATTAATTTCTGATATTCCAAATGCTGATTTCTTTCTATGTGTCTAAGCATTTTCTTTCTTGGTTTTCCGTTGCCTTGTGAATTTCCCTGCTTTATTCTGTGTGATAACCATTTTCATTATTTTCAGTTGCAATTATTGGGTTGTCTTGCTGGTGTGGAGATGCTACTCAAGGATGTGGGCTACCCGGTTAAGCTAGGAAGTGGAGTCGCTGCTGCTTGCGCGTACTTGCAGAACAACATTCCACTCATCCCTTCCAGGATTTGAGTCACCTCAATGCATGTAATTACTTTTCCTTCTGTTGTTCTTGTAAAAAACTGTATTATGTCCTCTGCCTGCACTGTTTTGAGGCTCACCACATTCCCTATGTAATTCAATGCTTCTTGAATTAATTTTCCTGTGTCTGGAAATATCTTCTAAGGCCAATCATGTGTTTTATTATTATGGTTTTGAACATGACATTCATTATCAACTCACTTTGCTTAAAACTATGATGTCTTAGAAGCTAGCTAAAAGAATAAATATGTCTAGGAATCCATCAATTCTATCATACTAGTACAGAATTTCTAATTTTCACTATGTCAGGCACCACTACACCTATGACAACGACATTACATATACATTGACATTCAACATAATAATGGAATTTGACTAATTTCTGCACAACATTTTGTTTTGTGTGTGAGTGCGCATGTGTTTTGCATTGTTTGTAGGAGAAGAAGGCAAATCAAACATCTAATCATGAAAATTCATGTAACTAGTTTTTTATATAGTATTGGTTACATTCAAATTCATTGAAGGTTTAAACTTTTCAACAGAACAAAGTTTTGTTGATGAATTTTTTATTGTTAAGTTAAATAAGCACTCCGTGGGTCTTGATCCACAACCTTGCCTTGTACCTTACACATATAATCAATATATTAATATATTGATTGTTTTTGTTTATACCTTAATGGAGAATTAAATTTTTTTTAATATTTATTTATTTTGTTAGTTGTATCCATTAACATTTCCAGAACCACTTTGTTGTCAACTTTATCCTTTAATCTTGCATACCTCCTGATTTAAAAATCTTAGTTCTACCACTGCTCTTTAGGAGAACCATTCTTGTTACATCTGAGGGAGCTTTTGACTCTTCGTTTAAAAAAAAAAAAAAAAATTGTAGTCAAGAAAACTTAATGCTTGACAAATAAGCAAACATGCTTGCAAAAAAATAATAAAAGAAACTTTCAAGAAAATGGGTACATGAAAAAAGGAAGTAAAAACACACAGCAAGAAGAAACAAAGCAACAAAATTTGAAAAATTTAGAAGTTTAGGTAGTCTTTGAAGCCAATCTTGGACCAGAGACCAGAAACGTGGGTAGTTTTGTCACATCTTCTTCTCAAGTCATTCCGTCACCTCTTTCATTATGCAATGCATTACATCATTTTAAGATCAATTGACACCCTTTTTTTAATAATATTTTTTTATTTATAATTTGCTAAAGTGTTAAGTTGTGATTAAAATATCGTCACTTTTAAATAAGGGGCAATGATTATCACACATTCCCTATTGCACACTCACCATACACACACTGTCACGTGGACAGAAATTGTGTTTCGAAACATTGTCTCAATTAAAATTGTGAAAATATGATTTCACGACTCCATAATCTTGACTGAAAATACAATTTCAAAGAGTGTATATAAAGTGTGCAATAACAAATGCCTAACAAGATTTTCCCTTAAATAAGTCTGCCTCGGACACCAGTTTTTATTAGTGCATCACAGCATATATGTTGTAATAGTTGTGAAAAGAGTTGTAATACTATTTTAATCCGATATCACCTAATTTTCTGTCCTCAGCCTCCTAGGATGAGATGAGTATGCCACCAATATCCTACCTTCTAATTTGGTATCCTAGGATGAGCATGCCAGGTAGCTTAACTATTTGCAGCGTCAAAGTTTTCTTAATGCCTAGTTGTCTACTGCTTCTTTTGGTTCTTTCTTTCTCTATTTTTTGTTGTTTTTTTCTTTTCAATAAGAAAATAGGATAAAGTTGTTGCCTTTCTGGAACATCCTTTCTATAATATTGGTCTTTACTAAAGCTGTGTCCAAATTCATAGGCTCTGGTCAAATAAACAGCGTACTGGCCCCTGTTTTTCATATGCCAATAAACCATGGATACTATTTACAACCATTCTATTCTCTCCAATCCTAACCACTTTTTCCTCTATTTATTTGCACTCATAAGATTCAACCAAAAAAAATGCTTATCTTCAACTGAAGTCAAATGAATGCTAATGAAGGTTGATCATTTTGATCGCCTTCCAGATGCGCTTCTCCTCTTCATATTGAGCAATTCGCTTGATGCTAAGACCTTAATCCAATGTCTCTTGGTTTCCAAGCGCTTTGCTTCTCTCATACGTCAAATAGACACCATATTCCTTACTCTCCCTCCTCATTTCCGGAACAAGAAAAGGAGGCGTGGCTTGTCCAGAAAGGTTTTCAAGATTCTGGCCAGAAAGTTAATCATCAAACCTATGCAAGTCCTTCGCCATATCATGACTTGTACACATGCCGTAAACTCCAACTCTGACCATTTCTTGTACTATTCACCTAATGAAATTTTGAAAAACTTCAATGCGTTAAAATCTTTGCATTTGGAACTTCCTTCCTTAGGGAGTGAGATTGAATTTAACGGTGGAAGTTCATTGCTCAAGTGGAAAGCTGAATTTGGTGAAGAGCTCAAAAGCTGCACAATCCTTAGCTCAAAATGTTTTCGTAGGGAAAACTTTTCATCATCAAGTTATACCCATGTAAATGAACGTGAAGAGGAAGAAGAAGAACTCCAATCATTTCTAGCTGAGGATGAGCTAAAGTTACAAATAGTATGGACAATATCTTGCTTAGTATCTGCATCAGTGAGGCATCACTTGTTGAAACAAATTGTACCCCACTTTCCTACTCTTCAAAGTTTAGTTATTACGGATGCAGGGAAGAGAGGGAAGCTTTGCATGGGGAAAGAACAAATTGTTGAGCTTAGAAACAGTATGAACTCGCCAAGGACATTAGAGTCTTCGTTGGAGAGGACTCCAATACCAAAGTTGTGCATGAAGCTCTGGTATGTGCCTGTAATGGAGTTACCAGCATTGGGCTATGCCATGAAAGAAGTGGCACTTGTGTTGATCAAGCCTGTCAGTGGGGTAATTGGAAAGGTAGTATGTGATGGTGATTTGTTGGTGGGAGATGATTTGTTGGTAGGTGATGATTTTGATGGAGAGGATGAAGAGAAGGTAGTTTTTGGTGAAGCTGTGAGAGAGATAATCAAGAAGAAGATAATGTATGTAATGGAAATGAGTTCCTTTTGAGTTGTAGACTTGAATATTTATTTTGTTGGAAAATTATTAGTTTATATGAACGATACAATGTAAAGTGTACATTGGCAAAAGGCTTGTACACTCTCTCTCAAAGTGGCAAATATTTTTGAAAGAATCCTTTTGTCTACAATGTAGACTTTACATTGTAGTGTTCATGTAAGCTAAGAATTGTACTTATTTGTTTTTGTATATAATACCCGATATATCGGAATTTCAATGTTTTCTTTGATTGTTGGGATTAGATTGGTCATTTCTTTGTTTCACCCTCACTTTTTATTTTATTTTATGCTCCATTAATTAAAGTCCATCATATGTCACTTTTTCTTCTTTTCTTTTTTTGATAAAAAAAATCAAATTTTAAATGGAAAATAAAATCAAACACAATACATACTATAGTAGAGGAAACAGAAATTGGATATCAGATAAGCAAGAAGAAGAAATAGAAAAAACAAGTCAAGAAGAAGATTCATCTGTTAGCTCCAAAGCTACAGTAGCTTAGTGTATTACTATTAGCTAAACTACAATCGTTTAGTCCTTCTATAAATATATGTTAGGCTTAGTTAGTAGATCACGTGCTGTGCACATGTGATGCTTGTACAGGTGTAATGCTTCTATAGGTTATTCATTTTAGCCGATTCTACTCTATTCTCCCTCCATCCAGACTTACCATTAGAGTCCCTATTTAGTTCCTATAACCAAGATCATTGTAATTATTCAATCATGCACTTACTAATTAATGAATTTTAGTTTCATATTTTGATAGTGAAATATTAAGCTTGGGGCATATATAGCTAAGAGTAAGATTCTTATAACTCCCCATAATTACTTATATAACCTTCTTTTCAAAAAAAGAAAAAAACTTATATAACCTAAATATACTTTGCAAAAATATGAGACTTAGCTTATATAGGCAAGTGCAATACTTTCATATAATTTAGTCCATAAAATCTAGGATATCACACTTGAGATTAATGCACGTGTAACTTGACTGCTAATCCCAATGTTTTCAATCGGTATATGACACAGCAATTCTTAAAAATATGTCTGTAGAGAAATAGATACCTATAATAATAATAATAATATAGTTATTATTAAAGCATATTACCTGTAATTTCTGAAGGAATTACATTTCCAGCAACGTATATGAAATGAGTTTTTGTAGAAATAAAAGCATTAATACATCTCATTGACTTTCTTTTACTATACTCTAGTACACTTGTAACACTTTTTTTTTTTTTTTTTAATAATAAAACTGAGGACGAACTAATGAGAAATAAGTAATAATATTCTTCTTGTGGGTGTTATAGCCGGTAGGTTTCTGCATCGATCGGCATTCACTTTTGATCATATTCCTGCCACGTTAAAAAGAAAAAAGAAAAAAAATCCTTAGAATAAATTTAGTGAATGCACTAAAGATAAAGATGTTATGTTAATCACTATTTCATGTAAAACTACTTAACCATCTGCTACATTTGTTTCGATAGAAAACTTTGTGTAAAGATAAATTTTCATGTTTTTCAAGGTTTGGTAGCATTAGAAAAAATGAGTACCAAATAATAACTATCTTTGGTCAACAAAAAAAAAAACATGATTTATTTTTAGAAATTATTATTCACTAAATTTATTTGGAAAACAACTTTATTTCATAGTAACTTTTTTTTTATAAAAGAAACTATCACATAGTAATCTAAACAAGAGAAGTTAGAAGATTATTTTTTAACTTATTTAAAGTTAATACCAAATATAAGAAAATGAAATAAAATTATAGAAAATATTTTTTTGAAAAATAATTCATTTTTTAGAAAATATTATTGTCAAAATAAACAGTACAAAATAAAATTTACAGTATCCAAAGTGTTTTTTTTTTTTTTTTTAATGAAGAATCGGATGAATTTCATTAAAGCAGAACAAAAGTTAAATGCTTCTATAAATTTCAGACCTTGGTCTTAACCATATACCAGTTGCATGCATCAACTACACTAAGAAAAAGCACAACCCCAATGACTACAATTAAAGTGATAATATTGATTATGTTTAGCTCTACCTATTTTTGAAAAATAGGTACAGCTAAACATAATCAATTATAAGTAGATGACTGAAAATAATCAATTATGTACTTAATTAACTCTATATATTTATCTCTACCTACTTATTCATAGAAGTCTCACCACACATTTTTGCTGTAATTCAAGCTGATTTAGCATTTGTTTCTTAGTAATATATATTTACAGCTTTTTTCTATATATATATATATATATATATATAAACTTATTCAGAGTAGCTAAATAAATTGTGTATTTGGATCCACGTTTCTGCGTTTACGTTTGTGCGTTTGCCCTTTTTCTCCTTTTTCTTTTTTTAAGAAGCCGTAGTTGTTGACTTTTTTCGTGTAAACAATACATATTTTGTTACAGTGTTTTCAGTTTTCAGTTTTCAACAAAAATAAGTTGTATCCAAATAGACCCAAAGTACCTGACTAAAAATATATGCATCATGTAGGTACTTAATTACCGTCCCCGATGTACATAGTTTTTTGGACTTCATCTATGTCCACGAAGTGAGAAAGAAAGAAAGAAAGAAAGAGAGAGACTACCTCATCCTAAATTGATGTTTTTCAATAGCTATCAAAGCTATCCACGAAGTTTACATTTATCACCCACACAATGGTGATAACAGTTCTTATCGAAGAGGATGTCATTTCTTTGAAATTGCACGCATTTTGTAGCACACATCACATAGCATAGCGGTTTTGACTTTGATAACTTTTCAACATTCAAAGCATCACTCTGAGGGGAAGAGAGAAGAGCAAGGGGAAATCCAGAAGTAAAAATAAAGGAAGGAGGATGGGAATGGAGTTTTGCTTGAACTACAACTAAGGTAGGTATAATGAAAATCAATACCATTATCATAAACATAAACCTCCTCATATACCATTTCCTTCCATAACTTCCTTCACTCTTCTAAAACTTTTTGACATTTGGAAGTTGGATACAAAGTTATATGTATATATTAGAGGGTTTAAACTTTTTATAACGTATATATGCAAAAGCTCAAAAAGTAAAACCTTTAATTTTTTATTCAAAACCGAAAAAATAAGAAAAAAAAAAAAACAAAAAAAGGTGGGTTTTTCTTTAAGAGTTAAGGTGAAATAAAAAATGAAAAACCCACCTTTATTAAAAAATGAAATATATTAAAAGTGGCTTGTTCTAAAGTGTAACTAGGGTAAAGAATATATTAATATATTCTTTTACAACATATAAAAGTGGAAGTTGAGAGATAAAAATATATTAATATATATTATTTTACAACATATAAAAGTGGAAGTTGAGAGATAGTATATAGTCCTTAGAATTGCTCATTGTATACCACGCGGCTATGTACGTAGCAATACATTACTGTGCTAACTTTATTGATACTAGGCTTTTATTAAATCATGCAAAAAAATATAATAAAAAAATTCAATTGCATACCACGTGGCTATGAAACAATATATATATATATATATATATATTTTAATTCGATGGTTATAATCAGAAAGGGGATTTAAAGCTAAATGACACTAGAGTGTGCCACCTAGTTAAACTACGAGATTATTGGCCTTGGTTTTAACTTTTTTATATATATATATATATGTGTGTGTGTGTGTGTGTGTGTGTATGTATGAATGCATCATAAGAAGAAGAAATTACCTTTGTCACGATATGGTGTTTACGAAGGGTATGCTATTCAGGATCAGGAGGTGCAGGAGGTCCACATACTGGATGACATTTCCATTTCCGATGCCCACCAGTCGTGGATCGTGGGAAACAAACCTGAGTACATTTTGGTTTTGATATCTTATGACATACTGTAGAACAATTCCATTTCGAATGCACACCAGTCGTGGATTGTGGGTGACACCTCTTATGACATGATAATGCTTGTGGGAGCTTTTTAGATTGTAAAGCATCACTTTGATGGGAGAGAAGGAGGTTGAGGATGGAGAGAAGATGAGAGAAGACGATCACTCGTTTGCACTACAATTAACATAGGTGTGATTAGCATTAATATCATCATCACCACAAGTCTCCCCATACCATTTACATCCTTAGCTTCTTTTACTACCATAAATGTTCTTATAATTTGGAAGTTGGGATACAAAGCCATATATTGCATGGCCTTTTATAGTAACACATGGAACATCTGAGAAGATAAACTATTTATTCTTTATTCAAAAATTAAGAAAGAAAAAGAAGAAGTGAGTTTTGCCTCTATGAAGAGTTGTTTAAGGTCACTTTTGCCAAAGTTTGGGGGTATTTAAGTGACTTTTGGTTGAAGTTATGTGATTTATGTCTATTTGCTTTCTAAAAGAGTTAATGGTTATCACGTTGAAGTTAATTAATTATGTCTGTTTGCTATATAAACTTATAAAGTAATAATCGAATATAGCAGTTTTTTTTCTTTTTGGAATCAGAAGAAAAGGGTTTTATTCAGCAACTTGAAAAATCAGAAACAAAAACTTAAGAATGTCTGGAGGGATGGACTAACCTTCTAGATGTCTTAAGGACAGTTTGTATAAGGTTGACTATAATTCCCTGTTTTAGTTTGGTTGAATAATATTAAAGCTTATCCAAAAAAAGGCATGAGCTACAACATTGCATTGCCTTCTAATATGAGTGATGAAGTAATTCTGTAATGAACCAACAATAGACTTAGACAGTCTTTGACAAGATGTTCGATAGAAGATAGAAACATATCATCTTGTCAAAGAGCATTGATAACAAAATCTGAATCTCCCTCGAAAATATATTAAGAATACTGATCTCATGAACAAACTAGACAGCCCTTTGTGTAGCTAATATCTCCAACACCATAATAGATGAAGACATTGGTATTTTCTCAAACATTGCTGCCATAACTTCCCCCTTTGAGTTTCAGACCACAACACCAATTCTAGCTTCATTTGAATATTCAAAACTGTGCCATCAAAATTCGAATAAACGTATATACCAAATGATTTCACTGTTTACTATAATGTCATAATCACGCTAATCTTAATTAAACAAATTTTTAACAATAAATAATCACAACTCACAACATTAAATAAAGAAAATATTAGTCGAAGACTCGAAAATAGAATATTTAGAGGCATAAATGTCAAGTTATGTGAAGATACAACATAAAGTAATCAAGTTATGTGAAAACTATATATATATATATATATATATATTTTGAGATACAAAATTGATAATTAAGTTTTTGCATTTAAATTCCCATTTAAAAGTTCTTAAAAAATCGATTTTCAATGATTAATTAACATATATATATATATGTATATATATAAAACAGTTTAGAGTTTCATTTTGAGGGGATTTCTTGGAAGTGGGGAAAAATTGCAAAATTCACTTATATATTTTGAGACCTTTTTTTTTTTTTTTTTTTACAATTTTGAGAGCCTTTTGTTGATGTAATGAGGGTCTTGGGGCTCTTTATAAATTTTTAATGAGGGTCTTGGGACTCTTTTTAAATTTTTGGGGCATTGACCAGTGCATAGAGCCTGCCCTAAATATGTGAGAGAGAGAGAGAGAGAGAGAGAGAGAGAGAGAGTTTTCATTGGTTACAACCCTAAGAATTTGTGTTCTCATTGCTTGTTTTGTGAATTTTGGCAATCAGGTGTGATATGATCTTGAATTTCTGTCATCATTTGGTTGCTAAGAAAGTGGAAGAAAATGAAGTAAAACAAAGGAGAGAAAACTATTTTGAAATCAATGTTTTAATTGTTGTGTGATTTTGGTAGTTGAGTGGAAATTTTTTTGAGTCGCAGTCTCTTATCGTGTGTATTCTATGCTTTTGTTATAATGAGAATTTGTAATGAGATTAAGTTGCTTTCTTATTGTTTGGTTGATAAGAATGTGGAGGAAATGAAGGAAAAGAAAATATGAGTAATTTTTTTTAGAATGTTTGTTTATTATTTTGTGGGTGAATTTTTTAAACTTATTATAAACATGCTTTTAATGTGACACTTTGGTGCTCCATTAGACATTGAAACGTGTTAGGACCAACTTTTTTTTCTTTTTCGAGAAGGTGTTAGGACCAAGCTATAGTGTTAGAAATCTACTCAAGGTACAACTTTTAAAATTTTACTTGTTTTCTTGATATAATTTTTTTTATAAGGATATAATTATTATTTAAAAAAAAAAAAAACCCTTTTCAGATACCTAAAAAAGAAGCTATGCTAAATTGGTATATAGATAGAGTGTAAAACAGTGGGTTCCAGTTGGCTCAATTGGTAAAGTTTCTGATAATTGTATAAGAGATCTGGGGTTCAATCCCCACCTACACCTACACCTACACCAAAAACTAATTGGTGTCTTGGTCTGATGATAAAGAACTATTATTAGGAGCGGACTTCATAAGTTGAAACTCTCTAAAAAAAAAAAATAGAGTATAAAACAAGCATATCTTTCACATTAATATTTGAGTTCGATTCAATTACATACGTTCATGTGTTTTTCATTTTTTTCCCCAGATTTTGATGGTGTTTTTGGCAATAATAAAATTCAGAATCAGTCAATACCTTTGGAAGGCTATTGAGAAACCCATTCCAAATATTACTCATTTTTTTCAGTCATAACAAGAAAATATTTTGGACTTTTACTAATTATAATAATGTCTATCAACAAATAGTAATTGACCTTTGAAGATTAGAAAATTTCAAACAAGGTCTCATTACTTGCATGCAATTTTACATATTTTTCTTTAGACAAAATTTAGCTATAAAATTGGTTGTAACTTAAGGTTACAAAATTAGTTGTAGCTTAAGGTTACAAACTCATTCAATATCTTTTTATTGGAGGTGAATTTTGTTAAATCCACCATTGGATTACATCTTCTTATTAAGGGTGTGCAAAAAATCGATGAACCGAAAAAACTGGCCGAAACCGACCGAATTGAGTTCAATTTTTCAGTTCGGTTTCAGTTTGGTTCGGTTTCGGTTTGAATTTTAGAAAACCAAAATATTTCGGTTCAGTTTCGGTGCTGAATTTTTTCACCCGAAACCGACCGAACTGAACCGATTTATATATATATATATATATGTATATATTTATGTAACTTTAAGAAGTAAATGGTCAGTAGCTTAGTGGTATGCTTCATGCGTTTTGGCTAATTGATCCCCAGTTCGAGCCTTCACGGGTGCATTTTTGCTATTTAATGTTTTAAAACCCTAATAGTAGCATGATATAAATAGCCTCCTTTTCTTTTCTTTTCTTCAGCTTTCCCCTTCCCCAAATTTCTGTCTCTCTACCCTTCATGCTTCAACGCCTCCTCATTCTTTTCTTCTTTCTTTCTTTTTTTTTTTTCCATTTTTTTTCCTCTCTCTCTCTCTTTCTCTGAGTCCCATGGTCCTTTCTTCAGCCGCCCCCTTCCCCAATTTTCTGTGTCTCTCTCTACCCTTCTCGCTTCAGCGCCTCCTCATTCTTTTTTTTTTTTTTCTTTTTTCTTTCTCTGAGCCCATGGACAATGGTCGTGCCTCTTTCTTCTCTCTAAGTCACATATCTCTGTTCTTTATTGAAAAATCACCACAGAGACATGGTGGTAGGCTCAAGCATGGTGTTAGGCTCCTGCTATGGTGCAGCAACGGTAAAGTTCTGTTTGGACCCTTTTGCTAATTCAAAATATTTTCAATTTTATGTTGGAATCTGTGTAAATTGTTGAACAAATATTGTTGGAAGTTTTTCTTTCTCTGTCGTTTTGATTTGTTCAACAACTCTCTCTTTGTTGCTCTATTGCTTTGTTTTTTATATGTGATTAAAGTTAGGGACTTAGGGTTTTGAAAATCTCAATAACCCTCTCTTTGGAAAACCGACCGAAACTGAAATACACCGAAACCGATTGTTTTCTAGCCATTTCGGTCGGTTTTGGTTGAGAATTTCACAAACCGAAATATTCAGTTTCGGTTGGCCATACTCATGAAAACCGACCGAAACTAAACCGAACACACCCATACTTCTTATATCCTCGATGTTTTCAAAATTTCAAAAAAATAAAAAATCAATAACTATGTCATCAACAAATTTTTTAAATTGCATGTTTTTATAATTTGAAATTATGCATAAAATATAAGCTTATAGATTATATAGTAAATAATATCCAATTGACACAAAATTGGACATGTGTATTAAGAGCATAAAGACCATGTAATTCAACGGTTAGATTTTTAAAATATGTAGTAATATTTATTTTGTTGAGTGAGTTTGTAGTCTTAAGTTACAACAAATTTTATAACTAAATTTTATTCTTTTTCTTTATACAGCACTAAATTCCCTCATAATTCAACAGGACTGAATTAATATCATTCTCAAGTTCCTGACTTATGGAACCCTTAATTTCTTGCTTTCTTAATTCAGTTGGACTCAGAATTAATATCTAGATCAAGTCTCCTTTGACTATACCAAACCAAATTTATGTCTATTTGGTTTGGTAATAAAGACCCCTAATAATTTTCACAATGGTTGTTAATAACGTGATGAGTAATATATATTACAGGCATAAACTATTTTATAACATTTTGTAAAAATGTTGATGTAGCCAATCTCTTTTAGGTTTTCATTAGGCCCACATTTAATATCATTTTTTTCATTTATCAATAATCACTCACCACATCTGCAGTTTGTAAAATTTTTTGTAAAATAGTTTATATTTCTAGCATTATTCATGACGTGACACTAGTCATCATAAATTAAGGAAATCCAATAATTAAAACATTCAATCGGTAATCACTTATTTATTTTTCCTTTAAAAAAAATCAATTCTATATTCTGATCGACTTTGTACATGTGGGATATGTGCAATTTTGGAGTATGTGTGTTTCAAACTCTTAAACTATGCTTGTATCCCACATTGGTTAGAGATGTGTTCTCATGTAGGTTTATAAACCATTGCACCACTTAAGTGTTAGCTTGAAAGATAATGGGCTAAGGGTTAGAGTTGGGCTTGGGTTGGGTTTAGGTTTGTCTTTATCTCTCTTGTTCCTCTTTCCGTTTCCCTTTCTTTTCCTTTTAGCCCATTTTGGTTCTGCCCGTTGGGTACTAAACAGCAGCCTATTGGGGCATTTAATGTTCAATCCGTTGGGCATCAAATCTGCACAGTAACCGTTAGAGGCCCAGTCCTCTAGTCAGCCCACTTGTCTTACATGTTGGCATATATAAAACCCTACAACTCACACTATTCAAAGTCATATTTTTTCATCTTCTCCAGCTCTTCTCTCTGTTTGCTCTGGTTTGCTGCACAGAAATTTCAGCTTCAAATATTTTTTATTTTAAGGAAAGGAAAGGCAAGTAAGGTTGTTCCTAGATCTTCTTGCTTGAGTATGTGATCAACTTGAAGAAATTACTATAGTCTAATTTTAGGGGGTTGTTCGGCCAAGAGAGCCATTCACACCGATCGAGTTCTACTCCGGGTGGCATGAATCAACCTTTAAAGACAACGCATTTTGTGTGATTCTATAGTTTGTGAGCTCTTTCTAACTCTATCTATTTATTTTTGTCATTGCTAATTTTTTAGGGTTTGTATTGTTGAATCAAAACTTGTTTATTTAGCCATATTTTCCAACATGCAATACTTTAGTACCATTCAATCCTTACATTCCAGGATATCACACTTAGCGCTTAACGTGTTTAGTTTGAGGGAGTTGCTAATATGCTATGCTGATCTTTTCAATTCGATGGATATTATATAACAAACAATTCTTAAGAAAAAAATGTCACTAAATAATAAATAAACACTTACTAGAAACATTTTTTGAAAATATACTGCCTGCAATCATATAAGATAAATCGAATATTTAGGAACCGTGACATGGGTTTCCATAGTATTGAAAACATTCATTAATCTTTAACCTTAAAAACTAATAATAATAAAAATTATTTCACTAATACAAAGTCCTCAATACATCTCATTGAGTTTCTTCTATTCTAGTACACCAATTGCACCTTTTCTTTTCAATACATCCCATTGGAGGTTGCCACGTCGACTTTCACTTTATTAAGCCTGCAACATCAATTAAAATATATATATATATAGTCTTTAGAATCTCTTAGAATGATTGGAACTGTTTGAAATTTGATGTTGAGACACCATCAAATTAAAAAAAAAATTTAAGTTTTTTTATTTTTATATACAAGATATAAATTCTATTTTAATTTAATCTAAGTGTATATACATGTGAAATTCTTTTTTGAAAACTTGAACCTTGATTCTTGCTTTCCCTCTCTTCCCAACACCACAAATACTTAGTAATTATGGAATAATCATCACACTAAAGATACGCGGTGGTTAAACCAATTAATCTAGGCATAATAATTCAAAGTCGGCATCAACAAAAGGGAAAGGAAAAAATAAATCAAAGTTATATTAATAATTTACTTTCCACTACTATCTCATGCGAAACTTAATCTATCATTAAGTCACTTAAAGCTGAATTACTCCAATAGAACAGAACTAATATATGCACACACACACCCTTATTTATGAAGAATAGCTTAATAATAGTGCATGGCTAAAAATATTTATGGCATGCCATGTATATATAGCTTCGTCCCCAATTGAATATATGTCTATGAAGTGAGAAAGAAAGAAAGATTAAAAAAAAAAAAAGATTACCTCAATACCTCCCCCTAGCAAATTTTTTTCCAATAACATAGAATGATAGAATCCTGCTCGACGTCTACAGTTTTCGTTCCTACATCGGTCATAAATTTTGCCATTCCAAAAATGTCTTCTTCTTTGAAATTCACAACCATGTATAAAACACCGCATATAAGATACAAATGATTTCGATAGCTTTTTAGGAAATAAAGCATCACCATGGCTATGAGTATGAGAGAGAGAGAGAGAGAGAGAGAGAGAGAGAAACTCTCAAAGGGAAATGCAGATTGAGATGTAGTAGTGAGAGAGTTTGAATAATGAAGCTCATCATCCCCTTGCACCACAAATAACATAGCCATAATTAACATTTTTTTTTTGAAAGCTAGCCATAATTGACATTAATATCACTATCACCACAACTCTCCCAATACTATCTCCTTTCATGGCTTCCTTTACTTTTCTAAATGTTATTGTTATTATTATTATTTTTTGTCTATTGGATGTTGGATACAAAGCTAAATATATATACACGGGTCAAAACCTTTTAATACATATTTGGGAAAAAAAAAGTTTTAAAGTTTTTTTTTTCTTTTTAAATTAATGGAGAAAGAGGTGGATTTTGCTTTAATTGAACAATTGAAGAGTTGTTTACGGTGCCTTTTGCTAAAGTTTTGGGGCATTTGAGTTTTGGTGACTTCTGGTTTTGGTTGACATTTAGATCAATTGGCTATTCATCCTCACGTTCTTCTCCTTTAATTATTAACAAAAAGAAAATGTTGAAGTTACGTGTAATAAAAGTTGAATTTCGAAAGGGTGACTTTGTGTTTAAATTAAGTTGCTTTAACACCAATTAGAACAAAATATAGCAACCACTAGCGGGTGTGGTACAACTGGTAGATGACTGCTGAGGCTTCACCACATCCCAGGTTTGAGTTCTCACGAGGACTGTAATTGCAATTTCTGGAAGTGTTCAAAGTTTTCGAGCTCCAGTTTGAGCTGGTGGTACCCATGGGCTTACCCAACTGTACCATGGGGCATGGGACAATGACTGCCACACTCGAGTCCCCTTTTTTTATTTTCAAAAAAAGAAAAAGAAAAAAAAAAGAACAAAATATAGCAAAAGATTTTTTTTTTTTGGCTTGATAAGAAGATAAAAGCAAATTTAATTAGACGCAATCAAGAATTAAAATGTGAGTTTCAATTAACTTAATTGGTAAAGTCTCTTATTGTTGATAATGAAGATTCTACGTTATAGTGAGGGCGTTCAAATGACCACCCTTGAAAAAAAAAGTTATATTTTATTTTTGAAAATATTTTGTCTATCATAAAATAAAATAATAATAACAAAGAACACCCTAAATTTTTATTAGGTGATTGATTTAGGGAATTAAACCCGACAAAATTAAAACTCAGCATCTTTTAACAATATCCTGGCCCTTTTAAACAAAAAGAATAAGTCCAACAACAAATTTTATTTATCTAAAACATGGGAAAAAAAGTCCAATATCAAAAATTTATTTACTGATCTTAAATCTTAGGAACAAACTTACCACTTAAAAGTTAAAGAAATATTTTGCCACATGTGGCTTGTACGCGGAAAATGTTATTGCTAGTTAATAAATAAAAGAATAAAGGCAACAACTAAAATAATGATGTTGACACAACAAAAATGTACTATCAAAAAATTTGAATTGAGTTTTTTTTTTTTTATAATTTTTTTTTTTAAGATGAAAGAGTTAAGTTTAATTTAATTTTAATAAAAGGAAATTGCAAATTACATTCCTAAAATTTGGGAATATTTGGATTTTACACGCTAAAGTTTTGGAGTGTGAATTTTACACCCTGAAGTTTCAAAATTTGAAAGTATAAAATCTCAACACTCCCAAACTGTAGAGGATAAAATCCAAATTCTAAAATGTTAAAGTGTAAAATCTAAACACCTTAAACTTTAAGATGTAAAATCTAAATTTTGAAATTTTAAAGTGTAAAATCCAAACACCCTCAAACTTTAAGGGTGTAATTTGCAAAATCTTAATAACCAGTCCAGAAAAAAAAGAGTCTTAAAGCAAGATCTGAATTTAAGCTCCACCTATACCGAAAACTAAATGATGTCTTACCCTAATAATAAGAGCATACACCATATGTTTAATATGTTTAAATTCTATTGTATTTACCAACAAAAAAAAAAATAGTAAAAGATAATTATATGCTTAAATTAGTGAAAATAATTTAACATTTATTAATCCACTCAACAATTGGCTCATTTCATATTCCTGATTGTCCTTTCTTTCCAATGACGTGTCATATAATTTAAGTTGATTACTCAAATATTATAAGACATAATAAGTATTATACATATGACATAGTTAAAATTTATTACAAAATGTTTCAAAATGCCCCACTTGACATATCAATTTACTACAAATTTATTTCATGAGATTTGTAAATTGATGTCACTAATCACATTTATTATCACATTAATTTATAAACTTTATGTAATAAAATTCGTAATATTTTTAGCATTTTTCAAATATTTCTTATATATTTAATTTATTATTATTATTATTATCATCATCATTACCAAGTATAAGGGTAAAAGAGCTAAACCGAACATACTTCACATTTATATATATATATATATTATTTTTTTAAAAGAAAACTTGATAGTCTTGTTTACAAATTTATAACGGACTCCACTCGCAATGA
This sequence comes from Quercus ilex subsp. ballota, assembly GCA_032727855.1. Lineage (NCBI taxonomy): Eukaryota > Viridiplantae > Streptophyta > Magnoliopsida > Fagales > Fagaceae > Quercus > Quercus ilex. Next base: position 20,412,351 of record CM064908.1, on the reverse strand, counting down.
TGCATGGTCTCAAGACTCTCAAGTCTCAACCAAGCGTATACTGGAACGAAAGATGACATCCATGTCTTCACTGCCTTACACCATCAATATTCATTAATCCAAGATTACACAGAAAATTAAGTTTCTGCAATGTCTTTTTGATAATATTCTGCAATTACCGAGATAAAATACAGGATCAAACATAGTATGGATAAATTAGAAAACATCCTAACCAGCATAGTGGGGAAGCACTAGACCAATTACAAAAGCTCCAGTTGTGATTGTCAAACTATCATGCCTTTACATTCATCCAGCAATATACACAACTTAATGGGAACAATATGCACACATTGCACACACAAAAAAAGCTTCAAAGGAAAATAATGAGAGTGAAACACAAAAATTGGAGTCAGAATACTATGAAACACCTTGGAAGGACAGTCTATCTCTAAGAGTATCGAAAATTGATGAAGCTGCTGCATTTTGTGCAAAGGTCAATTTTAATCTACCAAGCAATTCACCATCTTTTGCCTGAGAAGCAGCATCAGCAGCTTCCTTGGCCATTCCAATCCGAGCATAAGACTGTTCAAAATTAAAGGATGGCACTTTAGGGTGCTTGTATATGTATTATACAGATAAATCAAAAAAAGAAAAAAAGAAAAAAGAAAAAAAACAACCAGTACTCTCACGCAAGCAGACACAGAAAAATGAAAGCAATAATCAGTTTAACATGAGTTATCATTAAACCGCTGAACTGTTGATGCATACAACACATAATCAAAAAGGAGAAATTTATTTTGAAACAACATATATGGCCCTGCACAGAAAATAACGAGTGGGAAGCTGGAACCTTGAACTACTATTTTAACAGACTAGATTCTCAAGTTTCTTTTCTTAACCAGTCTATTAGGCATGTTTAGTAGCATGAAATTTATTCAGCAAAAAAAATGATAGCACTGAATCTGGGCAAGCAGCAGAATCTGAAGTGCATATAATATGCTGAACAAGTTTAATTACCTCAGCTCTTTCTCGAGGATCAGCAAGTTTTGGAATATATTTTAGAGCTTCTCCTTTTTCATCTGCTTCAATGCATGCCTCAACAAATGGCCTGTAACCTATTAGAAGAGAAATGCAAATAGGTAATCAACTTATGACATCAAGAGAGATTAGAGAGAAAACCTTGACATAAAACTCTTTTGAATCCATTATATATTATAATATAGATAAAATTATTGGATATAGACTAGGTCATATCTCCCTAAAAATTACTCATAGACTTGGATATTAGATCATTTCTTGTTTACCCTAACATAGATAATTAAGAGCAATATAATTCGTTTTAATTATAATTATTGAAATCTGTAAGATGCTAATATATATATATATATATTTTTTTTTTTTGCATAGAAGATGCCAATATTCATTATTTTATATAAATTTGACATTTTTACTGTATTCCTTGCAATTAAGGCTTAGTCAAGTTACAGTTGTCAGATGCTAGTATTCAGATACTCCACCTAAATTAAGAGATTTAAGAAGGCCAGCAGACCATAGTAATCAGATTGGGTTCAGACAAGATACCAATATCCAAGATTAACTTTTGACAAATTGGAAGAGCACATCACTGGAAGGAATACTTGACAACAGTTACCACCTAAACTAAATACTCTTACCCAATGCATATATTACATCAAATCCATGATTCAATATTAGACAACTAGTGAAGATTACATGTAAACAAAATAAGATTACTACTGTGTTTGCTTCTTTTCATTACCATCTTAAATTAAACTAGAGTTGGAAAACTTACCAATCGGCGGTCTCTTCTCCTTCGAAAACTTTTCTAGGGCATCCCAATCTCGGATTGTAGCCAAAGCAAAAACCTTAAGCCAATACCACCTCTTCTCAGAAACCTGAGACAAATAAAAAACAATCAACTTCAAAAGTGCACCTGATAAAACAAATAGGTGGTACATAAACCATTATGAAAGCTGAAAATTGCTCAATCTTTTCTCACCCAAGGACATGCTTCAGCACCCTTTTTCTATTAAAAATTTCATGGAATGAGGAACAAGATGAACCCTATTTTTAGTTTACCCTAAGAAGCATTGAAGAAACTTTACAAACCTTGAATTCTGTTTTCACTTTCATTGCAGCTCGATGATTTCCCAATACAATACAAGTGCGGATTGTATCACTGATGCTTGAATCAACGAAAATGGCCTGCTTTGTAGTCACCTCCAACTCATGTTGCATTCTATAGAAATAGAAAGAAAAAAAAAAATTAGTAGCATTATTTATTATTCTACATCTTGTATTAATAGTTATTTCATACTCCAGAAGCAGTGTGAATAACTATGTCTAAACCCTAAATACTTGGCATATATTTTTATTTAATATAACCTTGTAAAACCAATAAAACATGCTGCGTCTTGAAGAGAACTAATTACAAAGAGAGAGCTAAGGAACAAATGGTGTGAGTAATCTAAGTAAATCATTTCTCACCTTATCAATTTGGCATGCTCTTCAGCAGCCTTTGACTCAAAGGTATGTTCCTTTGTTTCTGAGAAAAGACTATGAGCCTTCTCAATAAGTTTTATGCGTGGACCATGGAGAGGAGATCCTTTGCTTGCCATGGGATTCTTTCCTATTGCCCATGACTCTTTCCATAAAAGAAAAGCCACCTCCTACAAAAACCAGAAGAAACTTTTAGCATAAATCAATGTTCCAGTGTACCAGAGATTATCAATAGAAAATTCATTAAGTATTCAATTAAATACCAAATTAGCTTTGCAAGTACTGTACTATAAACAAAAATCAGCTAATAAGATTAGGGATCAACCACTGTACAAGGATCCACTGTTCTAACTAGTCACACAGAGAAACCCCCCTTGTCCTTCGGGTTGACAATTATGATTCCACTTTCAGCTAAATCTTTTCTAGATTTAAAGAAGTAACCCTATCTGGAAGTTTACAGTAGTAGAAAATAGAACTAAGTACTATCATTTATTAAAAAAAATAGAACTAAGAAATCAATGCATGGCTGGAAGCACAAAGGAAACATCAATTGCTAGTAACATATTATAGTATGGCAGTGGATTAGATATCATACTTGTATTTATTGCTACATCTTCTTTGATATGCAAACACCAAACACCCTTTATAAAAATCAGATGCTCAAACCATATCTTACACTAAACACCTTTTATAATAATCAGAAATACAACAAACGATTACCAGCCTATGGTTCCCTAATCCTTACTCTCTACAGGACCCTTTCAAACACAAAATGTACTCTCTACGGAAACTTTTATATACACACAAACATACACACACGTGTGCATACACACACACACAATCATTGATCTCACAGAATTAAAACATACTTGGAGTTGTCCATTTGATAGGAAGAAGTCCTTCAGGAATTCATGCTTATAGCACCTGAAACAGTTAACACAATGAGCATTCACACATAGAACACACACAAACTAGATACTTGACAGCTAAAGATTCCATTTTGACCACCGTAAAAGCACAAACTAGGCACAAAAGCAGAGAAAGATGCAGCCCAAGTGCCTCTCTCTCTCTCTCTCTCTATTTTAGTACAATGTTTCAACCAAAAGGCAAAGAAATTGAAAAAGATTATAAGAAGCACTGCAATCCCGTTGAAATTCCTCAACACCCCCCCCCCCCCTCCCTTCTTTCTCTCCTCTCCATGCCAGGCTTTGTTTAAATTCCAAGTACTATATGCTGTTCGTTGATTTCTCCTTGTTGGGAATCATACCTTTTACTCTTAAACCTAAAAGCCACTAAAAATCTGTTTATGTCTTATCTTCATTGTATTTTTGTAAGCTCCAGAATATATTTTTCAAGAGCATGTTTTCAAATCCCAGGATGTATACCTTCCTTCATGGTGTTTTCAAGAATTTATTTCACTGAATCAAGAGCATTACTTTGGATGTGTTTGTAGAGTTGCACCCCACCCCCCCCCCCCCCGGCACTTAGGATCTACCCAACCTTAATGCCTCAAGTGTTCCATTAGCATCTAGTAACTATGATTTTTTATTCACTTGCAAACTATAGTACCTAGAAAAGATTAATTACATGGGAGAAACGAAAATAGAAACTAAATCAGACAAGGCTGTATAGCTACCGTGCATAAGTTATAAACAAATCCCTTGCTAGCATTCTGGCCTGTATCATTCCAAAAAACTCCAATGGTTGCTTCTGCATCAAACCAGAAGAGAATTTGTATCACATCTGGTGATATCATTAAAAAGAGAAACTTTGGTTAAAGTTTGTGTCAGTATTACCTTTTGCCAAATATGGAACAAAACAAGATAAACAAGGTCAGTATCACCACTTTCAGTTGCCTTCATCAAAGCTGTATCTTCCTCTCCTATGCTTAAAAGAAGAGGGACCTGTAGTGAAAGAATCATAAATCGTATATAATAAACTTTCCATTAAATGCCCCAGCACTTCTTTTGGCGGGGAGTCAAAACGTGGCAGATTTTAGCTAATGAAATGCAAAAGAAAGAAAAAGAAGTAGAAAAATACCTGTTTGGAAGAACGTGGTTCATGTTCAATAAGCATAGCAGCTAATTTCCGGCGGCCATTCTTATCTGCATGAGCAGAAACTGCTGCATAGGATATTCCTTTGCATAATCTCAGCTGAAACACAAAAGAGCATGATATAAATTGTATTTGCACAGAATGAAATAAGCAGATATCACATAGAGTTTTGAAGTAACCTAGACAACCTTATCCAGTAAGATTTCAAGGAGAGCAGCATCCGGGATTGCTAATGAAGCGGTTATCTTTGAACATGCCCAGTGCATTATAACCACCTCCTGTAACACTCATAATCAGAAAAAAGTTATTTTACATATACAAGAAGTTATGATTCCCATATAAGGCAGAAACTACATCGAGGTTAAAAAAATTTTAGTTTGCAATTGAACACCAGAGAGTATGACAGTATCTTAATGTCCAAAATTCAGTAGGCAGGAAAGGGATATAAAGAAGCATTAAGAACAAGGACGTACATCAACATATGCAAGTCACTCACTGTCAATATACATTGCAGAGAGCACAAATCATTTTCAGGCAAATGAATTAGAACATAAACAAGCAATCAGTAATACCCATATTCCATCTCATTAATATTTTGGTCAGATTTTATTTCTTGGTCTTAAAAAAAGGCCTTTGAAGTAGAAATTAGTAGACATGGTTTGAAAGAGGCAGGATACGCGATTTTAGCTTATTCATTAAATTATTATTAGTATGGTGCCAATATAGAGAAGCAACCACCTCCACATTATAGGCACCACTCATACAGTGGCTGAAGAAATAAGTGTAGCTCAGTCGGTTTTTAATAATCTTCAAGATTGTTACCTCATGTACTTTGCATTTCTCAAACATTTGTCTCACCTACTTTCCCAATCTCCAAAAAGAACTTTATTCAAGAAAATTATACTGCTTAAAACACCTTTATTATTTTTTATTTATTTTTAAGATATATATGAACTGGATAAGATATGAAAAACATCAAAAGTTTCACAAACTCAACACTTTTTTTTTGATAGGTAGTAAAACTTTTATTCAAAAATGCCGAGCATCATGTTCACGATGGTGAACATTCTGATCAAGAAAAAATACAGCAGGTTCAAAAACTTAATCTAATAGTGTAAGAATTCAGAAATGGAAATACAATTCGTAAAACCCCAAACACGCGGCCATTGAAACAAAGTACCGAAGAGAAGAGCTTTTAAAAGATCTAAGGTTCTCTTGTTATCTTCAAAGATGTGTGTATTACGTTCCATCCAAACCAGCCACATTAAACATGCCGGGACCATATTCCATATGGTTGACAGATGCTTTCCAAACCAGTTTCTCCAAGCAAAGAGGAGAGAGCTAACTGTCTTTGGCAATACCCAATGGATCCCGAATACCTTGAAAATTGCACTCCATAATGCATGAGTAAACTTACAGTGGAATAGAGATGATCCACAATTTCCCCATCACAACAACATAAACAACACCTGTTAACCAAGGATTGACCTCTCTTAACTAGATTATCAATAGTGAGTATCCCTTTCCTAGCTGCTGTTCATAAAAAGAAAGACACCTGTTTAGGCACCTTTGCACACCAAATACACTCCCAAGGAAAAACCTCATGGAGAGGACCAAACAACAACTTATAGTAAGAGCACACATCAAACACCCCCTTCTTCATCAACTTCTGAGTCAAAATATCATCCCCCTCACCCCTCAGCATAGAGGAATACAGAAACTCAATGAAAGAACAAACATTTTCCTGCTCCCAATCCTCTGGAGCTCGATGGAATTGAAAATTCCAGCTCCTACTTTCCCCTTCTGAGGCAGATACAATGAGGTCAGAAATCCAAGCCTCTTTAGACCGAGAACAGGTAAACAGATCAGGAAAAAGGTCCTTTAAAGGAGTAATCCCACACAAAGGATCATGCCAGAAACTAATACAGTGACCCTCCCTCACATTATACACTACCTGTCCAAAGAACTTCTTTGCTCCTTCTCTAATGCTCTTCCACATCCCACACCCATGAGTACCTCTTACAATTCTAGTGCACCAGCCTCCTCTAGCCTCACAAACTCACACTAAAACCTCATCAATAACTACTCAAACTAAATCTCTAATGTAAATTTACAATCAGCCTATCTTGTCGCTAGCTTAGATATTTATTTTCAAGTCACATTACATTTAAACTAAACTTTTATGATTATGGTTCACTTAACTATGATAGATATGCGTCAGCCAAAAATCATTGTTAAAGGCAATTCTTTAGTACACCCTGTGAAATTGAGCTACATTTTTATTATTATTGGTAAGTTTCACAGGCACACAATGGGTCTTTAACCCATGACCTCAACTCCATCCCATTTTATGGGAGGAGGAAACACTAGTTAAGTTATAGCTCATCAGCTGCACTTGAGCTACTTTTAGTATGAATATTTTTTTTATTAATTAAAAAAAAATGTTCAAAACGTTCAACAATAATTATATGGATTTGCATCTTAAATTCGTAATTAAATGTTTAATTTATAACTCTAAAACCTAAACATATTTGCAATCAGCCTGTTTCTGATATCTGCCTCCATCTTACATCCTACCTATCTATCCTCTGATGTTTCCATTGAAAAGAGTAGGGTTCTTTGATGCAGTAATCTCCAGATGAACCTTATTGAGCTGCTGATTAATTTCATGCTTCAATTTTCACATTTCCAGTCTCATGAGTTTCTCTCCCTACTGGTGCCAGCAAAAGATTTTACATTTTTGGCACATCTATTCTATATGTTTTAAATGCTTTAGTTTTGATATATGTTTATAAAATTAATGATGAATCCTCATAGCTGGATAAGATTTTTGTATCTGTACTTCAGAGTAGGCAGATGGTATCTAACAAATCTCACAACAATGGAACAATGAAATGGGAAGCAAAAAGCATTGCTAGTCCTTGGTATCAATAAAAATAAACCACCACAAGACCAATGACATATTGTACTGTACAAATCTCAACATATATATGATTATCCCAGACAAACTGTGGTCCAATAGGTGGATGGGGCATGCTGCATGCTGCATGCATACTTATGGAAATCCAGTATAAAAACAACAATGCAAACGCAACTTGATATGAGGACGTATCATAATTTAAAATTATCCCTTGGTACGATTTCTTTGTTTGAATGAAATTTCTTCCTTAAAAAAATTATAAAAAATAAAATAAAATTAAACAACAACACAAATCTATCATAACTGCAAAGTCTGTATAAGTTATATAGACTTACTTGATTCATTCCAAGGTACTCTGATATCCGTAGAGCAAGAAGGTGTTGGTGTGCATTAATCAAACGACCAATCAGAACGGCCGGTGTGAGCAACTGGGGCAACAAACTTATTCAGTTTAATTCAAAGAAAATAGCCTGCAAGTTTAGTTTTGAAATTGGAGACTGAATTCAGTAAGCTTTGAAAACCTTATATTGCTGAATACTAAGAGGGATGCCAATTGCAGGGTTGCGCACAGCATTTAAGACTCGCAGAGTTTTACACATTTCTTGAATACGGTCACGTTGAAAATTGCTGCCAAAGCCAACTGGATATCATTACCGAGAGCAAAAAATCAGAAAATATGTTTGTTCTTTTAAGACTTTGGATTTGAAAGTCATGCAATTAACAGGCAATAAAAGGAAGTAAATGCTAGGAGGCGCTAATACTTAAAATCCATAGTCATATCCATATTGAATACTCTTAAATACCACGAGATAATTGTTTAATTTTTTTTTATTGTTTTCTCCTCTGTATCTTTTCTCTAAAAAAACTAATAGCTTCTAAATTAGTTTGATCATTTAGAAACGTTTCACACCTTTTAGCATTTCTTGTGTATCGTTTTAAGATAATAAAAAAATTAGCATAATATATACTTAAAAATAATTATTGTATATTATCTAATTTAAGTATCCGTGCTGTATATGCCCTAGATTTTCAAGAATTGATGTATCCCCATGTCTATTGTGTACTAGAAAACATATCCTGTATTGGTATTGATGCTTCTTAGGGGGAAAGAGTCCAAGATATGTCAAAATGAGTGGCAACAGTGCCAAAATACTCTTCACAAATAATTGTGCTCTCTTTTTGTTTTTATAGTTAGTACAATGAGGGAGGGAGGATTTGAACTCTAGGCATCTCCATAAGAAACACCAGGAGGTGCCAAACAAGCTACAAGACTCTTGGCAATAGTGCTCTCTTTTTTTATTAAGTAATTAGAAACAAAGATTCATAACTCAAGCAATGATGTAAAGTATCTGGCCATTCACAGCACCATGTGTAGCCACTTCAAATGCAAAAAAAAATCAGGAGCCAAGAGGAAGCCAAAATGGGAGTAGCTGAAGGCTGGGACATATAAAACTTTCTTTCTTTTTACAGGTAAGATAAAGTTTCATTAAAAAAAAGACTACCTCATGGAAAAGAACATGAAGTAGCCAAAAAGTACAGTAAAAACTCAAAACTATGTACAAGAACAAAGGGAATCTATAAAAATCGAGAGAATCACTAGATTTGAGACCCTAAGCCCAAGAACAATCAAATAAAGACCCTTTAAATGACGCTAGAAGCTGCTACCCCCAGCTCTCCACATCCTCAAAAGTGCGCCTATTCCTCTCCCTCTAGATACACCACATCAAACATAATGATGTCAAATTCCATATGTCAAACAAGTGTTTCCCCAACCAATTCCTCCACCTGCTCCCCCAACCTTTGTTTCTTTCTCAAAAGGTTTATGTGGATTCTTTTACATATTTGTGTGTGTGCGCGCGCGTGGTCTCTGTGTATGTATAGTTAATTATCAAATATTGTAACACCAAATTTGCAGCAAGGTTAAATCACTGGAATCATTTGATTCACCAAAATATCCCAAAATGAGAGCAATGAAAGGACTTTACACTTCCATATGACCCAATGCAACAAAGCAATCAAGCCTAATCTAAAACTATGTACTCTAGAATGACAATAGAGGTCTGGGTCAAACATGAAAGTCAGAGCCTGGCCCAAGCCTGATTTTAGTTTAGCTATATCCAATCCCATTCCATATAATTATATCACAATCCAGTCTCATTTGAGCCATGGCAGAGTGCGTATACTTTATTCCTTACAACTTAAGCTGAAATGCCTAATTTTGAATATCAAATACATAAATATCAGAATGTTAGCTATTGATGAGTCAAATACTAACAATGTCTAATAACATTTCTCATAAGATTAAATGCTAATGCATCAGCTAACAACACCTACCTGCAAAAGGCCTGACCATAGCTTGCAGCTCTTAGTAGTGTCCTTTGACGAGAAACATCAAATTCATGACCAGCAGCGTCAACACATGCTTCAACAGCCTCTGGCAATGAGGATCTTATCAATCTCAAATTTTCATCTGCCTGGCAAAGAATAAGAAAAAAAAAAATCTTTATAAGTAACTCCAAAGATAGCATTAAACCACTGATATAGTACTTGTGTAATTTTTATTTCCTTTACACCAATTTATATTCCAAAATAAAATAATAAGTAAAAAAGAAATAGTAAAACGTATATGCAAACCATTCTTAATGTTAAATTCATATTGTACTGGGTAAAATGACAATATGACATGAGATGATAAATTCGAAAGGGGCACCAATAGGTAAACCATTCTTAATGTTAAAGACCTTCACACGTACACAACAACAAATTAACAAGAAAATGTGGTCTGATCAACCAAAAAAAAAAACAAGAAAATGTGGTCTAACTAGGTATATTGCAATACTCATAAGTTTTTTATTATTAGTAGTATTTGTAAATTACACATACACCTAGTGGGTCTTGAACCCACAACCTCACAAGTATAGGAACAAAAATTTCAGAAGCTTCTGACAGTTGACAAAGTATGCCCATGCCAATTTTTTTCTGTATTCATCAGCAAATGAGATTAATAATCAATTTCCATTGTCTTTAACTTTGTTAACTCAAAAATAAAAGGAAGAGAAATGTGGTAAATCCAATAACATACTAATCAAGAAATTGGAATCGCTCAAAATAAATAGATTTTTTTTTATAGATACAATAGAATTCAACCTATCGCATCAACTCCATGATGATTGCTTTTTATTATCAGGCCAAAATAAATAAATGAAATTAGTTATTTCTGTTTACACTACGGAGAGAGAGATAGAGAGAGAGAAGCCTACCTTGGCACTGCGCCTGTCAAAATGATCCAACGCGTCATACAGTAAAGCTGCAGGTGATGTACTCCCAATCTTAAAGATGGATACTGTGGAATTAGGTACCAGTTGTAAAAATTCCATACTTGTATTAGTCAATATCCTCACTCCATCACACTCAGGAACAAGAACTATTGGTTCATCATATAGGTAGTGCACTGGTTCATCAGAAGGACCCACCATCAGAAGCATATCATCCCAATAAAGTAACACACTGTCTAATCCACACCAAGCTAGCTGCTCAGGAGGAAGAGCTGACTGTACACATGAAAATTATATAAGATAATTTGCATATAAGCTACTTTAATTTTTTTTTTTAATAGGTAAATGATCCTCATTCCAAAAATGATGAAAAGGTACAATAAAAAACCACACAGGCAGTGTGCTAACAACCCATCAAAAAACAATAAACTATAGGCTACTCTAATCCTTTAATCAACGAAACTAAAAAACAATAAAAGAAAGAAGGGTAGGATGCCCCATGAAGATTAAAAAAAATCCATTTTGTTTGAGAAATTATTATAAGTGAGTTGCATTTCGGGCAGCAGTTAGCAGTATTTATACCATCTTTCCACATCACTTTAGAAGACAGTATCGCTCTAATTGCAACATCAGCTCAGAGAACAGGGTTCTCACTAGATATGCATTTAATTTAAAAAGAATTAAACCCACCATCAAATTTCCATTACAGTCAAATCACACTCAAAATTTTATAAAACCAAACCAATAATTCACTTTGAAAGGCAAAAAGAAGCAATCCTATTTCTATCAAACTCACACAAACTCCGAAATCACATATCAAAATATACAATCTCTATAAGCTCAATGAACCTTCAGCGTATCATAAACTATGCAATAAGTAACAACATAAATAGCTCGAATAAAACATATCCCATCCCTACTATCTTAACAGACCTCTTCAAAGAAACCTATATAGTTGCCAATAGTGAATTCAACATGTTCATGACAAATTAACCTCACAATCACCAATAAAAACCTAACCTTTCAAAAGGGTTTTGTCCAATTATCTCAAATCATAACACACAACCTTCCTATCTTATCATTCTAGGCACTGTATATAACAATTATACCTCGCATTGGTACTCAAACATCTTCTCGAACCTAGTCGAGTACACGGCCAATCGGCCATCGTGCGTGAACGCCGCGACAAACCTCCCATTGCCGGAAACAACCATCTTCTGAAGCGGCCCGTCCCCGGGCGGCACCGGCAAAGCCTGCACCTCATCCTCCTCCACCATCACAACCCCATCCCCAATCGCCAACAACACCTCCACATTCCCCGACAGAGTAAACTGCGGCTCGATCACCGCCACGCAATGCGGCAGCTCCAGTTCCAATTCCAACTCAATCGGCGGCGGCGGCGGATCCGCCAGCCTCACCACCGTCCTCGTCTTGAAATCCGGCACCGCGAAAATCTTACACGTCTCGGTAACGCAAACGACGCCGTTTCCCCAAAACACGCACTCAACCACATTCTCGTCGAAGTAATCGTGCCCTAGAATCGAGAGATTAGGCTCGATCAGCTCCGCGTGAACGTTGTAGCGATAAACGGTGCCGTCTTGAACGATACAGACCAAAGTATGATCGTCGCTCCACGACAGACCGATCAAGCGACCTCCGGGGTTCTTCCAAACGACGTCGGAGAGAGAAACGCCGGCGGAGTTGAAGAGGCGGAGCTTTCGCAGTGCGGACTCGGAGTAGAGCTGGACGATCTTGGAATCGTCGCGGATGAGAGCGACCGGACCGCCGAATGGGGCGCAGGCGACTTTGTTGCGGCTGAGATCGATGTGCCTCCACTGCATCGGGTGGTAGAGTTCCGGTTTCCGGTAGTAACGGTCGCCGAGAAGTTGCCACTCGGCGGCCACCGACACGTTGGCCATTGGAAATGGGAGGAATTCAGATTGGGCGTTTGATCGGAGAGGTTTGGTTCATGAGAGTTTCGTTTTGATGGGTACTATTTTGTTCTTTTGATTTGTTGCTTTTGATCTGATAAAAGAAGAAGAAGGAATTTCCGTTTTTTAGTACGTTAGGAAATAATAATAAATAAATAATAAATAAAAACACTATTTGTTTTTTCTTCTTTCTTTTTTTTTTTTTTTTTTTGATAAAACTAAATTTCAATTTTATGTGAAACAAAATTTTAATTTTTATCAATTTAATCACTCATTTGAAAAAAAAAAATTGATAAATTTAGTTTTATCTTTTCGTCCAAATTTATTTGCAAATTAAGTGGTTTAAACATTATTGTATAATTGTTTTTGAACAATACTCATTAAACAACACGGTCTATTAAATGACATATCTCATAAATGTTTTGAATTAGATTTTTAGTTAAAAATAATGTTTGAACAACACCATTTTGCTAATAGATTTGGGCGAAATGATTGTATTGACTCATTTTTATAGAATGAGGGACTAAATTGATAAAAAATTAAATATTACAAACTAATTTGACAATTACAGTAAAATTTAATGGACGAATTTGAATTTTAGACTAAAATAATTTGGGTGATATTATTCATATCACCAATAATATTTAATTTCATGAACATACCAAGATTGAGTGAATTCTAAGATTGTGTGAACCATAACGAATTGGTATTTGATCCCAAGAAATGGGAATTATCAACAATAAGGGTTTAATTCAAAGATTGTGAGAACCATAATGAATAGGTGTTTATCCCCCACAAAATGAGAATTTTAAGCATTAGGGATGTGATTTGGAGATTGTGGAAATTCCAACCATGACGAGTTTAATCCCAAAAAGTGGAAATTCTAAACACTAAAGGCTTGATTCCAAAATCTTGGAAAAGTTAAGCTTAGGATTTGAATTATGAGATCTTTGTAATACTAATCACTAGGGGTTTAATTATACTGTCTTTGGAATTCTAAGCTCTAATGGTTGAATTTCAAGATCTTGAGAAATCTAAGCACTATAAGTTGAATTATGAGACACTTAGGAATTATAAGTACTTGAGGACTTGAATTTCTAGATCTTGGAAGTTACAAGGGATTGAATTTTGCGACTTTGAGAATTCTAACTGATAGGGTTTAATCCTAGGACATGGGAAGTATAAGTATTGGGGGTTAAATTTCAATATGTGGCACGTCCAACCTTGAGGGGTTTAATCGCCATAAATGAGGATTATAAGCACTAGGGGTTTATTTTAAGAACTTGAGAATTATACACGTGAACGGTTGAATTAACTAGATCTTGGGAATTCTAGCCACAAAGGGTTTAATGAAAAAATCTAGGACCACAGCTTAAATCACAACTTTTGCCATAACCGTCTACATGACAAATTGTAAGAGGAGGATAACAAATAGTAGGTCTATGTGAAAGTGACAGGCAGTCAGTCAGTCACAGTCAGTCACATCAAATAGTTGTGAAATTTTATGTGATACTAAAATTATTCAAGATTTAATCCCTATATAAATGGGAATTTTAAACACTAGGGGTTTAAATTATGAGATATTGAGGATTCTAAATAGAAGAGGTTGAATTCATAGTTTTGAATTCCGTTTCAGAATGGCAAATAGAACATAATATTTCAATACCGTTATATCATCCCAGGGTTTTTAATATATATATATATATATATATATAAAATACTATATACCATCTTATAAACCAACATAAATTTATAAAAGGCTAGTATTATGCATGTGTGATGCACGGCTTAATAAAAGAATTATATATAAATTTTAAAAAATATATTTTTTGATAACATAATTAAATTTAATAACAAATAAAATAGTAAAAATATTTTAAAGATTATGGCAAGTTTTAAAGTTCTAAAAGCTTTTAGTAGTAAATGGGCCGGGTTTTACACGGTTTTGGTCATAAACTTATAACATGAATAATTTTATTGAGAAACACTAATTAATGATTAAAGAGAAATGCTATACCTGGTCAGGCTAAGACATAACTTTTACTTATTCAAATAACAATTAAGGTGAAGTAGAGTGAGGAACAACAAATAATAATTATAATATACCGGCATAATAACATTTATATTTAATTATAATGAAGCACTTGCATCTCAAAGTGTCAATCTAATATCAACACTAAACATGCTAAGATGTTCATGTTAATTAATGTAAATAAGCATAAAATTAATATCAACATCTAACACCCTACTATTACATGAATTATAGTTAAAATTGACCTAATATTTTTACTTTAACCCCAAGTAATTGTCCGGAATATACAAATTAAAACTAACCAAATTTATCAAATTAAAAAAAAAAATTGAAAGCAAAATTCACAATAACACACACATAAATATATAGACACAAAGAAACTTTGAATTCAATAATTACAAACAATATTAATTTCTAAACATTAAAAAAATCTGGAATTAGAGTTAAAGTAAAGATACTCACATGAAAATTGAATTAACTTTGACAGCAAGGGGGGAGGCCGCGAAGTCATGGAGATTTCACATCACCTTAAATATCCATTGTTTTTACATCACCCTTTTTATATTTAATCAATTTTCTGTCTCCATTCTTTGTGGGTTGATGTTCATTATCATGGTTTTGGATGCTCAAATCTTGATCTCATGGCTACCTGTGGGATCTACACATATTAGAAAACAGATCTTTCAAAAAGTGAATAAGATTTTTGTTAAAATTAATATGTTAGTTTTCATGGAAGATAGACAATTGATTTTGAAGACCATAATAAGCATATAAATTAGATCAAAGTTAACAAAAATAACTTAAACAAAAGGCAACCCGCACACAAAACATATTCAATTTGATGAAAAAAAATAATAAAGAAGGGAATTTTATGAAAAAACAAAAAGAAGAAGGCAAATACATACATGCAAGTTTCATAGGTAAGGTAAGTATGAGAAGGAAAGAATACTTCAAGAAACCGTATGGTAGGAAAAGGGAAAAATATACTAAACCGTATATATTCCCCCACTTTTATTTTAGATAATTTTAAGTTGTGAAGAAGTCGATAACTTGATAACTTGATAACTTGATATGAACAAAAACAAAAAGGAGTTTACGTAATTAAGAAGTTTATGTTAATTACATATTAGTTTTTTATTTATTTAACTTTATCCCAAAAAAATAGTTAATGTTATTTGATTGTTATTAGAAATTTTTTTTTTTTAGTTTACGTTAAAGTTAATAAATATTAGCTATTTTTTGTTATTTATTCCAAAAGAAAAAAAAAAGAAAGAAGAAGAAGAATAAGAAGAAGAAGAAGAAGAACTTCATTAGAACACTTATTGTTACTTTATCCAAAAAAGTTAATAAAGATCAAAAAATTTTTGTTTTTATCTAAAAACTTAAGTGAATGAATTTTGTTGAAAAATCTAAAAATCTAAAAAAAATTCTGCAATTTGGTGAAGCCATTTGGCGCGACCATGACTTCTAAGCCCAACTTTTATTATATAGTATATATGATATAAAATTCAAAAAAAATTTTTTCATAAAATATCATACATAATTTAACAAATTAACTAAAGGCTCTTAAAAATCTCTTACTTAATTAAATAAACTAAATTTCATAAAAATCTCATACATAATTTTTTTTTTTTATTTTGGAAAAACCATCTCATACATAATTAAATTAACCAAAAAAGGATCAAATCATGAGGGATGGGAATTCTAAGCATTGAGGGATTAATTTCACGATTATGGGAATTCCAATTCCAAGGGGTTTAATCCTGAGAAATTGGATTTACCTAATCTAAGTGCATATGTGTGTGAAGCTCTCTCTTGGAGACTTGAACCCCTGCCATTGCCTTCCACACTCCACAATCACTTATACTTGTGGAATAATCATCGCACCAAGGGTGTGTGGTAGTGATATATTGGTAATTCTAAACACAAGGGTTTAATTCCTAGAAATGAGAATTCGAAGCATTAAAGTGTTTATTTATGAGATATTTAGAATTCTATGCAAGTTACCCTAACAATTCAGAATTCAAAGCATTAGGGATTGAATTTTGAGATTTTAGGAATTCTAAGCACCATGAGTTTAATTCTAAGGAATTCTAAGAAAGACGGGTTGAGATTTCAAATTCTTTGTTGCCAAGATCGTGAATGTTGCTCACTAAAATGCAAACTCTCTGGAGCTTTTAATAGGCAAGAAGCCAAGAACTACTTTGGATGAGAAGGAAAAGGCAAAAAGGGATAGTGAAAAAAAGGGGAAAAAATTGTAGAAGAGTCAAAGAGTAATTACAGAAGATTGAGAGAGAGAGAGAGAAGAAGATCAAGATGAAGGAGGAAGAGAAAAAGGAAAAAAATTAAGAAGAAGAAACAACATGTTGGGCGTTAGCTTGGAAGAGTTCAAAAATGAAAGGCATTGTAGATGTTTGGGTTGGTATCAAAACTTTACTTTACATTTTTATAGACTTTCCTTAATTTTTGTTTTTGTTTCAGATCTATGATCCATAAATAGCATTGGCTTTTCTTATAGTCACAAGTTTTATGATCCTATTAAATTCATAGTAATTTCTTACTATTTTTATGGATTTTTTTCTAGGCACATAAACGTTCCAGTGACCAAACCCAAACAATTTCCAAAACAGAATTCCAATCATTGGGTTTAATCCTGAAAACAATAATTAGAAGCAACTAGGGTTTAATTTTACGATCATGGGAACTGCAACCCTTAAGGGGTTTAATTTTGAAATCATGAGAATTTTAACATTAAGGTGTTTTATGTTGAGAAAAAGAATTCTAAACACTAGATGTTTAATTCCAATATCTTGGTTAAGCCTTAGGAATTGAATTCCAAGGTCTTTGGAATTCTAAGCACCCGCGGGGGGGGGGGGGGGGGGTGTTATTACACGACTTTGAAATTTCAATTTTCAAGCTCTAGGGGTTTAAATCCAAGATCTTAGGAATTCTAAGCATTAGGGATTAAAATTTCACGATTTTTGGAATTTTCGGCTCTATGGATTGAATTTCAAGATCTTGGGAATTCTAAGCTCTGGCGTTTCAATTATGAGATCTTGAAAATTCTTGGTGTAGCAGAATGAGGATTGAAAAGCAATGCATAAGTCACTAGTGCAATGAGAACTAAAGCAATCAAACAAAATATTTGTTGAATTTTAATTAGCATCATAAATTCAAGAAAAAACTGTAATGACCCATTCAAATTTGTTATGTATAACAAGCCACTTCAAGGATTCAAGGGGAGATTACATCGGTATAAATTGGAAGATTGGCAATTTGCTATTTGCATCAAGCATCAATTGCCATTGGACACGTAACTACTTATATGGGAGCAATACAACAAAAATAAAACATAAATTAAAAAAAAAACCATTCAAGAGATTTTATTTCTATCTATAACTAAACAACCAAGAATAGTGTGAAGAAAGTTTGTAGCTTAAAAACATATAAAAATGACAGTTGAGTGTTAAAGTATTCCACACCCAGTACTAATACAAATAAAAGGGTTAATTTGATCCATAACTTTGAACAAAAGGCAGTAGCATCCTAGACAACATTGTCTTAAATCACAATATAACATGTCTTCAAATATGATATACATAATTGTAGGGTCCGTTTTTGTAACCCAAGCTCACTAAGTGTGGAATAGGAGCCCAGCAAACCCAAAGCAATAAATTTGTAGAGCGTGGGTGAAAGAACTGGGCTGGGTATGAATTAAACAAGAGTTGGTGGTAATATGGACAAATAATCTGACATGCAATCACGTAAAAACCATGAAGGACTAAAGGTCCGAAGAGGGATTTTATTGAATGTTCTTAGATTACAGATTCCAGAGCTACAGTAAAGTGATTTTCTGTTCCTCTTCCTCTTTTTCTTCGATCCCCCACTATCAGGGGCTCTCCTTCTTTATATAGCATCTTTCCTAACCATCCTGACCCTCCACTTGTCCTCCATCTGCTAACATACTTGAGTATGGGTCACATCAAGTACCTCCTTTAACTTCTTGGGAGTGGCGGTAGGTGAAGTTGCACTGTTCAGGGGTCTTCTCCACATAAATGCGGCCAGAGAAGTTGCTGCAGAGCATTAAATGCGGTGGTGGCAGCTTTTCCTTGAGATATTTCTTCATCCTTATCATCCCCAGGAATGCCCAGAGCTTATCTTTGTCACCAAGATCGCTAGGAAGGGCACTCGGGCTTCCTGTACATTTATTTAATCAATGTTATGCGTGTCCGAGGAGTAGAACCTCCTCGGAAAGATGGTGGTCTCTTCGGATCGTACTCACCCACCATCTTTGGGTTCGCCGCCCATAAGTGAACTTTATCCCAGCCCATTAGCACTCTTCGGACATGTAGTGGTCTCAAAAACAAGGCCCCAGGCCCAGTTGGTAAATCTGGGCTTTTATCCCCCACAATAGTCCTTCAAAATCTCAATTTTTCCCTCGCATCCGAAGAAAAAAAGTGTGATTTTGACTTGCCACGGAGGCAAAAGCTTGAGAACGGCCACGTGTTTGATTGGCACGTGTGTAGGCACAGTTACAAGCGCTCCATCATTGCCGCTGTGGTTTCCATATTCCCGAGGCGTCGCATTAATTGCACCAGGTGGCGCTTTGTCTCTTGTATCCAACGGTGGGTGATTGATCTGACGGACGTGGTTCCTCCCCGGGGTTTGGGCGAAATAACTTCCGCCCCTTCATGTGACCCAGTATAAATCCTCAGAAGAAATCATTTCTTCCTTACTTTGCAAATTTTCAGACACTCCAACGAGAACAAGCACGCGTCTCCGTTCCAATCTCTCAGTCACCGATTCCGGTCTTCTCCGAGTTTTCATGAACCTCCTTACAAGTCTGCAAATCCTCCCCCGACCTAGTTCTTGTAAGTCATCGTCCACCAAATCCTTCAGTTTTCTCTTCGGCTAGTTATTTTTTGCTTAGGTGCCATGGGAAAACTCCAATACCTGGTAGATAGCCCTGAGCAAATGGAGGCGTTTAGGGCCGCGTACCGCATACCCCCAAATGTGGGTGTGAGGTATTGTCCTCCAGAAAAAATACTAACGGACCGGAAGACGGGCGAAGTGGTCATCCCCCTCATCGCCTTCCTAGAAGGAGGGATGACCATCCCTATGGGTCCCATCACCACCAACTATCTTAGGAACCATAGGATTAGCCCAGATCAGTGCGCGCCTAATATGTTTAGGATCCTAGGAGCGGTTGAGGATCTGAACCGCCATTTAAACTTGGGCCTCACCTGGCTTGATGTGGTGCACATGTATGAGTGCCACAGCCAACAAGGGGTGGGATACTACCTGAAATCCCGGTCTGACGAGGTTAGGCTGATCTCCTGCCTCCCCAAGTCCAACAAAGGGATGAAAGACGATTACGTGATTGTCTCAGGCGCATGGCATGACGGTCCCCACTGTCCAACCAAGCCAGGAGAGCCAGGTGGGACATGCTAGATTTAGGTCCCCTAATAGTAGGTTCAAGATTCCCGTCCTTTTAACAATTTTCAATTCTGTGCTATTGCTTAAGAGTTTCTGATAAAGCTTTGCTGTGATCTTTAACAGATAGGAACCGTGTGTCTCCTCGGCTAAGCCTTACCAATACTGCCGCCCTTAACTACTTGTTAAGATTGGAGATCTTCGTGAGTGAGGACGGACAGCTGCGGTCGGCCCCACTCATTCTCGGGTATGAGACGAAGAAGAAGGATTGTCAACCCATCGGCAACGCTATAACACAAGGGGATTACCGTCTCCAAAGAATAGACGTTGCTCGGAAGGGGTTTTTAGCACCATACGATCTTCCACCAGTGCCCCATCCCAACCCAGCGGGTGTACCACTGCTCGCCCAACCAATTGCCCAAGTCCCCCTTGAACCGGAAGCTGTAGGCGAAAGGGTTGGCTCTTCGACCTCCTTATTAGAAGAGCAAATAGACAAATTTCAGTTTAGAGGAGAAGGCTCGAGCGGGGTGCAAGTAATTCCATCCTCGGACTCCGAAGAGGAGTTTGATAGGCATTCCAGCGCCCATCCACCCCTTCTGGTGACTGCCATTCCTGAGGTCTCTTCGTAGGAGGGAGACATGGCGAACTTAAGGGCGTTGATGAAGAGCAGAGGGAAGAAGCCCGAACCGAAGGGCACTGGGACTTCTCAATCAGTGGCGAATCTGCCTCCGCCACCACCTCAGGTCCCCGACCCCGGCCTAAAGCCTATACAGGACCTGAGGAAGAAGAGGCCCCTCGAAACCGAGGAGAGGGAGGTGGTGGTGGTGCTACCTAAAACAAGCAAGCAACAGAAGGTGGTGAGGGACCACCAGAGTAGAAGGGGCTCGTCTGTTAAGAGCCGAGAGGAGAATGTGGTGGCAGAAGTCTGCCGAGCAGGGCCCCGTACGTGGTGTCCGAGGTTGGAGCTGGAGGGCACTCCAATCCCTTGGGACACCTCTCTCCGAAACTATGATGGGGGGAGGGCAGGCTTCGTTGTTGAGGCCCTTGAGCAGCCTCTCCTCCTCCCTCACGATATGGAGTCCTACCGGCGCTTTAACCAGCAGGAGCTCTTCTTATCCCTCAAGAGGGATATAGCCATGGTAAGTGGGCTTAGTCCGCTCGGCCAAATCACTGTGCCTTTTTAATATGTATATATATTTATTATTATTATTATTATCTTTCTTTTCTTTTTTTGTTTATTTTATTTATTATTTATTATTATTATTTATTTTTTGTCTTACACTTGGAGTTTCCATTGTGTAGGTTACTCAGCAAATCTTCGTGGCCGAGGAGTGGAATAAGAAGTCCTACCTCGAAGCCCAAGCAGAGGCCCACACTCGATTCGAGGTTGAAAAGTCCCTGGGCGGTCTGAAGGAAGAATATGCTCACTTATCTGAGTAATTCAAGGACATGACCAACCAGCGGAACAGCCTCGACGCTGGCCTCAAAAATGCTGAAAAGCAGGCCGAGAAGCAGCGCAAACTGCTAAATATGACTGAGATCAACCTGGCCACTGAAAGAGAGCTGGTAAAGGGGCTCAGAGAAGAGCTTAAAAAGGCCAGGGAAGCTGCCCTTCAAGCTGAAAAGAATGCACAACTAGCCAAGGAGGCAGTGGAGGCCGAGAGGAAGGCAGCCTACACGCTGGGGGTGGAGGAGACCCAAATCAGCCTCACCGAGCAGTTCGCCGCGGTTGGCCGAGATTACTGCGACATCACGTGGGTGAAAGCTCTAGATGCTGCTGGAGTCCCTGCAGACTCCCCACTGAGGCTACCTGGGAGTACATACTATGACCCAGAGATCCGTGTACTCTCAGAAGCCGAGGAGCATTCTCCAGCCAGCCAAGCCCCTCCTGCCCCTATGGAAGCAAGCAAAGAGTCTGCGGGCGCAAAAGAAAAAGACGGAGAGCACATCCCAGACCTCGCTGCTGCCCAACCCAGCCAAGTGCCTGATCCCTCAGCTGCTCAGATGTAGATCTGATGTAACCGATGGTTTTTATTTAATAGTTATAAGCAGTTTAGTTTAGTAGTATGTTTTTGTTTTGTTGTTATTGTTTTTTTTTTTTTTTTAAGAGCTTGTAAACTTTTCATTCAGATTAATGAAGATCTATCTTTTGCATTTCGATATGCCTGTTGCTTAAATGGTAAACCTAACTATCACAGTAATCAACATGAACAATATGCTAACAGTAGTAAAGGCAAATTCGAACACGCTGTCATGACAATAAGGCCAATAATTTAGACCAATGCCGAAGAGAGTAGGTTACGTAACAGTTAAAAAGTAAAGAAGGTGAGTGACGAGGATTTCACAAGCTTTCAGGTGAGCATGCAGAACAGGATATTAGCTGAAGAGTCTAGTTGCAACTTAAACACATTTAAGGATTTCGAACACGATAAACTCAAACTCTGGGAATAACTATATAAAGATGCTATCTGCGCCAAATAATCCCATCTGAGGGTTACCATTATGATTCAACGTATGTTTAAATATTTAGAGATCTTGGAACGAGTGCTAACTAACCCAAATCATCTGGTCCGAGGACTACAGGCATGATAGGAATTAAGTTTAAACACTTAAGGAACAGCAACAACGTTAACTAACCCAAATCATCTGATCCGAGGACTGCAGGCATGATAGGATTTAAGTTTAAACACTTAAGGAACAGTAAGGGTTAACTAACTCAAATCATCTGGTCCGAGGACTACAGGCATGATAGGATTTAAGTTTAAACACTTAAGGAATAGTAACAGTGTTAACTAACACAAATCATCTGGTCCGAGGACTACAGACATGATAAGATTTAAGTTTAAACACTTAAGGAACAGTAAGAGTGCTAACTAACCCAAATTACAGGCATGATAGGATTTAAGTTTAAACACTTAAGGAATAGTAAGAGTGCTAACTAACCCAAATCATCTGGTCCGAGGACTACAGGCATGATAAGATTTAAGTTTAAACACTTAAGGAACAGTAAGAGTGCTAACTAACCCAAATCATCTGGTCCGAGGACTACAGGCATGATAGGATTTAAGTTTAAACACTTAAGGAACAGCAACAGTGTTAACTAACCCAAATCATCTGGTCTGAGGATTTCAAGCATGATAGGATTTAAGTTTAAACACTTAACGAACAGCAACAGTGTTAACTAACCCAAATCATCTGGTCCGAGGACTTCAGGCATGATAGGATTTAAGTTTAAACACTTAACAGTAACATATACAGAATCAGCATATTAATTGGAGAGAACGTTCGATTAATAATAATACCTTTTGAGGTTATTTACATTCCAGGGACGTGGTATTACATGGCTATCCAGATCTTCTAAGAAATACGCCCCAATGCCAGCCCCTGAAGTAATACGGTACGGCCCTTCCCAATTGGGTCCTAGCTTCCCCCAAGCTGGGTTCTTCGCAGTACCCACAACTTTCCTGAGTACCAGATCACCAGGTTCTAGTGGCCTTAGCTTTACGTTAGCATCGTAACCCTACCTGAGCTTTTGTTGGTAATGTGCCAGTCGAACCATTGCACTTTCCCTTCTTTCCTCAATCAGATCCAGACCCCTCTCTAGCTGCTCGTTATTGCTAGTCGGACTGAAGGAACTGGTCCTCAAGGTTGGGAATCCAGTTTCCAAGGGTATGACAGCTTCAGCTCCATAGGTCATCGAGAAGGGGGTCTCTCCAGTAGACCTGCAAGGCGTGGTTCTGTAAGCCCAAAGCACATGTGGTAGTTCTTCTACCCATTTGCCCTTCGCGTCATCTAGCCTCTTCTTCAAGCCATTCACTATGACCTTGTTGACTGCTTCTGCTTGCCCATTACCCTGGGGGTAGGCAGGCGTGGAGTATCTATTCATGATCCCCAGCTCGCCAGAATAACTCCTGAATGCTCTGCTATCGAACTGCAGGCCATTGTCCGAGATGAGAGTGTGAGGAATCCCAAACCGAGTCACAATATTTTTCCATACAAACTTTTGCACATCCACATCCCTAATATTGGCCAAAGGTTCAGCCTCGACCCACTTGGTGAAATAGTCTGTTCCGACCAGGAGGTATTTCTTGTTTCCTGCAACTTTAGGGAATGGTCCCACGATATCTAAGCCCCATTGGGCAAAAGGCCATGGGCTGAACAGTGGATTAAGAGGCTCCCCTGGTTGATGAATGTTTGGGGCGAATCTCTGACACTGATTGCACTTCTTAACATACGCGAGGGTCTCTCTCTGCATGTTCGGCCACCAATAACCTTGTGTAATAGCCCGATGGGCCAAAGACCTCCCTCCCGTATGGCTTCCGCATACTCCTTCATGTAGTTCTTTTAGCAGCAACTCGGCCGCTTCAGGATGCACGCATAATAAATATGGTCCTGAGTAGGAGCGTTTGTACAATCTTTGGTCTTCGGATAGCCAGAACCTGGTCGCCTTTCTTCGAATTTTATCAGCTTCCTCTCTTTCTTCAGGTAAGATGTCTTCTTTCAAGAATTTAATTATGGGATCTATCCAGCAGGGTCCAGTCCTAACTTGATGGACCTGAATTACATTCTCTTTTGTCTCTGTAGGTCCATACAGGTCCTCAACGAGAATAACTTTAGGCAAATTTTGCGCCGAGGAGGTAGCAAGCGTGGCCAAAGAGTCGGCATGTGCGTTGCTACTTCTGGGGATGTGCAGCAAGCTAAAAGTGTCGAACTCCAACTGCAGACACTTAACTCGACTCAGATACCTCTGCATTCTTTCGTCTTTCGCCTCGAACTCCCCTTGTACTTGACCCACGACTAACCTTGAGTCCGAGAACAATTCCACGGACTTACCTCCCATCTTTCGGACCATAGCCATTCCCGTCAGCAGGGCTTCATACGTTGCCTCATTGTTCGTTGCCGTGAAACCCAACCTCAATGACTTCTCGATGAGTATTCTTTCAGGGGATATCAACACTAGCCCCACTCCGGAACCTTTTTGATTTGCAGCTCCGTCTACATACACTTCCCAACGGGAGGGGTCTTGCTGAGAAATCATGCCAACTGATTTTTCATTCATGTCCGACATGGGCATTACTTCTTCTAGTTGAGGCTCCGTGAACTCCGCCACTAAATCCGCAAGGACCTGGCCCTTGACTGATGTGCGGGGCATATATTTGATATTGAAAGCTCCTAAGATCGTACCCCACTTCGCAATCCGCCCGGTGTAATCGGCACTTCGGAGTACGGCCCTGAGTGGGAGTTGAGTGAGGACTATGACAGTATGGGCTTGGAAGTAATGAGGTAGCTTCCGCGTGCCGAGTACCACTGCTAGGATAGCCTTCTCCAGAGGCAAGTAACGGACCTCGGCCTCATGCAGTGACTTGCTTACGTAATAAACTGGTTTTTGTACGCCGCAGTCTGATCGTATCAACACCAAGCTCACCGCACAGGGAGCTACGACGATGTATGCGAATAGTACCTCGTCTGGCTCAGGTCTGGACATGACTGGTGGCCGGGCCAAATAATCTTTGAGCTGCTGGAAGGCCAAAGCACATTCTTCGGTCCATTCGAATCCCTCCCACTTGCCGAGCAGTGAGAAAAAGGGCCGACATCTGTCTGCTGATCTAGAGATGAATCGATTCAGGGCAGCAGTCATTCCGGTCAGTTTCTGAACCTCTTTGGGATTCCGAGGAGCTCGTAAATCGTTGATGGCCTTTATCTGGTCTGGGTTAACCTCAATTCCTCTGTGAGTCACCATGTATGCCAAGAACTTGTCGGACCCTACCCCGAATGAACATTTGGATGCATTCAGGCACAGCTTGTACTTCTTTAGTACTTCAAAGGTACTTTCCAGGTCCTTCACATGCTCAGCAACAACCTTGCTTTTTACTACCATGTCATCTATGTAGACCTCGATATTTTTACCCAGCTGTGCCTCAAACATCCTTATCATCATTCTCTAATAGGTGGACCCCACGTTCTTCAAGCCAAATGGCATCATCTTATAGTGGTAGTTATCGATGGGGGTGACAAAGGCAGTTTTCTCCTGATCCTCCAAGGCTAGTGGTATCTAGTGGTAACCTTGGAAGGCGTCCATGAAGCTCATCCGAGGATGGCCGACGGTGGCGTCCACCAGTTGGTCGATTTTCGGCATAGGGAATAGATCTTTGGGGCAAGCCTTGTTCAAGTCAGTAAAGTCCACGCATACTCGCCACTTCCCACTTTTCTTTTTTACCACCAGGGTATTTGCCAGCCACTTAGGATAGAAAACCTCCTTAATAGCCCCGGCTTGTTTGAGCTTCGCTACTTCTTCTCTTACTGCATCAGCATGCTCCTTGGATGGGCGCCGAGGAGGCTGTTTCTTGGGGGTAATCAGCGGGTTTACCTTTAAGTGGTGACACATGAACTTTGGGTCCACCCCTGGGGCTTCGTAAGCGCTCCAGGCAAATACATCAAGATTCCTCTTGAGGAATTCTATTAACTCTTCCCTCTCTCGAAGAGGTAGCTGTGATCCGACTTGGAAGAACTTATCAAGATCATCTCCAATAACCACTTTCGTTAGATCCTCACACCGAGTGCCTTCATCTGGACCTTCAACGGGCAATCCCCGAGACTTTAATTGCTATAAACCCCCTTCGGCTCTAGATGAAGACTCGGCTTCGGGTTCGTGCTGGATGGAGGCCACTAGGCACTGCCGGGCTGCGGATTGGTCTCCTCGGACCTCACAAACTTGCCCTCCAGATGGATATTTGACCTTCTGATGCAAAGTAGAGGAAACTGCCCCTAGTGCGTGAAGCCAAGGTCTGGCCACAATTGCCGTATAAGGCGAATATACATCCACAACAATAAAATCCACCTCTACCACTTCGGCCCCAGTCTGCACCGGTAAGCGTATCTGGCCTTTTGGGGTGACAGCCCTCCCTTCAAAGCTGACGAGGGGGGAGTCGTATGGTATGAGGTCCTGGGGTTTCAGGCCTAGCCCCTTGTAGAAATCAAGGTACATTATCTCCACAGCGCTTCCCTGGTCCACCATCACCCTCTTCACATCGTACCCTCCGATTCTGAGGGTGATGACCAGCGCATCATTATGGGGTTGGATGGTACCGGTCATGTCTTCGTCCGAGAACCCTATGACAAGCGGAGCACCCGACTTAGCTTTCTTCGAAACTCTGCCTGCGTCCCCTGCTGGCGGTCGTCCTACCGACATAACTTTCAAGGGCCAAGACCCTGTTCTCCCCGGCGCGGCGAAGACGACGTTAATAGTTCCTAGCGGTGGCTTCGAAGGGTCATCTCTTCGTAGCCCTGAGCCCATCTACCCTCATCGGTCGCTAGAGGGGTGCAAAAGATGTCTTAGCTTACCATTACGAACCAATTGATCCAAGTGGTCCCATAGGCTCCTATAATCCTCCGTGGTGTGCCCATGGTCTTGATGGTACTGGCAGTAAAGATTATGATTACGTCTCTCAGGATTTCCTACCATTTTATTCGGCCACCTAAAAAACGGCTCGTTCTTAATCTTCTCCAAAACTTGGGGCACTGGCTCTTTAAACACAGTGTTGACCGTTTGAGGATTGGTCGACCCTGATTGTCCAGCGAAGTCTCTACGCGGTTTACTGCTGTTGTAGCCATCCGACCGGAAATCCCTTCTCTCCTTGGGGATGGCTTTATCTTTTCCCTTCCCTTGCTGCTGATCCTCTTCAACTCTCTTGTACTTTTCTATACGGTCCATAAGTTGGCGCATATTAGTGACTGGTTTACCAGATAAGGAGGTCCTTAGACCGTGGTCAGTAGGGAGGCCAAGCTTGAATGTGCTGAGGGCCATTGCATCAGAGTTGCCCTCCATATCATTAAAC
The DNA here is from genome assembly GCA_032727855.1 of Quercus ilex subsp. ballota. Lineage (NCBI taxonomy): Eukaryota > Viridiplantae > Streptophyta > Magnoliopsida > Fagales > Fagaceae > Quercus > Quercus ilex. The sequence continues at coordinate 20,384,374 of CM064908.1, read as the reverse complement.
ATCTCCCAGTATCTGTCTGAGTACGCTTTCAGAGTCTTGCCCTCGTGCATGCTTAGGGACAATAGTGAAGACAGGGGCCTGGCTACTCTTCGGCAGGTGACAAATCGTGAACCCTGAGTGAGCTCTTTGAAGGAATTAATAGTGTTTGCCTTCAGGCCGTCAAACCACCTCATTGCCACTGGTCCTAGACTGGAAGGGAAAACCTTACACATCAGAGCTTCATCTCTGGAGTAGACAGCCATCCTTTGATTAAAATGACTCACGTGCTCCACAGGGTCCGTTTTACCATTGTAGATGGTAAACGTTGGCTGATTAAAACGCCGAGGGAGTCTTGCCTCCTCAATTCTGCGAGTAAAAGGTGACCGAGAGATCTGAATCAAGGCCTCGTTCATAGCATTATTCCCTACGCCTCCGCGTGATGGGCTTCTAAATCACTTTTTGCAATGAGGCTCTTCTTCATAGGAAAAGGATTCACTGGCTGGCATTCGAGATTTCTGCTGATAAGTGACGTCTCGCTCATCGTCCGAGTCATTATCTGAATATGAGGAAATTCGTTTCCTCTTTGCATGGCGTAACTCTCTCTTCAGTTTCTCAACTTTTAGTTGCAAGACCCTATTCTCCTCTGCATGGGACACGTGACTTCCACCGTGTGACTGGCTTTGACCAGTATGCACAGTGTGCACACTACCCTCACGATCTTGCCTTCTTTCCAAGTTAAGAAATGGGTCCGCATGCTGGGATGCTCTAGACTCTGCTTGTTGTTGACTTCGTTCCGCCATCACCAACAGTTGTTTTCACTCCTACACAAGCTCTTCCTATAGACCGCGCCAATTGTAGGGTCCGTTTTTGTAACCCAAGCTCACTAAGTGTGGAATAGGAGCCCAGCAAACCCAAAGCAATAAATTTGTAGAGCGTGGGTGAAAGAACTGGGCCGGGTATGAATTAAACAAGAGTTGGTGGTAATATGGGCAAATAATCTGACATGCAATCACGTAAAAACCATGAAGGACTAAAGGTTCGAAGAGGGATTTTATTGAATGTTCTTAGATTACAGATTCCAGAGCTATAGTAAAGTGATTTTCTATTCCTCTTCCTCTTTTTCTTCGATCCCCCACTATCAGGGGCTCTCCTTCTTTATATAGCATCTTTCCTAACCATCCTGACCCTCCACTTGTCCTCCATCTGCTAACATACTTGAGTATGGGTCACATCAAGCACCTCCTTTAGCTTCTTGGGAGTGGCGGTAGGTGAAGTTGCACTGTTCAGGGGTCTTCTCCACATAAATGCGGCCAGAGAAGTTGCTGCAGGGCATTAAATGCGGTGGTGGCAGCTTTTCCTTGAGATATTTCTTCATCCTTATCATCCCCAGGAATGCCCAGAGCTTATCTTTGTCACCAAGATCGCTAGGAAGGGCACTCGGGCTTCCGGTACATTTATTTAATCAATGTTATGCGTGTCCGAGGAGTAGAACCTCCTCGGAAAGATGGTGGTCTCTTCGGATCGTACTCACCCACCATCTTTGGGTTCGCCGCCCATAAGTGAACTTTATCCCAGCCCATTAGCACTCTTCGGACATGTAGTGGTCTAAAAAATAAGGCCTCAGGCTCAGTTGGTAAATCTAGGCTTTTATCCCCCACAATAATAATTATTATGTTTATTTTTTATTTTTGTGAATCATTATTTTATATATATATATATATATATATATATATTAATATACATGAAAGTAGTTTAATTGTTTGTGTTTGTTATGCTTATACATATAATTATTATTTTTATTGTTGCAAAGTTCAGTTATAATAATTCTTTCGATAAAAAAATTATCACCATTATGTTTACTAAAAGTGTTGTTATTGTGCCAATAGTCTTGTACCTCAACTAGTTGGTACCTCATAGTATTTCTATTGGAAGCATTCAGGGGGGGTTTATACCTTGTTTTATTATTATTATTATTATTATTATTATTATTATTATTATTATATATATATATATATATATAAAACCGAAACTTTTGAATCTCCCACAATTTTCCACATCATCATTATTTTTTAAAAAAATTAAAAAACTATTTCTATTTCAACGTCCACCTCATTATTATTTTTAAATCATCATAATTATTAAAAAAAAAAAATCAGCTAAAAAAAACCTATTTCTATTCTCCACAACAATATCAAACCCGATACCCAAAATTTTTGTTCTCCTTCCCCCAAACCCAACTCTGAACGCCATTCTTCTATGTTCTCTATTTCTCTCCCTCATCTCTCTTCTCTACACTTTCAGCATCCTCTGATTTGTTTTTCAATCAAACCCGATAAAACCCTAAACCTCTTCAAGAACTGACCACCACCGACTCTTACCGTTACAGTTTGCATACCCAGGCTAGGCCACAATATGTGTAAAGACATTCTCTCTGATTCGATACCCAAAAGTGAGTGTTGCCCCAAAATCTCCCAGTTCAATTTCTCAAGAACTCCTTGTTAAGATCACCTTGAATCCTCAATCTTCCTCATCTTCTTCCTTTTTTGTTGCTGTTGTCCTAATCTATTTGCTTATAATTAATTTGTGGTTTTTGTTTCCATAGTTTCTGAACATTCTTGAATTAGGACGAAATCAAGATGACTTTGAGGCTGAAGGATTAATTTGGGGTTTTTATTAGTTTTGGGATTTTGGAGTTCCTAATTAGGGTTTGCTGCAATTATATATTTCAATTGCTAATATGTTTCCTCTTTGTTCTTTTTTGTTTTTCCCAGGAGAACACCATAGAAGATCAAATTCTACCTAGGCTTTGTCTCTTGGTGTTTTGAGGAATGGTTAGTGATGTTTTTAATTTAATTTAGGATTTCCTTCCTAACATGTTCTCTTTATTTATTTGTTAGTAGGAGTGAAATTGTGGTTTTTGGGTCCAGTTTAGCACTTTGGTTTACTAATTTGTGTTTTTTTTTAAATTCAAAGCTTCTGAATAGGGTTTTAAATATATTTTGGGTTCTACTTGTTGTTATCCATATAATTGTAGACAAGCTATGAGTCTTCCATGTTTCAAAGACTTAATCTTCATCAAAATATATGAACGCTAACAAAAATATTTTTAATTTTGCATTTCATAGGATTTAGTTTTCTGTATTTTGGTTGGTTGGTTTTGATTTAATTTATTGGGTATCAAACCTATGAAGAATTATGGAGAGCAAGCTTGATCAGCTTTGTGGAGGCTCTTTGTGTTCTAAACTTGCTTGTATGTTAGTTCTCAGTGCACCAATGAGCTCTAGCAAATCACACATCATCTCCTTGTAAGAGCAAAGTGTAGGTTAGCTCAGTATGTGTAACTTACTTATAAAAAAAATGTAGGTTAGCTCAGTCTTTAGGCTTATCATAGCAATTTATGTTGTAATTTTGTACAATATCAACTCTGTTCCATTTCAATTCTTTTTATGCATTGTATAGTTTCTTCTTATGGTATCATAATTTTTTCAATGATATGATTGTGATTTAAAATGGTATGGAGAGCTGCAAAGATATTTTTTATCCAAATTCCAAAAGGAGCATCTATGCTAATTGTTACTCCCTATAAGATGCATTTAGATTTTATTTATGCTGCCACTTCCCCTATTGTTATATCACTGAATTATCCTCTAGACTTATTATATTTATAAATGCTCTTGACCGATTTCTGTCTTTGAAAGAGACCCAAATAATGGTAAGTGGCCTACTTTGCAAATCAAATTCTTTTTGAAGCTACTGGCTGAATTCCACGTCGATGATAGAATATTGAAGGGTTGATTTGGAACCATTGTAATGTTTGAATAGTAGATCTACTAGGCAATACTACCAAAAGAGCATAATTAGCCCAACTTAGAGTTATCTAATCTAGAAGAAACTTGAAAGTCTCAAATTTTGGAAGCCTTGAACTATTTAGAATTGGTTTTCAAAAGGATCTTGCTGTTAGTCATTTGCTGTTATTTTAATGACTTAATTTAAAAAAGATTGCATTAAACAACTTCATTTTAGGATGTTTGGCTATTTTGGTGTTTTAGAAGGTGTAGAAGTGGTGGAAAAAGTTCTGTTTACATAATGTATATTTTTTATTTTGAAATCTTTGTGAACATGTACTTTCTTTTGTTCTTTTTTTTTTTTTGCCTCCTATCCATATGGCTGTGGCATGTTCTTTTTGATTTTAGGGTAATTCTATAGATTTCTTAGAGTAATGCAGGATGGAGGTTGTCTAATCTTGGCTTTTGAGTAAAATTTGATGGCCAAAATTGCACCATATTTGAGTAAAAAGATATATGTTGCAAGTAACAATGGCAAAATTGCTAATTGATGTTCAATCATTAAAATGTTGAATTTTGGTTAAAAGGTTGATATCGACCTAATTTTTAGCATCTTTCACAATTTTAAGTGAATACATATAAATTTGGTCAAATGTTAATTTTTATGCCTTGCAGGGCTTTGAGGAATACAAAAATTTGATTTTGGAAGATGTTGGAAAAGTCAACATCAAGAGGGAAAGCAAAAAACTTTAGGTGGGTTCATTTTCTCATTTTACTTTACTTTTAATCTCCCAAATGTGCATACTCTAAATGTGGTACATCTATTTTGTTATTTGTCGATTACATATAAAAAAATGTACAGGGTAGATTCTTCTTAAAAGATGCAACACAACAGCCACCTCTCTCTCTCTCACTCTTTCAATAGTGGAAATAATGATTTCAGAAATTGTCTAAATTGGCATTATGTTGCCTTTTCAATCCCATTGAGGTCTAGCATCTTTGTTTACTGGCAATGTTAGAATTTAGATACATCTTGGACATCAAGAACGATTAATGTAATTTATGAAAGATACTTGATTAAATGAGTATGGAATTAACTATATTTGTGTAATTAATTGTATTGGAGTGTACTTATATCAGTTATATATTTTCTAAATATGATCTCAAGCTCTTGGTTATCATGATATCTCATTGCATGTGATAGATTTTATTACTTTGTAAGTAATAGATTTTATTGGTTTGGTATATAATTTATACCATGATATTGAAATTTTTTTTTTTAATATATTAGAGAAGTTATTATTAGCTTTCCCGTGCATCGCATGGGTTAGCGACTAGTTATTATTATTATTATGACTGTGGAAGCGTTTATAATGTTAGGTGGTGTCATGTTCAATATTGATCAACTAGTTTTTTATGTCACGATGTTACTCTTAAGCTGAGTACGCAACAAGTCAACAACTATCTTCTTATCGTATCCCTTGTAGCTCTACGTTATTCTTATATTTCTTGTAAACCTGTTTTCAACCAAAATTGGTTCTCAAAATATTGCAGGTAAGTTGAATAGAAAATATGTTAATTATTAATTAACTAGTGTGTAACCCATACATTGCAAATGATACTTTTTTTTTTCTTTTGGAAAACCAAGACACTTTTATTTATGATTCATGATAAAATATGTAAAAAAATTAATTTTTAGTAACTAAAAAATCATAGTAAGTTCGATTAATATGATATTGCAATATAATAATAATAATATCAATACTAATTGTGGGAGGAGCGAATCTTTCCCCAATCAGGTATTGTCCGCTTTGGGATGGGCAGGGCTTGCTCCCACCCGCACGGATTTGCTCAATTCTACATCGGAGAGAGACGCCTCCTACCCTTGCCTTATAAGCACTTGGGCTAAGGAAGGGTGTACCATAATGATGTTTGAATTTGGAGAATATGGTTTCATAAAGTAAAAATTCAAGTTCTGAAATTTTCTAAATGAAAATTCGAAAATGTGAATTTTCTGGAATTTTCTGGAATTTTTTGGTGACTGTTTAGAAAGGTTGAAGATGTTTCAATTTTTGTTAACCATTTTATGAAAAATAACTAATTCTCCATATGTGTCTTTTCATGAAGCATAACCCTATGGGTATAAATAGAGGCTTATGCTTACTTAAAAAATAACACAAGAAATCATGTAGTCATTCTCCAGAATTGCTATCTGTAGAACCTAACATCTTGGCTGTATCCTGGGGACAAATTTGCGATAACCCTTTAGCAACAAAAGTGTGGGGGGCAAATATTGTCTAAGGAAAACGATATAGTGCCTCCAAGTTATTTATTTTCTGTTTGTCTTTTGTTTTAACCTTATTCTTACATTATTACTTTGTATATTATTCTCAACAATCTTAGACAATATTTGACTATAAGACAAGGAGTAAATGATGGTACAACTTTGAAGATGTTGAACCATGGTTTGATGAAATTGAATCTCTTTGATGGAACCAATTTTACACAGTAGAAAGAGCAGTTAGCTTGAATTTGAAGAGTTCTTTAAATGATGAATCATTCATAAAGAAAATTCAATGGAATAAGGCTTAAAGAAACAAGTTTCTTTGTTGGCAAGAATGAAATTTTAACATGTTTAAATGTTATAAAGTGAAGTAGAAAATCCAGAGGATGGGAATTTAAACTCTTAAAGTGATAGAGTAAATGAATATTTTCCTAAGTGATTTTCTAAACTATGTGAAGACATTAAGAAACATGTCAGAAAATCTCACTTTAGATCAATTCAGACCACATCACAGAATTGAAGAGGAAAGTTCGGTTAGAGGTGTATCTAATATCAATTCTAAAGTGAATGTGAACAATGTTAAAATTGGAAGTTCTAGTAAGAACAATAAACACTTGAATGTGAATAAGAGTTCGAATCGTTTTAGAAGAACAACTCTAAGGATCCCAACAATGACAAGTAGAATGTCAAGTTTTCTTTGTGGAAAGAAAGACCATTACATTTGAGAATGTAAGTTCTTAAAGAATAAGAAGGATGAAGATGGAAATGACAATGAAGCAATTGTCATTAAGGACATTATTGCTATGGCGAGTGATGTATGTAATAAAGATCACTATATTTCATATGGCTGTAATTACAAATCCTTCCGATTGGTGTTTTGATTCAGGTGCAATGTTGCATGTGTGTAACTACAAGACACAATTCAAGACTTATGAGGAGTCTTCCATAGAACTAGAGGTGCTTGTGGACATCCACAGTAAGACAAAAGTTCATGGAAAGTGCATTGTTGAAGTGAAATAGAGTTTTGGCAAGAAGTTCTCTTGACCAATGCTATATTTTCATGTACCTAATATCAAGAAAAGTCAATTTGTTATTTAAGAATGGTCTTGTCCAAGAATAGGATATTAGTAGGCAATGGATATGCTACTATATGAGTGTTATTTATTAATATGTTTTGGTTGTACTTATATTGTTGATTATTTATTTGTGGCATGCTAGATTAAGACTTTCAAATTTCAAATTCTTGAAATTTATGTCAAAGCATGATATAATTTATATAAGCATGATGATTTGAATTAAATGGTGTATTAACTAGAAATGATAAAATTTCTAAATGTATATTATTCTTTGTGAGGAACATGTCATAATACACCAAAGTGCAGTCCCTTATACACCATAATAAAATTGTTTGGTCAAAAGAGAGAACTCTATTTGATATGGTAAATGCCATAAACTTGAGTGCAATCAGCTAAGTTTCTATCTGATCAATAGGAAGAAGCTTTACTTAGTGTATGCTATATGCATAATAGAGTTTCATCTCAAAAATATTTCATATGTGTTATGAAATGAAAAAGTAACCAAATACTTATCATTTTAAACTGTGGGGGTGTTTAACTTTTTGTAAATAATAGACCAAATAGGATTAATTAGTCAAAGAGCTATATAAAGTGTATATGTAAGTTTTAAGTAAATTCAAAGGTATGTAGTTTATTAGACTTAATGTCTAATATAAGAGTGAAATCAAAGGATATTGAATTTATTGAGTTTAAATTCAAAGATGATTTTAAGGATACCCCGATACCTATTTAAACACAAGTAAATGACTCCAATCTTAAATATCACATTAAGTGATATTAAAGATTTAAATGTAGTTCACCAAGTGAACAAATGTGGAGTCAAAATTTGAGAAATAAAAAGGATTTTAATCTAAATTTTATTTCATATGAAGCACTTGTTTACCTTGTTAAAGGTAATAAAAGTGTAGTCTTAATTAAATACCCATGGTATTCTTTGAGGGAAGTGATCCTAAAGTTTTAGAAAGTTTTGTGCTTCTAAAAAGATGTAGCTTTCTATTGTAAAAGCTATTAATGATGAGATATACTCGATATTATTTAGGCGTAAATGCACTTTTAGTCCCTACATTTTGACTTTTTTCCATTTTAGTCCCTACATTTTATTTTTACCACTTTTAGTCCCTAAACCAATTAACGCGTTCCATTTTAGTCCTTTCCGTTAGCCCACCAACGGAAATTGCTTAGGTGGCAAACTGATGCTGACGTGGCCAATTAAAAAATAATAAAAAATTTTAATTAGCATTTAAAAATATGCCATGTTAGCTTTTAAATATAAAAAAAATTATTAATCAATTTTAACTAAATAAAAAAAGAAAAAACAGAATTAAAAACAATAAAACACATCAATTCAGATCTAATTCATTTTGAACAAGAACACAATCAGCACAAACCCAGAACCAAACACAAACTCAAATTTAAAAACACAAAGAACACAATAACAAACAAAATCTTTCCTTTCATCTGTGCCAAAGATCCAAAAATAAAACCTGAAGAACCCAACAAGAAGACCAAGAAAGAAAGGTTCCAGCCCAAAAAAACAAAAAATTCTCTGCTTTTTTTCATAAACCAGAAACCACAACGGCAGAAATTTCAACCAAAAGCCCCCCAAAATGTCATTCCTATTCCCACTTACCCAACACAACAACAACGGCCAAGCATGTTAAACCCGAAATCCCCAAAAATCCCATACCAAAAAAGGAACAAAACCCAAAACAAAAATCCTCTTTTTCTTAAAACCCCCAAACCTGAATACCAAATCCCTAGAACTACCACAACAAACCTAGGGCCGCCAACAAACCAAATCTAAAGCCACCTACAAAGCCAATCTAAAACACAAGACCACCCACAAAGCCGATCTGAAGCCCACCCACAAAGCCAATCTGAAACCCAGGAGCACCCACAAAGCCGATCTGACCCAGGACCACCCAAAGCCGATCTTGAGAGAGAGAGAGAGAGAGGCTTCACCATGAGAGGAATTAAGAGGGAGGTTCATGGCGAACAAAACCCATACCCACGGCGAGCAAACCCAGACCCACAGCGAGCAAACCCACGACAAACCAACAGTGATCAAACGACAAGCAAAATACATGCAAACAGCGAGCAAATCGAAAACCACTAACCCAGATCGCAACCACCGAAACACAAGACCAACACACCAAAACCCAGATCACAAACTGAAAATCACCAACCCAACTACCACCCAAATCGGCCAGCCACCACCATTGAAACCCAAATCGCAACCCACTGACCAAAATCTCAACCCACCGGCCAAAATCTTAACCCACTACACCCAAATCACAAGACCCACCATTGATCCACAGCCCCTCCAATCCACTGCCAAAAAATTGAGAGAGAGAGTCCAAGAAAGAATAAAGAAGAAAGAAGAGTGAGAGAAGAAGGTAATTGATTTTCTGGGTTATGGGCTGATGACAGATGTTCTTGGGTTTAATTTGATTCAATGAGTTTAATTTTGAATTTTTGTTCTTGGGTTTGATTTTTTGATGTATTTTTATGTTTTTTTAATTTTGTTAAAATTAATAAATTAATTTTTTAAAATTTATATGCTGATGTGTCATGGGTGATATGGCATTTTTATAATATTTTAATTCTTCGCCACCTAAGCAATTTTCGTTGGTGAGCTAACGGAAAGGACTAAAATGAAACACGTTAATTGGTTTAGGGACTAAAAGTGGTAAAAATAAAATGTAGGGACTAAAATGAAAAAACCTCAAAATGTAGAGACTAAAAGTGCATTTACGCCAATTATTTAATAATAATTGGGTCTTAATGAATCTACATCTAGCTTTAAAACCAATTGATTGTGAGAGAGTATTAGAATAAGATATAAAATCTTTTGGTTTAAGGTTAATAGTAAAAGGTTTGAAACAAGGGAAAAGGAAAGAATTTTGATATCTATACACTTGTAACTATTTGTGTTATTAGTTTGATATCTTTAAAACCATTCATATAATTTTAAAGAAATTCACTATATTCTATTATGACATTTTGATATGTGTAATTATAGTGTGTGTATATATGTGAATTTTGGAATGGTTGAGAACCCAAATTGTGGGGTTTAGAAACTCAAATTGTGGAATTATGATTTCCGAGAAAGTGTGGGGGTACAACCCTTAAACGAGTCATGGACTCATAAGAATGCTAATGCACATCAAAGATGTGTTTGATAAAGGTATTGAGAATTAACATCGAGGGATGTTAAATTCATTGTGGTTAAATTTTGCCATGTGTGGTAAATGTCTCAAGTTTAAACAAACACATATTGTGATCCTATTTTGAAAGTACCTCTTTGTGAAATAAAGAGAGTGCAAGTGAGTTCATTAATTAAACATTCAAGGATCAATAATGAAATATTAGATTGTGTCTTCACATATAATTTGAGTATGCATCAAATAGATATGAAGTGACTTTCTTAAAAAGTGATCTTGGTAAGGAAGTTTGCTTAAAAGACCTGTGGATTTTTATTTCCTTACTTAATTAAATGAAAGTCTTTTATGAATGAGAATCAATTAAAGAAATATAGTGGAGATATGCACTATATTAATCTCATTTTAAGATTTATGTTATCTCATTTTGTTGAGATTTAAGTAATCTCATTGTGTTGAGATTAGTGATTTCTCATTCTTTTGGGAACTGTGTTATCTCATTGTATTGAGATTAGTGTTGAGAACTTGCTTCTTAGATTTTAATATCTTTAAAGAAGCAAAGACACTTTGATTCCAATATTAAATAAAAATATTATTGGAAGGGCAGATGCATAGCTCGAGTTTACTAGTATATTAAGTACATATTGTGTATTATGTATGGAACTAAACTAGACATTACCTTCACAGTATGTAGACTTTCAAAGTTTCTAAAATTTGAGGTTGATCACTAGAAAGTACTTAATTGTGATGAATATCTATTATATAGAATATTCAAGTTTAATTCTGTTATTGATGTGAATGATAATATCTATGTCTAGTTAGATAATTACTACATGTGGGGGTGCTATGTGTAAGTATTAAAGAAATGGGTGTATTTCTTACTTTACTATAGAATTAAATTTAGAGCATTGATTACAATGGTAACAAACAAGGAAACAAATTGGGTAAGGTTTTAATAAAGTGTCGTGACCACGACCAAAGTAAGCCATTCCTTGTACTGTAGTTGTAAAACCACAATGCGTATGGTATACATGAGTTGTATACAAAGTGAACTTAGACTTAAGAGTCCAAGACAAGAATACGTAAGACAAGTCAAATGTGGTTGGACTAGTCTATTGCCTACGTAATTCTATATATAAAATAGGTCATTTACCGAAGTGTGTCTTGAGACTTGGTAACGGTAATATCCATTTGAATGGGACTAAAACTCTTCTTATCAAAGAATAACCAATAGTGGGAACCCAACCTCGAATTAATTTAATCTAAAGAGGTTTAAAGGGTAACAACAAGCTATTGATACGTGGTTAATAAGAGCACTAATTTTGTGTCTCATTCAGGATGGATTAGTGCAGACTCTTATGATGAAATTGAGGATGAGTTTTAAACTCTTAGTGAAGTTCATAAATCATAAATGTCTGTGTAACAGGGACATAAGAAGGAACTTCACCTTTGTGAACATAGGAGTGGTGCCGCTTCTAGCAAGAGTAAAAGAGTTTTCTCTTGTACATGTTCACTAAACCGAGTAGAGCAAAAGGCCATAATAGTGCTAACAACTTGGATTTCTAAATGTGTTGTGAATGTTCTCATGTGTGTGTTGTTTCCGATTTCAACACATAAGAGTTTTAGTTTAAGCACCAAGCCACCATTAACTCTGTTGATTTCTTGGGCAATTACACTAAAAGACACCTTCCATTATGCATAATAGGATATCAATCAAGTGAGACATATAGTATTACAACCTAGTGGGGGATTGTTGTACATATAGGTATATACAAGGATAGGTTGTTGTGTGCGCCTAAAATGAGGCTGTTGGGCTTGACCTCACCTGGGCTCACAACTTATTTGTAAAATGGGTTTTGGATTTCCTACTTTGGGTTGTTCTCGGCACAGAGACTCAATGAAGCTCTCTCTTTCTCACTCTCTGAATCACTCTTTTCTCTCTACTCTCTATTTTTCTCAAAACCTTTCAACAACCCTTTTCTTCCTCCCACTTCTTATATTTATAACTCTATATTAGTGGAGAGGCTATGATTACTTTCATGGTTAGTGCAATGGGAGGTCCAATATCATTAATTATAGGTGGGTGGTTAGGTGGGAGTGGAATGTGGTGAGGGTGGCCTTGGAACTTGGTTCCCACTCCCGCAGATATGCTCGACAGCGACGTTCCTTAAGGCACTGCTGGGTATGCAAGGGGTATTGTGTTGGGATGTCATTCATTCTTCATTGCTTGGGAAAGGTTTGGCGAGCAAGGATCGGATGGCAAAACTTGGGCCCGCAGTTCGTGTGGGTTTGGGCTGGGCTTCTGGGCAGAAAGAGGTCAGGTTCGTGGGCCGCACCTTCATATCAAAGTTCTAGGCCCAAATGGGTTCGGGTACAAAGTGTCGTACATTGGCCCCCTCTTGATTCGTGCCTGGACCTCGGCAAGAATCAAGTAATCCAAAAAGGCGCTCGTTGCCCAAGGTTTACTACCCAGGAACTAACAGTTTAGTTTCTGTCCATTAAAGAGAGTATCGTGTGTGCTTTTCTTTAGGCTTCCGCAACATCAGTAGTAGTCATGAATTTCAAGATATTGGGAATCCTAACAAAAATGGGTTTAATAATCTCGAGAATTGAGAATTCTAGGCACAATGGGTTTAATTTCGAGATCATTAGAATTTTAACACTGGGGCATTTAATCTTGAGAAAAAGGAATTCGAAAGAATAGATGTTTAATTCCAATATCTTGGTTAAGTCTTACGGATTGAATTTCAAGATCTTTGAAATTATAAGCACTAGGGGTTTAATTACACAACTTTTGAAATTTTAATCTCAAAGAGTTCAAATCCAAGATATTAGGAATTCTAAGCATTTGGGATTTAATTTTGCGATTTTTTTAATGATAAGCTCTATGGATTGAATTTCGAGATCTTGTGATCTCTAAGCTCTAGGGTTTCAATTATGGGATGTTGAGAATTCTTTGTGTAGTGGAATAAGGAACAAAAAGTAATGCATAAATGACTATTGCAATGAGAACTAAAGCAATCGAACAAATTATTAGTTGAATTTTAATTAGCATGATAAATTTGGGCAAAATCTGCAATGTCACCTTTCAAATTTGTTATGCATTACAAGCCACTTTGAAGATTCAAGAGGTGATTGCATTAGTAAAGATTAGAAGACTAACGATTTGCTTGTGACATCAAGCATCAGTCACCATTGGACATATAATTGCTTATATTTGAGCAATCCAACAAAAATAAAACACAAAGTTATAAAATAAAAATAAAAAAACTAATTCAAGAGATTTTATTTCTATATATAAATAAACAATCAAGAATAGTATGAAGAAATTTTGTAGTGCCAAAAACATATAAAAATGACAGGTGAATAAAAAAGTACTCAACACCTAGTACTAATACTAATAAAATAATTAGTTTGGCCCATAACTTTGGTCAAAAGGTAGTAGAACCCTAAACAACACTCTACACAGTATTGTCTGAAATTACAATATGACATGTCTTAAAAATATGAAAATATACATATTAATTGTTATGTTTATTTTTTATAAATTGTTATTATATATTTTTCCAATATACCCAAAAATTGTTTATTAGCATATTTTCATTATATTTATACATATAATTATTATCTTTATTGTCACAAAGTTCAGTTAGAATACTTCTTTCGATAAAAAATTATCATTTTTATTTTTACTTAAATTGTTGCTATTATGTCAATAATCTTGTAACTCAATTAATTGGTATCTCGCTGTATTTCTAATAGATATATTAGGGGTATAAACCCTTATTTTATTGTTATTATTATTATTATTATTGGAGTTTTATTGTTGTTGTTATTATTATTATTATTATTATTAAAAGTGTCGGAGCTTTATAGCATTGGGTGGAGTCATGTTTAATCTTGATCAGTGAAAACTTCCACTGGACAGAAGCTGGGTCCACTATTATCTATTTAACATGTCAATTAGAGTTTCGTGTTAGTCTCTTTGCCATGGTAACGGAGTTCTACTTTGATTGTACGAAATTGGTCTCAAGTTCATTGGGAAGTTTTCTCAGGAAAAAAAAAAAGTTCATTGGGAAGACAAGCTAGCGTGTAACTCACGTAATGCAAAGGATGCTATTTATTTTTATTTATTTATTTTTTTTAAAACCAGGATTAGTTTTTTTATTAAGGATAAAATATGTAAAAATAATTATTTTTAGTAACTAAAAATCATAGTAAGTTATAATAATAATAATAATAATATCATCAATACCAATATTAATAACAATAAAACCAACAACAATTTTAATAACAATACAACCAACAACAATTTTAATAAAAAAACTTTTTAATATTTACTATAATTTTTCTTGTTGAAATCTTTTTTTTTTATAGAAAGTTTCAACGTATGGCATCCGCTTATGATAATAATTTTTTATCATCAAACCAAGACACTAATCAGTTTTTAGTATAAGCGGAGATCGAACTTTAGATATCTTATTCAAAAATTAGAAACTTTACCAGTTGCACTAACTGAAACCCACTTTGAAAACTTATTTTAAATGAACTTCGTGAGTATTCTCAAACATTAAAAAAAAAAAAAACACTGAACTTTGTGAGAATAAAATAATAATTGTTATGTATAAACATAACGACATAAATTAATTGTTTGAATTTGGTGTATTTTGGAAAAAGAATCACAATGATTATTTGAAAAATTAAGAATAAATATAATAATTATTTTTTCTATTTTCATATTTGCAAGACAATTCAACTTGTAATTTAAGACAGTAATATTGTATAGAGTATTGTCTAAGATGATGCTAACTTTTGTCCAAAGTTATGGACAAAGATAATACTTTTATTAGTAAAAAATACATCACCAATACTTTGTTGTAATTTATGCTTGTTCTTTTTGGTGTTATGAATGTTCTTTGCACTATTATTGGTGTTTATTTATAATTAGAAATCAATCTGTTGAAGATTTGTGTTAGTCTTTGCCATGGTAATAGTTGTTCAATCAATATTGGTCCCAAACTACTGTAGGTGAGTAGGGTTGACAAACTGTTTGTTATTAATTAACCATGATAAAGTATGTAAATAAAACAATTTTTTAGTAGCTAAAAATCATAGTAAGTTCTATTAATATGATGTTGCAATAATAATAATAATAATAATAATAATAATAGTAATAAAATAATAATAACAATACAATCAACTGAATCAAGAATAATTTTAATAAACAAAAACTTGTTAATATTTATTATAATTTTTCTTCTTGAAAAATCATTCTAAATGAACTTTGTGAGTATTCTCAAAAATAAAATTGAAAAAAAAAAACTGAACTTTGTGATAGTAAAAATAATAATAATTATATATAAACATAACCAACATAAACAGTTTAAAATTAGTTTATTTTGAAGAAAAAAAAAATCACAACGCTTATTTGAAAAATCAAGAATAAATAGAATGATTATTATGTATATTTTCATATTTGCAAGATATATTATATTGTAAGTTAAGACGGTAATATTGTATAGACTAGAGTATTGTTTAAGATGATGCTAACTTTTGTCGAAAGTTATGGACATAGATAATACTTTTTTATTAGTGAAAAATGCATCTTTAATACTTTGTTGTAATTTTTATACGTTTTTTGATGGTACAAATGTTCTTTGCACTATTATTGGTTTTTATATTTATTTATAATTAGAAATTGAATCTCGATTAATTATTTATATATATATATATATATATACATATTGTTGAATTATGATTTAGGAATTAGGAATTTAAGGTTTAGGGTCTTTTTTTTTTTTTGCTATGCAGCATCACTCTTCAATTTACCTTTTCAAATTCATTTGCGTTACCAATTCAATTTCCTTCCTCACAGCCTTTTGCTTTAACCACAGTATTTGTGTTGGTCCATGGCACTTACAAGGTCCAGCCCACTATTGCATAATTGGTGGTAAGAGAACCACGTGATGAACATAATCCAATTTCAAATAAAAGACAAATGAGAGTTTTATGGCCCATTTGGATTGAAGGGGGAAGGAGGGAGAGTGAAGGAGAGTAGAGTAGAGTAGAGTAGAGTTGGCTAAAAATATGCTAATTTTGAGCCGAATCTAATTTACTCCTACTCTACTCTCCCTACTTCCCCTTCAATCCAAACGGACAATTAATTAAAGTTGAAACCATGCATTTGTAGTAGTACAAGGTCGGCTAGGTGAACGTATAAACGATTTTTTTTTTTTTGTGTGGTAGTAATTGGTGAGCTTCTTATGAGAAAAAAGAAGAGAAGAAAGAAAGAAAATAGAAAAGAGGGTGAAAAGATCAATATGACTATTGAAGAGACTATCTCTGTGTAGTTTTACTACTATTTAAGACACATGACTCTTTTAATAAGTTATGTGACTTGCTTAAATAATTTGCATGGATAATTTTATATATTACTATGCAATGGATTTGATGGTTTGTAGACGTGTAGTTAAACTTTGTGTGAAAAAAAAAGTCCAAAGATTAGGTAACCGTTATTTCCTGGTGGTCAAATAAGTGCAAGTGTGGGATCCCAAATTCCCAATGAAAAGTTGAGAAGTGAATACTTTAGTCGAGCCCTTGTTGTACAGTAGATTCTCATAAAGTGGCAAGGTTCCCTATTTGTATGTTAGGAGCTTTATTTTTTGCTGATGACAGCATGAGGAATGAGGGTGCTTGGGCAGCATTGGGCCAATCACTTGACTTCATGTTTTATCAACACACTCATAGCTTCTCATGCCAGACTAGTGATGGTCCTAAGAGCTCTTTGAAGGGGACCTACCCAGTCTCCCTACTCGAGTTGGATTGATGAGCAGGATGAGAGGGCAGCATGTAGAGGCACCTTGCTCCACATGATGCCCCAAGGCCATGGCAAAGAAGGGTCATGGTGGGTAGAGATGGATTTTGATGATGGGCAGTAGCAGGTGGTGCTGACCTTATATGGTGGTGCATAGTATTGGTGGCTTAGTTGCTAGTTTCTTGTGTGTGGGCTTAGTAGCTTAAGTGCAAGGCAAGGCTGGGCTACTGTGATGATCAAATGTTGTGTGCAAAACATTGGGCTAGTGGGGGCTGGTTGAATGCATGGACAAGTGCTAGTGGGCTGATGGCAGTTACTTTGTGTGCTGCATGTGGGCATGCTATGTGGGCTGTATTGCTGATAGGGAGGCCTTGAGCATGGGTTAAGCCTCCCAAAACGTGTGAGAACATGTTGTGTGAGTTGCTGGAGGATGGGTAGAGGCCCCATGGTCTGCTGAGACATGGGCTGTGCATGTGCAACATGTGCAGTGGTAGTTACCAAGTAGTTTCTAGCTTTTTAGATGATTAGACCTGCTGTGTAGGGGCTGGAAACGTGGAGAGCAAGCCAAGACAGCATCAGTTGAAGGTGTCCTAAGTTAGAACACAAGTGGCAAATTGTCCAAGACCTAGGCAGTTACTGTCATAGCAGCTAATTCTATGTATTTAACCCTAAGGCTGTTGGGGGTGTCAACAGCTGAGAGTATTTGGCCTTGGGAAAATTCTGTGTAATTCTCTAAGCTTGAAAAATGGCTTCCTTTGTACTTGATATTAAGTAATAAAGGTTGGGGGTGTGTTCCCTGTAAATATTGTGTGTATACGTCCCCATATAATATGTTCTAAGTGTTATTGCAGTGTGTGTGTGGTGTTGGCTGAGACTAAGCTAAGTCAAGGACATAGGGCCATCATAGGTAGAAAATTGAGTGAAAAATTTAACCCTGTGACATTGTATAGCATGGATTCTATTGGACACTTACAAATTATAAATGAATAAATACATCATCACAAGATGAAGGAGATATAAAATACAAATCGGAAAAATTAATTTAGGCAATATATTTTTAATCTTTTATCTCAATATAAAACTCTTCAAAAAAATCATAACCAATCAAAACATACAACTAGGTGGAAAATCGAACAGTTAACAAGTCCAGAAATTTTAACCCAAATCTTTATTAAAAAAAGTTAACAATAAAACAACTTAATTGGTGGAGAGACTATGAGCAACCCGAACCATTCTGTTAAAAAAGTAAATTGAAAAATAAAGGCTATGTTTGGTAACATGTAAAATATTTTTCGAGTGTTGAAAATATTTTACGAAAAGGAAAATATTTTCAGATGTTTGTTTTGGGTTCTAGAAAATACATTGGAAAAGTATTTTTAGTGTTTGGTCGTGCATGTAAAAGCATTTTTCTAGAAAATATTTTCCTGTGTTTGGCCTCCCAATGAAAAACATTTTACAGGAAAAATGCCAAAAAAATATACCTATAATACAATTGAGCATCTCAAAATACCTATACACATCATATATGCACATCCATTAATTCCAATCACAAAAAATATGAACATATACACATCCAAATTTTACATAACAATGACAAAGGTGCCCATATACAAAAATCCCAACCCAAACACAACTTTCATGGTCGTTCACCCAAATTTAGAAGTGTCATTTTATTGAGCTCGTCATTGGGCAGGACTTGAGATGCCACTACGTTTAGCATTCTTGCATTCAACTTTGCAATCTTCATTGCATGGTTCCACTGCTCAATTGTTATATCTAATTGATATTTCAATAAATCGTATTTAACATCTCTTGTGCAATAGGGACTTTCTTTAGTTGAAGAAGTACTGGAACTTGAGTTGGAATGAGTAGAATATGTATTGGATGAAGAACCTTGTTGCACATTCCCACCATCAATCTACCAAAACTTCATAAAAGCAACTTTTGCATCCATTTTATGCTTAAACGCCTTGTGGTTTGCTCCAGAATATTGATGAACTTGGCACGGGCTTCTTCCCATGTGTCATACACCCTAGGCACACGACCAACAAAAACAACGTATGTCTTACCCTTTAGGTGGTCAATAGGATAGATAGTTTAAAAACCAAAATTGGTGTTATGACATACATTTTTTTAGCATAGGAAATTATTTGACATACCATTCAATCAAATGTATAAGCAAGAAGATGATCTTTACCAAAAAACAACCCGCAATACAAGACAGTGTAGACCCATTCAACATCATCTCAGCAAAGTCTCCACAATAATTGCTGTTAAACCATCCAAATTCACAAAAATATTGTAACAAGCTTCAAAAACAATGCTAAATTCAATTTACCAAAATATTTAGAAGCTGCCACATACCTTCACAAACACTATTGCAGATAACATTATGCACATATATTTTTTATATACAAATAAATCTATAAATAAGGATATATATATATATATATATATATATATATATATTTATCAATATACCTTTGGAACACCTTTGGGTTTGAGGGATGGGTTTAAGGTCACAGTGTCTGAATACCTTCGGGTTTATTGGTAGGTTTGACAGATGGGTTTGAGCAAGACGTTTGAGGTGACGGTGTCGATAGAGGGACAGATCATGGGTTGGGATGGTAAAATCGGGGTGGGTTTAGCTAGGTTCATCAGGGAAATGCAGTGCTCGAATCAGAGATGGGTTTGAGCAAGACGGAGGAGCTGAGGTGGCGCGATCAGTGAAGAAAAGCCAAGGAAGAAAAGGAAATAGAGTACTTACTAGCGCTTGGAGGGGAATGAGGCAGTGCGATCTAACCGTAATCAGGTTTAGGTGGATCTTTGACTGACTTTCCTCCACTGCTCTCTCTCTTTTTCTGTTTGTAAAATGAAGTTTGAAGGTAATTGGAATGTGTAAATGATTTTACACTTGAAGGGCTTTCATTTTACGGTCAAAAGAGTTAATTTTCCGTTTGACTGAGTTTTACATCTACTCCCAAACACACATGATGATGTAAAATGTTTTCCAAATTTCATTCTCACCTGAAACAAACACAACCAAAGACATCTAGCATCAAATTCATTGCAATGGTGGCACAACCCAGAGTGGAGGTGCCAAATACCCGTGTTTATATTTCGGGGTATAATGCTTTTGAAAGGTTCCATTCTCCAAGCAATATATACCCATGTCAAAAGGTCCCGTCGGAAGATACGGATTTTTATGTCTACCAATACAGTTGATAAATCATCTGTGAAGTATATCGAATTTGGTTGGCACCCAGGAAAATTTGAAGGCAAAGTCGACATTGATTGGTTGTTGCCAACAAAGAGAGCCTCATCACCCAAGCTTTTCACCTCAACATGCTCCTCTAATGATCCCTTCTTTTAATCATTTAACAGCAATTTTTGAACCTTGAAACTTTCAGTATAATTACAATAATTTCATGGGACAAACTCTGGGACAAACTCCGAATAATTTTACTATTATCAAATCAATTACAATAATTCTTATGTATGTCTCACAGTTAAAGAAAAATTTCTCTTATTTTTTTTTGCTCTCACACACACACACTAATTATCTCTTTTAAAGACGACAACACTTTGCTCTCTCCTTCTTCTTGTGTTCCTCCCAAGTGAAAATCTATTTTCTCTCTCTTGGTTTCACGCTCTATTTTCCCTCTTCCCATAAGGAGGACCCTTAGGCCAAAAGCCATCAAATTCTTTGTAGCATGTCTATTTATAAAAATCTTTTATTATTCTCTCTTGGATTAGGAATACATTACTTTTTTAACAAGAAATAGATTTCCTTCTACACTAAGAAATAGTCTTTCCTTCTACAATAAGGAAACCCAAATTAATTTTTCATTCTTCAACTAGGAAACCTAATTGACTTTCCAAGTCACAATTGGAATTTGAGGCAATTTCCCATTACTTCTTTCTCTTCTTCTATTTCTTCCAAAAACCCTTCTTTTCGTTCCAAAAACCTCCAAACAAACAACAGGTCTCCCTTGATTGATTCAACAATATGCACTCTTTCAGCATATCTAAAAGTCATGTGACAACCTTTGAGCACAATTATATTTGGTTTTAGTTGCTGATGAGAAGAACTATAATTCTTATTTTAGGGACTAGGTTTGAGCATCACTACCGTTGGGTGAATGGACTCAAGCCCAACTAGCCCAATACAATGAATTTATAGAGAATGAGTTTAAGAATTAGGCCTTAGCGAGGATTGCAACAAATGAGCATGGTAGTGAATGGGTTGAATTACAAGAATATAAGCTAAAGCATGAAATTCTGCTCCTCGGCACTCTCCTAAGGAACGAGTAATTCTTATTATTTCTTCAATGCCTGGTTATAAAGGTTTCTCAGATGATACAAGTCACTATGGTGTTTTCTGCTTCTTCTTGCCTCCCCCCTTTACAGAGGGATTTCTTACATTATATATCCTCTTTTATTTGATCTTGGCCCTCCATTTGTTGATCAAACATGTCGCTACTTGAGTGCCTGTCCCATCAGCCACCTTCCTATTCTTTCTGTGGGTTGCAGCAACCAAGGCTGCACTGTTCAGGGGTCATTTCCTCATTAATGTGGTCAGAACGTTAGTTGTGGGCATTTAATGTGGAGGTGACAGTTTATCCTGGAATTGTTCCTCCATTATGTTTCCATGACTGACACTTTGTACTCGCTCTTTCTCCTGGGATGCTCTAGGAGGCTACTTTTGATGGCCCGCTGCTTCCTCCTCCCACGGTCTTTATTGGCCGAGGACAGGATTGTCCTCGGCAATGTCCTTGGGCAACTTGGACTTTCTTATTTTGTCTTCGGGTGTCTCTCCCTCCTCGGCATGGGCCTTGGGCTTGGTATAAAGTGGATCGAGGTTGCTAGATTCTTTAGGCCCCACAATAGCCCATCAGAATCCTGCTGTCCGGCACCTCGGACGGGGAGGAGGATTTTGATGTCCTCAGGTCTCTGTCATGTCTTGTCCTACGTTAGCGCTAGAGTCTTTTCACCTGTCCAAAGCACGTTCCTGGCACCTTGGAATGCGGAGCGTGACTTCATTAAACTCTGGCGGCTCTGTGTGCCCCATATCCAACGGTGCGCGGGTGATCTAACGGTGGGGACTTCCTTGCATTTATGGGCGGGAAAACTTGCATGGTTCCTCTTTAATTGAGGGTATAAATACCCATCTGGACCGATTTGCCTCTTTACTTTCGCGCTTAAGAATTCTTATGCACATACCCTGAATCTGGTCAAACTGCCAATCAAACTCGTGTCCCTTCTCAGCATAAAAAGCCTGTCCGAGGAGCTTTTCCTCATTCCTGTAAGTTTTCTTCTTACTCTATCTCGTGTTCTTCCTTTTTCTGATTTTCTCTTCCCCTTATTCTTCTCTTTCCTTCACTCTTCCCTGTATTTTTTTAGCCGTTCTTTAGGATGGGTAGGTTTAAGAAGTTTGTTGAGTCTGAGGAGGCGAAGGAGAAATTCATCGCCGATTATAGGATACCTAGTAATGTGGGTTTGAGGTACTGCGAAGAAGGGGATTGGCATATTAGGAGGAAAAAGGGTGAAGTAGTGATTCCCATAGTCGCCTTTTTAGAAGGTGGTATGAGAATCCCTATGGGGCCGGTGACGAGGGACTACCTTAGGCATTTTAGATTGGCTCTCACCTAGTTGGCTATCAACGTGTTCAGGATCCTGGGTTGTGTGGACACCTTAAACGAGAAGATGGGGTTGAGGTTAACCCATCATGAAGTAAATTGGTGCTACAACCTCCAGCACTTAAAGGGTAAGTCCTACTACATGAAGACAAGGGACGACAAGGTTCGGCTTATTCAGTGTCTCCCTGAGTCTAGCAAGGGGTTAAATTAGGACTTTCTCATCGTGTCAGGGGAGTGGCACGACGGCCTTCACTGCCCGACAGTAGAGGGGGAACCAGGTGGGGTATTCGAAGTAGGGGAGGGTTGATCTGCTATGTTTTCATAGTTGGCATTGTTTGGTTGCTAATAAGAACATGCCTTTTCTTTTGCAGATCCACACGCCTTTGAACGGCATTTCCATTGGTCAACAAGGAAGACTTGGAAACCGTACTTAGGGCAGAGATCTTTGTGAACGAAGCTGACTATCAAGTTAGGGCTGCTCACAAGATCCTTGGGTACGATCCAGCCCAAAAGTCATTCCCGGCTCCGAAGTATGTGATTAGAGCTCGCGATCCTCGGCTTCGCCAAATCACTGTGGTGGAGCACGGGTTCTCGTTTTCTGAAAGATCTTCCATCCCAGAGGGCGTCCCGTTGGCAGGCTCTTCCTCGTCTCACCAAGCTGCGAAGGCCGAGGGAGGAAGTTTGGAAGGAATGGAAGAAGTAGTTGGTCTGGGTCCATCCGAGGACGAATATGGTGCATTCGACCAAGTCCATCTATCCGAGGATCCTTCTGGTGACTTGGGTGACCCCCATTTATCTGAAGCAGACCTTCTGTTGTCAAGGACTGGTACTCAGGCCAAGATGGATTTCAAGAGACAACCTCAAACCAGCCTGTTCGACTTGATTGAGGGCCAGCTGGGGAAGGACACACCGGGGAGGTCACAATCCAAGCTTCCCCCGCCTTCACCCAAGCGTCAACCGGTCCAGATTAGGTCGTCTTCCACCCAGTCCAGGCTTCCACTTCCTCCATCTAAGCCAAGTCTGCCCCAAGGGTCCAAGCCCACTAATCCCAAAAATAAGAAAGACAAAGGCAAACGGCCCATGGGAGCAGGCAGATCTTGATCCTCCTAGGAGGAGGATGAAGCTCAGCAGCCCTCCAAGCAACAAAAAATTGGGCACCAGGGCCCGAGAAAGGAGGTGGCCCCACAGGCCGAGCCCCAAGCCTGGCTCCCTGCACCAATGCTCCACGGGGAGCCTTTGAGGGACAATGCTTCCCTTAGGGACTTCAGAGGTGGTGAAGGCACGTTCGTGGCCGACTCGTTGGAGAGATCTTTGTTACTCCCTGCCGATATGGCCGAATTGGAGAACCTGAAGAGGCAAGAGGTCGTCCTCAGCCTGAAGAGATACCTGGGCATGGTAAGACCTTTGACACTTGTGCCCTTATTGAATTTTGTTCCTCAATTCCTAACTTACTGTGTTCTTGTTTCGATTGGCAGGCTGTCCAGGCCACTTTTAGGCTGGAGGAGGAGGCCAACAACCAGAGCAGGGCCTTTGACCTCGAGCGCGAAAAGCATCTGGATGCCGCTCGAACCCTTAAAATCTTCGAAACCGATCTCTCGAAAGCAAGGTAGGAGTTGAAGGAGATGACAAGGGCTTGAGACACCGCTGAAACAAACCTGGCTAATGCTCAAAAGCGGGTCGAGGACCAGACGAGGTGCTTGCTCGATGTAGAGGATCAGCTAAAGATCGCTAAGGAGCAGATCATAGAGCTGAAGAAGAAGGTGGCCAAGGTGGAAGGGGCCAAGACTACCATTGAGCAGGCTAGAAAGGAGGCCTTAAGGGCTAAGGAAGAGGCTGAACTCGCCAGGACAGAGGCTGAGGCCTCTAAGGAAAAGGCCGAGGAGGCGGCCTATGATTTGGGAGTGGCTGAAACCCAGGCCCTTCTCAAATCTCAAGTGCCTGAGGTATGCAGACACTACTGCTCCCAAACTTGGAATGAGACCCTCAAGCAAGCTGGAGTTGAGGCTTCATCTGACCTATGGAAGGCGGAGCGTGTGTATTACCCTCCTGCCATTCTTGAGGCTGCTTCTCCCAGCTCCGAGGCTGAGGTGGTTCTTAAGGACGTTGGTACTGCTCCTAATGAAGTTGCTTTGGCCATTGCCACTTCTGATGCGCCTGCTAAGGAAGTTGAGCCTGTAAAAGTGACCGAGATAGACAAGGGTTCAAGTAAGGAGGTGTCCTAGGGTGCTACAGAGTCCTCCGCAGGTTCCCAGGCCATTAATGCTGAGGAAACGCCCCTCTTAGTTGATTCTCGGCAGGTTGCTCCTCCTACTGAAGGCCCCAAGGATCCTGAGACCCTTTCTATTCAGCCCTCCGAGGAAGGGATCAAAATAAAGTAGAGGAAGTAGGCTTCCTTGGCTTGCCCCAGTTAGACTTTCGCCTTACATTTTCCTCTCCCCTTCTCCTTTTTTTTTTTTTGAACGTTGTAATGTAACTTTCAGATGGAATATACGAGGTTTCTTTTTACATTATGTGCTTACTGTTATTATGATGGGTTTTGTTACTTGTATGACCTGCGCTTTGATTATTAGCTAAACAATCTCAATAGTGTGACTTGCTTTTCATTTTGAAATATCGGCCAAAAAGGGGGGTGGGCAAAGTCTATAATGATAGTTTCCACTTAGACTCTGATTAATAATTGAGCCATCTTAATATTATGACTTGCTCTCGCTGAATAGACTATAAAAGGCTATAAACTTGTAATATGGGTCACATACCTTATGAATTTGGTTGTCAGAGGGGGGTGGTCCGAGGAGCCAGACTCCCACCCCCTTGTATGAATATTACCATTTTATTATATATATATATATATATATATATTAAATGTAGTTAGTTTCCCCATAGGCTTGAACTCGAGGACCATGCAAGGTTTTGGTTCTGTCTAGTGCTTAGATTTTTCTTGAAGTGACTAGTTTCCCCATAGGTTTGAGTCCGAGGACCACGCAAGACCTTGGTTCTGTCTAGTACTTAGATTTTCTTGAAGTAATTAGTTTCTCCATATACTTGAGTCCGAGGGCCATGCAAGACCTTGGTTCTGTCTGGTACTTAGACGGTTGCAAAAATACAAGTCCTATAATCATAATAGACTTTAAGATTCAAATTAGAGAAAGTGCTTTTATTAATAATAATACCTCCTCATATTATTTACATTCCATGGACGAGGTACAGCCCTTTCATCCAAAGTCTTCTAAGTAGTATGCACCTATCCCTACTATTGAAGTAATTCGGTATAGCCCCTTCCAGTTGGGTCCTAGCTTTCCATAGGATGAGTTCTTGGCAGCACCCACAACTTTCCTCAACACTAAGTCCCCTGGTGCTAGCGGTCTCAGCTTCACATTTGCATCATGTCCTTGCTTGAGCTTCTGGTGATAGTAGGCCAACTGGATCATTGCCTTTTCTCTTTGTTCATCAATTAGATCTAGATTTTTCCTTAGTAGTTCATTGTTACTGTTTGGAGTGAAGGAGCTCATCCTTAGCGTTGGGAAATTTGCCTCTAGTGGGATAACAGCCTCGGCCCCATAAGTCATGGCGAAGGGTGTTTCCCCCGTTGACCGCCGTGGTGTGGTTCAGTAAGTCCATAGGACATGCGGTAGCTCTTCCACCCATCTTCCCTTGGCGTCATCCAGTCTCTTCTTAAGCTCATTGACTATGACCTTATTGACAGGCTTAGCTTGTCCATTTCCCTGGGGATAAACCGGTGTTGAGTACCTGTTTGTGATCCCAAGTTCGCAACAGTATCTTCTGAAGGCTTTGCTGTCAAATTGGAGTCCATTATCTGAAATGAGGGTATGAGGGACCCCAAATCGCGTGACAATGTTCCTCCAGATGAATTTTTTAGCATCCACATCTTTGATGTTGGCCAGTGGCTCAGCTTCGACCCACTTGGTGAAATAATCTGTGCTTACCAGTAGGTATCTTTTATTCCCTGGCGCTTTAAGGAAAGGGCCCATAATATCCAGGCCCCACTAGGCAAACGGCCATGGACTGGGCAAAGGGTTAAGGACCCCTCCTGGCTGATGAATGTTCGGGGCAAACCTTTGGCACTGGTCACACTTCTTGACATACTCTAGGGCCTCCCTCTGCATCTCCAGCCATTAGTATCCCTGGGTGATGGCCCGATACGATAAGGATCTCTCTCCTATGTGACTCCCACAGATCCCCTCATGGAGCTTTTCGAGAAGTAGTTCTGACACCTCAGGGTGAATACACAGTAAGTATGGTTCGGAGTAGGAGCGCTTATACAATTTGTGGTCCTCTGATAACCAGAACCGAGGAGTGTTTCTTCGTACTTTCTCGGCCTCTGACTTCTCCTCAGGCAAGACATCATCCTTGAGGAATCTCACTATAGGGTCCATCTAGCTAGGACCCACCCCAATTTAATGGATGTGAACTGTGCCCTTTGCCACCTCATTTGCTATTTCTAGATGCTCGACAAGAATGATCCGAGGCAGGTCTCCTGCCGAGGAGGTAGCAAGTATGGCCAATGAATCTGCATGGGTGTTTCCACTTCTAGAGACATGTGATAAGCTGAAAGAGTCAAAGTTTGACTGCAAGCGCTTGACCTGGCTTAAGTACTCTTGCATCATCACATTTCTGGCTTCCAAGTCTCCCTCTACTTGGCCCACCACCAATCTTGAATCCGAGAACATTTGCACTACTTTACCTCCCATTTTCTACACCATGACCATCCCTTGTAGCAAGGCCTCATACTCGGCCTTGTTGTTAGTGGCTGAGAATCTGAGTTTCAGGGATTTCTCTATGATAGACTTCTCAGGGGATACCAAGACTAGCCCCACTCCAGACCCCCTCTGATTTGCCGCGCCATCAACGTACACTTTCCAACATGGGGATCCTGGGATAGAGATTGCCCAAACTGGCTTTCCTTCAATGTTTTGTTTCTTTGCTATCGTTTCTACTGAGGGCTCAGCGAATTAGGCCACCAAGTCAGCCAGGACCTGGCCTTTTATAGAGGTCCAGGGCATATATTTGATGTCGAAGGCTCCTAAAATCGTGTTCCATTTGGCGATGCTTCCAGTGTAATTAGTAGCACGAAGTACGGCCTTCAAGGGAAGTTGGGTTAAAACGACAATTGTGTGGGCTTGGAAATAATGGGGAAGCTTTCGTGTACCGTGGACCACGGCTAGTATGGCTTTCTCCAAGGGTAAGTATTTGACTTCAGCTTCGTGCAGCGACTTGCTCACGTAATAGACTGGCTTTTGGATGCCGTTCTCATCACGTATTAGCACCAAGCTCACAGCATGAGGGGCCACGACGATATACGCGTATAGAACCTCATCGGTCTCAGGGTTGGACATGATGGGTGGTCGGGATAGGTACTCCTTGAGCCGCTGGAAGGCCACAATACAGTCCTCAGACCACTCAAATCCCTTCCACTTGTTAATCAAGAGATAGAATGGTCTGCATCTATCTGCCGACTTGGAAATGAACCGATTCAACGCCGCAATCATCCTAGTGAGCTTTTGGACCTCCTTGGGGTTTCGTGGAGGCTTGAGGTTATTAATAGCCTTGATTTGGTCAGGATCAACCTTAATTCCCCTGTGAGTAATAATGTAGCCTAAAAACTTGCCAGATCCCACGCCAAATGAGCATTTGGAAGCGTTTAAGCGCAATTTATGCTTCCTCAAGACGTCGAAGGTGCAGCCGAGGTCCCTTAGATGCTCGGACACCATTTTACTCTTCACCACCATATCATCTACATGGATTTCGATGCTCTTGCCCAACTGCGGCTTAAACATTCTCGTCATCATCCTTTGATAAGTGGACCCTGCGTTCTTCAGACCGAACGACATTACTTTGTAGTGGTAGTTCCCGATGGGCATCACAAAGGCTGTTTTCTCCTGATCCTGTGAGAGACCGCACCCCCGGCCCGTTTTTATAGTGTTGGGCCAAACTCACGTGAATGGGTGGAGTCGTGTTATTGCCTCTCAAAATGGAGGTTCGACTAGTTATATTTTCCCCTTTAGATTAAGGGTTTTACAATGGAGTCGCCACTTATTTAATTGTTGGAATAAATAAGAAAATCATAATTAAAAAATTCATCATTTTATTAATTTGAAATTGAATTTACATTGAACATAGAAAATTATATGGCTTTGGTCCTAGATACAATCTAAGATAAAGTACATGGCTTTACTTCCTAGTTACAATCTAGAAATTGAAAATTACAAGGATAAACATTTGATCTACTAACTCTTGATCTAAGTTCGGAGGCTATGTTACAAGGTGGGAAGGTGTTAGGCACCCACCTTGCCCAGTAAAACCAGTCTTCTAGACTATGGTGGCCAACATTCATATCATATCATCTAATATGTCAATCAATTTGCATGTTAAATTTGATGTGTGTGTGCATGTGATAAACCCTAATTCAATTTATTGAGCATTACATTTGGATTGAAAAATAAATTCTAGTGAATGTATGTAGATGGTGATAACCTAGATTCAAGAATTTGAAAGAATTATTAAACAAACATATTTTTCATATTTTTGATGTGGATTTAAGATTAAAACTAGTGATATGCATGAACATGTTATGAACAACTAAGAACATGTGAAGAACATATAAGAACAATTAAGAACATTCAAACATATTTGAGGGAATTTAAATAATCACTATCATGCTTTAATCCTAAATTCTCATCATGACAACACAATAAACAAGTTAAGGAAAAGGATTATACCTTCATGCAAGATTCATACGGTGGAGGAGGAGACTCTTGGTGGAGGTCCTAAGGGTGAAGAAAAAAGAAGAACTAGGAGAGGGAGAGTGAGTCTCACTCAATACCTTGAATCTCAGGAAGACCAAGATATGACAAAACTACTTAACTTCACTAGAACTCAAGAGAGGAGAAGAGAGGGGATTTTTGGTGTCTCTGGAATGAAGGAGAGTGAGGATTTATATAGTAGTGGTGGAGGAAATATAAATGGAATGCCATTTAATGAGGGTTGACAAAGAATCATGAACCTAGACCTCATTTTAGCCTTGGGAAAAATCTGGTGCATTAAATGGAAAGATTGGTGAGAGTGAGGAGTAAGCCAAAATCCGGTTTTCCCGTAGTTGCTGTAACAGCCTGTATAGCCAACTTTGACAAATTATATCTGACTCAATTCTAATCGGAATTGTCTCGTTCTTGTGCTCAAATTGAAGCCCCGGATGTCTAGTTTCTGGGAAAATTAACCTCATTCATAGATTCAAAATATTCTGAGAGATATCGATGAAATGGTGAGCAGAGGTCATTTGTAAGAAAATGGTCAGCACAATTAACATTAATAGGTCCCAAATTAGCTCCCAATTAACATTAAATGGCTCTAATCACTCCCATTTCAGACTTAATTAGTTCCAAATTTACTCTAATTAAAAGATAATCGCACAAATTACTCGTTGAATAATTAATGTTTAACTATCTAATTAATAAGGTGCATGCAACCTCACCATAAAATATAGTCCTAACCAATCAAATTATGACAAATCATTGATCTCCAATTGATTACACTTATAATCAATTGAAATCAATTGTTCATAATCACATATAGTCGGACTTAATTTGTGATAGTGCATCTCAGCCATTAAAACTTGATTTGATGATAACTTTCAATCTGGTAGTCTGATTAGGGCTAATGACCAGTCGATTTGATCGTTACAACATCAAGATCATTTTGGTGAAAATGAGATTAAAGATCTAATGACTATAATCAAGATGCATATTTCCAAGGCGAAATTACTCTTTTACCCTCCATGTGAGGTTAAATGCTGGTTGCAAAATGGGGTGTCAACAGATCCCCCAAGGCTAGTGGTATTTGATGATAGCCCTAAAAGGCATCTAGGAAACTCATCCGGGGGTGGCTCGTAGTTGCATCCACTAGCTGGTCTATCCGTGACATGGGGAACGGATCTTTTGGACATGCCTTATTTAGGTCTGTGAAGTCCATGCAAACCCTCCACTTTCCACTTTTCTTCTTGACCACCATAGTATTGGCCAACCATTTGGGATAAAAAAACCTCTTTGATAGCCCCCGCCCGTTTAAGCTTTATCACTTCTTCTCTAATCGCATCAGCTTGCTCCCTTGACGGGCACCAGGGTGGTTGCTTCTTAGGAATTATGGATGGTTTGATATTTAGGTGGTGACAGATGAAGGATGGGTCGATCCCTGGGGCATCACAGGTATCCCATGCAAACAAGTCAATATTTCTCTTGAAAAACTCAATCAACTTCTCCTTTTCCTAAAGAGGCAGCTGGGCTCTAACTTGAAAGAACTTTTCTGGGTCATCACCAATAACCACTTTCTCTAGATCTTCACATTTCGCCTCTCCGGCAGCTGCATCAGTAGGCGCCACCGGGGCCTTTGATTGCTATAAGTTCTTTTCAGCAATGGCCGAAGGCTCCGCATCGAGCCGCTGGAAAATGGCAGCAACCATACATTGCCTTGCCATGGATTGGCAACCACAGATTTCGAGAACTTGGTCACCTGACGGGAATTTCACCTTCTGATGCAATGAGGAGGCAACGGCCCCCAAGGCATGGAGTCAGGGTCTGCCGATAATGGCTGTATATGGAGAGTACGTGTCTACTACAATAAAGTTCACTTCCACTATCTCTGGGCCGGTCTGGATAGGTAATCTAATCATGCCATTTGGGACAACAAGCTTCCCGTCAAAACTCATCAAGGGAGAGCTATAGGGCGTCAAGTCTTCCGGTTTTAACCCTAGCCCCTTGTAAAGGTCCGGGTACATGACCTCGGCCGCACTGCCATCATCCACCATCACTCTTCTTACATTGTAGTCCCTAATTCTGAGGGTGATCACCAGCGCATCGTCATAGGGCTGTATGGTTCCAATCTTGTCTTCCCTTGAAAAACTCAAAATCGGGTGAAAATTCCTTCTAGCCTTCTTCAGTTTTGGCTGGGACTTCTCAGCCGGCAGCTGAGCCACAGTTAGCACCCGTGAAGGGCGCGTGCCTCTTTTTCCCAGAGCAGCCAAGATCACATTGATCGTCCCCGTGGGTGGCCCTAGGGCATTATCTCTCTGGGGTTCCTAATGGGTCTGGCCCTGATGCCCGCTGGAATGATGCAGAAGGTGCCTCGGCCTTCCTTCTCGAGCTAATTAGTCCAGGTAGCTCCGGAGATTTCTGCAGTTCTTCGTGGTATGCCCGTGGTCTTGGTGGTATTGGCAATAAAGGTTCTGGTTATGGCTCGTGGACTCTCCCGCCAGCTTATTCGGCCATTTAAGGTATGGCTCGTTCCTGATTTTCTCCAATACGCGGTGCATTGGTTCTCAGAACATAACGCCGATGGTTTGTGTGTTAATTGCTCCAGGTTGCCCTGCAAAGTCTCTTCTCGGGCGGCTGTTGTTGTATCGGTCTGACCGGAAATCCTTCCTCTCCTGGGGGATAACTTTCTCTTTTCCTTTATCCTGCAGCTGGTCTTCTTCTACTCGTTTGTACTTATCGATCTGATCCATTAGCTGGCGCACACTGGTGGCAGGCTTGCCGGTCAGGGACTTCCTTAAGTCGTGCCTAACTGGGAGACCATTTTTGAAGGTGCTGATGGCGACATCACCAAAACTGCCATCCAGCTCATTGTACATCTCCCAATATCGGTCCAAGTAAGCCTTTAGAGTCTCCCTATCATGCATGGATAAAGATAATAGCGCGCTCAAGGGCCGAGGAGCTTTGCTGTTTGTAACGAAGCAGGATCCAAAAGCCTGGGTCAGCCGTCTATATGAATCTATGGAGTTCGTCTTCAAGCCATTGAACCACCTCATCGCCTCTGGACCCAAGCTAGAGGGGAAGACTTTGCACATCAGCGCCTCGTTCTTGGAATGGACAGCCATCCTTTGGTTGAACTAGCTCATGTGCTCCATAGGGTCTGTCTTGCCATTATAGATGGTGAAGGTTGGCTGCTGGAATCGCCAAGGGAGTATAGCTTCCTCTATGTGACGCGTGAAAGGTGACTTGGAGAGTTTATCTAGTGCCCTACTCATGGCGTCACTCCCCAAGCCCCTAGGAGATGGGTTTTTACGTCTACGCCTTCGGTAGTCCTCTTCTTCATGTGAGAAGGTCTCGCTTGGAGAAGTTCTCAATCTTTGCCTATAGTCGTCGTCGTTTTGGTCGTTAGAGCGCATGTCAGGACTAGGGCGAGACCGCCTTCGTTGTGCATGACGCAGTTGTCTTTTTAAGTCGTCTATCTCTCGTTGCATGGCCAGCTTATCATCCTGTCTCTAGGATACGTAGCTCCCAACTTCTTCTTCTTATTGCATGGCCCGGTTGTCATTTCGTCTCTGGAGCACGTGGCTGCCCCCACGAAAGTGGCTTTTGCTGGTTTGAGTGGTGTGTACACTTCCCTCTCGAAACCTTCCATTCTCTTCATTTTGATCACGCTTAGGGTTATGGAAGTTACCCTGCTGTTAGGATCCAACCGATTCAGGCTGGTGGGGGCCTGCTTGGCGAGGGCCTGATCCTGCCATGCTTGATTGTTGCCCTTACTAACACACAAGTTCTCCCCACAGACGGCGCCAATTGTAGGGACTGGGTTTGAGCATCACTACCGTTGGGTGAATGGACTCAAGCCCAGCTAGCCCAATACAATGAATTTATAGAGAATGGGTTTAAGAACTAGACCTTAGCGAGGATTGCAACAAATGAGCATGGTAGTGAATGGGTTGAATTACAAGAATATAAGCTAAAGCATGAAATTTTGCTCCTCGGCACTCTCCTGAGGAACGAGTAATTCTTATTATTTCTTCAATGCCTGGTTACAAAGGTTTCTCAGATGATACGAGTCACTATGGTGTTTTCTGCTTCTTCTTGCCTCCCCCCTTTACAGAGGGATTTCTTACATTATATATCCTCTTTCATTTGATCTTGGCCCTCCATTTGTTGATCAAACAGGTCGCTACTTGAGTGTCTATCCCATCAGCCACCTTCCCATTCTTTCTGTGGGTTGCAGCAACCAAGGTTGCACTGTTTAGGGGTCATTTCCTCATTAATGCGGCCAGAACGTTAGTTGTGGGCATTTAATGTGAAGGTGATAGTTTATCCTGGAATTGTTCTTCCACTATGTTTCCATGGCTGACACTTTGTACTTACTCTTTCTCCTGGGATGCTCTGGGAGGCTACTTTTGATGGCCCGCTGCTTCCTCTTCCCACAGTCTTGATTGGCCGAGGATAGGATTGTCCTCGGCAATGTCCTTGGGCAACTTGGACTTTCTTACTTTGTCCTCGGGCGTCTCTCCCTCCTCAACATGGGCCTTGGGCTTGGTATAAAGTGGGCTGGGGTTGCTGGATTCTTTAGGCCCCACACTTACTATTAACGTCAAATGACACCACCATACCCCTTATGCATGGATGGAGCCATTCATGGACTAAGGGGGCAATGGCCCCCCCTAATTTTTTTTTAAAATAATATAATTATATAACTATATATTTAGGTATTAATTTTAACAACTTCGTTCAATAAAATTACATTTTGTTCCTCTTATTAATCATTATAAGAGAAATGCTATAGCTACAAACGTTTCCACAATATTTTTACAGGTTATTGAGGTAGCAAATTTTTACTAGTTTGCATCTGGGTCCGCCACTTATATCACTTTTTTACTTACTACTAACTACTAATCAAAACAAAAAAAAACTTGTAAAAAAATTTGTAGATCTAGTATTATTCTCCTTTTAAAGTCCATAAAAAAAATTTATAGATCTAAAATCTTTAAAAAAAAAAAAAAAAAAATACAAGCCCAAAATATTAGCCCAACAAAAAAAAATTACCAATGGGCAATTGCAAAGCTAAAAAAAAAAAAAAACTAACAATAAAACCACCCCCTTTAACTCTAAGTCTTGGCTTTGTCCCTGCCCCGACGTCCTACAACATTGGCCAAACCTCCATAAAAAGTGAAATCTGTAAAGGCCGTTAGATTTTCATCAAGGTAAGTCCAAGCATATTGTTGCGTTGGGTTGATGAAAGCCAACCAATTGGAAGAAGCATAAATGACAACCACCGCAAAATTGTCCTGACTTGAAGTAGGATTGTGAGATAAAATAACCTTATGAATGTTAAATTGTGGATTCTTAATGTGTTTACGGTGCTTTAAAGAGGGAAGAGTGATTTTGGTGGCTGATTTGTTGAAAGGATTCAAGAGGGTTATAGCCATATTTTCATCTACGGAGGCCAACCAACCATGGCTAAAGCCACAGCATCTCCTAGCATAAAATACTTCTAATTAAGTTGATATTTTTGAATATTTTTCCTTTGGTAATGCCATATAAAACTCTCCTTGTTTTATGATCATTGTTAAGGGAGAGCAATAGCATTGGAAGTGCCTTCTTTTTCTTATTGTAGTCCGTTGCAACTAAATGCCATTGTTTACAAATTAACACCAGGCAGGAAACCAAGCAATGTATATAGGTTTCGACAACTTGTCCATAATCAAGCACAAAACAGGTACAGGAAGATGTGCCCAATCAGGTTGCGAACTGAATATATATATTATGTCAAAATGAAAGCCTTATACATATGTATACATCAAGAAAATGTATAGAATTTTTTAAATCTAATCGTAATTGAATGTATATGCGCAAATCTAAATTAAGAGCATGCCTATATATATGGTAAATACAATATTGTTAACAAGTTATTAGTAACAGTTCTTGATTTCATGACAAATTTGTAATAAACCCCAAAAAAATTGATCAAACAAGGTAGAACATAAAATTAACATGCTTACAAACAAAAAATCATGCAAACTTATTTAATTGCAAAATGTAGTAGAAACAAATAGAAAATTCACCAAATTGATAAATCTTGCATAACTATGAAAAAATGGCCTAGATTGGATAAGTGTGAGCCTCAATAAACGTTATATATATATATATATATATATATATATAACCGAAACATTTGACTTAATTTTGACTTTTTTTTAGAGCTCTCATATTTTTATACATCAACATTATTTAAATAAAAAAACAAAGATTCTGATTTTATATGATAGATATTAGAAAATCATATATATATATATATATATATACACACGTATAGTTAGATTAATGCCACTTAGCCGGTGGCCATGTATATATTAAGAGTCCCATTAGGAATTGGATTTTATTGGAGTGGGGTGGAAGTCTCCAAATCATGTTTGTATGCAATGCAAACTCCTTCACAGTAAATGAGGTGCCGACTTACTCTCCTATATATATATAAACCTATGTGTGTTGCCGCAAACTATTCTTTTGTTTCTACAAACACTTCTTTCTCAACCTCAAGGCACTGAAATTTCTCTTCATAGCTTTCTCTCTTTAGTTTTTCTATTTTTTCTATAATAGTAGTTTGTGTATGTTTTTCCTTTAATGGTCTGTGTTAGTGTGATTCTTTCTTTAATAGTAGTTTGCGTATGTTTTTTCTTTAATGGCCTGTATTTGTGTTTGTTTTTCCTTTAATAGTCTGTGTGAGTATATTTCTTGGTACTTAGGCAAAATCTTTAAAGATGCCTTTATATTCTATGTTTCCTTTTCGTTTGCTATTTCTTGGCTTATATTATAGATTATACTGTATATATTAATCAAACAATTTAGTTAATTGGTTTTTACATCCTTAAACATCACTCGTTCATGCATGGAGATCCCGTGCAATATACCACTAGGTTATTGTAGAGTGAAATTCTCTCACAATAATTTTTACATTTTTACATTTTTTTTTCAAAATTTTTTACTCAAGGGTTTAGATTCAAAGTTATAGAAGCAACTTTCAATCCAAGCCTTTCAAAATTTTTTCCATGGATGAATTAAAAAGCTAGAGACTTTATTTCATAAAGTCATTTTTTTATTCTTAAGTAGAAAGGATAAGATTAAAAAAATGCAAAACTATTTTATAAGCGTGCTAATTACATGGAAACCTAATTCAATTAGGAGAGAAGTTCAATTAGAATTAGGAGAAGAAGCTACAGGTCAAATGGAAGCCTAATTCAATTAGAATTAGGAGACAGAAGTTACCACATAGAATAGAAACCTAATTCAATTGGAATTAGCAGAGACAGCTAAAACCCTTGTATAATATAAAATCTATAATAGTGTTTTGTATTATATGTTAATATATTTATATTTGGTTTTGAAATTTGCTTAATTGTTTGGCTGTTCATACTAAATTTAATATTGTGCAGGCCAAATGAGGGGCAAATGGACTGGGCCTCACCTAGGCTCACAACTTATTTGAGGAGTGGGTATAGGATTTCCCACAATGGGTGGTTCACGGCACAGAGACCCAATGAGATCACTTTTCTTCCTCTACTTGGCTATCTTTTTCCTTTCGCCCCCTCTCTCTCTCTCTCTCTCTCTTGCTCTCAAAATTCTTCAACCGCTCATCCACTCTCCCACTTCTCTTATTTATAGTACTCTGATTAGTGGGGTGTTATGATTGTTTTTTCAATTAGTGCAATGAGAGGTCCAATGTCATCAGTTATAAGTGGTTGGTTAGGTGGGAGTGGGGTGTGGGGAAAGTGGCTTTGGAACTTGATTCCCACTTTAGTGAGTATGACCGGCAGAAATGCTTCAAGGTATTGCCGGTCATGTTCATGGTGGGATGCTCGGCAGTTATCTTGCCTATGTTGTTCGGTGATAGTTTCCTGAGCAAACACTAAGTGGTAAAACCTGGGCCTACACCCTGTGTGGGCTTTAGGGTGGGATCCCAGAAAAAGAAAAGGAAATGGGAACAATGGGCCGTAACATTCGTGTTTGAACTCAAGGCCCAGATGGGCCTGGTCATCTCGGGGCCGTACAAATATTATTGTTTTAAAGTGTGAATAATAAAGGAATAAATGTTCCAGATTCAAAAGATACGCTTTAACCCTCTATTCCAAATGTTAGTTTTATTACTTTTACAGTTTTACTTAAACTAAGTGATATTTGCATGTTGCTGGAATTTTCATAATGAGGTTGTGTTTGAAATTGTAACTTTTAAATCAGTATGCTGAATTATGATACTTTTTCGATTACTAATATTGTTTGGTTCCTTAGCATAATGGTTAAAACTTAAAAGCTATATGGGCTAGGTCATATGAATATGTTTGTTATATTCTCTGCCTTGTACAACACCGTCAACACTTTAATATATATATATATATATATATATATATAACATTGGTTACACATTTTTGGATTGAATATTTACTTTAGGATGTTGATTATAATGAGAAGAATTTTATGTAACAGGTTGCCATTTTTGAACTCTACCACTGGGCCCAAATATTGGAAAAATATATTTCTTATAGGACCTTTAATCCTTCCTTAACAATTGTAGCTGCACTTGCCTGTACTAAAATTTTTGACTTTTTAAATCAAATTGTTTTCTTCTAAAAGCCCGTGCTATTACCCAATCCATTAAGTATCATTATCTTTGTTTTCATACTAAAAGTTTATGTTTTGGTAAATTTATATCTTTGTGGAGGGCAGTTTAATGAAAAGTTTTTAAAATCTCATAATTAATAGATTTCCCGTGCATCGCACGGGTTAGCGACTAGTTACAAATATAGACAATGTGAATTATTCTTTTACCCAAAATAGGGATGGCATTCTAGAACTCAAAAATTCTTTATTAATCAATATTTTAAAATCTATACTAAATCATGCACAAGGCTTGTGTATTTCATACGAATTTTGTAATCTATATTATAGAAGGGACATGCATCTTGAGACGGGAGTTAGATTAAGGATTTCTTAACCCTAATACAACATATTTATTAAACATTTGAGTTAAGTCGACTTGTTTATTATATATAATTTCATTATCACCATATAATTAGTCTTTTAAAAATTAACAAAATATATTTGCAGGTTTTGTAGAAATTAATTTGTATTATTTCATAAAAATAGAAAAAAATTAGAAAAAAAAAACAATTACTATTAAAGCATCAAGGAAGTATTTAAAAAAAAAAAAATCTTCTTTTGAGAACTAACAAAAAATATTTGCAGGTTTTGTAGAAATTGATTTATATTATTTCATAAAAATATAAAAATAAAATTTCAGTAAAAATTAAAAAAAAAAAAAAAACAATTACTATTAAAGCATCAAGGAAGTATTTTTTTTTAAAAAGATTTTTTTTTAATTTCTTCTTTTGAGAAGAGAATTTCTTAAATGTCGACTGTCCAACATTATCTTCAATCACTGAGAGAGAGATTAAAACATAAAAAAATAAATAGGCAGATTAGATTACCTATTTCCAGTTACAAGACTCTTGACAAGCTGTAGCATTTTTTCATCTTCCCACTTCTCTATAATTGAAAATCCTCCAACAAATTCAAACTAGACACCACCACATCTAAAGGAGGTTGGAGATAATCACCGCGAACAGTTGCATTACGCTATACCAAATACTATAAGCAATAACAGAAAAACCCTAAAAAAATATGGCGATCAAATTCACAATGAAAAGTTGAGAAGTGAATAATTTAGTCGAGCCCTTGTCGTACAGTCAATTCTCATAATGTGGTAAGGTTCCCTATCTGTATAACGTGGAGTCTATAGGACACTTAAAATTTATAAATGAATAAATACATCATCACATGATGAAGGAGATATAAAATACCAATCGGTAAAGTTAATTTAGACAACATAGTTTTAATCTTTTATCTCAATACAAAACTCTTCAACAAAAATCATAACCAATCAAAACATACAACTAGGAGGAAAATCGAACAATTAACAAGTCATGAAAACCAAAATCTTTTTAAAAAAAAGTTAACAATAAAACAACTTAATTGGCTGAAAGACTATGGGCAACCCGAACCATTCTATTAAAAAAGTAAACTTGAAAAATTAAGACATCTAGCTAGAATCGAATTCATTGCAATGGTGGCACAACCCAGAGTGGAGGTGCCAAATACCTGTGTTTATATTCCGGAGTATAATGCTTTTGAAAGGTTCCATTCTCCAAGCAATATATACCCATGTCAAAAGGCCCCTTCGGACGATACGTATTTTTAATTGCAAAAACGTCGATAGAATCATCTGTGAAGTATATCGAATTTGGTTGGCACCCAGGAAAATTTGAAGCCAAAATCGACATTGATTGGTTGTCGCCAACAAAGAGAGCCTCATCACCCAAGCTTTTCACCTCAACATGCTCGTCTAATGATCCCTTTGTTTCATCATCTAACAGCAATTTGTGAACCTTGAAACTTTCGGTTAGATTCTTACGCTCTTCTTCCGCTTCTTCTATTTCTTCCAAAAGCCCTTCTTTTCGTTCCATAAACCTCCGAACAACCAATAGGTCTCCCTTCATTGATTCAACAATATACACTCTTTCAGCATATCTAAAAGTCGTGTGATAGCCACTTGGCACAATTATATTTGGTTTTAGTTGCTGATGGGAAGAACTATAATTCTTACTATTAACGTCAAATGACACCACCATACCCCTACGTCCCACAGCATAGACCAAACCTCCATAAAAGGTGATATCTGTAAAGCCCATAAGATTTTCATCGAGGTAAGTCCAAGCATATTGTTGCGTTGGGTTGATGAAAGCCAACAAATCGGAAGGAGCATAAATGACAACCACCGCATAATTGTCCTGACTTGAAGTAGGATTGTGAGACAAAATAACCTTAAGAACATTAAATTGTGGAATCTTAATGCGTTTACGGTGCTTTAAAGAGGGAAGAGTGATTTTGGTGGCTGATTTGTTGAAAGGATTCAAGAGGGTTATAGCCATGTTTTCATCTACGGTGGCCAACCAACCATGGCTGAAGCCGCAGCATCTCCTGGCATAAAATACTTCTAAGTTGATATTTTTGAATATTTTTCCTTCGGTAATGCCATATAAAACTCTCCTTGTTTTATGATCATTGTTAAGGGAGAGTAATAACATTGGAAGTGCCTTCTTTTTTTTATTGTAGTCCTTTGCAACTAAATGCCATTGTTTACAAACACCAGCAAACCAAGCATGGTATATGGGTTCCGACAACTTGTACATAATCAAGCACAAAATAGGTACAGGAAGATGTGCCCATTCAGGTTGAGAACTGAAATAAAAAATTTATATATGTTTATTTTATGACAAAATGAAAGCCTTATACATATGTATACATCAAGAAAATAGAATTCTTTAAAACTAATCATAATTCGATGTATATGCGCAAGTAGAATTAAGAGCATGCTTATATTAACACACTATTGATAAGAAGTTATTATTAACAGTTCTTGATGTCATGACAAATTTACATAAACCCTAAAAAAAGTGGTCAAAGAAGGTAGAAGATAAAATTAGGACAAAGTTTAGCTACAACTTCCTTTAATAAAATTAACATTACTACATAATTTGAAAATTTAACTGTTAAATTGTATGTTATTTACGCTTTTAATACACGTGTCAAATTTTATGTCAATCAAATATTATTTATAAGTTTCTATGTTATGCATAATTTTGAATTACAAAAATTTGCAATTTAAGTAATTTATCAATGACATAGTTATTGATATTTAATTTTCTCTAAATTTGCAAGTATGAAAGATATAAGATGAAAATGTAATTTAATGGTGGGTTTGTCAAAATTCACTTGAGTAAGGTTGTAGTCTTAAGTTACAACTAATTTTGTAATTAAGCTTTATCCATAAAATTAACACGCTTACAAAAAAAAAAATCAAGCAAACTTCTTTAACTGTAAAATGTAAGTTGAAACAAATAGAAAATTCACTGAATTGATATATCTTGCATAAATATGAAAAAATGACCTAGTTAAATTGGATAAGTGTTAGCCTCAATAAACCTTATTTCATATATAGAAAATGTGGATTATTCTTTTTCCCAAAATAAGGGTCGCATACTAGAACTCAGAAACCCTTTATTGCCCAATATTTTAAAATCTATACTGAATCATGCACAAGGCTTGTGTATTTCATACAAATTTTATAATCTATATTATGGAATGGACATGCATCTTGAAATGGGAGTTTAATTAGGGGTTGCAAATTGTAATCATGTGTCAAGTTTAATTATGTCATGTTGACTCATGAATATTCGATTATATGAGTTAACACAGTAAGACGATAATAAACAAGTAAACAAGTTATAATGATTTCTCAACCCTAATACGCATGTTTATTAAATGGATGAATCCTGTCGACTTATTTAACAAATTTATAGTTTTATATATAATTTCATGTATTACCATATAGTTAGTCTTTTAAATAATAACAAAAAATATTTGCAGGTTTTGTAGAAATTAATTTATATTATTTCATAAAAATCGAAAAATAAAATTTCAGTGAAAAAAAAAATAGCAATTACTATTAAAGCATCAAGGAAGTATTTCAAAAAAAAAAAAAAAGATTTTTTTTTTCTTTTGAGAAGAGAATTTCTTAAATGTCCACTGCCCAACACTATCTTCAATCACTGAGAGAGAGATTAAAACATTAAAAAAAACAAAAACAAAAACAAATAGGCAGATTAGATTACCTATTTTCAGGCTCAAGAACATTGGGGGACTGCATCTTGTATGATGTTCCAAACTAGTATATAACGCCAAATCTTGCAAGAACGATTGAAACCCGTTGTATTAGAAGCTCGCCAAGGGAAAAAAAATTGTATTCAACAACAATCAACGGCATGAGAATCATTAATAATTGAAACACATGAAATTAGATTATACCTTGTACTCGAGAGTTAAGAAGATGTTGTAGCTATATATATATAGGGTATGTGGAAGAAGAAGATGAAAAAAAGGACATCGACTGTTTATAACAATGCATGAGAATCATTAATAACAATTGTATCCAACAACAAAAACGCATGAGAATCATTAATAACAGTTGAAACACATGAGAAATAGATTATACCTTGTACTTGAGAGTTAAGAAGATGTTGTAGCTATATATATATAGGGTATGTGGAAGAAGAAGAAGAAAAAAAGGACATCGACTGTTTATAACAATGCATGAGAATCATTAATAACAATTATATCCAACAACAAAAACGCATGAGAATCATTAATAACAGTTGAAACACATGAGAAATTAATAGATTATACCTTGTACTTGAGAGTTAAGAAGATGGTGTAGCTATGTATAGAGGGTATGTGGAAGAAGAAGAAGAGAGTTTATATTAGACTGTTTAGTTTGAAGTTTTGCTCAAATCACGGGCCATCATCAAGTCCTTTTATAGATGGAGTTTGTAAACTAGAAAGAAACCCTAGTAGCGTTAAAGGGTTGTCCTTGTATGGAAAGGAATAATAAAATTCAATCACCGCCTCTCCTAATTAAGTGAATCCTAAGGGGCACAGGATTTCTTCCAGCCTAAGACAATACTTGATGGTCGGTGGGTTTGAGCAAAACTTCAAACTAAACAGTGCCGTGGCCTTCTTCACGTACCCAGACGTGGAATCAGCGCTATAGCTCTGTCTCTGAAAAGTGATAATAGCCAGTTAGGTACGTTGTGGCTATATCACAAGATAAATAGTTATAAATGTTATGGTATAATTAACCATATATTAGGTCTTTCCCTAAGATCACTCATATATGCACCATTTTGTTGGTTTCCACGTATACTCAATAAAAATCATCATACGTTCTCTTAATTAAAAATAAGAAGAAAAATGATCATAAATAGTACTAAAAAATTATGTTTACTTTAAAAAAAATAATTTAACTAATTATTTATATTTTATGATAAAAATTAGGTTTAATTTCAAATGTATCTATATGTAAGTACTAATGCATATGTAACTATAACATGCTATTTTTAAAAAATAATTTCACTAATTATTTATATTTTTATAAAAAAAATTGTGTTGAATTTTAAATGGATCTATGTGTTTGCATATGTTATATAATATATATATATATATATATATATACGAAACTTTTGATTTTTTGTTGATCTCATCAAACTTTGCCTCATAAGCTTTTATTTATTTAATTTTATTTAATTTTTATTTTTAGGGTCTGTTTAGATATCGTTTATTTAGTTGAAAATTTAATATTGAAAACACTGTAACAAAATAATTTTTAAAAAGCAAAACACTGTAGCAAACTTATTGCTAAGTTTTTCACAAGTTGACTGGTCCGTGAACAGTGCTATGGGACCCAGGATTTAAAACGCAAAACGCAAAAATGCTGTTGGCAAGTGCACGCTTAGTCACCAACTCACTTGCCCTGATTATTTTCTTTCTCCCTCTTCGATCAAATCCCCACCCTCAACTAAGCCAAACCCCACACCCGACCCATCCTTCTCACAAGCGCCAATCAAAAAGATGCAGAGAAAGATGTGGTCAATTCCAGAACTGGTGTAACTCTTTAGGGCATGGGATCAAACTCTTTAACGCTGCGTTTTATCGGATGCAAATTCCAATTCTGATAGACATACGATTCATATTCCAAGGCAATCAGTAGAGCAAGGGTCGGAGAGATATATAGTGTTTTCTGAAGAAGCTTATGGTATGGTGGGAATTGAAATTTTAAAATATAAGAGACATACACATGGTGATACACATGGTTATGTTATACTTATAGTCTTATATCCATTGTAAGTTTTGATAATCAATAAAGTTACATGGTTTTGATCTCAAAAGGATAAAAAGTAAAAACCTTATCCTAATGTAACTAATAAATTATCTCTTTTTATTGCACTATATAGCATTTTGATGATTTTTTAGTGCGTATAATTTTGCCAATCAAGCACTAGCAGTTTTCAAGTTTCTCAAAAAGGAAAAAAAAAAAAAAGTTTTCAATACACTAATGGAGCCAATGGTATTTTAATTTCTATTATGTATAACCTAATAATCCTTTGCATGTATCCATATTTGTCATAGAGGAAGATAAGGAAGACAATATTTACCATTCACAATTACCATGGTTGTTTTTCATACCCATATATCTTTGAAATTTTGTTTATATGCATAGACCATAGATTAGATGCTACCCGAAATTTGACAAAGCAGTGTATGATTAGTAAGTGCCTTTATTATTGTTATTATTATTATTATTTTTTTTTTTTGCACAAAATGCATTATTTTATTTTTGTCTAAAAAGTCCTTTATATATAAAGAAGACATTTTACTCCAATGAACTACTTAAAGAAGGTTGAATATGAAAATTAATAAAAATAATTGAAATGGGAATCAAGCTGTTCTT
Source organism: Quercus ilex subsp. ballota (assembly GCA_032727855.1). Classification (NCBI taxonomy): domain Eukaryota; kingdom Viridiplantae; phylum Streptophyta; class Magnoliopsida; order Fagales; family Fagaceae; genus Quercus; species Quercus ilex. Next base: position 20,339,466 of record CM064908.1, on the reverse strand, counting down.
TTCATTTACTCTATTATTAAGAAATGAAATATTCTATATATGGTAGAACTTTAAAATCCTTACCTTATTTGTCATCATAATTGCATATTGCACAGTTTTTATATTGCTTACTTTTGAATATCCAGAGAATATATATATATATATATATATATAAAACTTATTGTAAAAAGGAGTATATAAGCCAAGATTAGATTCATAACTTGGTTATAGTAAGATATAATGCTTATTTGCCGCACCAAAAAGAACCAAAAAAGAAAAAATCTAGACAAAAAAAGGACCTATATTACAACAAAATTTTCAGGTTTCTAAATGAAACTAGAACCAAAGACTGATGCTATTAATAACTTTCCTTAATAATAGATAGGGAAACAATAAAGTCTCTAAGGAGAGTTTAACAACTTTGACATAACATTCCAAGTCTTATTTTAGGTATACACAATTTATTTAAAAATATACACACACATTTTTAAAAATTAACAAAATATATTTGCAGGTTTTGTAGAAATTAATTTATATTATTTCATAAAAATAGAAAAAAAAATTTTGAAAAAAAAAAAACAATCACTATTAAAGCATCAAGGAAGTATTTCCAAAAAAAAAAAAAATCTTCTTTTGAGAACTTACAAAAAATATTTGCAGGTTTTGTAGAAATTGATTTATATTATTTCATAAAAATATAAAAATAAATTTCAGTAAAAATTAAAAAAAAAACAATTACTATTAAAGCATCAAGGAAGTATTTTTTTTTAAAAAGATTTTTTTAATTTCTTCTTTTGAGAAGAGAATTTCTTAAATGTCGAATGTCCAACATTATCTTCAATCACCGAGAGAGAGATTAAAACATAAAAAAATAAATAGGCAAATTAGATTACCTATTTCTAGCTACAAGACTCTTGACAAACTGTAGCATTTTTTCATCTTCCCACTTCTCTATAATTGAAAATCCTCCAACAAATTCAAACTAGACACCACCACATCTAAAAGAGGTTGGAGATAATCACCGCGAACAGTTGCATTACGCTATACCAAATATTATAAGCAATAACAGAAAAACCCTAAAAAAATATGGCGATCAAATTCTCAATGAAAAGTTGAGAAGTGAATAATTTAGTCGAGCCCTTGTCGTACAGTCGATTCTCATAATGTGGCAATGTACGTTCCCTATCTGTATAACGTGGAGTCTATAGGACACTCAAAACTTATAAATGAATAAATACATCATCACATGATGAAGGGGATATAAAATACCAATCGGTAAAGTTAATTTAGACAACATAGTTTTAATCTTTTATCTCAATACAAAACTCCTCAACAAAAATCATAACCAATCAAAACATACAACTAGGAGGAAAATCGAACAATTAACAAGTCATGAAAACCAAAATCTTTTTTAAAAAAAGTTAACAATAAAGCAACTTAATTGGCTGAAATACTATGGGCAACCCGAACCATTCTATTAAAAAAGTAAACTTGAAAAATTAAGACATCTAGCTAGCATCGAATTCATTGCAATGGTGGCACAACCCAGAGTGGAGGTGCCAAATACCTGTGTTTATATTCCGGAGTATAATGCTTTTGAAAGGTTCCATTCTCCAAGCAATATATACCCATGTCAAAAGGCCCCTTCGGACGATACGTATTTTTAATTGCAAAAACGTCGATAGAATCATCTGTAAAGTATATCGAATTTGGTTGGCACCCAGGAAAATTTGAAGCCAAAATCGACATTGATTGGTTGTCGCCAACAAAGAGAGCCTCATCACCCAAGCTTTTCACCTCAACATGCTCCTCTAATGATCCCTTTGTTTGATCATTTAACAGCAACTTGTGAACCTTGAAACTTTCGGTTAGATTCTTACGCTCTTCTACCCCTTCTTCTATTTCTTCCAAAAGCCCTTCTTTTCGTTCCAAAAACCTCCGAACAACCAATAGGTCTCCCTTCATTGATTCAACAATATACTCTCCTTCAGCATATTTAAAAGTCGTGTGACAGCCTCTTGGCACAATTATATTTGGTTTTAGTTGCTGATGAGAAGAACTATAATTCTTACTATTTACGTCAAATGACACCACCAAACCCCTACGTCCCACAGCATAGACCAAACCTCCATAAAAGGTGATATCTGTAAAGCCCATAATATTTTCATCGAGGTAAGTCCAAGCATATTGTTGCCTTGGGTTGATGAAAGCCAACAGTTTCGAAGGAGCATAAATGACAACCACCGTATAATTGTCCTGACTTGAAGTAGGATTGTGAGACAAAATAACCTTAAGAACATTAAATTGTGGATTCTTAATGCGTTTACGGTGCTTTAAAGAGGGAAGAGTGATTTTGGTGGCTGATTTGTTGAAAGGATTCAAGAGGGTTATAGCCATGTTTTCATCTACGGTGGCCAACCAACCATGGCTGAAGCCGCAGCATCTCCTGGCATAAAATACTTCTAAGTTGATATTTTTGAATATTTTTCCTTCGGTAATGCCAAATAAAACTCTCCTTGTTTTATGATCATTGTTAAGGGAGAGTAATAACATTGGAAGTGCCTTCTTTTTTTTATTGTAGTCCTTTGCAACTAAATGCCATTGTTTACAAACACCAGCAAACCAAGCATGGTATATGGGTTCGGACAACTTGTCCATAATCAAGCATAAAACAGGTACAGGAAGATGTTCCCATTCAGGTTGAGAACTGAAATAAAAAATTTATATATGTTTATTTTATGTCAAAATGAAAGCCTTATACATATGTATACATCAAGAAAATACAATTCTTTAAAACTAATCATAATTGGATGTATATGCGCAAGTAGAAAAAGCATGCTTATATTAACACACTATTGATGAGAAGTTATTACTAACAGTTCTTGATGTCATGAAAAATTTACATAAACCCTAAAAAAATTGGTCAAACAAGGTAGAAGATAAAATTATGACAAAGTTTAGCTACAACTTCCTTTAATAAAATTAATATTACTATATAATTTGAAAATCTAACTATTAAATTGTATGTTATTTTCACTTTTGATACACGTGTCAAATATTGTATCAATCAAATATTATCTATAATATGATTTATAAGCTTCTATTTTATGCATAATTTTAAATTATAAAAATTTGCAATTTAAGTAATTTATCAATGACATAGTTATTGATATTTAATTTTTTCGAAATTTGCAAATATGAAGGATATAAAATGAAAATGTTATCCAATGGTGGGTTTATCAAAATTCACTTGAGTAAGGTTGTAGTCTTAAGTTACAACTAATTTTGTAACTAAGTTTTATCCAAAAAATTAACACGCTTAAAAAAAATAATTAAAAAAAAGAGTCAAGCAAACTTCTTTAACTATAAAATGTAAGTTGAAACAAATAGAAAATTCACTAAATTGATATATCTTGCATAAATATGAAAAATTGACCTAATTAAATTGGATAAGTGTTAGCCTCAATAAACCTTGTTGCATATATAGCAAATGTGGATTATTCATTTTTCCAAAATAAGGTCGCATACTAGAACTCAAAAATCCTTTATTGCCCAATATTTTAAAATCTACACTGAATCATGCACAAGGCTTGTGTATTTCATACAAATTTTTATAATCTATATTATGGAAGGGACATGCATCTTGAAATGGGAGTTTAATTAGGGGTTGCAAATTGTATTCATGTGTCAGGTTTAATTGTGTCATGTTGACTCATGAGTATTCGATTATATGAGTTGACACAGTAAGACGATAATAAACGAGACCACTACACACCCTTGGTGCGGTGGTCACTCCACAAGTATAAATGCTTGTGGGTGGTGAGAGGTAAGGGCTAGGATTCAAGTCTCTAGGAGGGAGTTTCACACACATATACACTTAGATTAGATTAGAGTAGAAATTCTATCTTGTATAAAAAAAAAAAAAGACGATAATAAACGAGTAAACAAGTTATAATGATTTCTCAACCCTAATACACATGTTTATTAAATGGATGAGTCCTGTCGACTTATTTATCAAATTTATAGTTATATATATAATTTCACATATTACCATATAGTTAGTCTTTTAAATAATAATAAAAATATTTGCAGGTTTTGTAGAAATTAATTTATATTATTTCATAAAAATAGAAAAATAAAATTTCGGTAAAAATTAATTAAAAAAAACCAATTATATTAAAGCATCAAGGAAGTATTTCCCCCCCACCCCCCCCAAAAAAAAAAAAAAAAAATCTTCTTTTGAGAAGAGAATTTCTTAAATGTCCACTGTCCAACACTATCTTCAATCACTGAGAGATAGATTAAAACATTAAAAAAAACAAAATAAAAAAACAAATAGGCAGATTAGATTACCTATTTTCAGGCTTAAGAACATTGGGGGACTGCATCTTGTATGATGTTCCAAACTAGTATATAACGCCAAATCTTGCAAGAACGATTGAACCCCATTGTATTAGAAGCTCGCCAAGGAAAAAAAAATTGTATTCAACAACAATCAACGGCATGAGAATCATTAATAATTGAAACACATGAAATTAGATTATACCTTGTACTTGAGAGTTAAGAAGATGTTGTAGCTATATATATATAGGATATGTGGAAGAAGAAGAAGAAGAAAAGGACATCGACTGTTTATAACAACGCATGAGAATCATTAATAACAATTGTATCCAACAACAAAAACGCATGAGAATCATTAATAACAATTGAAACACATGAAAAATAGATTATACCTTGTACTTGAGGGTTAAGAAGATGGTGTAGCTATATATAGAAGGTATGTGGAAGAAGAAGAAGAAGAAGAAGAAGAAGAGAGTTTATATTAGACTGTTTAGTTTGAAGTTTTGCTCAAATCACGGGCCATCATCAAGTCCTTTTATGGATGGAATTTGTAGACTAGAAAGAAACTCTAGTAGCGTTAAAAGGTTGTCCTTGTACGTAAAGGAATAATAAAATTCAATCACCGCCTCTCCTAATTAAGTGAATCCTAAGGAGCACAGGATTTCTTGCAGCCTAAGACAATACTTGATGGTCGGTGGGTTTGAGCAAAACTTCAAACCAAACAGTGCCGCGGCCTTCTTCACGTACCCAGACGTGGAATCAGCGCTATAGCTCGGTGGGTTAGACACAATTCATCATCTCATAATCACTTGCAGTTAAAGTTTAAATCTTTCCTAATTAAAGGTCTAATGGCGTCTTATATTTTTGTTCCTTAAACTACTTCTTTTGAAAACAATATTTTGGTTTAATTACCTCTTTGATCCTAAATCTTAATTTTACCAATGTTTCGAGATGGCTCCCCAACCCTTTAAATGTGTTATTTTAGATTATTTGAGTTTTTAACCTTTGAGAAATGTTATGTTTACAACATTTTCACAATAAATTTTAAGTGGAAAGTTATTATTTGTTGTTATAGATTAAAAAAAAAAAATTTAAGTTGTGGATTCAATTTAGAAACAATAACATTTTACCATTTATGATTTGTTGTAAAAGTATTCTTAAAATGTTGTGAATGTAGCACTTCTATTAACCTTTCCTTAATATGTTAAAATAATTATTAACATTAAGTGATTGGTGTGACAAACACAAAGAATAAAATACTGTGCTCATGCTGATTATATGCCAAAGTGGAAGTCACAACATTTATGTGAAAAAAAGAAAGTTTATAGACACAAAAAAATTAACAAATTATTTTACACCCAACTGATATGGATGAGAGTTAGTGATAGGTAAAAATATAATGTTAGTGGTGGGTTTAAATAAGAACCAATATAAGCTTGCCAATTTAACTATTGTAAAAAATATTTTGAAATTTTTAGTGCCGGTTAACATTGTTAAAATAAATATATTAAAAAAAATACTAAAACCTATTAAATAGTTGAAATATATACAATAAATTAATAACTGCATTATGATGAACAAGTACAACCCATTTTGCAATGACATAATGAGCTATGTAAAACGATATTTTTATTGTTGGTAATTACTCTTTTCTCTCTTGAAGTTTGAGAGAATAACACTCCACTTCGAATCTGAAAATGGAAAAAACATCCTCTTCTCTCGAGGTTTGAAGAAAATAACACTTTTCCCCTTCTATTTATATTAGTAACAGAAATATGTTAAATTTCTATTAGATTATCTTTACCAAGATTTAATCATGATTAGTAAGAACATAACTGTTAAATTTAGAATAATAATGCAAAGCTTATCATCGAGCACCAAAAAACTTGCAATGACAAATCTCTTCACAACCTGATGAAAAAAGAAAAAAAGAAAAGAAAAAGTCAAACTAAATATATTAAAATACTCTTTAAAATTGAAATAAGTGGATTTTAATTTTGAAATACTATGTAATATTTGTAACATTAATTTAATAAAGTTTGATCAAACGGATTTCTAGGAGGAAAGTACACTTTATTTTATCTTCAAGTTTTGGGTGAAGTGTAATTGCATTGTTGTTGGTGCACTTTGGCATTGGAGGGAAAAAACAAACCTTCTGGCTTCTACGATGGAAACAACAATGACTGTATGTTGACACAAGAAGGGTTTCTTTTTAAAATAAAACAAATAATGTCTTTCCTGTGCTAAAATGTTGTCGTTTCTTTTGTTTTCTCTTTCTTTGATCTTGCTTCCGACAACTCTTCTAATAGCCAAATCTCCTCTCATGTCCTTGATGACTTATGGCCTGTTTGGAAGTTTAGAGAGGGAGGAGAGTACAGGGGAGTAGAGGGGAGGAGAGTAGTGGGGAGGAGAGTAGAGGGGAGTGGTTCCTCTCCACCTTGTTTGGATGTTTTTAAAATTAGTAAGGGAGAAGGAAGTAATTAGTCATTCCCCTTGTTTGGATGTTTTAAAAATTAGGATGGAGAGGAGATGAAATGATTAAAATAGACAAATTTACCCCTATTTGAAAATAGAATTGCAACATTGGTTTATGATTAATTTAGAAAGGATAAATTAGGGAATTTACTTGGATAATAATTTATCTACTCTACTCTTCCTCCAAATCTCTCCAATTTGGAGGAATTAAAAATGAGGGGTTAGAGGGAGTTGAAACCCCTCCAAACCCCTCCCACTCCTTCCTTAAAAAACTTCCAAACAAGGTAATTGCATTACTCTCCCTCCCTCTACTCTACTCTCCCTGCTTTTTTAAACATCCAAACAGGCCATTAGTCGCCGAGTCATTCATTCATTTCATGTTTGATTTTGATCAATGAAATGGTGGTGTTGTTGAGGAACTAGTAGTTAGGGAAGGTAAGTCTTTGCCTTCTTCTTGAAAAGCCCAAATCGGGTCTATGCAACTATGCTCCGACCTGAATTTTGTCGCATGCCCACAACTAAATCTTTTAAAAATTACACTTAGAAAAAAAAAATCAGGCAAGAAGAAAATTGTCTGTTACAACTTACAACTGCTAGTGTGGAAACTGGAGAGTGGAAAGCTAAGACACCATAAGTTTAATTGTAAAGTCGAGGAAAAAAAAAGGGATTAGACATATCCCAAGAATTAAAAGTATATTATTGTTAAGCATTTTAGAAAACTCAAGTGATTAAGAAGCTTCATATATATGATCATTTATTTAAAATTCAATAAGGTATTTTTTTAACATTTTGAGAGAACTCTTATAGTATATTTAATTGATAAATATTGGAAACGGTGTAACACATAGTTGAAAGAAGAGAGCAATGAATGAGATATTTTGTGCTATTTATTTGACTTATTTCATACTAAGGAATGAAATGACTAAATCAAGGATTCTTACAATGTTTATTAATGCGTTTGGTGATATAACAATTAACAAGAACAACAACCTTCATGCTATTCTTTTATGCAGAATTCCTTATAATAGTAGAACTTCCACAACCATATATCATTGCCAGTATGAGTTTAAGAAGAGAGGAAAAAAATCATTGCAAGAAAAAAAAACCATTGTTTCTTTTTTGGTTACTGTTTTCGATCAACTTATGAAAGACGATGCAGGTGTAACTTTTTGAGTTTATAACTTTATATAGGGCTGAGGGAGGGTGAAAAAGTCATAAAATCACACTTGACATTACAAATGATTTCTAGCTATCATAAAATTAATCACATATCATAATTTGACGGGGCTCATAATTAATATTCTATGGCGCCTCTCTTAAGCTAGTTAGGCAGATAAAAGCTTAGCATACTGATTAAGTTGCCAAAATATCATTGTGAGATCCACCTGAATCACTATAACATTAATTTCCATTTTGAGGGAATGAAACGCTGGAAGTTCTATGTGTTTTTCCTTATAGTAGGAGTATTAATGTACAGTTTGGTAGTGGTGACACAATTTTTATTTTTTTAGATAAGGTCATTGAGTTAATTGAAATAATCAGATTATTATTATTATTATTATTATTATTATATGTCTTACCATTTTAAGCAGAGGTCTACCCGACTCCCAAGTAGGCAAGTATATCATTGGTTGATGCATGTATGGCCCTGCAAGAGTGCTTTTGGAAGGGGGGAAGGGAAAATGAAGGAATGCATGTTCTTTCCGCTGTTTGGTTGTACGAGAGAAAAGAAAAATAAGTGAGGTTGGATGATGTTTTTTCCGTGGAGCCCATTGTTTTGTTATCAGCCCAATTTGGGCAGAATTAGGAGGAAAGGAGACTTAGGAGAGCACAAATTTTACGAGGTCTACCACTTTATACAATAAAATGACTAATATGTGTTTAACACTTTTAAAATATATGAATTTTCTCATTATTTATAAGAATACAAAGGTAAAAATATGCAATTTTTCCTTCTTTTCCTTTTGCAATCCAAACAAAAGAAAGATAAAATTTTTGCATATTCTTCTCCTCTTTTTTTCCTGCATCCAGAGAAATATTTTATTTTCTCTTTCATTTCTTTTCCCCCTTCCCTTCCTCTTTTCCTTTCTCTTTCGTTTCTCCAATTAGAAGCCTAGAACCAATCATAGTGTAAAAGTCTTCCACTCATAGCCATAGGCCATGCATCCTATTTAAAGGAAAATAATGTAAAGGAAGAAACGTGTCTTGGCCTAGAGAGGCCGTAATAAAGTGTTCTCTTTGAGTCTCTGTGACTTGACCCAAAAAAAGAAAAAAATTCATGGCATGTCTTTAACTCTTTACAGATTGGGATTCCAAAAGTGACATTAACCCATGTGAGGTGACAAAAAAGTTTTTTTATTTTATTTTATTTTTTTCAAAAAATGTTTTGTTGTGAATCTTGTGAACGTGAATGTAAAAAAGAAGAATCCAATTAGGATTCACTTTCTTAATAGTAGAGATAGAGATAAGAAGAAAAATGCGTATTTGACTATTTGACCCTTGGGTCAAGAGAATTTCTTAGGTAGAGTTTAGGATTTTCATCGCTTCATTGAACTCTCAGTAGTTTTAATTTCTAGTTTTTGGCCCAATTTGAGAAGATAGAGTTTCTCTTGTGTATAAGCTCCTTTCCCTTCCTTCAAAGTTGATGTTTTTTCGTGTTAGCAAAGATGTTATATTTGTGTGGATCGAGCCTTGGTGTAATGGCAAGTGCCTTCCACCAAAAGGTGCAACTTCTCATAAATTACATAAGTTTAATTTAGTTATATTGAAAAATCTAAGTTTAAGGATTAAATTTCGAGATCTTAGTAATTCTATGCTTTAGGATTTTAATTTTGCAGTATTTGGAATTTTAAACTCTAAAGATTGAATTTCGAGATCTTGGAAATTATGCCCTTGGATTGAATTATAAAAATGAGATTTTTATGAGATTATTATTATTATTATTTATGAGTGGAATTGTGAAAAAAAGAATTTTATGTTATATGGGTTTAAATTTAATGAGACGGAGTGCTTTAAAAACATTTGTTAATTAACATTTTTAGAAAAATTTTGATATTGCTTTCATATATGAATAATGTAAAAAACTATAAAGAAAAGAAATCAATTACTTTTTTTTTCACATAATTGTTTTTTAAAAATATTTTATAAACTAATGGTCTTAAATTTTTGGTTAACTTTTCCTTTAAATATTGCAACATTCAATTACTTTTTTTTTCACATAATTGTTTTTTTAAAATATTTTATAAACTAATGGTCTTAAATTTTTGGTTAACTTTTCCTTTAAATATTGCAGCATTCGAGTTAAAATTTGCCAAATAGCATATTTTTAGAAAAAATTAGGAAAAATAACACAGAAGAAAATTCTTTTTTTGAACTTGAGTTTGAATGGAAACTCGAGTCAAATTTTGCTGCCGACATGGCTGTAAAGTCATTGACCCCGAACCCGAATCAAAAGAACAAAAAGCATAACGTGGGGCCATTCTCATTGGATTGCTTGGCATATTCTTCTTCTTCTTGATTAGTTTACTCTCTGCACTTCTAATAATGATCAATCACTAACTTATACAAAAACAACAAGTACCATTTTTCCTATATTTTTTAATCCAGGTTCTGTAACAATGCGGTGTTTGTTTGTTTGTATTGTCTTAACGACCAATTAAAGTACCAACAACAAACAACACACGGCTCAATGTATTTCATGGATGACCTCACATCTAGGCCTATGCTCTCTATCATATTTTGACTCGGAAGTTTTCCAGCTAAAATATATAATAATGGGAGAAGGAAAAGTTTCGCTCCCAAATAATTGAAGAAATTTACGTTATGCACTTGCCACATAAATTTAAGATTTAAAATTTTAAAATATCAAATTTAAGATTATAATGAACACAATTTTTTTAACAAAAAAATGATAAGTGTTTTAATTTTATCAAAAAGAGTTGTGCACTAAGTATGACTTTATTTTATATATATATATATATATATATATATATTATATAAGTCAATTTGAACCTTATAAAAAATCTTTTTCATAGTTGCAGTCTTTTTCTCCTTCTTCTTTTGGTAAAATGTAACATCGGAACTAATAAAGAAAATCATATAAGAGAAAGAGCAATTTTATAAATACAACTAAATCTTAAAAAGAAAAGGCAATGATAAGGACATAACATATTTTATAATTTCTTTTAAAATCTTTTAAGATAAAAGCTATCATTGAGAATCTATTATTAGTATTATTTTCAACCTATTGGTAATAATTTACCACCTTATAAAACACTTTAAAAAATTATGAAAAGTATGTAAAATAGAATATTTTGTAGTAACATCGGTTAATAAAGGACATCGCATTATTTAAAATATTTTTTAATAGAAATGTGCTATATTTACAATATTTTCATAACAAATTTTATATTTTGGTTTTGAGAAATAATTTCAACTTGTGACCCCAAATTACAAAAAAATTTATTTAATGAGCTGTTACTAGTTTAAATTTAAACCATCGCTGAAACTACTTTCTTGTCTATCAATAACAAATTACAACTTAAAATTTGTTATGAAAATGATGTGAATATAATTTTTTTTATAGGAACATTTCTTTTTTTAAATGAACTATTGAGACTAAATAGATATTTTTTTTAAAAGCAAAACTAGACTAAGTGTGTGTTTGGCTACTAATTAAAAAATCAGCTTATTTTACTATTCAGTATTCAGCTTATTTTTGCTACTATTTGTGGGTTCCATTGCACTTTTTGTTACTATTTATAAGTCTTATTGTACTATTTCAGCTAACTTTTTACCTTTATTTATAATATTTTTAATAAAAAAATTTTAATTTTAATAAAATAAGTAGACTAAAAAAAACCCTGAATAGTTACGAAAAAAAACTGTGTAGCATAGAATGACATATCAGTGCGGATAAAACAATTCACATCAATTCAATGGGAAGCTTTTGTTAGAAAAATCTTGTTTTCTTCATTTAAAAAAAAAAAAAAAAAATCCTGTTTTCCTAACATGTGGAGCCCATTTAAACATGTACACAAATAAAATGGTTGTACACGTTTTTACACCATAGCTGCTCCCAACTTAATGATTGTTAAACACAATATATTCACAACAGATTTGCAAACGAGGATGACCTGGGAAAAGCTTGTGATTGCAAATTTTCGATGAAGAAAAGAAGAAAAAAATAAAAAAATAAAAAAACCCAGAAGAGAAAAAGAGACAGAGAGAGGGAGAGATTTTCAACATGACTAAAGAAAATCTGAAAGGGTTCATTTTGGCTTTGCTATCAAGTGGGTTCATAGGGGCCAGCTTCATCATCAAAAAGAAAGGCCTTAGAAAAGCAGCTGCAGCTTCTGGTGTTAGAGCTGGTGATTTTTTTTTTCCCCCTCTTTTCATTTCTTTTTTGGTCTTAATTTTTGTTTTTTTATAATGGGTTTTTGATTTTCTCAAAAGGGTATGTGTTTGATTCTTGAATTTGTAGGTGTTGGTGGATACTCTTATCTTCTGGAGCCACTATGGTGGATAGGCTTGATCACAAGTAAGCTTTTTAATTTTGTTCTCTTTTATTGGTTATGTATATTCTGATTGTTTTCAAATCAAAATTGGTTTGATTTGTTGCTTAAGTTTCTTGCTTGTTTTGGGTTATGCAAATTGTTATTTTCATGTATCATTGTGCAAAAACTTTATGTGTGTTTTCTATGTGATCTCATAATGTCCCAATTTGGTTGATTTTGAATTAGCTTTTACTTTGTGATAAATCACGTATTGTAACATTGTTAGGAAATGATGAATTTAATCTTTTAACAATTATTCTTACACTCCCTTTCACGTGTGGGCATATACTCCCCCTAATAAGTGGGACTCAACACGTCGAATTTTTAGCTTTTAAATGAGTGTTAGAGTGGAGATAATGTTCGAACTCAAGACAACTTGGCTTTGATACCATGATAAACCATCAACTATCTCACAAGCTTAAGCTGTTAGGAAAATGGTGAATTTAATAATTTAAAAATTATTTTAAACACATTGATGATCAATTACTGTGTCCCATATCTTGCTTCAGTTTGTGTTTTGTGTACTGTGTCCCATAAGATTCGAAATGCAGCTCCTTCCATTTTCCCTTGGAAGGGTATTTGGAAAGTTAAGGTTCCTAAAAGGGTGACTTTTTTTTATGTGGATAGCAACCCATGATCAGATTCTAACTTTGAATAATCTTATGCTTCGTGGTCGTCCTTTGGCGAACCGTTGTTGTTTGTGCTGTAACGATGCAGAATCTGTGGATCACCTGTTACTTTTCTGTTCGATAGCTCATTCTTTGTGGATGTATATGATTCGGTTGTTTGGGATCGAATGGGTCATGCCAGGTTCAGTTGTGGACTTATTATTTTGCTGGTATCATTGGCTTGAGAAGCATAGCTCTGATATTTGGGATTTGGTTCCAAGTTGTTTAATGTGGACTATTTGGACTGAACGGAATAGGCGGTCTTTTGAGGATGAGGGGAAAACTGTGGTTCAGTTATTTGAGTATTGTCAATGGACCCTCTTTGATTGGTCTCGATGTTGGGGTTATTCGGATTGTTCTACCCTTTTGGATTTTCTTTCATCTATTAGAATGGATTAGAGGCTGCTTCTGTCTTTTTGTTTCCTTTTTTCCTTTGTTCGCTACCGTAAACTCTTTGTGTTTCTCTTGCTTTTCTTTTATCAATAATATTCTCTTCTTACTTATCAAAAAAAAAAAAAAAGTTCTCTTTCACCTTTTTGGTGGCATAAGGAGTTGATGAGCAAGCTTGTAACCTTTTTGTTTTTATTTTTCTTTCATTTTTGGTCTAATCATAGAAAATGGCGCTATTATTTGCCTGTTATGGTGCACAAATTGCAAGCCTTTTTTCAGCATTTGACATTGCTCTGACTGTCTGCAGAATCTATCTTGTTTTATGATTTTTGATGCAGTGATTGTTGGAGAGATTGCAAACTTTGTTGCCTATGCATTTGCCCCTGCTGTTCTTGTTACTCCTCTAGGTGCATTAAGTATTATTGTCAGGTAATTTTTGGTATTGCTTTCAATTTCTTTCTTAGTGGATGCAGTATATTCTTCTAGTGTCATATTATGCGATTGTTTGTTATGATAATGATTTGGTTGTATGGTGTAGTGCTGTATTGGCTCACTTTATCTTGAAGGAAAGGTTACACAAACTTGGGATGTTGGGCTGTGTGATGTGCATCGTGGGTTCTGTCATAATTGTTATCCATGCACCACAGGAGCATCCGATTAATTCTGTTCAGGAAATATGGAGTATGGCAACTCAACCAGGTTAACATTTTACCTTAATTCTTGTGTATCGCTTTTGCATATACAACACCCTACATGGTTAACTTGAGTAATTTTGTTCTCTTTCAGCATTTCTGCTTTATGTGGGCTCTGTAATTGTATTGGTTTTCATTCTGGTCTTCCATTTTGCACCCCGATGTGGGCACTCAAATGTGTTAGTTTTCACCGGCATCTGTTCTTTGATGGGTTCTCTCTCGGTATATCATTTCAACTATTAATGGTTTATAGTTTTTTTTTTGTTCCTTTCCTGCTGAGCATTTATGATATCTACTATAAAGATGTTCACTTTTTAGCTTTTGAACCTCTTACGTGCCGCAGTGGTTTCTTCTTCTGAAATTAGTACGGCAAAACTATTTATGCAGGTTTTTTTCTTTCTTTCTTTTTTATGTGTCAATTTTGTCATGATTTTTCAGGTGATGAGTGTTAAAGCCCTTGGAACTTCAATAAAGTTAAGTTTTGAGGGAAAGAATCAGTTAATCTATGCAGAGACATGGTTTTTCATGATGGTTGTGGCTGTTTCTGTCATCACTCAGATGAATTATCTCAACAAGGTTAGTAGTGGGATAGTTCTAATTTAGCCTGCATAATTTTCGGAGTTTTTGTTCTACCCTTTTACTTGCTTTGAAATTTTTCTAATTTTTCCATGATTTGTTCTTTTACCCTCTACATCTGCTACTTTATACTGTTAAAATGCCTTAAAGAACATAAGCATACTTGCCGATTGTGCTTTTGACATGCTTCTTGACGTGTAGTCTTGCCAAAATTTTGTGAGCAATCCATAGTCCAAAATATTTCCCTTTCCATGATTCTTTACATTAGTAGTTCAATCCTATGCAGAAGTGATTGCACTATTTTTTGCGGGCATCCCTATTTTATCTATTGTTATATCTTGCCTAAAGGATGTTTCAACTTTTAAGTAAATTCAAATGACTTGGATGTGGATGCCTACAAGTTGAAAATTGTCAGTCGGTAGTATCTGCTCTAACAAAAATTACTCTGATGTTTCAGGCACTTGACACATTCAACACTGCCATTGTGTCCCCCATATATTACGTCATGTTCACAACGCTTACAATCCTAGCCAGTGTCATAATGTTTAAGGTATTTTAAGCTCTGCCTAGTTGACTATGATCCTATAACTGAGACTTTGATAAACACATATTATCTGAACCTGGAGTTCCCGGGGGCAGAGATCTGGTGTATAAAAAGTTTTCTCCTGCTTTCTCTGTGATCAACCTTATGTCTAGTTGGTTATTTTCTTTGCCAAGTCAAGCATTATTTTTATTATGGCAAATCAAGCATTATATGATGTAAATCCAATTTGTTGAGCGCATTATGTGTTGAGATTTATGATTTCAGGATTGGGATGGCCAAAGTGGAGGAACCATAGTATCAGAAATATGTGGTTTTATTGTTGTGCTCTCCGGGACAATCTTATTGCATGTGACCAAAGACTTTGAGAGAAGCTCATCTTTTAAAGGTGTGTAATCAATTCAATTTTACCAAATTTTCCCCCTGATCTACTCATTTCTGAATTGCATCAGTATATTGAACCTTGAGTTATTTTGGATTTTCATGCTTTATTGTGAAATAACTACAGGTAGCTCTGCACCTGTATCCCCTTCATTGTCTGCCCGACTTTGCGGTGGAAATGGGGAATTGCTGCTGAAGTATAATAATGAGGAAGATGTGCCATCTTCGGAGGAAATTTGCTTAAGCAGACACGAATTGTATTAGATAGTTTTGTATGAGATGTTGCCATCCAGTTACCTCCAACGGAAGGGCAAGGCAAGACTGGAATTTGAAGAACTCTGAGAAAGATGCCCTCAGATGAGTCCATGCTTCCAGTTCTGATCATAACCACACATACAATGGTGGAAGATTTTTAGAACTTGTTCAGTTGCTTTTGAGAAGCACTGGGATTTCATCAGTTTTATGTCTTTTGGTGTCTAGTTTGGAGGAATGCATTAACAAATGAGAGTTACTTTCTGAGGTGCATAGTTGTACAGTTTTTCCAAGATTGCTGGTTTCTAATGGGTGGTTTGTTCACTTGTCAAATAAAGAAAATGGCTTTAGGGAAGTTTGATTGGAACACTCTGAAGACTTGGAAACCTGAATTCCAGCAAAGAAAGCAAGTTTCTGCTTTCTCAAAAGTATCTACAAAGTTGATGAGCTCCTTGGTAACATCATGGTTTCTTATTTTTTCCCCTTGGTTGGGGGGTGGGGAGGATCTTTTGTCTTTGACAAGAAGCGGATGTTTGTAAATTAGTATTAAATTAGGCATAGCCTCTTAAATTGATTGGTGTAGATTATTGTAGAGCTGAATATTTTTAGAGAGTGGAAATGAGTGATTTGTTTTAGGCCTTCCCTATAAATGAGAATGTTTGGCCCCTCTTTTGGTAGGTGCACTAATTTTACCCATCAAAGTGATAAAATCTTCTCTCTTACATTGTTGCATCAGCTCATGCGGAGTCATGAACCGTGTGTGTAAACGTTGGAAACAAAAAATTGTGTTCATTTTGTAAGACAAGTAGTCAGTTGTGTTCCAGCAGAAGTTTAAGCCATATAAATTAGAACAATGCAATTCAAGCAAGCTTTTTTGAGTAGAGACTTTTCCTTGAAGTTCTTCCATGTTGTTTTCCGTTTGGTACGTGTGTTTAAATAACAGTTTTTAATTTTTTTTGGAAATACGTGTGGGTGAAAAAGTGTATAGAAATACGTATAATGTTATTTAAAAATTGAAAATATGTATTCAAACACATGTACCAAAAGGGTCTTTTAAAAAAATGTCTCTACCCTACTTAAATTTGAATCTGTATATATTTCAAATATAACAATAAAATAAGTTATAGCATAACACATGTGAGTGTGCACACAAACATTCATGATTTAAAAATCCAAAAAATTAGACTTGTCTAAAGTTAATTGTGGGTTACCCTATTTATGTTTTTATATGGAATAACAAATTCATCTTAAGTGAGGCAATTGTTAGAATTATGGTTAAAATGATAATTACATGTTTGGTATTGTTTTAGGAAGTAGAATTTTAGTAGTAAAGCTTTAACTGAATAATTCTTAATCGTTTTGAGTGTTTGACAAATTACAATGAAAATTGCTTTAAAGTTAAAATTTTAAATTTATAAAGAATTGAGTAATGACTTGATAGAGTCTTTCTCTAAAAGTTTCAAATGTTTAGCATTCCTTTGGCCAAACATAATATTAAAGTGCTTTAAAGCTATGAAAAGCTTATTTGGAATCAGTTGTTAAAGAGTTTTTAAAAATGTGAGAATGACAATAGAGGGTAATACACTAATGCGTTTTAATTAATTAAGAATTGAATAAATTTGTTAATTGGTAAATAGTATAAGGGCACTTTTTGCTCCCAAAGTCCAAATGAAAATGGACAAAGGTCTAAAGAGCCCAAAACAATGAATTTGTAAAGAGTGAGCTAGAAACTAAACTTCAATGAGTTGGACAACGATCACAATAGGCTAATTGTTACTTGAAAGCATAAACAAACAGTTTTGGGTAAGAAAAATCCTCCTGGGCAATGTCCAAGGAAAGTTGTTCTTATGTATTTCTCTTAAACTTAACTACAATTATAGTTCTTGAATATACAGTGATTTTTCTACAGATTATTTGATGATCCCTTTACAATGAGATTTTTCTTCTTTATATCCCCCTTCCTTACTTCATCTTAGTCCTCCACGTGTAGATTAGATTGCTGACTTTGATACTTGTCCCATTAGCACATTCCTGAAGTCTTGGACCCTTGGTGGGTAGCTGTAAGGCTGAATGCCACTATTAGGTATCACCTTCACATTAATGCGTCCAGGGGGCTAGCTGCAGAGCATTCAATGTGGTGGTAGCTTTTTATTTATTTAATGGATATTTCCCAACTCTCTTTTGTCTTATCTTCACCTGATGTTTATCCATGCTAGTATGATCGTCTGTTGCTTTATTCTTGATGAAAGGTCGGACTTATGACCTCTACACTGTTTAGTCGAGGAGGTACTTCTCCTTGGACAACGTTTCTAATTCCTCATGACCAAGCCCCTTCCACGGACCATTGTCATGTAGGCCTCTGTCATCGTTACCTGTCCTTGAACTACTTGATGTATTCGGACACTAGGGGTGTGCTCAGTTCGGTTTCGGTCGGTTTTCATGAGTATGGCCTACCGAAACCAAATATTTTGGTTTGTGAAATTCTCAACCGAAACCGACCGAAATGGCTAGAAACCAATCGGTTTCTGTGTATTTTGGTTTCGGTTGGTTTTCGGTTTTCCAAAGAAAGGGTTATTGAGATTTTAAAAACCCTAAGTCCCTAACTTTAATCACATATAAAAAACAAAGCAATAGAGCAACAGAGAGAGAGTTGTTGAACAAATCAGAACGACAGAGAAAGAAAAACTTCAAACAATATTTGTTCAACAATTTACACACAGATTCCAACATAAAATTGAAAATATTTTGAATTAACAAAAGGGTCCAGACAGAACTTTACCATTGCTGCACCATAGCAGGAGCCTAACACCATGCTTGAGCCTATCACCATGTCTCTGTAGTGATTTTTCAATAGAGAACAGAGATATGTGACTTAGAGAGAAGAGAAAGGCATGACTATGGTCCATGGGCTCAGAGAAAGGGGAAAAAAAAAATGAGGAGGTGCTGAAGCAAGAAGGGTAGAGAGAGACACAGAAAATTGGGGAAGGGGGCGGCTGAAGAAAGGACCATTGGACTCAGAGAGAGAGAGAAAAAAAAAAGAAAAAAAAGAATGAGGAGGCGCTGAAGCATGAAGGGTAGAGAGACAAAGACAGGAAGCATACCACTAAGCTATTGATCATTTACTTCTTAAAGTTACATAAATATATACATATATATAAATTGGTTTAGTTCGGTCAGTTTCGGGTGAAAAAATCTAGCACTGAAACCGAACCGAAATATTTCGATTTTCTAAAATTCAAACTGAAACTGAACCAAACCGAAACCGAACCAAAAAATTGAACTCGGTTTTGTCGGTTTCGGCCGGTTTTTTTGGTTCATCAGTTTTTTGTCAACTCAATGTAAATTTTCTTTTTTAAGTAACTCAATGCAGGACATTTCAACTTAGCTGGTAAAATATTTAATAATTGTATAAGAGATTTGAATTCGATTTAGTTTTTTAGTCTGATTATAAAAGAAAAACAAGGATTTCATGCACAAATTCACTGTCCTTTTTGGCGAAAAATAATTTATTTTGTTTTGTTTTGTTTTTTGTATTTTTTTTTTTTCAGCCTTGGAAAAAATAATTTGGTTGAAGTATTCAAGTAACTGGGCCAAAGATGATTTGGGGTCTAGTATTTTATATGAAACGGGGTCAACATGTCTCTGTGTCTCTAAACTGAAAGCTCTGTTTCTAGGCCTTCCATACCCAGTGCCACCCTTTCTCAATACGTGAGTGTGGCTTTGAGAAGAAAGAGCAGAGAGAGATGGAGATGGATATGGATATGTACAGATGTGTGGAATGTGGGTTTCGGATCAAAACACTGTTCGTGCAGTACTCACCTGGAAACATCCGACTCATGAAATGCGTACGTACCCATTTGTTTTCTTTCTTTTGTTTGTCTTCCTTAAATTCCATTTACACAGTACAATTAATTTTCTGATTTGTTGGCTTTGATAGGAGAATTGCAAAGCAGTTGCTGATACGTACATCGAATGTAATTTCTTGGTATTTTTTTTTTGTCTTCTTTTTAATGGGAAAGCTAATAATATCTCTAATTTTTTTTTTCATATTGGGCGCTTCATAGTACATACATATATCATTATGACAGTTAAGTTTATTGGGGTTTTTTTTTTTTTTTTTGGGTTGTAGATTCTTCTAATTGATTTGATTCTGCACAAGCCCAAAGCATATAGGCATTTACTCTTTAATGTTCTTAAACAAGGAGCTCCACATTTTGAGGTACATCTACTCTCTAAACTAACTTTACCTTTTCCATGCTATTATAAGTGTGAATTGCTTAATTACTCTGTTGCATTTATTCATATTGCTTTTGAATTTTTGCTTTGCAAGTTCTTAAACATGTACCCAAAAATACCTTTTTTTTTTTGTGGGATGAGTACTATGGAATAAAAGTCATTTGTCCCACCCTAGGTGTTTTATTTTATGCTCCACCAATCATAGCTTGCCACATGTCCCCCTTATAAATTAACTAAAGTTTAAAATGAAAAAAATTAGACACATGACATGTTGCGGTTGGTGGAGCATTAAGTGGAACACTAAGAGTGAGACAGGATTTTTATTCTGTACCACGTACCTAGAATGTTGTAAGTTCTTATCCTTGTTTATTGGAGTTTACAGTTCCACATGTTCTTAAAATACAACTGGTAGTTCTTCATTTTAGTTTATTCACTTTAATCTCATAATGATGCTGCTCTGTTCAAGTTTTCTAATTCTAACATGGGTTTGTTATTTGTTTACAACTTTGCAGGGTTTATTGTGGAAGTCAACTGTTGGTTATCTTCTTTTGGATGCTTGTATCCATTGTCATTGGGATAATATTTCTTGTTTTGATCTAAGATTTTCAATAATTATTTAAAGTCAGGCTACGATTATGATTGAGTGCCTTAGCAATACCCTAGACAGGAGTCTTGTTCTAAAAAGTTGTGATGAAGAGTGGAGTTCGTCCATGAGCCTTTCTTCATTAGTTTGGACATGTCGAAAGGTTCGCTCATGCATATGTGTAAAGTGTACATGAATTTAATTTTCAAAACTTTCATGTGGCTTGTATTTTGTATGAATTCTAACAAATGGGTTTACCAATTATGTTTTAGTTGTTGACAGATGTCTTTCTTGGCAATCTTTTGTTTCTTGGTACTTTTCTTCTTGCAACAAAGATATTTCTGAGCAGATCAGCTGGAAGCTTAAGGTGAGCATTTGCATTACATTGAGCTGTTTGCTTATGTTAAGACTTGGCAATCTCTAGAGTGGCTTCTTGGGATAAGATTTTGTTAGGCAGTCCTTAAGCACTGATCAGTTGGGAAGCTTTCTCAATGTGATCAAGGAATTAAGGGTAATTGATTTAGTGGAGAAAGAAGTATCTCCTGGATTTGAATGATCAGTTAATAGTTACAAGTTATGGTGTGATAAACATGAGAATAAGCAAGTAGTTGAAATGATGGTGTTAAGCCCAATGGCTGTCAAACTCTAAAATACCAAGAGATTCGAATTCATTCATGAGAATTTGGAGTTAATACATATGAGCAATGTTGCCTTGAATGGTATATCCATTTGCAAATATGGTTAAGCTTGTAGAGAATGAATTATTTTAATCTTGAGGTGATATTATACAACAGGAAAGCCTAATAGACTACAGGTTGAGTATGTGAATGCATACAAAAAGACAACATACGATCACCTTAGAGGCATGGCCTGATAAGACCTAATAAAATAGGACTCTTTAGGACTCTTTTAGCTAACCTTAAGTATTTAGGTGAGGCATTTCTGTTCATAATGTTATCATAGTTGCATCTGGAACAATATTGATTGGTTTGGCTTATTCTTCTTAAATTGCACAGGAATAAAGATATTTTGCTTGCAATCTTGATTTCAAGTTACTTCAAGATGTTTCTTATCGTCATGATGGTATGATTTTCTAATGTCACTTGGCCATCAATAGCATGTGAATGACACATTTAATGGTTCCTTCTGCCTTCTTTGGCTAGTCTCTATTGATTAATTAAATCTCAATATCCCTCTAACTTTAATTAAGCCTTCTACAGGTCTGGGAGTTTCCATCTTCTGTGATTTTCATCATTGATCTATTTGTTTTATCATCCAACACAGTGGCAGTAAAAGGTACCTTGTAGTTACAGTTCTTAGAAGATGATAAACAACCATTACTTTTCATTATTGATAATCTTGTATGCACTGTTATTGATTTTTATTTCATGTCTTATTGTGTTGATGGTAGATGGGTTGTTAGCTGAGTTTTTATTTTCTTCTTTACTAATAAGTGATTACTTTAGCTGAGAATATAAAGTTTTATGCTTACTTTAGAATTCCACTACCACTTCAATGATCTTTAGGCCTTGTACCATTTCAGTCTCTAGTATGTCTTCAGCTCCCTTTGTCTATGCTGTTAAAATGTTAATGTGCAGTAAACAATTTAGTTTAATGTAAGCATTTAATCAGAGCACGAAATTTGGACAAATCCTAGATTTTGAGTCCAAATTTGATTTTTTGTTTAAATATGTGCTCAATCTTTTGAAATAATACTCTATTTATAAAAAAGAAAAAAAAGAAAGAGAACAAATGTTTCACATCTATCATCTTTATTTGGGGGTGCTAAAAAATTATTCAGATATGAAGTACATAGCAAGCAACTAAGCCCATGTGTGGACCTTAAAATCTTCAGAGTGTATCAGTTTAGGAAATACTTCAGTACATGGAGTATGATTGAATATTTATATCAAGAGTTGTTTTGCCCTATTTACTGAACAGAATTTTGGCTTTTTAGGCTTTATGGCTTGTGGGCTCTAATTGGAAAAAGCATGAAATCAAAGTCTGAAGGTTTGGTAGGCAGTGATAGCACTGTCTTAATCTTTTAGCAAATGGAACTGTCGTTTGATTTGAAGGCCCTTTGGTGTACCTTCCTGTTAGTAGATCTCAAAGTAAACATCAGTTAGGTTTTGTAAAATAGGTATATGAATATGTGGAATTTTGTGCTTTGCATATGCTGGAATAACCTGCTATTATGTTTTAACCTGATATGTGCATATTGTAGGTTTAGAAAAAGTTTCTGTAATACTACTACCCCTTTGAGCTATTAGTTGAATTCTATGATAGAAGAATTGTACTTGATTCAAAAGATGTTGTTAACTTTAGCTAAGTAGCACAGACACTTCAAAAGGCCTAGTGTGTCAGTGTCAACACACAAGGACACTTTTGCATGCATATCCTCATTATGACATTATCTTGGTAGTAAAAGACTGAAAAAGAATTCCTTTAATTTTATACGCGCACGCACACACATATATATACATATATATTTCTTGTTATTTATTTTGAAAAGTTATAAATAAACATAAAATATACACATTATTTAATTATAGTATCCCTACTGAGTCATGTCCTAATTTTTTAAGAATCGACACATAGCCGTATCTTGTGTCACGTCATGTGTCGTGTCGTGTCGGTGTCCATGCTTTATAGGTTGTAACTTTGAGAATTGTAATCCTTCTCAATTCCTTTCTATAAGCTAACGCCATTGTATGGAAAATGTAAAACATAATTTATCTGGTGTTTCTGATTGTAAGAGGCCATAGAAACATGATAGCCTAGGCTCAAGGCTACATATTTAGAAATGCAGTTGAAGATGGTCAGATGATGGGTAGAAGCACAAATGACATAGTTTCAATACGATGGTACTAAGATGTTTTCTAGGTGGTTTAACATGCTTGAATGCGATATGTCATATGGGATTATTTCGTCAGTTCTAAAGGATCCAAATGGTGAAGGGTGAAAAAGATTTGATGTAGTTGCATAGGGAAGATTTGAAAGCTAATAATTTGTGCATGAGTGCATCAAAAAGAGCTACAGAGTTCAGAAGCATGAACTAGTTATACATGTGTTTCCCTCTTATCAACTTTTACAAGTTCATTTAGGAACATTAGGTACTTCTTAGATTTATTTTATGGCTTTGACTCAGTTTTCATCTAAATGGGGTTTTGAGTATTTCAACAAATAGGTTGGCAATTTCTTTGCATTTATCTGGAGTAAATCTCAATAAAATGTCATCATTTTACTAGCGCAGTTTGCCATTTCTTTATTTGATGGTAGTTTGTAGATGCAGGCTGCAATGGTTTTTTGATTCAAATAGATATATATGTTGCTTTGATCCTTTGGATCCCAATAAATGTGTGCATTAGATAAATTTATTTTGGCTTCCATCAAATGTTATTCTCTGGAGCTGCTTCTGGGCCTTCTGGGCTGAGCATAAACTGCTTAACCATTAGGGGTGAATGCCTCTGGATTACCCGACAACTGATTCTGGCGGGTGGGATTAGTTGCCCGTAGGTTTTACTGGCTAGAGTGGAGTCCAAATGGCTCTCCTTTAGAAAGGTTCCCAACGTTATTAAAAAAATAAAATGTTATTAACTTGTGCGATTTATAACTATTGGGTGATTACTGTAGTTGAATAAAAGATAGTGCATGTTACAAAGCCCCTTACAAACTAATTCTCTTTTGTGAACCAGTGATGACTGAATCAGATATGAGTAGATGCATAGGAGCCTGCTTCAGTGCACATGCTGTTAAGATTTTCATCACTCAGGTGCTTGAGCTAAGATCATTGAGATATTCTAACTTCTTTAGTGATTTAATGCCCTGATTGTTGTATTGAAATACAGTAAAATGCAAATTAATTCAATTATTGTTTCTTTTCTCAAAAAATTTTAGGACTTTTCTCATACTGAGATAGTGGCAGTGGGATTTACTGATAAGAGTGTAATAGACTTGCATGTTATGTTTTCTGGCTACTGCACATGTGGGTTATTCAAATATTATTTTTAGATGACAGCAATAAGAACCAACACTTAGTTCCAAATATTTGGGGTTGGTTATGGACACTCGACATATTAATCAAGATCAAAATGTATTCTTTCATTCTATTATATCCGAAATCATAGTTTTTGTTACATCTTTAATTAACAAGTGCTCTTTTACTAATTTTATTAGTATTATTTTAGGACTTCCTCTACCTTTTTCATTCCATTGACTAGAATCCAACTCACTCTTTTTTATTGGTGCATTAATTGCTCTACTTTGCATATGATTAAACCATTTCACATGACTCCCTCCCATCTTTTTATTAATAAAGGCCATCCAATTTTTAAGCGAAATTCCTCATTTCATATTCTAGGGCAAATTACAATTTACCCACCTGTAGTTTTGCCAAAATTTAAGTTAGCTATTTGTGGTTTGAAATTTAACACTTTACCCACCTGAGGTTAGCTCAGTAAAATAGAGTTAAATATGTAATTTTGCTCCCCCTTTATGTCTCTCTTTTCCAAAAACACAAAAAATAGAAAAATACAAAATCAAATAAGATAAAAAATTATCCATCGGAACACTTGCATTGTAGAATTTCAAACCACATGTAGTTAACTTAAATTTTGGTCAAACCTCAAGTGGATAAAGTGTCAAATTTTAAACCACAGGTAGGCAACTTAAATTTCAGCCAAATCACAAATGGGTAAGTTGTAATTTGTCCCATATTCTATCTTATTTTTTTCACTTATTTATCTTAACATTCTCATTTCAATTACACGTATTTTATAAACATATTGCATCTTAACAACATTTAT
Organism: Quercus ilex subsp. ballota; assembly: GCA_032727855.1. Taxonomy (NCBI): domain Eukaryota; kingdom Viridiplantae; phylum Streptophyta; class Magnoliopsida; order Fagales; family Fagaceae; genus Quercus; species Quercus ilex. The sequence continues at coordinate 20,313,992 of CM064908.1, read as the reverse complement.
TACCAAAGAGCATAGTTGATATTATAGCAATCTTATAAAAAAATTCATGTGACTTAACAAATATTCCATGATCACACAGTACTCATGATATGCTTCTCCATTTTATCCACTCTTCTCTTATCCTATGATTCATATTCTTTTAAAATCTTTCTATTTTTATGTATTATGGATTCAAGATATCAAAAGCTCTTGTTTTTTGGTATCTCTTAACCGTTAAGTTTTATGTCTCCTTCATCTTTATTTCTGCATGTACTAAACTTATATTTCATCTACTCAGTTTTAGTCCTACTTAGCCGAAATCATTTATATTCTAAAGCATCTCTCCAAATTTTTAACTTAATATTAACTCCACATCTAGTTTTATCTACTAAAACTGTATAAAAACATACACCAAGAGACTTCATCTTAAATTGAATTAGTTGAATTAGTGAGTTCATCCATCACTAATGCAAATAATTATGAGCTTAATGTTGATCCTTGATGCAACTTATAGTGAAAGGAAATTCACTAATGATGCATATACTTATTCTCGTAGTAGTTACAATTGTTGTACATATCCTTAATCAACTTAAATATACTTTAAAGGAGTCCATTTCTTCTCTATAACCCACCACAGAACATCTCTAGGGACTCAAATTATACAATCAAAATAAACCCTAATAAATGATAATGCGGATAATTTAGTAAGATTAGGGCATATACTTGGAAGCTTTAAAACACTCAATCCAACATATTGGAATGTTTCTCAAGGAAATTGGGGTTTAAAATAGGATATCATAATGGAATGTTTCTCAATCAAATTGGGTCAAAATAGGATATTGAGGGTTATATTACACTTAAGAAATAATATTCTATAATGATATTGCTACTGACTATTTACTTCATTTATCTTCAGTAAAAGTTTTGTAGAGATGTTAGACCTTACTGTGACGGCAAATGTTCTCTAAACACGCGGGTGTAAGACTGTTTAGCAACTACCTTTTTCATTTCTACTCAAAATCTACAAAAGTGAGAGCCTAATCCACTTGGTACGCGTACGACCTTAAGTTTCCTCTTCAATCTAGTGACTACTTTGCACTTTAATTTATCTTCAATTGTCAAGTGCATCATTGCTTGAAAATTATTTTAAACTTTGTCTCCATGCTTTGACAAACGTGATTTACCAAATTACCAATAGGGTAGCTTTTGAACATGATTGTTGCTCTTATTTTGGTTGCACCTGAATGGAGACAAATGTAGGCTGCATTTAACATATCTTTTTTTTTATAAATAAACTGTGTTAAGTAAAATTATATCTAGAACAACTGTAACTTTAAAAAACTATATATTAGTTTGAGGTGATAATAAATTGACATTTTAAACTAAAGTAAACATACCCTAAAAAAACAAATACCGATCAATCATTATTGTGCTCTCTGTCTTAGTTATTTCTGATTTCTTACACTCTATTAGATTAAGTTTTTGAACCTGCTGTATTTTTTCTTGATCAGAATTTTCACCATCGTGAACGTGATGCTCAGCCTTTTTGAATAAAAGTTTTATTACCTATAAAAAAAAAGTTATTTTGTCTGAGTTTATCAAAACACTAACGTTATTTGTGTGAATTTAGATGGCACTATTGGCAGAGGCAATCCCATGGCTGGTTTCCATAATGGCAGCATTGCCTAAGATTAAGAAGTAGTGATCCAACTCTTTTGAATTCACTTCCATGCAGAAAAAAACTGCTACCTTGCTAGTTGCTATCACGTTTTTTGTGAGTCAAAAAACTTACTATGAGATGTTGAAAGTCGGAAAAGTTTTAGCTTACTTGGTTTGATCATGATGTACTACTACTATATTTTGATTTTTACAGAGAAGTAGGGAACTATTGGTAGTTTGGTAACTTCGGTTTTCTTAAAATGAATTTATAATTTTGGAAAAGCTCTCAGATTGAAAATTTATCAGCCGTGCCTTGCATTTTGGATTGTATTTTGACTAAGCCTTTTTAGGTGGGGGAGGAACAAGAAGAGAAGCAATTAATTAGCCCATTTATACAAAGTGACTTTTGCTCGAAGAATCTCTAGAGTTTGTCTTTTTATCTTACAAATGCTGCTTGTCCTATATACGGAATGATATTATGAAAATGCTCAAGTAGCAGTCCCAGAAACCAAAAGAATAATGCATGCTTGCATGCCTCTTTCTTGTCCATGACTCCATGCTATCCTTTTCATCTCCACATCACCAAATACCCTCCATTCTTTGTTGTCACCATTGAAACAAAGTAATACGATATTAGTATATTCTCTTGTCGATGTTGTTGGTACAATGTTGTATTTGTATCCTTATCATTATCATTACCAAGGTGCAAACTCCTACACCTACTTCTACACTCTAATATCTTCTTCTCCCATACACACCTTTACTTGATTCTCCGAGTCACAAAATCAGGAGGCTCTTAAGAATGCAATCATTATTGAAAATCATATATTTAACATAGCAATCATACAAAATGGGGACTCTCTTCATGGTTAGAATCTATTCCTTTGATAATGGGGAATGAGATCTAAGGTACTCCTGAGGGAAGCGGGAAGCCCCTTAGAAGACGTTATGATAGTAATGTCTCATGCAGCTTTCTTTAGGTCAAGGATGAGGCCTTCAAAGATAGTTTAGTTCCTGGTCCACAATATGTCCTCAAAGAAGAGGATGGAAGCAAAATTGAACCATGTAAACTTTGATAGGTCTTTTTTTTTTGTAGAGGACCAATCTCCTCTCTTTTTCCTATTTTGGTTAAGAAGATAAGAAAGAGTACCTTTATACATCAGACTAGCTAATAACACTTCGTAATTTATAAAATCATGACAAATTTGTAGGTATTTGGATTACAAGAGACCTTCTAAATACTATCAGATTACTTTGGAGGTATTTGGATTACAAAATAACTTCTAAATACTATTAGATTAATTAGGATTAACTTTTTGAATCTATCAATAACATGCTTTAAATTTTAAGATGCTCGAACATGAATGTCAAAGCATGACTAAAACATTTTTTGGAACACTAGTTGGCACCGTAAAATGATAAAGCACATTCAGGAATGAATTATGGCAAGAAGAGAAGCAATTCATTGGATTTTTTACAAAGAGCAAGTTCTGCTCGATACAGCAAATGAATTTGACGATAAATGTGAGAATAAATGAGTGTCTATAAGAGTAATTATACAGTAAAATTTAAATTTAAAACAAATGGTCTCTTGATGATATTGTTGTTAAACACAATCTCCCTTGCACCTTCATTGAATATCCTCCACTCTTCCTCTTCATCGTCTTCAAAACCATTGAGCACATTCTCCTCTTTGCCTTTCGGTAAACCAGCTGGACAGAACCAACAAAGTACTGCCCTCTTCATTGTGTACCCATGCACTGGCAAATCCAAAACGGGCATCCTCCACATCGTGCCAGAACAGTACAATTCTGTATTTGTACTTTTATAGTGCATATTCCTACCCTTTAATTTCAATATCTTCTTCTCCCATGCACACCTTTCCCCGATTCTTCGAGTCACAAACCACAACTCTCTTAAGAGTGCAACGAATATTGGATATTATATCTTCAACATGGTGATGCCTCTGAAATGCTTCATCAATATAAAAGCAGTTAAAAGACTCAAAGAAACCTACATTCTTCTTTCGAGTAAACTCTGTCACTTCTATTAAAACGTTATATTCTCTAAAGGGTCGTTTATCTTACGGAAGAATTCTGCAAAGAGAGAGAGGCTGTCACGAAGTTCAGCCCCAAAAAAGGCCTTCCACATTAAGAAGATTGAAGAAGCTCGAACCTCCTTTTGTATTACTTGGTCCCAAGAAGAGGAGGAAATAGAAACCCTTGGCTTGGGCTTTCTACTGAGTTTGCTTAAGATGTTGGTGAAGCGGTTCTTGAATGATCTTCGAGAGGTTTTCTTAGATTGAGGAGTGGCAGGGGCTTCCATTGGTAGAAAAACAGTGTTGGTGTTGGTGTAGGTTTGAGAGATGAGAGAAGTGAAGTGCTTGGAGACTAGAAAGCAACTGGCTGGGGTTTTGGGCTCTAAGTCTAAGATTTTGTCAAAGATTAATAACAAGAGAGCGTCTGGTAATCTATCGAAGGGATTATCTTCATGGTTAGAATCCATGCTTTGATGGTTGGGAATGAGATCTAGAAAAAGGTTATGATATTAGATCTTGGTTTTTATGGAGTGGATAGAAGACTTGTTGGTGTTAATATATATACATGTGTGTGATTTTTTTAAAGATGATATACACGATGATAAGATGATAAGAATGTGTTTATTAGTTAAACTAATCCCAACTATATTGCCGCCTTAAACTGGTTTCAGCAATGAGGAATATGTTTTGTTTTAGGAGTCTTTTTTTTTTTCAAATGTGTTTGGACTTTGGAATATGTTTTAGAAAGTTATGTTTTTTTAAGGTATTTGGTTCTTTTGGTTTCCGTGATTAACTTGCTTGATAAGATCCAATCCATGATAAAGTTCTTCATAAGCAAGCCTGATAAACTTCCTTTGAGTTGTCTGTTGGTGTCCTGGCTAGTATCAACAATCTTATCACACGGTTCTGCATCTAAACCAAATATTTAGAATAACAAGAAAATTATATCATCCATTGTCTTTGACAATTAGAACTCTAAAAGAATTATATTAAAAAAAAGTCAATATTTAGTAATCTAGGATCAAATAGTTCAAAGGATGCACATTCTATGTGATTTTGGCAATAAACTTTGACCATAAGTAGGAAAAAGGGTAAAATCAGACTGTTCTTGAAATCTTAGGGATAAAATTAACATATACAGATAGTTTAGAGATAAATGAATATACTTTGATACACACACCAAATGCAAATGTATCATGTGTTTTAGCTACATAAACATGAGGGTGTATCTGTTTGTTTAATTGTAAAATTTTGGTCAATTTGAAAACAAGTGAAAAATGTGTGTACAAGTGTAAACTATTTTGCCAAAATTTTTTTGATAAAATATTTTCCAAATCTTGGTTGCACAAAATTCCCTTCTTCCAACTTGGTTTCCACAGACCCTCCTCCCCTCCCCACCCACCACACTTCTCTCTATCTCGCATAGAAGTGGTGGTCTCAGGGATTGGCGACACGGTGTCAAAAGTGAGTTCTAGCTTGGCTTCCACAAACCCTCCTCTACCCTCCCCCCCCCCCCCCCCCCCCCCCCCCTTCTCTCTTTCTCACATAGAAGTGGTGGTCTCAGGGATTGGCAACACGATGTCACAAGCAAGTAATGATCATTGGCTTGCAGTGGTCGTCCACTGTCAAATAGAAAGCATCAATTATAATGTCATGTGTTTGATTTTTTTTCCCCATTTTAAACTTTGATTTTTGTAATAAGGCAAGAAAAAATTAATAGTGACAAGTTGTGATTTGGTCAAGTATAAATAAATTATTTTTATTTTTAAAATGCTTGAATATGTAGGTCAAAACACTACAACATTTTTTTTTTCACTACGACCGCATTTTTGGTAACACAAGGTGCTACTACGAAATGATAAAAAAAAGAACTTGCAGGAATGAACTAAAACAAGAAGAGAAGCAATTTATTAGCCCATAGTTCTGCCCAGAGCTGCTCTAGAGCTTGTCTTTTTATACTACATATGCAAATTGCAAAAATGATAAATGAATTAAAGAAACAAATTGACCATAACCAAAAGCATCACCAATTCTAATCAATCCTATAGAATGAACATGTTCATAGCAAAGGAATAATGTATATGCACATGCCTCTTTCTTCACCAAAGATCCTCCATTCCTCATCATCATAAATCAAGCGAATTTGGAAAAAACATGTAAACTTCACTGAAAATCTTCCGCTCGTCTTCTTCATCTTTATAAACTTTGAGGGTTTCTTTGATAAAATCCTCCTTTTTGAAATCATCTGGAGCGAACAAAGTAAGTGTCACCTCTTTCATTGTGCATCCATTCACGGGAAAATCCAAGATGGGCACATGCAACACCATGCCACGATAATGGGATGTTGTATTTTTATCCTTATCAAGGTGTGAACTCCTAGTCCTACATTCCACAATATCTTCTTCTTCCATACATATCTTTCCCCGATTCTCCGAGTCACAAACCACAACTCTCTTAAGCATGCATTGATTATCAGATATTATATCTTTAACATAGCCATAGGCGGAGCTAGGGGGTTGCCAAAGGGGCCAATGCCCCCTAGCTTTTGAAATTTTCTATTAAGTTTCTTTTACATTTGGTAATAAATCTAAAAATTAGCCCCAAACACTACTTTCCGTTTGAAGAAGCCTGAAGGGAAGAGGTTTTTGGCTCTGACAAAGTTACTCTGGATTTTCAAACATTTAGGTGGAGTTTGGATAGTGTCTACGTTGCGCGTTTGTGTTGTTTTTCCGTGGGTCTCGTACACTATTCACGGGACCTGCAAATACTTTATTAAGCAAAAACAACTTTAAAACTGGATCCCACGACACTATTTACATATTTAAAAATTATTTTGCTATAGTGTTTTCAGTTTTCAGCAATAAACAGTATCCAAATAGACCCTTAATCTCTCGAAACATCTTTAACACTTTAGAATATCTAAATTCCTTTTGCACTACTGGGTTCCGGCCAAAGCCGGAGGAGGAGATAGAAACTAGGTGTTTGTTTGAGATGATCTTAGAGATAAGATGGCTTTCTTTGGATTGAGAAATATTGGCAGGCTTAGAGGGTTCCATTTTGATCAAAACAGTGTTGGGGTTGGTTTGAGGGTTGAGAGAAGCGAAGTGTTTGGAGACTAGAAAGCAACTGACTAGGGTTTTGGGCTCTAAGTCTAAGATTTTTTTGAAAATAGAGACCAAGAGAGCGTCTGGTAATTGATCAAAGGGATTGTCTTCATGGTTAGAATAATCCATTGCTTGGATAGTAAGGAATGATATCTAGAAAAGGTTATGAAATTAGAGCTAGGTTTTATGGAGCGGAGAGAAGACGTGTTGGTATTAATAATATGTACGAAACATTCAACCAAAGCTACGTAACTTTTTTACCTTCAAGCTCACGTTGAAAGAGGCTCAAGTTATCTTCATGTTTAGACTTGGGCTCACAAATAAAGATGAGCCCAAACTACAATAGGTCCTTTACAATTTCAACTCCAGTTTTTACAAACTGAAAATTTAAGGGAGTGTTTGGTAGAAGTATTTAAATAATTATTTCTATTATTTAAATAATATAATATGTATTTTTATAAAAAAAATTTATTTACACGTATTTTAAAAAAATTTAAACAACGTTATTAGAATAATATTACCAAACAGGCCTTAATTAATTTAAGCCCAAGTTAACAGAAGCTTTTTAGAATTCTTCTAATGATATTTAATTTCTTCTTTTTGTATTTTTTTTACATACTGTCTAAGGATATTTCTAAATTCTAAGAATGTGTTTTTTTGTTCTACATACCAACCCCACCTATATTGTTTTGTTTCCAAAACATTAGGGGGAAAAAAAAAAAAAAACCACCTATATTGTCACTTCTAAGCGATTTAAGCAATGATGAAATGGTTTGCGATTTTTTTATAAGGTGTTTCGATTTTGGAATATATTTTAGGTATACTATATAATTAAGTACTACTATTTAAGAATATTATTTATAATAAAAAAAAATTCAAATGTGGCCCCCAAAATTGAAAATCAGCTTCTTCACAGAAAAAAAAAGAAAAGAAAATCGGCTCTTTGAAATTGAAATTTGACTACAAAAATTCAAAATTAAAGTGGCCACTTCATTCATATAAGTGGTGAGTGGCTCCATTCAAAAAAATAAAATAAAATAAAATAAAAAAAAAAAAAAAAAAATCCTTGATTTAAGGAAAAAAATAGAGTTATGATTTATTATAATAATGTGTTTGGTATAATACTTTGGTTTTTTTGCTTATTTGTTTCTTTAATATCCAAAATTAAAAGATTGAGACTTCAATATTTGGATATTGTTGTGTTGTCTAACTCCATCTAAAAGATTGTTTTGGTCCTTTTTTCAGTCCTTAGCATAATAACTTTATAATTGAATATCATTATCAATGATAAATTTTCTAAATTGTAAAAAAAAATTAATTAAAAAAATTAAATATTAGTTTAATGAACACATAGTAGAGTTTCTTATTTTGAGTTTGGCTTTAATCCTTTAATCCTTGAGAGGTACGTTAATCTTTTTTTAGAATAGATTATATTTGTTTGTTGATGAACAATTTTTATCCATAAGAATTCACAAACAATGGAAAACTACCATTGATATAAAATTTTTAAAAAGTTGTCCTACTAATTTCTTTATATAGTGATTGCACTTATACTTACTTTTTCATTTTTTATTGCAATTGTGGAATGAGCATTTTAAATCATAAATACCATCAAAATATTCTAACAAACTTTTGTATTCATATTTTGGTCCCCTTTAATTTAAAATGCCTTATTCTTCGGCCTATCAAAATATTCCGATTGGCCTAAGTTCAAACAACTGGGTGCACTTTAGGCTCAAAAAAACTTATATGAGTAAAGGTGAAAGTAGCCAAATATCATGTTTTGGCAAATTAAATTTGTGGCAAACTAGTATTGTTTCAGAAATATTTAGCAATCTATCACTTTTTTAGTACTCAAATTCTATAAAATCGAGTTCTAAATAGTACTCGAGTTCCTAGTGAGTCGCCAGCATGGCACCACTGACCTGAAATTTGTGTAATTAAAAAAAAGAAAATGCTAACGAGTGCCCTTAGGGCACTCGTTAATAATCCATTTAAAGAAAGTTTTTATGACAAATGAAAAAAAAAGTAATTAATATTTTGACAGCTTTTTTCATTTCCTATAAAAGTAGTATTAAAACTTTCCTAAAATGGACTCGTTAGTAGAACCCTTAAAAAAATAATGTGGTACTCAATATTAGAGTATCTCTTTATAGAACTCGATCTTAGTAAAATCGAATACCTTTTTTTTTTTTTTTTTTTTCCCTACTTTTTGTTTCTGTTAGAATGGCTTGAATAGTCAAACTTAGTGGCTTAACATTAGCCAACAAATCATTAAATGGTTTGCATGCCCATGTAAGGAAGATGCATGATATTCAAGAAGTTTCATGCGTGAAGAAATGCAAGCGCTTGCATTAAATGTTTTTCATGAATTGTCAAAGAAGATGGCCAGAAACAATACCTGACATGCAAACCAAATTCATGCTTCTTTTATTTGGCCATAAATGTTTGCCATTTTCTTTGACTTGACAAGTTTCTTTGACTTTCAAGAGTGAGTTCCTATGGGAGATTAAAAAAAAAAAAGAAAAAAAGAAAAAGAAAGAAAGAAAGAAAGAGTGCCTCTATGTGATACAGAGAGATAGAAAAGAACTCGACTATATGAAAAAAAAGAAAAAAAGAAAAGAAAAGAAAAGAAAAACAAGGTACTCGACTATATGAAGCTCGAGTACCAAGTACTCGATTTCAGTAATATCGAGTACCAAATTATTTTTTTAATTACACAAATTCCAAGTCAGCAGTGCTACGCTGGCGATTCACTATGAACTTGAGTATTATTTAGAACTCGATTTTATGGAACTCGAGTACTAAAACAATGGTAGATTGTTAAATATTTTCAAAATAGTGCTAGTTTGCCACAATTTTTTCCAAATCGTGGTATTTGACTATTTTTGCCTATTAGTAAATGACAAACAGGAATGATATAAATTAATGAGATTTGTCTGCATGATCTTGTAAAATAAAAATTAAGCACGCTGTCAACCTGACTCCATGGCCCAATGGATAAGGCGCTGGTCTATGAACCAGAGATTCTGGGTTCAATCCCTAGTGTAGTCGTTAATAAACTCTTTTTGTTAACCTCATTTTCTCAATGTTTCAGCTGGACCCTACGACAAGCCTTACCTCTACAAAAAAAGAATCCAGTCCTGGATCAAATTTTGTTATACAATGACAATACACCACCACTTGTCACCAATGCTATAGAATTCGTTTTCCAATTCCAATCATGGCAATTGATGATGAGAATTGAATTTGAATATTCTGGATATGGCAAATATTATGGCTTTTTTTTTTTTTTTTTTGAGGGTACATCTCCCTATTAGCTAACCACTATTTTTTAGTTACATATAAATTCCTAATTTCCCAATATCATCTCAGTGATCACCTATCTGTTATTTTCCAATTTCTCATCGATTTAAAAGTCCCTGTTAAGAAGAAAGAATTGAAGAAGATTAAGACTGAGTTGAAGAATGAAGAAAGCAAGAAGGTATTTAAACAATCTGAAGGGAAGAACAAAAGATTAAAGAAGCTATTGAAAGGCCGAAATGACACCGTGGAAATTAAGAAGAAGCTGACGTCATTGGCGTTATTGGGTGAGCTTTTTTCAAAATGCGCTTTTTTGGTTGTAAAAGTTGAAACAAACGGGCACTTAAATTTCAATTTCTGGTTTGTTAGGATTAATATGACACATGGTGTAAGCTTATTGGTAGAGTTGAAATCGGTTAGTGTGTTATAGTTTTCCCGCTAGTTTGTCCTTATTCTTCCTCATCTGGTATGAAGTATAAATACCAGAGCTTGTAATTATGTAAACTACCTTTCATTTTTCTGAGTTTTAGTAGTAAAGAAGCTATTCTTTCATTCTAGAATTCTCTCTAGAATTCTGTTTCTCTACATATTTTCTTGCTTCTAGATATTTTCTTTTTTTTAATATTCTCCTGCTGAAGAGGTAGAAAAATAGATCATTATTCCATCAAACAATGTACATATATAATTGGGTAAATTCCATTAACCTCCCCTAAGGTTTGGGCAAACACCTTTCAGGTTCAAAACATTTCAAAATTGACCAATTAGGTCCCTAAAAGACATATTAGTCCCTAACACCTTTAACATTGTTACCCCTCTGTCATTTTTCTTTCCCTCACTCAGAACTCTCTCTAGTCTCTTCTCTCTAGTTCCTCTCCCTCTTTCAATCCCAGCCAAAGCCATACCAGGTGTTCTATGGGCCTACAGGACGACTATGAGGGCCCTCATAGGGGAAACTCCTTTCAAATTAGCCTATGGAAGTGAAGTGGTCATACCTGCAGAAGTACACATGACTAACCACAAGGTAATGAAATATGAGGACAGGGAAAATGAAGAACAACTTCGTCTTGACCTTGATTTTGATAGACAAGGTAAGGATGGATGCAGAACAAAGAACAATGAGGTATAAAAACTTCATGGTCAGACAATATGATGTGATGGCGAAACCCAGGCGCTTCAACATTGGGGACCTCGTCCTAAAAAGGGTCTCCTTGGCAACTAGAAACTCGTCCTACGAAAAACTGGGGCCTAATTGGAAAGGACCCTACAGGGTTATTAATTGTAAAAGGCAGGGATCATACTATTTGGAAGCCCTGAATGGACGAAAGTTACAGTACCCTTGAAATGTTGAGCATTTAAGAAGATATTATCAGTGAAGTATCAGCCTGGATGAGCATCATCCTAGACGAGCTTAAGTTACGTATCACTTTCCATTACTTATGTTTACCTATGTTTGTTACTATTACTTCATGTTTTTTACTATTTCATTTCCCTAAAGTGTACTAGCTTCCATCTTGTGCACCGTTTATGGACGAAGTCATGATGGACGAAGTCATGAGCTTAGTCCGTTTGTACATAAGTATTTTCAATTCCCTAAAGACACTAGCTTCTAAGCATGTGCCATGCTTGTGGACGATGTTTATGCTATGTAAATACAATTTGGATTTCCAAAGTCTATAAAGTTGTGTGAATTTTCAATCTTAATATTGTCGAAGTTCTTATGTTTTTTAGTATTTCAATTCCCTAAAGTGTACTAGCTTCTAGCTTGTGCACCGTCTATGGATGAAGTCATGATGGACGAAGTCATGAGAGTATTTTCAATTCCCTAAAGACGTTAGCCTCTAAGCATGTGCCATGCTTGTGGATGATGTTTATGCTATATAAATACAGTTTGGATTTCCAATGTGTATAAAGTTGTGTGAATTTTCAATCTTAATATTGTTGAAGTTCTCATTAAAGCCAATCCACAAGAAGGCTAAAGGCCTAAGACGAGTAAAATCTCTGGACGTAAGGATGTAACGTCTATAAGCTTTTCTTAAATAAGGTGAAAGCAAAATAAAATAAACCTAAGGTATCTTCATCTAACTAATGGATGAGGCAAAGCGTGCATGCAAGAATATTCAAAATCCATGGATAAATGTAACCAACTAAACAATCCAGTCCCTGGACGAGTAAATGCTAGAAGCGTCTTGCCCAAAGACGAATAATGAGCTATCCAGCCTATGGATGAAGATTAATGCAAGCTACAAGTCAAACCTATGGACAAAGAAAGATGGCAATAGAAATTCCATTCATAGATGAGTTATACTTGTGAGTGGTAGAATGTTGAGCATGAAAAAGTTATCCTAACATGGACGAATTAAATGCTTTCATGGGTGGACGGGCCACACTTAAAAAAAACATTGGGTATAACGTGGACAATGTAAACTAAAGAAAATTCGTTCATGCACAAAATATAGTATGTTCAACAATGGACAAAGAATGAAGATGGAAATAAATATTCATTCATAAAAGTCTAAAAAAGGGTAGACGACTATCGTCCAAAAACCCTTATACTGTTTAAGCCAACAAAGGCTATTGTATTTGTTCTACGTCCATAAACTTGGACAAGAGAGTTGTAATTAAATAAGTTTTAAGATAAAAGCCCAAAACAACGGGCATTCCCAATAAAACAAGAAAATAAAATTTTCTAAAGAAAATATAAATTACTGAGATAAACCACTGGGGGCATTCTCCCTAGGCTTAGGGTCGTCCTTAGCGAGTTCAGCATCGTCTTTAGTAGGCTTAGTTGAAGCATCATCCACGATGTTGACGTCCTCGAAGCTCATCTGAAGTAAGGAGCTTTCTGCTGCAGTAGGAACTTTGAAGGAATCGAAGTCCATCCCAGGATAGGCCTCCTTAGATTCAGAGTGAAAATCTTCATAGCCAGCAACATAATTTTGGTCTAGATGACTAGTAAAGTTGCTTGACTTCATGTAAGTTACAATGGCATCCTTCTTGGCATTCTCCAAGGACGAGCTGAGCTCTTGACATTTCTCTTTGAAGTAACTAATACGAGTCTCCTTCTCAATGGAGTCTGTCTTGAGCTCTTCCACCTGGTTCCTTAGTTCCTTCTTTATTCCCTAAAGACGAGTGAGCTCCTCGGTCAGCCTGATCCCTTCCCCTTTCTCCAAAAGAAGCTCGTCGTTCAATTCCTTGTTCTTTGTCCTAAGGGCCTTAGCCTCGTCATTGAGCTCCCTGGCTTGGCTGGACGTGGTATATAACTTTGCCATGACCTGAAATATAGATGGACGAAGGAGAGTTAGAAATTTTCCTTAAATTTCATAGAAAAATGAAATAGAAATAATGAGAAAACTACATACCTTGAAAAGATCGTGGATGGCAGAGTGTTCAAAGTCTTTCACTCAACTCTTTGTCAGAGATGATCCCTTTGAACGTCTTCCGAGCATGATCTTCGTCCAATACCAAGTTAGGAGGACATTTGGTTGGAATTGAAGGATGAACCCTATGAGGAACTTTGGCTGCAGAGGGAATAGAAGTTTTAGGTTGGACAACTGAAAGAGAGACTTGAGGGGGCACCAAGTTCACTGTTAGGTCGTCCAGGTCTACCGTTGCGTCCTGAGGCTTTGAAACTTTGGAAGGAGGGGTTTTGTTAGATTTTTGCTTCTTAAGACCTCGGCGTCTTGGAAGACTTCCAAGATCTATGTTGCTTGAAATGCCTTTCATCTTCCCAACAATAGTCTAAACAACAGACTTCTGGATGGCAAATGGAGCTGGCTCGTCTTGAACTTGGACATCCTTCTCTTCTTCGATGCCACTAACCACATTCTTGCCCTTATTTTCCTTCATGATGGCTAACCCTGCAATAAAGAAAAAGTAAGAAGTTAGACCAAAAAGAAAAAAGAAAAAAAAAAGAGTGAAATACGACACATACTTCGACGAGTAGTCTCCTTATGTGCAAGGTTCTCTTCAGTAGGCTCAGGACCAAGCCCCCAAGTAGTAAGACCATGTAAAGTCACCAAGCTATGGAAGGACTTCTCTGGATGAGCATAAGCTCTATCAATACGCTCTAAGTAAAATTCATCCAAATGTGAACAGGTGATGGCTGCATAAAAGAAAGGCATGATTAGACGAGTGAAAGAAATAAATAAAATGGACGAAGTAAAGTTAATGAAAGACGTACCCTTAAGACGAAGGCGACCTAGGGCACTGGTAAAAGAAGTAAATGGAGCACTATTCACATCATATGGGTCCCCAACCTAATTTCCAGAAATGGAAAAAAAAAAAATTCTCTCTTCCACAATCTATCTGAAGAACTACGACCCCTAATCAAACTAAATTGGGGGCCCCTAGACAAGAACTGGTAAAAACCAGTAGATTTTTTGATTTCTGAAGGTTTATAGCAAAAGAGGAACTCGTCCACTATGATTGGACGACTCCCCTCAAACACCTCATGCCATAGCACTTGCATGGCCACTATCGTCCTCCAACCATTAGAGTTGAGCTGGTTTGGTCCAATACCCAACCTATGGAAGAGGTCTCTACAAAAAGAATTAAGGGGAAATCTAAGACATGCTAATAAGTAAGAAACATATACACCAAAACCGAAAAAAGGAGAACAACACCACTCTCCACTCTCTGGTAGACGAGGATTGAACTCGAGAGGAATTTGGTATCTAACTACAAGGGGTGTTAATCTATTTGCATCTAAGGTGGATGCAACTTCTAGAGCATAGCTATAGATAACATTAGCATTTTCCTCCTCATCTTGGGGGAGACTAGACGACTTGTCCCTTCTAGATGAGCTAGTTTTAGCCCTAGAAGTTGCCTTACGTTGGATCTCCTCCTGGAAGACTTTTAAAGGAATTCTAGGGACCCCAGAAGAATAATGCTCATCTTGGGAACTACTGTTACTACTACTCTCAAAGCTACCACTACTACCATTTGACTCGTCCTGATATTCGTCTATCTATCTCTCACTTAGTACTACCACTAGACGAAGACATATTTATAAGAATATATAAAGAATTTCCTAAAGACAAAAACCTAAGAATGAAGAAAAGGAAGTACTTGACGAGAGACTAGGGACGAGGACAACTAGATGAGGCTCTTAGATGAAATGGCATAGAGGAGAATATCAGAAAAGTGAGAAGGTAAGAGAGAGAGAATATACATATTTATAGGCCCCAGGGGTGGGTCAATGAAGCGACGCAGACCAACCAGAAATTGACACGTGGCATGTCCTTTTTGTTAGGACATATGTGTGTTCATTTGTGAAGAACATATGTCACTTATTTATGTAAATTGGCTAATCCTTTGACAAAACGCACTCTACTTGTAATTGGGTAGTTCTAGGTGTTTTTAATACTTCAAGAAACAAGGTTTCAAGATCAAGTGTTGAAGTCATCAAGTCTGTCCAAGAAAAAACAAGTTGAAGTGCAATTTCATTAAATCTCGACACCTGCTCGATAGCTACCTCGACACCTGCTATCTGTCGAGAATTACAAAATCAGATTTTCTGATCTGATTTCCTTGGGATCCGTGAATATGCTTTTGGGCTTTCTTTTCTTCTAACCCTAAACATATAAAATGATTATTTTAAGAGCTGTCATATTGTACACAAGTTGCAAAAGCATTGAGCAATCTCTGTTCAAGCAAATAGTGATCAAAGACGAAGTTCTTGACCTAGTTCATCTTCTCTGAAGAAGTTGCTGTGTATTTGCACCAAAGGGTTTTGTAACCAAGCATCTTCCTGATCTTCATCGTGTATGATGAATTGAAGAACTTTGCAGCCAACCTCTCCTTCTTAGTTGGTGTTTGAAGTCGTGTACTGGGATCTGCGCATTGGTTAGTCACGTACTTGGGAGCCGTGCATCAAAGGTGAAAATTGTCACTACAGATCAAGTCCAATTGGGTATTGGGGTAAGGGTTCAACTGTAGGTTGGTAAGGTACTTGAGATTCCTTTACTTGTAACCGCTTGATTTGATAATAGTGAAGTTTCAGGAGTGGTGACCTGAAAATCACCCGGTGGGGTTTTTGCCGTAAGGGTTTTCCCTATTCGTAAACAAATCACCGTGTCATTTATTTTCTGCTGCATATTTAGTTGTTTGGTGATTTGTTTGTGCTTCCACGCAATTGCATGATAAATTGATTAATTAATAACTTGGCTAATTAATCAATTGGTTTAATCACAAGGGGTCATTCAGATTGTGGCCTATCACTTTCGAAAAACAAATCGACACGACGGGTTGGTCAAGAAGATCTTGACACGTGGTGTAATTTGAGACGACAAAATTCAACCAAAACAAGGATGCCACATGGCACATCAATTGACCATTGAAACATTGACACATGTCAAAAGTAAACAGTGAATCAAAGTTCCGCTACAGTGGCCAGGACGACCATTGGACAAGGGGGCAACTGATGGTGAACCAAAAAATTGGACTATCTCCAGTTCGTCCATAGTGTCGTCCAAGACCAAGAAGGTCGTCCACCTGATATATTAAATGTTTAGAATTGCTATAGAGATTTAACCTATGAGTGCCTCCGAGGGAGGTCGTCCAAGTGCAAGAAGGTCGTCCAGCATGGGGTCACCTAGACAACCGCCCAACACTTTGAAATTTTCAGAATAAATCTCTATCCAAAAGCATATAATTAGAAATTTTCAGAATAAATCTCTATCTAAAAGCTTATAATTTGGACCACATTCTACTATTCTGAAGTGGGAGTGAAATCCTTATTCATCACTCTAACTTCCCACTAAGTTCATAACTTCCAATAGCAGCTGTAGAAGTTAAGTCTGAACCTTCTAACTTCCATCCACTTTGGGGAAGTTACTAAACAAGTAACCATTCCAAAACTCACTATAAAAGGACTTAGCCATATCAAATTAAGGTAATTTTCACTACTTATATAGATGGAATTCCTGAGTTGAGAGAGAAAACTAACTTAAGTATCGGAGGGTTCTTGGTTGATTCACCCCGGTCACCTTTAATCTTGTGCTTCTTTCTTTTCAGGCATTCCAAGCAACCTCAAACCCATTGAAGCCTGGAGCATTCAACCTACTGATTTTCTGTGTATCATCATATTTCAAGCTCAATGAATAATAGATTACGCAGAGATTCTATTTATAGTGTATAGCTTAGACAAAATCCAGAACCTTCTAGAAGGTTTTGCTATAACAGAAAATATAAGAAACTTATAACAACTTCTAACCAGATATTTTTGAGTGTGTTACAGCTGTCATCTATACTAACAATATCTAATACAGAAATCATGTAGGTTGAACTCGTGGTGGTGAAAAACAGAGAATTTATGGATCAAACTCCAGACTCAATGATGGTGCAGAGAAACGGTGTTGTTGTCCTCAAGTAAATGGCATCGTTTCTATTAAGTTTATAACTCAGATCATTAAGGCTCAAAACGATGTCTTTTGTCATTAAGTCAAACGTCACCGTTTTGGCTCTTGATGTCACCGTTGAAAACTAGCTGTTATCCTTGTCTTGTTCTTTAGTTTCTTCGTGTGGATCTGGTTGATTTTGGATCAGAGAAAATGAAAACGAGAAGTAGAGACTCTTAGTGAAGATATCGGCCAACTGATCTCCAATGGCAATGTACCTCACCTGAAGGTCTTGCCAAAGCACATTCTCATGAATAACATGGTAATCCACCTCCACATGTTTTGTACAAGCATGAAAAATACTGTTGGAAGTAATGACTAGAGCTGAGACATTGTCACACCAGAGCTTGGGAGGGAAAGCAAGAAAAATGCCAAGATCCTTGAGAATCTATTGAAGCCAACAAAGCTCAGCAATAGTGGTTGCAAGAGCCCTATATTCGAACTTAGTGGAAGAACGAGACACTGTTTCTTGCTTCTTTGCACTCTATGTAATGGGATTGTAACCAAGATAAACCAGAAACCCAGTATTGGAACGCCTATCAAAAGGGTCCCTATCCCAATCTGAGTCAGAAAAGGCTGAGAAAGAAAGGGGACCAAGTTGAAGGAAAATCCCAAAATTGGGGGGTGTCATTAATGTATCTCAGAATACGCTTAGCAGCAATTAGATGAGCATCAATAGGAGTGGACATGAATTGACACACTTGATGCACAACAAAGCTAAAGTCAGGCCAAGTAAAGGTCAAGTAGTGAAGGGAGCCAACCATGCTTCTATACTCATGGGGATTAGCAAGAATAGAACCTTCATGAGGAACTAATCTGAGATTGGGAGCATAGCGAGACTTAGCTAGCTTGGAAGAGATCATATTGTGCTTAACAAGAAGATCATGAGCATATTTGGTCTGATTCAAGAACAATTCCCTTGAAGTTCTAGTGATATGGAGACCAAGGAAATAGTGAAGAGGACCAAGGTCCTTAAGCTCAAAGGCTTGACTGAGTTGCTTAATCAGAGAGGTCAGGAAGTCAGGATGATTACTAGTGAGAACTATATCATCCACATAAACCAAGAGGTAGACCAAAACGGTCCCTTGCCTAAGGATAAACAAGGAAGAGTTTGCCAAGGGAGCCTAAAACCCAATGTGCAAAAGCTGGGTAGAAAATCTATCAAACCAAGCCCGAGGGCTTGTTTAAGACCATAGAGTGATTTCCACAACCTGCAGACATGATTGGGGAAAGCTAGATCAACATAGCTTGAGGGACTTGTTTAAGGAAGTTTTCATTTAAATATAAGCTTGGACCTGTGTCTATTTGAGGTATTGACATGTGTGCATTTTTGCAGGAGTTGTTACAACTTAGTTTGCAACAAATCCGTACCCATCCTTTATTTAAGGGAAAAAAAATTGAGTTATGCTTTATTATAATAATGTGTTTGATATAATACTTTGGGTTTTTTTGCTTATTTGTTTCTTTGAAGTCCAAAATTAAAAGATTGAGACTTCAATATTTGGATATTGTTGTGTTGTCTAACTCCATCTAAAGGATTGTTTTGGTGCTTTTTTCGGTCCTTGGCATAATAACTTTTTAATTGAATATCATTATCAATGATAGATTTTCTCAATTGTAAAAAAATTCTAATTTAAAAAATTAAATATTAGTTTAATGAACATATAGTAGAGTTTCTTATTTTGAGTTTGGCTTTAATCTTTGAGAGGTACATTTATCCTTTTTGAAATAGATTATATTTGTTTGTTGATAAACAATTTTTATCCATTGTTCCAATTTATTGGATGTCCCGGAAGGGACAACAATTTTTATCCATAAGAATTCACAAACAATGAAAAACTACCATTGATATTAAAAATAAATAAATAAATAAATAAAAGTTGTCCTACTGATTTGTTTATGGAGTGATTACACTTACACTTACTTTTTCATTTTTATTGCAATTGTGGAATGAGCATTTTAAATCATAAATGCCATCAAAATATTCTAACAAACTTTTGAATTCATATTTTGGTCCCCTTTAATGTAAATGGGCAAGTATCAATATTCTTGGGCCTGTCAAAATAATCCGATTGCCCCAAGTCCAAACAACTCGGTGCACTTTAGGCTCAAAAAACTAATGAGTTAATGACAAACAGGAATGATATAAATGAATGAGATTTGTCTGCATAGGGTGTTGTAAAATGAAAATTAAGCACTCCGTCAACTTGACTCCATGGCCCAATGGATAAGGCGCTGGTCTACGGAACCAGAGATTCTGGGTTCGATCCCCAGTGGAGTCGTTTCTTGGATTTAAAGTTTTAAACCCTTTTTTTAAAGCTCATTTTCTCAACATTTCAGCTACACCCTACGACAACGACAAGCCTTACCTTTACAAAAAAAAAAAAAAAGGAATCCAGTGGCTCAAATTTTGTTATACAATACACCACCAATTGATGATGAGGATTGAATCTGAATATTCTGGATAAGGCAAATATTATGCATTTTTTTTTTTTTGGGGGTACATCTCCCTATAGCTAACCACTATCATCTTTTTGAGCTACACAAAAATTCCTAATTTCCCATTATCATCTTAGTGGTCACCTATCTGTTATTTTTCAATTTCTCATCGATTTAAAAGTCTCCTGCTGAAGAGGTAGAAATATAGATGCATTATTCCATCAAACATGTACATATATATATGCATTATTCCAGAAGCAATAATATTGTGGATCAAGAAAACTTGGAAGAACAAACCTGGAAAACAGCATCATCGGAGTGTTTGAATAATTCAATACAATCCCACTGCCTTAAAAAAAGTGTCATATAGTTTGGAACTTTTGGTGTTTGATTTGATGCCCACTACATGATTTCCTACCCACCTTTCATGTGTCAATCATTGCTGTCTCCTCCTCAGCCTCACAGGCAATCCACCTCTCATCTTAAGTAGTAGTGATAGCATGTAAGGCGGGTTCATCATCTTCTCTGGACTCGCACCACCATCAACAGCCATGATCTCAAACTCAAACATCAAAGCTGCCACCACAGACTTCATCTGAACATAAGCCATCTCTTTCCCTAAGCAAATCCTGGGCCCACAATGAAACACAGGGAACCTAAACTGATCCGACGGCTGAAAATCCCCATCATTATTTAACCATCTCTCAGGCCTAAACTCCCTACAATCCTCTCCCCAAATCTTCTCCATTCTCCCCATTGCATAAGCTGAGTAATCACAAAACCAACCCTTTCCCACGTAGGTCCCATCAGGCAAAACATCATCATCCACCGCTAATCTTGACTCCATCGGTACAGGTGGGAACAACCTCATTGACTCGGTTATGGCTGCGTGTAGGTAATGAAGTTTCTTTAGCTCATCATAGCTGAGAATATTACCGCACTGTTTTCCTTGCACCGTTGATGAGTTTGACAACAGCTCTTCGTATATTCGTTCCTCACATCGAGGATGGCCTGAGATCAACCAAAAGAACCATGTCAAGGCCGTCGAGGTTGATTCACTCCCAGCAAGTATGAAGCTTATGACTATATCTCTCAAGAACTTCCTGTTTTGTTCTTTGTCTTTAAAATCCTGTGTGTTCAAGCTCGAGGAGTACATGAATCTCGATAGCAAGTCTTGATTTCGAAGTGATTCTTCACTGCCCTCTTGTTGTTGTTGTTGTTCTTCTTTGGACCTAATGATTTCCATTGCGTAGTGGTTGATCACTTTTAGTGCTTCTTTGTATCTCTTTTCGGAGCCCATGTTGAGAAACCTCTTGATCTTCCATATTATAGGCAGTGGTGACAACATCCTTAAAGAGCTAATCTCCACGGCAAAATTGAAAGCTTTAACAAAGTTAGAGCTTGGCGAGTTCTGATACATGTTGTCGGAGGCTAAACACGTGGGGTTTACACCAAAAGCAACGTGGCATATGTTGTCAAAACCGAACCTTTGCAACGCGTCTTGAAGATCAATGACTTTGTCTTCGTTGCTAGAAAGGTAAGGAATGAGGGAGTTCGAGATTTCGGAATTGACAGTGAAAGAAATGAAGTGTTTGAGCGATCTGGTGTTGAATTCATGGCTTGCAATCTTGCGTTGAAGAGTTCAGAGATGACCATCGACATTGAAAATACCATCACCAAGGAGTTCATTGAGGACGCTGTAGAAGCGAGAGCCTTTGATGTAGTTTGGGAAGTTTAGGTGGAGAAAGTGTTCGAGGTTTGTTGGGTTTGCGGTGTTGATTCCATGGGAGAGGTCAAGGAAGGAACGGACTCGGAGAGTAGAAGATGGGGTTTGAGAGAGCATTTCGGTGACCCAGTCATGGAATCTATGGCGGTTTCGAAGGAAGCCTGGGAGGTTTCCAATTATGGGGTATGATTGTGGACATGGGGTTTTGGAATGGGGATGAGAGTTTGAGAGGAAGTGGAAGATGATGAAGATGGAGAGGCAGCAGAGAGATAAGGTTATGAAGAAGGGAATTAGAGAAGAAGTGTTGAGGTCCAACATGGATTCTTCTTGTGACTTGGGAGAGGCAGAGCCTCAATGAAGATTAATGTGGAGCTTTGTTAAAAGAATTAAGGCCTTTTAAAATATAGCCAAAAATGCTGTCACACGTACTATATTTTACACGTTCGCCCATGTTTTGTTGTCATGTGGTATTGGGAAAGGTGGGACTTTTCCCATTCATCCATGTTTCAGGCTAATGTTATTGTTATAAATTGTTTTATAATATATTTTTTCTATAGGTAGTTTTAATTTATGGCGTCTGTTTTTAGTGATAGTTTTTTATTACCAGATCATGACTAATATTTTTATAAATTATTGATATGACTAATTTTTTAATGGTTTTTATTTAGACTCACCATTAATATTATTTTTCATTTATTAATAACCACTTACCACATTAATTTGTAAAATTTTTATAAATTTTTTTTTATCTCTAGCATTACTTTTAATTAGGGATGGCAATCCAAGCCCGATTCGCGAGTACCCAGCCTGGCCCGACCCTAATGGGTCGAATTTTACCCGATCCGATTAAAAATAGAGTCGGGTATGGGTTTAAAACAAAAAACCCGAAGCGGGTCCGGGTTTTGGAAAAAATCCGACCCAAACCCGGACTCGACCCGTTTAAACTTAAAACAAAATTACTAAAATACCTACCTATATATGTTTCACTTATAGCAAACCCTAAGTCCCTAACCCTATTCTCATTTCTCTAAACCTCTCTTAGCTCAAGCCGCCTCTCCCTCTCTAAATCTCTGATGTCTCTCAGTGCTCTCACCTCATTTTCTCTCAAGCCAAGCCACACGGTCTCACCCAATCACCTCACCCTCACTATCATTCACTCACCGACCCACCCTCACCTTCACTCTTATCACGTGGTGGTTGCTATTTGCAAGGAGAAGCACGAAGGTTAAATCAGAGAGAGATGTGCGAGATTTAGGCCGTGACATTGATGGCTGAAACCGCCGCCGATCATCGGATATCTTGGTGGTCTGAGATAGAGAGAGGCCGAGCAGGAGTCCGAGATTAGAGATAGAGCTTGGTGGACCGAGTTCTCCATTTATTTTTCTTTTGGGTTCATTTTTTTTTTTTTTTTTTTTGGGTTCACGTCCTCTCTCAAACCTGTGACTTTGTGTTTGTGATTCTGATCTAGATTGATGAACATGATCTTGGGGTTTTTTTGGGATTTCCGATCTAGGGTTGTGGAGGTTTAGGGCTTCAGGCAACCTTTTTATTTTTTATTGGACCACGGATTGGGCCCTGAAGTGGCATGGGCTAGGCGGGGCTCGACGGGGCGGGTCTGGGGCACAGAAAAAAACCTGTTTATTATACGGGGTGCGTTCGGGTTTTTGGGTAGACCCACGGGTCGGGTTCGGGCATCAAGAAACCCGGCCCGAATCAGACCCCATTCCTACTCTTAATCAAGACATTATCTCCCATATATATATATATATATATATATATATATATATATATTTTTTTTTTTTTTTTTTTTCTCCTTAAAAGAAAACTTTTATTACCAAAAAGAAACAACAACAACTCAACCTAGGCAGCTTGCACCAAGATGAGATTAGCAAAACTAGGTGGGCTGAACCCCTTATCAAAAGAGCCAAAAAAAAAAAAAAAAAAAAAGGAAGAAGAAGAAGAAAAAGGAACTATCAAGGATTCAAGGGACCACTACTTGGCTAGAGTATGAGCAAACTTGGTGGGCTTAACCCCTTATCTAAAGAGCCAAAAAAAAAAAGAACTATCAAAGGACCACTTAGTTAGAGAATGAGCGGCATGATTAGCTTCTCTATATAACCAGCCAAAGAAAATCCAATCAAAATCATACAAAATAAGCTTGACAGTACAACAAATTCAACAAGTCTCCAGGTTATTTTCTCTGAAGTAGCACTAATGGCGTCTATACAAGCTTTGGAGTCGCTTTCAATAATAACACAATTGGTTGAATGTTGGGCAGTAGCTATAATTATAAATAGCCCACTCTGTCTCACGCTTTCCACGTGGTCCGGATCAATCTTGTTTGCTAGGTCACTACTAGAATATTCAAATTTGTCATACAAGTTTACAACCATCAATTAGCTCCCTCACAACTTAAAATCCTGTCCAATCGTCTTAAAATCAGATCAATAAAATAACCAAACAATTATATGGTCATTGTATTTTTAAATGTTGATAATGTAATAAAATTTATCCTAAAAATATGGTATATTTATCCTAAAAATATTAATGTTATGTTTGGAACAATGGATATGGAAGGAGACTAGGAGAGCTGAGGAAAGTAGACTAAATAGTAGCCGAATTATACTAAAATTTAGTACAATGTATTTATCCTAAAATTTAGTTTCTCAAAAAAAAAAAAATTTCATACCATTCTTATCAAAAAAAAAAAAAAAAAAAAAATTCATACCATTAATAAAGTGTTCAAATGATTATACATATATATAAATTATTATAAAAAAAAAAAATCAAAATCTTGCCAGCTAATATATTAAATATTTATTAAATTTGTTGACTTGTGGAAATCAAATCTTTTGATCTAACGTAATCAAATCTCTAAAATCTCTCCTATAAAATAAAATGGAGAGATGTTAAAGATTTGATTTCAACACCAAATCAACAAATTTTATAAGGAAATATTTGATATGCAATAATTTAAATCAATGTCCTTAGAACATCCCTTAATTTTGCCCTTTAAAATGTGCAATGCCTCCAATGAAGTAGGCTCATATTCTTTCTTACTGTTTTCCCCAAAAAAAAAAAAAAAAGTAGGCTCATATTCAATTCCTGAATAAATCAAAACACATAATAATATAAAAATGTTAATGCAAAGCGAAATTGCAGAATAACTAATTAAATAGTATAATGTTTATCGTACATATGTTATGCACAAAAAGAAAATAAAAAATGTAAGGGTCAGGCTAAACAAACCATTGACATTATGGGCAACAAGTAGTAGTAACTAGTAACCCAGCAATGAACATGGTCATGACTGAAATGGTTCCCATTCTTTTGACTCTTCTTACAGAATTCCCTCAAAACTTCTTTCTTTCTCTTATTTGATCGGAGAAGTTGACAAAGATGTATGTGTTTAGATTTTCCTTTTTCCCTTTTGTTTTTTTTTTTTTGAGGAAAATATGTGTTTAGACTTTAGATTTTCGGGTGCATTATATAGTGTGAGTTTGAAATTTTTTTTTTTTAAAATTTTTAATGACTATTGCTATAGGAATTTGCTATAAGTGCTTAATATTTTTAAATTTTGTGGTTTGATGGTCATGAAAGATCTTAAATAAGTTTAAATGTACAAAAAATATATATTTTTTTAATTTTGTTAAAGTTTTTGTTTAAAATCTAAATATGAAATTTGATAATTAATTATGATGATTGTTAATAAGCATTTATTATGATTGTGTTTATATATGAAATTATTTATTTTATTTTATTATGATGATTGTCAATTAAAACTATCCATTTTTATGATATCATGTAAAATCGAGATCATTTATATATATATATATATATATATATATATATATTATTAATATTAGTTTCAAAAAACATGATTCTCAACAACAACAAAAAACTTTCTCAAAAAAAACAACAACAAAAAAAGTTTCGAAAAAACATATATATTATTATTAACAAACAAGTTCAATAAAATATGAGCTTCTCTTTAATCTATTTGTATTTTGAATAAGAGATTTAATCTTATGATCATTATTAATAGACATTATTATGATTATATTTGTAATATTCTAGTAGATGGACTAAATATGGGAGATTTTATAGGAAAAATAAAGCTAGGATTACAATAAAAATTCATAATAATTTCACAAAACCTCATTATTTGTCTATCACCTGATTCACCTCACACATGGAACATTAAAAAAAGTTGCAAATTGTGGGGTAAGGGGTGATATTGAGCAGGATGAGAATGAATCAATGAAAGCAAAGCAAAGCCTTAAATGGCAATTAAAATGGAAATTTGTTAGAAAAATATATCCTTTCTTTGTATTTCCACAATTCCGCTTTTACTATTTTTTTAAAAAATACATTGATAGTTAGGGGATTTGAATTTTAGATGTTTCTGTTGGAAACTCCTAAAAGTACCAATTGAGGTATCTATACTATCTATAACAAGATTTCCCTCTTTGAACTAAACTTTTATGTTGTTCAGAAATACCCTTAGATTCTACTTTTAATAGAGACAAAACTTGGGAATAATTTGGTAAAAATATATTGTGACGAGGCTAGTAACTTATAAGCCTCTTCGCATATCCACTTAGTCCTTACCCTTGGCTGTTATGAGGAATGAGAAATCAAGAAAGACTGGACTTTTTCAAACACTCAAGGGCATTTAGGAAGGGACACTCTCCAATTAACTCGAAAAGGTAAGGGGAAAGATTGGATTTTTTCAAACCTTCAACGGCATTTAGGTAGGGACACTCTGCACAATTAACTCAAGAAAGAAAAATGAAAGTACTAACAAATTAGAGGGATGGAAATGTACCTAACCCAAACAAAAAACGACCTTGCTAGAAATTATTATAAAGTCCGATATATTGCATTATTTAAAAGTCCATCTCCATCTCATCTATTCCAAAATGGTTGTATGTAGGAGGAGATGGCCTTGGCCCTTCTTCTATATAAGCTCATTTTTATTAATATCTCTTATCCTTTTTTTTTACCAAATAATATCTCTTATCCTTATTCAGCTTTAAACGAGAAAAAAAAAACTACAAAAGTTTGTTTTTTTAATAGGTAACATTTATATATCCACCATTCGTTCTTGTCCAAAGTCGGCCCTAAGCCTAGGCCACATAGGCACTCAAATTGGAGGGCAATAAGTAGATTTTTTTTTTTTTTTTTTTTTTTTAATTTTAAAGAAAAATGTGAGTTGTAAATTTTTTTTTCCTACTATTTTAAGAAGGACAAAAAATTTTGAGTAATGCTAAAAATACTACAAATTTTATTACATAGGTCTTACAAATTTTTGTACCATCAATCACAAAAAATAATATCAAACACTTATTCATTATATTGTTGAAGTGCTACCAAGCATATTAATTTTCACATCAGTTTATTATTTTGTTTGTAAAAAAATTTATAGAAACTTTAGCATTTTTCAAAAAAAAGAAAAAAGAAATTAATAGAAATCCAACCAAATCATTGTTAAGTGAGTGAAAAATGCAAAAGTTACTATAAATTTTACTAAAACAAACTTACAAATTAATGTGGCAAAACTATGATTGTTGCCTGTTAAAAAATATAATAAATGAACGTTTAAATCAATTTTTTTTTTAATGATCGGTGACACATTAGTTTGTATGGCTTACGTAGTAAAATTTCTCTTATTCTTAGCATCACTCAAATGAATTAGTCATAATAAAAAGTAAAAACAATGGATTTAATTTTTTTAAAATTATAATATAATATATTAAATGAACTGATAGTTAATAAATTAAATATTATTTAAGTGATATTTAAATATACAAAAGTCTCATTTCAAGTTTTTGCCTTAAGCCTCACATTGTATTGAGCCAAACCTATTCCTTGTCTATACTTGTAAAAGAGTCTTTTGGGAGACCCATTTAAGTATGTGAATCTTACCAACTAACATATATAACATTTTTTTTTCTAATTAATTTTATTAACGTGTGATTTGATGTAATCAATTCTCTAAATCTATTGTCTCTCCGATTAGTGCCTAAGCTGAGAATTAGAAGGGCTGGTAAATTGTTTCGCTTTGAGTCTATGTGGCTTAAAGAGCCAAGGTGTGAGGAGATTGTTCAAGAAGCGTGGGGTGAAGGTTTAAGGGTGGCTTCTTCTGATGTGTTGGGCAAATGTCTTGAGGTTTGTCGCACCAGATTGGATAGGTGGAATAAAACTGAATTCGGTCATGTAGGGAGAACTATTGCTGATTTGTAGAGACGTCTTGAATGGTTAGAACTTTAGCCCTCTTCTCCAACAATCATAAGAGATTCGAGAAGCGCTTGGGTTGATCTGAATATTTGGTTGGAGAAGGAAGATGCCATGTGGTTTCAAAGCTCTAGAATAAATTAGATGCAGTCCGGTGATAGGAATACTTGGTTTTTCCATGCTAAGGCCTCGGCTCGACATAGTAAAAATCTTATTTCTGGCTTGCTGGATTCCTGGGAGGTTTGGCAGGAGGATGAATCCAAGGTGGAAGAAATTGTGGTGGACTATTATCAAGCTCTCTTCACTTCTAGCAACCCTTTGGATTTTGTTGAGCTTCTCCAAGCAGTGAACCCAAGTGTGACTTCTGCCATGAATTGACTTGATAAAAAATTTCACGGCTAATGAAGTTAGACAGGCATTGAAACAAATGTACCCACTTAAAGCGCTAGGCCCGGATGGGATGCCACCATTATTTTTTCAGCATTTCTAGCCCACCATAGGTGATGTGGTGACAAAAACAGTCCTTGACTTCCTTAATGCAAGTATCTCTCCTCCAAATTTTCATGATACTCATATTGTGCTTATTCCTAAATGTAAAGAGCCCATGAGAATTACTGATTACAGACCTATAAGTTTATGTAATGTGGTATATAAAATTGCATCAAAAAGTATTGCCAACAGGTTGAAAAAGATATTACCGCAAATTATTAGTGACACTCAGAGTGCGTTTGTGCATGGGAGGCTTATCACTGATAATATTTTTGTTGCTTTTGAAACTATGCACCACATCAGTCAAAAGAAGGTGGGGGAAAACAGGTGAAATGGTTCTGAAGTTAGATATGAGTAAGGCCTATGATGGAGTGGAGTGGATATGCCTGGAGAAAATTATGGAGAAATTGGGTTTTGCAGATAAGTGGAGGGAGCTTGTAATGAAGTGTGTTACTTCAGTCACTTACTTTGTGAGAATTAATGGAAAGCCTAGGGGTCACATTGTACCTAGTAGAGGGCTTAGGCAAGGGGATCCATTATCGTCCTATTTATTTCTTTGGGATAATTACACTTTACCCACCTATGGTTTGCCTTTAATTCTATGTGCCCAACCGTAGTTTCATTTTTGACACTTTGCCCACCTGTGATTCCCTCCGTTACTATGCCGTAACCCACCTCTCCCTCACCATTACTCTAACACATATTATGTAAAAAATAAAAGCCCAAACAGATCAAAACACTCTCACTCAAATCTTAAACATGAAGAACATACCCAAATTTTGAAACTTGAGTTGGCTCACAACCTAGAACATGAAGATTAACCAAAAACTAAACCTAGATTTTTCTGTTTTTCATGTTCAAACTAATTGTACCCAAACTAAACCCACAATCATGTTCTGGGTTTAGTGAGTTTGAAGAAAAGTAGAAGAACATACCCAAAAACTAAACCCAGAAATCTTGAAGATTAACCACAAAAAAAAGCACGGCACCTGAACTTTCACAGCATTGGAAAGACATGGCCACATGGTTCGTTTGCCCAATTCATCAACCAAGCAAACACACTGCGCCACACAAATATACATAACAAAAGTTTCAGCATCTAACATTAAGAATTCAACGAAGCTATAAACTTCACAATTAAAGCCACCTTGTGCGTCGAATCACAACTAAAATGCAAAATGTTACTAACCGATTAGACCAACAAAACCCAACCTCTGTGCTTCTATAAATTCTAGCCAAAATCATCAAACTATAGATCCTCAACAAACATTGAAGAAAACCCAATCTAAGTAACCATCTGTGCTTCTCTCTCTTTCAGATTTGGACCAATCAGACCACCCAATCACTACTGATCTGGGTTTTCAATGGACTGATTAGACCACCCAATCACTACCGATCTGGGTTTTCAACCATGGGTTTAAAGAGAGAGATAAAGATGATGAGAGAGAGAGAGAGAGAGAGAGGACCAGACATCAAGAGCTTGAACCGAGAAATCTGGGTTTATTAGAGAGAGAAAGAGCTTGAATCGAGACATCAAGAGTGGATCTGGGTTGCCTTCAGACTGTTCATGGATCTGAGAAAGAGCTTGAACCAAAAATCTGTGCTTGAACCGAGACATCAAGAGCTTGAACCGAGAAATCTGAGTTAGAGAGAGAGAGGAGAGAGGACTAGACATCAAGAGAGGATCTAGGTTTGCCTTCCTACTGTTCGTGGATCTAGTTATAGTTGTGCTTCTGCCTTTATGTCTAACTCATCTTCCCCTTCTAAGTTTTCTTCGGCTATTTTGAAATTTTTGGTTCAAAATTATTTATCAGTTAACAAAAATCATCTTATCAAACAACTTTCCCAACTCTTTGGACATTTTCTTTGCTATTAAAATGTTGCTTCCTATTGTGTAATTGTCTCCCAATGTCGTGGTGTCTTCTTCAGTTGCTATAGAGCTTGTTTGGGCAAATTAGAATCCTTTACCCGTTTTCTCTTTTCACTTTGATGTGGTTTTCCATGCCTAAACACGAAAACTATAGATGCTCTGTGCATGGTATATATTATTATTTGGAGTCCTTACTATATTCTCATTAGCAGGCTCTCGGAGCAAAAATTGTTTGATTTTGTTGCATGGTTTTTACTGGATTTTTGTTATTTGTTGGTATGAATGGCTGGGTTTACTTTGACTATTTCCATTTCAGGGGGCTAGATAGATTGAATTGGCTTTTTGGCTCAAGGGGCAAGTCGATTTAATGGTTTGCCTGTATGATGGGTTTCTTAGTTTGAGGAAATCTGGGTTTATTTCTTAGTTTGATCTTGTTTTCTTTTGCTTTTTTTGTTTTTCTTGTTTTGGGATGAGAGAGACATAAAATGAGAGTAAAAAGACATATTTACCCATCTTTTTTAACAGAGGTGGGTAACAGAGACTAAACGAAGAGAATCACAAGTGGACAAAGTGTCAAAAATGAAACCATAGGTGGGCACATAGAATTAGAAGCAAATCACAGGTAAGTAAAGTGTAATTATCCCTATTTCTTTTATGTGCTGAAGGTCTATCTGCCTTGATAAAATCTGCAGTTGCCAGTGGTGCTATGGGGGGTATTGCGGTGTGTAGAGGTGGTCCTAAATTATCCCATCTGTTTTTTGCGGATGACAGTATGATTTTCTGTAAGGCTTCCATTGAGAAGTGTTCGGCTTTACAACGAATTTTACAGGTTTATGAGAAAGCTTTAGGGCAACAGTTGAATCGTGCGAAGAGTTCTTTGTTTTTTAGCAGTAATACCCCGGGTGACATTAGGGAGGAGATAAAAAATTGGTTTGGGGCTTAGGTGATTAGACAACATGAGAAGTATTTGGGCTTACCTTCATTGGTTGGGCAACATAAGCGTAATACTTTTAGTGAGATAAAAGAAAAATTGGGTAAGAAGTTAGCGGGTTGGAAGGAGAAGATGTTGTCCAAGGCTGGCAAGGAAGTTCTAATCAAGGTAGTGGCGCAGGCTATTCCCACTTATACCATGAGCTGTTTTAAAATTCCAGATTCACTGTGTGATGAACTTACAACAATGATTAGGAATTTTTGATGGGGTTAGAAGCGGGATGAAAAGAAGATGGCTTGGTTGAGCTGGGATAAATTATGTAAATCTAAGGAGGAAGGTGGTATGGGGTTTAAGCAATTAAGAGAATTTAATTTAGCCCTTTTGGCGAAATAGGGCTGGCAGCTTCAGATTCCTTGGTGTACTGGGTCCTAAAGGCTAAGTATTTTTCTAATTGTGATTTTATTAATGCTACTATTGGCCATAATCCATCATTTACTTGGCGGAGTATAATGGCGGCACAGGGGCTAGTGAGGTATGGAATGAGGTGGAGAATTGGGAATGAGGAGCAAGTCCATATCTGTGGTGATAAGTGGTTGCCTTCCCTTATCACATATCAAGTGTCCTCACTGAGGCTTTTTCTGAGTGCTGATACTAGGGTGTGTGAGTTAATAAATAAGGAGGAAGCCACGTGGAAGACTGATGTGCTTCATGTTTTATTTTTGCCTCATGAAGCTGATTTAATTAGTAGGATTCCACTTAGCTCTAGAATGCTAGCTGATAGGCAAATTTGGGCCCTTACTTCCAATGGTTTGTTTAGTGTCCGCAGTGCATGCCTATTATGTTGCTCTACAGCTATACAAGGCCGAGACTAGTGGTACATGCTTAGATGACAGCCTTAATCGGAGATTTTAGAAGCATTTTTGGCAGCTATCTGTTCCGCATAAGGTTCGACATTTTGTGTGAAGGGCTTGCCGTGACATTTTGCCTACAAAAAGGAACTTGATGCGGAGGAACATATTGCAGGAGAGTAGGTGTGAGGGTTGTAATCAGGAGGAAGAGATTGCAGGCCATTTGTTTTGGACATGCCCGAGAGCTTGTGATTTGTGGCAGAATTCTATATGGGTTTTCCCGGTGGAGACTGAGCATTATAGTTTGTTTAAAGAGCTCATGTGGAGTTTGCTTATGGCTGATCAACCCAAGTTTGAACTTGCTGCTAAGGTAGGGACTTACGCGTGGGCATTGTGGCACAATAGGAATGAAGTTCGTCTTGGGGGTGTAAGGAAGTCTGGTAAGGTGTTGTTCCAGTGGGCTTTGCAATATTTGGAAGAATATTATGCAGTAACAAAACTCTCTCCCACATCCTGAATCCCAGCTGTGCATGAAAAAACATGGTCTCCTCCATTAGATCATTCATACAAGGTTAATGTTGATGGTGCCACATTTTCAGATCTTGGAGTTGTTGGTATCGAGGTGATAGTCCGTGATGCGTATGGGTAGGTTGTAGTAGCTTTAAGCAGCAAACTCATGGCTCCTTTGGGGGCAATTGAGACAGAAGCGAAGGCATTAGAGGCTGGGATGCAGTTTCCTAAGGACGTTGGGATTCAAGATTTCATTATGGAGAGTGATTCTTTGTTGCTTATTCGTTCATTAATGGGTCTGTCTTCCCCTCCATCTTTGGTGGCCTCGATGGTGCAAGGGTTGTTGGAGTTTAGTGGGGAGTTTTGTAAGGTTTCCTTTTCTCATGTACGTGGCCAAGGCAATAGACCAGCTCATCTTTTAGCTAAACATGCCAAGGGTATTGTGGATTTTTCTACTTGGTTGGAAGAGAATCCTAGTTTTTTAGAACAAGTTCTTCTCCATGATGTACTTTCCTCTGCTAATTCTTAATAAAGTTGTTGTTTCACATCAAAAACAAATTCTCTAAATCTCTTTGTAAAGATAATGAGAGAGATTGATTTCAATATCTTAACAAAAGTTACAAATTATAATAAAAAAATTGATATAAAATAATTTTTTTTATAATTCAATAGCTACTATAAGGGAGAGGAGATTTGAACCTTGTGTCTTGTAAACACCAAGATGTGCTAACTAATTGAGCTACAAAGCACTTTGGCAAAAAAATTGATATATTGATTTTTTTATATCCATATGGATATTATATGGTTATCCCAATATAGTCAAATTGTTAATTTTACTTATTATTTTGTGTAGTAAGTAGGATTGTAAAAGAGTCGGGCTTTGTTAAGTATTAAATATTCAAGTTTGACTCCACCTCAAAAGTAAACTATTCAAGCTCAGCTTGAGCTCAAACCAAGCTTGCAAACAATCTTTGAACTCAAACTCATCAAAAAGTCCAAAAGCTTGAACTCAAGCTCAATATCAAGCTCATGAGTTTGAGACTCATCACAAGTATATTAGCAAGTCCATTTGGTTTGGACGGGTGGTCCAAACGCCTAATTAATTAAAGTCTTAGTAAGAAATGTGTTTTTTTCAAACTCATATCGAGCTTCTTACCAAGCCCATAAACAATCCTAAGTTTTGCTTCTTTTTTATCAAACCATATTGTTCATGAGCCTATTCATGAACATTTTTTTTTAGGCTTGACCTATTATTAAATAAGCCTAAAATTAAAATTCAAGCTTGACTTATATATAAACAAACAAACAAAAACAAACTTTTTATTTAATCAAACAACTTGGTTCATTATAGCCTAGTAATAAGTGATTTGGATATTATATGGCTCTCCCAATATTCAAACGATTGATTTTTCTTCTTCTATTGTGTAATAAGAAAATTGTAAGCGGCATTCATTGTAGTCGTAAAAAGATTAACAGACAACAAATATGTTCTAGACATGCTGCAATTTAGGAAGAAGCATAAAATGAACTTGCATTATTATATTATAATAACAATATATAAAATGACATAAATTTATAGTGAAAAATGTTACGTCTACAACATTTTTCACAACAATTTTATTACAAATTATAAGTGATAAGTTGTTATTACTAATTAATGGTGGATAAAAAAAGTAATTTCAGTATAGTGAGCTTAGATT
Source organism: Quercus ilex subsp. ballota (assembly GCA_032727855.1). NCBI lineage: Eukaryota > Viridiplantae > Streptophyta > Magnoliopsida > Fagales > Fagaceae > Quercus > Quercus ilex. Next base: position 20,279,762 of record CM064908.1, on the reverse strand, counting down.
AGAACCAATAACAATTTTTCACATAAGATTTATTGTAAAATGTTATGGATGTAACTTCACTCATTCATAGTAGTCATATTCTTGTTCTAAAAATTACTCAATATTGATCATATATTCGAATCAAGGTAAGCAAGTGAGGGAGGAAACAGCAAGGGGGAATTGGGCACTAGAGGCATATTCGAAGGTGATAACAGCACCATTAGCAAGGGGTTTTCCATTGTTAACAAGGCAGTCATTACTGCCAAGTTTCCTGAATATCATAGGGTTAATCAGTAGCTCAGATGCAAAAGAATCACAGCTGAGATGGATTTGGGCAATGCTGCAATCCCTGGGGCACTCATTTATTACTTGCACACTAAAAATTGGAGTTCCACTAGGTAGGTTGCCAGTGGTGCCTTGTATGACCTGAATGTAATCTTTTAAACAATCTCCTGAATCTCCTCCTCCTGCAAATGAAAATTTTAGGTGATTAAAATTCACCCTTTCTTGATAAATTAAATTTTTTTTTTCAAATAAGTGGTTGTTTCTCACTATATAATATAAACATATTTTATATAGTGAGAAACAACCACTTATTATTATAATCAACTATCATAATAAAATAACTATCATAATTATCAAATTCATATTTAATAAGTATTTCATAGACAAACACAATAAAAAAATAAATATATATTTTAATAACTATTATAATTTTCCTTTAAAAAACAAAAACCCTAAAACTATCATATATATATATATATATATATAGTTTTCAAATTTCATATTTATATATACAAAATCAAATAGACAAAAAAAAAAAAAAAAAACTTTTTTAGAAGAAAAATATAAGTAATATTTTATTAAACTTTAGAGAGAGAGAGAGAGAGGCTGCAAACTAGTGTGTGTAGAAGGGTCAAGCTAAACAAACCATTGACATTATGGACAGCAAGTACCAGTAACCCGACAATGAACATGGTCATGACCGACGCTGTGTGACCACAAGAGATGGTTCTCATTCTTTCGACTCTCTGCTTTTTCTCTCTTTATTTCTTTGTTGTGTTGTATAATATAAAGATGTTAGTGTTTTTTTTTTTTTTTTTTTTGAGAAAAAAAGATGTTTGTGTTTAATTGTGTTTTTGGGTGCATTGTATACTACGAGATTGAAATTTGAAAGCATTCCCTTTATAAGAATGCAAATCTTATCTCACTTTTTATGCTCCCCTCTATATTCTACTATTAATTTCAACTTACCATCCTTATAAAATAAGGGAAGTTTAGATTGAAAAAAATAAAAAAATAAAAAAAAAATCAAACACCATGGCTTACCAGTTACCATAATTAGTGGATGGAGCATAATGATAAATTTATTGTTAAAAAAAAAGAATATAAAAAAGAAGTATATTCCTTTTGTGGCTATTGCTTTATAAATTTGCTATAATTGCTTAATGAGTCCGAATTTGATAAGGATGGGGTGTTAAACCCATGTTTATATCATCTAATCAGTAATTGTCACATCAGCATTTTATATAAAATTCAATACATCATACTATACATAATAACATCTTAATAAACTCCCAATTTGGTTGGATTTATATATGAGTATTAGAATATATATATATATAAGATATAAATTTTACTATAGCCTAATCTAAGTATATGTGTGTGTGAAGCTCTCTCTTGAAAACTTGAATTCCGGCCCTTGCCCCACACCCTATAAGCACAAATACTTGTGGAGTGGCTATCGCGCCAAGGGTGTGTAGTGATAACTTATTCTTTATCCGTGAAACAATAAATTTAAATGAGATTAAATTCTATAAGGATGAAGTATAAAATCCAAGTTTTATCCTTCCTATCCCAACATGTCACATCATCATATTACATATTAAAGAGTAGACACAACAACACCTTACCTGAAAAGTTGTTTGGGGAGATGGACAAAACTTTAATTGGTGTACATTTGGATGTTACTTTTGCTAATTATTTATTGAATTCGAATTTGGTAAGGATATGGTATAAAACTCATATTTTACACCATCCAATAAGAGATGAATACATCAGCTTTTCACTTAAAACTCAATAGATCAGATCCTACCACACATAATAATACCTCAATAAACTCACAATTAAAGTTGGATTTTCAAATGAGTATTAAAATTGATTGAGTGTGGTTGTGTCTATTCTTTAATATGTAATATGATTATGTGGCATATTGAGATTGGAGGGGTAAAACTTGAGTTTTACATTGCATCCTTATATAATTTAATCTCTTTTAATAAAGAAATTCATGTTCAAATTAACATTCTCATTATTATTATTATTATTTTAAGTCAGTTGATGCTAAGAGCATTATATCTAGATTGGCACCTTTTGTATTTTTGACGAATACACAGTGAAAATGAGTTTTACATCTTATCCTTACAAAATTTAATCTCTATAATAAATGAACATTTGAATCAATTTTTTATGATTGGTGACACATTAGTTTCTATGGATTACATAGTAAAATTTGTCTTATTCCTAGCATCACTCAAGCGAATTAGTCATAATAAAAAGTAAAAATAATGGATTTTAATTTTTTTTAATGTATAATATAATACATTAAATAAATTGATAATTAATAAACTAAATATTTTTTAAGTGATATTTAAATATAGAAAAGACCCATTTTAAGTTTTTGCCTTAAGCCTCACATTGTATTGAGCCAACCATGTTCTTGTCTATACTTGAAAAAGAGTCTTTTCGGAGATCCATTTAAGAATCTTAATCTTACCAACTAACATACCAAAGATTTTTTTTAATTAATTCTGTTAACGTGTGATTTGATGTAATCGAATCTCTAAAATCTCTTTATAAAGATAATGAGAGAGATATTAGAAAATTGATTTCAACGTCTTAACAAAAGTTACAAATTTAATTTTAAAAAATTGATATATAATTTTTTTTTATATAATTCAATAGTTAATATAGGTGAAAGGAAATTTGAATCTTAGATGTCTTGTAAACACTTGGAGGTGCCAACTAGTTGAGCTAATAAGTATTTTGGTCAAAAAAAATGATATATTGATTTCTCATATCCATACAGATATTATATGCTTATCCCAATATAGTCAAATTGTTAATTTTACTTATTCTTTTGTGTAGTAAGTAGGATAGTAAACGAGTCTGACTTTATTGAGTTTTAAATATTTATGTTCGACTTGACATCGAAAGTAAATTGTTCAAGCTCAACTCGAGCTCGAACCAAGCCTGCAAACAATCTTCGAACTCAAACTCATCAAAAAGTCCAAAAGCTTGAACTCGAGCTCAATATCAAGTTCATGAGCTTAAAACCCAACACAAGTATATTATCAAGTCCATTTGGTTTGAACGGATGGTCTAAACTCCCAATTAATTAAAGTTTCAGTAACATATGTGTATTTTTTAAGCTCATATTGAGCTTATTGCCAAGCCCATAAACAAACCTAGGTTTTGCTTATTTTTTATCGAAACCTATTATTCATGAGCCTATTCATGAACATCTTTTTTCTTTTCTCTTTTGGCTTAGGCAAGACCCATTATTACATAAGCCTAAAAATAAATCTCAAACTTGACTTGTATATAAAAAATAAAATAAAAAAGAACTTTTTATCTAGTCAAACAACCTGGTTCATTATAGCCCTAGTAGTAAGTGATTCGGATATTATATGGCTCTCCCAATAGTCAAACGATTAATTTTTCTTCTTCTTAATTTGTGTAATAAGAAAATTGTAAGTGCCATTATTGTAGTAGTAAGAAGATTAACATACAACATATAAGTTCTAGACATGCTGCAATGTTGCAAGAAGCATAATATGAAGCTCCTTGCGTTATTACATTATAATGACAATATACAAAATGACATAAATTCATAGTGAAAAATGTTAATTATAAAACATTTTTACAATTATTTTATAACAAATTATAAGTGACAAGTTGTTATTGCTTGTTAATGGTGGGTAAAAAAGTAAATTCAGTGATAAACTTAAATTGGAACTAATAACAACTTTCTACATAAGATTTATTGTTAAAATATTATGAACGTAATTTTACTAATTCAGAGTAGTCATATTTTTATTCAATATTGATCATATATTCATATCAAGGTGAGCAAGTAAGGGAGGAAACAGCGAGGGGGAATTTGGCATTAGAGGCATATTTGAAGGAGATAGCAGCATCATTAGCAACGGGTTTTCCATTGTTAACAAGGCAGTCATTAATGCCAAGTTTCCTGAATATCATAGGGTTAATCAGTAGTTCAAATGCAAAAGAATCACAGCTGAGATGGATTTGGGCAATGCTGCAATCCCTGGGGCACTCATTTGTTATTTGCACACTATAAATTGGAGTTCCACCAGGTAGGTTGCCAGTGGTATACCTTGTGTGACCTGAATGTAATTTTTTAAACAATCTCCTCCTGCAAATGAAAATTTTTAGGTGATTAAAATTCACAATTTCTTGATGAATTTAAAATCTTTGAAATAAGTGGTTGTTTCTCACCATATAACATAGTTCAAAACTATGAATGTAGGTTTCCAAGGCTTTATCTCCAGCCTTTTAATATCTCTTACTTATTTCTTATTTCTGTTTTCACTATTTTTCATATAATTTATCAAGACACTTAAAAATAGTTCTAACAATAGAATTGCGACTCTAAATGTATCTGTTACTTGAAATAAAAATGATTCCAAATAATCCTATTTGGGTTAAACATCGCGCGATGTATTTGAAACCATTCTATGACATCGCTTAATTACCTTGAATATGAAGCTTTTGATTTGAGAGGCTCGTACGGGGCCCTATTTCCATTGAAGTTGACTCATATTCAGTTCCTAAATAAATCAAAAACACAAAATAAAATAAAATAAAATTTTAATGCAAATCAAAATTACAGGATAATTATATTTAAAATAAAATGAATAAGTTGAAGTGGACTCATATTGAGTTTAAATTTTATTCTATTTCTATATTTAAATTCCTAATTAGAATCTTCTCACATCAGATTTTCTTCAAATAATAAAATAAATAGTTTCATATATAAACACAATCATAATAAATAGCTATTAATAATTAAATTCTTTGAAATAATACTAATAATTATATATTTAATAGTTCCAATAAAAAAGCACAATAAAAATAAATAGCTATCATAATTATGAAATTCATATTTAATATTTCATGCACAAACACAATCAAAATAAATATATATTAACAAATAAACAAAAAATATCATTATTTTCAAATTTCATATTTTATACAAAATATAAGAGACAAAAAACCCTTTTTTTAGAGAAAAATATAAAATTATATTTGCTAAACAAACCATTGACATTATGGACAGCAAGTAGACAGGAGATGGTTCTCAATATTTGGACTCTTTTAACAAAACTTCTTTAAACTGCTTTCTCTTTTTTTCTTTCTTTGTTTGGCTGGATAAGCTAATAAATATTTTTCTGTTTCTGTTTTTGAGTGTATTATATACTGTTGAGTTTGAAATTTGAAAGCATTCTTGTTATGAGAATACAAATCTTTTAAGTTTTATTCCCTTTTTTTTTTTTGCGCTCTATACTTCATCAATTACAATTTGTCATTTTTTAAATATTTTTTTATTATAAAATAACCGAAGTTTAAAATGAAAGAAAAATAAAATAAACTAAATCAAACACTTGAGAGTTGTCATACCATAAATTTTTTTTTTTTTAAATGTGATGATTATTAATAATTATTTATTAAGTTTGTATTTATATATATATGAAACTATTTATTTTATCATTAATGAAAATATGATGTGGAAAGACTTTTGTAGGGTCAGGATTTGTAGCCCAAGCCCAAAACAATGAACTTGTAGAGAGCGGGTGAAAGAGCTGGGTTAATTGTGAATTTAGCAACTGTTAACTATGATATCCAAGAATGAACCAACGTAAAAACACACTTAAAAGCTAAACAAATTGATGTCCGAAAAGGAATATTATTGATTGAACAGTGAATACAGTTCTTAGAGCTACAGTAAAATCTTTCTCCTCCTCCTCTTCTCTTTTTTCCGATCCCCCCCTTCAGAGACTTCTCCCATTTATATAGCCTTTTTATCAACCATCTTCATCGTACACTTGTTCTTCATCCAAGTATTCACTTGAGTACATGTCACATCAGGTATCTTCTTTAGTTCTCCAGGAGTGTTGGTAGTTGAAGTTGCACTGTTCAGGGGTCTTCTCCACATAAATGTGGCCAGAAAAGTTGCTGCAGTGCATTAAACACGGTGGTAGCAGCTTTTTCTTTTAGATATTTCTCCGTTCTTATCATCTCCATACATGCCTGAAGCTTGTCCTTATCATTGGGATCGCCAGGAAGATCACTCGAACCTTCCAGGTATCTGCTTGACCGAGACTCTTTATATCCGAGGAGAATACACTCTTCGGACTGCCGATGATCTCTTCGGACCATATTCCTTGATCGTTTCCAGGTATATCTCCTCCCCATGGAATCCTTCTCAATCATTTTAGTCTCTTCGGACTCACCGTAATATTCAAATAGGACCTTAGGCCCAATACATAATGTTGGGCTTTTACCCCCACAATAGCCCCTCAAATTTTTAATTTTTCCCTCGCGTCCGAGGATAAAAAATAGGATTTTGATTTGTCACGAAATAAAAGCTTAAAACACAAAAATACCTGAATTTACACATGTGGGGGCATAGATTTAGGTGCTTCATCATTGCTGCTGACGTTTCGGTATTCACGAAATGCTACTAATTACTCCAGGTGGCATTCTGTCTCTTGCATCCAATGGTCGATCATTGATCCAACGAATGATGTCTTTCCTCGAGATTTGAGTGGGATAACTCCCACCCACTTTCTGGCCCCTATATAAAGCCTCAAAGAAGATTTTCTCTCTTTTACTTTGCAAATTCTTGTTAGAAGTATTGGTTAAATGATTAAATTTACCATATCCCAATAGCTTAAACTTTTGGGAAAATTGGTAATTTAACATGGTATCAGAGCATGAGATCCTGAGTTCGATTCTTGTCTCCTCCACTCTACCTCCCATTTAAAATTATCACGTGTTGGGCCTCACCTATTAAAAGGTAGTTTCGGCTCACACGTGAGGGGGAGTGTTAGAAGTATTAGTTAAATGATTAAATTTACCATATCCCAATAGCTTAAGCTTTTGGGACAATCGGTAATTTAACACTATGAAAGAAATAGAATTTGGGAAAAACTGAACTGAATTGTATTAACTTAGTTTATGCCTTTATATACACCATTAGTTTCCACTAAGAACCAATAACATAGGATGTTAAGTCTAATAACAGAATAACAACCTCTCTCACGTGTGACTTACTTCCTACTCACGTGTCAACACTAATAACAGAAAATAAAACTAAAGCTACAGGTCGTATATACAAACACAGTTACTAAACTACAAGAACTTCAGGTTTTTCTTCTTGAACCTCTGCTATACATGTTGAGTCTTGCTTCTTCTGATCTCTATGCTTACTGCCTTGATCTTAATAATTCTCAGATTCTCCAGCGAACTCGAGCACTCAAATCCACCAAGCTCTTCCAATCGTCAATCCTAGTTCTTCCCAAAATCTGTAAAAATCTCTCTACGAGTTTAAAGATCATTCTCCAATTTAGTTAGTGTAAGTTCTTCCTTATTCAAACCTTTCATCTTCTCTTCGGCTAGCTTCCTCGGCCTTCGAATAGCCACTCCCCAGTCACTGCGTTTAGTGTTTCCTCTTTTTTGTTTAACTGAGATGGGTAGCTTTCAGTATATGATGGATAGCCCTGCCTTAATAGAGACATTTAAGGAAACATACGGCATACCGTAGGGAATAAACCTGAGGTACTGTCCCTCAGAAAGGATATTAACCGACTGAAGAGAGGGAGAAGTCGTAATCCCTATAATAGCCTTCATAGAAGGAGGAATGACTCTCCCTATGGGTTCTGTCACCCAAAGTTATCTTTGTAACCATAGGCTTTCTCCTGATCAGTGCGCACCCAATGTCTTTAGGATCCTAGGAGCGATTGACGCCTTGAATTGTCATTTAGGACTCGGACTCACCTGGCTTGACGTAGTACACATGTACGAATGTCATAGCCAAAAGGGAGCGGGATATTATCTTAAATCCCGATCCGACACTGTTCGGCTTGTCTCCTACCTTCCCAAGTCTAACAAAGGGATGAAAGACGACTATCTGATCGTCACAGGTGCGTGGCATGACGGTCTCCATTGCCCAACCCAACTAGGAGTGCCAGGTGGGACATCCTAGATTTAGGTTTCCTAATAATAGATTTTGGACCTTCGCTTTTTAACAATTTTTCTTCTCTCTGTATCAGTAATTTCAAGTCTCTGACTGAATTTTGTTGTAATGTTAACAGATAAAGAACAAGTCACTCCTCAGCTTAGCCTCACGAATGTCACCGCACTCAATTACTTACTAAGGTCAGAAATTTTTGTAAGTGAAGACGGGCAACTTTGGGCTGTTCCTCTTATTCTTGGCTTTATGCCAAAATCGGGCGATTTTCAACCGGTCGGCAACGCGATAAGACAAGGAAACCGTCGCATCAACCGCATAGACGTTGCTCGAAAATATTTTCTAGTTCCGTTTGATCTTGCCCCCGTGCCACATCCAAATCCACAGGGTGTGCCTCTACTCGTCCAACCAGTTCAACAGGTTCCTTTTGAACCAGTTGCAGCAGAGGAAAGAGTCGCCTCCTCGGCCTCTTCACTTGAGGAACAAATTGATAAGTTTAAATTTGAAGGAGAGGCTTCGGGAGGAGTTCAAGTGATACAAGTTTCGGACGCCGAGGAGGAGATTGATAGGCAGTCTAGTGTTCGCTCTCCTGTTTTGATAACTGCTCCTTCAGAAGACTCTTCGGAAGAAGAAGCCATGGCAAGCTTGAGGGACTTGATGAAGAATAGGAATAAAAAAGCTGGGCCCAAAGAGACCGGTATGTCTCAACCAGCTGTTAGTCTTCCTTTACCACCTCCCCAGGTTCCTTTGGATCTTGGCGCAAAGCAATTGCCAGATCCGAAGAAGAAGAGGCCCCTCGCAGACAATAAAGAAAGGGAGGTGGCGCTTTCGAAAGGAGCCAAACAACAGAAAGTGGTCAAAGACCACCGGAGCAAAAGGGCTTCGTCTACAGAGAGCCGAGATGACTCTCTCGTAGCTGACGTGCGCAGAGGACCTCGCACCTGGTCCTCCAGATTGGAATTGGATGGTGCTCCTATCCCTTGGGAGACCTCCCTCAGAAACTATAATGGGGGAAAAGCAGGTCTCGTTGCTGAGGCCCTGGAGCAACCACTGCTCCTTCCATGAGACATGGATTCTTACAGGCGTTTTAGCTAGTATGATCTCTTTTTATCCCTAAAAAGGGATTTAGCCATGGTAAGTGAGTTAATCCATTTCTTTAGTTAGGATGCTGATGATTTTTTTTTTTTTTTTTTATATTGAAAATTTTCCTTTTGCTATGTAGATTACTCAGCAGGTTTATGTGGCAGAGGAGTGGAACAAAAAGGTCTATATTGAAGCCCAAGCAGAGGCCCACTCTCGGTCTAAGGCAGAAAAATTACTGGGTAGTTTGAAGGAAGACTATGCTCATCTGTCCGAGCAGTTGAAAGAGATGACCAAGCAGAGGAATAGTCTAGATGCTGGTCTCAAAATTGCCGAGAAGCAGGCCGAAGACCAACACCATCTGCTGAATTTGACCGAGATCAACCTGGAAATAGAAAGAGCGCTGGTGAAGGACCTTCGAGCTGAGCTTCAAAAAGCCAAGGAGATTGCCAAATTGGCCGAGAAGAATGCTCAATTGGCCAAGGAGGCAGTCGAGGCTAAAAGGTAGGCGGCCTATAAGCTCAGGGTGGAGGAGACTCAAGTCAGACTTACTGAGGAGTTTGCAAAGGTCTGTCTAGAGTACTGTGATGTAACCTAGGATAAAGGCCTCAACGCTGCTAGGGTCCCTCCAGAGTCTGACTTGAGGCAACCTAGGAGTATCTACTACCACCCTGACATTTGCGAACTCCCAGAAGCTTTGGAGCAGCCCCTAGTCGGTCAGACCCTTCCTGCTCCTTCTGAAGCAACCAAAGAGTCTGGTCAGGCTGGTGGTATGGGTAAGCAATTCGAGGATGTTCAAGAAAAGGGTGAAAATCCGAAGAATAAGAAAACTCTTGAGTCCAAAGATCAAGCCCCAGATGCTACTGCTGCTCAGCCTAGCCAGACAGTTGGCTCCTCGGCCACCCAAATGAAGGCTTAGATGTTTAGGAGTTTTTATTTCATAAGGGACTGCGAACTATTTTCTTTTGATTAATGAAATCGTCTCTCTTTTATTTTTAATGTCTTCGTGGCACATGTTATAAGTCTCATTATTATTGCAAATAACTACAACTTGTGACTACGGTAATGTAGGCAAACTTAACCACGATATCATGCTGATGATGCAAATAACTTAAATTAATACTGAAAAAAGTAGTTTATATAAGAATTACTAATAAGCAATGAAAACAATGAGTGATATGGAAGTTTCATAGGTCTTCTCGAACATGTACAGAGAATATTACTAAGCATTGATTTTGAATTAAATACATGACTAAAAAGGCCTATCATAAGTTTAGAATTTATTTTAAATACATCCGAGAATTTCAAGCATGATTCGTTTTAAGTTTAAGCATTAATAATAACTGTATGGAGGTGTTAACTAACCCAAATCATTTGATCCGAGGGCTACAGGCATGATCGGATTTAAGTTTAAACACTTAGGAGAATTGTAAACGAGTGTTAATTAACCTAAATCATTTGGTCCGAGTACTACAGGCATGATTGAATTTAAGTTTAAACACTTAGGAGAATTGTAAACTAGTGTTAACTAACCAAAATCATCTGGTTCGAGGACTACAGGCATGATTGAATTTAAGTTTAAACACTTAGGAGAATTGTAAACTAGTGTTAACTAACCCAAATCATCTGGTCCGAGTACTACAGGCATGATTGAATTTAAGTTTAAACACTTAGGAGAATTGTAAACTAGTGTTAACTAACCCAAATCATCTGGTCCGAGGACTACAGGTATGATTGAATTTAAGTTTAAACACTTAGGAGAATTGTAAACTAGTGTTAACTAACCCAAATCATCTGGTCCGAGTACTACAGACATGATTGAATTTAAGTTTAAACACTTAGGAGAATTGTAAATTAGTGTTAACTAACCCAAATCATCTGGTCCGAGAACTACAGGCATGATCGGATTTAAGTTTAAACACTTAGGAGAATTGTAAACTAGTGTTAACTAACCCAAATCATCTGGTCCGAGAATTACATGCATGATTGAATTTAAGTTTAAACACTTAGGAGAATTGTAAACTAGTTTTAACTAACCTAAATCATCTGGTCCGAGAACTACAGGCATGATTGGATTTAAGTTTAAACACTTATTAAAAAAAAACTTGATATAACGAATTGGCATATTGATTGAAGAAAAGATTCGATTAATAATAATACCTTTTGAGGTTATTTACATTCTAAGGGCGTGATATTACATGACTATCTAGGTCTTCCAAGAAATACACCCCAATGCCAGCCCCTGAGGTGATGCGATATGGCCCTTCCCAATTGGGTCCTAACTTTCCCCAAGCTGGGTTCTTTGCAGTGCCCACAACCTTTCTGAGCACCAAATCACCAGGTTCTAAAGGTCTTAGTTTTACGTTGGCGCCATAGCCTTGTTTGAGCTTTTGTTGGTAATGAGCTAATTGGACCATTGCATTTTCCCTTCTTTCATCAATCAGATCCAGACTCTTCTCTAGCTGCTCATTGTTACCAGTCAGACTAAACGAACTAGTTCTCAATGTTGGGAAGCCATTCTCCAAAGGTATGACAACTTCAGCCCCATAGGTCATTGAGAAGGGGGTCTCTCCAGTAGATTTACGAGGCGTAGTTCTGTATGCCCAAAGTACATGTGGCAATTCTTCCACCCATTTGCCCTTTGCATCGTCTAGTCTCTTCTTTAATCCATTTACTATGACCTTGTTAACCGCTTCTGCTTGCCCATTCCCCTAGGGATAGGTAGGGGTGGAGTATCTGTTTATGATTCCCAGTTCGCTACAATAATTCCTAAATGCTTTGCTATCGAACTGTAGGCCATTGTCCGAGATGAGAGTATGAGGAACCCCAAACCGAGTGACAATATTCTTCCACACAAATTTCTGCACATCTACGTCTCTGATGTTGGCTAGAGGTTCAGCTTCGACTCATTTGGTGAAATAGTCTGTGCTGACCAAAAGGTATTTCCTGTTTCCTGCAGCCTTAGGGAATGAACCCATGATATCTAAGCCCCATTGAGCGAAAGGCCATGGGTTGGATAGTGGATTAAGGGTTTCCCCTGGTTGATGAATGTTTGGGGCAAACCGTTGACATTGATTGCACTTCTTAACATACTCATGGGCTTCTTTTTGCATATTCGGCCACCAATAACCTTGAGTAATGGCTCGGTGAGCCAATGACCTACCTCCAGTGTGGCTCCCACAGATTCCTTCATGTAGCTCTTCTAGTAGTAACTCAGCCGCTTCAGGATGCATGCATAATAAGTACGGTCCTGAATAAGAGCGTTTATATAATTTCTGGTCCTCGGATAGCCAGAATCTGGTCGCCTTCCTCCGAACTTTGTCAGCTTCCCCCCTTTCTTCAAGCAAATATCCTTCTTCAAGAATTTAATTATAGGATCCATCCAGCTGAGTTCGGCCCTGATTTGGTGAACTTGGACTACCTCTCTTCTTGCCTCTGTAGGCCCATGCAAGTCCTTGACGAGGAAAACTCTCAGCAAATCTTGCGCCGAAGAGGTAGCGAGCGTGGCCAAAGAATCAGCGTGTGCATTACCATTTCTAGGGATGTGCAGCAGATTAAAAGAGTCGAACTTCGATTGCAAACACTTAACTCGGCTCAAGTATCCCTGCATTCTTTCATCCTTCACCTCAAACTCACCTTGTACTTAACCAACGACTAACCTCGAGTCCGAGAACACCTCCACTGACTTTCCTCCCATTCTTCGAACCATAGCCATTCCCATCAGTAAGGCTTCGTACTCGGCCTCATTATTTGTGGCCGTGAAGTTTAGCCTTATTGACTTTTCGATAACAATCTTCTTTGGAGATATTAACACTAGCCCCACTCCAAAACCCTTTTGGTTTGCTACACCGTCTACATATACTTCCCAGGATGATGGGCCTCGTTGAGAAATCATGCTAATCGATTTTTCATCCATGTTCTTATCTACCGTTACCTCTTCTAAACTAGGCTCTGTAAACTCGGCCACCAGATCTGCGAGAACCTGGCCCTTGACTGAAGTGCGAGGCATGTATTTGATGTTAAAAGCTCCTAGGATAGTGCCTCATTTAGCTACTCTTCCCGTGTAGTCAGCGCTTCTAAGTACAGTTTTAAGCGGAAGTTGTGTGAGCACAACGACCGTATGTGCTTGGAAATAATGAGGCAACTTCCGTGTACCAAGTACTACTACCAAGATGGCTTTCTCCAGCGGCAGGTACTGAATTTCGGCCTCATGTAATGACTTACTCACATAATAAACTGGCCTTTGCACACCTTGGTCCACTCGTATCAATACCAAACTTATAACACAAGGAGCCACCGCAATGTAGGTAAACAAGACCTCATATGGTTCAGGACTGGACATAATTGGTGGCCGAGCCAAATAGTCTTTAAGTTGTTAGAAGGCCAAAGCACACTCTTTAGTCCACTCAAACCCTTTTCCATTTGTTGATCAACGAGAAGAAAGGTCTACACCTATTTGCTGATCGAGAGATGAATCGGTTCAAGGCAGCGGTCATTCCAGTCAATTTTTGAATTTCTTTGGGATTCCGAGGAGCTTGTAAGTTGTGGATGGCCTTTATCTGATCGGGGTTAACTTCAATTCCCCTGTGAGTCACCATGTACCCCAAGAACTTGCCTAACCCCACACCAAATGAGCATTTGGAAGCGTTTAGACACAGTTTGTGTGTTCTTAGAACTTCAAAAATGTTTTCAAGGTCCTTTATATGTTCAGAAACGACCTTGCTTTTCACCACCATGTCATCTATATAAATTTCGATACTTTTACCCAACTGTGGCTCAAACATCCTCGTCATCATTCTTTGGTAAGTGGATCCTGCGTTTTTCAAACCAAATGACATCACTTTGTAATGGTAGTTACCGATAGGGGTGACAAAAGCAGTCTTCTCCTGATCATTCAGAGCTAACGGTATTTGGTGGTAACCCTGGAAAGTATCCAGGAAACTCATCCGAGGATGGCCGACAGTGGCATCTACCAGTTGATCAATATTTGGCATAGGGAATGGATCCTTAGGACAAACCTTGTTTAAGTCAGTGAAGTCTACACATACTTGCCATTTCCCATTCTTCTTCTTCACCACCATAGTATTCGCTAGCCACTCAGGATAAAAAACTTCTTTAATAGCTCCAGCTTGTTTGAGCTTTGTTACTTCTTCTCTTACTGCATCAGCGTGTTCCTTAGATGATCGCCGAGGAGGTTGCTTCTTGAGGGTAATCAATGGGTTGACCCTCAGATGGTGACATATGAATTCTGGATCCACCCCTGAGGCTTCGTAAGCGTTCCAGGCGAATACGTCAAGGTTTCTCTTAAGGAACTTTACTAGCTCTTCCTTCTCTCGCAAAGGTAGCTAAGATCCAACTTGAAAGAACTTTTCTGGATTATCTTTGATGATAACTTTTATCAAATCTTCGCATCTAGTGCCCTCGTCTGGATCTTCGGCGGGCGATACCTGATGTTTTAACTGCTATAAACCCCTTTCAGCCTTGGCCAAGGACTCAGTTTCGGGCTTGTGCTGGATGGCAGCCACTAAGCACTGTCTGGCCGCAGACTGATCTCCCCAGATTTAACAAACTTGTCCTTCAGATGGATATTTAACTTTCTGATGCAAAGTAGAGGAAACAGCCCCTAGCGTATGAAGCCAAGGTCTAGCTACAATTGCCGTATAGGGCGAATACACATCTACAACTATGAAATCCACCTCCACCACCTCTGAGCCGGTCTGCACAGGTAATCGTATTTGGCCCTTCGGGGTAACAACTCTTCCTTCAAAACTCACCAGGGGGAATTGTATGGTGTTATGTCTTGAGGTTTTAGGTTCAACCTCTTGTAGAGATTAGGATATATTATCTCTATCGCGCTACCCTGGTCCACCATTACCCTTTTCACATCATACCCTCCAATTCTGAGAGTGATTACCAAAGCATCATCATGGGGTTGGATGATTCCAATCTTGTCCTCATCCGAGAACCCTAAAACCAGTTGAGCATCCGATTTAGCTCTCTTCGGACCTTGGCCGAAATCCCCTCCGGGTAACCGAGCTACCGACATAACATTCGATGGCCAGGATTCTGTTCTCCCCGGTGTAGCGAAGATGACATTAATAGTTCCCAATGGAGGCTTTGAAGAGTCATCTCTTCGAGGCTCTGAGTTCACCTGACTTCCTCGGCCACTGGAGTGGTGCAAGAGGTGTCTCAATTTACCATCGCGGACCAGTTGGTCCAAATGATCCCATAAGCTCCTGCAATCCTCCGTGGTATGCCCATGGTCTTGATGATATTGGCAATAGAGATTATGATTGCGCCTCTCAGGGTTTCCCACCATCTTATTCGGCCACTTGAAGAATGGTTCACTCTTAATCTTTTCCAAAACTTGGTGTACTGGTTCTTTGAATACATCGTTGACTGCTTGAGGATTTGTTGATCCTGATTGCCCAGCAAAATCTCTCTGGAGTAGACAGCCATCCTCTGGTTAAAGTGACTCACGTGTTCCACGGGGTCTATTTTACCATTATAGATGGTGAACGTCGGCTGATGAAAACGACGAGGGAGCCTTGCTTCTTCAATCCTGCTTGTAAAAGGTGACCTAGAAATTTGATTCAAAGTCTTGCTCATAGCATCATTCCCTACGCCTCCACGTGATGGGTTTCGAGGTTGCCTCTTATGATGATGCTCTTCTTCATAGGAAAAAGATTCACTGACTGGTGTTCGAGACCTCTGCTTGTAAGTGACGTCTTGTTCGTCGTCAGAATCTTCATCAGAATACGGAGAAGTCCGTTTCCTCTTTGCATGGTGCAACTCCCTTTTTAGCCTTTCAATTTCTAGTTGCATGTTCTGGTTCTTTTCTGCATGAGACACGTGACTTCCACCATGTGGCTGGCTTCGATCAGTATGCGCAGTGTGCACACTACCTTCACGATCTTGTCTCTGCTCCAAATTAAGAAAATGGTCAACGTGTTGGGATGCCCTAGATTCTGCTGGTTGTTGCCTTGGTTCAACCATTATCAACTGTTGCTTCCACTTTCGCTCAAGCTCTTCCCACAGACGGCGCCAATTGTAGGGTCAAAATTTGTAGCCCAAGCCCAAAACAATGAATTTGTAAAGAGTGGGTGAAAGAGCTGGGTTAATTGTGAATTTAGCAACTGTTAACTATGATATACATGAATTCTGCTGGTTGTTGCCTTGGTTCAACCATTATCAACTGTTGCTTCCACTTTCGCTCAAGCTCTTCCCACAGACGGCGCCAATTGTAGGGTCAAAATTTGTAGCCCAAGTCCAAAACAATGAATTTGTAAAGAGTGAGTGAAAGAGCTGGGTTAATTGTGAATTTAGCAACTGTTAACTATGATATACATGAATGAACCAACGTAAAAACACACTTAAAATCTAAACAAATTGATATCCGAAGAGGAATATTATTGATTGAACAGTGAATACAGTTCTTAGAGCTACAGTAAAATCTTTCTCCTCCTCTTCTTCTCTTTTTTCCGATCCCCTCCTTCAGAGACTTCTCCCATTTATATAGCCTTTTTATCAACCATCTTCATCGTACACTTGTTCTTCATCCAAGCATTCACTTGAGTACATGTCACATCAAGTATCTTCTTTAGTTCTCCAGGAGTGTTGGTAGTTGAAGTTATATTATTCAGGAGTCTTTTCCACATAAATGCGGCCAGAAAAGTTGCTGCAGTGCATTAAACATGGTGGTAGTAGCTTTTTCTTTTAGATATTTCTCCGTTCTTATCATCTCCATACATGCCCGAAGCTTGTCCTTATCATTAGGATCGCCAGGAAGATCACTCGAACTTCCCAGGTATCTGCTTGACCGAGACTCTTTATATCCGAGGAGAATACACTCTTCGGACTGCCGATGATCTCTTCGGACCATATTCCTTGATCGTTTCCAGGTATATCTCATCCCCATGGAATCCTTCTCAATCATTTTAGTATCTTCGGACACACCGTAATCTTCAAATAAGGCCTTAGGCCTAATACATAATGTTGGGCTTTTACCCCCACAACTTTAATGAGGGTTTTAAATATATAATAAATGTAAAGTCAACATATATATATATATATATATATATTGGGTTAGGTTCAAGTTACACTTAATGTAATTCTAAGCGATCTTACACCACTTAATATTATTTTAATTGGATGCGAATTTTGACAAATCTACCATTAGATTACATTAGCTTCGTATATTCTCCATGCTTACAAATTTTCAAGGTAATCAAATATTAATAGTCATGTCATCAATTAATTGTTTAAATTCAAATTTTTGTAGTTTAAAATAATGCATAATAGATGAGTTTATGGGTCGAATAATAAATAACATCCAATTAACATGAAAATTAGCAAGAATTTTAACAATATATAAAACATGTAATTCAACGGTAAGATTTTCAAAATATGAATTATATAACAAGTTATTGAGTGGTGTAATATTGCATAAAGTTACACCATGTGTAACTTGAATTTAAACAATTGATTGGGTTTAAGTTACACTTAATGTAACTTTAAGTAATGTTACAACATTTAATAACTTGTTATTGAATTCATATTTTGAAAATTCAATTGTTGAATTACATGTTCTATATGTTCTTAACATGCATACCAATTTTCATGTCAATCGGATATAATTTACCATTTGATTCATAAACTCATATTTTATGTATTATTTTAAATTACAAAAATTTGAATTTAAACAATTGATTGATGACATGGCTATTGATCTTTGATCATTTTTAAATTTTGTAAGTATGGAGAATATACGAAGATAATATAATCCAACCGTGGATTTATCAAAATTCAAATCTAATTAAAAATTATTAGCTGGTGTAACATTATTTAAAGTTACATTTGATATAACTTTTGTAAAATTCCATTTTTTTTACACCATAGATTTCTAGAATATTTAATAGTTGAATATCATTAAATGACATTACTTTTCCCCTGATTACCTAATTAATACTAAAAAAAATTTCCATCCCTCCTTAATTATTGATTTCCACTTGATTAAAAGGCACCCCACCACTTTTAAGAACCTGCAAAACATATACTCATCCACTAAAGAGCACCTTGCCATAACCAAAGTGGGAGTTTCGGCAAAGAAACAATTGCATGGTACACCATAAATTTGTTAGGTTGACTCTGTTTGCAAATCAAGCATTTTAGAGTTGCCCTTTTTTCCTACCAAACTTAATTACAGTATATCTATAAGAGTTTCTAAAGAGTTTCTAAAGAGTTTTATTTTAACCACTGCACATTCTTAGTGCGATGGTCATTCCACAAGTATAAGTGTTTGCGGAGTGTGGAGTGTGAGGGGTAAAGGCTAGGGTTCAAGTTTCTAGGAAGGAGCTTCACACACATATATACTTAGATTAGGTTAAAGTAGAATTTCTATCTTGTATCAAAAAAGAAGAAGTTAAGTTAAATTTTAATTTATTTTTAATGATTCCTCTCATATGTAATCAGTAATCATATAGGGCAAGTGGCTAGTGGTGGAGTCAGGAATTTATATTTGGGGGGGACATAAAATTAGACAATTAATTTATTCTCTGTATATATATTAATTATATCCATACTAATAATAATGTACATACAATTTAATAATCTGCACACAAATGTGCATTATTTTTTAATTATCGTCTCCTAAACTTGTCCATGAACCTAGATTTTTCAAATTAAATGAATCACCCATTAAATTTAATG
Source organism: Quercus ilex subsp. ballota (assembly GCA_032727855.1). Taxonomy (NCBI): domain Eukaryota; kingdom Viridiplantae; phylum Streptophyta; class Magnoliopsida; order Fagales; family Fagaceae; genus Quercus; species Quercus ilex. The sequence goes on along the minus strand of CM064908.1, from coordinate 20,260,723 downwards.
ACTAAAATTTTAAAAAATACTAATGATTTAAAGATTTCTAAATAAAAGACAAACAATCATTTAAATTTCAATATATATATAAAAAATCTAATAACTACAATCAAATACATGTTATATTATTTTATATATAAAATAAATGATAAAAATAATATATTTTAATCATATACATTTATAATGTTATGATATATTGATTATTTTAATATTTTAAGAACAAATGAACATATGAGAAAAGTCAAATCAAACAAAATGAAAATAAAATAAAAACACATGGTGAAGTGGGATTAGCCTACACAACTACACACTTGCTTTTGTAGTAAGGATTTTAAACACAAACATGGTTATCTTGTGGGGGAGGATAATTGCTTGAGAAGCGCTACATTCACAATATTTTTACAATAATTTCACAACGAATCTTAAGTGGTAAGTTGTTATTGGTTCTAATTTTAATCCACAACTTAAATAACTTTTTTGTTCACATGTAACAACCAATAACAACCTGCCACTTAGGATTTGTTATAAAAATATTGTGAATATAACATTTTTTTATTTATTAAAATAACTCCACTATATATATATACACACTAATTTTTTTCCAAATATTTTGGGGGGGCCAAGGCCCCCTTCGGTCCCAACGTGTCTCCACCACTTCAAGTGGCATCCCAAAGTCTATGGGAGAAGACTTGTAGTATTCTCTTTTAGAAACCCATTAGAGGAAGCTCAAAATGCCATGGATAAGTTTCAGATAATCCAAAATGTCATGAATAAGTTTTAGAAAATCCAATGGTAGACGGCAAAATAGACCAACATACAATGAGGAAAATGATTAGCACAATAAGCCTTTTGTACTCCTACTAAATAGATATGGACGGGAGAAATCCAACCCATCATATGTGATTTATAGCAACCTCTTATAGTTTGCTCAATAAAATTTCTAGGGGTGTCAATGTTCGACCCAACCCACGAACACGACACGAATTTGACATGGATTTTTCCGGGTTAGGGTTGGGCTTTAATGGGTTTGGGTCATAAATGGGTCGACCCGAAAACAACATGATAAGAAACGTGTCATAAGCGGGTCAACTTGCGTAACTCGCAATAGACACGTTTGACACGCCAATTTATTTGTGTCAATCCGAAATGACTCACTTAACACAACCCGTTTAACTCGTATAACAAATAAATATTTATTTTAGATTTGTCAAATACCTTTTATATCCAACATATATTTTAAATTTAAAAAGAAAAGTGAGTAATTATAAAAACTTATAAGGGATATAATTGGAATTGAAACTTTACAAACCCTAGATCTCTAAACCCTACAAACCCTAAATTATTTCTAGAAGGATGTTATATTTAATATTATGCATGTTGAAATGGGTTGTGTTACATTCATATCAACCCAACACGATTTGTTTATTAAGCATGTCAAATAAGTTGAGTCAGGTCAACCCACCTTATTAACAGGTCGAGTTAGGGTTGAGCTTTTAGTCGAATACCCCTACCTCGACATGACACGAATCTGACACGCTAACCCGAATTGACACCCCTAATATTTCTATGGTTCACTTAAAAAATTGAAAGTTTGAGATAAAATTTTGGCATTTAATAATTAAAAAAAAATGATATAGTGCTTTTCAATAGGAAAAAAGGGTGGAAAGTAATATATTAAGAGAGAGAAAAAATGTTTTTTTATTTTTTTATACTTGATAAAAATTCTACTCTAAACTAATCTAAGTTTATATGTGAGGGAAAGCTCTCTCTAGAGACATAAACCCCGGCCATTGTTCCCTTCACACTCTACAAGCACTTATACTTGTAGAGTGACCATCGCACCAAGAGTGTGCGGTGGTGAGAAAAAAATGTTTTTAATTAGGTAAATTAGATCAAAAAGCAATAAATGTTTAATTGTTTGTTTTTAAATAAGGAGAGAGAGAGAGAGAGAGAGAGAGAGAGAGAGAGAGAGAGAGAGAATTCTGGTATTAATATGTTCTCTTTATCTTATTTGTTTTTTTAAATATGAGATTTTTTTTTTTGAGGAAAAATATGGGATTTAATATTGTGATCATTATTATTAATAGGATTATTATGTTTGTACATAGAACTATATATTATATCATTTAAAGAAAATACTTTAAATATGATGTAATAATATTTTAATGGATGGAATAAATATTAGAAAGTTTATAGGAACAATATAGCTAGGGTCACAGCAATAATTTATAACAATTCCACAAAAGCTCTCAATCCTTCCATCACGGGTCATTGAAAAAATAATTTGTAAGTTGTGATGAGCTCATGTGTAAGGTGGTAAGCAAATTAGGGAGTATTGTGAAATTTTAGTGAATTTTTCTTGCAACCCTATGTCCCTACCTTTATAAAGATCCTTATAGAATTTTAACTCAATTAAAAAATATATATTAGAATGATGAAAAAAAATGTGGGCTTTCAAAAACTTATATGTTGATATTAAAAGAAGTCAATAGAAACCTAGAAGCTTTGATTTTTATATGTACTAGTCAATAGCTAAAAGATTTGTAGATCAATTGGTTGACAACTCTTGATATTTCCAATGAAAACATCTAAGGTTCAAATATCTACACTCCAATTATTGAATTATCGAAATATATAGTATACACTAGTCAGTAATTTGAAAAGTTCGACAAAATATGATATTCTTAAATGGTGGGGGAAATTTGAACTGTGAACCGCTAGACATATTTGTTAAAAATACCAAGAAATGCCAATATAGTTACAAATAGAGGTGTTCATAGTGTAGTTCGATGCGATTTTGCCAAAACCATCACTGCACTGCACTTCAATTTTGCAATCACATATGCGGTGTGGTAAGTTGTATCATGGTGCGGTTTGATTGGTTTTGGGCTGGGACATTTTTCAATATGTTGGGCTGAATTAGCCTAGCTCAAAATTGGTTTTTCCTTTGTTTTGTCCAATTTTTTAAATGTTAGGCTAGTTTATGTTTTTCTTTATTTTGGGTTGATTAAGAGTAGTCTAACAAGTGTTAGGCGTGAAATGGCTCATTTTTATAATAGTATTACTTCATATAATATTAATATATATTTAATATAAAATAAATAAATTGATATATGGATGCGGTGTAATTACTTCATGTTGAGGTTTTGGTAAGTTTAAGTGTGGTCATGTTGTTTGAGTAGTTTGATTAACACCTCTAATTACAAGGCTCTTAAGTCTTATCATCAACTGACTTTCTTTTTTGGAGTAATTACACTCACATCCCTTGAGGTTTGGGAGAATAACACTCCACCCCAAACCTGAAGGGAAAAAATACTTCTCTCTTTTGAGGTTTGAAAATATTAACATTCTCCCGCCTTCCACTCTTTTGTTTATGTTAGTATTGTACGGGCTCCGTACCATGGCCCCTAGCGAGCCTTGGGCCCTGACCTGGGTATATGGCCCATAAGGCGTGTCACCCTCAGCCTAGCGGCCCACCCCCGGGCCACACATGCTGCGGGCCCAAATTTCGCCCTTTCACCGCTTCTCGGCAAACCTTCCCCGAGCAGTGTTAAACGTACAGTTCGCGGGACCCCCACCCAGTACCTACCCGGCCGTGTCTCGGAGAGGCACCGCTGCAGGGAACTATCGTGGAGGTGGGAACCAAGTTCCAACGCCACCCTCACCGCTTCCCATGCCTACCTAACCACCCACTTACGATCGATAATACTGGACCGCCGGTGGCACTCAGTGGCAAACATTTATGACCTCTCCACTATTCTGTAGACTATAAATACAATAAGTTTTGAGAAGAAGGGGTTGGAAAAATTGAGGGGAGAAAGGGTGTAAACAGAGAAAACAGAGGGAGGAAGTGGTCCAGACCCCGAGCAGAGGAAAGAGATTCCATTGGGCCTTGGCGTTCAGAACGACCCATTGTAGGAAATCCAAACCCGATATACAAGTAAGTTGTGAGCCCAAGTGAGGCCTAGTTCAACGGGTTCCAATTTTGGGTCTGCACAATTGGCGCCGTCTGTGGGGAATCCTACTAAGCAGTAGTTCCACCAAGGCTAGTGTACAGAAAAGATGTCTAGAGGTAGCGCCGGGAGTGGCTCGGCAGGATCTTCCAGGGGCTCCACCTGGCGGGAACGGAGGCAAAAGAGACGCGAGGATCCGGTTTACGAGCAACTGGAGGAGCGGTCCGGCCTTGGAGAAGGGTCGTATCAAACGGGGAGAACGGTGTCCCATGCTTCCAGGCGTGAGCAACCCGACGTCAGGGATGAAGAGCTTGAGCGGCTGTGGAGGTTAGTACGGGAACTGGAATTGGAAGCACGAAACGAGCGCCGCCGAGCCGGACAAGACGACCGAGATAGAAGGCCGGACGCTGAAGAAGAGAGACGCGGGACGGGCTCGAACAGACCGGGATCCCGCCACCATAGGGAGCGCTCGCACTCAGGGGAGTCCCGTCACCGTCGAGACCGCTCCCATTCAGCAGAATCTCAGCGGCGGTCGAATCGTTCCCGGTCCCGGGAATACGGAAATCGGGGCTCGGAATCTCCAGAGGGACGACCGAGGAATGTAGCTATGGATGCTATGAGCCGCGCATTGCGCAGGGCAGCGCGGTCACCGTTCTCAGCAGACATTGAGCGAGCACCGATGCCGGACAGATTTACGCGCCCGCCGTTCAATTCGTATGGGGGGAAAACGGATCCCGTGGAGCATGTCAGCCACTATATCCAGATGATGTCTCTGCATGCCCGCAATGACGCTCTGATGTGCAAGGTTTTTCCCTCCAGCCTCGGTCCCACCGCCTTGAGGTGGTTCAACGGGGTTGCGTAAGGGCTTCATTCACAGTTTCGCCGAGCTAATACAAGAGTTCGGTTCCCGTTTCGTGACGTGCAGCTGGGAACAACAACCGGTGGACGCGCTGCTGTCTATGAAGATGAGGGCAGGGGAAACCCTCCGTGATTATGCTAGCCGATACTGGGAGCTCTACAACGAGATCGGCGGAGGGAATGAGAAGATCGCGGCGAGCACTTTCAGATTGGGGTTGCCTGACGAGTCAGGGTTGAGGGAATCATTAACCAAGAAACCTCCCGAGGATATGAGGCAGCTGATGAGGCGCATCGAGGAGTACAAGCGGTTAGAAGATGACAGAATACAAAGCAAGGGCAAGGCACAGGTGACAGATCGTCCTCGGCTGAGCGGTTTTCAACAGAAGGCACGGGGAAATTTGAGGATTCAAGAGCCAGTAGCACCAGCAGGGGAGGTGAACGTGACGTTTAAGGAGCCCGTGCATAAAATTGTGGACAAGATTAAGAACGAGCCGTACTTCAGATGGCCGAACCGGATGGCGGACGACCCCTCTAGGAGGAATCAGAACCTATACTGCACCTACCACAAAGACCGGGGGCATACTACCGAGCAGTGCCGAGTGTTAAGGGACCATCTCGAGCAGTTGGCTAAGGCGGGACACCTCAAGGATTTTGTGATGGACGCCGGGAATCGGGGAACAGGACATGGCGCCCCACACACGGGGAATCCCCTTCCGCCCCCTCTCGGGATAATTGACGTTATCCACGTTGCACCGAGAGGCATTTCAACGGCAAAGGGGAAGGAGGTGCTGACAATGATACCAGTAGGGGGAAGTACGGGCATGCCGCCTCCCGCGAAGAAGGTCCGACCTACCCGAAAGCCGATCTCTTTCAACGACAGTGATTTGGAAGGAACCATTCAGCCACACGACGACGCATTGATAGTCACGGCAAGGATAGGTGGTTTCGTTGTGAAGAGAGTAATGATAGACCAGGGAAGCGGAGCGGATGTTATGTACCCGGACCTATTCAGGGGGCTCGGGTTGAGGAATGAGGATCTGTCGAAGTACAGCACTCCCCTAGTTGGGTTCGACGGGAAAATGGTGGTGTCCGAGGGGCGAATCTGTTTGCCCGTGAACATGGGGGGCAAGGAGGCAATGGTGAGCTTCTTCGTAGTTGCCTCGTACTCCCCATACACGGCAATTTTAGGGAGGCCATGGATACATGCAATGGGGGCTGTCCCATCTACTTTGCACATGAGGGTCAAGTTTCACACCGACTATGGTGTCGCGGTGATACAAGGAAGTCAGCAGGCGGCCAGGCAGTGTTTGATCGCCATGGTTGACTGGAAGGAGCAGATCGGCAAGAAGGACCCGGTCGATCCCGAGCGTTCGTCGTCGGGAACGCCTTTATAGCAATTACAGGGCCCGCCGGAGGTCGCGCGCACCGAGAACATGCTCAAGGTAAGGGTGTTGCCGGATACGGACAAGTACTTCCAGATAGGGGAGAGCCTGGAGAACCGGGAAAAAGTCGAAATGTTACTACTCCTCATGCAGAATGTGGACGTATTTGCATGGAGTCCATATGAGGTGCCCGGGGTGGATCCCGAATTCATCATGCACAGACTTGGGGTTGACCCCTCATTCGCCCCTAAAAAGCAGAGACCGAGGAGATCAGCCTGGGAGCACTCCGAGGCAGTGAAGGTGGAAGTTCAGAGATTGAAAGAAGCAGGGGTAATTCGGGAAATCATCTTCCCGGATTGGTTGGCAAACACCGTGGTAGTGAAAAAGAAAAACGACAAGTGGAGGGTCTGCGTCGACTTCACCGATCTCAACCGAGCCTGCCCGAAAGACCCTTTTCCCGTGCCGAAGATTGATCAACTGGTGGACGCCACTTGTGGGCACCCGAGGATGAGCTTTCTGGACGCTTTCCAGGGGTATCACCAGATCGCCCTGGCGCCCGAGGACCAAGAAAAAACGGTGTTCATTTCCCCAGATGCAAATTACCACTACACAAGGATGCCTTTCGGACTGAAGAACGCCGGGGCCACCTACCAACGAATGATGACAAGAATGTTCCGAGACAAGATAGGGCGCACGGTGGAAGTATACATCGACGACATGGTGGTTAAGAGCAAGCAGGAAGCCCTGCATATGGGGGACCTCCAAGAGGTTTTCGAGGTTCTCCGACGACACAAGTTGCGCCTTAATGCGGAGAAGTGCGCGTTTGGTGTCGGGGCCGGGAAGTTCTTGGGTTTCCTAATCAGTACACGGGGGATTGAGGTCAACCCCGACTAGATCGAAGCAGTGAGGAGACTGAATCCACCGAGCAACCCGAAGGAAGTGCAAATACTAACCGGGATGCTGGCCGCCCTAAACCGGTTCATCTCAAAATTCGCAGATCGCTGCCGGCCGTTCTACCAACTGCTGAAGAAATGGACTGGATTTCAGTGGAGCAAGGAGTGCGAACGGGCCTTTGTAGACCTGAAGACTTATTTGGCGCGAGCGCCCGTGCTCGCGGCGCCGGAGGCAGGTGAGGATTTGTTTATGTATCTGGCGGTATCCGAGCATGCCGTGAGTGCCGTGCTACTTAGGGATAATGGGATCCAGCAACCCGTGTACTACGTTAGCAAAACTCTTGTCGACGCCGAGACGAGATACTTGCCCTTGGAGAAGCTCGTATTAGCCCTGATCCACGCCACCAGAAAGTTGCCGCATTATTTCCAAGCTCACACCGTCCACGTCCTGACCGAGTACCCATTACAGTCATTGCTGAAGAGGTCAGATTTCACGGGCCGTATAGCCAAATGGGGGACTCGGCTCGGTTCCTTCGACATACGATACAGACCTCGAAGCTCGGTGAAGGGTCAGGTCCTAGCAGATTTTATCGCTGAGTTTTCGCCCAGGGAGAAGGGGGAGATGGTTTGCCAACTGGAAGTTCGACCGTGGAAGATATTCGTAGATGGCGCGTCAAGCTCCACGGGTGCCGGTTCAGGAGTTGTTATGATCACCCCCGAGGGAATACGACTAGAACACTCGTTTAGATTGGGTTTCAGGGCGTCCAACAACGAGGCGGAATACGAGGCTTTTCTGGTTGGACTGAGGGTAGCTTTGAGCCTGGGGGCTCGAGAGATTGAGCTATATTCGGATTCGCGGCTGGTTGTTAATCAGGTGCGCGGCAGTTTTGAAGCCCGGGATCCCCGGATGAAAGCATACTTGGAACAAGCAAGGCTGATTATGGCCGGCTTCAACGCGGTGAAGGTTTTCCACATAGCCCGAACACAGAACAGGCACGCCGATTCTTTAGCAACGCTAGCATCATCGGTGACCGAGGAAATACCTCGGCAAATCAAAATTGAGCTTATCTCAGAGCCGAGTGTCAATGTAATGAGCAACTCGGGAACTACAGGGATCAATGTCACGGCCATCGCAGCAAGCTCCCCGTGCTGGATCGACACCATTACGGACTTTCTGGCTGACGACCGATTGCCAAGTGACAAGAAGGAGGGGATCAGGATCCGAAGGACGGCTTCTCGGTATTGGTTGGCAGAGGACCGGACTTTATATCGAAGGTCCTTCGGAGGGCCGTACCTATTGTGCTTACGCCCGGAGAAGGTGGGCGAGCTCTTGGCGGAGCTACACTCCGGGGTATGCGGCGGCCATGTCGGGGGACGTTCGTTGGCGCACCGAGCGATGACTCAAGGATTTTGGTGGCCCCGGATGCAGAAAGACGCCGCCGAGTATGTGCTTAAGTGTGAGCAGTGTCAGAAGCACGCCCCTCTGATCCATCAGCCTGCTGGCCACCTGAACCCGATCAGCAGCCCTTGGCCTTTTGCACAATGGGGGATGGACATCATCGGCCCTTTTCCTCGGGCAACAGGCGGCCGAAAGTTCGTTCTGGTGGCCGTCGATTATTTTACCAAATGGGCGGAGGCCGAAGCGTTGGCCAACATACGAGATGTGGAAGTAAAGAAATTCATATGGAAAAAATATCATCACCAGGTTCGGGGTGCCGAACACTATCATATCTGACAACGGACTACAGTTCGACAGCCGGGCATTCCGCGAGTTTTGCAGCGGTCTCGGCATCAGAAACAGATACTCAACTCCGGCTTACCCACATGGCAACGGTCAGGCCGAGGCCGTAAATAAGGTGATCGTGTGTGGGCTGAAGAAAAGGTTGGAGGGAGCCAAGGGAAACTGGGCCGAGGAGCTCCCTAAAGTTTTGTGGGCATACCGCACCACTCCTAGACGGTCAACCGGGGAGACCCCTTTCTCTCTTACGTACGGGGCAGAAGCCGTAATCCCTACCGAGGTAAATTTGTGCAGTGCGCGAGTAGCGGGGTTCGATCCCGCCCAAAACAACGAAATGATGGTCGGATATTTGGACAAGGTGGAAGAGCACCGCGAGATGGTGACGATACGGCTCGCGGAATATCAACAGAAGCTCGCCCAAAGGTACAACCGAGGCGTGAGGACCAGGGAGTTTGTCTCCGGGGATCTGGTTCTTAGAAGAGCCGTGGGCAACATGCGGGACACTAATGCCGGGAAATTGGCGCAGACATGGGAGGGACCCTATAGGGTCACGGCGGTAGCCGGCACCGGGGCTTATTTCTTGGAAGACCTAGACGAGAGACAACTGCCCCGACCATGGAACGTGCATAACCTCAGGAAGTACTATCATTAATGTGCATAGAGTAAACCACAACATGTTGTATATGTTTTTAGTTATACTAATGGCATTTTTCATGCAGATTCGCACTGTTCTAACCAAAATTCCCGGGCCAATCATATTCACTGAGCATTATTTATTCTCGGTTCGATCCTAATCACCGAGCAGGTGGAAACCTTAGCCATTTTATTCTAAGGACAGAAACCTGACCCTCGGTTCGATCCTAATCACCGAGCAGGTGGAAACCTTAGCCATTTTATTCTAAGGACAGAAACCTGACCCTCGGTTCGATCCTAATCACCGAGCAGGTGGAAACCTTAGCCATTTTATTCTAAGGACAGAAACCTGACCCTCGGTTCGATCCTAATCACCGAGCAGGTGGAAACCTTAGCCATTTTATTCTAAGGACAGAAACCTGAGCCCCGGTTCGATCCTAATCACCGAGCAGGTGGAAACCTTAGCTATTTTATTCTAAGGACAGAAACCTGACCCTCGGTTCGATCCTAATCACCGAGCAGGTGGAAACCTTAGCCATTTTATTCTAAGGACAGAAACCTGACCCTCGGTTCGATCCTAATCACCGAGCAGGTGGAAACCTTAGCCATTCTATTCTAAGGACAGAAACCTGACCCTCGGTTCGATCCTAATCACCGAGCAGGTGGAAACCTTAGCCATTTTATTCTAAGGACAGAAACCTGAGCCCCGGTTCGATCCTAATCACCGAGCAGGTGGAAACCTTAGCTATTTTATTCTAAGGACAGAAACCTGACCCTCGGTTCGATCCTAATCACCGAGCAAGTGGAAACCTTAGCCATTTTATTCTAAGGACAGAAACCTGACCCTCGGTTCGATCCTAATCACCGAGCAGGTGGAAACCTTAGCCATTTTATTCTAAGGACAGAAACCTGAGCCCCGGTTCGATCCTAATCACCGAGCAGGTGGAAACCTTAGCTATTTTATTCTAAGGACAGAAACCTGACCCTCGGTTCGATCCTAATCACCGAGCAGGTGGAAACCTTAGCCATTTTATTCTAAGGACAGAAACCGACCCTCGGTTCGATCCTAATCACCGAGCAGGTGGAAACCTTAGCTATTTTATTCTAAGGACAGAAACCTGACCCTCGGTTCGATCCTAATCACCGAGCAGGTGGAAACCTTAGCCATTTTATTCTAAGGACAGAAACCTGACCCTCGGTTCGATCCTAATCACCGAGCAGGTGGAAACCTTAGCCATTTTATTCTAAGGACAGAAACCTGAGCCCCGGTTCGATCCTAATCACCGAGCAGGTGGAAACCTTAGCTATTTTATTCTAAGGACAGAAACCTGACCCTCGGTTCGATCCTAATCACCGAGCAGGTGGAAACCTTAGCCATTTTATTCTAAGGACAGAAACCTGACCCTCGGTTCGATCCTAATCACCGAGCAGGTGGAAACCTTAGCCATTCTATTCTAAGGACAGAAACCTGACCCTCGGTTCGATCCTAATCACCGAGCAGGTGGAAACCTTAGCCATTTTATTCTAAGGACAGAAACCTGAGCCCCGGTTCGATCCTAATCACCGAGCAGGTGGAAACCTTAGCTATTTTATTCTAAGGACAGAAACCTGACCCTCGGTTCGATCCTAATCACCGAGCAAGTGGAAACCTTAGCCATTTTATTCTAAGGACAGAAACCTGACCCTCGGTTCGATCCTAATCACCGAGCAGGTGGAAACCTTAGCCATTTTATTCTAAGGACAGAAACCTGAGCCCCGGTTCGATCCTAATCACCGAGCAGGTGGAAACCTTAGCTATTTTATTCTAAGGACAGAAACCTGACCCTCGGTTCGATCCTAATCACCGAGCAGGTGGAAACCTTAGCCATTTTATTCTAAGGACAGAAACCGACCCTCGGTTCGATCCTAATCACCGAGCAGGTGGAAACCTTAGCCATTCTATTCTAAGGACAGAAACCTGACCCTCGGTTCGATCCTAATCACCGAGCAGGTGGAAACCTTAGCCATTTTATTCTAAGGACAGAAACCTGAGCCCCGGTTCGATCCTAATCACCGAGCAGGTGGAAACCTTAGCTATTTTATTCTAAGGACAGAAACCTGACCCTCGGTTCGATCCTAATCACCGAGCAGGTGGAAACCTTAGCCATTTTATTCTAAGGACAGAAACCTGACCCTCGGTTCGATCCTAATCACCGAGCAGGTGGAAACCTTAGCCATTCTATTCTAAGGACAGAGTCCTGACTCTCGGCTCGATCTTAGCGCCGAGCATCCGGAGCCCTGACCCCAGGTTAAGTAACTATCACCGAGCATGTGAAGGCCTTACCATGGTCGGACACATCATAATGAGGGCAACCAACAGTTCATTACTCGGTCACATACGAAGGAACAACGCGGTAAAATAATAAGGCATTCATACTAAAACATAAATCTTAAATCAACGTCTTGTTGCCCAAAACCCGGCAACACAAAAACAAGTACAAAACATAAACAAAATGTAAACAATGTATCCCGTCACCACAACCCGGTGACATAGGCAATTTCGCTCATTCAAGAAAGAAGAAAAATAAGGAGGTGCTGACTTTCAACTCTAAACAACCGCGGCATGAGCAGAAGAGGCGTCCCCTTGAGAGTGTTGGTCGGCGTGAGGAGTTGGCGGCTGGATGTCTTCCCCGGTCCGGTCCCCCACATGGGGGTGGCTGGTCCCCTCCATGTCAGTCGGCACGGCATGAGAGTCGATGGCGTTCACCAGTTCCCTCATGCTGGAGGTCTCTTCCTCGTCAATAACAAGGGGCGCTGGATTTTCGGTCTGAGGGACGCTCGGGAAAGGGATCTTGCTGCGATCCCTCAACGAAGAATCCTCGGGAACCCCCAATACTTGGAGTGCAGCGAACCAGCCCTCTTCGAATCCGAGTCTGTGGGCCTGGCGAATGACCGGTTCCGCTGAGTTCTCGGCATCCGCGAACCCCTCGTTATACCACTTGTTTTCGCAAGCTTCCAGCGCCGCCTTCGAATCGGCCAGCTACCCTTCCAGCATGGTAGTCAGGCTCTGAGCCTCCGCCAATTTGAGCTCGGTGCCGCCCAGCTGCAGCTCCAGCTCCTCGGACTTCGTCTCAGCAAGGGCCTGGGCCTTCACAGCTGCAGCTATTCTACTCTCTGCCTCCGCGGCAATTTTCGACTTCTCCTTCGCCGTGGCCTTGGCAACGTCCTTCAGAGCCTTCTCCCGCTCAACATCCTCGGCCAGCTCCTTCATCCTCCCGTCCACCACGTACGACATTTGCGCGGCCTGATCACACAATATTCACTTCGTAAGGTAAAAATAGAAAGTACACGTACGTAAGCAGATAGGAGACCGATAACTGTAAAGAAAGAAGAAATAGTTACCGCTATGGTGTGCCATTGCAAACGCCTCCCCAAAGACTCATCCGTCGACTCCATGAAGGCGTGCAAGTCCTCGGGCAAGAGGATGCCGCGCGCCAGGCTCTGCACCACATGGCCGCCGTGACCTTTGTCCCATATCCGGGCACTGGCCGTCGATGGAAGAGGCTCGCCGCCGAGTTGAAAGGAAGGTCGCCAAGCCGCCGGAGCTCGGGAAGAAGAGGCCAGGTCTATCCCGGTTTGCGCTACCGGTTCTCGGATGACGATACCAGCCGAGGGTCGGGGGGGCACGCTGCCCGCGCCTGTCTGAGGCTGATCAGTTGTGCGCGGCCTTTTTCGAATCCGGGACGGTGGGGGAGCAGGGGGCGAAGCATCACGGCCGGGGGTTTGTTGTTGCTGCACGGTAGGCCGGGCACTCGGGACGAAGCGGTCTATAGTCATCTTCCTCCTGGCCACCATCGCGTTGCCTTGGTCGGATCCTGTTTCGGAAGAGTCGGACAGTTCTGCGACAACAACCACCTCTCTGGTTCTCTCGGGCTCCGCGGCTCTCTCGGGCTGAGCAGAAGCCTGCTGGATTTGCTCGTGGGCACGTTTTCTACGCTCGGCAGACACGTGCTCGGCTGATTCGTCACGGATGGGCGGTCGCTCGTCTGAACAGATGTACCGGGGACCGAGATCACGCGCCTCGCCTACGGTTAGCTTAGGGGGAAGGAAGTTTGCGTGCCGGACGTCGATGTATGAGAGGAGAGGGCTGTCAACTAGCAAGGCTTGGCTGAACGCCTGCCAAGTTGAGTAGACGGGGTTGACACCGAGGATGAGATGGGACGCTCGGAGTTGTCCGTCCGTATGTACGAAGATTTCCGACCTGAGCACGAAGTTCAGGTCCCGAACATGCACCACTCTAATGTCCGGCTTGAATCTTTTGGTATCTGCACAAAGGAAATAGGGGTAAGCGATTACATAACCAAACCTAAGTCAAAAAAGAGACCAAAGTGAATAAATTTTAGTCACCGACCAACATCGCGCGGCGAAAACGCGCAAGGGATCTCCTCGGCAAACCAATTGCCGCTCACCCGAACAAAATCTTTTGCCGAGTTACGATTTGAATCTGGTAGGCATGAAATAAGCCGTACCCTCACGTCCCTAGTCTTTATATAGTAATCGGACTCAACATTGCCGCACAGGCTATACATTTGGTTAATGTCGTGGTGGTTTAGTTGCAACCCATATAACTGGTTCAACCTACTCACACAACTCACTACCCGGTAAAAGTTGGGAGGGAGTTGGTCGGGACAAAGGCCGTAAAATCTAAGAGTACTCAGAATTAGGGGGTCAACCGGGAACCTAAGCCCACCCTCTAAGATGGCCATTAAAGGAAAGAATACCGTGTTTTCACCACGGCGCCTTTGGATGTCGATATCACCCATATTGCAGTAGGCGATATCTACGTCCCTAGGAACTCTATACGCTTCCCTAAATCTAGCCAAAGCATGCTCGGAAGAAAGGAGGTAAGAGTAACTCATGTTTTCTTTTTTCAAAACGAGTGTTTTTTGATAAAAGGGAAAAGAAATGCTATGATTACCAAAGATCAGACTAAAATGGCTGAACTAAAAAAGCGAGAAGAGGGAAAGGAACTTACTGTGGGCTCTAGGGAGGGAGTGAGTTCTGGGCCAGTAGATGAACCACGAAAGGGGGATGCTCGGCAGAGTAAGATACTGGAGGATGAAGAATGCAAAAGTGAGAACCAGTGACTAAAGGGACTATTTATAAGCATGGGAAGATGGAAGAAGAGGCATTTAATGATCCACTGTAACAAAAGCACGCGAAACGCCGCTTCAAATGGCCACACGCGCGACGCCTCGGTTCACGAACCGTCAGACAATAATGACGGGTAGGCCGTCAATCAATTCCAAATGCGTCTTTTGAGACTCGCATTAATACGCCCCACAATGGCCGGGCGCTGACCCTCCAACTTCCCAGACGCATCTACCCCTCGTGATCCTTGATTCATCCCCGGGAATGGGGAGCGAATCAAGGGGGGGCTATTGTACGGGCTCCGTACCATGGCCCCTAGCGAGCCTTGGGCCTTGACCTGGGTATATGGCCCATAAGGCGTGTCACCCTCAGCCCAGCGGCCCACCCCCGGGCCACACATGCTGCGGGCCCAAATTTCGCCCTTTCACCGCTTCTCGGCAAACCTTCCCCGAGCAGTGTTAAACGTACAGTTCGCGGGACCCCCACCCAGTACCTACCCGGCCGTGTCTCGGAGAGGCACCGCTGCAGGGAACTATCGTGGAGGTGGGAACCAAGTTCCAACGCCACCCTCACCGCTTCCCATGCCTACCTAACCACCCACTTACGATCGATAATACTGGACCGCTGGTGGCACTCAGTGGCAAACATTTATGACCTCTCCACTATTCTGTAGACTATAAATACAATAAGTTTTGAGAAGAAGGGGTTGGAAAAATTGAGGGGAGAAAGGGTGTTAACAGAGAAAACAGAGGGAGGAAGTGGTCCAGACCCCGAGCAGAGGAAAGAGATTCCATTGGGCCTTGGCGTTCAGAACGACCCATTGTAGGAAATCCAAACCCGATATACAAGTAAGTTGTGAGCCCAAGTGAGGCCCAGTTCAACGGGTTCCAATTTTGGGTCTGCACAAGTATGAATTCTAAATTTTTATAAGAATCTCTTAACAAAAGTTTAACCATGGTTAGTAAAAAAATAATTTATAAAATTAGAATAAAAAATGAAAAATTTATCATGCACCAAAACACTTGCAAAAGAAAATCTCACCATAACTAGTTGAAAAAAGAAAAAAAAATAATAACCAAAAATCACACTTAATATTTTAAAATACACTTTAATTAAAAATTTAAAACAATGAATTTTAATTATGAAACTTGTCTTGCCCTTAAGCAAATAATAGGTTAGTACATAACATTATGAATATTAATTTAATAAAGTTTCGTCAATTGAATGTTAAGGGAAAAAACGTTTTTTTCTCTTCAATTTTGAGGTAGAGTGTCATTTTTCCAAACCTCGAGAAAAGAGCGCATAATTACCCATTCTTTTTTTATAATGGGAAGGAAACTTTGAACATGGACATTTTTATTAAAAATATCAAGTGGTGCCAATCTATTTGCAAGGCTCTTACCATTTTTTTTTTCTTTCAGAAAAAACATCAATTAATAACTTTTAACAAAAAAATAAGAAATTCAAGTCTTTAGAAAGAAATTTCTTACTATTATACATTTAAATTAAAGTAGAATTTCTATTACTAATAAAAAAACAAAAAACAAAAAGAATAATGGCAAAAGTAAGTGTATAAAAACGTACACGGAGCTTTGTCCGTCTCCCCCAAACTCCTTTTCTTGTATAGGAAACTACGATATCTTAAACAGGTACAGGTGAAACCGTAGTCCCGAACACCAAACTCACTAATCTAATTCCCAAACAAGCCCTCACAATCTCCGCCATTTTTTGATTTTCCCCCAAATTTTTGAACTTTAAACCCTAGCGCCCTTTACTCCACTTCCAACCACCAAGGTAAGATTTTCCATCTCATTCTCCTTCTAATTTATTTGTATTTCAAATTTTCTTCATTATTTGTTCATATAAACCTAGATTTCTGTTCAGTATCAAAGATTGTTATGGCAACTCGTTTCGCACAGAGACAACTCATCATCCCAAATGAAAATTTCGATTTTCACCCCAAAAAAAGTAATACCCATTTATTTATTTATTTTTTATTTCTACATAGTATTTGGTTTTATAATTGTTGTTTTCCTTAAAAAAATCGAATGGGTTTGTTTTGTTTTGTTTTGTTTTGTTTTGTAGAGGCTAATGTTGATGGTAAAGTGAATGGTCTGAAAAAAACAGCTACAAAGAAAGGGGATCGTAAGGCTCTTAGTGACATAACAAATAAATCATCAAACATTCGTATCGAAGAGGCTTCGACCACGAAAAAGAATGTGCCAAAAAAAGAGGAACTTTTTGATGTGGCCCAGGAAATGTTTTTACATGACCACAAAAAATGCATTGAGTCACAACAACAAAGTGGAATGAATTCATTTTACCTGGACTTGGTTCTTCCAGGACACGGTAACTAACTATACTTTGCTTCTTTACTTTGATTGTATTCGTTAACATTGTCTTATTCATGTGTTGTTGTTTTACTATTCAATGTCTTATGTTTTTTGATTTGATTGTCAATTCTGTTTCGCAGTTGAAATCGTTATCTAGATTTTATAGTGAATGGCATCTTGATACTTGGGACCTACTGGGAACAAAATATATGACCACTATATTAAGATATTGAAATGGGTACTTAGCAAATTTGGTTTGTGTTCCATCACATTTATCTGTTTGTTGTTGTATAATCACATTTCTCTGGGAATATGCATAATCCAAGTTCTTAAGTTTGTTGCAATTTTCTGTGATAAAGATTTGGGCCAGAATTCATGAATCCAAAAGAGCGTGGAAGATGAAATCAGTGCAGACGTATTCAAGCATCTTATTTCCTAAAATCAATAATTCACTGGAAAATATTCTCATGTTATTGTCCAAAATATATTTGTTTTTTTTATTAGATTTCATTTGCTTGTAATATTTGATCTATTTTTTAGGCTACCTTGTATTAATTTTTATGCATAAGTTAGTTCTTTTGTAATTAAATCCCTTATGTATCAAAGAAAAAGGGGGAGGGGAAAGATCCTTGAGCAATGGAAGCGCTGATACTTTCACTTCAATAAAAAGTTTGCTTTCTACCTATCAAAAAATAAAGAGTTTGCTTTTTAAAATATCCTTGAGCAATAAAAAGTTTGCTTTCTGTGTGTATTCCAGAATAAAATCTGGAAATGGTTTTCTTTCCCTGATTTTGAGAATTTTTTATGTTATATTTGGGTTTGAAATACTTTTTGGCTTACTTATCTTTTTATTGGGTCTTAAAGGATTTTTATTGCAATCATCCATGTTTAAAGGCGGTCATCCACGATTAAGAGACAGGAATTGCAGACTGAAATTAATAGGTTAATGGCTTAATGCAGATAAGGGTTTAGACACAGAATAAGCCAAAAAAAAAAAAAAATTCTTGAAAAGTCTGTTTTGTTTTTAGATTCAAATGCTCTCTCTCTCTCTCTCTCTTCCCCCCCCCCCCCCCCCCCCCCCCCCCCTTTTTTTTAATCTGATAACTCTCTCTCTTGTATTACTGTCAAGTTGTGGGTGCATGACTATTTAAGTTATTTTCTTCTCCCTCCTGTGTAGATTCTGTATGTACTGCTGAAAATCAAGAGTCCAAACAAGCAAAGGTGCTTCTTTTTTCACTTTCCTAATCCTATATCTCTACTTTGATATAATGTAAACTGTATGGACAGGGTCACTTAACAAAAACCTAATGATTTTGAGAATGTTATTCTACCATTGAGATTGTAATATCCACTCGAGTGAAAAACTAAAAATGCAGTAAATAATTTTGTTATCCTTTTTTCATTGAATTGACAATCATTCTTCTAAAAATATTGGCATTTGGCTTTAAAGTAGCTCGGTTTCATGAGTTTTCATTATTGTATTTGTTGCTTTGCAACGTTGCTTCTCCTTCCCTTATTTTTTTCTTAAATTATTACCTATTTTTGCTTTAGGCTGATCTTTATAGCCCTCGCTGCTACCCAGAGCCGGTGGAGTTGCCCATGGCTGATTTGTTAGATTGGACCTCCCCTCCTTGTTCTCCTTTACATTGGGATGCTCCACCATCCACCCCTTTTGCATGGGAATCTGAGGTGGTTGAATTTGTTCTGAAACAAGAAGCTGATATTGAATCATTGAATGTCATTTCTTTCTTTTCTTTTTGTTCATAAAATGTAATTCAAAGTTCACATTTGATGCTAATGATTCTTTCAATTCTTCATGTGATCTGTACACTATATTGTTTGAAGAGACAATGGCACATAAGTACAAATGTGTTTCAGACTTACAAGTAGTACAACAGCAGGAGAGTGAAGTAGAGAAGGGAGACTTCGGTAGATAAACTTGGGAACGTTGCCTCTGTTTTAAAGCAGTCGTATTGGATGATTGTTTGCGTTTAACTGAGTGCTGCCATTATGGTTCTCTATTTTTATCCACTTATGTTATATGGTAATTAAATTTTATGTGGTTTATTGAATAATACATTATTATTATTGTGCTGTTATCTTAAAATCATCACATTCACGTGAAAAGGGATTACAACAGGGCTGCTCATGAGCTAGCCCAAGTTGCCAAATGTAATCAGGTTTCTAATCTTTGGAAGGTTGTTATCCCTCCCTTTTTAGTTGATTTGTTTCAGTCAGGCCTAGGATAAATCTGTTAGCTGTTGGCCTCTGTTGTACTCCTTTTCTAAGTGAATGAAATATCAGTTTCCTCTCCAAAAAAAAAAAAAAAAAAAACAGCAGGAGAGTGAAGTAGAGAAGGGAACTATGTGGAGACTTTGGTAGATGAAAACATTGCCTCTGTTCTAAAGCAGTCGTATTGGATGATTGTTTGCATTTATCCACTTATGTTTTATGGTAATTGAATTTCATGTGGTTTATTGAATAATATATTATTATACTTCTGTTATCTTAAAATGATTACATTTTAGTGATTTCACTAGAAAGTTGAATTTTTTTTAGAAACGGGTTCTCAATTTCATTTCTTGTTCAAAAAATTACTGCTTATTATAATAATATTTTCCCCTCATTTCAGTGCAATTATTCCTCTCTCTCTCTCTCTCTCTCTCTCTCTAGGTTTTTTTATCCTTAGATGCCCGACTTGGGGTGTTTGGTTGATTTTGTGTTATAGCCATGTGTCCTGCCGTGGGTTGGGATGGATTGTATCCGATTGTGGATGGGGTGGAAAACAAAACCTAAAATATCGCCAAACAAGTTGTGAAGGCTAAAAAAACAATAAAAAGCTGTTCTTGAGAGAAGTTTCTCATAACACCTAGAAAACAAGTTTTGAAAGTATAAAATTGAAAACAGAAAGGCCTTTTCATATGGAAGATTGTGCCCTATGTTCATATATTTATCTATGTTCCTATTTTTATGTAGTTTATTGAATAATTCATTTGTGTTGTTATCTTAATGTTATCACATTTCACTAGAAAGTTGGGACTATCTTAGTAGTTGCTCTCTCTCTCTCTCATAGTGATGATATAATATAGGGTAAACTATATAAATGGTCCCTATCTTTTACACTATATTTCAATTTGGTATCCAACCTTTCAGTTGTATCAAGTTGATCAGTTGATCCTTCATCTTTCAATGTCGTGTCATTTTGGTTCTTGCCGTTATCCATTAGATGGAAAATTCTGATGTGTTAAACGGAATAATAAAAAATTAATTTACTTGTCACATCAATTGCCAAGTGTATAGTCACATCAAATTAAAATAAAAAATAAAAAATAAATAAATAAAAAACTTAATTGTTGTTCTCAAGTGAGATTGGGCTTGGAGGGAAAAAAAATTCCTCTCTCAATCTCATGCACATCTATGTCCCTAGTCCAGTCCTAACTCTCTCAGCTAAAACAAAAAGTTGCAGACGGTGACGTGAGGTTCATTGGCAGAAGGTTCGACTCTCTCTCTCTCAATCTTTTCTATTTTTCTGTGTTTTGTTACTGTCCAAAATATCAGAGATGGACATAAGCTAGTATTTGCAACACTGCTTACTTTTAATACGATGTGCTTCATAAAATTTCAAAATTAGGATGTCACTAGTTATATGATTATATCCCATTACATGCAATAGCTAGTTGAATTGGCTAAAAATGACTTGGCAGACATGGTTCATTGTAAAATTCTACTTGATATGCAACGAGACTTCTTTTCCCCATGAAAGTAAAATGATTTTATTTCACTGCAAACATCTTTACATTTTCTTAATTCTAATAAATTTTCATGCGATTCAATACTTTTACTTGGAGTTCCTGTTTCCGAAATGATTTGTTGCATATACTAGCTTATGTCCATCTTTGATATTTTGGACAACAACAAAACAGAGAGAGAGAGAGAGAGAGAGAGCCTAACCTTTTGCCACCGATGAGAAAACCTAGTTGTTAATCCTCGTCGCTGAACCTTGTTGTTGCTGTCTCTAACTTCTGTTTTAGGAGAGAGAGTTAGGGATTAGGGACAGATGAGCGTGAGATTGAGAGAGAGGAATTTTAATTTTTTTCGCCCAAGCCCAATCTCACATGAGAAGAATAATTTATTTATTTAATTTTAATATGATGTGGTTGTATCATTGGCAATTGATGTGGCAATTAAATTAATTTTTTATTATTTCGTTTGAGATGTCAAACTTTTCCATTTAAAGAATAACGGCATGGATCAAAATGACACGATATTCAAATATTAGGAACTAAATTGACACAATTAAAATGTTGAGGACTAATTTGATATATAGTGTAAAGGATCGGGACTATTTATGTAGTTTACCCTATAATATATTATGAGTTTATGACAGTGAAATCAAAATCTCTCCACTAGCACTGTTTGGAGACCTCATTATAGGGGAGTTATGGAGCATAGATTGTTAACAAAAAAAAGAAAGAGAATACATTCATTATTAAGCTTGGAGAGTTAAAGAATGCGTCATCATTAAATAACCAATACAACCCAGATGATGTGTCCACAACTTATTAGTTCACTGATGTGTAATGATAGAAGTATTTGAAACAATTAAGTTTTATTTTTTGAGAAAATTTGTATCGGTTAATTGATGAAATTAAATCAATATTTTTTTTTTGATAGAGTTTCAACCTATGACGTCTGCTCCTGATAATTACTCTTTATTATCAGACCAAGATACCAATCAGTTTTTGGTGTAGGCGAAGATTGAACTCCAAATCTGTTATACAACCATCAGAGACTTTACCAGTTGAGCTAACTGGAACTCACAATCTTTTTTCTTGTTAAAAAAAGAATACAACCCAAATGGTGCAACCGACCAAACTTTTTTTTATTTATTTAATTTTTTTTAATATAAATGCAGCCATAACCTATAAGTTGAAACTCTATAAAAATAAATAAAAAATTGATGGCACACCCCGATCAACACTAACTAAATAAACTCCAAAATCTTATTTCTATAGTTTATCTTCAATACAACTAGCTAGGAAGCAAGCTAATTTCATAAGAAAGTGCATCTGCTTATATATATATATATATATATATATATATATATATATATATATTGGGTATAATTCAGAATAATGCAATTAATGGCCAAATTCATAATTGACATGTAAGAATGTACCATGACTTATTGACATTAAGTATAGCTTCACCCTTTCACACATCAAACTTTACATCAAGAAATTCAGTTCCAAAATGCCCGTAGATGAAACCAGATAACCGTTATTTGATCTCATTTTGTAAGGAGAAATCCATTAAAACTTATTACTTAGGTCTGATTGCTTGCCTTTTTGGTTCTCATGGTTAAGCTTTCTAGGTGCAGATGCTTTAATTTGTGATATGCTGATTGCAATCTTGTTGCCTAGTTTGGGTCTTAATGAACAAGAATTACACTACTGAATTAGGCTGACCATGTCTATGAATGTCCAATATCAATACCTATTCCGATCAAAGTTACTACCTTATTAATCACATTGCTTTCATGCCAAGTGGGTAGGGCATGATCATGCTATTGTGAACTATTTTATAAACTCTTTTTTATTAAAAAAATGCTAGGTAGTTATTGGTAATTAAAAAGGGAGTAATGCTACATGCACAAATTATTTTACAATATTTTTACAAATTATCACTTTGAAAAAATCTTACTGGTTCTTAGAGCATCCGTAGTAGGTGTGGTAAATGTGCCAAGGTCCACCAATAACACAATCTTTTTACTTACTAATAACCCACCTACCAGTATCACATCAGCACTTTGTAAAAATACTGTAATTTTATGATTTTAGCATTTTTTTTCAACATTTTTACAAACTGTCACCTTGAAATATTCTTATTAGTTTTCATATAGATCCATCAGTAACACTATCTTTTACTTACCATGATAATAGTCTGTAAAAAAAATTGTAAAATAGTTGATGACATTATTATTTCCTTAAAAAAAAAAAAAAAGTAATGTTAGTGGTATCACAACCACGCATAGTCCATGGGATAAGAAAGGAAAACATTGCAATAGTACCTGCTTAGACGTGAAGTTCAACACCATATGCATGTTGGGATTTCATTTCAAATTATTTGTTTTAGGAAAATTTCATTTTTATTTATAGAATATTATCAATCGTTACAATTTTTAAAGGTACCACTCAAATGGAACTTACTGCTATATAACTCTGTTTTTTGGCCCAAAAAATAGAGGGTTGATATCACACTTAGTATAAACAGAGGGTCATATATAATTCTTTTTTTTCTTAGTATAATTCAGAATAATGCAAATTACTATTGGCAAACAGAGGGTCATATATAATTCTTTTTTTTCTTAGTATAATTCAGAATAATGCAAATTACTATTGGCCAAATTCAGAATTGACATGTAAGAATGCACCATGACTTATTGTCATTAAGTATATAGCTTCACCCTTTCACACGTCAAACATTACATCAAGAAAGTCACTTCCAAAATGGCCATAGATGAAACCAAATAATCTATATCTGACCTCATTTTGTAAAGAGAAAATCTTTAAAACTTATTAGGCTGCCCATGTCTAAGAATCTTTCCGATATCAAGACCTATTTTGATAACTTACTATTTTATTATACGCATTACAAAAATAATATCAGTTTATTAATCACACTACTTTCATGCCAAGTTGGTAGGGCATGAATGACATCATCATGTCCAAGTAATATTTTACTTGATGACAAATAGGAAATGAAGGGTAGGAATAAGATATGGAAAATACTAAAGTCACATACATTTTACAAACTTTCCATAAAAATTACTTATATGATGAGTAATTCTTGGTAATTAAAAAGAAAGTAATGTTAGTTGTAGAAACCTGAAGAAAAATATACACCAAGACACAACCACGCAAACTCCATAAAAGACACTTGAATATTGCAAATTATACGTGAAGTGCATCAACACCATATGCATGTTTGGGATTTCATTTCAAATTACTTTGTTTTAGGAAAATTTCATTTGATTTAGAAAATATTTAAAGGGACCACTCACACAAAAATCATTCACACAAAAATTCACAGGTTCATAACACACCTAACTTCCCGCGTGCCAACCCTAACAAACTCAAGTGCAAGTTTGTGATGCCTCTCTCAAACAAAACCATCTCAGCTAGCACCGAGTCATGAACCTGAGCCCCTGGCTAAACAATTCTTTGACCATGAGTTGTCTGGACCTTCCTTTCACCCCAACCCAAGTCCCCAACCCCTATAAATAAATTGTTACCCTATCTCCAAAAGTCCACACGGTTTCATTCACACACATACAAAAATATTCTTCCTTACAGCCTGAGGCCATTGCAAGTTTCTTCCTCTCTCAAGTCTCAAAACTTGCAATGCCCTCGGCGGTAAGGAAGAAAATTGTGTACCGAAGTGTCACTGCCCATTCTGAACCAAGGGGCATATCAAAAATGGACAACACTGAGCAATGATAAACAGTTTCTATTGTGTTTATGTGTTTCTATTATGTATTTATGCTATTAGCCCTGTTCCTCTTTATCTTCAAATTATGCTTCTCTCAATGTAATCCTGTGTGTTTATTTATATTAATTTGAAGATAAAGAGAAACAGGGCCAATAGCATAAACACATAATATAGAAACACAAAGTATCACTGCTCAATGTTGTCCATTCTTGATATGGTCTCTGTGAGGTTTCTTGCACAGAGGCAACTCATCATCCCAAATGAAAATTTCGATGTTCGATGTTCACCAGAAAAGTAATACTTGCTGAAAACACTGTAGCAAAATAATTTTTAAATGTGTAAATAGTATCGTGGGGCCCATATTTAATATTTTTTAATACATAAATAGTGTATGAACAGTGCATGCACGGTTCATGTACAGTAAATTTTGTCCTTCAAAGTCAACAAGTGCGGCAAAAAAAAAAAAAAATACAGAAAACGCAACTTTACTTTGAGTAGGAAAAATTGCTATCCAAACGCAGGCATAGTATTTGATTTATAATTATTGTTTTCCTTAAAAATCGAATGGGTTTGTTTTGTTTTGTAGAGGATAATATTGATGGTAAAGTGAACGGTCTGAAAAAAACAGCTACAAAGAAAGGGAATCGTAAGACTCTTAATGACATAACAAAACAAATCATCAAACATTCATATGGAAACGAAAAAGAATGTACCAAAAAAAGAGGAACTTTTTAAAGTAGCCCAGGAAATGTTTTTACACGATCACAAAAAAAGCATTTAGTCACAACAACAAAGTAGAATGAATTCATTTTACCTGGATTTGGTTCTTCCAGGACACGGTAACTACCTATATATGCTTCTCTACTCGATTATATTCGTTAACGTTGTCTTATTTATGTGTTGTTTTACTATTCAATGTCTTTCTGTTTTTTTATTTGATTGTCAATTTTGTTTCGCGGTGGAAATCGTTATCTAGATCTTATAGTGAATGGTATTTTGATAATTGGGACCTACTGGGAACAAAATATATGACCACTCTATTAAGATATTGGAACGGGTACACTGCAAATTTTTGGTTTTTGTTCAATCACAGTTCTCTGTTTGTTGTCGTATATTGCTTGTCTGACGACCCTAGGAAGGGAACGTTGTTAAACTTGGGAATATGCGTAAATTAGGGACGGAGCCAAGACTTGGAGTTAAGAGGGCAGTTTTATTGTTAATTATATGCAGTGGCTTCGGCTTTCAGCTCTATTACTTAGCCGCCAAAGGTTTTCTTTTATTATTATTATTTTTATGTATGTGTAGAGTGTGTCTTTTGTTGGTAAGGACAAAATTATTTTGTTTAAAGGTTTTAAAGGGCTAAGTTGTTTGTTTTTAATAAAATTAGTTGATTAGTCTCAATTTTTTTTTTTTAGCTTTGCTATTGCCTATTGGTAATTTTTGTTGTTAGGATAATATTTTGGGCTTGTATATTGTTTTTTTAGATTTTAGATCTATAAATTTTTTTATGGACTTTAAAAAAGGAGGAAAATACTAGATCTACAAATTTTTTTACAAATTTTTGTTGTGATTAGTGGTTAAGTAAAAAAATGATGTAAGTGGTGGATCCAGATGCAAACTAGTAAGAATTTGCTACCTCAATAGTCTGTAAAAATATTGTAAAAAAGTTTGTAACTGTAGCATTTCTCTTATAATGATCAATAAGGGAGACAAAATGTAATTTTATTGAACAAAATTGCTAAAATTAGTACCTAAATATATAGTTATATAATTATATTATTTAAAAAAAAAATAGGGGGGGCAATGCATGAATGGCTCCGTCCATGTGCGTAATCCAAGTTCTTAAGTTTGTTTGCAATTTTCAGTGATAAAGATTTGGGGCCAAAATTCATGAATCCAAAAAAGTATGGAAGATGAAATTGGTGCAGATGTATTCAAGCATCTTGTTGCCTAAAATCAATACTTCACTGGAAAATACTCTCATGTTATTGTCCAAAATATATATATATATATATATATATATTTTATCTTTGTTTGCTTGTAATATTTGATATATTTTTTATGCTACCTTGTGTTAATTTTTATGCATAACTTAGTTCTGTTGTAATAAAATCCCCTATGTATCAAAGAAAAAGGGGGAGGGAGATCCTGGAGCAAGGAAAGCGCTGATACTTTCACTTCAGTAAAAAGTTTGCTGTCTAAAATATCTTAATGCTTATTATTAACCCCCAAAGTTTCCATTTGTGCATGTAGGTGTGAGAATGGAATCTAGAAAGGTCTTGTTTCCTTGATTTTGAGAAATTTTTATCATATATTTGGGTTGGAAATACATTTTGGCTTATTTTTTCACTTGGTCTTAAAAAAGATTTTTTTTTTTTTTTTTGCAATCACCCACTTTAAAGGAGGTCATCATCGATTAAGAGACAAGAATTGCAGACTGAAATTAATGGGTTAATGGCTTAATGCAGATAAGGGTTTAGATACAGAATAAGTCAAAAGAAATTAAAAAAAAAAAAAAATTGTCTTGAAAAGTCTGGGATCGTTTAAGATTAAGATTCACTTTCCTAATCTTATTCTACGATTGAGATTGTTTATGTGGATTTGAGTTAAAAAATGCAGTAAATAATTTTGTTATCTTTTTTCATTGAATTGACAATCATTCTCCTAACAATATTGGCATTTGGCACTAATATAGCTTGGTTTCACGAGTTTTCATTATTGTATTTGTTGCTTCTCCTTACCTTATTTTTTTCTTAAATTATTGCCTATATTTGCTTCAGGCTGATCTTTATAGCCCCTGCTGCTACCCAGAGCCGGTGGAGTTGCCCATGGCTGATTGGTTAGAATCTTCAACAGATTGGACCTCCCCTTCTCGTTCTCCTTTACATTGGGATTCTCCACCATCCACCCCTTTTGCATGGGAACCTGAGGTTGTTGAATTTGTTCTGAAACAAGAAGTTGATATTTGAATCATTGAATGTCATTTCTTTCTTTTCTATATGTTCATAAAATGTAATTCAAAGTTCACATTTTGATGCTAATGATTCTTTCAATTCTTCATAAGAACTGTACACTATATTGTTCGAAGAGACAATGGCACATAAGTACAAATGTGTTTCAGGCTTACAAGTAGTACAACAATAGGACAGTGAAGTAGAGAAGGGAACTATGCCAAGACCTCGGTAGATAAACTTGGGAACGTTGCCTCCGTTTTAAAGCAGTCGTATTGGATGATTGTTTGCGTTTAACTGAGTGCTGCCATTATGGTTCTCTATTTTTATCCACTTATGTTATATGGTAATTAAATTTTATGTGGTTTATTGAATAATACATTATTATTGTGCTGTTATCTTAAAATCATCACATTCCCCTAGAAAGTGGAATTAAATTTTTTTTTTTTTTTTTTTTAAATGTGCTCTCAGTTTTATTGTGCAAAACAGTTTTGGGCGTTTTCTCTTTTCATTTCTTGTTCAAAAAATTACTGCTTATTATAATAATATTTTCTCCTCATTTCAGTGAATTTATTCCTCTCTCTCTCTCTCTCTGATTTTTCATCCTTAGATGCCAGATTTGGGGTATCCGGTCAATTTGGTGGATTGTTTGATATTGTGTTATAGCCATGTGTCCTGCCGTGGGTTGGAATGGGTTGTATCCGATTGTGGGTTGTGGATGGGGTGGAAAACAAAGCCTAAAATATTGCCAAACTGGTTTTGAAGGCTAGGAAACACTAGAAAGTTCCTGAGAGAAATTTCTCAAAACACCTAGAAAAAAAAAAGTATAAAATTGAAAACAAAAAGGCCTTTGCATATGGAAGATTGTGCCCTATGTTCGTATATTTATCTATGTTCCTATTTTTATCTACTTTATCTTATATGGTAATGTAATTTATTGAATAATTCATTTTATTGTTTTATCTAAGAATGTCCAATGACCTCTCTCTCTCTCTCTCTCTCTCTCTCTCTCTCTCTCTATATATATATATATATATATATAAGTAGAGATCTTATATGGGAAAGTATGAGGATTTGCCAAGTGGCGTATTCTTGACAAAGAGAATTGAAATATTCTAAAGTATCACATCAAAGATAAGATCAAATTAAATATTAAAATTTTGATTTATTTGGTTCAATGTTTCAAGACTTTTCTAATTAAAAAGTAAATATTTTTTATATCATTTGATTCAATGTTTCAAATTTTTTTTCCCCTCACACATACATACAAAATTCTTTGCATTTCAATTTACCATTTTCACCTCTTACACTTCTACTCCTTTATATATATCTACCCATAGCCTTTCATGCCATCCTATGTCAAATACAATAGATCAAAAATGATTTTATTCACCTTCAATCTTTTGACAACACCTAGTTCTAACATTGTTGTCCCATCTAATCCTAACCCGATCTAATCCTAACTCGTATGAGTTGGCTACAACCAGGGAAGGGGGGTTTGCATTTTATATTGAGTGACGACAACTGCAATTAGAATTTTGATGTTGTCAAATGTTGTAGATTTGTGGGTTTTGTAAAGGATGTGATTGATTGTGGGTGTTTGAGATGAGTATTTTATTTTAGAATTAAGGAGAAAGAGAAATAAACATTTTATATTAATTTTTATTTTACAATATTTCTTCAAATTGTTTTTTTATTTCTTACCACTTGAATTGAATAATTATAATGAATATGTGTATGTAATTTATAATAGTTTCTTCTTATGATGAACTCATTACTAACAAAATTCTATAACAATTATGCAATAATATATGTACAAAATTCTCTAAAACGATCTTACATAAAATATTACAACATTATCCATGCATTTCACGGGCAACTTAGTAGTTATGATCAAAGTTAATACCTTATTAATCACATTGCTTTCATGCCAAGTTGGTAGGGCATGAATGAACTCATCATGCTAAATTGATCTATTTTATAAACTTTTTTTAATTAAAAAAAAAAAATGTTGCTTATGTAGTAGACCTATGGAGAAGGAAGTTTTTTTTACTGGTTGCAAGTGCTACAACGGGATTTTGTACACAAAGCAAGGGCAGTGCCTTGAGTACAGGTCTGTTTGGTCCATGGTAACTCCGACATCATACACATTGAGTAAACTCCGTTCACTCTGAGGCCATTCAATCAAGGAGGCTGAAAGATAGAGATAAGCTTTTGAAATGAGATTGAGTTCCACGAATATGCAGGGCTAGGCGGGAGTTGAAGGCCACAAGAGAAGATTGCCCTTTGGTAAGGAAGAGAGGAAAAAGGTGTAATGCTAAATGCACAAATTATTTTACAATATTTTTACAAATTTTTACTCTAAAAAATTCTTATTGGTTCTCGTTTGGTTCCACCAGTAACACAATCTTTTTACTTAATTACTAACAACCACTGACTATATCAACAATTTGTAAAAATATTGTAAAGTAGTTTATGACTTTAGCATTTCCTTTCAATATTTTTACAAACTGTGACCCTGGAAATTTCTTATTGGTTTTCATATGGATCCACCAATAACACTATCTTTTACTTACCAATAACTACTTACATATCAACCGTTTGCAAAAAAATGTAAAATAGTTGGTGACTTTATCATTTTCCTTAAAAAAAAAATAAATGAATTGAGTGGTATCACATTGGTTTTTAGACCTGGATTGTTTAACGAACTGGAAAAAGGGAGGGATTCTAGACTTTTAAGGTCGGACCGAGGTTCAACCGAGGTCGAATCGTAATGATATCATAATTAATTTAATAATAATAAAATACAAATAAAGGTATTAAAATGACAAACATTATCAAAAATTTACTAAAAATATGTCTAAAAAAATTAAACATTCAAATGAATTTTCACAATCTTATAAGGTCAATAGAAAATAATAAAGTATAAACAAGTGTAAAAAATTTGTGTTTAATAATCTTTCAAATAAAAAAAAATATATAAAATAAAATCATTTTCAACATAAATTAATAAATTGTAAATTCACGTGTAAAAAGAATAGTTGTTAGACCTCTAATAAAATCATCGAATAATAATAGATTGAGAATTTGAGAGGGGGTAATATAATAAATTGAAAAACTATAATCTAAGCTCAAAATAATTAAACAGAATATTGAATCCAAGAATAACACATCAAGTGATCATAGTCTATTGGTTATTGTGTTGGTAGGGGTGATAATTCGTGTTTATGGGTCGGGTTCGTGTCGTGTCAAGTCGAGTCATAAGTATTTGGCTATATGGGTTGACCCGAACTCGACCTATTTAGTAAACGTGTCAAGAATCCTTAACCCTAACCTGACCTGTTTACGAAACAGGTCGATCTAATATGACATGTTTAACCTATTTAACTAACAGGTTATGTAAAAGTCAATACAAATGACCAGTTTAATAACCTGTTTGATTAATAGGTTATATCTAACCTGAATAACTTATTATCAATTTTCATATATCTAAAATTAACATATTATTACAACCATAAATATAGTAATAAAAATATAACTATAACAAAAAAATTAAGCAATAATTATAAAATAATAATAACAAAAACTAATATATCTATAAGCTAAACTGGTCAGACGAGTTCACATGTTGAACACGAACATGACTCGTTTATTAAACGAGTCAGCTGTGTTGACCTGAATATGACCCATACCCATTTAATCTAAACCTATGACTTGTTTATAAATGGGTTAATTATATTGAGTCCACAAGTCATATCAACTTTTTTTTTTTATAATTAAAAATGCTTATGTGTGAATAATTATTGGATAATATATGAAGTTTGTAATAGGTATCTGAAAACGCACACTCCATGAAAGACATTTGAGTGAAGTGCAACAACCCCAAAAGCATGTTGTGATTTGATTTAGAGTATACATAATGGGACCACTCAGCATTCGCACAATTCTTTAAGCATGACACCCCAACCCAAGTCCTATAAATAGAGTCCTGTTATGCTATCACTAATAGTGCACACAGATTCCCTCACTCACACACATAAGAAATAGTCATTTATCTTACCTTCAAGTTTCTTCCACACTCTTGCAAATGGCATCAGGCTGTCACGAAGAGAACTGTGTTCGTCGGGATTACGGATTGAATTGCCACCTCTGTCCCAGGGACTTCGAAACTAAGGCAGCCTTGGACTCTCATTTCGTGTGGCACATTGGACACGATGCAGTGAAGCCGGAATTCAAGTGCCCCAAACCGAGGTGCAATCGCCCGTACCCAACCAAGGTGGCACTCCAAGACCATATCAATCATGGCCAACATTGAGCGGTGATCCCAGCCGTTTCTACCAGTTTCTGTAGTGTTATTTTATGTTATGTGTTTATGATATTGGCCCCTGTTTTTCTTTATCTTCTAGACTTCTTCAATATGTAATCGTGTGTTTATTTAAATAAATGAAACTGGTTTGGTTGTGTTTTTGGTGTTTCCTGTTAAACAGTCCTAGTAAAAAACAAAACAAATACATGAAGTTTTATAATTTCCTTTTATTAAAATTCAATTAAACTTAACTTATAAAAAAGTTATATGATCAATATCCTATTATACCAATCTTATAAAAAAAAGTTCATGTGACTTAACAAATATTTTATTATCACACAATGCCCATGATATGCATTTCCATTTTATCCACTCTTCTCTTATCCTATGATTTGTATTCTCTTAAAATCTTTCTATTTTTATGTATTATGGATTCAAGATATCAAAAGCTCTTGGTTTTTGATTAATTATTCCAAAATCTTTTTAAGCCTAAAACCAAACACTAAGGAACCCAATAAATTTGGCCTAACATAGTTGATTGCCTTACCAATTTGGCTATAAAATTAAAAGAACGAGAAATTTCCAAAATTTATGATTTTCTCTAGGTTATAAGTTCTACATGTTACCTCAATTCACTTCAAATTTCTTGTCAAAATTCTATACCAATCTCAAGTCATGCTAAAATCAAGTCAAACTCAGTATACCCAAATGTCAAATCTGTCAGAAATAGGGATACAAGTTAAAACAACTTTGCAAATTTTTGTAAAATTTATTTGAAAATTTCCAAAGTAGAAAACTCACTCCTAACTCAGCCCTTAATTCCTTAATATTTCGTGATTTATCCTCCAAAATCAATTGCCCAATTATCCAATTAAAATCCGCAGTTCAATTGGGCATTTATTACTTATCAAACCCTATGTACCCGATTGTTTCTAAATTCTAATCTCAAATTCTCTCACAATTTCAAGATATCCCTTAAGTGAATCTACAAAAACCAGCCCTTTCCCACGTAGGTCCCATCAGGCAAAACATCATCATCCACCGCTAATCTTGACTCCATCGGTACAGGTGGGAACAACCTCATTGACTCGGTTATGGCTGCGTGTAGGTAATGAAGTTTCTTTAGCTCATCATAGCTGAGAATATTACCGCACTGTTTTCCCTGCACCATTGATGAGTTTGACAACAGCTCTTCGTATATTCGTTACTCACATCGAGGATGGCCTGCGATCAACCAAAAGAACCATGTCAAGGCCGTCGAGGTTGATTCACTCCCAGCTAGTATGAAGCCTTATGACTATATCTCCCAACAAGATTTTCTTGAAGAAAAACAATGTATTTGAAGCAAAGAACAAACCAGAGATTGAACGTGAAGAAGTTGAGAGAGAGAGCGCAAAAGATCGAGAATCTATATGATTGAAACTGAATTTTCTTGCTTAATTATAATCTGAAGCTTACAGAGATATTTATAGTACAAAGCTGAGTATAACTGAATAACAATTAATCCACATTATCCGTGAAATTAGGGAAGAGAAAGAAACTAATCCTAACTGATTTTCGCGCCTCACTCAACTGCATCTTAAGCTCACCACACGGCACCGTTTTTGACTTAATCATCAGCAAGCACTAAACGGAGCGTTTCATAAATGCACATTAGTGAAACGGTGCGTTTCCTGAATATTCAAAAGACCAACGGTAACTCCCAAATCTCATCTTCAACCTCGAGCCCTCTGGTCTTGAATCAAATCATCTTCTTCCTTGAGCTTGTTGTTCTTGTTCTTTGTTCTGGAACTATCATTATCATCAACAATCTCCACGGCAACATTGAAAGCTTTAACAAAGTTAGAGCTTGGCGAGTTCTGAATCTGATACATGTTGTAGGAGGTTAAACACGTGGGGTTTACTTTACACCAAAAGCAACGTGGCATATGTTGTCAGAACCGAACCTTTAAGACACATCTTGAAGATCAATGACTTTGTCTTCGTTGCTAGAAAGGTAATGAATGAGGGAGTTTGAGATTTCAGAATTGACAGTGAAAGAAATGAAGTGTTTGAGTGATCTGGTGTTGAATTCATGGCTTGCAATCTTGCGTTGCAGAGTCCAGGGATGACCATCGATATTGAAAATACCATCACCAAGGAGTTCACTGATGTAGTTTGGGAAGTTTTGGTGGAGAAAGTGTTCGAGGTTTGTGGGGTTTGCGGTGCCGATTCCATGGGAGAGGTCAAGGAAGGAACGAAGTCGGAGAGTGGAAGATGGGGTTTGGGAGAGCATTTCGGTGATCCAGTAATGGAATCTATGGCGGTTTCGAAGGAAGCCTGGGAGGTTTCCAACTATGGGGTACGATTGTGAACATGGGGTTTTGGAATGGGGATGAGAGTTTGAGAGGAAGTGGAAGATGATGAAGATGAAGATCAGTGGGATGAAGAGGCAGCTGAGAGATAAGGTGGTGAAGAAGGGAATTAGAGAAGAAGGGTTGAGGTCCATCATGGATTCTTGTTGCGAGAATGGCAAAGCCTCAATGAAGATTGATGTGGAGTTCTGTTAAAAGAATTAAGGCCTTTTTCTTGTTTTCTATCTATGTTATCTCAACAATATTTATATATATATATATATATATATATATATTATGGCCTTTTTAAAATATTGGCAAAAATGCTGTCACACATACTATTTTTTACATATTCGCACATGTTTTGCTGTCCTGAGGTATTGGGAAAGATTGGACATTTTCAATTAATCAAGGGCATGCCCACCCCCACCCACCCACCCCAACACACACACACACACATTTTGCTGGAAAGAAAACTTTTATTACCAAAATGAAACAACAACTCAACCTAGGCAGCTTCCACCAAGATGAGATTAGCAAAACTAGGTGGGCTGAACCCCTTACTAAAGAGCCAAAAAAAGAACTATCAAGGGACCACTTAGCTAGAGTATGAGGAGCATGATTTGCTTCTCTATACGCCTAGCTGAAGGAAATCCCATCAAAATCATACAAAATAAGCTTAATAGTATCAACAAAATTAACAAGTCTCTAGGGTATTTTCTCTGAACTAGCACTAATGGCGTCTATACAAGCTTTGGAGTCGCTTTCAATAATAACACAATTGGCTGGAAGGAGCTGGTATACAATGCATCAGATGCATGTTTCCTCCCTCTTACATAGAGTTGGACCTCACACATATGGGGTCCACCTCCATATAAGAGGGATGAAACCTCACACACGTGGGGTCTACCTCCATGTGAGAGAGAGGAAATATAAATTCGATGCAAGGTGTATTTTTTTTTTTTTTTTTTTTTATGGGAAAACATATGACATTTCATTCATTTGAAATTGAGTTACAATAGAGAGAACAAACTGCAACAGAGAGAACAAACTACAAAAACAGCTACAAGCCACCATCCTCTAAGATTACATGCTTCACGAAGCTTGGACACACACCTTTCCAAACCTGAGAAACACCTGAAGTTCTAGCTTCTCTTGCGAGTTCATGGGCTGCTCTGTTGCCACTCCTTTTCAAATGCTGAAAAGAGCACCAGGAAAAAGAGGAAGAGATGTCAGTAATGTTCTGGACAATGTGCCCCAGCTCACCACCCAGATCACCTTCATTGATAGCTTAAATAATTGAGATAGCATTAGATTCAACAATGGCATGGGAGATCCCCATTTCCGAAGCAAGCAGCTCACCTTCTTACAGCGCCATTGCTTCTGTGATCTCAGCAGAAAAGGGCGCTGGAAGAATTTTGTTTGATGCTGCAATGAGAAAGCCCTGACAATCACGAATCACCACTCCAATGCTAGAAGGCCTGCCATCGTCTGAAGGAGTGCCATCAACATTAATCTTGAAGAAACCCGAGGGAGAAGCTTGCCAAGTCGTTGGGGTAGGGGATGGAGAAAGAGCAAGAAGGGAACATGCATCTTTATACTCAGCAAGAATTCTATTTGCCATTTCCCATAACTAGCTTGAAGGAGCACCCAAGTCGTCGTGTATAGCTTGGTTACGATTCCACCAGATGGACCATGCCACTGCTCCAAGTTATTTGGGGAACCTTTCTCAATAATGTCCAAGGCAATATCCACTGGTTCTCTGAATGAGGAATTTACTTCAATTGGGCAATTGTGCCATTGTGCCCAAGTTAGCTTGGCGTGATCACAGAGGAGTAGTGCATGGGCAGTGGATTCAATGGCCTTGTCACATAGAGGGCAGAGGCTTGAGCAATGAATACCTCTGTGATTTAAGTTAAGCATGGTGGGAAGGCCATTTACACAAGTCCTCCAAGCAAAGATTTTGAGCTTTTGTGGAAATTTTTGGCGCCAAATCCTCTTCCACAGTAAGGTTCTTGAATCAAAAGAGGAGCACTCTCCTTCCTTATTTAAGTCCATTAGGCTTGAGGAAATGTGATATGCACTTTTGACTATAAAGACCCCTCGTTTATTTCCTATCTAGATTAGGCTGTCTTCGGGTAGATTATAGTTGAGGGGGATTTTTAAAATTGTGCTAGCTTCAAAGGGTAAAAAGATGGACCTGATCACTTCTACTTTCCACCATCTAGTATCATTATCAATAAGGGAGGATACCATTGGATAGTCTTCAAAATCTGTTTGGGGCGTGATCACTTTGTGAGATGTTGGCGTTGGCACCCACTTATCATCCCAAATATGTATTTTCTGACCATTACCCACCCTCCATCTTGTGCCCTTCTTAATTACCTCAAGACTATTGTGGATGCTCTGCCAAGTATAAGAGGGGTTGCTTCCTTTTTTGGAATTGAGAACTTCATCATGGGGAAAGTAATTGGCTTTAAAAACCTGAGCCATTAAAGAGTTTGGGTTGGTGAGAATTCTCCAACCTTGCTTGGCCAACATGGCTAGGTTGAAATCATGGATGTTTTTGAAACCCATCCCTCCATGAAACTTTGATTTACATATCTTCTTCCAGCTGACCCATGCTATTTTGTTCTCATCATCCCTTTGCCCCCACTAAAAATTCCTCATCATATTTTCTAAATCTTTGCATAAAGTCTTAAGGAGTTGGAAGCAACTCATTGTGTATGCGGGCACTGCTTGGGCTACTGCCTTGATAAGAATCTCCCTCCCTCCAATTTAGAGAAGCTTTCATTTCCAACCAGCAAGTTTTTTTGCCACCTGTTCCTTTATTTCCGCAAACACCTAAGCCTTGGATTTTCTAATGATAGTGGAGAGCCCCAGGTATTTCTTATGCCTGGAGTCTTGCATTGGAACAAGGATATTCAATATGCTTTCCTTTCTCTCTTGAGGGGTGTTTGGGCTGAAAAAGATAAAAGACTTGTTGGTATTAATTTTTTGACCAAAAGTCGCTTTATAGCTATTGAGGATGTCGACAAGCTTCTGACACTCTTGGTCCTTTGCTTTGCAAAAAAGGAGGCTGTCATCGACAAAAAGGAGGCGAGTGATTATTGGGCATCCTCTACCAATGGAAATTCCATTGATCTACTTGTCTCGGGCAGCTTTATGAATGAGCGCTGAAAGGCCTTCAGCATAAAGAAGAAAGAGGTAAGGGGAGAGTGGGTCTCCCTACCGAATGCCTCTTGAAGGGGTGATGTTTCCACAGGCCTTGCCATTAATGATAACTGAAAAAGACACAGAAGAGATGCAATGCATAATAAGGTCCACCCATTTTCTCCATTACCTCTTTGATAAAATTCTATTCAACTCTATCCAAAGCCTTACTCATATCTAATTTAATTGCCATGTAATTATCCTTGCCTTCATCTTTATGGTTCAAATAATGCATGAATTCAAAGGCCACTAGAACATTATCCGTGATAAGGCAATCCAGAATGAATACACTTTGATTTTCAGTGATGATACTTGGAAGGATTGATCTGAGCCTATTGGCTAGGACTTTTGATATGAGCTTCTATGTAGTGTTACAGAGGTTGATTGGGCGAAATTCTGCCATTTGGAGGGCTGGTTGGTTTTTCAATGTTGGTTTTATTTATTTCAAATATGGGCATATTTGAGTTCAAAACATTTAAAACCATGTTCGTGAAATTTAGCCCCACAATGTCCCAATATTTATGAAAAAAGATTGTAGACATACCGTCAGGCTCGAGTGCTTTGGTTGGGTGAAGCTGTTGAAGTGCTTTGGTGACTTCGTCTCTTGTAATGACCTTGGTAAGCTCAGCATTCATATCCTCAGTAACACACTTAGGTAATGCACTAGTGACCTTACTAATTCCAATTGGGGAGGAAGTGGAGTAAATCTTCTCAAAATGAGATGTTGCAGTGGCTACAATGCTTTCCTTACTCTCACACCATACGCCATCATCATTCCAGAGCCCCAAAATGGTGTTCTTTTTCCTTCTCTCAGAAGCTCGGGCATGGAAAAACTTTGCGTTTCGATCCCCTTCCCTATACCAATGTACCTTGCTGCATTGTCTCCAAATGGTCTCCTCACTATCTAAGAGATCATTAATTTCCCTTCTAAGCTAGTTAATTTCTGCCCTTCTAGTGCCTCTGTCGTCAATGGTGAGTGAAATGGGAACTCTTTTTTTCTCTTGAATTTTCCTTTGAATATTGCCCACCACATTCTGGTTCCAATTAGTTAGTGCAGTTGCACATTTTTGGAGGTTGGATGCAACCTCTTTTAGAGTGGTGGCTAGGGTGCCTGAGCTCCAAGCAGCTTCAATGACTTCTCTGCAATCTTCCCTTTTGACCCACATAGCCTTAAAATGGAAACGACGCTTTCTTTTACAAACTCGGGGAGGAGAGTCAGTGGTGATGAGAATGCAATGGTCTGATGTTGATTCGACCAGATGATGCACTCTCAAATCCTTGAAGTGTTCAAGCCATTCTAAGGTAGCCAAGGCTCTGTCCAAGAGGAGCAAAATTCTGTTACTCCCCTCTTTCATGTTACACTAGGTAAAATTAGGACCACAATACCCTAAATCCTTGAATCCACACAAATTCACAACCTGTCGGATCCATTTGGCTTTGAGAGCGAAGGACACCTCCTGCTTTTTCATTCATAGAAAGAATTTCATTAAAATCACCATAACAAAACCAGGGAAAATTAAATTGACTATTAAGAAAAGAAAGGAGTTTCCAAGATTCTTCCTTGAGATGGGTCTCCGGATGCCCATAAAACCCAGTGAACCTCCATAAAAAACCATTGCCTGATTCTATAATTACCGCATCAATGTGATGGTCTGAATAACTTTTAATTTCCAAGTTAGTGTCACTGGACTAGAGCAAAGCAAGACCTCCTTTGCGACCCCTACTAGGAACAATTAATCCATTCAAAAAGCCCAAGCTGTGTTTTACTTTCTCCATACGTATACTCTTTATTTTTGTTTCCAAAAGGAAGACTAGTTTGGGATTCTAGCGCTGCACATAATCATGGAGCGCAAAAACTGTCCGGGGTTTCCCAATTCCCAAGCAGTTCCAACAAAGGGAATTCATTGCTCTTGGTGGTATTGCTCAGCAGTCACTGCCGATCTCTCTAAGTTGTTCTGTGCTTCGGTTTGGTATGAGTCACAAAGCTTCTTAAGAGGTTTGTCTACACTCTCATCCAGACAGTCATGCATGGCTATTCTTTTAGAACCCGAGAGTCCAGCTAGATTTTGTGCTTGCACATTAATGTATTGAGTTTTCCTTACTTGGGCTCTAGCAACTTTTTTCCAATTCCCTCTCCTTAGGCTTAATGGGGTGTTAGTGGGCTCATTTTAGGGGAAGGTATGCTTATGGGTTTCATCGGGCTAGTTGGTTTTTGGGCCTTAGGCGGGTGCAATTGAAAGCCCACAAAAGATGAATTAGCTCACATTTCCTTTCCTGCCTCTAAAGGCTTTTGGGAATCACGTGGGTGCTTGTCTGAACAGGGTGCAGGGCTCAAGGGGCATGCCTTATCATCTTTTCCCTAGTTTTCCACTGACAGCACGACTAACGTGTTGCTTTGTCCGGGTTTCATGTTTTTGGGGCTTGTGAGATTTGACAGAGTTGTTGAGAGCCCTATCTGCTCCATCCCTAAGCTCGTCGGATTGGTAGTCATTGGAATATGTCGATCACCAAGGTCTTCAACCATTCTTTCCTTAGACCCACCACTGCTAGGAGTTTTTTGCTTTTTAATACCTCTTTAGGAACCACTGTTTGCTAGAAGCCAGTCCCCATATTACCAGTGGCCTTTGGATTTACCTTGATACCCAGAACAATGCTTCTCATCATGACCCAAAACTCCACAAATAAAGCAAAAATTGGGAAGCCTTTCATATTTGAATGTAACCCAGTATTTATCTCCTTCCGGATTGACAATATTTCCACCCCTTTGTAGAGGCTTATCAATGGGTATATCCACTCGTATCCGCATAAATTTTGCTTGTTCCGACAACCAAGATCGCCTATCAGATTCAATATACTTCCCTAGTTTGTTGTCGAGATCCTTTCCTTCTTCTATCATACTTTCAAAGGGAAGACCCCAAACTTGAATCCAGAACGGAGAGTGAGTGAATGAGATATTCGTTATTGATAATCCTTTCCTCCATCTACAAAGGAGTAAGAGGTTATTGTCAAAGTTCCAAGGATCGTTTCTCTCTACCCACTCCATCTGATAATTTGAGCTGAACTTGAATTGGAAGATATATTTTCCCACATTTACGATCCTTAAATTTGAGCCCATCTTCTAGGCTGATCTTAGAGTGGATTTTAGAGCTCGCATATTATGGTGCCTATCTGCTAGAAGTCAACCAAACAGACTCAGCACACACTCATCCAAAAGGTTAGATCTGCTAGTGGTTGATATGGAGATTTCTTCTTCTTCTTCTTTAGTGAGTTGGAGATGCTGTATCCCATCAATGATTGCTTGACCCATTTCGGTGAGGAGTGAAAGTCAAGCCCTGTGGGCTACTTGAGACCCAGGAAGAACCCGTATTAGATGGAGGGAGTGAGGACTTGTGCCAAGGCGAGAAAGAGGGGCTCCTACTGAGGGAGAGCTCGAGTTCCATCATTAAGGACCTATTTACATCCATGCAAGTTTGGTAAAAGGTTGGACAGCAACTATAATTATATATATAATAATTGATGGAGCCATGGTTGGACTTTGGGGCCTTCCCCCCACCCCCTAATTTTTTTTTTTAAATATTATTATATATATGGGTACTAAATTTAGCAATTTTTTAAAATAAAAGTACATTTTTACCCCTTAACAATATTATTGATTTTTTAAGAGTATTTTTATAGTCACAAATTTTTCTAAAACATTTTTACAGAGATAAAGATTCAAATTCTTATTAGTTCGCATTTGAATCTACCACTTACATTATTTTTTACTTACCAATGGCAATAATCACTCATTACATCAACAATTTGTAAAAAAGCTTGTAGGTTTAGATTTTTCCTCATTTTAAAGACCATAAAAAAAATTTATAGATCTAAAATCTAAAACAAATTATACAAGCCCCAAAAAATTAGTCCAACAACCAAAATTACCAATAGTTTAACTTAAAAAAAAAAAAAAAATTAAGCCCAATCAACCAATTTTACCCAAAACAAACAACTTAACCCTTCAGAAAATTTTAAATAAATTTTTTTTTTCTTACCAAGTAGAGCACACGTCAAAGAAAAAAAAACATCAACAGCTAAGTAGTAGTAGAGTCGAAGGCCAAAGTCATTGCACATAACCAGCAGCAAAACCGCCCCCTAACTGTAAATTTTGGCTCTCTCTCTCTCTCTCTCTCTTTTAATTTATATATATAATAATAATAAATAAATAAAAAGACTTGCGCGGCACTATCATGTATGGCGTGAAATCCAGGGAAGTCGATACCGTACCGGCCGGTACGTACCGTACCGGTTGCATACCGGTATCGAAACATTAACGTTTCGTACCGGTTTAAATACCGGCCGTACCGGTCATGTACCGGCCATACCGGCTAATTTCGGGTAATACCGGTCGGTACCGGGCGTACCGGCCGGTACAGGAAAAAGTTTTTTTTTTTTTTTTTTTAAGTTTTGTAATTTTTGAATTTTTGTTAGGGTAGAATGCTAACTTATTTGCATTAACTTATTAGTATTATTTGTTTTCTTAGTATACAATGGTAACTTTTAAGCTTTCTATTTTTTATATTGTGTGTTTTTTTTTTCTTTTAATTGATACTAAAGTCTAAAATTATGAATAATTAGTTTTGAATTGAGGAAATGTTTTATGGTAAACTTTTATATTTATTATAATATATATAAACACACATACATATATATATATATATATATATATATATATATATATATATATATTTATTTATTTATTTATAAATATAAAAAATAGCGGTAAACCCGAAACGGTACACCGGTATTGACCGGTATCCGAAATATACCGTACCGCTGGGCAAACCGGTACAGCCTCCGGTACGGTATTGACTCCCTTGGTGAAATCACCTGAACACGGATAGGAAAAATCACCACTCAAAGTTTCAAAACTTTAAACTTAGAACCACATGAACTTCCTGCCATTATGCTATCTTTTTAATTTTTTTTTATGGGGACCAATATGTTACCTTCAATGGAATATAATTTTTATTATTTTATTTATTATCCTTCGCCTAAAATAGTACTTTTGTATATTAAAAATAGCCCGCTCTGTCTCATACAAGTTTACAACCATCAATAACTCCCTCACAACTTAAAATCTTGGCCTGCCGTCTTAAGTGAAATCAATAAAATAACCAAACAGTTATATAGTCAATGTATTTTTAAAATTAATATATAGATGAGAGAGATGTTAGAAAATTGATTTCAACATCTTAACAAAAGTTACAAAATTAATTTTTTTAAATTGATATATAATATATATATTATTAATTCGATAGTTACTAAAAGCGGAGATTTGAACTTCAGATGCCTTGTAAACGAAAACTTATTTTGTATCAAATGATACCACGTCATTCATATCAAAACCCAATAAATGAGAGACATGTGTATAAAAATAACTACTCACTAACACATGTCTTTTATTTGTTAGTGGGATAGTTATTTTTTGCTGACATGTTTCACACTTATTAGATTTTTTTTTTTGAGAAACCAGCCAATGAGGCCATCTTTATTGAAATGTTTGAAAGTCAGCCAAATAACAATTATAAATGTTTGGTGGGACAGACTTCATCCAGAGTAGAAAAGGTGAAAACAATCTAGCTCTCTTAGCAAAGGCATCCGCTAATGCGTTATCTTACCTACAAATATGCGAGAAAGAAAATTTGTTAAAGAAATTTTAAAATTATATTTTAAAAAGATGAATTATAATAAAATTTTTTAAAGAAAGAGTTACTTGTATGTAAGTTAGATTAAATAAATTAAGAGAAGTTTTCTAAATTAATAAATAACATGTAGGTTATGTGAAGGGTTGGAAGACCATATGTATGGCTATGCTATGGACTAATTTTATATCAAGAGTGAATGAAGAGAAATAGTTAAAAGCAAAGAGTATTGTGTGAGAGAGTGAATTCAATAATATTCCTAAATACTTGAGAGATTTCGGGCCAAAGAAAGGTGTTCTTTTGGTGGAGCTTTGGGCTTGAGCATTTTGTGCAAAAGCTGTTCTAGCCATACAACATTTGTTGGGTTGTTATATCCTGGGGGAGACAAGTCAGATAAGGTCTGCACCGGTTACAAAGATTAGCCAACCAATGGCTTGAATCTCCTTAAAGAGAGCGAGTGTCGTGCCTCAGTCCAAATAGTGTTGCCTTCATCTCTTCAAATTAATAATATTCAATGTATTATTCAGTTTCTCTTTGTGTTGTTTCCATTATTAATGTGTTTGCACCAACAGATACCACTGACATGATATCATTTGATACCAAATACCTTCTCTAAATAAAGGTATTTGGCAAAAAAAAATTGATATATTGATTTTTCATATCCATATGGATATTATATAGTTATCCCAATATAGCCAAATTGTTAATTTTACTTATTATTTTGTATAGTAAGTAGGGTTGTAAAAGAGTCGGGTTTTGTTGAGTATTAAATATTCAAGTTCGACTCCATCTTAAAAGTAAACTATTCAAGCTCAGCTCAATTGCTTTATAAATTTGCTATAATTGTTTAGAGATTAAATTCTATAAGGATGTGGTGTAAAACTTGTATTTTACCACTCCAATCCTAATATGTCACACAATCTTATCATATATTTGAGAATAAGCACATCCACACTCAATTAATTCTAATACTGATATATAAATCCAACCAAATTGGGAGTTCATTGAAATGTTATTAGGTGTGGTAGGATGTATTGAATTTTAAGTAAATTGCTGATGTGGCAATCACTTATTAGATGGTGTAAAATATGAATTTTACATTTCATCCCTACCAAATTTAGACTCAATTGTTTAATACTTAAATTGAGTCCGAATTTAGTAAGAATGAGGTGTAAAACTATAAATATATTTAGAAAAAGTGAATTATTAAATTATTTTTTATAATACAGAAAAGAAAAAACTACATAAGACTGAAAAGCACAGTAAACCATTTTTGAAAGACAACCTAACCATGTCCCAAGGATTTGTTGTACAAATGATTATACGTACTAACTACCTTTTATTATTTTTCAGTTTAGTACTCATTTCTTTTATAAAGTATAATTATTTATCTTTTATTTATTAATGTAATCATATTTTTTAAATGGGGTTAGCAAATGGTGTTATCATTTCTAGGGAATTTTTTTTTTTTTTGGAGAAGAAATTTCAAAGAATAATTAAATTCAATGCACGTATATGTTTAAATTTTGGCTAAAATGCAAAACTC
Source organism: Quercus ilex subsp. ballota (assembly GCA_032727855.1). Classification (NCBI taxonomy): domain Eukaryota; kingdom Viridiplantae; phylum Streptophyta; class Magnoliopsida; order Fagales; family Fagaceae; genus Quercus; species Quercus ilex. Next base: position 20,216,288 of record CM064908.1, on the reverse strand, counting down.
ATACTCTACGTTTTATTAGAATTCATTTCATTCCTCTAATTTTGCCGTTGTTCATTTCGATTTTCTAAGTTTCAAGTTTATTCAATTAAGAAATTTTTGTCAACTTCCTTTAAATAAATTTTTTAAAGAAAAAAAATTAATTACATCCTAATTTGTGTAATATAAATATCACATTGATAGTACCTTCTATACAGTTCCATGATTGAATGAGAGTTTTCTTACTTTTCTCTCTAATTTATTTTCTACTAAGCTTGCTTTTCTTTCAAACTAAAAGTAGTCATGTCCATTTGTCTACAATATTTGGGTTGGCTGAAAGGAACTTAATAAAGATTGGTGTATGCTATATAGGCAAAAATGGGCTTTTGCCCCTTTCGCCCAAAAGATGTAACAAAATGCCCCTGTTCTGAAATTATTTGCCCCTGTTCTAAAAATCGAGTTTCAAAATAGAGGCATTTTGCTAGATAATTTCAGAACAGGGGCAAATGCCCATTATGGCCATGCTATACACATTCTTTCACACAAACTTACACTTTCAAGCGAAATGTACTGAAATAATTTTCAATTCATACAAATGTACTCCATAAATTTGCTTTGGTTGAGATACAAATTCTTTTATAAATTATCATAACCATTACTTTTATAAATTATCATAACCATTATTTGAACTAGTATGTATCCCGTATTTACACATGAGAATGATGAATTGTAGTGGTACTATTGATGTTAGCTTGGGTTATAAAACATATAGGATATTAGTTCGACCAGGATATCTGGAGGTACTTAAATATTTTTTTCTTGCAATTTTCATGATATTGGTTATGCCAAATTTCTCGTTACACTGCTATTATGTATATAATTTTGAAAATCACTACTGAACACTATATATATAATATTAATTCACAATCACTGTCCGTGAAATTCTAATAAATACAACACAAAATAAAAGAATAAATCTGTCCAATAGTATATCCTAAATTGAATGAGGATAGACACATGAGATCATTTAGCTCAATTAAAATTTGTTACGTTCAAGATCTTGGCATAAAAAATACTTGAATAGAAATAGTATAAAAAATATGCTCATTAGTTCAGAGAAAAAATAACAGTAAAAATCTAAACAATTTAATTTGTATGAAAAGCTAACAAAAGTAAAATTCAATTTTGAATCTAATTCAATTTTCTCAAAGCATTGGTTATATATATATATATATATATATATATATCTATACTACTGTTTAAGGGGCTTCCCCTGTTTAGACCAAATTTTTTTTTGTTCTAAAATACCCCTACATCTCTATGTTTAAGTAGGGACAAAATTAAAGGACAATCTGATAAAAATACAACCCTAACTCCCACTAATATATTGCCTAAAAATTAGGGTTACTCTATTGTTGATTTTCAAATTTCTTTATCAACTTATAAATTAGATTCTCAAAATAAAAATTATACATATAAAATAAAAAAACACAGATTTTTTTTTTTTTGCTACGACCACTTAAAAAAAAAAAGCCTCATCACACGTGCGAAGCGCGTGTGATGAGGCTAGTATATATATATATATATATATATGATTAGGTTTTTTATGGTTTATTTATATTAAACTCCTCGTTTTCTACATTGAATTAACTCACTTGACAAAAAAAAAATAATTATATTAGATGAGACATGTGGCACAAAATTAAACTATAATTGAATTCCAATTTTTACACTTAATTAACTAACTTGACACAAAAATTTAAAAACTTAGATTAGATGGGACACGTGGTGCAAAATTAGAATCTAATTGAATTCAAATTTAAAATTTAATTGGATTTTCTCTCAGTTTTGTCTATTAATATATATTAGTTTGTAACCTCATGCATATGCATTGATATATTTAAAAGGTACATATTAAGATACATAGTATAATTCTTACATATATAATTTAAGTATTATTGATAGTCATCATTATATTTTTTACTCTTTAAAAAGTCTTGTAAAAATGTTATTAGGGAGAAAATGTAAATTTTCCATTTTTTAAAATATTTTTATGTTCATTAATTCTAGATTCTTTGGTTTTTGTACACAAAAACTTTCTTGAATAGATATTTATGATATGGTCCCACATTTGATTCCAAAAATTAAGAAATAAAACCCTCTCTAAAAATAAATAATTTAGGACATATGATGCAAAATTGAACTTCAATTGTAGAATCTAATTGGATTTTCTCTAAAATTTACATATATATATATATATATATATAGATGACTTATAAATTTGAATTGTTTTTAGTTATACAAAAAAAAAAAAAAAAAAAAAGGCTCATAAATATAAAATCATTCAAACTCCCTCTTCCTCTAATTTTATATATAGTGTTAGGTATATGATTATATTTTTTTATGATTTATTTATATTGGACTCCTAGTTTTCTACACTAAATTAACTTATTTGGCAAAAAAATTAAAATTTTTTATTAGATGGGACACACACACACACGTGCACGACTTATAAACTTGAATTGTTTTTAGTTCTATAAAAAAAGGTTCATAAATATAGGATCATTCAAAAATTATGTTTTTATGATTTACTTATATTGGATTTCTCATTTTTTACTCTAAATTAACTCATTTGGCATAAAAATTAAAAATTTTAGATTAAATGAGACATATGTTGCAAAATTAAACTCTAATTGAAATCCAATTTTTACATTGAATTAACTCACTTGACACAAAAATTTAAAAATTTAGCTTAGATGAGACATGTGGCGCAAAATTAGACTCTAATTGAATTCCAATTTGAAATGTAATTGGATTTTCTCTCAGTTTTACCTATTATATATATGTAGACTAGACGTAAACCCGTGCTACGCACAGGAGCCTACCTGTATGTATAGTACACTAAAATAAATTAATGAAAGTCTCAAGGGATTAAGAAATTATAACAATTTTAGTTTTCTAATTAGACCGCAATAAAAATGTGTGTGTATATTTTTAAATAAATTGTGTATACCTAAAATAAGACTAGGAATGTTATGTCAAATTTGTTAAACTCTCCTTAGAGACTTTATTGTTTCCCTATCTATTATTAAGGAAAGTTTTTGAATGTTCAATATGGGTATGAAACACCCTTGAACGTTTAGACCCCCAAAAACGAAAACACCAATTCAAGCTATTTAACAAACAACGTATGTGCGGAAAATGAAAAATAGCTTATACCAGAATTGAGGAACGATCTAAACCATAAATAATCACACACACAGCAGTAATTAAATGGTAAAGATAAAGGGAAGAGAAATGCAAACATAAGGACAACACTCGATGTGTCATCGAAGAGGAAACCGAAGCCCTTGGCGTAAAACCTCTCCGCTGCCCTCCAAGCGGTCAATAATCCACTAGAAAATATAGTTGGGATACATGAACAGCAATAGACCCTCCAAGCCTAATCTACCCAGGTACCTAAGCCCTCCAAGCTTCCTGCTCCAACGAGGTTGTGCCGAACCTTTTTCTTTTCTAGTTTACCGGATTCCGCTACTTGACCATAGCATCAACCAATGTATATTGGTTCCTTCCCAAACTGCTTCCCTAAGCACCAAATGGACCTTCTCACAGATGTGGGTGTGGTGAGATAAGGATTTGGTAAAAGACCTCTCAAGGGTATGACAATGGAGAGGAAGAGAGTAGAGGAATTTGAAGAGTCTCTAAGGTAAAGATTGTGGATGAGGCAATCTTGTTTTTCTCTAGGGTTTCTCTCACAAAATTCTCTCTGGAAGTTCTCTCAATTTAGAGGGTATAAGGGTGTATATATAGTAGGGTGAGAAGGGAATGCAAAACGTCAGTTTTTGCCAAACAGGGTTAACTCGCGGCTTGACCTCGCGGCTTGTCCAAGTCGCGAGTTCCAGTCGCAACGTAATGGCTTGGCCAGCCTGGAGCTTTTGTCCTGTAGAATGACAACTGGCTCGACCCTTCAACTTCCCAGTGTGCCTCTCACGTGCCTGCCTTTCGCGGCTTGCCAGTCGCGATCCACCCACGAGCCCTAGCCTCGAGACTCTGTTTTTCTTGCACACTCTTGAGCTTTTCTTCACATCTTCTCACACACTACCCTTACAATTTTCCCACCTAAATACAGGGTTACTAAGTGCTAAATTACAAGCAAAATGGTCACAGAATAAAGCCAATAAGATGGTTGATTAAATTCAACCTTACAGTTTTTAATAACATTAGTCTTTGGTTCTAGTTTCATTTAGAAACCTGAAAATTTTGTTGTAATAGAGGTCCTTTTTTTGTCTAGATTTTTTCTTTTTTGGTTCTTTTTGGTGCGGCAAATAAGCATTATATCTTACTATAACCAAGTTATGAATCTAATCTTGGCTTATATACTCCTTTTTACAATAAGTTATATATATATATATATATATTTTTTTTTTTTTCTCTGGATATTCAAAAGTAAGCAATATAAAAACTGTGCAATATGCAATTATGATGATAAATAAGGTAAGGATTTTAAAGTTCTACCATATATAGTGGCATAGTGGCAGAGGGTTAAAATATAAAATTGTAGGATATTTCATTTCTTAATAATAGAGTAAATGAAAAGAACAGCTTGATTCCCATTTCAATTATTTTTATTAATTTTCATATTCAACCTTCTTTAAGTAGTTCATTGGAGTAAAATGTCTTCTTTATATATAAAGGACTTTTTAGACAAAAATAAAATAATGCATTTTGTGCACAAAATAATAATAATAATAATAATAACAATAATAAAGGCACTTACTAATCATACACTGCTTTGTCAAATTTCGGGTAGCATCTAATCTATGGTCTATGCATATAAACAAAATTTCAAAGATATATGGGTATGAAAAACAACCATGGTAATTGTGAATGGTAAATATTGTCTTCCTCATCTTCCTCTATGACAAATATGGATACATGCAAAGGATTATTAGGTTATACATAATAGAAATTAAAATACCATTGGCTCCATTAGTGTATTGAAAACCTTTTTTTTTTCTTTTTGAGAAACTTGAAAACTGCTAGTGCTTGATTGGCAAAATTATACGCACTAAAAAATCATCAAAATGCTATATAGTGCAATAAAAATAGATAATTTATTAGTTACATTAGGATAAGGTTTTTACTTTTTATCCTTTTGAGATCAAAACCATGTAACTTTATTGATTATCAAAACTTACAATGGATATAAGACTATAAGTATAACATAACCATGTGTATGTCTCTTGTATTTTAAAATTTCAATTCCCACCATACCATAAGCTTCTTCAAAAAACACTATATATCTCTCCGACCCTTGCTCTGCTGATTGCCTTGGAATACGAATCGTATGTCTATCAGAATTGGAATCTGCATCCGATAAAAAGCAGCGTTAAAGAGTTTGATCCCATGCCCTAAAGAGTTACACCAGTTCTGGGATTGACCACATCTTTCTCTGCATCTTTTTGATTGGTGCTTGTGAGAAGGGTGGGTCAGGTGTGGGGTTTGGCTAAGTTGAGGTGGGGATTTGATCGAAGAGGGAGAAAGAAAATAATCAGGGCAAGTGAGTTGGTGACTAAGCGTGCATTTGCCAACAACATTTTTGTGTTTTGCATTTTAAATCCTGGGTCCCATGGCACTGTTTACGGACCAGTCAATTTGTGAAAAACTTAGCAATAAGTTTGCTACAGTGTTTTGCGTTTTAAAAATTATTTTGCTACAGTGTTTTCAATATTAAATTTTCAGCTAAATAAACGATATCCAAACAGACCCTTAAAATAAAAAAAAAAATAAAATAAAAAAAATAAAAGCTTATGAGGCAAAGTTTGATGAGATCAACAAAAAGTCAAAAGTTTCGTATATATATATATATATATATTAGTATATAACATATGCAGACACATAGATCCATTTAAAATTAAACACAATTTTTTTTTTTATAAAAATATAAATAATTAGTGAAATTATTTTTAAAAATAGCATGTTATAGTTACATATGCATTAATACTTACGTATAGATACATTTGAAATTAAACCTAATTTTTATCATGAAATATAAATAATTAGTTAAATTATTTTTTTAAAGTAAACATAATTTTTTAGTACTATTTATGATCATTTTTCTTCTAATTTTTAATTAAGAGAACGTATGGTGATTTTTGTTGAGTATACGTGGAAACCAACAAACTGGTGCATATATGAGTGATCTTAGGGAAAGACCTAATATATAGTTAATTATACCATAACATTTATAACTATAAAATCTGGAGCACTCTCTCTAAATAGAAGATCAGAGTTTTATTTAATCAGAAAAATGAATTGATACAAGCAACTAATGCCTATACAGTAAAGCTATTCTATATATATACACGTCAAAGACTAAAATCAGTAAATTAGTTCCTAACTATGCTAACAATACAATAGTGTTTTCATTATATACATGACAGCCTAATTATTACAAGCCACGTGTATCATAGTCTCCAAAGCTATGTATGAAGACTTCATGATAAGGTATTGTCTCAATGGTTTCTAGCACATCCCATTGGTGCTTTGTTTCTGATGCTTCTGCTGCACGTTTGCTCCACAATTGTTTATTGTTGTGGTTGTCCTTGTCTACTAGTGATGATGCTACTGTGCTTGCACTTGCATCAGTATAGTTACCAACTGTCTCTTTGCTTTGTTGGCTTGCTCCACCATTGGATTGCTGCCCTGCACTAGTCCCAGCAGATAATTCCTCAAGCCTTGAACAAATTGTATCAATAACTATTTATCTTGTGATATAGCCACAACGTACCTAACTGGCTATTATCACTTTTCAGACGCAGAGCTATAGCGCTGATTCCACGTCTGGGTACGTGAAGAAGGCCACGACACTGTTTAGTTTGAAGTTTTGCTCAAACCCACCGACCATCAAGTATTGTCTTAGGCTGGAAGAAATCCTGTGCCCCTTAGGATTCACTTAATTAGGAGAGGCGGTGATTGAATTTTATTATTCCTTTCCATACAAGGACAACCCTTTAACGCTACTAGGGTTTCTTTCTAGTTTACAAACTCCATCTATAAAAGGACTTGATGATGGCCCGTGATTTGAGCAAAACTTCAAACTAAACAGTCTAATATAAACTCTCTTCTTCTTCTTCCACATACCCTCTATATATAGCTACACCATCTTCTTAACTCTCAAGTACAAGGTATAATCTATTTTTCATGTGTTTCAACTGTTATTAATGATTCTCATGCGTTTTTGTTGTTGGATACAATTGTTATTAATGATTCTCATGCGTTGTTATAAACAGTCGATGTCCTTTTTTTTCTTCTTCTTCTTCTTCCACATACCCAATATATATATATATAGCAACAACATCTTCTTAACTCTCAAGTACAAGGTATAATCTAATTTCATGTGTTTCAATTATTAATGATTCTCATGCCGTTGATTGTTGTTGAATACAATTTTTTTTTCCTTGGCAAGCTTCTAATACAACGGGTTTCAATTGTTCTTGCAAGATTTGGCGTTATATACTAGTTTGGAACATCATACAAGATGCAGTCCCCCAATGTTCTTAAGCCTGAAAATAGGTAATCTAATCTGCCTATTTGTTTTTGTTTTTGTTTTGTTTTGTTTTGTTTTTTTTTTTTTTTTTTTTTGTTTTTGTTTTTTTGTTTTTTTTTTAATGTTTTAATCTCTCTCTCAGTGATTGAAGATAGTGTTGGGCAGTGGACATTTAAGAAATTCTCTTCTCAAAAGAAAAAAAAAAAACTTTTTTTTTTTGAAATACTTCCTTGATGCTTTAATAGTAATTGCTATTTTTTTTTTTTACTGAAATTTTATTTTTCGATTTTTATAAAATAATATAAATTAATTTCTACAAAACCTGCAAATATTTTTTGTTATTATTTAAAAGACTAACTATATGGTAATACATGAAATTATATATAAAACAATAAATTTGTTAAATAAGTCGACAGGATTCATCCGTTAAATAAACATGCGTATTAGGGTTGAGAAATCATTATAACTTGTTTACTCGTTTATTATCGTCTTACTGTGTTAACTCATATAATCGAATACTCATGAGTCAACATGACATAATTAAACCTGACACATGAATACAATTTGCAATCCCTAATTAAACTCCCATTTCAAGATGCATTTCCATTCCATAATATAGATTATAAAATTTGTATGAAATACACAAGCCTTGTGCATGATTCAGTATAGATTTTAAAATATTGGGCAATAAAGGGTTTTTGAGTTCTAGTATGCGACCCTTATTTTGGGAAAAAGAATAATCCACATTTTCTATATATGCAATAAGGTTTATTGAGGCTAACACTTATCCAATTTAACTAGGTCATTTTTTCATATTTATGCAAGATATATCAATTCAGTGAATTTTCTATTTGTTTCAACTTACATTTTACAGTTAAAGAAGTTTGCTTGATTCTTTTTTATTTTTTATTTTTTATTTTTGTAAGTGTGTTAATTTTATGGATAAAGCTTAGTTACAAAATTAGTTGTAACTTAAGACTACAACCTTGTTCAAGTGAATTTTGACAAACCCACCATTAGATTACATTTTCATTTTATATCTTTCATACTTGCAAATTTCGAGAAAATTAAATATCAATAACTATGTCATTGATAAATTACTTAAATTGTAAATTTTTGTAATTTAAAATTATGCATAAGATAGAAGCTTATAAATTATATTATAAATAATATTTGATTGACATAAAATTTGACACGTGTATTAAAAGCGTAAATAACATACAATTTAACAGTTAGATTTTCAAATTATGTAGTAATGTTAATTTTATTAAAGGAAGTTGTAGCTAAACTTTATCCTAATTTTATCTTCTACCTTGTTTGACCAATTTTTTTAGGGTTTATGTAAATTTGTCATGACATCAAGAACGGTTAGTAATAACTTCTTATCAATAGTGTGTTAATATAAGCATGCTCTTAATTCTACTTGCGCATATACATCCAATTATGATTAGTTTTAAAGAATTCTATTTTCTTGATGTATACGTATATATAAGGCTTTCATTTTGTCATAAAATAAACATATATAAATTTTTTATTTCAGTTCTCAACCTGAATGGGCACATCTTCCTGTACCTGTTTTGTGCTTGATTATGGACAAGTTGTCGGAACCCATATACCATGCTTGGTTTGCTGGTGTTTGTAAACAATGGCATTTAGTTGCAAAGGACTACATTAAAAAAAAGAAGGCACTTCCAATGCTATTGCTCTCCCTTAACAATGATCATAAAACAAGGAGAGTTTTATATGGCATTACCGAAGGAAAAATATTCAAAAATATCAACTTAGAAGTATTTTATGCCAGGAGATGCTGCGGCTTCAGCCATGGTTGGTTGGCCACCGTAGATGAAAACATGGCTATAACCCTCTTGAATCCTTTCAACAAATCAGCCACCAAAATCACTCTTCCCTCTTTAAAGCACCGTAAACGCATTAAGATTCCACAATTTAATGTTCTTAAGGTTATTTTGTCTCACAATCCTACTTCAAGTCAGGACAATTATGCGGTGGTTGTCATTTATGCTCCTTCCGATTTGTTGGCTTTCATCAACCCAACGCAACAATATGCTTGGACTTACCTTGATGAAAATCTTATGGGCTTTACAGATATCACCTTTTATGGAGGTTTGGTCTATGCTGTCGGACGTAGGGGTATGGTGGTGTCATTTGACGTTAGTAGTAAGAATTATAGTTCTTCTCATCAGCAACTAAAACCAAATATAATTGTGCCAAGTGGCTATCACACGACTTTTAGATATGCTGAAAGAGTGTATATTGTTGAATCAATGAAGGGAGACCTATTGGTTGTTCGGAGGTTTATGGAACGAAAGGAAGGGCTTTTGGAAGAAATAGAAGAAGAGGAAGAAGAGCGTAAGAATCTAACCGAAAGTTTCAAGGTTCACAAATTGCTGTTAAATGATGAAACAAAGGGATCATTAGACGAGCATGTTGAGGTGAAAAGCTTGGGTGATGAGGCTCTCTTTGTTGGCGACAACCAATCAATGTCGATTTTGGCTTCAAATTTTCCTGGGTGCCAACCAAATTCGATATACTTCACAGATGATTCTATCGACGTTTTTGCAATTAAAAATACATATCGTCCGAAGGGGCCTTTTGACATGGGTATATATTGCTTGGAGAATGGAACCTTTCAAAAGCATTATACTCCGGAATATAAACACAGGTATTTGGCACCTCCACTCTGGGTTGTGCCACCATTGCAATGAATTCGATGCTAGCTAGATGTCTTAATTTTTCAAGTTTACTTTTTCAATAGAATGGTTCGAGTTGCCCATAGTCTCTCAGCCAATTAAGTTGTTTTATTGTTAACCTTTTTTATAAAGATTTTGGTTAAAATTTCATGACTTGTTAATTGTTCGATTTTCCTCATAGTTGTATGTTTTGATTGGTTATGATTTTTGTTGAAGAGTTTTATATTGAGATAAAAGATTAAAACCATGTTGTCTAAATTAACTTTACCGATCGGTATTTTATATCTCCTTCATCTTGTGATGATGTATTTATTCATTTATAATTTGTAAGTGTCCTATAGACTCCACGTTATACAGATAGGGAACCTTGTCACTTTATGAGAATCAACTTCACAACAAGGGCTTGACTAAATTATTCACTTCTTTTCATTGAGAATTTGGGATACCACACTTGCACTTATTTGACCACCAGGAAATAACGGTTACCTAATCTTTGGATTTTTTTTTTCACACAAAGTTTAGCTACAAGTCTTCAAACCATCAAATCCATTCGATAGTAATTTATAAGAATATTCATGCAAATTATTTAAGCAAGTCATATAACATATTAAAAAAGTCATATGTCTTAAATAGTAGTAAAACTCCACAAGAATAGTCTTTTCAATCATCATATTGATGGTTGAAGGAAAATAGCTAAAAATCGGCTCCTAACTAAAATTTTCCCTTATGTTTCAAAAGGAACTATACTACTTACCATCTTAAAGGGTGGTGGGAGTTTGAAGGTTGTCACTTGAGCCCCAATAAGACAAGATTTTAGGTGGTGTATAGTTTTGGTTACCAAATTAGATTCAAATATATGACATTATTAGTAAATAATGTTATCATTTCTTTCAAAGTCTAATTAAATTAAATGTACTTATATTTTTAATTTAGTTGGAGAATCAACTACAACATTTTGTGAAATTGTTTGTGACTAATCTCCATCCTTTTTGGAAGTCTCTAAATGTTACTGTTGTTGTAAATATAATGAAATAGAATAGAAAGAATAAAATTATATTAGTACAAGTAGCTGCTACTAGTTAGCAAATCGTTTGACTCACCTACAACATGACAATAGCTCAACTTTCTCCATGTGACTGGTAAGTAATTTGAGGCATTCATACTCCACTTCGGCCTGTGGGTGTGACTTATCATCAATAAAGAAAGGTTGGACCCTACTGTTAATCTCGATCCAGCTACACCCAGGGTTCTTCAATCTTAGCTCTTTCATCTTAGATCTCACCTTGCGCACCTCATCCCATTTTTTTGCAGATAAAATAATATAAGTTGATGGATCATCAGGATCCTTCTTTGATAAGCAATCTTGCAATTTCTACCCCCAATTTGACATTTCTGTGCAAACGGCATTCAGAAAATAGTGTGCTTAACAACTTAACATCCTCACTAATTTCTGGGGTTCTTCGGAGAATCCCATAAGCTTCATGCAATCTTCCAGCGCGTCCAAGAAGATCAATCAAGCACAAGTAGTGTTCAATTCTGGGACAAATACCATGCTCAGTGATTATTTTATTAAAATGATGACAACCTTCATCAACCAATCTGGCATGGCTACAAGCAGATAAAACTGCAAGGAAAGCCACTTCGTCTGGTTTTGCATTTGACTGCTGCATTTCACCCAACAGCTTCGAATCTTCTAAAGCTTGACCAAGAGACCCATAATCTGTGATCATTGACATCCATGACACAACTTCTCTCTCTGGAAATTGATGAAAAATGTCAATTGCTTCGTCAACTGCACCACATTTATATAGCATACATGTCAAGTAAAGCCCCCATAACTACTTCATTGGTTTCCAACTTACTCTCAATGACATGGTTGTGAATGTCCTTACCCTGTTCCAAGGCTTTAATACCAGCTTTTTTCGTTTCATAGAAGATGCCAAGAGCATTGAAATAATTTCCTACTGTCATATCCACAAATCATGACATTCCATGAAACTGCATTATACTTGGGCTTCATTTCAAAAACATTTTCAGCAGATCCATCACATCCACATTTGAAGTATAAATCAATTAAGGAGATTTCAATAAAGATGTCAGCCTCCATTCTGTTTCTTACTATATATCCATGTATGAATTTTCCGGGTTGCAGTTGGGCTGATCTTGAACAAGCCATTAATATCCTGGTTAAAGTAGTCAAAGTGTGTTTAATTCTTTCGTCGTTCATCCTTTTAAAGAGTTCCGTGCATGATTTACTGTCACCTTTTAAACCGTATCCTGCAATCATGGAGTTCCATGAAACCAGTCTTTCTTGAAATGTGCTCAAAAACCTCTATAGCCATGTCTAAACAACTACACTTTCCATATATGTACACAAGAGCAGAGCTGATGAAGCCATGCAACTCAGACCCATTTCTCACCAACTCCATGTGAATCTCCTTCCCTCTTTCCATTTCTAAAACTAAAAGCCTTGCACACGATGAAATAACAGTTGTGAGTGTCACCGAGTTAGGCTAAAACCCATAACCTCTCCTTCTTTCAAACAATTCCAACGCTTGTTTAGCTTGTCCATCTTGATAATACCAGGAAATCACGGTATTCCAACATGTCACATCCCTCTCAAGCATTTCATCAAAAAAGTGTATAGCATACTCAAAAGCGTTGCATTTTGCATACAAGCTCACAAGAGCACCTGGCCACAACAATATAATTTGCGCAACAAGTTATTATCAAATGGGTATGAATCATTTTACCACAACCAACTCTACCCAACCCACCACAGGCCTTTAGAACACTTGGGTAAGTGTTAACTATCGGGTTTCAAATATGGATAATGCAATAGCCTCTCCTACAGCTCAAGAGCTTCAATGAATTTGAAGTTTTTGGAGTAAGCAGCCAAGAGGCCATTCCACAGAGAGATGTATAATGGGTTATCAATGGTTTGGAAAACAAGCTTTGCAGGATAATAGAAATGGCAAGAAAAGTAATAGTTGATGAGGATTTTGCAAATGGCAATGTTGGTTTGTAAGCCGAGGGAGAGTATCTATTGAAACAGAGTTTTCTTGCATTTCACTCTAATTTAATTTCTACAAAGCTTGCTTTTCTTTCAAACTCAAGGTATTCGTGTCCATTGATCCACAATACTTGGGTTGGGTGAAATGAATTTAATAAAGAATGATGTTCACTAATATTCATTTCATACACATGTACTCTGTTAATTTGCTCTGGTTGAGATGCATGTTCTTTTATAAATTATCATAACCATAATTTTAATAAGCCTTTTTTTTTTTTGGTTGATGAGAAATTTTAATTAAGTTCTTGACTTTTGGTAAAGCCAATGTAACACTCAAATGAAAAATAAATTAATGATTGAATGATAAAAAATTAATGGTGCCGATTACTTAGGAAGTAAACTTGAACTTCATGTTGAAGCGGGTCAGGACAGTTTCTATTAAAATTGAGATTTCAACTACCTTGTAGTCATTAGAAAATTTATCAAGGTTTGGGAATGGGCTTATATTGCCTTTGATGTATTACTGGATTCAGTAAGACAAGGTCTAGGGTTCGATCGCCAATGCAGTCGATTTCATTGATGCAATCACATATCCAATATACAAGCAAAGATAGGAAAACAACAATTAATTAACACATGTTTGAATGAGAATATAGGTATGTATGTTTATATAATACAACCTTGATAATATCATGAAATCATCAATATTTATATATATAAAAGCAGAGACCTCATGCAAGAGTGTACGAGCTCTTACCATGTGGCACTCTAACTTTGCATTTAGCATTTTTACCCTCTTTTCATTAAAGTTTTTTAACTGCTACCCAATAGTTCATAGTAAATTCTTTTACTATTACCCAATAAATCATAGTAATCTCAAAGTTTATCACTAATCCCAACATTACGCTTTCACCTCTTGCTATTCTGGTACTTATGTCTCTTCTCTTTTCCTTACGTTTGGTCATGCAAGAGGTTTAGTCTCAAGCTTTAAGTAATGAGTGCAAAAGCTGAATAGCCCTCAAACCCACCACAGTCATGCTCTCCACGCTTACAAATATTTATATATCTTTCACGCTCAAGCAAAGTCTTGCTTGATCTCTTTGTGTGTCTGTGATTCCAATTTCCAAAAAGTCAAGTTACTCTTTCTTTTTCCATTTTTGCCACCTTTTCCAATGTTCTCGAATCTACTCTTATCTCCTCATGTTTCTTTACATACGTTCCATGCATGATTTGGACCTTTGTTTCTTAGTTTGGATTTGCTTTATCATATTAGGTATCATCCTTATGAGAAAATTGATTTGGTGAAAACTGATTTGCTCAACTTCATTCATTGAATAAAATCCCAATATATTCAAGCTAAGAGGTTAAGTTCAGCTCTGTAACTAACTTAACAAACTCATACACGTGTGCACAGTAATTAACAAATATAACAAACTATGACACGTGCTTGACTAAACTAACTAACTCTATTTACAAAAACTACATATCATTTACTGCACAAGTATTATCTAAACTACATTGTCGTTTAGACAGACTTGGACTCATCTTGAACTCCTTTATCTCTGTAGCTCGAGGCTTGATCCCTTGATGACCAATAGACCCTTCAAGTTCTGCACTATCTGCTCCTGCACTAGCTGCTGCACTGTGTGATTGTCTGCACTACTCTGGTGTAGCAGCTGGTGAAGCAACTTGACTTGCTACACTAGCATGACTTGCTGCACTCTTTTGCCTTTGATAATCCCCCTCAAGATGGACTGATGAAGGATATATATTGATCAATCCCATCTTGGACATCAATTTAGAAAAACTGTTTGTAACTCAAAGCTTTAGTTAACAAGTCTGCCAATTGACAGTGTGTTCTCACATGATTCAATTTAATCACTTTAGCTAAAACTTTATCTCTCACAATGTGCCAATCAATCTCTATATGTTTGCTACTTTCATGAAATACTGGATTGGATCCTATATGCAGAGTTGATTGGTTGTCACAAAATAACAATGCTTCTCTATCATGCCTAACCTGCAATTCTCTTAACAAGTAAAGAATCCACACAATTTCACAAGTTGATACAGTCATAGCCCTATATTCTGCCTCAGTGGCGGCTCTAGAAATTTTGTTTAGGGAGTTCATTAAAAATTTTTAATAAAAATAGAACTTAAATATATCGAGTTATGACAAAAAATATAATAATAATACGTGAAGTTTTACAATTTTATTCTACAAGTTTTCAAATTTTGAATGTTACATGATAGTTCATTATGAGTATCTATTGCCAATGTGGGTAACTATGAGCCTATGACCATTTTATTTTGTTAAGCTTGTCTAACATTTTTATCTTTATAAAGTTGTTATTATCTATTTGACTTTGTTTTATATTTCGAGCTCAATGAATAATACATTACACAGAGATTCTATTTATAGTGTATAGCATAGACAAAATCCAGAACTTTCTAGAAGGTTCTATTATAACAGAAAATCCAACAAACTTAAAACAACTTCTAACAAAATATTTTTTAGTGTGTTACAGCTGTCATTTATACTAACAATATCAAATACAGACTTCATGGAGGTTCAACTTGTGGAGGAGAAGAACATAGCATTTCTGGATCAAACTCCTGACTCAATGAAAGTGCCGAGAAACGGTGTTGTTGTCCTCAAGTAAACGGCATCGTTTCTATTAAGTTTATAACTCAGATCATTAAGGCTCAAAACGATGTCGTTTATCATTAAGTCAAATGTCACCATTTTGGCTCTTAATGTTACCGTTGAAAACTAGCTGTTTTCCTTGTCCTGTTCTTTAGTTTCTTCATGACTCATGAGAATCTAGTTGTTTTTGGATCGGAGAAAATGAAAACGAGAAGTAGAGAGACTCTTAGTGAAGATATTGGCCAGCTGATCTCCAGTGGCAATGTACCTCACCTGAAGGTCTCGCTAAAGCACTTTTTCATGAATAAAATGGTAATCCACCTCCACAAGTTTTGTACAAGCATGAAAAATAGGGTTGGAAGCAATGGCTAGAGCTGAGACTAGGAGGAAAAGCAAGAAAAATGTCAAGATCCTTGAGAATCTGTCGAAGCCAATAAAGCTCAACAGCAGTGGTTGCAACTTGCAAGAGCCCTATATTCGAACTTAGTGGAAGAACGAAACACTGTTTCTTGCTTCTTTGCACTCCATGCAATGGGATTGTGACCAAGATAGACCAGAAACCTAGTATTGGAACGCCTATTAAAAGGGTCCCCATCCCAATCTAAGTCAGAAAAGGCTGAGAGAGAAAGGGGACTAGGTTGAAGGAAAATCCCAAAATTGGGGGTGCCATTAATGTATCTCATAATACGCTTAGTAGCAATTAGATGAGCATCAGTTGGAGTGGACATGAATTGACACACTTGATGCACAATAAAGCTCAAGTCAGGCCAAGTAAAGGTCCAGTAGTGAAGGGAACCAACCATGCTCCTATACTCATGGGGATTAGCAAGAATAGAACCTTCATGAGGAACTAATCTGAGATTGAGAGCATAAGGAGACTTAGCTAGCTTGGAAGAGATCATATTGTGCTTAACAAGAAGATCATGAGCATATTTGGTCTGATTTAAGAACAATCCCCTTGAAGTTCTAGTGATATGGAGACCAAGGAAATAGTGAAGAGGACCAAGGTCCTTGGGCTTAAAGGCTTGACTAAGTTGCTTGATCAAAGAGGTCAGGAAGCTAGGATGATTACCAGTGAGAATTATATCATCCATATAAGCCAAGAGATAGACCAAAACCTTCCCTTGCCTAAGGATAAACAAGGAAGAGTTTAATGAGGGAGCTTGAAACCCCATATGCAAAAGTTGAGTAGAAAATCTATCAAACTAAGCCCGAGGGGCTTGTTTAAGACCATAGAGATTTCCACAACTTGCAGACATGATTGGGGAAAGCTGGATCAACATAGCCCGAAGGGCTTGTTTAAAGAAGTTTTCATTTAAACATAAGCTTGTAACTCTATCTATTTGAGGTATTGACATGTGTGCATTTTTATAGGAGTTCCTGCAACTTAGTTTGCTACAAATTCTTGCCCATCTTTTATTTAAGGAAAAAAAATTGAGTTATGCTTTATTATAATAATGCGTTTGGTATAATGCTTTGGTTTTTTTGCTTATTTGTTTCTTTGAAATCCAAAATTAAAAGATTGAGACTTCAATATTTGGATATTGTTGTGTTGTCTAGCTCCATCTAAAGGATTGTTTTGGTGCTTTTTTTGGTCCTTGGCATAATAACTTTATAATTGAATATCATTATCAATGATAAATTTTCTCAATTGTAAAAAAGTTTTAATTTAAAAAAAAAATATATATATATATATATTAGTTTAATGAACATATAGTAGAGTTTCTTATTTTGAGTTTGGCTTTAATCTCTAAGAGGTACATTAATCTTTTTTGGAATAGATTATATTTGTTTGTTGATAAAAAAAAACTTTTATCCATCATTCTAATTTTATTGGATGTCCCCAAAAGGACAACAATTTTTATCACATAAGAATTCACAAACAATGGAAAACTACCATTGATATAAAAACTTTAAAGTCGTCCTACTAATTTGTTTATAGAGTGATTGCACTTATACTTACTTTTTCATTTTTATTACAATTATGGAATGAGCATTTTAAATCACTAGTTGGGGCAGCACGTGCAAGGCACGTGCTTGCCATTATACTTAATAGTCACATAAAGTCAAATATAGAACCTATTATCAACTTGTCTCTATAATACAAATTCCAATTTAGATCAAACCCACTTCTACAATCCAATCCTAATTAAAGTAGACACATATATTCTATGTCATGAAACAATGTACTTTTCAATGCAATCAAAACATTGAACATTATCAAAATTCAAAACATCATAAATGTTTTTTTAAACAATGATCTTTCTCTCAACTTTTTATACTCTTAATCTCATTTGCTGATCCGCACTTTCTACTCTGTCAAAAGTTTAGGCTCTCAAGTATCTATAGTGTTAAGCCATAAAACCTTCATGAATTGGCACATCCACCGTAGCACATTAGGTGATCACCTGTTAAAGGAATGAATGTTGTTTACTACACCCTACATACAATACAAACAAAACAAAACCGAAAAATATATTAAAACATTTATAGAATGCCTAATATGCGTATACAAACAAAACAAAACCGATAAATATATTACACACATTTCTCCTCACATATTTGGAAAGGATGCCTAATATGCATGGTAATGGTATAACCAAACTAAACTAAAACTATATTCAATTAGCCAAGAGCCCTGTAACTCAATTGGTTGGCACCTCCTAGTGTTTTCATCCGAGATATCAAGGGTTCAAACTTCAAATTGCCTCTCCCACAACTATCGAAATATATATATTTTTGAAAAAGGTTATATTCAATCAACCAATTTCAATTTCATAATTCTATAACCATTTGTAATATTAAACTAAACTAAACTAAACTAAACTGAACAACATGTAAGAGACAAAATCAAAACATCTGTTAGGTTCTAAGGTCTTAGGAATTTATGTATTTAGAACTCTAATTTGTAATGTTGGCAAACCATGATCAAAACATTGTATTTAGTCTTGTTTAGGCTTGCTCAAAGTTGGTTTATTATTGTAAAGTTGGAATCGAGTGACTGCAGAAGTTCTTGGGACTTTTGGCCTGGCTCGATCGATTGAAGAATAGACTCGATCGATCGAAAATCGCACAGGTTGATTTTTCTGCAGAATTTCCAACTCAACCCTACTTCATTAAACGTTTAGGGTTTTATGTTTTTACCCTAGGTATATAAACTAAACCCTAGCCACGTTTTTGAAGGTTGTCCATATTGCTTTGTTGCTCATACATTGCTGTTTTGTGTTAATCTCTTGTGAGATCTTTGAGGAGCTTTCCTTTACACAAAACTTAGAGTTTTCAAGGTAGAGATGATTTCAACATCTTGAAGATCATTACAGTTGCAACCATTGGAACTTAAAAGAAAAGCAAGCGGGGAGCTTGTAGCTGATTGAGGAATTCAAGAAAGAAGTAGTCCGTGGATTCGGAGCCTGCACGTGGTCGTGTCAGGAAGTTCTACTGGTGGGTAGCATTAGGAAGTCGAGCGGGGAGCTTGTAGTCCTTTTGTAAGAACTTCAATTCTTTCATAGTGAATTCTGTTATGCCTTGAGGATCGGTGGGTCAAATCCTCCCCAGGTTTTTACCGTGTGGTTTCCTGGGTGATCATATCTTGTGTTCATTTATTTTCCGTTGCATTATTATTCTTGATATGATTGTTTGATTGCTTTAATCTAGAATTGCATAATTTGACTAAGTAACAATTTGGCTAATTAATCTAGGCTACGCAATCTGGTTGTTTAAGGGGTCTAAATTTCCATCAACATCCAAAAAAGAATAGAGCTAATTGATTCACAAAACTCTCTCTCTCTCTCTCTCTCTCTAGAGAGAACAAAGATATCAATTTAATTTTTTTAATTCTCAAAGTTCAATTCCATCATAGAGTTGAAAAATATCACCAAGTGACCGGGCTAATTTCTCCAAGTGCATTTGTTTCAATCTTCTTAGAGCTTCTTAATTTAAATGAGGCTAAAAACTGTATGAATTTCAGCATTGAGAGATTTAACATAAACAATATAATACTTTTGGTTCAATTCAAATACAACTTCTAATTTCCAACTGAATTTACCAATTACTCTAAAAGCCCAAGCTAAGAGACAAGAGTGTAAGCTATTTATTCACAAGTTCTAATAACCTCATTGCCTAATTATGCACCAAGTTTGATCCTTATTGACGAATTTATTAAAAATATATATATATATATATATACTTAATTTAATTGCTTAAAATTCGAACAACCTCTCCCAAGAGAGACAAAAATTTTAAGCTCTCCTTTTGTTTACTTAAGAATAGGAAAGAAAGCAAAATTTTGAGCAATTCATTCTTTTTTCTTCTATTGGGATTTTCATATTTTAACTCTGACCTCAGCTTCCTAAATTCATAGCTTTGACAAGACAAGTAATAAGCTCAACTTCTTTTCCATTTTTTCTCTTACTAAAAGACCCAAAATCCAAAATGACACAATCTGGACTATTATTTTTTTTCTTTTCTTTTTTCACCCCTCTTAAGTTTCTCATAATTGAACTCACATCAGCTCAACTAAGCTTATAGCTTCAACAAGAGAAGTAATAAGCTCACTTTCTTTTCCATTTTTCTCTTAACAAAAGACATCCTTAAATAACAAAACTTGTACCATTTCATTAATTCATATTGTTGACACCTTTTGGATTTATTATAATTTAATTCTTACATAAGCTAATAGCTTCAACATGACAAATAAAAAGCTCACTTTCTTTTCTATTTTTTATTTTCTAAAAAGCCAAAATTATAGTAAAACACACACACACATATAGATGTGATATATAAAAGACCATGAAACAAACATTAGAAAAAAAAATGATATTCGGCCAAAGGAAACAAACACAACCTTATATATCATTATGTGATGTGCCATAAATCAAAATTGTCCATTCCTTTGGCTTCTTAATTACTGTTTACAATTCTTGTGGCTTGACAAGCAAGAAAGGAGCTTTAACTCCAAGAAGCACATTTTTCTAAAGAAGTCACATTCACATAATTTCTTGCTTTAACAAAGAATGCATAATTTCAACAATCCTTGTAAGTTAAATTTCGTTTCTCTATTTATCTTGGTGGCAAGAAATAAAAAGAGAGCCAAAATTATGGTTGAACTGAGTTTAAATTGCAAAGAGAAATCTCATTTAAACATCTACTATATCATTTGTCTTAATGACAATTGTGAACCATGAAATTGCAATATTCCAAAGCCAAAATAGGCTTAAACAACAAGCAAGTATTATGTAGTTTCCTATAAAATGTAACGAATGAGGAAAAACCACACATTTGCACAACTATTAACAAAAACATATTTATGTGATATCCTTATATTAAACAACAATTTAATTACAAATTGCAAAAAAGTATAAAAATAAATAAATAAGTGAAAAATGATAAGGCAAATAGAAACAAAAAGGGGAAAGATAATATTTGAACTACAAAAAAAAACTTATAACCCAAAATATCTAAGAATTGTAAAATTCAAATCGCTAATACTTTTCTTCTTATCCTTTCTGAGTTACCAAATAGACTTCTAATTCATTTTACAAACTTCATTTGCTTACATAAGAAAATGTCAGAAAACAAAAGAAATCAAATCCAAATTTTAATACCCACCCTTCACTATCCCCATATTTGAATAAACACACACACACATAAAAATGCATTGAGTCACAACAACAAAGTGGAATGAATTCATTTTGCCTGGACTTGGTTCTTCCAGGACACGGTATATTTGTTAAACATTGTCTTATTCAAGTGTTGTTGTTGTTTTACTCTTCAATGTCTTTATGCTTTTTGATTTGATTGTCAATTGTCGCATTTATTATTTGCACACTAAAAATTGAAGTTCCACTAGGTAGGTTGCCAGTGGTGCCTTGTATGACCTGAATGTAATCTTTTAAACAATCTCCTGAATCTCCTTCTCCTGCGAATGAAAATTTTAGGTGATTAAAATTCACCCTTTCTTGATAAATTTAATTTTTTTTTTTCAAATAAGTGGTTGTCTCTCACTATATAACATAAACATATTTTATAGAGTGAGAAACAGCCACTTATTATTATAATCAACTATCATAATTATCAAATTCATATTTAATAAGTATTTCATAGACAATTAATTAACACAATAAAAAATAAAAATATATTTTAATAACTATTATAATTTTCCTTAAAAAAAAAAAAAAAAACCCTAAAACTATTATAATTTTCAGATTTCATATTTATATATTCAAAATAAAATAGACAAAAAATTTTTTTTTTAGAAAAAAATATAAATAATATTTTATTAAACTTTATCGTGTGTGTGCGTGTGAGAGAGAGAGAGAGAGAGGGAGAGAGGCTGCAAACCAGTGTGTAGAAGGGTCAAGCAAAACAAACCATTGACATTATAAACAGCAAGTACTAGTAACCCGACAATGAACATGGTCATGACCGACGCTGTGTGACCACAAGAGATGATTCTCATTCTTTCGACTCTCTGCTTTTTCTTTCGTTATTTCTTTGTTGTGTTGTATAAGCTAAAGATGTTTGTGTTTAATTATGTTTTTGGGTGCATTATATACTGCGAGATTGAAATTTGAAAGCATTCCTTTTATAAGAATGCAAAGCTTATCTCACTTTTTATGCTCTCCAATATATTCTACTATTAATTAATTTCAACTTGCCATTCTTATAAAATAACGGAAGTTTAGAATGAATAATAATAATAATAATAATAAAATCAAATACCTTGTGATGATGTTGAAAAAATCACCAGTGAGCCTCACGTATCCGCATGCTCAAAATGCAACCTGCACAACACAAGAAAATGGAAAATACCTAAGCAGAGAGCACCGGTGTGGTGCTGGCCAAATACTCTCCGAAGGTCAAGTTAGAATTCTTTTCAACTCTAGAGTGCTAAAGAGGGGTTAATCATGTGTACCTCGATTTATGAGGGTATTGGAGTTTTTATAATAGTAGGGGGTTGATGTCTTTTCCTTGGCGCCGAAGTCTTTTCCTTATAGGAAATATCTAATAGAATCCTTTTTGTGCCAGAATCCTATTTGCCCTCGGACTCTATGAAGTGTTTTGCAAGTATCCCACATGAAGGGCCTTCCTGCCCTCCTCATGGGCCTTAAACCTGCTGACATCCTATACTGGACCCATTTACGACAGGTGTGGCAGGTAATGGGCCCGTCAGCATCGGCCCACTGTTTAAGACCGTCAGGCCCATCCTTAGCCCAAATATTTACCTTTTCAGTTGCCCCCTCGCCCTATGGACCTGTCATACTTATGTTGAGGGAAGCATGGGGCGACGGTTTTAAGTAAAAGCAGTGACGGTTTAAAGGCATGACGGTTCCAAGTCCTATGAGATTGGCGGTCGCAAGTCGCTTTAGGGTCGACGGTCTGAAGTCGCCCAAGGTTGACGGTCTTAAGTCGTTTAAGATTGACGGTCTGGAGATTCATCCATGAACCATTTATGCGACTAACCAGATCTAGAAAGCATTAATGTTGTGTGACACGCGTCACATTTCTACTGGCAATTGTACGAGATCGAAGCGTCGCTTTGTCTTCCGTGCACTTGCCCTATAAATATTGCCCCCTTCTCCTTTCTTTTTTCTACTTTCGTGAAGAAGCACATTGTCAGAGAGACCGTCGCATCTGTCAGGGACCAGCCCATCCAGTCAAAGCAACCGTCACAAACACTTTCATCCGTCTACTTTTAGCTGGTAAGTCATTTCCATCCGTCTACATTTCATTCCTTGTTTTGAACTTTACTATGAAAAACTATTCCTTTTTCTTTTCCCGTCATATGTTCCAACATCTGTCATAGCCTTAGGTTTTGTCGTTACCTGTAGGAAATGTCTAATGCGTCGAGTAACCAATCTGTCGTCCGCGACGGAGCGGATTATGAAGAGGTGTATCCGTCAGGTCACGAAGACTGAGACGACCTGGACGAGGATAGGAGTCCGTCCGCATCTTCCCCGTCTTCAACAAATGAGGATATGGAGATCGTAGAAATAGTTGAACCAATAGAAGAAGGAATTAGATCCGTCATGGGTGCGGACGGACTTAGGCAATTCGTCATGCTACCAGAGTGGACGGTAAACGCCTTCACTTCCACCATAAAGGAGCCACATTTCAACACTATTAGAGACAATTACCAAATCCCTGACCATATTTCCATCCGTCTACCCTACCAGTCAGAAAAATGCTACTACAAGGGGGTGGACGGAGTTGGAATATATGAGCAGGTGCTCAAGGCTAGCCTTAGATTCCCATTGAGTTCCCTTCATCGTGAACTTCTACAGTATTTGGGATTGTCCATAAGCCAAATATCCCCAAACGCCTGGAGAGTTTTTATCGCAATGGAGGTATTGTACGGAGCCATGTCAGGCGGTAGACGTAGGCTGACGGTGCGAGAGTTCCTTCACGGCTACCGTCCAGACGAAATAGACAAGTCAAGGGGAATGTACCCTCTTGGTCTTCTCTCTGATTGTTCGGTGCCGCGTTCTTCTGGTGCAGCTGTTCTTCTAGGTCTTGGTTCTGCTTGGTGAGACGCTCCATAGCGGTGGTGAGAGTTTGGACCTGTCTTTTGAGGGCTGTTGCGGGTGGCTCCTCTCCTTAGATGTTGTTGGCGGTTGCCATCGAGCGAGTTAGCACCATGCAACTCTTTTGTCTGGGAAGCGATAACACGGCTTTAGATCACAAAAGATCGTAAACGTATACGTTCCCACAGACGGCGCCAACTGATGATGTTGAAAAAATCACCAGTGAGCCCCACGTACCAGCACGCTCAAAATGCAACCTGCACAACACAAGAAAAGGGAAAATACATAAGCAGAGAGCATCGGTGTGGTGCCGGCCAAATACTCTCCGAAGGTCAAGTTAGAATTCTTTTCAACTCTAGAGTGCTAGAGAGGGGTTAATCATGCGTACCTTGATTTATAAGGGTATTGGAGCTTTTATAATAGTAGGGGGTTGATGTCTTTTCCTTGGCGCTGAAGTCTTTTCCTTATAAGAAATATCTAATAGAATCCTTTTTGTGCCAGAATCCTATTTGCCCTCGGACTCTATGAAGTGTTTCGCAAGTATCCCACATGAAGGGCCTTCCTGCCCTCCTCATGGGCCTTAAACCTGCTGACATCCTATACTGGACCCATTTACGATAGGTGTGGCAGGTAATGGGCCCGTCAGCATCGGCCCATTGTTTAAGACCGTCAGGCCCATCCTTAGCCCAAATATTTACCTCTTCACCTTGGCTTACCATAATTAGTGGATGGAGCATAATGATAAATTTATTGTTAAAAAATAAGAATATGAAAAAGAAGTATATTCCTTTTGTGGCTGTTGCTTTATAAATTTGCTATAATTGCTTAATATTTAAATTAAGTCCGAATTTGGTAAGAATGTGTGTAAAACTCATATTTTACATCATTCAATAAGTGATTGACACATTAGCATTTTACTTAAAATTCAATATATCATGTCACACCTAATAATACCTCAATAAACTCCCAATTTGGTTGGATTTATATATGGGTATTAGAATTTTTATTTATTTATTAATATAAGATAGAAATTTTACTGTAACCTAATCTAAATGTATGTGTGTGTGAAGTTCTCTTCTGGAAACTTGAACCCCGACCCTTACCCCTCACACCCTACAAATACTAATACTTGTGGAGTGACCGCGCCAAAGGTGTGTGGTAGAAACTCATTTCTTATCCGTGAAACAATAAATTTAAATGAAATTAAATTATATAAGGATGTAGTGTAAAATCCAAATTTTATCCTTCCAATCCCAACATGCCACATCATTATATTACATATTAAAAAATAGGTACAACAACACATTACCTGAAAAGGTGTTTGGGAGATAGACAAAACTTGGTGTACATTTGGATTTTACTTTTGTTGATTATTTATTGAGTCCGAACTCGGTAAGGATAGGGTGTAAAACCTATATTTTACATCATCCAATAAGATATAGATACATCAGTTTTTCACTTAAACTTAATAGATCAGATCCTACCACACATAATAACATCTCAATAAACTCACAATTAAAGTTGGATTTTCAAATGGGTATTAGAATTGATTGAGTGTGGTTGTGCCTATTCTTTAAATGAGATTAAATTCTATAAGGATGTAGTGTAAAACCCAAGTTTTACCTTTCCAATCTTAACATGCCATATCATCATGTTACATATTAAAGAATATGTACAACAACACATTACCAAAAAATGTGTTTGGGAAGACAGAAAAAACTTGGTATACATTTGCATGTTACTTTTGCTGATTATTTATTGAGTCCGAATTTGGTAAGAATAGGGTGTAAAACCCATGTTTTACATCATCAAATAAGAGATGGACACATAAACTTTTCACTTAAAACTCAATAGATCAGATCCTACCACACATAATAACATCTCAATAAACTCACAATTAAATTTGGATTTTCAAAATTAGAATTGATCAAGTGTGGTTGTGCCTATTCTTTAATTTGTAATATGATTATGTGGCATATTTGGATTGGAGGGGTAAAACTTGAGTTTTACACTACATCCGTATAGAATTTAATATATATATATATATATATTAATACAAGATAGAAATTCTACTCTAGCCTAATCTAAGTGTATATGTATGTGAAACTCTCTTCTAGAAACTTGAACTCCGGCCCTTGCTACCCACACCACACAAACACTTGTACTTGTGGAGTGACCATCCTATCAAGGATGTGCGATGGTTTAATCTCTTTTAATAAAGACATTTATGTTCAAACTCACATTCTCATTATTTAAAAAAAAAAAAAAAAAAAGAAGTCAATTGATGCTAAGAGCATTATAGCTAAATCGGCACATTTTGTATTTTTGGTCAATACGCAGTGAAAATGAGTTTTACACTATATTATAGAATTTAATCTCTATAATAAATGAACATTTGAATCAATTTTTTATGATTGGTGACACGTTAGTTTGTATGGATTACATTGTAAAATTTGATGTATTCATCACTCAAGTGAATTAGTCATAATAAAAAGTAAAAATAATGGATTTTAATTTTTTTTTTAAAGTATAATATAATAGATTAAATAAATTGATAATTAATAATGAGAGAGATAATGAGCCTTAAGCCTCACATTGTATTCCATTTTAAGTTTTTGCCTTAAGCCTCACATTGTATGGAGCCGGCCATGTTCTTGTCTATACTTGGGAAAGAGTCTTTTCGGAGATCCATTTAAGTATCTGAATCTTACCAACTAACATACCAGATATTTTTTTAAAAATTAATTTTGCAGTTATCGTGTGATTTGATGTAATCAAATCTCTAAAATCTCTTTATAAAGATAATGAGAGAGATATTAGAAAATCAATTTCAACATCTTAACAAAAGTTACAAAATTAATTTTAAAAAAATTGATATATAATATTTTTATTATTATTCAATAGTTACTATAGGTGAAAAGAGATTTGAATCTTGGATGTCTTGTAAACACTTGGAGGTGCAAACTAGTTGAGTTACAAGGCACTTTGACCAAAAAAAAAAAAAAATTGATATATTGATTTCTCATATCCATACAAATATTATATGGTTATCCCAACATAGTCAAATTGTTAATTTTACCTGTTCTTTTGTGTAGTAAGTAGGGTAGTAAACAAGTCTGGCTTTATTGAGTTTTAAATATTTAAGTTTGACTTGACATCAAAAGTAAATTGTTCAAGCTCAGCTCGAGCTCGAACCAAGCTTGCAAACAATCTTCAAACTCAAACTCATAAAAAAGTCCAAAAGCTTGAACTCGAGCTCAATATCAAGTTCATGAGCTTAAGACCCAACACAAGTATATTATCAAGTCCATTTGGTTTGAACGGATGGTCTAAACTCCCAATTAATTAAAGTCTTAGTAATATGTGTATTTTTTAAGCTCATATTGAGCTTATTGCCAATCCCATAAACAAACCTAGGTTTTGCTTCTTTCTTTTTATCGAAACCTATTGTTCATGGGCCTATTCATGAACATCTTTCTTTCTTTTTCTTTTTTTTTCTTAGGCTGGACCCGTTATTAAGTAAGCCTAAAATTAAAGCTCAAGCTTGACTTGTATATAAAAATTAGTAAGTGATTCGGATATTATATGGCTCTCCCAATAGTCAAACAATTAATTTTTCTTCTTCTTTTGTGTAATAAGAAAATCGTAAGTGCCATTTTTGTAGTAGTAAAAAGATTAACAGACAACAAATAAGTTCTAGACATGCTGCAATGTTGCAAGAAGCATAATATGAAGTTCCTTGTCATTTTGTATATTGTCATTATAATGCAATGTTGCAAGAAGCATAATATGAAGCTCCTTGCATTATTACATTATAATGATAATATACAAAATGACATAAATTCATAGTGAAAAATATTAATTCTACAACATTTTCACAATAATTTTATAACAAATTATAGGTGACAAATTGTTATTGCTTGTAAATGGTGAGTAGAAAAGTAAATTCAGTGATAAGCTTAAATTAGAACTAATAACAACTTTTCACATAAGATTTATTGTGAAAATGTTATGAACGTAATTTTACTCATTCATAGTAGTCATATTCTTATTCAATATTGATCGTATATTCATATCAAGGTGAGCAAGTAAGGGAGGAAACAGCAAGGGGGAATTTGGCATTAGAGGCATATTTGAAGGAGATAGCAGCACCATTAGCAAGGGGTTTTCCATTGTTAACAATGCAGTCATTAATGCCAAGTTTCCTGAATATCATAGGGTTAGTCAGTAGCTCAGATGCAAAAGAATCACAGCTGACGTGGATTTGGGCAATGCTGCAATCCCTGGGGCACTCATTTGTTATTTGCACACTATAAATTGGAGTTCCACTAGGTAGGTTGCCAGTGGTGCCTTGTGTGACCTGAATGTAATTTTTTAAACAATCTCCTCCTGCAAATGAAAATTTTTGGGGATTAAAATTCACAATTTCTTGATGAATTTAAAATCTTTGAAATAAGTGGTTGTTTCTCACTATATAACATAGCTCAATACTATGATTGTAGGTTTCCAAGGCTTTATCTCCTGCCTTTTAACATCTCTTACTTATTTCTTATTTCTGTTTTCACTATTTTTCATATAATTTATCAAGACACTTAAAAATAGTTTTTTTATTTTTATTTTTTGACAATAGAATTGTGACTCCAAATGTATCTGTTACTTGGAATAAAAATGATTCCAAATAATCCTATTTGGGTTAAACATCGTGCGATGTATATTTGAAACCATTCTAGGACATCATTATTGTTGGGGACATATTTTTATGTAATTGGCATATCCTTTGACAAAACGCACTTTACATGTATTTGGGTAAATCTAAGTAGGTTCAAGATGATCATCACAAGTAGTTAAATTGAAGACATGAAGATTACTCAAAAACTGCTCAAGAAAAGTGCAATCTGTAGGTCTCGATACCTCCTCGACAGAAGCTCAATCTGTCGAGATTCATTAAAGCTCGATAGATGTCTCGATCGATCGAGCTTACGGATTTTCATATTATAGCCACAATGTTTTTATTCTAAAAGGCTATTTGTTTATGGGTTTGTATAATCCTTATTGGACTAGGAAAGCCCAAGGTTTGTGTAAACCTATTTGAATAGGAGAGCCCATTAAGCTCCTATTTAAAGGAGGTGGGAAAAAGAAAAACCTAACCCTAGAAAGCTTCATAAGGTTTTCTTTTTGAAACCCTAGCCTCCTCCTACAGAAGAAAGAGTTCTTGCTGCGTTTCTTATACGCCTTTGGGTTCTGTAACCAAGCAAAGTCTCTTGCACCAACATTGAAGATCTTATTGGTGTTTCTATGTGAAGCTGCTGCAAATCAACTACAACAATCAAAGGGTTGCTGTGGAGTTAGTCACGTAATGGGATTTGTGCAAAGGAGTAAGCCGTGTACTGGGATCCGCGCATCAAATTGGTTAGTCACGTACTTCAGAGCCGTGCATCAAAATGGGGAACTGTCACTACATATCAAGTCCAATTGGGTATTGGGATAAGGGTTCAACTGTAGGTTGGTAAGGTACTTGGGATTCCTTTACTTGTAACCGCTTGATTTGATAATAGTGGAGTTTCGAGAGTGGTGACCTGAAAATCACCCGATGGGGTTTTTGCCGTTAGGGTTTTTCCCCATTCGTAAACAAATCACCGTGTTATTTAATTTCCGCTGCATATTTAGTTTTTGGTGATTTGTTTGTGCTTCCATGCAATTGCATGTTAAATTGATTAATTAATAACTTGGCTAATTAATTAATTGATTTTATCACAATGGGTCATTCAGATTGTGGCCTTTCAATTTAATTACCTTGAATATGAAGCTTTTGATTTGGGAGGCTGGTACGGGGCCTTATTCCCATTGAAGTTGACTCAAATTCAGTTCCTTAATAAATCGAAAACACAAAATAAAATAAAATTTTAATGCAAATCAAAATTACAGGATACTTATATTTTAAAATGAATAAGTTGAAGTGGACTCATATTGAGTTTAAATTTTATTCTATTTCTATATTTAAATTCCTAATTAGATCTTCTCATATCATATTTTCTTCAAATAATAAAATAAATAGTTTCATATATAAATACGATCATAATAAATAACTATTAATAATTAAATTCTTTAAAATAATATTAATAATTACACAATTATATATTTAATAGTTCCAATTAAAAACACAATAAAACTAAATACCTATTAAATAGCTATCATAATTATGAAATTCATATTTAATATTTCATGCACAAACACACAATCAAAATAATTATATATTCACCCTAAAAAAAAAAATTATATTAACAAAAAACAAAAAAACTATCATAATTTCAAATTTCATATTTTATACAAAATATAAGAGACAAAAAAACCCCTTTTTCTAGAGAAAAATATAAAATTATATTTGCTAAACAAACCATTGACATTATGGACAACAAGTACTAGTAACCCGGCAATGAACATGGTCATGACTGACGCCATGTAACCACAGGAGATGGTTCTCATTATTTGGACTCCTCTAACAAAACTTCTTTAAACTGCCTTCTCTTTTTTTCTTTCTTTGTTTGGCAGGATAAGCTAATAAAGATGTTTCTGTTTCTGTTTTCGGGTGTATTATATACTGTTGAGTTTGAAATTTGAAAGCATTGTTGTTATGAGAATACCCGTTTGGTTAGAGATTTTTAATATCGTTGTTTAAAGTGTTGTGGAAATATGTGCGGGTTAAAAAGTGTTGTGCTGTTTAAACACTGAAAACTGTTGTTTAAATACCCCTACCAAACACCCAAATCTTTAAGTTTTATTCCTTTTTTTTTTTCCCGGTTTATACTCCACCAATTAAAATTTGTCATTTTTTTAATATTTTTTTATTATAAAATAACCAAAGTTTAAAATGAAAGAAATACAATAAACTAAATCAAACACTTGACAGTTTTTTTTTTTTTTTTTACAAGATAGAAATTCTATTTTATCCTAATCTAAGTGTATATGTATGTGAAGCTCATTCCTGGAGACTTGAACCCCAGCTCTTGCTCCTTGATCCCCACACTCTACAAGCACTTATACTTGTAGGGTGATCACCGCACCAAGAGTGTGCAGTGATACACTTGACGGTTGACATACCATAATTGTCGTGAAGTATAATGTGAAATATAAAAATTGGGACTTAGAAGTATATTCCTTAATCTTGCCATGAAATAAAAAGTAGGTTTCTTTCTTTAAAAAAAAAATAGAAGTATATTCCTTTTATGGCTATTGCTTTATGAATTTGCTTAGTATTTAAATTTATGGCTTGATAGTTAAGAAACGAGTTAAATTTTATAAAATTTAACTCGTTTCTTAACTATCAAACCAGAAATTATTAATAACTATTTATTATGTTTGTATTTATATATGAAACTATATATTTAAAATGTGATGATTATTAATAACTATTTATTAGGTTTGTATTTATATATGAAACTCTATAAGTATAAGTGTTTGTGGGATATGGGGGGCAAGGGCCAGGGTTCAAACCTATTTGGTAATGTGGTTCTAGTAACGTTGTTTGTATTTTTTGAAAATACGTGTAAGTGAAAGTATGTGTGGAAATACGTGAAATATTGTTTAAACACTGAAAACTGTTGTTTAAAATACACTACCAAATAGTTCCAAGTCTCTAGGAGTAAGTTTCACACACATATAAATTTAGATTACGTTAGAGTAGAATTTCTATAAGTTCAAGTTATACCTAATGTAACTCTAAGCAATATTACAACATTCAATAACTTGTTATTGAATGTATATTTTAAAAATTCAACCATTAAATTACATGTTCTATAAGTTTTTAACATGCATACCAATTTTCATGTCAATCGAATGTAATTTACCATTTGATTTATAAACTCATATTTTATGCATTATTTTAAATTACAAAAACTTAAATTTAAACAATTGATTGATGACATGACTATTGATCTTTAATCATTTTTAAATTTTGCAAGCACGGAAAATATATAAAGACAATGTAATCTAGCAGTGGATTTATTAAAATTCACATCTAATTAAAAAAATTTAGCTAGTGTAATATTACTTAAAGTTACATCTGGTATAACTCTTATAAAATTACACATTTTTTACACTATAGATATCTAAAAGATTTAATAGTTGAAAAAATATCATTAAATGACGTTACTTTTCCCCCTGATTACCTAATTAATACTTAAAAAAAAAATTTCCCCCTCCTTAATTATTGCTTTCCACTTGATTAAAAGGCACCCCACCACCTTTAAGAACCTGCAAAACATATACTCATCCACTAAAGAGCACCTTGCCATAACCAAAGTGGGAGTTTCGGCAAAGAAACAATTGCATGCATGGTACACCATAAATTTGTTAGGTTGGCTCTGTTTGCAAATCAAGCATTTTAGAGTTGCTTTTTTTTCCTACCAAACTTAATTACAGTATATCTATAAGAGTTTCTAAAGAGTTTTAGTTTAGAAAGAATCCAAAAAAAAAAAAAAGTTAAGTTAAATCTTAATTTATTTTTAATGATTCTCCCATACGTAATCAATAATCATATAGGGCAAGTGGCATCCCATAGTATATTCTCTTTTAGACACCCATTAGAGGAAGCTCAAAATGCCATGGATAAGTTTCAGATAATCCAAAATGTCATGAATAAGTTTTAGATAATCCAATGGCACATAGCAAAAAAGACCAACATACAATGAGGGAAATGATTAGCACAATAAGCCTTTTGTACTCCTACTAAATAGATATGGACAGGAGAAATCCAACCCTTCATATGTGATTTATAGCAACCTTTTCTAGTTTGCTCAATAAAATTTCTATCGTTCACTTAAAAAATTGAAAGTTTAAGATAAAATTTTGGCCTTTAATTATTAAAAAAAAAAATGATATAGTGCTTTTCAATAGGAAAAAAGTGTGGAAAGTAATATATTAAGAGAGAGTAAAAATGGTTTTTTATTTATTTTTATTTATATATATATACAAGATAGAAATTCTACTCTAGATTAGTCTAAGTATATATGTATGTGTGTGAAGCTCCCTCCTAGAGACTTAAACTTCGGTCCTTGTCCCCTTCACACCCCACAAGCACTTATACTTATAGAGTGACAATCAAACCAAGGGTGTGCAGTGATGCGAAAAAAATGTTATTGATTAGGTAAATTAGATCGAAAAGCAATAAATGTTTAATTGTTTGTTTTTAAATAAGGAGAGAGAGAGAGAGAGAGAGAGAGAGAGAGAGATGATTCTAGTATTAATTAGGTTTTTTTTAGAAGAATAGTATTAATCATGTAATCAAGGGAAAATATGATGTTCTCTTTATCTTATTTGTGTTTTAAATATGAGATTTCTTTTTGAGGAAAAATATGGAATTTAATATTGTGATCATTATATTACCACACACGCTTGGTGTAATGGTCACTCCACAAGTATAAGTGCTTGTAAGGTGTGGGAAGCAAGGACTGGGGTTCAAGTCTCCAAGAGGGAGCTTTACACACATATACACTTAGATTAGACTAAAGTATAATTTCTATCTTGTATAAATATATAAATATATATATATATATATATATTGTGATCATTATTATTAATAGGATTATTGTGTTTGTACATAGAACTATATATTATATCGTTTAAAGAAAATACTTTAAATATGATGTAACAATATTTTAATGGTTGGATTAAATATAAGAAAGTTTATAGGAACAATATAGCTAGGGTCATAATTTATAACAATTCCACAACCTCTCAATCCGTCCATCACCTCACACACGGGTCATTGAAAAAATAATTTGTAAATTTTGATGAGCTTATGTGTAAGGTGGTAAGCAAATTAGGGAGTATTGTGAAATTGTTGTGAATTTTTCTTGCAACCCTATGTCCCTACCTTTATAAAGATTCTTATAGAATTTTAACTCAATTAAAAAAAATATATATTAGAATGACTAGAAAAAATGTGGGCTTTCAAAAACTAATGTGTTGATATTCAAAGAAGTCAATAGAAACCTAGAAGCTTTGATTTTTATATGTACTAGTCAATAGCTAAAAGATTTGTAGATCAATTGGTGTACCTCTTGATGTTAATTTCCAATGAAAACATCTAGGGTTCAAACATCTACACTCCAATTATTGCATTATCAATACATATAGCATACACTCGTTATTAATTTGAAAAGTTCAACAAAAGATGGTATTCTTAAATGGTGGGGGAAATTTGAACTGTGGACCACTGGATATATTTGTTAAAAATACCAAGAGATGATAATCTAGTTACAAATAGAAGTGTTCACATTGTAATTTGGTACTGTTTTGCCAAAACCATTACTGCACTGCACCTCAATTTTGCAATCACATATGCGGTGTGGTAAGTTGTATCATGGTGTGGTTTGATTGGTTTTGGGCTAGGACATTTTTCAAAATGTTGGGCTGAATTGGCCCAACCCAAAACTGGTTTTTCCTTTGTTTTTGTCCAATTTTTAAAATGTTAGGCTAGTTTATGTTTTTCTTTTGTTTTGGGTTGATTAAGAGTAGTCTTACAAGTGTTAGGCATGACATGGCTCATTTTTATAATAGTATTACTTCATATAATATTAATATATGTTTAATATAAAATAAATAAATTTATAGATGGATGTGGTGTAATTACTTCATTTTGAGATTTGGGTAAGTTTAAGTGTGGTCATGTTGTTTGAGCAGTTTGATTAACACCCCTAATTACAAGGCTCTTGCCATCAACTGGCTTTCTTTTTTGGAGTAATTACACTCACATCCCTTGAGGTTTAGGGGAATGATACTTCACCCCAAACCTGAAGGGAAAAAATATTTCCATCTCTTAAGGTTTGAAAATATTAACACTCTCCCTCCTTCCCCTATTTTGTTTATATTAGTATGAAATATTTTAAATTTTTATAGCAATCTCTTAACAAAAGTTTAACCAAGGTTAGTAAAAAAATAATTGATAAATTTAGAATAAAAAATGAAAAATTTATCAAGCACAAAAACTCTTGCAAAAGCAAATCTCACCCTTAAACAAATGACAAGTTAGTACATAACATTTTTAATATTAATTTAATAAAGTTTCGTCAATTGAATGTTAAGGGAGAAAGTGTTTTTTCTCCTCAAATTTAGGATGGAGTATCATTTCTCTAAACCTCGAGAGATGAGAGGATAATTACCCTCTGTTTTTTTCTTTTTTCTTTTTTATAATGGGAAGGAGAATTTGAACATGGACATCTTTATTAAAAATATCAAGTGGTACCAATCTACTTGAAAGGCTCTAAACATTTCCCCCCCCCCCCCCCCTTCAGAAAAAGCATCCATTAATAACTTTTAACAAAAGAATATTTAGATCACCACGCACCTTTGACGTGATGGTTACTTCACAAGCTTGTGATGTGTAGGAGTCAAGAGTTAGGGTTCAAGTCTGCAGGAGGAAGTTTCACACATATATACACTTAAATTAAGTTAGAGTAAAATTTCTATAACGTATTAAAAAAAATAAAAATAATAATAATAATAATAATCAGCAAAAGTGAAACCGTAGCCCCGAACACTAAACTCACTAATCTAATTCCCAAACAAAAACCTCACAATCTCCACCATTTTTTGATTGTCCCCAAACACCTTTTCTTGTATAGGAAATTACGATATCTTAAACAGGTAAAAGTGAAACTGTAGCCCCAAACACCAAACTCACTAATTTAATTCCCAAACGAACTCTCACAATCTCCGCCATTTTTTTATTTTCCCCCAAAGTTTTGAACTTTTAACCCTAGTGCTTTACTCCACTTCCAAGCACCAAGGTAAGATTTTCCATCTCATTCTCCTTCTAATTAATTTGTATTTCAATTTTTTATTTCAAATTTTCTTAATTTTTTGTTCATATAAAACTAGATTTCTGTTCAGTATCAAAGATTGTTATGGCAACTCGTTTCGCACAGAGACAACTCATCATCCCAAATGAAAATTTCGATGTTCACCCCAAAAAAAGTAATATCCATTTTGTTTTTTTGATTTCTACATAGTATTTGATTTTATAATTGTTGTTTTCCTAAAAAAATCGAATGGGATTGTTTTGTAGAGGCTAATGTTGATGGTAGAGTGAATGGTCTGAAAAAAACAGTTACAAAGAAAGGGGATCGTAAGGCTCTTAATGACATAACAAACAAATCATCAAACATTCGTATCGAAGACACTTCGACCACGAAAAAGAATGTGCCGAAAAAAGAGGAACTTTTTGATGTGGCCCAGGAAATGTTTTTACATGATCACAAAAAATGCATTGAGTCACAACAACAAAGTGGAATGAATTCATTTTACTTGGACTCAGGGGCGTAGCCAGGAATAAATACATGGGGGGGCCGAGTTGTAACATAAATATACTAAATATAATTCTTAAGTCTATTGGATACAAAATTATCAACTTTCATATATCATCATGTACTTGAACATGTTGGGAATTCAACCGAAATTCCAAATCTGTGAAAAACAAAAAAATAGAGAAAACAAAACGCCAAAAGAAAAACAATCACACGCACAAGACAGTATTTACGTGGTTCGGCAATTTGCCTACGTCCACGGAGTTGCAGGGATTTCACTATTATAAAAAAAAATTGCAATGTGCGGCTACAGGGTTTTTCTTTCTCAAAAACAACAACAAGACAAAACCCTAATCACAAAAAAAGGCTTTTATATCCTGCGCACAGGATTCATAATGGGCTACAAAACGGGCCAAAAAAATTTTGTCTGCCCAAGCCTCCGCTCCATGGACTAAGCCTCAGTAAATCTCCCATTAAAAACCACGCAATATTTTTCAAGTCAGGTCGGGTCATCAACCGGATCAAATCATGCCTGACGGCGATTTTTCATGGAATAAAATTCATCCATTATCATCTCCATAGTGAAATTCCCTGCAATTTCCTTCTCTATATAAACTATCATATTATCTGCCAAAAACTCATCCTCCATTCTATTGCGAAGTCTTGTTTTTAACAACTTCATAGCTGAGAAAGCTCGTTCTGTAGTTGCTGTAGAAACTGGAAGGGTCAATACAAGACGAATAAGTCTATCAATCAAAAAATAGATATTAGACTTTCCTGAAATTTTTAATCCCCTACATAGCTCGGAAATTGTAGTCATATTCTGAAAATCAGGATGTTTTATCACATCAAGCTCATAATGTTGCAATTGAGACTCCAAAAGTTCTTGTTCATGTTCAATAAAATCTTGAGGATAATATTTCTTAACTAAATTGCATATATGAACAATTTTGAATAATCTAAAAGCATCCTTGGGATTTAACGCTGAACTAAGAATGACAAGTTCCGTTGTTAGCTCACAAAATCTACTTTTCAATTCTTGCAATTGAAAGTCTATTGCAACTGTAAATATGGAAATTCTAAAATGATGTTCCATTGTTAAATCTTTATCTTGACGACGATATCTACCTCGACCTTTAGTGTAACGAGCATTCATATCAGGAATATCAATTTCATGTTGCTCACAAAATGCTATAACACTAGCAAGTAAAGGCTCCCATCCATCATCTCTCAACTTTTGAATAAGTGATTTTGTAGTTGAAACTAAATGCATGGCATTTAAAAGGTCTTGAGAACGTTGTTGCAAAGCTTGACAAAGAACATTAGTAATTCCCATTATCTCTTTCATCAAATGCAAGATTAAAATAAATTCAAATGATGTTAATACCTGATAAGCTCCCTCGGCATCACCGCGTTGTTTATAGTTAGCCCCTTCCTTAGAGATAGTGTTGATAACTTTGCAAGTAGCATCAAACATGTTAATCAAACTACAAATAGATTGAAAATGAGATCCCCACCTAGTATCTCCAGCTCGTTGCAAAGTACCAATCTGGTTTACACCTCTTCCAGTCTCAATTTCATTAGAAGCAATCATATTCTCAACTTGTTCTGCTTGAGCATGTTGCAATTCATCATTACGCTTACTAGAACCAACAACAATATTGATAATATTAACCAAATGATCAAAGAACTGATGAACATCTTTTACTTCTCTAGATGCTGTAACTAGAGCTAATTGCAACCTATGAGCCATACAGTGTACATAATAAGCATATGGGCACTCTTTAAGAAAAAGAGCTTGTAATCCATTCCATTCACCACGCATGTTACTAGCCCCATCATATCCTTGACCTCGAATATTTTCAATGTGGAGGTTGTAATGAGAAAGGACAACACATATCTCATTCTTTAGAGTCAATGCAGTAGTGTCTCTAACATGCACAACATGAAAGAAACGCTCTTTAATGAAACCTTCTTTATCAACAAACCTCAAAATGATGGCCATTTGCTCTCTCTTCGACTCATCCCGAGCTTCATCAACAAGAATGCAAAATTTTGCATCCCCAATTTCTTCACGAATAGCATTTCGCACATTACTAGCAAGAATATGCAAAATCTCCTTTTGAATTGTGGGTGATGTATATTTGGCATTTCCTGGTGCATTTTCCAAGACAACACTGGCTACTTTGTCATTGAAAGTTGATGTGAATTTTATCAATTCAATAAAATTACCTCTATTTTTTGAATCAAGGCTTTCATCATGACCTCTAAAAGCACAAGCTTGGAATGCTAGCCATCGAGCACACTCTACTGAGGTTTTGAGCCGCAATCGATTATTCTCTAATTCTTTTGATGTTTGTTTCTCAATCAGCTTGTCAATATGCTGTGAATGATTCTTTAAATCCTCGCAACATTTCATAGCAATTTTATGTGGGGAGTTTGGTTCTTTCCCTTCATGACGAATTAAAGGACAATTCATTCCATCTTTCACCTTTTTCCAATTATTAAAACCTCGTGAAATAAATACATCTGATCCGGGACGACCTATTGGTTTCTTACTAAAAAGGTAGCAAGGTAGACAATATATCGCATCCATTGAAGGTGAGTATTCCAACCAATCTTTATGTGAACCAAACCATGAAGGTTGAAATCGACGACGATGAGTATCATCACTGTATGGATACTCTATATTTACAGGTTGATATGGACCTTCTTTGAGATAAGCTCGTCGAATTTCATCTTGTTGGTTGATAGGAAATTCACATATTTGTTTTCGTGATCCTGGATCACGATCTATCTCTTCAAATTGAAGTTTTGGACATTTGGAGGGGTGTTCATCAGGTATTGAAGTATTAAGATTTGTTTCTACAGCCACAGGTGTCCTAATTTCTGAATTGCTAGCATCTTTTTTCTTAAAGAATGCATCAATTGTTTTTCGTTTGCTCATAATTCTTTTAACTTTAAGAATATGACTCAAAAATTAACCTGAAAAGAATTTAAAAAAAAAATTTAATTAGAAATTTTTACTGAGTTATATGAATGTTATTCATCCTGAAGAAAAAAACAAAATTTTCACTATAATT
The DNA here is from genome assembly GCA_032727855.1 of Quercus ilex subsp. ballota. Classification (NCBI taxonomy): domain Eukaryota; kingdom Viridiplantae; phylum Streptophyta; class Magnoliopsida; order Fagales; family Fagaceae; genus Quercus; species Quercus ilex. The sequence continues at coordinate 20,176,488 of CM064908.1, read as the reverse complement.
TAAACAATCGGCCCATTTTTAATACAACTTTAATTAATAATAACCCCTCAAACAAAAACAAAAATAATTTAATTAATTTGTCTTTTATAATATATTGGTTAATTTAATTATATAGGTTTAATTATTATTGTTTAGTTTTAATTTAATTTTCACTATAGCTTTAATTATATAGCTTTTGTTATATATTGGTTAATTTAATTACATTGCCTTAATTATTATGCTGCACCTGGCCCCATGTGCCCATAGCCCATCTATCCCCTCCCCACTCCACTCAACAGCCAACAGAAAAACACAAAATGCGCCCCAATCACAATAGCTAGTTGCAATCAGAAAATTTCGCAATGCCAATCACAAATTATAACACACGTCACACTAAATGACAATTAATATTTCACCAAACAGACAAACACAACACACTGTGTCACTGGCCAACGACAAAAGGAGATAAGATAATGCCAAATTTAAAAAGACAAAAATACTAAAACAAGTAAAAAGCAAACCCAGCCAATGAGCCAATCAGATACTCACAATTCAAAAAAGAGAGAGACAATGAGACATAAAGAGACTTTCATAAATCATAATTCATAAATATTCGTTTTATTTTGTTTCCTTCAGTGAGATAAAGAGAGAGAGACTGAGAGAGAGTTTGAGAGAAAAACCTTGAGGGAGGGCGCCGGACCGCCGGAGGCTGGAGCGGAGGGAGCAACTGCCAAAGAGCACGGAGCGCCGCTGCACCGGAGCAGAGGCAGCACAATCTGCAATCTCCGATGAGGCACTGACCCGACCGTCACCGCTACGATCTGCGAAAAAATGGGTTTCAAATTTCAGTGAGATAAAGAGAGAGAGACTGAGAGAGTCAGAGAGAAAAAGTGAGAAATACCTTGAGGGAGGGGCGGAGCCGCGGAGGGAGCACCGTCGGCAACGATCTCCGATCTCCGATCTACGTTCTGCGATATGCGATGAGCGGCGACCGGGCCAGCAACGACGATGACAAGCTAGCTGCGGCGACGACGACGGCGACGTGACCGTGGGACGGTGGGTTACTGGGTTTGGTTTGCTAGGGACCTGGGGTTTGGTTTTGGTTTGTGTATTGGGGTTTTTTTTTTTTTTTTTTTGATAAACACCTCTGTTTTGCGTTTTGATTTGCTGGAGTATGATGTGTTTTAGTATTGGATTTGGGGCTTGATTTCTCTGCCACTGCCAGGCGACGTGATGGATTGCAATTCAGCCAGCGACGACGTGATGCTCTGTACTCTTTTTTTTTTTTTTTTTTTTTTTCTTTTTTGGGTTGAGAATCCGTGGGCAGTGGGCTTGCCGTGAGCGAGCTTGGGCTCGCCGTGGGCTTGGCTCGCTCACGGCAAGCCCACGGCAAGCCCAAGCTCGCTCACGGCAAGCCCACTGCCCACGGATTCTCAACCCAAAAAAGAAAAAAAAAAAAGAGTACAGAGCATCACGTCGTCGCTGGCTAAATTGCAATCCATCACGTCGCCTGGCAGTGGCAGAGAAATCAAGCCCCAAATCCAATACTAAAACACATCATACTCCAGCAAATCAAAACGCAAAACAGAGGTGTTTATCAAAAAAAAAAAAAAAACCCCCAATACACAAACCAAAACCAAACCCCAGGTCCCTAGCAAACCAAACCCAGTAACCCACCGTCCCACGGTCACGTCGCCGTCGTCGTCGCCGCAGCTAGCTCGTCATCGTCGTTGCTGCCCGGTCGCCGCTCATCGCATATCGCAGAACGTAGATCGGAGATCGGAGATCGTCGCCGACGGTGCTCCCTCCGCGGCTCCGCCCCTCCCTCAAGGTATTTCTCACTTTTTCTCTCTGACTCTCTCAGTCTCTCTCTCTTTATCTCACTGAAATTTGAAACCCATTTTTTCGCAGATCGAAGCGGTGACGGTTGGGTCAGTGCCTCATCGGAGATTGCAGATCGTGCTGCCTCTGCTCCGGTGCAGCGGCGCTCCGTGCTCTTTGGCAGTTGCTCCCTCCGCTCCAGCCTCCGGCGGTCCGGCGCCCTCCCTCAAGGTTTTTCTCTCAAACTCTCTCTCAGTCTCTCTCTCTTTATCTCACTGAAGGAAACAAAATAAAACGAATATTTATGAATTATGATTTATGAAAGTCTCTTTATGTCTCATTGTCTCTCTCTTTTTTGAATTGTGAGTATCTGATTGGCTCATTGGCTGGGTTTGCTTTTTACTTGTTTTAGTATTTTTGTCTTTTTAAATTTGGCATTATCTTATCTCCTTTTGTCGTTGGCCAGTGACACAGTGTGTTGTGTTTGTCTGTTTGGTGAAATATTAATTGTCATTTAGTGTGACGTGTGTTATAATTTGTGATTGGCATTGCGAAATTTTCTGATTGCAGCTAGCTATTGTGATTGGGGCGCATTTTGTGTTTTTCTGTTGGCTGTTGAGTGGAGTGGGGAGGGGATAGATGGGCTATGGGCACATGGGGCCAGGTGCAGCATAATAATTAAAGCAATGTAATTAAATTAACCAATATATAACAAAAGCTATATAATTAAAGCTATAGTGAAAATTAAATTAAAACTAAACAATAATAATTAAACCTATATAATTAAATTAACCAATATATTATAAAAGACAAATTAATTAAATTATTTTTGTTTTTGTTTGAGGGGTTATTATTAATTAAAGTTGTATTAAAAATGGGCCGATTGTTTAAATTATAGTGAAAATTTTGTTTTTTTCTTGAGGATGAATAACATTCATATAACTAAGTAAAAATTTCTAATTAAATTTTTTTTTTAAATTCTTTTCAGGTTAATTTTTGAGTCATATTCTTAAAGCTAAAAGAATTATGAGCAAACGAAAAACAATTGATGCATTCTTTAAGAAAAAAGATGCTAGCAATTCAGAAATTAGGACACCTGTGGCTGTAGAAACAAATCTTAATACTTCAATACCTGATGAACACCCCTCCAAATGTCCAAAACTTCAATTTGAAGAGATAGATCGTGATCCAGGATCACGAAAACAAATATGTGAATTTCCTATCAACCAACAAGATGAAATTCGACGAGCTTATCTCAAAGAAGGTCCATATCAACCTGTAAATATAGAGTATCCATACAGTGATGATACTCATCGTCGTCGATTTCAACCTTCATGGTTTGGTTCACATAAAGATTGGTTGGAATACTCACCTTCAATGGATGCGATATATTGTCTACCTTGCTACCTTTTTAGTAAGAAACCAATAGGTCGTCCCGGATCAGATGTATTTATTTCACGAGGTTTTAATAATTGGAAAAAGGTGAAAGATGGAATGAATTGTCCTTTAATTCGTCATGAAGGGAAAGAACCAAACTCCCCACATAAAATTGCTATGAAATGTTGCGAGGATTTAAAGAATCATTCACAGCATATTGACAAGCTGATTGAGAAACAAACATCAAAAGAATTAGAGAATAATCGATTGCGGCTCAAAACCTCAGTAGAGTGTGCTCGATGGCTAGCATTCCAAGCTTGTGCTTTTAGAGGTCATGATGAAAGCCTTGATTCAAAAAATAGAGGTAATTTTATTGAATTGATAAAATTCACATCAACTTTCAATGACAAAGTAGCTAGTGTTGTCTTGGAAAATGCACCAGGAAATGCCAAATATACATCACCCACAATTCAAAAGGAGATTTTGCATATTCTTGCTAGTAATGTGCGAAATGCTATTCGTGAAGAAATTGGGGATGCAAAATTTTGCATTCTTGTTGATGAAGCTCGGGATGAGTCGAAGAGAGAGCAAATGGCCATCATTTTGAGGTTTGTTGATAAAGAAGGTTTCATTAAAGAGCGTTTCTTTCATGTTGTGCATGTTAGAGACACTACTGCATTGACTCTAAAGAATGAGATATGTGCTGTCCTTTCTCATTACAACCTCCACATTGAAAATATTCGAGGTCAAGGATATGATGGAGCTAGTAACATGCGTGGTGAATGGAATGGATTACAAGCTCTTTTTCTTAAAGAGTGCCCATATGCTTATTATGTACACTGTATGGCTCATAGGTTGCAATTAGCTCTAGTTACAGCATCTAGAGAAGTAAAAGATGTTCATCAGTTCTTTGATCATTTGGTTAATATTATCAATATTGTTGTTGGTTCTAGTAAGCGTAATGATGAATTGCAACATGCTCAAGCAGAACAAGTTGAGAATATGATTGCTTCTAATGAAATTGAGACTGGAAGAGGTGTAAACCAGATTGGTACTTTGCAACGAGCTGGAGATACTAGGTGGGGATTTCATTTTCAATCTATTTGTAGTTTGATTAACATGTTTGATGCTACTTGCAAAGTTATCAACACTATCTCTGAGGAAGGGGCTAACTATAAACAACGCGGTGATGCCGAGGGAGCTTATCAGGTATTAACATCATTTGAATTTATTTTAATCTTGCATTTGATGAAAGAGATAATGGGAATTACTAATGTTCTTTGTCAAGCTTTGCAACAACGTTCTCAAGACCTTTTAAATGCCATGCATTTAGTTTCAACTACAAAATCACTTATTCAAAAGTTGAGAGATGATGGATGGGAGCCTTTACTTGCTAGTGTTATAGCATTTTGTGAGCAACATGAAATTGATATTCCTGATATGAATGCTCGTTACACTAAAGGTCGAGGTAGATATCGTCGTCAAGATGAAGATTTAACAATGGAACATCATTTTAGAATTTCCATATTTACAGTTGCAATAGACTTTTAATTGCAAGAATTGAAAAGTAGATTTTGTGAGCTAACAACGGAACTTGTCATTCTTAGTTCAGCTTTAAATCCCAAGGATGCTTTTAGATTATTCAAAATTGTTCATATATGCAATTTAGTTAAGAAATATTATCCTCAAGATTTTACTGAACATGAACAAGAACTTTTGGAGTCTCAATTGCAACATTATGAGCTTGATGTGATAAAACATCCTGATTTTCAGAATATGACTACAATTTCCGAGCTATGTAGGGGATTAAAAATTTCAGGAAAGTCTAATATCAATTTTTTGATTGATAGACTTATTCGTCTTGTATTGACCCTTTCAGTTTCTACAGCAACTACAGAACGAGCTTTCTCAGCTATGAAGTTGTTAAAAACAAGACTTCGCAATAGAATGGAGGATGAGTTTTTGGCAGATAATATGATAGTTTATATAGAGAAGGAAATTGCAGGGAATTTCACTATGGAGATGATAATGGATGAATTTTATTCCATGAAAAATCGCCGTCAGGCATGATTTGATCCGGTTGATGACCCGACCTGACTTGAATAATGTTGCGTGGTTTTTAATGGGAGATTTACTGAGGCTTAGTCCATGGAGCGGAGGCTTGGGCAGACAAAATTTTTTTGGCCCGTTTTGTAGCCTATTATGAATCCTGTGTGCAGGATATAAAAGCCTTTTTTTGTGATTAGGGTTTTGTCTTGTTGTTGTTTTTGAGAAAGAAAAACCCTGTAGCCGCACATTGCAATTTTTTTTGATAATAGTGAAATCCCTGCAACTCCGTGGACGTAGGCAAATTGCCGAACCACGTAAATACTGTCTTGTGCGTGTGATTGTTTTTCTTTTGGCGTTTTGTTTTCTCTATTTTTTTTTGTTTTTCACAGATTTGGAATTTCGGTTGAATTCCCAACATGTTCAAGTACATGATGATATATGAAAGTTGATAATTTTGTATCCAATAGACTTAAGAATTATATTTAGTATATTTATGTTACAACTCGGCCCCCCCCATGTATTTATTCCTGGCTACGCCCCTGAGGACACGGACACGGTATATTTGTTGAACATTGTCTTATTCAAGTGTTGTTGTTTCAGGGTTGAAATCATTATCTAGATTTTATAGTGAATGGTATTTTGATACTTGGGACCTACTGGGAACAAAATATGTGACCACTATATTAAGATATTGGAATGGGTTCTTTGCAAATTTTTGGTTTGTGTTCAGTCACAGTTCTCTGTTTGTTGTTGTATATTGCTTGACTGACTACCCTAGGAGGGAACATTGTTAAACTTTTTTGAAACTCCATTGATAGGGAACATTGTTAAACTTGGGAATATGCATAATCCAAGTTCTTAAGTTTGTTTGCAATTTTCTTTGATAAAGATTTGGGGCCAAAATTCATGAATCCAAAAGAGTATGGAAGATGAAATTGGTACAGATGTATTCAAGCATCTTGTTGCCTAAAATCAATACTTCGCTGATAAATATTCTCATGATGCCTAAAATGTAAATACTTTCACTTCAGTAAAAAGTTTGCTTTCTAAAGTATCTTAAAACTTAGTGCTCATTATTAACCCCCAAAGTTTCCTGACAGGTTATTTAGACCCCTAAAACAACCAGATTGCGTAGCCTAGATTAATTAGCCAAGTTGTTACTTAGTCAAATTAAGTAAAACTAGGTTAAAACAATCAAACAATCATATCAAGAATAATAATGCAGCGGAAAATAAATAACACAAGATATGATCACCCAGGAAACCACACGGTAAAAACCTGGGGAGGATTTGACCCACCTATCCTCAAGGCTAACCTAAATTCACTATGAAAGAATTGAAGTTCATACAAAAGGACTACAAGCTCCCCGCTCGACTTCCTAATGCTACCCACCAGTAGAACTTCCTGACACGACCACGCGCAGGCTCCGAGTCCACGGACTACTTCTTTCTTGAATTCCTCAATCAGCTACAAGCTCCCCGCTTGCTTTTCTTTTAAGTTCCAATGGTTGCAACAGTAATGATCTTCAAGATGTTGAAATCATCTCTACCATGAAAACCCTAAGTTTTGTGTAAAGGAAAGCTCCTCAAAGATCTCACAAGAGATTCACACAAAACAGCAATGTATGAGCAACAATACAATATGGACAACCTCCAAAAACGTGGCTAGGGTTTTATTTATATACCTAGGGTAAAAACATAAAACCCTAAACGTTTAATGAAGTAGGGCTGAGTTGGAAATTCTGCAGAAAATTCAACCTGTGCGATTTTCGATCGATCGAGTCTATTCTTCGATCGATCGAGCCAGGCCGAAAGTCCCAAGTACTTCTGCAGCCACTCGATTCCAACTTTACAAGAATAAACCAACTTTGAGCAAGTCTAAATAAGACTCAATACAATGTTTTGATCATGGTTTGCCAACATTACAAATTAGAGTTCTAAATACATAAAATCCTAAAGACCTTAGAACCTAACATTTCCATTTGTGCATATAGGTGTGAGAATAAAATCTAGAAAGGTCTTGTTTCCTTGATTTTGAGAAATGTTTATCATATATTAGGGTTGGAAATACATTTTGGCTTATTTTTCACTTGGTCTTAAAGGATTTTTTTTTGCAATCACCCATTTTTAAAGGTGGTCATCCTTGATTAAGAGACAAGAATTGCAAACTGACATTAATGGCTTAATGGCTCAGAATAAGCCAAAAGAAATTTATAAAAAAAAAAAAAAAAAAATTGCCTTGAAAAGTCTGGGATGGTTTAAGATTTAAATGATATCTCTCTCTCTCTCTCTCTCTCTCCCCCCCCCCCCCCCCCCCCCCTTCTTTTTTTTAAAAATCTGATAACTCTCTCTTGTATTACTCTCAAGTTGTGGGTAGCGGCAAAGGTTTCTAGATGCATGACTATTTTTCTCCCTCCTGTGCAGATTCTGTATGTACTTCTGAACATCAAGAGTCTAAACAAGCAGAGGTGCTTCTTTTTCACTTTCCTAATCCTATATCTCTACTTTGATATAATGTAAAATGTAAGGATAGGGTCACTTAACAAAAGGCAAATGATTTTGAGAATGTTATCCTACTATTGAGATTGTTTATATTGATTTGAGTTAAAAAATGCAGTAAGTAATTTTGTTATCTTTTTTCATTGAATTGACAATCATTCGCCTAACAATATTGGCATTTGGCACTAATATAGCTTGGTTTCATGAGTTTTCATTATTGTATTTGTTGCTTCTCCTTACCTTATTTTTTTCTTAAATTATTGCCTATATTTGCTTCAGGCTGATCTTTATAGCCCCTGCTGCTACCCAGAGCCGGTGGAGTTGCCCATGGCTGATTGGTTAGAATCTTCAACAGATTGGACCTCCCCTTCTCGGTCTCCTTTACATTGGGATTTTCCACCATCCACCCCTTTTGCATGGGAACCTGAGGTTGTTGAATTTGTTCTGAAACAAGAAGTTGATATTTGAATCATTGAATGTCATTTCTTTCTTTTCTATATGTTCATAAAATGTAATTCAAAGTTCACATTTTGTTGCTAATGATTCTTTCAATTCTTCATAAGAACTGTACACTATATTGTTCGAAGAGACAATGGCACATAAGTACAAATGTGTTTCAATGGGTATATCCACTCTTATCTGCATAAATTTTGCTTGTTCCGACAACCAAGATTGCCTATCAGATTCAATATACTTCCCCAGTTTGTTGTCGAGATCCCTTCCAACTTCTTCTGTCATACTTTCAAAGGGAAGACCCCAAACTTGAATCCAAAACGGAGAGTGAGTGAATGAGATATTCGTTATTGATAATCCTTTCCTCCATCTACAAAGAAGTAAGAGGTTATTGTCAAAGTTCCAAGGATCGTTTCTCTCTACCCACTCCATCTGATAATTTGAGCTGAACTTGAACTGTAAGATATATTTTCCCACATCTACGATCCTTAAATTTGAGCCCATCTTCTAGGCTAATCTTAGAGTGGATTTTAGAGCTCGCATATTATGGTGTCTATCTGCTAGAAGTCAACCAAACAAACTCAGCACACACTCATCCAAAAGGTCAGATTTGCTAGTGGTTGATATGGAAATTTCTTCTTCTTCTTCTTTAGTGAGTTGGAGATGCTGTATCCCATCAATGATTGCTTGATCCATTTCGGTGAGGAGTGAAAGTCAAGCCCTGTGGGCTACTTGAGGCCCAGGAAGAACCCGTATTAGATGGAGGGAGTGAGGACTCGTGCCAAGGCGAGAAAGAGGGGCTCCTACTGAGGGAGAGCTCGAGTTCCATCATTAAGGACCTATTCACATCCATGCAAGCTTGGCTAAAAGGTTGGACAGCAACTATAATTATATATATAATAATTGACGGAGCCATGGTTGGACTTTGGGGCGTTCCCCCCACCCCCTAATTTTTTTTTTAAATATTATTATATATATATGGGTACTAAATTTAGCAATTTTTTAAAATAAAAGTACATTTTTACCCCTTAACAATATCATTGATTTTTTAAGAGTATTTTTATAGTCACAAATTTTTCTAGAACATTTTTACAGAGATAAAGATTCAAATTCTTATTAATTCGCATTTAAATCTACCACTTACATTATTTTTTACTTACCAATGGCAATAATCACTCATTACATCAACAATTTGTAAAAAAACTTGTAGCTTTATATTTTTCCTCATTTTAAAGACCATAAAAAAAATTTATAGATCTAAAATCTAAAACAAAATATACAAACCCCAAAAAATTAGTCCAACAACCAAAATTACCAATAGTAAAACTAAAAAAAAAAAAAAAAAAAAAAAAATTTAAGCCTAATGAACCAATTTTACTCAAAACAAACAACTTAACCCTTCAGAAAATTTTAAATAAAATAGTTTTTTTTTCTTACCAAGTAGAGCACACGTCAAAGAAAAAAAAACATCAACAACTAAGTAGTAGTAGAGTCAAAGGCCAAAGTCATTGCACATAACCAGTAGCAAAACCGCCTCCTAACTGTAAATTTTCTCTCTCTCTCTCTCTCTCTCTCTCTCTCTCTCTTATAATTTATATATATAATAATAATAAATAAATAAAAAGACTTGCGCGGCACTATCATGTATGGCGTGAAATCACCTGAACACTGGATAGGAAAAATCACCACTCAAAGTTTTACAACTTTAAATTTAGAACCACATGAACTTCTGCCATTATGCTATCTTTTTAATTTTTTTTATGGGGACCAATATGTTACCTTCAATGGAATATAATTTTTATTATTTTATTTATTATCCTTCGCCTAAAATAGTACTTTTGTATATTAAAAATAGCCCGCTCTGTCTCATCCAAGTTTACAACCATCAATAACTCCCTCACAACTTAAAATCTTGGCCTGCCGTCTTAAGTGAAATCAATAAAATAACTAAACAGTTATATAGTCAATGTATTTTTAAAATTAATATATAGATGAGAGAGATGTTAGAAAATTGATTTCAACATCTTAACAAAAGTTACAAAATTAATTTTTTTAAATTGATATATAATATATATATATATATATATTATTAATTCGATAGTTACTAAAAGCGGAGATTTGAACTTCAGATGCCTTGTAAATGAAAACTTATTTTGTATCAAATGATACCACGTCATTCATATCAAAACCCAATAAATGAGAGACATGTGTATAAAAATAACTACCCACTAACACGTCTTTTATTTGTTAGTGAGATAGTTATTTTTTGCTGACATGTCTCACACTTATTAGATTTTTTTTTTTTTTTTTTTTTTTTGAGAAACCAGCCAATGAGGCCATCTTTATTGAAATGTTTGAAAGTCAGCCAAATAACAATTATAAATGTTTGGTGGGATAGACTTCATCCAGAGTAGAAAAGGTGAAAACAATCTAGCTCTCTTAGCAAAGGCATCCGCTAATGCGTTACCTTATCTACAAATATGCGAGAAAGAAAATTTGTTAAAGAAATTTTAAAATTAGATTTTAAAAAGATGAGTTATAATAAAAAATTTTAAAGAAAGAGTTACTTGCATGTAAGTTAGATTAAATAAATTAAGAGAAGTTTTCTAAATTAATAAATAACATGTAGGTTATGCGAAGGGTTGGAAGACCATATATATGGCTATGCTATGGACTAATTTTATATCAAGAGTGAATGAAGAGAAATGGTTAAAAGCAAAAAGTATTGTGTGAGAGAGTGAATTCAATAATATTCCTAAATAGTTGAGAGATTTCGGGCCAAGAAAGGTGTTCTTTTGGTGGGGCTTTGGACTTGAACACTTTGTGCAGAAGCTGTTCTAGCCATACAACATTTGTTGGGTTGTTATATCCTGGGGGAGATAAGTCAGAGAAGGTTTGCACCGGTTACAAAGATTAGCCAACCAATGGCTTGAATCTCCTTAAAGAGAGCGAGTGTCGTGCTTCAGTCCAAATAGTGTTGTGTTCATCTCTTCAAATTAATAATATTCAGTGTATTATTCAGTTTCTCTTTGTGTTGTTTCCATTATTATTGTGTTTGCACCAACAGATACCACTGACATGATATCATTTGATACCAAATATCTTCTCTAAATAAAGGTATTTGGCAAAAAAAAATTGATATATTGATTTTTCATATCCATATGGATATTATATAGTTATCCCAATATAGTCAAATTGTTAATTTTACTTATTATTTTGTATAGTAAGTGGGGTTGTAAAAGAGTCGGGCTTTGTTGAGTATTAAATATTCAAGTTCGACTCCACCTTAAAAGTAAACTATTCAAGCTCAGCTCAATTGCTTTATAAATTTGCAATAATTGTTTAGAAATTAAATTCTATAAGGATGTGGTGTAAAACTTGTGTTTTACCACTCCAATCCTAATATGTCACATCATCTTATCATATATTTGAGAATAAGCACATCCACACTCAATTAATTCTAATACTGATATATAAATCCAACCAAATTGGGAGTTTATTGAAATGTTATTAGGTGTGGTAGGATGTATTGAATTTTAAGTAAATTGCTGATGTGACAATCACTTATTAGATGGTGTAAAATATGAATTTTACATTTCATCCTTACCAAATTCATACTCAATTGTTTAATACTTAAATTGAGTCCGAATTTAGTAAGAATGAGGTGTAAAACTATAAATATATTTAGAAAAAGTGAATTATTAAATTAATTTTTTATAATATAGAAAAGAAAAAACTACATAAGACTGAAAAGCACAGTAAACCATTTTTGAAAGTCAACCTAATCATGTCCCAAGGATTTGTTTTACAAATGATTATACGTGCTAACTACCTTTTATTATTTTTCAGTTTAGTACTCATTTCTTTTATAAAGTATTATTATTTATCTTTTATTTATTAATGTAATCATATATTTTAAATGGGGTTAGCAAATGGTGTTATCATTTCTAGGGATTTTTTTTTTTTTTTTTTTTTTAAATTTTGGAGAAGAAACTTCAAAGAATAATTAAATTCAATGCACATATATGTTTAAATTTAGGCTAAAATGCAAAACTCATACTCTATGTTTTATTAGAATTCATTTCATTTCTCTAATTTTGCCGTTGTTCATTTCGATTTTCTTAGTTTCAAGTTTATTCAATTAAGAAATTTTTGTCAACTTCCTTTAAATAAATTTTTTAAAGAAAAAAAATTAATTACATCCTAATTTGTGTAATATAAATATCACATTGATAGTACCTTCTATACAGTTCCATGATTGAAAGAGAGTTTTCTTACTTTTCTCTCTAATTTATTTTCTACTAAGCTTGCTTTTCTTTCAAACTAAAAGTAGTCATGTCCATTTGTCTACAATATTTGGGTTGGCCGAAAGGAACTTAATAAAGATTGGTGTATGCTATATAGGCAAAAATGGGCCCATTTTTGCCCCTTTCGCCCAAAAAATGTAACAAAATGCCCATGTTCTGAAATTATTTAGCAAAATACTCATATTTTGAAACTAGATTTTCTAAAAATTGAGTTTTACATTGAAACTCGATTTTTAGAAAATCGAGTTATAGGCAATCAAACTTTAAATATATATATATATATATATATTTATGGAACTCAAGTTCCATGTGAATTTTTTTAAATAACTCAATTTTGTAAAAATCGAGTTTCAAAACAGGGGCATTTTGTTAGATAGTTTCAGAACAGGGACAAATGCCCATTATGGCCATGCTATACACATTCTTTCACACAAACTTACACTTTCAAGCGAAATGTATTGAAATAATATTCAATTCATACAAATGTACTCCATAAATTTGCTTTGGTTGAGATACATATTCTTTTATAAATTATTATAACCATTACTTTTATAAATTATCATAACCATTATTTAAACTAGTATGTATCCCGTACTTACACACGAGAATGATGAATTGTAGTAGTGCTATTGATGTTAGCTTGGGTTATAAAACATATAGGTTATTAGTTCGAACAGGATATCTGGAGGTGCTAAAATAGTTTTTTCTTGCAATTTTCATGATATTGGTTACGCCAAATTTCTCGTTACACTGCTATTATGTATATAATTTTGAAAATCACTATTGAACACTGTATATATAATATCAATTCACAATCATTGTCTGTGAAATTCTAATAAATACAACACAAAATAAAAGAATAAATCTGTCTAATAGTATATCCTAAATTGAATGAGGATAGACACATGAGATCATTTAGCTCAATTACAATTTGTTACGTTCAAGATCTAGGCATAAAAAATACTTGAATAGAAATAGTATAAAAAATATGCTCATTAGTTCATAGAAAAAATAACAGTAAAAATCTAAACAATTTAATTTGTATGAAAAGCTAACAAAAGCAAAATTCAATTTTGAATCTAATTAAATTTTCTCAAAGCATTGGTTATATATATATATATATATATATTTATATCTATACTACTGTTTAAGGGGCTTCCCCTGTTTAGACCAGATTTTTTTTGTTCTAAAATACCCTTACATCTCTATGTTTAAGTAGAGACAAAATTAAAGGACAATCTGGTAAAAATACAACCCTAACTTCCACTAAAATATTGCCTAAAAATTAGGGTTACTCTATTGTTGATTTTCAAATTTCTTTATCAACTTATAAATTAGATTCTCAAAATAAAAATTATACATATAAAATAAAAAAACACAGTTTTTTTTTTTTTTTTTTGCTACGACCACTTAAAAAAAAAAAAAAGCCTCATCGCACGTACGAAGTGCGTGTGATGAGGCTAGTATATATATATATATGATTAGGTTTTTTATGGTTTATTTATATTGAACTCCTCGTTTTCTACATTGAATTAACTCACTTGACAAAAAAAAAATTACATTAGATGAGACACGTGGCACAAAATTAAACTATAATTGAATTCCAATTTTTACACTTAATTAACTAACTTGACACAAAAATTTAAAAACTTAGATTAGATAGGACACGTGGTACAAAATTAGAATCTAATTGAATTCAAATTTAAAATTTAATTGGATTTTCTCTCAGTTTTGTCTATTAATATATATTAGTTTGTAACCTTATGCATATGCATGGATATATTTAAAAGGTACTGTAGGGTCAATTTTTGTAGCCCAAGCCCAAAAGATATAGATTATGAGCCCTATGAACCCAAGACAATGAATTTATAGAGCGTGGATGAAAGAACTGGGCTGGATGTGAATTGAACAAGAGTTGATTATGGTACTTAAGGATAAACTAACATGCAATCATGCTTGGACAAAGGCAAACGTGAATGTCCGAAGAGGCATTTTATTGAATGAAAGTTGGTTACAATTCTTAGGGCTACAGTAAAGTTCTTTTTTTTTTTTCTCTTTTTTTTTCTTCCCCCATTTATCAGAGGCCTCTCCTCCTTATATAGCACCCTTTCCCTTCATCTTCATCGTCCACTTGTTCATCATCTAAACATCCACTTGAGTACATGTCCCATCAGGTATCTTCTTTAGCCTTACATGAGTGGCAGTAGCTGATATTGTACTGTTCAGGGATCTTCTCCACATTAATGCGGCCAGAAAAGTAGCTGCAGTGCATTTAATGTGGTGGTTGAAGTTTGTCTTCTAGATATTTCTCCGTCCCTATCATCTCCATGTGCGCCTGAGGTTCACCCTTATTATTAGAATTGTCAGGAGGGTTACTTGAACTCCCCGGACATCTGTTTGACCAAGCTTCTTTGAATCCAAGGATAATGGCCTCTTCGGACAATTGAATATCTCCTCGGACTATGCCCTACGTTCATCTCCAGGTATGTTTCTTTCACATGGGCTTCTTCTCAAATACTTTCCCCTCTTCGGACAAACAGTAGTCCTCAAACAGGGCCTTAGGCCCAATATATTAGTTTGGGCTTTTCACCCCCCACAGGTACATATTAAGATACATAGTATAATTCTTACATATATAATTTAAGTATTATTGATAGTCATCATTATATTTTTTACTCTTTAAAAAGTCTTGTAAAAATGTTATTAGGGAGAAAATGTAAATTTTCCATTTTTTAAAATATTTTTATGTTCATTAATTATAGACTCTTTGGTTTTTGTACACAAAAACTTTCTTGAATAGATATTTATGATATAGTCTCACATTTGATTCCGAAAATTAAGAAATAAAACCCTCTCTAAAAATAAATAATTTAGGACATATGATGTAAAATTGAACTTCAATTGTAGAATCTAATTGGATTTTCTCTAAACTTTACCTATATATATATATATATAGATGACTTATAAATTTGAATTGTTTTTAGTTATACAAAAAAAAAAAAAAAAGAAAAAAAAAAAGCTCATAAATATAAAATCATTCAAACTCCCTCTTCCTCTAATTTTATATATAGTGTTAGGTATATGATTATATTTTTTTATGATTTATTTATATTGGACTCCTAGTTTTCTACACTAAATTAACTTATTTGGCACAAAAATTTAAATTTTTTATTAGATGGGACACACACACACGTGCACGACTTATAAACTTGAATTGTTTTTGGTTCTATAAAAAAATGCTCATAAATATAGAATCATTCAAAAATTATGTTTTTATGATTTACTTATATTGGATTTCTCATTTTTTACTCTAAATTAACTCATTTGGCATAAAAATTAAAAAATTTAGATTAAATGAGACATATGTTGCAAAATTAAACTCTAATTGAAATCCAATTTTTACATTGAATTAACTCACTTGACACAAAAATTTAAAAATTTAGATTAGATGAGACATGTGGCGCAAAATTAGACTCTAATTGAATTCCAATTTGAAATGTAATTGGATTTTCTCTCAGTTTTACCTATTATATATATGTAGACTAAATGTAAACCCGTGCTACGCACAGGAGCCTACCTGTATGTATAGTACACTAAAATAAATTAATGAAAGTCTCAAGGGCCATTAAGAAATTATAACAATTTTAGCTTTCTAATTAGACCGCAATAAAAATGTGTGTGTATATTTTTAAATAAATTGTGTATACCTAAAATAAGACTTGGAATGTTATGTCAAAGTTGTTAAACTCTCCTTAGAAACTTTATTGTTTCCCTATCTATTATTAAGGAAAGTTATTAATAGCATTAGTCTTTGGTTCTAGTTTCATTTAGAAACCTGAAAATTTTGTTGTAATATAGGTCCTTTTTTTGTCTAGATTTTTTCTTTTTTTGGTTCTTTTTGGTGCGGCAAATAAGCATTATATCTTACTATAACCAAGTTATGAATCTAATCTTGGCTTATATACTCCTTTTTACAATAAGTTTTATATATATATATATATATATATATTTTTTTTTCTCTGGATATTCAAAAGTAAGCAATATAAAAACTGTGCAATATGCAATTATGATGACAAATAAGGTAAGGATTTTAAAGTTCTACCATATATAGTGGCATAGTGACAGAGGGTTAAAATATAAAATTGTAGGATATTTCATTTCTTAATAATAGAGTAAATGAAAAGAACAGCTTGATTCCCATTTCAATTATTTTTATTAATTTTCATATTCAACCTTCTTTAAGTAGTTCATTGGAGTAAAATGTCTTCTTTATATATAAAGGACTTTTTAGACAAAAATAAAATAATGCATTTTGTGCAAAAAAAAAAAAAATAATAATAACAATAATAAAGGCACTTACTAATCATACACTGCTTTGTCAAATTTCGGGTAGCATCTAATCTATGGTCTATGCATATAAACAAAATTTCAAAGATATATGGGTATGAAAAACAACCATGGTAATTGTGAATGGTAAATATTGTCTTCCTTATCTTCCTCTATGACAAATATGGATACATGCAAAGGATTATTAGGTTATACATAATAGAAATTAAAATACCATTGGCTCCATTAGTGTATTGAAAACTTTTTTTTTTTCTTTTTGAGAAACTTGAAAACTGCTAGTGCTTGATTGGCAAAATTATACGCACTAAAAAATCATCAAAATGCTATATAGTGCAATAAAAAGAGATAATTTATTAGTTACATTAGGATAAGGTTTTCACTTTTTATCCTTTTGATATCAAAACCATGTAACTTTATTGATTATCAAAACTTACAATGGATATAAGACTATAAGTATAACATAACCTTGTGTATCACCATGTGTATGTCTCTTGTATTTTAAAATTTCAATTCCCACCATACCATAAGCTTCTTCAGAAAACACTATATATCTCTCTGACCCTTGCTCTGCTGATTGCCTTGGAATATGAATCGTATGTCTATCAGAATTGGAATCTGCACTCGATAAAACGCAGCGTTAAAGAGTTTGATCCCATGCCCTAAAGAGTTACACCAGTTCTGGAATTGACCACATCTTTCTCTGCATCTTTTTGATTGGCGCTTGTGAGAAGGATGGGTCGGGTGTGGGGTTTGGCTGAGTTGAGGGTGGGGATTTGATCGAAGAGGGAGAAAGAAAATAATCAGGGCAAGTGAGTTGGTGACTAAGCGTGCATTTGCCAACAGCATTTTTGCGTTTTGCGTTTTAAATCCTGGGTCCCATAGCACTGTTCATGGACCAGTCAACTTGTGAAAAACTTAGCAATAAGTTTGCTACAGTGTTTTGCTTTTTAAAAATTATTTTGTTACAGTGTTTTCAACATTAAATTTTCAGCTAAATAAACGATATCTAAACAGACCCTAAAAATAAAAATTAAAAAAAATTAAATAAATAAAAGCTTATGAGGCAAAGTTTGATGAGATCAACAAAAAATCAAAAGTTTCGTATATATATATATATATATATATATTAGTATATAACATATGCAGACACATAGATCCATTTAAAATTCAACACAATTTTTTTTTTATAAAAATATAAATAATTAGTGAAATTATTTTTTAAAAATAGCATGTTATAGTTACATATGCATTAATACTTACGTATAGATACATTTGAAATTAAACCTAATTTTTATCATAAAATATAAATAATTAGTTAAATTATTATTTTTAAAGTAAACATAATTTTTTAGTACTATTTATGATCATTTTTCTTCTTATTTTTAATTAAGAGAACGTATGATGATTTTTATTGAGTATACGTGGAAACCAACAAATTGGTGCATATACAAGTGATCTTAGGGAAAGACCTAATATATGGTTAATTATACCATAACATTTATAACTATTTATCTTGTGATATAGCCACAACGTACCTAACTGGCTATTATCACTTTTCAGAGACAGAGCTATAGCGCTGATTCCACGTCTGGGTACGTGAAGAAGGCCACGGCACTGTTTAGTTTGAAGTTTTGCTCAAACCCACCGACCATCAAGTATTGTCTTAGGCTGGAAGAAATCCTGTGCCCCTTAGGATTCATTTAATTAGGAGAGGCGGTGATTGAATTTTATTATTCCTTTCCATACAAGGACAACCCTTTAACGCTACTAGGGTTTCTTTCTAGTTTACAGACTCCATCTATAAAAGGACTTGATGATGGCCCGTGATTTGAGCAAAACTTCAAACTAAACAGTCTAATATAAACTCTCTTCTTCTTCTTCCACATACCCTCTATATATAGCTACACCATCTTCTTAACTCTCAAGTACAAGGTATAATCTATTAATTTCTCATGTGTTTCAGCTGTTATTAATGATTCTCATGCGTTTTTGTTGTTGGATACAATTGTTATTAATGATTCTCATGCGTTGTTATAAACAGTCGATGTCCTTTTTTTCTTCTTCTTCTTCCACATACCCTATATATATATAGCTACGACATCTATCTTCTTAACTCTCAAGTACAAGGTATAATCTATTTCTCATGTGTTTCAACTGTTATTAATGATTCTCATGCGTTTTTGTTGTTGGATACAATTGTTATTAATGATTCTCATGCGTTGTTATAAACAATCGATGTCCTTTTTTTCATCTTCTTCTACCACATACCCTATATATATATATATAGCTACAACATCTTCTTAACTCTCAAGTACAAGGTATAATCTAATTTCATGTGTTTCAATTATTAATGATTCTCATGCCGTTGATTGTTGTTGAATACAATTTTTTTTTCCTTGGCGAGCTTCTAATACAACGGGTTTCAATCGTTCTTGCAAGATTTGGCATTATATACTAGTTTGGAACATCATACAAGATGCAGTCCCCCAATGTTCTTAAGCCTGAAAATAGGTAATCTAATCTGCCTATTTGTTTTTGTTTTTGTTTTGTTTTGTTTTTTTTTTTTTTTAATGTTTTAATCTCTCTCTCAGTGATTGAAGATAGTGTTGGGTAGTGGACATTTAAGAAATTCTCTTCTCAAAAGAAAAAAAAAAAATTTTTTTTTTTTTGAAATACTTCCTTGATGCTTTAATAGTAATTGCTATTTTTTTTTTTTACTGAAATTTTATTTTTCGATTTTTATGAAATAATATAAATTAATTTCTACAAAACCTGCAAATATTTTTTGTTATTATTTAAAAGACTAACTATATGGTAATACATGAAATTATATATAAAACTATAAATTTGTTAACTAAGTCGATAGGATTCATCCATTTAATAAACATGCGTATTGGGGTTGAGAAATCATTATAACTTGTTTACTTGTTTATTATCGTCTTACTGTGTTAACTCCTATAATCGAATATTCATGAGTCAACATGACATAATTAAACTTGATACATGATTACAATTTGCAACCCCTAATTAAACTCCCATTTCAAGATGCATGTCCATTCCATAATATAGATTATAAAATTTGTATGAAATACACAAGCCTTGTGCATGACTCAGTATAGATTTTAAAATATTGGGCAATAAAGGGTTTTTGAGTTCTAGTATGCGACCCTTATTTTGGGAAAAAGAATGATCCACATTTTCTATATATGCAATAAGGTTTATTGAGGCTAACACTTATCCAATTTAACTAGGTCATTTTTTCATATTTATGCAAGATATATCAATTCAGTGAATTTTCTATTTGTTTCAACTTACATTTTACAGTTAAAGAAGTTTGCTTGATTTTTTTTTGTAAGCGTGTTAATTTTATGGATAAAGCTTAGTTACAAAATTAGTTGTAACTTAAGACTACAACATTACTCAAGTGAATTTTGACAAACCCACCATTAGATTACATTTTCATCTTATATCTTTCATACTTGCAAATTTCGAGAAAATTAAATATCAATAACTATGTCATTGATAAATTACTTAAATTGCAAATTTTTGTAATTTAAAATTATGCATAATATAGAAGCTTATAAATTATATTATAAATAATATTTGATTGACATAAAATTTGACACGTGTATTAAAAGCGTAAATAACATACAATTTAACAGTTAGATTTTCAAATTATATAGTAATGTTAATTTTATTAAAGGAAGTTGTAGCTAAACTTTGTCCTAATTTTATCTTCTAACTTGTTTGACCAATTTTTTTAGGGTTTATGTAAATTTGTCATGACATCAAGAACTGTTAATAATAACTTCTTATCAATAGTGTGTTAATATAAGCATGCTCTTAATTCTACTTGCGCATATACATCCAATTATGATTAGTTTTAAAGAATTCTATTTTCTTGATGTATACATATGTATAAGGCTTTCATTTTGTCATAAAATAAACATATATAAATTTTTTATTTCAGTTCTCAACCTGAATGGGCACATCTTCCTGTACCTATTTTGTGCTTGATTTTGTACAAGTTGTCGGAACCCATATACCATGCTTGGTTTGCTGGTGTTTGTAAACAATGGCATTTAGTTGCAAAGGACTACAATAAAAAAAAGAAGGCACTTCCAATGCTATTGCTCTCCCTTAACAATGATCATAAAACAAGGAGAGTTTTATATGGCATTACCGAAGGAAAAATATTCAAAAATATCAACTTAGAAGTATTTTATGCCAGGAGATGCTGCGGCTTCAGCCATGGTTGGTTGGCCACCGTAGATGAAAACATGGCTATAACCCTCTTGAATCCTTTCAACAAATCAGCCACCAAAATCACTCTTCCCTCTTTAAAGCACCGTAAACGCATTAAGAATCCACAATTTAATGTTCTTAAGGTTATTTTGTCTCACAATCCTACTTCAAGTCAGGACAATTATACGGTGGTTGTCATTTATGCTCCTTCGAAACTGTTGGCTTTCATCAACCCAAGGCAACAATGTGCTTGGACTTACCTCGATGAAAATATCATGAGCTTTACAGATATCACCTTTTATGGAGGTTTGGTCTATGCTGTGGGACGTAGGGGTTTGGTGGTGTCATTTGACGTAAATAGTAAGAATTATAGTTCTTCTCATCAGCAACTAAAACCAAATATAATTGTGCCAAGAGGCTGTCACATGACTTTTAAATATGCTGAAGGAGAGTATATTGTTGAATCAATGAAGGGAGACCTACTGGTTGTTCGGAGGTTTTTGGAACGAAAAGAAGGGCTTTTGGAAGAAATAGAAGAAGGGGTAGAAGAGCGTAAGAATCTAACCGAAAGTTTCAAGGTTCACAAATTGCTGTTAAATGATGAAACAAAGGGATCATTAGACGAGCATGTTGAGGTGAAAAGCTTGGGTGATGAGGCTCTCTTTGTTGGCGACAACCAATCAATGTCGATTTTGGCTTCAAATTTTCCTGGGTGCCAACCAAATTCGATATACTTCACAGATGATTCTATCGACGTTTTTGCAATTAAAAATACGTATCGTCCGAAGGGGCCTTTTGACATGGGTATATATTGCTTGGAGAATGGAACCTTTCAAAAGCATTATACTCCGGAATATAAACACAGGTATTTGGCACCTCCACTCTGGGTTGTGCCACCATTGCAATGAATTCGATGCTAGCTAGATGTCTTAATTTTTCAAGTTTACTTTTTCAATAGAATGGTTCGAGTTGCCCATAGTCTCTCAGCCAATTAAGTTGTTTTATTGTTAACCTTTTTTATAAAGATTTTGGTTAAAATTTCATGACTTGTTAATTGTTCGATTTTCCTCCTAGTTGTATGTTTTGATTGGTTATGATTTTTGTTGAAGAGTTTTATATTGAGATAAAAGATTAAAACCATGTTGTCTAAATTAATTAACTTTACCGATCGGTATTTTATATCTCCTTCATCTTGTGATGATGTATTTATTCATTTATAATTTGTAAGTGTCCTATAGACTTCACGTTATACAGATAGGGAACCTTGTCACTTTATGAGAATCAACTTCACAACAAGGGCTTGACTAAATTATTCACTTCTTTTCATTGAGAATTTGGGATCCCTCACTTGCACTTATTTGACCACCAGGAAATAATGGTTACCTAATCTTTGGATTTTTTTTTTCACACAAAGTTTAGCTACAAGTCTTCAAACCATCAAATCCATTCGATAGTAATTTATAAGAATATTCATGCAAATTATTTAAGCAAGTCATATAACATATTAAAAAAGCCATATGTCTTAAATAGTAGTAAAACTACACAAGAATAGTCTTTTCAATCATCATATTGATGGTTGAAGGAAAATAGCTAAAAATCGGCTCCTAACTAAAATTTTCCCTTATGTTTCAAAAGGAACTATACTACTTACCATCTTAAAGGGTGGTGGGAGTTTGAAGGTTGTCACTTGAGCCCCAATAAGACAAGATTTTAGGTGGTGTATAGTTTTGGTTACCAAATTAGATTCAAATATATGACATTATTAGTAAATAATGTTATCATTTCTTTCAAAGTCTAATTAAATTAAATGTACTTATACTTTTAATTTAGTTGGAGAATCAACTACAACATTTTGTGAAATTGTTTGTAACTAATCTCCATCCTTTTTGGAAGTCTCTAAATGTTACTGTTGTTGTAAATATAATGAAATAGAATAGAAAGAATAAAATTATATTAATACAAGTAGCTGCTACTAATTAGCAAATCGTTTGACTCACCTACAACATGACAATAGCTCAACTTTCTCCATGTGACTGGTAAGTAATTTGAGGCATTCATACTCCACTTCGGCTTGTGGGTGTGACTTATCATCAATAAAGAAAGGTTGGACCCTACTGTTAATCTCGATCCAGCTACACCCAGGGTTCTTCAATCTTAGCTCTTTCATCTTAGATCTCACCTTGCGCACCTCATCCCATTTTTTTGCAGATAAAATAATATAAGTTGATGGATCATCAGGATCCTTCTTTGATAAGCAATCTTGCAATTTCTACCCCCAATTTGACATTTCTGTGCAAACGGCATTCAGAAAATAGTGTGCTTAACAACTTAACATCCTCACTAATTTCTGGGGTTCTTCGGAGAATCCCATAAGCTTCATGCAATCTTCCAGCGCGTCCAAGAAGATCAATCAAGCACAAGTAGTGTTCAATTCTGGGAAAAATACCATGCTCAGTGATTATTTTATTAAAATGATGACAACCTTCATCAACCAATCTGGCATGGCTACAAGCAGATAAAACTGCAAGGAAAGCCACTTCGTCTGGTTTTGCATTTGACTGCTGCATTTCACCCAACAGCTTCGAATCTTCTAAAGCTTGACCAAGAGACCCATAATCTGTGATCATTGACATCCATGACACAACTTCTCTCTCTGGAAATTGATGAAAAATGTCAATTGCTTCGTCAACTGCACCACATTTATATAGCATACATGTCAAGTAAAGCCCCCATAACTACTTCATTGGTTTCCAACTTATTCTCAATGACATGGTTGTGAATGTCCTTACCCTGTTCCAAGGCTTTAATACCAGCTTTTTTCATTTCATAGAAGATGCCAAGAGCATTGAAATAATTTCCTACTGTCATATCCACAAATCATGACATTCCATGAAACTGCATTATACTTGGGCTTCATTTCAAAAACATTTTCAGCAGTCCATCACATCCACCTTTGAAGTATAAATCAATTAAGGAGATTTCAGTAAAGATGTCAGCCTCCATTCTGTTTCTTACTATATATACATGTATGAATTTTCCGGGTTGCAATTGGGCTGATCTTGAACAAGCCATTAATATCCTGGTTAAAGTAGTCAAAGTGTGTTTAATTCTTTCCTCGTTCATCCTTTTAAAGAGTTCCGTGCATGATTTACTGTCACCTTTTAAACCGTATCCTGCAATCATGGAGTTCCATGAAACCAGTCTTTCTTGAAATGTGCTCAAAAACCTCTATAGCCATGTCTAAACAACTACACTTTCCGTATATGTACACAAGAGCAGAGCTGATGAAGCCATGCAACTCAGACCCATTTCTCACCAACTCCATGTGAATCTCCTCCCCTCTTTCCATTTCTAAAACTCAAAGCCTTGCACACGATGAAATAACAGTTGTGAGTGTCACCGAGTTAGGCTAAAACCCATAACCTCTCATTCTTTCAAACAATTCCAACGCTTGTTTAGCTTGTCCATCTTGATAATACCAGGAAATCACGGTATTCCAACATGTCACATCCCTCTCAAGCATTTCATCAAACAGGTGTATAGCATACTCAAAAGCGTTGCATTTTGCATACAGGCTCACAAGAGCACCTGGCCACAACAATATAATTTGCACAACCAGTTTTTATCAAATGGGTATGAATCATTTTAGAACACTTGGGTAAGTGTAACTATCGGGTTTCAAATATGGACAACGCAATAGCCTCTCCTACAGCTCAAGAGCTTCAATGAATTTGAAGTTTTTGGAGTAAGCAGCCAAGAGGCCATTCCACAAAGAGATGTATAATGGGTTATCAATGGTTTGGAAAACAAGCTTTGCAGGATAATAGAAATGGCAAGAAAAGTAAAAGTTGATGAGGATTTTGCAAATGGCAATGTTGGTTTGTAAGCCGAGAAAGAGTATCTATTGGTGGATAAGCTTGCATTGCTTGAGTGATTTAGAACTTATGCATGCTCTAAAGAGAGATTAATAGCTTTGTGGTGTCCATTCAATTACTGATAGTAATTAAACTAGTACGGAAAGACAATAAACTTGAACTTCATGTTGAAGCGGGTCAGGACAGTTTCTATTAAAATTGAGATTTCAACTACCTTGTAGTCATTAGAAATTTTATCAAGGTTTAGGAATGAGCTTATATTGCCTTTGATATATTACTGGATTCAGTAAGACAAAGTCTAGGGTTAGATCAACAATGCAGTTGATGTCGTTGATGCAATCACATATCCAATATATAAGCAAAGATAGGAAAACAACAATTAATTAACACGTGTGAACGAGTATATAGGTATGTATGTTCATATAATACAACCTTGATAACATCATGAAATCATCCATATTTATATATATAAAAGCAGAGATCTCATATGAGAGTATATGAGCTCTTACCATGTGGCACTCTAACTTTGCATTTAACATTTTTACCCTCTTTTCATTAAAGTTTTTTAACTGCTACCCAATAGTTCATAGTAAATTCTTTTACTATTACCCAAAAAATCATAGTAATCCCAAAGTTTATCACTAATCCCAACATTACGCTTTCACCTCTTGCTATTTTGGTACTTACGTCTCTTCTTTTCCTTACGTTTGGTCATGCAAGAGGTTTTGTCTCAAGCTTTAAGCAGTGGCAACGCCACGTTAGAGTCAGGGTGTTCCCAGGAACACCCTGACTTGAAAAAAAAATTATATATAATAATTAAAAAAATTTTATTTGTTTATCCTTAAAAAAAAAAATGAGGAACACCCTCAAGAAAATGAGGAACACTCTCAAATTAAAAAAAAAAAATATATATATATATATATATATATATTTGTTCTACTTTCAAGCAAAAAAAAAAAAAGCCCAAAAAAATTTTGAACTAAAATCTGAAAAAAAAAAAAAAAAATGTAACAGAGCAAGCCCACAAAAAAGCCCAACATCAATCCTAAACGTAAAGCAAACCCAATCTAAACAAAAAAAAACAACCCAACAGATGGTAAACAGTAAAGCAAACCCACGAATTTTCAAAAAAAAAAAAAAAAAAAAAACCAAAACCAAAACCCAATATACACTGCAAATCTCTTCATCCAAACAACCTGTAAATTAGAAACCTCAAATCACTAATCAGATATCACTAAAGCAAACCTAGAGACAAAAACGTCAATAAAGCAACGCAGCCAACACTGCAACACAAGCCAACAGATGGATTAGGCATCGCCGCATCAGAGATCGGTCAGCCAACACAACTCGAGCTCCAGTCCTGAGCACATCACATCGGGATTCGGGCATCGGAGATCGCTCACTGGATCAGATCAGAGATCGACGATCGGTCACGTCGCTCGTCGCTCGGCTCGGTCACGTCGCTTGCTCCATTGCTCTTCGCTTGCTCATCGCCCGCGCTCGTCGCTCGGCTTGCTCCGTCGCCCGTCGCTCGGCTTGCTTTGGTGCTCCCCCAAGGTATTTCATAACTTCTCTATTTTTTTTTCTCTCTGACTCTCTCAGCCTCTCTCTCTCTTTATCTAAAAAATTAAAATGATAGTGCTTTCTTCTCTCTGACTCTCTCAGTCTCTCTCTTTTATCTGATTTTTTTTTTTTTATCTGAAAAATTAAAATGAAGTGAAATCTGAAATGAAATGAATGAGGCTCTCTCTTATTCTTTTAAGAATTTAACAGTTAACTTTAATAATTTATCTGATTTTTTTGGATAACTGTGATTGGCTCAGCTTAGCTTTAACTTTATTAATATTTAAGCCCTGTTCTTGACTTTTTCTTTATGGCTTTATCCGTTGGTGTGTGTTGGTGTTGGTGAGACTTGGTGAGATACAATTAATTGTTTTATTGTGATTTGTGATTGTGAAATTTTCTGATTGGCAGCTAGCTCTTGTGATGGAGTTTGTCTCATTATCTAATGAGTGGGGTGGGGGTGGATGGGCATATCACATGGGGCCAGGTGAGGAATTTGAATTGGGAGAAGTAAATGCACATGGTGCCACTAATAAATAATAATTTAATTAATCAATAATTAATTAAAGGAAGCAACTAATAAACAATAATTAATAATTTAATTAATCAATATATTGATTAATTATAAAAAATAAACAAATTAAATTATGTTAGGCTAAATAATAATTAATAATTTTATAATTAATGAAAAAAAATTTAACAAATTATAGTTTATAAAAGACAAACAAATTAATGAAACAACTAGACAATAATAATTAATAATTTTATTAATATTTCAAATCAACTTATAGTTTATTGTTTATTCTTTTGCTAAAATTATGGACAAATGTTTGATAAAAAAATCATGTACCCAAGATTCATCTACTTGATGATGGCTTTGGCCTTTGGATCTTTCAACTAAAAAAAAAAAATTTTAGGAACACCTTGAAAAAAATTCCTAGAATCGCCACTGGCTTTAAGTAATGAGTGCAGAAGCTGAATAGCCCTCAAATCCACCACAGTCATGCTCTCCACGCTTACAAATATTTATATATCT
Source organism: Quercus ilex subsp. ballota (assembly GCA_032727855.1). NCBI lineage: Eukaryota > Viridiplantae > Streptophyta > Magnoliopsida > Fagales > Fagaceae > Quercus > Quercus ilex. The sequence continues at coordinate 20,148,938 of CM064908.1, read as the reverse complement.
TTCACGCTCAAGCTAAGTCTTGCTTGATCTCTTTGTAGGTCTGTGATTCCAATTTCCAAAAAGTCAAGTTACTCTTTCTTTTTCCATTTTTGCCACCTTTTCCAATGTTCTCGAATCTACTCTTATCTCCTCATGTTTCTTTACATACGTTCCATGCATGATTTGGACCTTTGTTTGTTAGTTTGGATTTGCTTTATCATATTAGGTATCATCCTTATGAGAAAATTGATTTGGTGAAAATTGATTTGCTCAACTTCATTCACTGAATAAAATCCCTATATATACAAGCTAAGAGGTTAAGTTCAGCTCTGTAACTAACTTAACAGACATACACGTGTGAACAATAATTAACAAATATAACAAACAAAGGAGTGAACTTATGCTTTTGAGGATTGAGATTGGTGGCATAACAAAGACAACCAAAGGTTCTAAGATGAGAGTGGGAAGGAATTTTGTGAAAAAGAAGCTCAAAAGATGTCTTGTTTTCAAGAAGGGGAGAGGGCAATCTATTAATCAAATAAACTGCATTGAGAACACAATCCCCACAAAAAGACAAAGGAACATTAGATTATATCTGTAATGCCCTAGCAGTAGCAAGAATGTGTTGATGTTTCCTCTCCACTACTGAGTTTTGTTGTGGAGTGCAAACACAACTTAATTGATGAACAATTCCATTTGAGTTGTAAAAATTAGGAATGCTAAACTCTAAGACATTATCAGATCTGATGGACTTAATTTTAGTTCCAAATTGAGTGAGAACCATATTGTAGAAAGAGGCAATAAATGATCTAACTTTAGATTTAGCTTTCAAAAGGAAAACCCAAGTTGCTTTAGAAGCATCAACAACTATAGTGAGGAAATATTTATGTCCATCAGATGTTAAAACAGAAAATGGACCCCAAACATCCATATGTACAAGATCAAAAGAATGAGAACATTTCTTATTATTAAAAGGAAAGGGAAGTCTCTTCTGTTTTGCCAAAAGACAGATAGTACAAGATTTATTACAACAATGATTAAGAAAAGATAAAACATGACTCAAAGACTAAACCTTCACATTAGAAAGTTGCCCAAGTCTTGAATGCCAAAGAGAGAACAGATTGCTAGAAATTGAGGAAGAACAAATAGCAGTGGAAGTCTTGAAGTTCTGCGTGGAAAAGAAATCAATGAGGGTGACAGTGGCTTGAGATAGGTTGGAATCTTGTAACAAGTATAAACCATCATACATTTGGCCCATTCCAATCGTGCTCCAACATGTAAGGTCCTGTATAAAACATAATTTTGACAGAAAAATAAGGCATATGGGTTGAGATTTAGTTAGAGCACTAATTGATAAGAGATTAAAGGTGAAGGAAGGTACACAAAGAACATTGGTAAAGGTGATGTGAGATGAAAGTTGTATGGTTCTAATATGTGTAACAACAACAGCTTCCTCATTAGGCAATTCAACCATAGTATGTGAGATTTCAATATAAGAAGTCAACAATTGCATTGAACAAACTGTGATCACTAGCACCAGTATCAATTACCCATGTTTCAAGACCATAAGCTCTCTTATTAACCATTTTAGCAGAAAACACTGAATGCTTAAAGTTAATAGGATTACCTGCAACTATATTAGATGGAAGAGCCACAATATTGGCCACATATGTTTCTTGACCTTTTGGAAGTGGCTGAGTAGAGCAAGAACCAATTAAGGCCAGAAGCTGTTGGTATTGATCATTAGTGAAAGCTGGAGCATGAGATGCAATAACAGCTGAGGTGAAATCAGTGACCCTAGTAGATGCATTGCCTTGAAGAAAATCAAGATTGGAGGAAACCTGATGGGTCGTTGCATTCTTGTTGTTCTTGAGCTTAAAACCTGGTGGAAAACCATGCAATTTATAGCATTTATCCACTGTATGACCTAATTTTCCACAATATGTACACAAAGGTCTCTTCTTTCCTTTGGAATTGTGACTAGAATTAGCAAGATTCTGTGATTTGGTAGCTAGGGCAATGTATTCAACTTTGAGAGAGCTTTATATAGACCTTTGCATCTCTTCTTGAATGAATAAAGAGTATGCCTTGTTGATTGAAGGGAGTGGATCCATCAAGAGGATTTGAGTCTTCACCTGAGAAAAGGACTCACTCAACCCCATTAGGAAGTTCATTACTGAGTCCTTTGCTTGAAGATCTGCAAGCCTTTGATTGATGCCACAAACACACTTTCCACATGTGCACAAAGGAAAGGGATTGAAATTTTGTAATTGATCCCATAGTACCTTCAACTGAGTGAAGTAATCAGTAATGGATTGTTCCCTTTGATGAAGCTCAGCAATTTACTTTTGGATATTGAAGACTTTAGGTCCATTCCCTTGACAAAATGTATCTTTGAGATCAGTCCAAATTTCTAGGGCTGTATCTCTATATATGATGCATGCTTGGATTTTGGGAGACACTAAATTGATAATCCAAGTCCCAACCATATTGTCTCCTCTAATCCAAGCTTGCACAGCTGAAGGAGAATCCACCAATGAAGAAGAGATGGTTAAAGAACCATCCATAAAACCAAGCTTGTTCTTGGAAATCAGTGACTTTCTGACAGATCTTGCCCAAGCAGGGTAGTTTTCACCTCCAATCAAAGGTTGAGAGGTGAGCACAACACCAGGATTCTCTCCATGGTGTGAGAACAATGGATCGCACTACAACAAAATGTATTTTCAGTGACAAAAAATTCGTTACTAAAAGTCCAGTTTTTCGTCGCTAAGGACCTTTAGTGACAAAATTGGACTTTTAGCAACGAAACTCATTTCTTCGCTGAAACCCTGTCACTAAAAGTCTTGGTGACAAAAAATTTCGTCACTAAAAGTCTAATTTGATTTAAAAAAAAAAACCTTTTAGCAATGAAATGTTTCGTCGCTAAATGTTTTCCTCGCTAAAAACACCATTTAGTGACGAAAATATTTCGTCACTTAAAACACTTTAGTTTATTAAATCATATTTAGTGATGAATAATTTCGTCACTAAAACTATTTTCAGGTACATATAGTGACGAAAAAGTTCGTCACTAAAACTATTTTTAAGAAAATCTATAGCGACGAAAATTTTTGTCACTAAAACCATTTCTTACAAAATTTTGCTACATTTAGTGACGAATTATTTCGTCACTAAAACAATTTTTTGTTGCTATATTTGTGACGAAAAAATTCATCGCTAAAACTTATTTTCTGTTTTTATTTTTTTCATGGCTTTGATATAATTCGTCACTAAAACAATTTTTTGTTGCTATATTTGTGACGAAAAAATTCATCGCTAAAACTTATTTTCTGTTTTTATTTTTTTCATGGCTTTGATATTAACCTGTAACCTGTTATTACATTATTAAAACCTCACATTGAATAATACATTTATTTCAACAAAATATTTATAAAAAAAGATCCATACATTCCACAAGTAAAAAATAAAACAAGTATCCAATTCAAACTCCTTCCATACAATAATTGTTTGCAACATATACAATAACTCAAGATGTTTTATAACAATACAAAAAGTGTAGCATAATATAATTAGAACTAACGGAAGATGTCCTCATATGTCTTCAAGTAATGCCGAAAGTAAATATCCTAAAAGTCACTAATAAGAAATTTGCATAAATATAAAAACAATACTACATTAAAATCGTAAAGTAAAAACATTAACTATGTTATAAGAAACATTTCTGACAATGCATTAAGAGTAGTCACACCATGTAATGTGGGTCAATTGCTAAAATAAAGTACTAACCAAAAAGTGTTTTAACTTGAAGTTGAACCACCCCTATAGGTAAGAGCGTCATCATAACCCTTACTCCTAAAAAAGTTAAGAATATTTTTTTGGACCTCTTCTTGCTTAGCTCGTGCCTCTTGGTCCCTAGCTCGCTTCTCTTGGTCCCTAACTCTTGCCTCTTTGAGCTCAATTATCTCATTTTCTAGCCATTGGATATACTCCACTGAGGAAGTAGATGAGGCGGTGGTTACTAGAGAAGAGGAAGGTCTCATGCCAAGTCCTTTTACAATACCAGACTTCTTAAAAACCAAGTTTAAGATCTCCTATTGTGTAAGGGGAATTGCATTAGGATCTTGACAATGATCCTCTTGCACTTTGAGAATATTTTCCTATCATTTGAAAGAGAGAAAGAAACAAACAATCACAACATTAATACTATATATGTTATAGCTTTACAAACATGATAGGGATGGAATGATACACATATATATGTCGTTTCATCCTCATGGTGTATCCACATATTTGTATTTGGATTGAAATGAACATGTTTGAAGATTTTTGCCAATTTAGGAACTTGACCGTCATTATTATTTGTTTGATTAATTAACATTCAAGTGTTAGTGACGAATTGTGATTTTGTTGCTAAAACTGTGAACTGAAAAACCATGATTATTTTTAGTGATGGTTATTTTTCGTCGCTAAAGCTTCCTTATAGTGACGAAATAATTTTCATCGCTAATACTATCCATAGCAATACCTACAGTGACGAAATATTTCGTCACTAAAAATTTCAACTTTTAGTGACAAAATATTTCGTCGCTATAGATTAATTAAGTTTGCGCCAAAGTTTTCCCTATTGGCACTCATTTTTCAAATCAAATAGTGACGAAATTTATTTTTCGTCGCTAAATGTTATAATTTTTTTTTTAATTATTAGCGACGAAACTCATATTTCGTCACTATATGGTACCTTTTTGTGGCGAAAAAATTTTCCTTACTAAAATTTGTCATTGAAAATACATTTTGTTTTAGTGTCATTTGGATTGTATGAATCCTATGTTGAAGAAGAAGTCCCTAAGGAAGTATTTGCTGTTGCTGTTTTAGTAGCCATTGAAGAAGCTTGAAGAAGCTTTACTGAGATCAACAATGGCGTCAAAGAAGCAACATTTGAAGATGCTTTGAAGAGATCAACAATGGCGTTGAAGAAGTGTAAGGGTCCTTTTTGGACAGTACCCAGGCCCAAGTAGAACCAAAGACCTTGGGCTCTCTTACTTGTTGTTTTAAGGGACTGGGCATGATTCATCGCAGTTAAATTAATAGGCTAATTACGAACAAGATGGTGCACAGAGCAGGAATCCTACAACACATACATACTAGCAAACAAGAAATATATGCATTGAACAGCAAGAAACAATAAAGGGGCAATGCGATAAAGAAAGACACAAAGTAAACGTTAGGGGTCCTTAAGATACTGTGTAATATTTCATTAATTTCTCAATTGTGTAATACATTGTGCTCACTAAAACGTATCACAAGGTCCAAACAAGTTCAAAAATCACAAATTTAGATGGTTCTTCAGGCCTCTATGATTTGCAAAGTTTGAATCCTTTTGAATCCAAGTGTGTTCTCTAGTGGTTGATTGAGGATACCGGGCGGTATTTCCCTCTCTTTTCTTACTTTCTTTGAATTCTAACAGAGTTTTCTCAATGATTCTACTCTAATTCACTGTTGTTGAATGCCCCCTTCACTATTGGCTGCTTCTCTCTTTTATAGTGTCATTCTAGGGTTCTGGGGTACCACTGATTCCCCCTATTTGCTCTCCTGGGTACCAGAAGTAATGTTATGCCAGCAACATTAATGGCTGGTCCCTTTCTTATTTCTCATAATTTTCTCCAGGGTACCACTGATTCCCCCCATTTGCTCTCCTGCTGACTTTCCATTCTAGGGCGTCCTTAAAGAGTTGACCTTTGGTCCTTCTTCCTTCAAGGTCTCTTACCTTTTTCAGATTTAGCTTTTAGTTGCCTTTCCTCTTGTCATTTTTCCCAAGTGAGCTGATTCCTTCCTGTCAGGTGGAAAGTCTTCTCAGCTACGTCCCTTCGGTTCTTCATTCTGGTTTCCCCGAGGTACCAGCCCCTTGCTCATGAATTATTGGTTTCCAAGCTTTCTGGTTTCTTTCTACATCATTGGGTGGCTGATAGAGACGTATCTATTCTCGTTCCTTGTGTTTCTTGGCACTCCTTTTGAGCTGTCCTAATCTTATCTTGGCTTTGTTGCACGTCTTGAGGATCCCGAGCCCCTGGGTATCCCAGTCTAGTTCTTACCACTGGACTACCTAGTGATTTTCTACCCTTGGCGGGCTGGGCTTTTTTCTTCTTCCCTTTGTTTCATGAATTCTAAGGCCTATCCATTCGTGGGTATGGGTTTTGCCTTAAATCCCTTAATGGAGTTAGACCTACCATCTTTTTTCTTTATTGTAGGCTCAAGTCTTTTATTTTCTCATGGAGTTCAACTCTCTGTGCCACTTTGGGCCTTGGTGCAACATGGTGACTTTTTTAGACCTCAACAAGAAGTAAGGAGTGAAAGAAGAAGAGAAAACCAGTGAAAAGCCCAAATTGAAAGAACCCTAGAATATCAGAATGTTCTAGAGGTTTTGCTTTGATACCATATGAGAAAATTGATTTGGTGGAAACTGATTTGCTCAGCTTCATTCATTGAATAAAATCCCTATATATACAAGCTAGGAGGTTAAGTCCAACTTTGTAACTAACTTAATAGACTCATACACGTGTGAACAGTAATTAACAAATATAACAAACTATGACACGTGCTTGACTAAATTAACCAACTCTATTTACAAAAACTACATATCGTTTACTGAACAAGTATTAGCTAAACTACATTGTCATTTAGGCAGACTTGGACTCATCTTGAACTCCTTTATCTCTGTAGCTCGAGGTTTAATCCCTTGATGACCAATAGACCCTTCAAGTTCTGCACTATCTGCTCCTGCACTAGCTGCTACACTGTGCGACTGTCTGAGCTGCTCTGGTGTAGCAGCTGGTGAAGTAGCTTGACTTGCTGCACTAGCATGACTTGCTGCACTCTTTTGCCTTTGATAATCCTCATCCAAATGCTCCTACTAAATACATCAATTAATCTGAAATCCATTGTTCACGTTTAGCTTTAATAGTGGCTCTTCACAAGTAAAAGTACAATGCTGTGGATCATTCCTACCATGCTAAATATGTGTGTCAACCCTTTTGGTCTCGCTTTGATAATTTCTTCTCTCTTTGGATGCTGTAAGTGCTTCAATCGTGCCTATCTAAGCTTTAATTTTAATGTATTTAATCTGATGGTATGCCAAATTGTGAGAAGCATAGATGGAATCTAGAATTACATAAATATTATATTATTATCGTTGAAGTGTGTGTCTTTGGTTTCATTAGTGCAGTAGTGCCCGTCCCTCATTTCTTATTGTCTCTATATGATTTTTGCTCATTATATTTTTTGGATGTCTAATAAAAAACCAAAAAAAAAAAAAAAATTCACTAATTTCAAATGTTTGACATGAGGACAAACTTCTTTACAGATTAGAAGCCCCAATTTTTTCTTTCAACTACTTTCTTAGTAACTTGAGAAAAAAAAAAAAAAAAAAAAAAAGGTGTCTGTGGCTTAGTGGAATAGGAGATGAAAACGCGTTAAAATCATTCACGCTAGGTTATCTTCTTTTGTTCATATAATTCAAATTCTTTGATTTTCTATTTATATATATTTGTTTGAAGTTTTGTTGTTTCATTACTAGCTATGTTTTGTTACTCATGTATTTAAATTCTTTGATTTTTCAAATATATATTTGTTTGTAGTTTTATCATTCGACCGTAAGGTTAAAGTATTTTTTTGTACCTTCAATTGTGATGGAAATTATGATTTCACTATAGAGAAAAAAAAAAAAAAAATCCCTTTGCTTGGCTGCTGAGGAAGTTTGAGCAATAAAAGTTGAAGCTTTTTACCTTTTTCTATTGTTTGTTTTTTAGGGAATTGATCAATCAAATTGGACATATAATTTTAAACAATTGAAAATTATAAGGTTTTAAATCTATATTTGCTTTCACATTCCCCTATATTTCTCATTTAGAATAACGAGAAACCTGTGAAATTTATATAAGAAGATATGAATTTTAAGTATTCATTTACCCAAATATTTACATAGAAAGTAGCACCTTGGAAAAATTTTCTGAAAATATTCCTACCAAACTACTTTATATACACCTATACATATGTCATCCAATGTCAAATACATACAGACAAAAAAAAAAAAAAAATTTATTTACTTTCAATCTTTCAATGACATCTACCTAACTTCAACATTGTTGTCCTATCTAATATTAAACCCATATGAGTTGGCTACAATTAAGAAAGAGGTTTTGCATTTTGTATTGAGTGACAACTACAATTATGATTTTAATGTTAAAGTCAAACATAGTGGGCTAGAGGGTTTTTTAAAGGCCATGATTGACTATGGGTATTTAGGATGTTGATGTGGGAAATCCATAAGTGTACTTTGTTTAGAATTAAGGAGAAAGAGAAAGACACATTCTATATCAACTTTTATTTTACAATATTCCTCCAAAGTTATATTTTTATTGTTTATTACTTAAACTGAATAATTATGATTAATGTGTATGCAATTTATAATTATTGTTTTTTATGATAAACTCAATATTAACAAATTTATTTAACAATTATACTACAATATATGTAAAACCTTCTTTAAAACCATCTTACATAAAACACTATAACATTATTCGTGTATCGCATGGGCAACTTGCTAGTTATTAAAATAGTTTGAACAGGTAAAGAAGACATCACTACAACAAATCTGACTTTTTTCAAGGGTCAAAACCCTTGAAAAAAGTATTAAAAAACCTTGAGAAAAGATATTTTAAGAGTCCAACCGACCCTTGATAACCTTCGAAACTTATACCGTCGAAAATGAAATTTTGAAGGCCATCATGGCCCTCAAAACAAGTGCTCTAATATTATTTTGAGAGTCAAGAGACTTTTAAATAACCTTTTACCAAGGTTTAAAAGATTTACATTTACAACCCTTGATAAATAAAGTTATTTAAGGGGTCTCTTGACCCTCAAAATAAGATTTTATTTATTTAAAAAAAAAAACCACAATCATGCACAATATATATATATATATATATATACACAAACACAAAAAAAAAAAAAAAATAATAATAATAATAAATAAAAATTTCACAATTGTTGAGATGATATTGATGTATAGCAAAAGTAATATTGAGATTACTTAACAAATTAGGGATTGCATACAAACAGTCGATATATCAATTATTGTTTAAGAAAAAAGATATCAACAACCACACTTTGTACAAAGACCAAATTTGTCCAAGAGTTAAAAGTTTTGATACATTTTATTTTTCATCATCATCTCCAAAGAAAGAAGTTATCAACTAGTGCAATTGAACATTTCAGCCCTTATGGGTGCCCTCAAATTTCTAAAAAAGAGAGAACGATACAGATTATGAAATTGAAACATGTAAGGAACACTAGAAGAAACATGTAAGGCATTTGGCTTGCAGAAAAAATACTATTAAGATAGATCATGCAATAGTAGTACTTGAGTAAAATTGACCAAATTTCAACTTATTAAAAAATTAACGACAACCTTGCGTAGTCAAAAATTATTAGCATTAAGAAATTACAAGTAAATGAGATATACTGTTTATAGAATGAGGAAAAGGAAAGAATTGCAAGTAATAACATGAGACTACTGTTAATCCTGCATTGAAAAAATTAAAAGGAAATTGCATCAGTGAGATAATCATTTATGTTAATTGATATAGGATCCAATTTACCAGGATAAAGTAGGATAAAAAAAAAAATTAATCACATTAATTTATTTTTGAACACCAAAAGAAACACATGAAGAATAACCTAAAAGCAGGAGCAGACTTCAGTGGAACCAAAACTAGTGAGATACCAAATCATCCAATAAATAAGCTTACACCTATATAAACTAATAAAGGGCCACAACACAGATCTTAAAACAAGCATAATAACCATGATATCCTATACCAGAGACACCCATTCCACTAAAAACCTCTTTCTCTTTCACATCTTAGAAAGCAAAAGACTGTCAAAAACACACATCCAATCTCTTCAATTCAACCATGAATGATTCTGTGAAGTACACATAACACAGGAAAAGGCTGAAGAAGCTGCCTTGGTTTATGACAATGCTGCTATTCAAATCAAAGGCCCAGACGCACTCACCAATTTTTAAGGTAATGAACAGAGTCTGAAGATAACTTACATCATCCAAATTATTCTCTATTGTACCCCACTTATTTGTTCTAATGTCACTACTCACTACTTTCATCAGCTACCAAAAAAAAAGAACATCCACAATAAATTTTTCAAGATAAGGATTACAAAAGCAAACTAGTACTTATCTATTCTATCCACATAAACAGCTCAACAGGTCATTCCAAATTTATCCTATAGTACTAAAACATTATATTGTGTTTTAATATCAAATTCCGGAAACTCAAATTAAAACCTTCAAAAAATACAACTGTGAATGCATGTATGCAAGAAAGCTCATGAATTTACTACCGACATCACTAGATGCATACACTGAAGATTAAAAGCTATAACTGCAGTAAAAGTTCAATTTTACGAAGTTAAAAGTCAAAGAGTACTTACACTGCCAAGTACTTAAACTGAACCTTAAAACTGTGAAAAAAGAAAGATGATGTCTGCAACAAACAAAAACAAAAAAGCATAAGTGATCTAAAAAACTGGTTAGAGCCAAATCTTGACACCAGTTATCTTTCATTTTCAGTTTATCACCCACTTGACTTGAGTTAGTAGAATGTCATTATTGCTAAGTGCTAAGTACTAACCCATTCTGTGTCTACCATTCCATCAACAATCAAATGGACTTTATATACCAAAGTAAGTAGAAGAGTCAGAGACATATAGATACCCTCATTATTTAATATACTACTACTACTACTGCAACAAAAGTGTAATACCACTCAGTTAATGTCAAATGGCAAATGGACAATGGAGATGTGAACAAAAAAGAATCACAAACACATGAAAACTTACATTTTTCATTCTGGTGTCGTACTTAGAATGGATCTTCTTTTGGGGACAAAAATGGCTCGAAACCAAATGAGTTTTGATCATTAATTATTGAATAAATAATAACCAGTTGAGAAATTTTTTTGTTAGAGCATTAATAAATACCCTTAAAATTTTGAAGAAATAACTTAATCAATACGCAATCAAAAATTCAAATCTACATGCACAACTAAAAACATATAATAACAAGCTGTAAATTTTTTTCCCATCAGAATATATGTAGCCTACACAAAACATAATCATAGACCACAAAAAGACTATAGTATAGCTATCAGGTTGTGTTCCACGGGTTGCATTGGGGTTGTCATTATATGTATCTAATGAGCATGGGTTTTCCATCTTGCATTTTTTGAAGCATTACTATTCTATTGCTAGGAATTTTGCTCCAATAAAATTAAGGGTTCCTCAAACAATAAGATAAGAGAAGCCAGGGGTGGCATCTAGAAGCATAAGAAAGATCACTGCCCCCACCCCTCCCCATCATTGCAACAGAGTACATTCTCTTGATCAATTATATAGATGTATATATAGAAACTATTGAATTTTACCTCATGGCAAATTTTAATTTACTAAAGAAAAAACATGGAAAATTAAGTGGCCTCTCTAAAGCCTTTGATAAGTTCAGCAAATTATCCACTGAGAATTACGGCTAATTTGTATGTTCCTAATTGGCAAAGGGGATTTTCAAAAACCAAAAGTGAAGCATGGATATGATGTATACACAATTTCTGTATAATCTGCGTAAGGCCTAAGAATGAGGAATCAACATTCTTATAATAGGAACATCAGCAGATTACAGAATAAATTGGGTTAGGATGTGTTACATCCACCTGGAGACCAAGTGGTGTGACGTCAAAATGAAGTGGTATGAATTACAGAAGGTCCTATGTTTTTTGGGTTGACTAATATTAACCAACTCTAGATTGACAGTTAATGTTATTTTGACCACCTGAGGCTGAGATGTCTAGTATTTTTGCTGACCTCTAGTCTTTTATAACCTCAATCTCTTAGTTCTCTTTTTCTTCACGTATCATATCCTTTCTTCCTCTTCTTCTATTCTTGTGTGAAAGGTCAGAGCCACCTACTAGTGTCACGGCCTTGGAAATTCCCAAGAAAAACTTCCAAGCCAACCGTGACACTAGGATCCATTCCACCATAAAATTTAAAGCCATGGAGCCTGATGACATTTCCCTCTATGCCACCACCAGAGCTCTCAACCTGCTTGACAATTTCACATCCTTATGCAAAACAGCATTAATGACCCATTCAGATGGTATCTTCCTCAACTCCAATCCTCTGCATTACTCATTTCCTCTATTGCTGCTTCAAATATTTCTTGCCTCTGGAGTCATCCTACTCATGAAAGTACTCCTCAAGCCTTTCAACCAACCCACCATGGTCTCACAATTCCTAGTAAGCTTTTCTCCCTGCAAAACCATTGTTTACAAACTCTTTTTTTTTTTTTTTTTTTCATTACAAAATGATAAGGATATCACAATGAAAACTTAAATAAGATAGCTCATGCATGCAATGTTATATTGTTTTTTACTGATTGCTTTATATTATTTATTATCAGGGTGGTACAATGCTGCATTTATAATATGGTACAATGCTGCATATCTATTCATAAAATGGTAATTCCCTTGTCAACAACTTCATCAATCACTCAAACTACAATTTTTTTTTTAGAATTCTGTATTCTCTCATTTATAATGTCCATGTTAACAAAGTATGTATCAAGTATTCTTAGAAAACTTCTTGCAATCACAGGGTATAAGTACTTATAGGTGGTGCTTCAGAAAACGTAGGAATTTCGTGAAATGTTAAATGGTATAAACAAATACAGCAAATTCTCCTAGATTTAAACAAAGTTTGGAAGACCTAATTAAATAATTATTTGAATTTCGTATTTAATTAAAAAAAATGGAGCAGAAGTTATAGGTAATCATCCAAAAGTGCGGGAAATTCCTGAAAAATCAAATCGATAAACAAACACAACAAAATCTCCCAAAAATCAGATGAGTATTTAAATGAAGCTTGAAGGAGCAAATTAAATAATTACTTCAGAATAGAGCACAGATTCAACCTTACAAATCAACAATCAATAGGTACAGAGAATTTTCCAAATTCAAAATCAACAATGAACATTTCTTAAGAGGGAGGAGAACCTGTAATCAAACTAGTGGAATCGAGATGAGAGGAGACCTTCGATTTTTGAGTTTTCTGAGAAATGTGCGAAAGGAAAATCAAAGAAATGCGGTGAAAATCGACGAGAAAGTAGAAGAAAACAAAGAAACACAAAAATTCAAAGAAGAAATTAGGGTTTGTGATTAGGCAATACCAATTCTTATCAATGCGATTGAGAGACGAAGAAAACACACCGTGACCGAGAGAGACGAAGAGACACAGACGAAGAAATCCTGAACTTGAGCTTGAATGTGATTTCCATGATTGCCGAGCTTAGATTTGTATTTGGGGAAAATGAGACAGTGAGAGATCTCAGAGAGAGAGCCTGTGATATACGAGAGACTGAGAGTTTTTTTTTTTTTTTTTGGAGGGAAGAGATTGAGAGTTGAGAGAGAGCATGATATATATATATATATATATATATATAGTTTTTAAGCTTCTGGCGCTATCGTATAACATATTCTTTTGTTTTTTAAAATTTTTTTTCAAGGGTTGAAAATTTTTTTGCGTATTTTTATTAATTATTTTTCAAGGGTTATGTTAATTATTTTGAAGGTGCTTAATAAATCTAGTAATACTCATATTTTAGTGTTTATTTGGACAAATTTTAGCAACCCTTGAAAAAAAAGGGTCCAAAACAGGTCATGATGTTTGTAGTGCATATTGTAATAATTTTATGATGTTATTAAGGCTGTATTATAAAACATACATACCTACATATATAGGGTTAATTACTGTATCCTACTCGTATTATAAGTCATCAATGAGTTGTTTGGTCAATAAGAAAGCGGTGAGAAAATAAAGGAAAGTGAAATAGAAATTAATTTAGTTATTTTGTGACTTTTAATTAAAAAAATGAAATTTTGTTAAGTCTTGTCAAATGGATATTATTGAAAATTCAAAAGTAAAAATTGTAATGATCCTGTGAGTGTAAGGTTTCTTCCAAACACAGTAAATTATATTATTGTAATGAAATTATATGAATCTAACATTATAAGAATGTTACATAACATCATAAGAACAAAACAACCCTTAATTAAGAGTGGAAATAACTATACCCAATATGTGGAAACCAACAAACTGACGCATATATGAGTGATCTTAGGGAAAGACCTAATATATAGTTAATTATACCATAACATTTATAACTATTTATCTTGTGAAATAGCCACAACGTACCTAACTGGTTATTATCACATTTCAGACGCAGAGCTATAGCGCTGCTGATTCCACGTCTGGGTACGTGAAGAAGGCCGCGGCACTGTTTAGTTTTTATGTTTTGCTCAAAGCCACCGACCATCAAGTATTGTCTTAGGCTGCAAGAAATCCTGTGCTCCTTAGGATTCACTTAATTAGGAGAGGCGGTGTTTGAATTTTTTTATTCCTTTACATGTGTACAAGGACAACCTTTTAACGCTACTAGGGTTTCTTTCTAGTTTACAAACTCCATCTATAAAAGGACTTGATGATGGCCCGTGATTTGAGCAAAACTTCAAACTAAACAGTCTAATATAAACTCTCTTCTTCTTCTTCTTCGTCCACATACCTTCTATATATAGCTACACCATCTTCTTAACCCTCAAGTACAAGGTATAATCTATTTTTCATGTGTTTCAATTGTTATTAATGATTCTCATGCATTGTTGTTGTTGAATACAATTAATTGTTATTAATGATTCTCATGCGCTGTTATAAACAGTCGATGTCCTTTTTTTCTTCTTCTTCTTCCACATACCCTATATATATGGCTACAGCATCTTCTTAACTCTCAAGTACACGGTATAATCTATTTTTCACGTGTTTCAATTGTTATTAATGATTCTCACGCGTTGTTATAAACAGTCGATGTCCTTTTTTTCTTCCTCTTCTTCCACATACCCCATATATTATATATATAGCTACAACATCTTTTTAACTCTCAAGTACAAGGTATAATCTAATTTCATGTGTTTCAATTATTAATGATTCTCATGCCGTTGATTGTTGTGGAATACAATTTTTGTTTCCCTTGGCGAGCTTCTAATACAACGGGTTTCAATCGTTCTTGCAAGATTTGGCGTTATATACTAGTTTGGAACATCATACAAGATGCAGTCCCCCAATGTTCTTAAGCCTGAAAATAGGTAATCTAATCTGCCTATTTGTTTTTTTATGTTTTAATCTCTCTCTCAGTGATTGAAGATAGTGTATGTTGGACAGTGGACATTTAAGAAATTCTCTTCTCAAAAGAAGAAATTTTTTTTAAAAAAAAAATACTTCCTTAATGCTTTAATAGTAATTTTTTTTTAACTGAAATTTTTTTTTCTATTTTTATGAAATAATACAAATTAATTTCTACAAAACCTGCAAATATTTTTTGTTATTATTTAAAAGAGTAACTATATGGTAATACATGAAATTTCATATATGACTATAAATTTAATAAATAAGTCGACATGACTCATCAATTTAATAAACATGTGTGTTAAGGTTGAGGAATCATAATTTGCTTACTCGTTTATTATCGTGTTAGTGTGTCAACCCATATAATTAAATACTTATAAGTCAACATGACACAATTAAATCTGACATGTGAATACATTGCAACCCCTAATTAAACTCCCGTTTCAAGATGCATGCCTCATCCATAATATAGATTATAAAATTTGTATGAAATACACAAGCCTTGTGCCTGATTCAGTATAGATTTTAAAACATTGGGCAATAAAGGATTTTTGAGTTCTAGTATGCCATCCTTATTTTGGGAAAAAGAATAATCCACATTGTCTATATATGTAATAAGGTTTATTGAGGCTAACACTTATCCAATTTAATTAGGTCAATTTTTCATATTTATGCAAGATATACCAATTCAGTGAATTTTCTATTTGTTTCAACTTACATTGTATAGTTAAAGAAGTTTGCTTCTTTTTTATTTTTTATTTTGGTAAGCGTGTTAATTTTATAGACAAAGTTTAGCTACAAAATTTGTTGTAGTTTAAGACTGTAACTTTACTCAATATCTTTTTATTGGAGGTGTATTTTAACATACTCATCATTGGATTACATTTTCATCTTATATACTTCATGTTTGCAAAATTTTAAGAAAATTAAATATCAATAACTATGTCATTGATAAATTACTTAAATTGCAAGTTTTTGTAATTTAAAATTACGCATAAAATATAAACTTATAAATCATATTATAAATAATATTTGATTGGCACAAAATTTGACATGTGTATCAAAAGCGTGAATAACATGAAATTCAATAGTTAAATTTTCAAAATATGTAGTAATATTAATTTTATTAATATTAATTTTATTAAAGGAAGTTGTAGTTAAACTTTGTCCTAATTTTATCTTCTACCTTTTTTGACCAATTTTTTTAGGGTTTATGTAAATTTGTCATGAGATCAAGTACTGTTAGTAATAACTTCTTATCAATAGTGTGTTAATATAAGCATGCTCCTAATTCTACTTGCGCATATACATCCAATTATGATTAGTTTTAAAGAATTCTATTTTCTTGATGTATTTCATTTTGACATACACACACACACACACATATATATATATATATATATATTTTATTTCAGTTCTCAACCTGAATGGGCACATCTTCCTGTACCTGTTTTGTGCTTGATTATGGACAACTTGTCGGAACCCATATACCATGCTTGGTTTGCCGGTGTTTGTAAACAATGGCATTTAGTTGCGAAGGACTACAATAAGAAAAAGAAGGCACTTCCAATGCTATTGCTCTCCCTTAACAATGATCATAAAACAAGGAGAGTTTTATATGGCATTACCGAAGGAAAAATATTCAAAAATATCAACTTAGAAGTATTTTATGCCAGGAGATGCTGCGGCTTCAGCCATGGTTGGTTGGCCACCGTAGATGAAAACATGGCTATAACCCTCTTGAATCCTTTCAACAAATCAGCCTCCAAAATCACTCTTCCCTCTTTAAAGCACCGTAAACGCATTAAGGTTCCACAATTTAACCTTCTTAAGGTTATTTTGTCTCACAATCCTACTTCAAGTCAGGACAATTATGCGGTGGTTGTTATTTATGCTCCTTCCGACTGGTTGGCTTTCATCAACCCTATGCAACAATATGCTTGGACTTACCTTGATGAAAATCTAACGGGCTTTACAGATATCGCCTTTTATGGAGGTTTGGCCTATGCTGTGGGACGTTTGGGTATGGTGGTGTCATTTGACGTTAATAGTAAGAATTATAGTTCTTCTCAGCTACTAAGACCAAATATAATTGTGCCAGGAGGCTGTCACACGACTTTTAGATATGCTGAAAGAGTGTATATTGTTGAATCAATGAAGGGAGACCTATTGGTTGTTCGGAGGTTTTTCAAACGAAAAGAAAGGTTTTTGGAAGAAATAGAAGAAGAGGAAGAAGAGTGTAAGAGTGTAACCGAAAGTTTCAAGGTTCACAAATTGCTGTTAAATGATCAAACAAAGGGATCATTAGAGGAGCATGTTGAGGTGACAAGCTTGGGTGATGAGGCTCTCTTTGTTGGCGACAACCAATCAATGTCGATTTTGGCTTCAAATTTTCCTGGGTGCCAACCAAATTCGATATACTTCACAGATGATTCTATCGACGTTTCTGCAATTAAAAATACGTATCGTCCGAAGGGGCCTTTTGACATGGGTATATATTGCTTGGAGAATGGAACCTTTCAGAAGCATTATTCTCCGGAATATAAACACAGGTATTTGGCACCTCCACTCTGGGTTGTGCCACCATTGCAATGAATTCGACGCAAGATGTCTTAATTTTTCAAGTCTACTTTTTTAATACTCCTAGAATGGTTCGGGTTGCCCATAGTCTCTCAGCTAATTAAGTTGTTTTATTGTTAACCTTTTTAATAATGATTTTGGTTAAAATTTCATGACTTGTTAATTGTTTGATTTTCCTCCTAGTTGTATACTTCTCAACTTTTCATTGAGAATTTGATAGTCATTTTTTTTAGGGTTTTTTTTTTTTTTTTTTTTTTTTTTTTTTTTTGTTATTGCTTATAATATTTGGTATAGTGTAATGCAATTATTGGCGGTGATTGTCTCCAACCTCCTTTAGATGTGGTGGTGTCTAGTTTGAATTTGTTGGATGATTTTCAATTGTAGAGAAGTAGGAAGATGAGAAAACACTACAGCTTAACTTAACGTCAAGAGTCTTGTAGCTAAAAATAGGTAATCTAACTTGCCTATTTGTTTTTTGATGTTTTAATCTCTCTCTCAGTGATTGAAGATAGTGTTGGACAATGGAAATTTAAGAAATTCTCTTCTCAAAAGAAGAAAAAAACTTTTTTTTTTTTTATTGAAATACTTCCTTGATTCTTTAATAGTAATTTTTTTTTTTTACCAAAATTTTATTTTTCTATTTTTATGAAATAATATAAATTAATTTCTACAAAACCTGCAAATATTTTTTGTTAGTTCTCAAAAGAAGAAATTTTTTTTTTTTTGAAATACTTCCTTGCTTTAATAGTAATTGTTTTTTTTTTTTTTTAATTTTTACTAAAATTTAATTTTTCTATTTTTATGAAATAATATAAATTAATTTCGACAAAACCTGTAAATATATTTTGTTAATTTTTAAAAGACTAACTATATGGTTATAATGAAATTATATATAATAAACAGGTCAACTTAACTCAAACATTTAATAAACATGTTGTGTTAGGATTAAGGAATCCTTAATAAACTTGTCGTGCGTGTTAGTGTGTCAACCCATATAGTCGAATATTTTTAAGTCAACATGACTTATTTGAACACAAATTGCAACCCCTAACTCCCGTATCAAGATTCATGTCCCTTCTAAAAGGAATGATAACATTTAATGATAACTATTTAGAGAACTTTGAAGAATGCTAAGGCTAATGATGAATGCTAGTACTTAAAGATCATGAACAATGGAACATTGACCAAAATGAAGCCATCAATGATGATATGATCAAGTACTGTATGTGATTTTTGTTATGGAGAACATGAGGATGAATTGTCTTTTATTTGCTTTCCTTTTAAGCATAGTTGTTGCAGTAGACACCCAATAATCAATTAGTTATGGGATATAAAACTTTTGAACTTGTGATTGGCGCATAAGAGTTGTGTTAGAAGCAATATCAGTGTTAGGTTTATATGAATTTTATATTTCTCCAATCACAACTTTCTACCTTAGCAAAGTTTAAAATAGATTGTGTCATTAACATTGTTTAATTTGACAACTTCTCAAGTGCATGACATTATTTTTTGAATTTTACATTCAATAACTTTCTCATGCATCGCACAGGTTACCGACTAGTTATTATTATTATTATTGCAATATCATATTAATAGAACTTACTATGATTTTTTGTTACTTAAAAATAATTTTTTTTACATATTTTATCATGAATCATAAATAAACATGTCTTGATTTTCAAAAAAATAAAAAAATAAATAAGTATCATTTGCAATGTGTGGGTTACACACTAGTTAATTACTCCCTCTGTCCTATTTTTTTTGTCCTCTATTCCATTTTGAGATGTCTCAAAATATTGTCCTGTTTCTAAAAATAAAAGTCATTAATTTGCTAATGTTCTTATTATACCCCTATTAATTTACTAATTCAATTTTTAATAAATTTTTTTAAGGGTAGTTTTGGAAACTTATACATTTTTAAAAGGTAGACAAGACAATAAATGATGTTCCCTTAAAAAGTTTGACTTTTCAAACAGGACAAAAAAATTGGGACGGATGGAGTAATAAATAATATATTTTCTACTCAACTTTCCCGCAAGATTTTGAGAACCAATTTTGGTTGAAAACAGGTTGGGAAGAAATATAAGAATAACGCAGAGCTACAATGAATATGATAAGGAGATAGTTGTTACGTGCTCAACTTAAGAGTAACATCACTACTTAAAAAACGAGTGGATCAAGATTAAACATGACACCACCCACCACTATAAACGCTTCCACGGTCATACAAATAATTAAATTAATAAAATAATAATAATAATGCCAATAACAATAAAACAAGTGTTTAAAACCTTGAATGCTTCCAATAGAAATATTATGAGGTACTAACTAGTCGAGGTATAACCATATAGGACTATTGGCACAATAACAACAATTTTAGTAAACATAATGGAGATAATTTTTTGTCGAAAGAATTATTATAACTGAACTTTGCGACAATAAAAATAATAATTATATGTATAAATATAACAAAAACAAACAATTAAAATATTTTAGTGTATATTAAAAAATATATATATATATATATATTTATATATATATTATTAAAATAAAATCTCTTGAATGGTTTTTATTTATTTATTTATTTATTTTGTTGTATTGCTCCCATATAAGCAGTTACGTGTCCAATGGCAATTGATGCTTGATGTCACAAGCAAATTGCCAATCTTCCAATTTATACCGATGTAATCACCCCTTGAATCCTCGAAGTGGGTTGTAATGTAAAACAAATTTGAATGGGTCATTGCAGCTTTTTCTTGAATTTATGATGCTAATTAAAATTCAACTAATAATTTGTTTGATTGCTTTAGTTCTCATTGCACTAATGACTTATGCATTGCTTTTCAATCCTCATTCCGCTACACCAAGAATTCTCAAGATCTCATAGAACTTAGAATTCCCAAGATCTTGAAATTCAATCAATAGAGCTGAAAATTCTAAAAATCATGAAATTTGTTAAATATATTATTAGCAATGTGATGTGTTATACTATGTTATATATGTTAGAGTGGATGCGAAAGGGGAAGTATAGAATAGGAACACCGAGAACACAAGGGTTACGTGGTTCAACCTTGTTGGCCTACATCCACGGAGGAATCCCATAAGGGCTACAGTATAAGAGCGTAGTACAAAACTTATGTTACAATGAACCCTAACATGTGTATATATAGGTGATTAAACCCTAGACTACTAATACAAGCAAGAGTGGGCTTGGACCTATTACATTGGGCTAATATGTCTAATATATCTCTAACACCCTCCCTCAAACTCAAGGCGGAAGCTCGATGAAGGCTTGAGGTTGGATAAGCATGAGAAGATCACTTGGAGATGCCTTGAAGAATGCCTTTGAAGAAACCACAATTAATAATGTGCCAATTGACCAAGAATTTCAAATGAAGAAATCGAGTCCAAAATTAGAATCTACGCGAAAAATTGAGCAAGATAGGCCCTTTTAGAAAATTTGACTTTTGGTCAAAGGTTAACGCAAAAGTCAAAGTCAACTATGGTCAAAGTCAATGATCAGTGCTTACAGGTCAGATCTGGTTCGAGTCCAATCAGTCTAAGTCAACGGTAAGCTAGGTGATGTGGTGCTGATGAGGCGACACTGCTGACGTGGCGAGCTACGTGGCTAATGACGTAGCTAGGGCTGACGTGGATCAAGCTAACGTGGCTTTTGTTGACATCATCAAATGACGTCATGGATGACATCATCAAATGACACCATGGATGACATCATCACAGGTTTCAGCACGTGGCTAGTGCGTGGGTGGTCCACTTGTGCATGAGGGCGCGTGTGGTGCCAGATGAGAGCCAGATTCTCGAGCTACCTAGATCGGCGGACAACAAGGCCTTCATGGTGGCGCGTGTGCCTAGAAGACGATTTGGGTGTCAGGAATCTGTGGCAGTGCATGGGGGATTTTTCGAAGACAACTGCGACATGTAGAGGTGCGTAGCAAGGCTTCGAATGACCGGATTTTTGGGTTTTCCTTACGGGAGGCCGAGGAGCACGCCTGTGGGGTTGGTTTCATCAGGCGAAGGCTTGATTTGCACAGATCTGAATAGGGAGGCATGGCATGCTTGAGAGATCGAAAACATGGTGGCGAGACAGCAACGGTAATTCCACAGGAGCTGTGTGAAGCCGTGAAGTCTAGATCTGTGGGCAAGCAGTGTCATTGTGGTGGATCTGTGTTGAGCACATGGGAAACTTCTTTACTGCATAGAGATAGTTGTTTAATGCCAAGAATGAAGTTTGGCTTTGATACTATGTTAAATATATTATTAGCAACGCGATGTTTTATATCATATTGTATATGGTAGAATGGATGCGGAAGGGGAAGTATAGAATAGGAATACCGAGAACACGAGGGTTTACGTGGTTCAACCTTGTTGGCCTACATCCACGGAGGAATCCCTTAAGGACTACAGTATAAGAGTGTAGTACAAAACCTGTGTTACAATGAATCCTAATATGTGTATATACAGGTGACTAAACCCTAGACTACTAGTATAAGCAGGAGTGGGCTTGGGCCTATTACATTGGGCTAATATGTCTAATATATCTCTAACAAAATTAAATCCCTAATACTTAGAATTCCTATGATTTTGGATTCAAACCCTTAAAAGCTTAAAATTTTTAACAGGCCAAGAATGTATTAACCCCTTATGATAAATTAATTGATTAATTAGTCAAGTTTATTAATTAATCAAATTAACATGTAAGATGCGTGATAGCACAAACAAATCACCAATTAAACTAAGTATGCAGCAAAAAATAAATTGACACGGTGATTTGTTTATAAATGGAAAAAACCTACACGGCAAAAACTCCATCGGGTGGTTTTAAAGTCACCACTCCCGAAAATCCACAATTATCAAAACAAGTGGTTATAAGTAAAAGAATCTCAGTACCTTATACCAACCTACAGTTGAACCCTTACCCCAATACCCAATTGGACTTGTTCTGTAGTGACAGTCTCTCCTTGCAATGCACGGCTCCTAGTATGTGACTAACTAATTGCGCAAATTCTAGTACGCGACTTGATCACCAACTTGAGAAAGATGTTAGCTGCAAAGTTCTTCAGTTCATCCAAACGATGAAAATCAAGAAGCTCTTTGGTCACAAAACCCTACGGTGTAAAAACATAGCAGCTTCTTCAAAAAAAAAAAAAAAACTAAGGCAAATTAGGTTTCTAGTCACACATTTCTTCACACTTAATATAACAAAATGTATTTTTAGCGACGAAAATTAGTGACGAAATATGGATTTCGTCACTAAAAGTTAAAAAAATTATAACTTTTAGCGACGAAAAATAAATTTTGTCACTATTGTGATCTGAAAAATAGGCGCCCGTGGAGGGAAATTTTGGCGCGAGTTTAATTAATCTATAGGAACGAAATATTTCGTCACTGTAGGTATTGCTGTGGATAGTATTAGTAACGAAAATCCTTTCGTCGCTATAAGGAAGAATTAGCGACGAAAAATATTCGTCACTAAAAATACTAATAGTTTTGCACTTATATATTTTTAGTGACGAAATCACAATTCGTCACTAAAAGTATGCTACAGCGATGAAATTTGAATTTCGTCGCTAAAAATCTTAACAAAATATGGTTTCTTTAGTGACGAAAATAAAATTCGTCGCTAAAAGTGTAACAAATTCTGGGTCCTTTTGTGACAAAACAGAAATTCGTCACTAAAAGTGGGCAATAGCGACAAAAACAGTTCATTGCTAAAGA
This sequence comes from Quercus ilex subsp. ballota, assembly GCA_032727855.1. Lineage (NCBI taxonomy): Eukaryota > Viridiplantae > Streptophyta > Magnoliopsida > Fagales > Fagaceae > Quercus > Quercus ilex. Next base: position 20,125,346 of record CM064908.1, on the reverse strand, counting down.
TCACTTTGTGACGAAATAGAAATTCATTACTAGAAGTGGGCAATAGCGACGAAATGGTTTCATCGCTATTTCCCACTATAAATACTCCCAAACAAAAACAATACACATTCACCCACTCAGCAAAACAAAAAGCATTCACCGTAAAAAAAAAAAAGAAACCCAAACAAAAAAGATTACACATTCACCCACTCTGCATCGGCGACGCATTCACAGTCAAAAAAAGATGAATTGTTGCCGATAAGCCACTCATCGGCAACGCATTCATCGGCGACGCATTCGCGACGCTTCGAGCTTCTATCTCTTCACCTTTGCGACGCTTCCTTCTGTGACGCTTCCTTCGACGCACCGGTGACGCATTCGAGACGCTTCGAGCTTCGATCTCTCCCCATCGGCGACGCTTCGAGCTTTTCTTCGCACTGGCGACGTGTTTCTTCCTTTTGCGACGCTTCCTTCGACGCACCGGTGACGCTTCGAGCTTTTCTTCGCATTGGCGACGCGTTGCTTCCTTCGGCGTAAATGTTATGTTTGTTGTTATTTATTGTTACTGAGTGTATTACTAATATCCAAGCATGATAGCAAAGATGTAAAAGTTTAGGCTGTTAGTTTCAATGAGATGGGTATTTGATCTCATTTTCTATTTGATTGGTTTTAGGCTGTTGGTTTCAATGAGATGGCTGTGATTTTTATGGGATTTTTTTTTATGGTTGAGAGATGGGTTTGCTTGATTTTTGGTTTTCTCCAGCTTTGTGCTATAATTTCCTACATGCTTTATAAATGGAGGTGAAATCATAATGGAGGCAGGGCTTGATAAATTTTAAGTTGTGGGTGTGTTTGAATGTTAGTTTGTGGTGAATTAAGAAATGGGTGTGTTTCATTTATGTTTTGTTAATTTATATATATATATTTTTTAAACTTGGTTTAATTTGCAATTTCTGCTGAACCAAATCATGTGAAGTGTTTAATTTGGTTCCTTTTTGTGGTTTATGTATCTTCTTGTTGGGATTTTTATTTATTTTATTTTTTACATTATTATTTGGGAGTGTATCGTGAATATAATCGGTCAGTCTAAGATTTTGAGTTGAAGCTAAATGCATTTGTTTTGCAATGTAGATCAGCCTTTATAGTTTAGTATATCTGATTCATATATTTATTGTAATGATGCCATTTCTTTTTCTTTAGTAATTATGGATGCTAGAAATTATAACAGGTTAGTTTAATGATAGAGATTCATTAGTGGAGTACGCTGCATTAAATATATATATATATATATATATATTTTCTTTTATCTCCAGCTCTCTCCCTTTTGTGGCTAAAGAAATTGTGAGGAACAAGGTGAAAAACACAAGTTAGCTTGAGCAAAGTAAGTAAATTCTAGTTATCCTTCTTTATTAGACTATGACTTTGGAGTAGGATAAAGGAACTTTGGTGGCACATAGGGTGTCAAAATTTAAAACTGTTTTAGCTCTGGCTGAGGAAATTATTTTTCTTTCGTCTTTTTAATTTCAGTTTCAGCTCAAGTGCGGCTATGAGCTTAGTGATCAGATTGAAAGTTTTGATTTTGAAAGCTCTTTACGGCCTTTTTTTGAACAGGTTTGGAATAAAGGCTCAATCTCTCAATTCTTTGTTTAGCATGTGCTCATATAAAGATTGATTAGTTCATATTATGTTAGTCTTGGACCTCTTTGTAACTATGTGGTCATTCTTGGGGGTGTTGGGATGCTGATTATTTATAATGGAATGTAAAAAAAAGAAAAGAAAGAAGAAGATAACCAGATTATTAATATATATATATATATATATATAATTTTTTTTTTTGTTTTTTGGAAGCTTTAGATATTGGTTTCTTTTTTTTTTTTTTTTTTTTCTTTTGTATGTGGGCTAAAGCTAAGTAAAAGTTATCTTTCTTTTATCTCCAGCTCTCTTTCTCTTTTGTGGCTGAAGAAATTGTGAGGAACAAGGTGAAGAACACAAGTTAACTTTGGATTTTTTCTGAAAGTAGTAAACTTAGCTTGAGCAAAGTAAGTAAATTATAGTTAAAAACTTATAAAACTCTATATATACTTGTGATGTTGGAAATTTGTTTTGCGGTAGGTTGTTGTGTTGGAGCAAGCAGGTGGCTTGCATGGTGTTATAAGGTAGTTTAAATTCATATTGGGAGTGTTTTTAATTTCTTGCAAATGTGAATGAAACTTGTTGATTAGTAACAATTGTGTTCCTTTATTCAATTTCAATACTTGAAGTTAAATCACTATAGGGGTGGTTTATCTTCAAGTTAAATCACTTATTGGTTAGTACTTTATCTTTAAGTTAAAACACTTCATTTTTTTTATGTATCATTTGAAACTAATTGTTAGAAATGTTTCTTATAACATAGTTAATGTTTTTACTTTACGATTTTAATGTAGTAATGTTTTTATATTTGTGCAGATTTCTTATTGGTGGTTTTAGGGGATTTACTTTTGGTATTATTTGAAGACATATGAGGACATCTTTTGGCTTTAGGGGGTTCTAATTATATTATGCTACATTTTTTGTATTGCTATAAAACATCTTAAGTTATTGTATGTGTTGCAAACAATTATTGTATGGAAGGAGTTTGAATTTGATAGTTGTTTTAATTTTAACTTGTGGAATGTATGGATCGATTTTTTATAAATGTGTTGTTAAAATAAATGTGTTAATCAAATGTGAGGTTTTTATAATGTAATGATAGATTACAGGTTAATATCAATGTCATGAAAATAATAAAAACAGAAAATAAGTTTTAGTGACGAATTTTTTCGTCACAAATATGGCAACAAAAAATTGTTTTAGTGACGAAATATTTCGTCACTAAATGCAGTGGATTTTTGTAAGAAATGGTTTTAGTGACGAAAATTTTCATCGCTATATGTGTCTGGATTTTCTTAAAAATAATTTTAGTGACGAATTTTTTCGTCACTATATGTACCCAAAAATAGTTTTAGTGACGAAATTGTTCATCACTAATTATGATTTAATAAACTGAAATGGTTTTAGTGACGAAATATTTTCGTCACTAAATACTGTTTTTAGTGAGGAAAACATTTAGTGACGAAACGTTTTCGTCGCTAAAATTTTTTTTTTTTAAAAACAAATCGGACTTTTAGTGACGAAATTTTTCGTCGCCAGGACTTTTAGCAACAGGGCTACAGCGACGAAATGAATTTCGTCACTAAAAGTCCAATTTCTTGTAGTGACTTGTGGAATTATGTTCTTGTGCAACTGTTGTCACCTTTTACGACCCTTAAAATAATCCTTATATATGTTTAGGGTTATGAGAAAAGAAAGCCCAAACATATACTCACGAATTGGATGAAAAACAGTCCTGAAAAACTGAGTTTCATAAACCTCGATAGATAGCCATCTATCGAGCTAGTTGTCGAGCCACGGGCTTCAACAGCTTTTAAACCTTGATAGATGCTAGCTGTCGAGTTTTGAAATCCAGCACTTTCCACTTGATTTTTGGATAGACTTACATGACTTTAACACTTGAACTTCAAACCTTGTTTCTTGAAGTATTAAACACATCCTAGATCTACCTAATTACAAGTAAAGTGTGTTTTGTCAAAGGATTAGCCAATTACATAAAATATTGACATATGTTCCTAACATTGAATCACATATGTCCTAACAATTTCAAAGTTGTGTAATTAAATCCCTGGTGCTTAGAATTCCAAAGACTTAACCAAGATATTGGAATTAAACATCTAGGGCATGTTTGGTAGATTATAATAAATATTGTAGTGTAATAATTATTCTTATAGTTTAGCTATTCTTTAGTTTAGTCATGTTTTTATTACAAAAAATAGTCGTTCCTTATGAATAGCTATTCTTCAAAGTGAGGAATAACTATTTCTCTTTAAAAGGGTTGTATTAGCTATTTCTTAGTAAGTACAATAATTTCAAAAATTATTATATTTCCAAATAAACAAACTTTCCATATACATCTAACAATTATAAAAATAAAAAATCATTAAAAATAACATATATCTCTCTTAAATTTAAAAAATAACATTTTTTATGGAGATGTAATTGTATGAGTAAGATATTTCCTAAAATAAATTTTAAGTTTTATTCTAATGTTATACTACTCACAACCAAACTTATGAATATATTTAGTTATTACATTACAACACATTTTATTCATAGTAATAAATATTACAATTCATATCGTAATCCTCATTTAGTGTACCAAACGTACCCCTAGTATTTAAAATTCTCATGATGTTGAAATTAAACCCATAGTTCTTGGAAATCTCAGTTCTCGAGATTAAACCCATCTTTGTCCCAAGGTCTTGAAATTCAACACTACTTCTTGGAATTCCAAATTCTCAGGATTAAATCCCCTCTTACTTTGAATTCCCAATATTTCAAAGTACGTGCTTAGGATTCCTATTCCTAGAGGTTAAACCCCTTATGGTTGCAATTCCCATGATCATAGAACTAAACCCTAGTTGCTTCTAATTATTGTTTTAAGGATTAAACCCAATGATTTGAATTATGTTTTGGAAATTGTTTCGGTTTGGTCACTGGAACATTTATGTGCCTAGAAAAAAATCCATAAAATAGTAAGAAATTACTATGAATTTAATAGGTTCATAAAACTTTGGAAAGTTTTGATACTACTTTTATGGGAAATGAAAAAAGTTGTTAAAATATTAATTTTTTTTTTCATTTCCAATAAAAACTTTGTTTAAATAGATTATTAACCAGTGGCCTAAGAGCACTCCTTAGCATTTCCCTTATAAGAAAAGCCAATACTATTTATGGCTCATAGATCTGAAACAAAAACAGAAATTAAGGAAAGTCTATAAAAATGTAAAGTAAAGTTTTGATACCAACCCAACCATCTACAATGCCTTCCATTTTTGAACTCTTCCAAGCTAACGCCCAACATGTTGTTTCTTCCTCTTAATTTTTTTTTTATTTAATTTTTTTCCTTTTTCTCTTCCTCCTTCATCTTGATCTTCTTCTCTCTCTCCCACAATCTTCTGTAATTACTCTTTGACTCTTCTACGATTTTTTTTCTCCTTATTTTCACCATCCCTTTTTGCCTTTTCTTCTCATCCAAAGTAGTTCTATTTTCACCATCCCCTTATTTTACTAAGCAACATTCACGATCTTGGCAACAAAAAATTTGAAATCTCAATTCTTTTTTTTTTTTTTTTGAGATAACGATAGAAGTATATTACAGGGAGTTTTTATCTTTGACTCGTGTACCCACCTACACTCAACCCCACATCTATTACATATCTCCCTATACCACGTGGTGGTCTCACATGCCATGCAGAAACTACTCTGTATTACAGGAAGTTTTTATCTTTAACTCATGTACCCACCTTCACTCAACCCCACATCTATTACATATCTCCCTATACCACGTAGTGGTCTCACATGCCATGCAAAAACTACTCTTCAGAGGGAGACAGCCCCAGGGTCTTATGGTACTACTGTTACAGTATTTTGGGATGCTGCAAGACGCTGATAGTCCTCCAGAATTCCAGTGGCGTGATCCATAATAGCCCCTGGCCGCAATTGCACCTTCTCAAAGTAGTATTTGTTCCAAGCATTCCAGATTGCCCATGACATCGTGGCCCACCTCTCCAGCTCTGTCTTCGTTAGTTTACTCTTCATCATCCGAAATAATTGGAAGAAGTCCTGTACCTGGTTGCTACATTTCTGCACCCTTCCTTTCGATATTGCCCACACATTTCGTGCCATTGGACATTCCCATAGCAAGTGCGAGGTTGTTTCCAGTTGTTGACAGCAGATGTCGCATCTCGAATCCACCATCACCCTTCGGCGGTGTAGATTATCCTTAGTGGGGAGAATATTTGAACACGCTCTCCACATAAAATTCCTGACTTTCGGTGGTACTTTGAGAGCCCAAATTGTCTTCCACACCTTGCCATCTATCTGAGCATTTGAGTGTTCAGCCCCATCATGATGCAAGAGGCGAAGAGCCACTTGGTACGCAGCCTTAACTGAGAACCTCCATGCCCTGTTTTCCTTCCACTCTAACTCGTCCCTTCTGTGTAAGGCAGTCAAGGGTATAGCCAAGATTTCACCCCAGCCCCAGGTACTGGGTGCAAATAAGTCATGCACCTTCTGTCTGTTCCACTGGCCCGTGTCCTCCTCAATAAGGTCACTGACTAGCATATTGGTTTGGACTTCCCCAATGAATACCAGTCTGTGTGTTAGCCAATTATCCACTGCCACTCTAATTTTTTTACCGTCCCCCACCTTCCATTGTGACTAGGCCCTTATAATGTCTCTTGTTGCCAGGAGGCTACGCCAAACATAGGAAGGATTGTGTCCCAACTCAGCCTCCAAAAACGAGCACTTTGGAAATACCTTGCTTTGTAGACTCAATAGAAGAGAGAGTGAGTGTGATGTATCAACCGCCATGCCTACTTTGTTAGCAATGCCATGTTGAATGCTTGGATGTCTCTAAACCCCATTCCACCCTTTACTTTTGGTGAGCTTAATTTTCTCCAATTTATCCAATGTATCTTTTTCTCTTCCTTTGATTGCCCCCACCAATATTTGGCCATGGTGGAGTTTATGGTTTCACATAAAGACTTCAGAATTTTAAAGATGCTCATGGAGTATATTGGTATTGCTTGCGCCACCATCTTGATTAGGACTTCCCTTCTCGCCTTTAATATAAACTTTTCTTTCCATCCCATTACCCTCCTTGTGATTTTTTCCTGCAAGTCTTTGAAAGCATTACCTTTACACTTTCCACTAACCATCGGTAACCCAATATATTTTTCACAATCCTCCACTATTCTGGCCCCCATAAAATTCCTCAATTCTTACTACTAAACCCGTCTTTCTTAGAATTCCTTAGAATTAAACTCATAGTGCTAAGAATTCCTAAAATCTCAAAATTCAACCCCTAGTGCTTTGAATTCTGAATTGTTAGGTTAACTTGCATAGAATTCTAAATATCTCATAAATAAACACTTTAATGCTTTGAATTCTCATTTCTAGGGATTAAACCCTTGTGTTTACAACTAAACCTCCCTTTCTTAGAATTACAAAGATTTCATAATTTAACCCCCTAATGTTTAGAATTCCTAATATCTCAGTATTCAACCCCTAAAACTCAAAATCCCAAAGATCACGAAAGCAAATTACAAGTGATTTGAAACCCAAATAACTTAAAATTCAATCCCTAAGGTTTAGCATCACCAAGATAACCAAATAAAGACATCTAGAACATATAAATCCAATTTTCTCGGGATTAAACCCCTTGGAATTGGAATTCCCATAATCTCGAAATTAATCCCTTGATGCTTAGAATTCCCATCCCTTGTGATTTAATCCTTTTTTGGTTAATTTAATTATGTATGAGATGATTTTTCCAAAAAAAAAAAAAAAAAAAAATTATGTATGAGATTTTTATGAAATTTAGTTTATTGAATTATGTAAGAGATTTTTAAGAGCCTTAGTTTGTTAAATTATGTATGATATTTTATGAACCTTGTTATTTTTTTAATGTTATATCTTTTATAAATTTATGTTGGTTAATAAGAAGACATATAGTCTTATCTATACTACTATTTAAGGAGCTTCCCTTGTTTGGACCGGATTTTTTTTTTTTGTATAGCCTATGTTTAAGTAGGGGCAAAACTTGGTAAAAAATACTTCTTTAACTTCCACGTAAAACACTACCTACAAAATATCTAAAAAAAAAAAAAAACTATCTACAAAATAGAACCACACTCCTAGTACACTTACATTGGTTTTCAAACACAAATTGCTTCTTTTTCATTTCTCCAATTCTCTCAATTCTGTGTTAATCTTCTTTTCACCATTATCATCATTGTTAAGAAACTCCTCTCACCCACCTCTTTGCTTCAGATTTCACTACAAATTAACAACAACAACAATAGCAGATAGATTTGAAGTAAGCTCTTTCATAGATCAAATCTCAACCCTCTCTCTCTCTCTCTTTGATCTCACTTTTTTATTTCTACATTTCTCACTTCAATTTATCTCTCTATTTGGCCATGTTTTGCTTATTATTATTTCGAGACTTATTGGATATTTTCTGGTCTATTGTTTTATAGGCCTTCACAAGACGCTATTAAAAGATGTTTCATTTTTAATGATTGTTCACTGATGTGTAGGCTTTGAGGTCAGTACTATTCGGCTTCGTTCTTCTCTACATTTGGGTATTTGTAATTTTTTATGTTGGTTTTCGGGGTTGTATTTTGTTGTTTGTATAATGAAAAATATTAAAATGCTGATGGGTCTTTGTCATTTTTTATGTTGGTTTTCCGGTTGTACTTTGTTGTTTGTCTAAGAAAGGCATTGGGAACTCAGTTTCACTTGGTCTTTGGGTTCTTATGTAGTATTGTGTGACTTTATTTTGTTATTATATTTTGTCATTTAGTGTGACTCTACGGAGTAGTATTGTGTGACTCCTCTCTCTTTTTTTTTTTTTTTTAGTCATTGAATATTAATTAGCATCAATTGATTCATGACCAACACGTTCATTATGGGACCAACCTGGATTCTCTATTGTTGCTGCTATTTGATTATCGAAATGCTATTTTTGCCCATGCTTCTTTCTTGCCCCCATTGGACCTGCTCGGTGAAGTTCATGTTGCTCTCTTGGGCGTCAAACTGGCAGTTCATCACCATTTCGTCTTTTTTTTTTTTTTTTTTTTTGGTAGTAGTCATTGAATTCTATAGAGATATAGTTTAGTATTGAGTTTTATTAAGTCATCATTGATATATATATATATATATATATATATATATATTTTTTTTTTTTTTAATTTAGATGACTGCTAACTTAGAGTTTAGAAAGAAGAAAAAAAAAAAAAACTTATTATTTACGTAAAATAGTGTCTACAAAATAGGACCACACTTTGTTATCATTATCCTTTCCATATCATTATCTTATCTTATCTTTTCTTTTCTTTTTTAATCTTTTCTTTTCTTTTATTTGGTCAGTTTGATGGGTGTCTAAGTATTTTCTCTAATTAATGACTATTTTTTAGTGAATAGGAATGATATATATTGATTTGTCCTTCTTTTTTTTTTCCTTTTTTTCTTTTTTTTGTGGTTATCGGGTTTGACTCATTATTTTAGTGTATGTGTTCTAAGTGGTGCCAACTCTTCCTCCTATTGGTTCAAAAAAAAAAAAAAAAAAAAACTCTTCCTCCTATTATTTTTGTATGTTGTTTTTCTTACATTTAAGCCTTACTCTCTATTCTTTTTGTATTTTTTTTAGGGTGACATATCAACGATTTGGTTAGATTGCATAGCAGGCACATTGGATGAATTCGGGGTGAGCGAAGTGGTAGTCAATCTATCTGTAGTTGTTATAAAACATTTTTTTTTGTAAATATCCTACCATATGAAATTAAATATTGTCTTTTTGTATGCCTTTCATTGCACATTTGATGATTCTGTAAGCAATTGCCATATACACAAATTTGCTAAAACAAGAATGATACTAGAAAAGTTATCTTTAAAGATAAAATTTTAAAATTGTGATGAAAATTGCTTCTAAATAATAGACTAACTTTTAGGCGTAAAAAACCTACACCCTTAAATATATCTCATATTTAATAGTTTAACATGTTAAGTCATTTTAAATTTTAACATACATTTTAAAAATTGGTAAAATTTAATCCGATTCAAAATAACTTACCAAAAGACAAAAAGACTTCAAACAAACCATGTCTTTTGGACTGCACAAAGTGAGAGTCCTTCAACATTGGTTTCATATTTTTTTACAATCTCAAGCAAAAAATAAATAAAAAAAATGCCAGCATTGTTTTACATTTTAAATTTAAATGTAAAATTAAAAAAAAAAACCAATGTTGATTTCATGTTTTTGGTATTTTAATAATATGCCAGCATTGTTTTACATTTTAAATTTAAAAAAAAAAAAAAAAAAAACATGCTTTAGGTATTTTTGTGAAATAATACTCATCACACCCCTAGATTTTTTTTTGTGATTGGAAAATGTAGTGATCCCAAATTATAATAAATGCTCTAAATTAACCCTTACTCAAAAAATAGAAGAGCCTTTGAGCACGCGAGTGAGCGCGTGCTTAGAGGCTAGTATATAATAATAAAAATACTGGAATGATACAACGATATTGAAATATTCTGTTCTACTAGCCATTCCGAAACAGAATTCAAAACTATGAATTCAACCTTTATATTTAGAATCCTCAATATCTCAGAATTTAAACCCCTTTGTGTTTAAAATTCCCATTTGTAGGGATTAAATCCTGAATAATTTTAGTATCACATAAAATGTCACAACTATCATATGTGACTAACTGCCTGTCACTTTCATATAGACTTACTACTTGTTGTCCACCACTTACAATTTGTCATGTGGACGATTGTAGCAAAAATTGTGATTTAAGTTGTGGTCCTAGAATTTTTCATTAAACCCTTTGTGGCTAGAATTCCCAAGATCAAGGGTTTTTTTTTTTTTTTTTTTTTTTTTTTTGAGGAGGAAAAATCTAAAATTTATTAAGATAACCCGACTAAAATAGCCTGGAAAACAGACGAAACATGTAGTGGACCATCCTCCATCCACACTGTAAAATCTAGAATGTCTATGTGTCTATTACATATCTTGCCAGATTATGAACAACACTATTACATTCTCTCCTTGTATGTGAGTATTGTAATTTAAAAAAACTGTTTTGAGTAGAACTTAGCATCATCAATCCATGGACCTATTGAGGACAGTGTAGAAGCATCCTGAGATAGTGCTGTGATAACCTCCAGTGAGTCACCTTCCAAAATTGTTCTGTTAATACCAATATCAGCTGCAACGGACAGAGCCGTGGCAGCAGCTAGTGCTTCAACTTCAGCACTGTTGTAGGCTTGCTGCAGCTTCTTTGAACAGGACGCAATGACTAAGCCTGAGCTGTCTCTGATTACGACGCCGATGCCTGACTTGCTCTCACCAGAAAAGACTGCCCCGCCAGAATTAATTTTTGACAAGTCCGTCGGTGGAGCTCTCCAACACTGCCTGCTTAATGTCTGCCTCTCTGTCAGAGAAGTTGTCGAAATGGTTTGGCAGGCCTGAAATTCAGCAAGCATCTCCTTGGATTGTTGGGCGATTTGGTCGACGTTGCAAGCTGCTTGGTTGAGTCGGACCTGGTTTCTTTGTCTCCAGATCATCCACGCAGTCATGGCAAAGAGTTCGGCATTGTTTTGCTGCTCAATTATCCAGGATAGTAACTCTTCGAAGTTGAGAAAATGTACCCCCCTCCGAGAAGACCACAACTCAGGATCAGCCCAGATAACGTCAACTTCCTTACACATCCAGATGGCATGCAGAGCAGTTTCATGAGCTTCATGGCAGCGGTCACAAAGGGGGTCATCAATGATACAAATAATGGATTCTCAATGATAACTTTTACCTCAACAGATTTTAAAAGAAATTATAAAATATATTATGTCCTTGGCATTACCTTTTCTTTTTAAGATTTAGTTGTATTTATAGAATTGCTCTTTCTCTTATATGATTTTCTTTATTAGTTCCAATGTTACATTTTACCAAAAAAAGAAGAAGAAAAAAGACCGCAACTATGAAGAAGATTTTTTATAAGGTTCAAATTGACTTATATAATATATATATATATATATATATAGATAATAATAAAGTCATACTTAGTGCACAACTCTTTTTGATAAAATTAAATTGTGTTCATTATAATCTTAAATTTGATATTTAAAATTTTAAATCTTAAATTTATGTGGCAAGTGCATAACGTAAATTTCTTTAATTATTTGGGTGTGAAACTTTTCCTTCTCCCATTATTATATATTTTAGCTGGAAAACGTCCGAGTCAAAATAAAATAGAGAGCATGGGCCTAGATGTGAGGTCATCCACGAAATACATGGAGCCGAGTGTTGTTTGTTGTTGGAACTTCAATTGGTAGTTAAGACAATACAAACAAACACCGCATTGTTACAGAACCTGGATTATAAAATATAGGAAAAACGGTACCTTTTGTTTTTGTACAAGTTAGGGATTGACCATTATTAGAAGTGCAGAGAGTAAACTAATCAAGAAGAAGAAGAAGTATTCTCAAAAAAAAAAAAAAAAAAAGAAGAAGAAGAAGAGTATGCCAAGCAATCCAATGAGAATGGCCCCACGTTATGCTTTTTGTTCTTGTCGGATTCTTTGATTCGGGTTCAGGGTCAATGACTTTGCAGCCATGTCGGTAGCTGCCTTCTGATATGGCAAAATTTGACTCGAGTTTCAATTCAACCTCAAGTTCAAAAAAAAGTACTATATAACTAAATAATTTCTTCGGTGCTATATTCTTAAAATTTTTCTAAAAACATGCTATTTGACAAATTTTGCCTCAAATGCTGCAATATTGAAAGGAAAAGTTAACCAATGATTAAAGGGGAATATTGTGCTTTTGCCCTTATTTTACAAAAAAAAACAGCAATATGTCCCTCTATTTTGAAACTTTTTAGGTCCACGTCCCTATTTTTAAAACTCGATTTTGTATGAAACTGGATATCCTCAAAATCGAGTTATATGTAAATTTTTAATTGAAACTTGATTTTAGCAAAGTCGAGTTTCACTTAATTTTTTTTTTTTAATTAAGTGGCAAAATATGCATAGAACTGGCATTGCTAATGTCGAGTTCCACTTTAACTCAATTTATTAAAATCGAGTTTCAAAATAGGGACACAGACTTAAATAGTTTCAAAACATTGATATATTGCTGTTATTTTTGCAAAATGAGGGCAAAAGCCCAATTTCCCCATCATTTAAGACCATTAGTTTATAAAATATTTTAAAAAAACAATTATGTGAAAAGAAAAGGTAATTGATTTCTTTTATAGTTTTTTATATTATCCATGAAAGCAATATCAAAATTTTTTTCTAAAAATGTTAATTGACAAATGTTTTAAAGACACCTCGACTCATATTGAATTTAAACCGATATAACATAAAATTCTTTTTTTCAAAATTCCACTCATAAAAATAATAATTGTACGGGCTCCGTACCATGGCCCCTAGCGAGCCTTGGGCCCTGACCTGGGTATATGGCCCATAAGGCGTGTCACCCTCAGCCCAGCGGCCCACCCCCGGGCCACACATGCTGCGGGCCCAAATTTCGCCCTTTCACCGCTTCTCGGCAAACCTTCCCCGAGCAGTGTTAAACGTACAGTTCGCGGGACCCCCACCCAGTACCTACCCGGCCGTGTCTCGGAGAGGCACCGCTGCAGGGAACTATCGTGGAGGTGGGAACCAAGTTCCAACGCCACCCTCACCGCTTCCCATGCCTACCTAACCACCCACTTACGATCGATAATACTGGACCACCGGTGGCACTCAGTGGCAAACATTTATGACCTCTCCACTATTCTGTAGACTATAAATACAATAAGTTTTGAGAAGAAGGGGTTGGAAAAATTGAGGGGAGAAAGGGTGTAAACAGAGAAAACAGAGGGAGGAAGTGGTCCAGACCCCGAGCAGAGGAAAGAGATTCCATTGGGCCTTGGCGTTCAGAACGACCCATTGTAGGAAATCCAAACCCGATATACAAGTAAGTTGTGAGCCCAAGTGAGGCCCAGTTCAACGGGTTCCAATTTTGGGTCTGCACAATTGGCGCCGTCTGTGGGAAATCCTACTAAGCAGTAGTTCCACCAAGGCTAGTGTACAGAAAAGATGTCTAGAGGTAGCGCCGGGAGTGGCTCGGCAGGATCTTCCAGGGGCTCCACCTGGCGGGAACGGAGGCAAAAGAGACGCGAGGATCCGGTTTACGAGCAACTGGAGGAGCGGTCCGGCCTTGGAGAAGGGTCGTATCAAACGGGGAGAACGGTGTCCCATGCTTCCAGGCGTGAGCAACCCGACGTCAGGGATGAAGAGCTTGAGCGGCTGTGGAGGTTAGTACGGGAACTGGAATTGGAAGCACGAAACGAGCGCCGCCGAGCCGGACAAGACGACCGAGATAGAAGGCCGGACGCTGAAGAAGAGAGACGCGGGACGGGCTCGAACAGACCGGGATCCCGCCACCATAGGGAGCGCTCGCACTCAGGGGAGTCCCGTCACCGTCGAGACCGCTCCCATTCAGCAGAATCTCAGTGGCGGTCGAATCGTTCCCGGTCCCGGGAATACGGAAATCGGGGCTCGGAATCTCCAGAGGGACGACCGAGGAATGTAGCTATGGATGCTATGAGCCGCGCATTGCGCAGGGCAGCGCGGTCACCGTTCTCAGCAGACATTGAGCGAGCACCGATGCCGGACAGATTTACGCGCCCGCCGTTCAATTCGTATGGGGGGAAAACGGATCCCGTGGAGCATGTCAGCCACTATATCCAGATGATGTCTCTGCATGCCCGCAATGACGCTCTGATGTGCAAGGTTTTTCCCTCCAGCCTCGGTCCCACCGCCTTGAGGTGGTTCAACGGGGTTGCGTAAGGGCTCCATTCACAGTTTCGCCGAGCTAATACAAGAGTTCGGTTCCCGTTTCGTGACGTGCAGCTGGGAACAACAACCGGTGGACGCGCTGCTGTCTATGAAGATGAGGGCAGGGGAAACCCTCCGTGATTATGCTAGCCGATACTGGGAGCTCTACAACGAGATCGGCGGAGGGAATGAGAAGATCGCGGCGAGCACTTTCAGATTGGGGTTGCCTGACGAGTCAGGGTTGAGGGAATCATTAACCAAGAAACCTCCCGAGGATATGAGGCAGCTGATGAGGCGCATCGAGGAGTACAAGCGGTTAGAAGATGACAGAATACAAAGCAAGGGCAAGGCACAGGTGACAGATCGTCCTCGGCTGAGCGGTTTTCAACAGAAGGCACGGGGAAATTTGAGGATTCAAGAGCCAGTAGCACCAGCAGGGGAGGTGAACGTGACGTTTAAGGAGCCCGTGCATAAAATTGTGGACAAGATTAAGAACGAGCCGTACTTCAGATGGCCGAACCGGATGGCGGGCGACCCCTCTAGGAGGAATCAGAACCTATACTGCACCTACCACAAAGACCGGGGGCATACTACCGAGCAGTGCCGAGTGTTAAGGGACCATCTCGAGCAGTTGGCTAAGGCGGGACACCTCAAGGATTTTGTGATGGACGCCGGGAATCGGGGAACAGGACATGGCGCCCCACACACGGGGAATCCCCTTCCGCCCCCTCTCGGGATAATTGACGTTATCCACGTTGCACCGAGAGGCATTTCAACGGCAAAGGGGAAGGAGGTGCTGACAATGATACCAGTAGGGGGAAGTACGGGCATGCCGCCTCCCGCGAAGAAGGTCCGACCTACCCGAGAGCCGATCTCTTTCGACGACAGTGATTTGGAATGAACCATTCAGCCACACGACGACGCATTGATAGTCACGGCAAGGATAGGTGGTTTCGTTGTGAAGAGAGTAATGATAGACCAGGGAAGCGGAGCGGATGTTATGTACCCGGACCTATTCAGGGGGCTCGGGTTGAGGAATGAGGATCTGTCGAAGTACAGCACTCCCCTAGTTGGGTTCGACGGGAAAATGGTGGTGCCCGAGGGGCGAATCTGTTTGCCCGTGAACATGGGGGGCAAGGAGGCAATGGTGAGCTTCTTCGTAGTTGCCTCGTACTCCCCATACACGGCAATTTTAGGGAGGCCATGGATACATGCAATGGGGGCTGTCCCATCTACTCTGCACATGAGGGTCAAGTTTCACACCGACTATGGTGTCGCGGTGATACAAGGAAGTCAGCAGGCGGCCAGGCAGTGTTCGATCGCCATGGTTGACTGGAAGGAGCAGATCGGCAAGAAGGACCCGGTCGATCCCGAGCGTTCGTCGTCGGGAACGCCTTTATAGCAATTACAGGGCCCGCCGGAGGTCGCGCGCACCGAGAACATGCTCAAGGTAAGGGTGTTGCCGGATACGGACAAGTACTTCCAGATAGGGGAGAGCCTGGAGAACCGGGAAAAAGTCGAAATGTTACTACTCCTCATGCAGAATGTGGACGTATTTGCATGGAGTCCATATGAGGTGCCCGGGGTGGATCCCGAATTCATCATGCACAGACTTGGGGTTGACCCCTCGTTCGCCCCTAAAAAGCAGAGACCGAGGAGATCAGCCTGGGAGCACTCCGAGGCAGTGAAGGTGGAAGTTCAGAGATTGAAAGAAGCAGGGGTAATTCGGGAAATCATCTTCCCGGATTGGTTGGCAAACACCGTGGTAGTGAAAAAGAAAAACGGCAAGTGGAGGGTCTGCGTCGACTTCACCGATCTCAACCGAGCCTGCCCGAAAGACCCTTTTCCCGTGCCGAAGATTGATCAGCTGGTGGACGCCACTTGTGGGCACCCGAGGATGAGCTTTCTGGACGCTTTCCAGGGGTATCACCAGATCGCCCTGGCGCCCGAGGACCAAGAAAAAACGGCGTTCATTTCCCCAGATGCAAATTACCACTACACAAGGATGCCTTTCGGACTGAAGAACGCCGGGGCCACCTACCAACGAATGATGACAAGAATGTTCCGAGACAAGATAGGGCGCACGGTGGAAGTATACATCGACGACATGGTGGTTAAGAGCAAGCAGGAAGCCCTGCATATGGGGGACCTCCAAGAGGTTTTCGAGGTTCTCCGACGACACAAGTTGCGCCTTAATGCGGAGAAGTGCGCGTTTGGTGTCGGGGCCGGGAAGTTCTTGGGTTTCCTAATCAGTACACGGGGGATTGAGGTCAACCCCGACCAGATTGAAGCAGTGAGGAGACTGAATCCACCGAGCAACCCGAAGGAAGTGCAAATACTAACCGGGATGCTGGCCGCCCTAAACCGGTTCATCTCAAAATTCGCAGATCGCTGCCGGCCGTTCTACCAACTGCTGAAGAAATGGACTGGATTTCAGTGGAGCAAGGAGTGCGAACGGGCCTTTGTAGACCTGAAGACTTATTTGGCGCGAGCGCCCGTGCTCGCGGCGCCGGAGGCAGGTGAGGATTTGTTTATGTATCTGGCGGTATCCGAGCATGCCGTGAGTGCCGTGCTACTTAGGGATAATGGGATCCAGCAACCCGTGTACTACGTTAGCAAAACTCTTGTCGACGCCGAGACGAGATACTTGCCCTTGGAGAAGCTCGTATTAGCCCTGATCCACGCCACCAGAAAGTTGCCGCATTATTTCCAAGCTCACACCGTCCACGTCCTGACCGAGTACCCATTACAGTCATTGCTGAAGAGGTCAGATTTCACGGGCCGTATAGCCAAATGGGGGACTCGGCTCGGTTCCTTCGACATACGATACAGACCTCGAAGCTCGGTGAAGGGTCAGGTCCTAGCAGATTTTATCGCTGAGTTTTCGCCCAGGGAGAAGGGGGAGATGGTTTGCCAACTGGAAGTTCGACCGTGGAAGATATTCGTAGATGGCGCGTCAAGCTCCACGGGTGCCGGTTCAGGAGTTGTTATGATCACCCCCGAGGGAATACGACTAGAACACTCGTTTAGATTGGGTTTCAGGGCGTCCAACAACGAGGCGGAATACGAGGCTTTTCTGGCTGGACTGAGGGTAGCTTTGAGCCTGGGGGCTCGAGAGATTGAGCTATATTCGGATTCGCGGCTGGTTGTTAATCAGGTGCGCGGCAGTTTTGAAGCCCGGGATCCCCGGATGAAAGCATACTTGGAACAAGCAAGGCTGATTATGGCCGGCTTCAACGCGGTGAAGGTTTTCCACATAGCCCGAACACAGAACAGGCACGCCGATTCTTTAGCAACGCTAGCATCATCGGTGACCGAGGAAATACCTCGGCAAATCAAAATTGAGCTTATCTCAGAGCCGAGTGTCAATGTAATGAGCAACTCGGGAACTACAGGGATCAATGTCACGGCCATCGCAGCAAGCTCCCCGTGCTGGATCGACACCATTACGGACTTTCTGGCTGACGACCGATTGCCAAGTGACAAGAAGGAGGGGATCAGGATCCGAAGGACGGCTTCTCGGTATTGGTTGGCAGAGGACCGGACTTTATATCGAAGGTCCTTCGGAGGGCCGTACCTATTGTGCTTACGCCCGGAGAAGGTGGGCGAGCTCTTGGCGGAGCTACACTCCGGGGTATGCGGCGGCCATGTCGGGGGACGTTCGTTGGCGCACCGAGCGATGACTCAAGGATTTTGGTGGCCCCGGATGCAGAAAGACGCCGCCGAGTATGTGCTTAAGTGTGAGCAGTGTCAGAAGCACGCCCCTCTGATCCATCAGCCTGCTGGCCACCTGAACCCGATCAGCAGCCCTTGGCCTTTTGCACAATGGGGGATGGACATCATCGGCCCTTTTCCTCGGGCAACAGGCGGCCGAAAGTTCGTTCTGGTGGCCGTCGATTATTTTACCAAATGGGCGGAGGCCGAAGCGTTGGCCAACATACGAGATGTGGAAGTAAAGAAATTCGTATGGAAAAAATATCATCACCAGGTTCGGGGTGCCGAACACTATCATATCTGACAACGGACTACAGTTCGACAGCCGGGCATTCCGCGAGTTTTGCAGCGGTCTCGGCATCAGAAACAGATACTCAACTCCGGCTTACCCACATGGCAACGGTCAGGCCGAGGCCGTAAATAAGGTGATCGTGTGTGGGCTGAAGAAAAGGTTGGAGGGAGCCAAGGGAAACTGGGCCGAGGAGCTCCCTAAAGTTTTGTGGGCATACCGCACCACTCCTAGACGGTCAACCGGGGAGACCCCTTTCTCTCTTACGTACGGGGCAGAAGCCGTAATCCCTACCGAGGTAAATTTGTGCAGTGCGCGAGTAGCGGGGTTCGATCCCGCCCAAAACAACGAAATGATGGTCGGATATTTGGACAAGGTGGAAGAGCACCGCGAGATGGTGACGATACGGCTCGCGGAATATCAACAGAAGCTCGCCCAGAGGTACAACCGAGGCGTGAGGACCAGGGAGTTTGTCTCCGGGGATCTGGTTCTTAGAAGAGCCGTGGGCAACATGCGGGACACTAATGCCGGGAAATTGGCGCAGACATGGGAGGGACCCTATAGGGTCACGGCGGTAGCCGGCACCGGGGCTTATTTCTTGGAAGACCTAGACGAGAGACAACTGCCCCGACCATGGAACGTGCATAACCTCAGGAAGTACTATCATTAATGTGCATAGAGTAAACCACAACATGTTGTATATGTTTTTAGTTATACTAATGGCATTTTTCATGCAGATTCGCACTGTTCTAACCAAAATTCCCGGGCCAATCATATTCACTGAGCATTATTTATTCTCGGTTCGATCCTAATCACCGAGCAGGTGGAAACCTTAGCCATTTTATTCTAAGGACAGAAACCTGACCCTCGGTTCGATCCTAATCACCGAGCAGGTGGAAACCTTAGCCATTTTATTCTAAGGACAGAAACCTGAGCCCCGGTTCGATCCTAATCACCGAGCAGGTGGAAACCTTAGCTATTTTATTCTAAGGACAGAAACCTGACCCTCGGTTCGATCCTAATCACCGAGCAGGTGGAAACCTTAGCCATTTTATTCTAAGGACAGAAACCTGACCCTCGGTTCGATCCTAATCACCGAGCAGGTGGAAACCTTAGCCATTTTATTCTAAGGACAGAAACCTGAGCCCCGGTTCGATCCTAATCACCGAGCAGGTGGAAACCTTAGCTATTTCATTCTAAGGACAGAAACCTGACCCTCGGTTCGATCCTAATCACCGAGCAGGTGGAAACCTTAGCCATTTTATTCTAAGGACAGAAACCTGACCCTCGGTTCGATCCTAATCACCGAGCAAGTGGAAACCTTAGCCATTCTATTCTAAGGACAGAAACCTGACCCTCGGTTCGATCCTAATCACCGAGCAGGTGGAAACCTTAGCCATTTTATTCTAAGGACAGAAACCTGAGCCCCGGTTCGATCCTAATCACAGAGCAGGTGGAAACCTTAGCTATTTTATTCTAAGGACAGAAACCTGACCCTCGGTTCGATCCTAATCACCGAGCAGGTGGAAACCTTAGCCATTTTATTCTAAGGACAGAAACCTGACCCTCGGTTCGATCCTAATCACCGAGCAGGTGGAAACCTTAGCCATTTTATTCTAAGGACAGAAACCTGAGCCCCGGTTCGATCCTAATCACCGAGCAGGTGGAAACCTTAGCTATTTTATTCTAAGGACAGAAACCTGACTCTCGGTTCGATCCTAATCACCGAGCAGGTGGAAACCTTAGCCATTTTATTCTAAGGACAGAAACCTGACCCTCGGTTCGATCCTAATCACCGAGCAGGTGGAAACCTTAGCCATTCTATTCTAAGGACAGAAACCTGACCCTCGGTTCGATCCTAATCACCGAGCAGGTGGAAACCTTAGCCATTTTATTCTAAGGACAGAAACCTAAGCCCCGGTTCGATCCTAATCACCGAGCAGGTGGAAACCTTAGCTATTTTATTCTAAGGACAGAAACCTGACCCTCGGTTCGATCCTAATCACCGAGCAGGTGGAAACCTTAGCCATTTTATTCTAAGGACAGAAACCTGACCCTCGGTTCGATCCTAATCACCGAGCAGGTGGAAACCTTAGCCATTCTATTCTAAGGACAGAGTCCTGACTCTCGGCTCGATCTTAGCGCCGAGCATCCGGAGCCCTGACCCCAGGTTAAGTAACTATCACCGAGCATGTGAAGGCCTTACCATGGTCGGACACATCATAATGAGGGCAACCAACAGTTCATTACTCGGTCACATACGAAGGAACAACGCGGTAAAATAATAAGGCATTCATACTAAAACATAAATCTTAAATCAACGTCTTGTTGCCCAAAACCCGGCAACACAAAAACAAGTACAAAACATAAACAAAATGTAAACAATGTATCCCGTCACCACAACCCGGTGACATAGGCAATTTCGCTCATTCAAGAAAGAAGAAAAATAAGGAGGTGCTGACTTTCAACTCTAAACAACCGCGGCATGAGCAGAAGAGGCGTCCCCTTGAGAGTGTTGGTCGGCGTGAGGAGTTGGCGGCTGGATGTCTTCCCCGGTCCGGTCCCCCACATGGGGGTGGCTGGTCCCCTCCATGTCAGTCGGCACGGCATGAGAGTCGATGGCGTTCACCAGTTCCCTCATGCTGGAGGTCTCTTCCTCGTCAATAACAAGGGGCGCTGGATTTTCGGTCTGAGGGACGCTCGGGAAAGGGATCTTGCTGCGATCCCTCAACGAAGAATCCTCGGGAACCCCCAATACTTGGAGTGCAGCGAACCAGCCCTCTTCGAATCCGAGTCTGTGGGCCTGGCGAATGACCGGTTCCGCTGAGTTCTCGGCATCCGCGAACCCCTCGTTATACCACTTGTTTTCGCAAGCTTCCAGCGCCGCCTTCGAATCGGCCAGCTGCCCTTCCAGCATGGTAGTCAGGCTCTGAGCCTCCGCCAATTTGAGCTCGGTGCCGCCCAGCTGCAGCTCCAGCTCCTCGGACTTCGTCTCAGCAAGGGCCTGGGCCTTCACAGCTGCAGCTATTCTACTCTCTGCCTCCGCGGCAATTTTCGACTTCTCCTTCGCCGTGGCCTCGGCAACGTCCTTCAGAGCCTTCTCCCGCTCAACATCCTCGGCCAGCTCCTTCATCCTCCCGTCCACCACGTACGACATTTGCGCGGCCTGATCACACAATATTCACTTCGTAAGGTAAAAATAGAAAGTACACGTACGTAAGCAGATAGGAGACCGATAACTGTAAAGAAAGAAGAAATAGTTACCGCTATGGTGTGCCATTGCAAACGCCTCCCCAAAGACTCATCCGTCGACTCCATGAAGGCGTGCAAGTCCTCGGGCAAGAGGATGCCGCGCGCCAGGCTCTGCGCCACATGGCCGCCGTGACCTTTGTCCCATATCCGGGCACTGGCCGTCGATGGAAGAGGCTCGCCGCCGAGTTGAAAGGAAGGTCGCCAAGCCGCCGGAGCTCGGGAAGAAGAGGCCAGGTCTATCCCGGTTTGCGCTACCGGTTCTCGGATAACGATACCAGCCGAGGGTCGGGGGGGCACGCTGCCCGCGCCTGTCTGAGGCTGATCAGTTGTGCGCGGCCTTTTTCGAATCCGGGACGGTGGGGGAGCAGGGGGCGAAGCATCACGGCCGGGGGTTTGTTGTTGCTGCACGGTAGGCCGGGCACTCGGGACGAAGCGGTCTATAGTCATCTTCCTCCTGGCCACCATCGCGTTGCCTTGGTCGGATCCTGTTTCGGAAGAGTCGGACAGTTTTGCGACAACAACCACCTCTCTGGTTCTCTCGGGCTCCGCGGCTCTCTCGGGCTGAGCAGAAGCCTGCTGGATTTGCTCGTGGGCACGTTTTCTACGCTCGGCAGACACGCGCTCGGCTGATTCGTCACGGATGGGCGGTCGCTCGTCTGAACAGATGTACCGGGGACCGAGATCACGCGCCTCGCCTACGGTTAGCTTAGGGGGAAGGAAGTTTGCGTGCCGGACGTCGATGTATGAGAGGAGAGGGCTGTCAACTAGCAAGGCTTGGCTGAACGCCTGCCAAGTTGAGTAGACGGGGTTGACACCGAGGATGAGATGGGACGCTCGGAGTTGTCCGTCCGTATGTACGAAGATTTCCGACCTGAGCACGAAGTTCAGGTCCCGAACATGCACCACTCTAATGTCCGGCTTGAATCTTTTGGTATCTGCACAAAGGAAATAGGGGTAAGCGATTACATAACCAAACCTAAGTCAAAAAAGAGACCAAAGTGAATAAATTTTAGTCACCGACCAACATCGCGCGGCGAAAACGCGCAAGGGATCTCCTCGGCAAACCAATTGCCGCTCACCCGAACAGAATCTTTTGCCGAGTTACGATTTGAATCTGGCAGGCATGAAATAAGCCGTACCCTCACGTCCCTAGTCTTTATATAGTAATCGGACTCAACATTGCCGCACAGGCTATACATTTGGTTAATGTCGTGGTGGTTTAGTTGCAACCCATATAACTGGTTCAACCTACTCACACAACTCACTACCCGGTAAAAGTTGGGAGGGAGTTGGTCGGGACAAAGGCCGTAAAATCTAAGAGTACTCAGAATTAGGGGGTCAACCGGGAACTTAAGCCCACCCTCTAAGATGGCCATTAAAGGAAAGAATACCGTGTTTTCACCACGGCGCCTTTGGATGTCGATATCACCCATATTGCAGTAGGCGATATCTACGTCCCTAGGAACTCTATACGCTTCCCTAAATCTAGCCAAAGCATGCTCGGAAGAAAGGAGGTAAGAGTAACTCATGTTTTCTTTTTTCAAAACGAGTGTTTTTTGATAAAAGGGAAAAGAAATGCTATGATTACCAAAGATCAGACTAAAATGGCTGAACTAAAAAAGCGAGAAGAGGGAAAGGAACTTACTGTGGGCTCTAGGGAGGGAGTGAGTTCTGGGCCAGTAGATGAACCACGAAAGGGGGATGCTCGGCAGAGTAAGATACTGGAGGATGAAGAATGCAAAAGTGAGAACCAGTGACTAAAGGGACTATTTATAAGCATGGGAAGATGGAAGAAGAGGCATTTAATGATCCACTGTAACAAAAGCACGCGAAACGCCGCTTCAAATGGCCACACGCGCGACGCCTCGGTTCACGAACCGTCAGACAATAATGACGGGTAGGCCGTCAATCAATTCCAAATGCGTCTTTTGAGACTCGCATTAATACGCCCCACAATGGCCGGGCGCTGACCCTCCAACTTCCCAGACGCATCTACCCCTCGTGATCCTTGATTCATCCCCGGGAATGGGGAGCGAATCAAGGGGGGGCTATTGTACGGGCTCCGTACCATGGCCCCTAGTGAGCCTTGGGCCCTGACCTGGGTATATGGCCCATAAGGCGTGTCACCCTCAGCCCAGCGGCCCACCCCCGGGCCACACATGCTGCGGGCCCAAATTTCGCCCTTTCACCGCTTCTCGGCAAACCTTCCCCGAGCAGTGTTAAACGTACAGTTCGCGGGACCCCCACCCAGTACCTACCCGGCCGTGTCTCGGAGAGGCACCGCTGCAGGGAACTATCGTGGAGGTGGGAACCAAGTTCCAACGCCACCCTCACCGCTTCCCATGCCTACCTAACCACCCACTTACGATCGATAATACTGGACCGCCGGTGGCACTCAGTGGCAAACATTTATGACCTCTCCACTATTCTGTAGACTATAAATACAATAAGTTTTGAGAAGAAGGGGTTGGAAAAATTGAGGGGAGAAAGGGTGTAAACAGAGAAAACAGAGGGAGGAAGTGGTCCAGACCCCGAGCAGAGGAAAGAGATTCCATTGGGCCTTGGCGTTCAGAACGACCCATTGTAGGAAATCCAAACCCGATATACAAGTAAGTTGTGAGCCCAAGTGAGGCCCAGTTCAACGGGTTCCAATTTTGGGTCTGCACAATAATAATCTCATAAAAATATCATTTTTATAATTCAACTCAAGTGCATAATTTTCAAGATCTCGAAATTCAATCTTTAGAGTCTAAAATTCCAAAGACTGCAAAATTAAAATCCTAAAGTATAGAATTACTAAGATCTCAAAATTTAATCCTTAAACTTATATTTTTCAATATAACTAAATTAAACCTATGGAATTTATAAGAAGTTGCACCTTTTGGTGAAAGACACTTGTCATCACACCAAAGCTCGATCCACACAAATATAACGTCTTAGCTAACACGAAAAAACATCAACTTTCAAGTAAGAGAAAGGAACTTATACACAGGAGAAACTCTGTCTTCTCAAATTTTAAGCCAAAAACTTGAGATTAAAACTCCTGAGAGTTCAAAGAAGCAATGGAAATCCTAAACCCTACCTAATAAATTCTCTTGACCCAAGGGTCAAATAGTCAAATACGCAGTTTTCTTCTTATCTCCATCTCTATTATTAAGAAAGTGAATCCTAATTGGATTCTTCTTTTTTACATTCACGTTTCACAAGATTCACAACAAAACATTTTTTGGAAAAAAAAAAAAAAAAAAACTTTTTGTCACCTCACATGGGTTAATGTCACTTTTGGAATCCCAATCTGTAACGAGTTATAGACATGCCATGAATTTTTATCCTTTTTTTGATCAAGTCACAGAGACTTAAAGAGAGCACTTTATTATGGCCTCTCTAGGCCTAGCTAGACACGTTTCTTCCTTTACATTATTTTCCTTTAAACAGGATGCATGGCCTATGAGTGGAAGACTTTAACACTATGATTGGTTCTAGGCTTCTATCTAGGGAAATAGAAGAGAAAGGAAAAGAGGAAGGCACTACAAAAAAGGGGTCTATAGCCGCATTTCAAAAACACGGCTATAGACCCCAAAAACGCGGCTATAGGTTCTAGCCGCGGTTTCTATAGCCATGTTTTCAAACCCGGCCTATACTGCGCAACAATAGGCCCCTTTAGGTCTATAGCCGCGTTTTTGTAACCGCGGCTAAAGGTCAAAACTATAGCCGCGTTTCTTAACCGCGGCTATATGATTCGAGCTTATAGCTGTGTTTTTGAAAAACGCGGCTACAGGCCAGCTTTGAGCTGCATTTATAATCGTGGTTATAGCTTCGGTCCTATAGCTGTGTTTTTAAAACGCAACTATAGGTTCTTCCAATGTTGCTGAAAAAGGGTTTATAGCCGCGTTTTTTACAAACGCAGCTATAGGTCTAGCCTAT
This sequence comes from Quercus ilex subsp. ballota, assembly GCA_032727855.1. Taxonomy (NCBI): domain Eukaryota; kingdom Viridiplantae; phylum Streptophyta; class Magnoliopsida; order Fagales; family Fagaceae; genus Quercus; species Quercus ilex. The sequence continues at coordinate 20,099,717 of CM064908.1, read as the reverse complement.
AACCACGATTTTAAACGCAGCTCAAAGCTAGCCTGTAGCCGCATTTTTCAAAACACAGCTATAGGCCTGGTTTGAGCTGTGTTTCTAATCGTGGTTATAGCCCAAATCTATAGCTGCCTTTGTAAAAAATAAAACGCGGCTATAGACCCCTTTTTCAGCTACATTGGAAGTACCTATAGCCGCGTTTTTTTTTTCTTGCTATCACAACTTCCTGCTATATCACAACTTAGGATTTTGTTACATCCCAACATCAAAAGTTCCATAAACAAGTTCCCAACAACAAATCACAAGTTCCCAACACAAAATTGCCAAAAGATATATACAAGTTTTGTATATCACAAAAAATGTACAAGAAGGATTTTTTTACATTTTAAACTGCCCTCAAACAGCCACAGGCAGCAAGCAGCAACATCACTAACCTTGTGTTAACAAAATATATATACAAACGTTTGTTCATGTCTATTCACAAAAAACTTTACAACATGCTTAGAATGTCCACCAGGTTGTGAGGCCTCAGAAGTTTCCTCAATTTCATTTGCTTCCATTTTGAACGGAAACGCTTTCTTGTCCACTTCATGGTAAAACTACACAAATTATTCGGCAATGCTTAGATACACATTTGTATCAAAAGGCATGATCATGGAGAAATTTGGCAGAATAACCAAATGAGGGAAAGAGACATCATTTGGCATTATTTTTTGCCTAATTATGGAGTGATTTGGCTTTTCAAATGCAAAAATGAAAGGGAAAAGTGAGAGATTATATATGATAGGTGCAAGACTACGTACCTAGATAATTAGAAATAGGGAGAGCTCATTTGGATTAAAAAAAAACAAGACAAAGAGTAACATGAGAGGAAGACAAAGCAATAGTTCAACTATTCGTTAATAATTTAACAAGAGTAGTATAGTAACATACTTAGTCAATTTATCATAATTAAAACTTAGAGAGAAGAAAAAAATCTAGTCAAAACTTCCAATTCAATCAAGTTCAGCAATACATTATTGACATTGATAATGAGAGCTATTGTTTTGTTCCTTTACATTACGTATTTTGCATGTGTCTAGTCATGGAGATGTGAATATGCCAAGAAACTGTGTTCTTCATGTTTCAGGTGGCAAATAAGAATGCGATACTCTAGAGTAGTCACTATATCATACACCTTTGAAATGCGTCTTGAATCAACTTATATTACAATAATACAATTGCATTATGAGATTTTATGACATATTCACCAGCAGAAAGTTTTCTTTCCTCCTGTATTGACTACTGAGGTACATAGTTTATCCATCATAGCATGGTATATATATATATATATATATGTAGTTTATTGTTTTTAGAGAAATTTTTATAGAAATTTTGTTTTCCCTCAAGATTTACAATTTCATTCCCATCAAGCATTGCCACCCTAAAATATATTAAAGGCATCGTATTAATATCACATAACAATGCATTGCAAAAAGTAGTGTTTCGCTAAATAACATTTGTTTGCTACCTGAGAAGGACCTATATCACACATCCCCTGGCTAAGTTGTTCAAACATGGCTCTCATCGACGCCATCATTTTGGCCATTTGTGCTTGGTGCCTTGCCTCAAATTAAGCTAGTTCCTCCCTATGCCTCACCTCAGATTGAGCTAGTTCCTCCCTATGCTTCGCTAGTTCCTCCCTAGATTGAGCTAGTTGCTCCCTAAGCTCTTCATGACTTTCTCCAACTCTGACATCCTTTGGTGATTTCTGCTTGACAGAGTCGAGGTAAACTGTGAATAGTTTGTGGCACTTCTTCCTGATGGGGTGATTCCAAAACCTACCCCATGTACACATCCTAGGCGCTCTGGACGACCCATCACCCAAGCATATGCATCGTCTTTGGTCCAAAGGATTCCATTACCAATCTCTCCTTATAGTCGTATATATACCCGGTTCATTCAAGAGTGCTGCCATCCTATCTTGTTTTCCCACAAGAACCAAACAACATATTACACACCATAATCAATACAAACACAAAATACACTAAAATTCAATTCGATCAAATTGTGCTTACCATGTTATCTTGCGCACGGGTACTAATAGCAACCCCATCTTTGGTGCAGTATACTCGTTGGTATACATCTACACGCTCGACTGCCGCCCCTTTAGCTTTTGCCTACAACATGAACAAAATTCATACAATAAACACTAAGGTGTTCATGTTGTTATGCCACAATTAACACAAACCCACAATGAAATAGTCATAACATAGCAAAGTTAGTCAAATAAAGATAAAGCTGAGAGAGTAGTAAATAAATGAGAGGATTTAGCTAGCTTCCAAATACACGTGGGATTGTTAAATAAAGAAACTAAAAATAAAAATGATATGGGGAGTTAGAAAATAGGCACCATAGACTTTCTATAATGACACTTTATTTGAGTTAAACAGAGATCCGAAAGGCCAAAATGTAAGTTTATATAAATGGAAAGGATCAAGCAAAACCCATAGAAAATGGCTCAAGATAAGATTGAGATGCCCACTTTGCACACATGGGTGATCTAAAATGTTGGGACTTAGTAAACTAGGCATGTTTCTCTATGATTTGCAACAAAAAGTTATGTTTGATGCTCACCAGATTGCTGGAAAATATGTGCACCAAGGATGACAAAAAATAAACATTGAAAACTTCCCATTTGAATCACCCCACTTCTCAATTGCTAAGGAACATTTTTTTCTTTTTATCATAGCACAAACTTCCCATTTGTATCAAGAACAAGCAAAATGGTGTTCGTGAACTACATACTGACCAAGTGTGCATAATTTGTACCTCAAAACTAATAAATAAATAAAAACAGAACAAAACAAAACAAAACAAAAACTCAAAATAAGACTCACAAAATTTGGACCCAATGCACATGCTCACAAATTCCTTGTGCTTTGGCGCTAATGCTCATGGTATGTAAGAGAAAATTTGTTATTCCTATTCCATAAAATTAACACCCAAATTCTCTCCCAAATCAATTCAGAAAATTTCAAAATAAATAATCCTTCATCAATTCCAAAGCTTCCCCTTAGTTTTAAATCCTATTCTATAAATCACTTTTTAAGACATTGTTTTTATGCTTCTAGTCGCTATAATGAATAGCAAGCTTGTATGATTGCCATTTAATCATGTTTGGGTGATTTTGAATATTTATAGACATGCATAATTAGGCTGGGATCATGTTAGGATAATTACTCTCCTTAAGTGGCTGCTTAATATCTATAATTCTATATATTAAGAGGATTGACAAAGTCATCTCTATACTTTTAAGAGGACGTATAAAGTTATTTATTGCATTTTTTACTTACAAAAATACCTCTAATGTAACTAACTTATCCTCATTCCTAAAACATATGAAATGAGGTTAAATCCATAAATAGGAAAACAAAATATCAAAAACATCACTTATCCATTCATGAATTCTAAGTTTATTTCTTACCATTTCATCAGAAATTTGTGCAAGACTTTTGGCCCCAGACCTTGCTATTTCTTCCTGCTTACCTCGACTCTCCTTGTTTTTATTACTTTTAGTCTGCAACCAAATTACCAAAAAAAAAAAAAAAAACATCTCTTGACTAAATTACCAAGAAGATGAGATTGACGAAGAAAGTAGCAGTACCTCTGTTTTGTCATTGAACCAATACTCAACCATCTTTGTCCATTGCGCTGTGATAACTGTTGGCAGTTGGCTAGCCAATACCTGTTCACGTGTCCTCCCACGTTTTTTGTGATCCTTCTTCAACTTGGTCCTGTGATTTCTCCTCAATTCCCCTAGTTGATGCATCGCCCATGCCATTTGATTGGGTGATGCAACAATAGTGGGATCAATTATATACCGTTTCTGAAATGCAAAAGTGGAGTTAGCAAAATGTAGTAACTTAATTACAATAGCGGCTGAATGTGACATTTAATTAGGACAGGAAGAAGGAAGAAAAATAACTTATATTTTATTTTTATACTACCTCAATCTCCCCCCAACAATCTTGTTTAAAATTGTCAGGTACGCTTGGCCACCCAGCAGGCGTAAGTTAGCCTAGTAGGCCATTCTCGCGAAACGAGCCCAACCACCGAACGAACAAAGACCCGACCCGCCCAATCGGTTGGCCTTCATCATTTAACGCCAACTGGATTTTGTACTCACCAGTCATTGCCCATATGTCAGCCAACCTTGTTTTCCCACATCTTGCTCGCCTATTTTCCGATGCTGGATTTTGTACCGGTGCTGGGGTTTGAACATAATCATATGTATTTACAAAACCACCAATATTAGGACTGATTTAACAAAGCTCACAACTTACCTACAAAATATCACACCACACAAAAAATATGCATCTAGCTAGCAACTTAAATAATAAAAGGTTTATGATTTCATTTAAACAAAACATGAGTAAATTTTGGCCTTTCTCCCACGCATTCATGTAACCCACTGGTTGTGCAAGTGTAACTTTCAATCATTAGGAACATCAACATATTCTGTTGACTTTGGATTTAATGAGGTCACAAACGACCAATACCTCCCCTACTATACCAAGTTAATTGTTGAAGACATTTGCTGACTTGCATTATAATTAGAATGACTGTTAATTCTTAATTCTATGACTTCATAAATGTATGGGACTTCTTGGTACTTTGACTAATGAACCTAGATGCCGATTGGCACTATGAGTAATTGACCAGTCAACTTCTTCACCCATTATATTGGCAATCAACACATTTCTTAATGTATTACCCTCTATGACAACCTGCAACCAATTCTCCTTAATAGTAACTTATAAGTCCCATAGAAAGGTTGTAACTTGGCCTACAAAGGAAGAGCACTTAACCAAAACTATGTCTTGGCACTTATAAAAATAAAAGGAAAATCAAATTATGACCTCTTCTATGATGCGATTTTGTGAGTTTATTTTGATTTAGGTTAATTTTGCATCTTTAAAGAAGCATGCACTTACCTAGCTTTTGAAAAGATGAGCAACCCTGCTTCGTTTGGGTTGCCTTCATTTTTCCTTAATAAATTTGGATTTAGAATATATAATTTCAACCCAAACTTATCTTTGATCATTCTTAAGTGCACTGAATGGACCAAAGTGAACTAAAATGGACCAAAGTGGACGGAGTAGACCAAAGTGGATCAAATTGGACCAAAGTGATCGAATGGACCATAGTGGACCTAAAGGACCAAAGTAGACACTGTTGGACCGAAATGGATTGAGCAGAAATGAATGGACTGAGCAGACCAAATTGGACCAAATAGACCAAAGTCAACCAAATTGGACCCAAGGGAAATGAATGGACCAAACGGACCGAAGTCAACAGAATATACTGAATTATTTAGATATTTCACCAATATATTATTAGGTTTTGTAAACCAGCAACTCATAAATTGAAATTGCAAAACATAAATCCTACAATATTAAAAAATGTGAACCCAATGAATTCCTAAAGCTATTAGAACCAATCCAACCATCCAGTAATAAACATCAAACCTTACATTCGAATACATGACCAATACCTGGGGCCTGTGTCTCATCGTCACTTGCCACCAGTGTTGCCACCGGTCTTGCCTCCTCAGAAATGTGGGCTTCCTTATCAGCTGCCTCCACCCTTTGTCGGGAATGCGATGATCCTTGCCCAACGTAAACAAGTGGCAATTGACGTTTCCTCCCCATTCTTGCGTCCAACACCTTTTACAACACAAACATAAAGACGAAAAATGATCAACAAGCAATGACATGATAGATTAACAGTTTTAAAGATAATTATATATGTTAAAACTATTATTTCTTAACAATACGAAGAAATAATAGTTGTAACATATATATGCAACAAAATGAAGAAGTAACAGTTTCACCTGATAATTATATATGTTAAAACTTTTATTTGTTAACAACATGAAGAAATAACAGTTTCCACATATATATGCAACATTGTCAAACTTTCCACGCAATACATAAGTACAAATTCTACTTATAATTTCAATAATAACTATAACATAATTACGCATACAACAGCAGTATCCTATTACACTACTCATCATCGCTGTACTCGACTTCGTTGTCATCTTCATCGTTGGACCCATCATCAATGAACTTACAATCATCCAAGTTGTCCATTTCATTAAGATCTCTTAGGCCAATTATAGAGGCATCAACTGTCATTCCCTCCACATCATCTCGACCCCAACGAAGGTCATCCCTACCAACATCATTACTAGTGAGAGAGTACGGAATCTTCTCAAGAAACTCCATGTCATCCTCGTCACAATGGGGGCCAATACCTGCATCAAACACATCTTTGGCTTTCTTTTTAACGACGACATACCAATCTTTGTGCCTTTTATCTTCAACATAAAAAACTTGTGTAGCTTGAGACGCCAAGACATATGGTTCATGCACCATTTCCTCCCCACCATGTATGGAGTGAGTAAAATTCACCATAGGAAACCCAAACAAATCAGTCTTATATCCCCTCCTATTTTAATCATCAACCCATGTACACTTGAATAACACATGTCTGATATTGCCAGAATAATTCAACTCAACAAATATTTGTCAACACACCATAGTACCTAATACCACCTTCAGTGGCGACACTAACTCCACTATTCTGCGTTTTTTTATTTGTCTCGACATTCGAACTCCTAAATTTTAACTCATTTATGACATAATGTTTCAGCCGATTTACTGAAGTATATGGCCCTTTGGAAAGTGTGATAAGTGTATCAATAAGTTCAGTACTTTCCCTATCAGCATCAGTCATTGACATCACCTAATATAACCAACAAACTTATTATAATTAGTACAGTCATTCTACTATGGGAAAGTTGCAAGGTTAAGAAGTTGAAGATGTGACACGTACGTGAGATCTAAACCAACCACAAAACTTCTCCATGCGGTGCTTATGAATAATAGCATTGGAGCTGCGACAGTGGCCTCTTCGAAGTTCGTCCTCCATCAAACCTTTGTGCATCCTACATGCGATGGCAATTGTATTAGTGTTAATACACGAAGCGAACATTGGATTGTCGTGCAATTATATTGTTGTCCGTAGTACTTACTCACAAAACTGGTAAATGTTCTCGGAATTGAATAGCACATAGCAATGAGCTTGAGTCAACTCCCTATTGTCTAGTGCCACACTTGAAACCACCCCCGTTGACTCCTTTATCATCTTTGTGGGTCATGAGAATATAGTTTTAACTCTTTCCATATATCGTGAAAAAAAACGTTAAGCATTCCTCCACTATGTATCCTTCGGCAATACACCCTTCTGGAGCAGCCCTATTTCTTACGTAAGACTTAAGGCGTGAGAGGTACCTATTACAAAGCACATGAGAAGGTTAGTAATTGACACCAGCTATTACAAAGCGCACATGAAGCCTCATACTGTACATGTATTACATAAGACTTACCTCTCAATGGGGTACATCCAACGGTACTAAACTAGACCACCAATCTTGGCTTCAGTAGCCAAATGCATGACCAAATGTACCATCACAGTGAAGAAAGATAGCGGAAATATCTTTTCCAATTCACATAACATGACTGCAATGTCTGCCTCAGCACTCGCAATATCTAAAACTGTAAGGGTTTTCAAACAAATTTTCCTAAAGAAACAAGCTAACTTTATCAAAGGCCTAGTAACGTGCGATGACAAAGATTTTCGTAAAGCAATTAGAAGGAGTTGTTGCATCAGGATGTGATTATCATGACTCTTTAAACCAGAAATCTTGTGTTCTTTCAAGTTGACACGACGTGAGATGTTGGAAGCATATCCATCAAGCACTCTTACGTCTCGTAAAACTTGCAAGAAACCATCTTTCTCCAATGCAATCATATGAAAACACGCGGATAGTATCATATACTTATCATCACCTTTCCACCATAGGTGGAGTTCACTCCTTATTCCCATGTCCGCCAAGTCAAGGCGTGCTTTGTAATTGTCCTTTGTCCAGTCCTTCAAGTTCAACACCGTGCCAAGTATATTGTCCATCACATTCTTCTCTATATGCGTCACATCAAGATTGTGTCGCAACTTGTGATCCTCCCAATAAGGCAAGCTAAAAAAAATACTTCTCTTCTTCCAAACTCACTGGTTTGCCTCACCTCTCTTTCTTTTGTTGTATTTTTCTTGACATTTCTTTCCCAAACAATGTCCAACTAAACTTTCAATGTCCACAATTATATATGACGCAACTGGTGGCACAAGAGCCACTCGCATATCAGTACATCCATCAAATAATGTATCTTCTTCCCGAAATTCGTGGTCACTACCCAACCATCGCCTATGTCCCATGTAACAAAATTTGTGACCATTTTTTAAATATCGAGAGTGGTCTCCGAGGCACAACAAGAACACGCAAACTTGGCCTTCGTACTCCAACCCAACACATCTGTGTATGTAGGAAAATCATGTACGGTCCACATCAATGCTAAACACAATTAGAATACATTTTTTGAAGATGCATCGTATGCTTCTACTCCAACATCCCATAATTCCCTCAATTCTTCTACTAAGGGTTGCAAGTACACATCTATCGCAATCCCTGGCGATTTAGGACCTGGAATAACTAGTGATAGAATCAAAGATGACCGTTTCATGCACAGCCAAGGCGAGAGATTGTAAGGGACTAGCATGACAGGCCAAGTGCTGTGAGTAGTACTCAGCATTCCAAAGGGGTTGAACCCATCCACAGCTAATCCAAGTCTCACATTACGAGGCTCAGACGAGAACTGTAAATGCGTACTATCAAACATTTTCCATACATTCAAATCAGCAGGATGCCACATTACCTCGTCATTTGTACGACCATTAACATGCCATTTCATAGAACTAGCCAGGTCGGGTGACAAAAACTGTCGCTGTAATCTTGGCTTTAAGGGGAACCGTCATAGGATCTTTGCAGCTTTCTTCTTTCCCTTACTGGATGAGGCATTATTACCTATAACGGATGCTTCATTTGTCTTCCACCTTGAAACTTTGCAACTTTGCAACAAGGACACGCCTCAAGGTTAACATTCTCCTTCCAAAATAGCATACAATCATTGGGACAAGCATGGATCTTCTCATAACCCAAACCCAAATCTCAGACTATCTTCTTAGCCTCATAATGGTCCTTTGGCAACTTAGCGTCTGAAGAAATCATATCCATCAAGACTTGAAGCAACATAATAAATGACTTGTTCGTCCAACCATAAAGAGTCTTCAACTGGAACAACACAACGATGGCTGAGAATATGCTAAATTTTGTACACCCAGCATATAAAGGCTTGTCCACATCATCTATCATTTTGTAAAACTTTTGTGCACCATCATTCGGACCTTGAGCCAGTTGTTGCACAGTTTCACCTTCGTCCATTGGTTTGGGTGGCATTTCATGCGTGGGGCACAAATCATGCAACATCCCATGAAAGTCACCGTATTGTTCTAGGGAGTCTTACACATGACTACTCCCACATTCGGTGGCCGTTGGTGCAACCGCTAATTCCCCATGCCATTTCCAATGTGTGTAACTTTGAAGCATTCCATTCCTCCACAGATGTTCACATGCCACCCCTGGCAGTACCAAACTCAAATTCACACATTTGGTACAAGGACAAAAGATTTTCCCATCGCTTGCATGTAAAGATGCAAATTCCACAAATTTAAGTACACCTTCAATATATTCCATTGAACCCCTTCGCTTCTTCAACCAACTTTTATCCATTGCTATACAAGATTTCCAAAATCTGACCTACAACAACATTTGGTAATGCATAGCCAGTAAACCTTCAAATTAGATTCATAGGTGATTTGAGACCTATAGGTGATTTCTTACGAACAAACATACCCAACTATGCTTACATTTTCATAGAACATATATATAAAACACTACCTCAAGAGTAACCTATGCTTTCAATTTTCTAAATAATAACACTAAATGAAGCATAACGTAATGTGATATGCTTTGGAACAACTTAAATAATTGTTGGAATAAGATATTAACAAATCACATATGAATGTAATTGTAATAATTACAACCTCTAGAATACCAACACTAAGTACTTCCAAAATTTGCGGTTGTCTCGTACATGTGATAACATAAACTAAAATCATACAATGTTGTTTGTATGTTCATCAATATGTACCAAATAACCCCTGTGGATTCAATAGTGATGATTCAACCTAAAATTGTTAATTATTATAATACTACTTTCACTTGTATCTGTAAATATGACATTTAGACAGATATACGAACTATTATAATACTACTTTCACTTGGCTTCATTTTTTGATAGATTAGCTATATATTAATTACTCTTATTATGGACAGAGGAAGAAAACACTTATTGACATATATACGAACCATGAAGTGTTTGCATTTTCATAAATTACAAGCAGGTTGTTAAGAAGGTTGTGCATTCCTCACAAGTCACAACATGTAGCAATAAAGCAAATGTAATAACTATTTTCATTAACAGGCTTGTATCATAAGTTTTTTTGTTATGCCTATTAAATTATACAACAAAATTAAGATTTTGTTTTGTGAATCTTCCAAAATTAATAAATTAAATAGAAAGGTTGACTGTGTACACTACAAAAAAAGGGTCTATAGCTGCGTTTAAAAAACGCGGCTATAGATCCGAAAAACGCGGCTATAGCCTAGAGCCGCGTTTTTTATAGCCGCGTTTCCAAACGCGGCGTAAACACCGCAGCAATAGACCTATGGCCGCGTTTTTCCAAAACGCGGCTATAGTCAGACCTATAGCCGCGTTTTTAACCGCGGCTATAGGCTAGCTTCAAGCTGCATTTATAACCGCGGCTAAGGGTTCGGACCTATAGCCGCGTTTTAAAAACGCGGCTATAGGTTTTTTTAAAAACAAAAAATATATATATATATATATTTTTGGGTTTTTTTTTTCTCCAGAAAACAAAAAAAATATATATATATGGGTTTGTTTTTTTTTTTTTTTCTAGAAAATTCAAAATTTGAAATTCAAATAAAAAAATTCAAAATTAAACGTAAATCCAAAAATTTCAAAATCAAACACAAACTCAAAAAATTCAAAATCAAACACAACATTCTCACAATACAAAAACACCCAGAAAATTCAAAATCAAACACAAACCCAAAAAATTCAAAATCAAATACAACATATTCACAATACAAACAAATCCAAAAAATTAAAAATCAAACACAAACCCAGAAATTCAAAAACACAAACCCATTTTCTTACTAGCACAAATTCAAGCACAGATCAACAACACAATATCACAATATCAGCAATCAAGCACAGATCCACAACGTAATCACAATATCAGCAACACAATAACAAAAATTCAAGCACAGATCCACAATAGCTTCTCCTCCATTTTCTTACTAACTAAACATAAAATAACCAAAAAAAAAAAAAAAACTAGATCTATTGACAAATCAGTGTGCTTGAGATGAAGAAAAAAATGAAAGAAAGGAAAAAAAAAAAAAAGCAGCAGCTCCAAAGAAACAATGGAAAAAAAAAAACGTTACCCAGTGAAAAGAAAAAAGAAAAAGAAAAAAAAGAGTTACCCTGATGTGAAGAAGAAAGAAAGAAAAAGGAAAAGAAAAAAAAAGAAAAAAAAAAAAAAGAGTCAACCAGATGTGAGGAAGGAAGAAAGAAAAAAAAAAAAAAAAGAAGGGAAAGAAAGAAACTTACGGTGGAATGAAGAGAGAAAGAAGAAGTGAAGAATGAAGAGACAAAAAAGAAAGAAGTAGAAATAAGGAAAGAAGAAAGTGGGGGGCAGGTGGGAAAGGGTGGGGCACGTGGGAAGCTTGCTTCTTTTTTTTTTTTTTTTGTTACATATAGCGGCGTTTTTAAAAACGCCGCTATAGGTCATGTCACTAAAGGGTAACCTATAGCCGCGTTTTTGAAAAACGCGGCTATAGGTAACGTAACAAGTAAAATATTTATTACACTGGACCTATAGCCGCATTTTCAAAAACACAGCTATAGGTTGAGGCTTTAGCTGCGTTTTTAGCAAACGCAGCTCAAAGTCCCCTTTAAAAAAATTATTCGGCTGGACCTATAGCCGCGTTTTAAAAACGCAGCTATAGATTGGCTATAGCTGCGTTTTTTTGGAAAACGCAGCTATAGGTTGAGGCTTTAGCTGCGTTTTTAACAAACGCAGCTCAAAGTCTAGCTGGGAGCCGCGTTTTACAAAAACGCGGCTCAAAGTCTAGCCTAGAGCCGCGTTTTACAAAAACGCGGCTTAAAACCGCGTTTTTTGTAGTGGTATTTAGCTAAAAAGAGATGTCACTATATTAGCACTAATTAACTATTTTTATTAGTCGAATATTCTCTTAATTTCTCCACTTTTTTCTCTTTTACTCATTACTCCACATATGAGTTATTAATTTTTTTAAAACCCTATTTTGAAAATAACCACACTAGTATATGTTAGCTCTATCTCATTCCAAAAGTGGAATAGATTGAAAGATGGTATATGCATAAACAAAAAACTACACACACAATTTACACGTTGTCAAGAGAATAAAGAATAAGCAAGGATGTTTTACTTTGCCAATTTATTGTCACACAATTTAATAATGTACATTGCTTTCCCTAGGTACAGCACATGTTGCAGCCTTTATTACGCATGGTGAGGAAGAATCAAACTATATAAATATATATACATACAAAACTCAGAATTAATAAGTGGGACTCAATCAAATGTCGGGGTTTTAATTCTATTTTAATGCTAAGATGAGAAAAAATACGAGTGACCGTTGAAACTAGTTGAACCAACTGTTCTTAAAATAGAGGACAAATTTTAGTGAAACAATCCTATCTTTCAGGAAAAACATGCTGGTGCATTTAGGTTATTGTCAAATTGTTATATAGAAATATAGAATGTGATTTTGGATTATGGGTTTGCAATAAACATAGTATTATAAAGATGATTTTCACGTGGTTGAGAAAGATCGAGGATGAGACATAATGTGAGTCCATTTTCTAGCTAGAAAATAGTAGACACCTAACCATGAACCTTATATGGTAAGGTTCTATTTAAACAAATTTGTTTAAGATTATAATGTAAATTTAATTTCACCAACATTCGATGTAAAGTTTTTTAAAGCCTCACTTATTGTAACTATTAGTCGTATTTTTAAACAAATAAGATAGTCAAACTAAGTGCAGCTATGATCATGTGAAACTTATTACTTATTGCAGAGAGGACCTATAGCTACGTTTTTAAAAACACTGGTATAGGTGGTGGGTTTTAGTTGCATTTATAAGAAATGCGGTTATAAGGCAACTATGGCTAGATTAGGGAATACTCTTTTTATTTTTTGTAATCATATATTACACCCAGGTGCATTTCTTACAAGGCGAGTAATGAAAAGAAAGCTACCTTATCTTCAACAAGCAGTGGAAGATGAAGAATCACAGGTGGCTCAGTGTCTTCCTACCTGAAACCCCCATTAAAAAGCAAAAATAAACAAGAAGTACGGTAAGATGTAAAAGATTGGACCACATGTACACAACGTAGTACAATCATGTACACATGTAAGATGTATAAGAAAGCTAAATATTATATTACACACCAACTATGAGTATTTTTATTTTAGTTTGTAATAAAAATTTGCAACTACATACTTATGTGACCGCTGACGTCAACAAGAATCAATAATTTTTATTTCATTAGAACTCATTTTTAGGGAACTCATTTTTGGTTAATGAAAAAATAGAATAGAAAAAGGCTTATCTTGCTTACTCAATTGATTTTCTATAGAATTGTAATAGAGCACATATACTAATACTATGTATGGTGATATTTCATTTCCAAAATAAATAAAACCGTTGCCCACATAGTAAAAGGTTTGAGGGAACTCACTTGTAGTTAAGGAGAAAATGATGTAGGAAAATAGTTATCGCAAACTTAGCCAGATCACTTGCAGGAGAAAATCTACTGCCCGCTCCAAATGGAATGAAAGCCTCTACTTTGGCTTTTAAATTCTATTTACAAGAAAAATACCAAGTTAGTTATTTCAAGAAATATAATTGGGGCTTTCAACACTTCTTTGAGGTTCAAAGAGTTGGTATAAGTTGGCTGTCAAAATCGATAAGGTTTGTTGATTCTATCAGCGGGAAAGAACCTAATGCATCCATGTAATTAGAAGTTACTTGCTGAGAGTCAATTGTCACAGTTTCTTATGGAGTTTAAAGTTGATTTAATTTATGAAAAACGGTAGTCAATAAGGAAGTTGTATGAAGGGTTAAAATTAATTTAATTAGTGAAACTTTATTTCATTTATGAAAATAAGTTAGTCAAAAGAGAAGATGTATGAAGTGATAAACAAATTAGGTACTGTAGTTTGTAATTTAGTTCAGAGGAAGTTCAGGTTGCATATATATATATACACACACACACACACACACACTCAGACGTCTCTTCATGCAAAATCAAGGGTGAGAAATTCACAGATTCAAATATGATACCACCTCCCTTTCCAATACAGTATTGCACGCATGTATGTGGCAACTGTGTTTGTTTTGCAAATTTTTCTTCAAAATTTGTTTGATATGGCCTACATATGTCTCAGATACGGCCGAATGATACAAATCTGAATGTGTATATATATATATATAAAATAAAATAAAAAAATAAAAAAAAAGAAGATGCAAGTTCAAATTAAGAAAGCTAGTAAACACAACAAAACACATTGTAGTCAACAATGTATCCCAAGAAAATAATATATATATATATATATATATATAACAATTACAGTTCTAAAGCTTACAAAGAACGATGTTGAGCAATAAGTAACAAAAGAGGAACAGCGAGCTTTGGTTCGTCCTTTGGAAGCAATGAGTCCCGCAGCCTGTTAGTAGACTTGATCAATGCCTGCATAGAGAATTAATGTTAACATCTTTAAAATTAGCGTGTCCAAGAACATTGGATCAAAAGCACATCTATTGAACTACCCAGGTTTTCTCATGAGAGCACAAGGGAATTAAGAATAGATTTTCTCTCAATAGTTAGCAATGACATGTCATCACGGTTGTAATAAAATAACATGGAACTGAGATGGCAAGAAACTAGCCTGCTTTATCACACAACTCTACGACCCAGCCTATGCAAACAAAGCATGAACTGATGGTCTTCAATGTGCTTGTTGATGGTGCATCCAACATGGAAAAGTATGACAAAGTAGAAGTTCCATCCATGCAAATTTCTCTTTTTATTTGGTGACATTTGTAGCAAATTCATAACATCACATAGTCATCTAAGCTAAGTTAAACTTTTTGTTTTTTTTTTTTGTTTTTTGTTTTTTTTGTTTTTTTTTTTTTTGTTTTGTTTTGTTTTGTTTTTTTTTTTTTTTTTTTTTTTTGAGGGGAAGCTAAGATAAACAAAATAAAACGAAGAATGATTTTTTTTAATTTATTATTATTATATAAAATAACAATAATAGTAATAATTTAGTTGACTTTTTAAAAAATCTGAATCTCATGTAATGAAGTTCGATTCAAAGAAATGAAGTACTCAAGAGGTTACTTGTAGGAGGATTATTTAAGACCATATTGTCGAATTTGTAAAAATTAAAGAGAAAAGCAATAAAAAAGTCTTATATGAAGTTGACTAATGAAATGAATTTTTTGAAATCGATTGCCCTAAAATTGCCAAATACAAATAGAGAAGAAAATCTTGGTCATGTTTTTAAGGACATCACACTATTTATGTGCATCAAAGAAATAAAAGAATTAAGGGATAACTTCATCCAACATCAACCATTCTTGGTTCAGACTGTTCAGTAGCACTGGCAATAAATGATCCTACAATATGCAATTGGACAAGTGCATATTCTTGATTAGAGTTTTGATGTTTTTTATTTTCTTAGTTCATTTGCCTAAATTTTTTAGTTTCTCTCCAAAGCACTGTCACGAAGTAGCAGTGCAGGTCTCACCAGAAGCGAGACCATTCATAATGAGATACATAATACATTAAGGATTCATTTTCCATTTAAGAGAAGTGAGTAAAGCATTCTCCATAATTGGAATGTGTGGGCCACGGGGTCTTCTAAAAGTGTCTTTTGCATTTTTGGGGACCAAAGTAGGTCTTCTTTACCGGTCAAAAGCATTGTTATTGATACCGTTTCGTTCCGGCCGGAATGGCCGGAATTTTTCGTACCGGTATGCAAACCGGTACCAGAATACCTCACGTTCCATCTAGAGTCAAATTTCGGACTGTTTTGGGTCATTCCGGTCATTCCAGACAATTTCGGCCAATTCCGGCCGAGATGTAAATTCTGGCCGGTACAGGATTTAACTTGTTAAAAAAAAAAAAAAAATCAAAAAACAAACCAGTAAAGGTTCAAACTTCAAACGACGCGGCCCGCCATTTGCCTGAATGAACCCAGCGTCCCAGCCCACTTCTTCTTCTTCTTCTTCTTCTTCTTTATCTTCTTCTCCGTTTTGTATCCACTGGTTAGTGGACCGGTCTTTTGACTCTTTTGTTCTTTTATAGTTTTATTTTCTTTTGTCTTGAGTCTGCCTTTTATTGTTTTCAAATTTTAACTTTTCTTAGCCCAATCAAGTGAGTGACTTTGGAAATGACAAAAAAAAAGTTAAAAAATTCAAAAACAAATGTCAGTCAGAGCCTCAGAGGTACTATTTTTGCTTTGCTGTACAATAGTTTATAACTTTATATTAATATTAATTTATTTTTAAAAAAAATATTATTATTAAAAAAATATTATATTGATAACATTTTTACAATACTTACACAATAAATTATAAATAATAGACTGTATATGTGTGTGTTCATATATATATATATATATATATATATTTTAGGAACCCCAAAACACCCTGAAACGGTATGTCGAAATAGGCCGGTACCGAAATATTCCGTTCCACTGGACAAACCGAAACGGGCTCCGAAACAGAATTAATAACATTGGTCAAAAGTAGAAATAGAACAACAATTATTAACCATTTCATATGATTCCTATACTAACATACAGCCTTATTCTCAAAAATATATATATATATATATATATATTATATATGTTATTATAATACCACCGCATTATGAGCCCACCATAATTTTCAATTTGGTCTTTTTTAATGGTTCATATATGAGATGCTAGGCTAATTTCAAAATTTTGCGAATTTCCACCATGATATTATGCACAGAAGATTTACCTACTAGGAAGTCACAAAGCCAATTTAACAGTCCAAGAACTTCTTTTTCTTTTGCTTTTTTATAAGTAAAAACAAATTATTAAATAAAGACTACTTGGTAGCTATGAACTCAATGCCTTAGTGGTGCTCGTGCTTCACCTCAAAAAGCCCATCAGGACCTGGATCCCATAAGAGAGGCATCAAAATAAAATTGTTTGACATGTGACAAATAGTTGAAATAATAAAATACAAAGATATCTGAAAGTATCATGAAAAGAATATGTTTACAGGATTGATCCCCTTATTTTACTCCGAGAAAGAAAAGTCGTGGAAGACTATTGCAACAAAGATTAATAGAAGTAAGAGAGCCGTTTCGTTGAAATTTAGAAACAAATACTAAAGGTGTTTCAATTGATAATCTTAATGGTTTTCATGAATTGCATTTCTTAAATTTAATAATTAGTGTTAGAAATATAAATAAAAATAAGTACTGGAAATATTTAACCCCCTTCATAAAACCACTTAAAGAACTTTTTTAGTAGTTATAAACAAGCTTTAAAGAGAACTTTTTTTTTTTTTTTTGCCCACAAGTGAGGGCCGAAATTTATTCATGAATAAAACTAAGATCATGGTTGTAAACATCCACAATGTCAGGAGGAACTTCCTCCATCCATAATAACAGAAGATTACAAAATGATCTATGAGCTAAGCGATGAGCTACACAATTACCCATACGCTTAATGTGATGAAAGGAAATGCTGCTAAAGAAGCATGACAAAACATGGATATCTTCCAAAATGTGTCCCAGGTCCAAGGAAAGAAGTGTTTTCTCCCTGATTACATTGATGATAATTTCAAAATCTCCTTCAACCATAACTCTCTCAAATCCAAGCTCTTTAGCAAATAAAAGAGCCCTTTGTGCTGCTATCACTTCCACTATCTCTACCGATGTAGGCAGGGGAATCTTTTGTGAAAGGGTAGCCAAAACCAATCCAGCCTAGTCCCGAACAACCTTGCCAAGTCCTGCTGAAGATTGGGTTGAGAATATAGCGCCATCGAAGTTTACTTTCACCATACCTAGAAAGGGAGGTTTCCACCGAACCAAGCGAGCTGTTCTAGGAATTTTTGAGTGAACAGGGCGTAGGTGGTTGAACTCATGCACCAACGTCCGGGCCTAGTCTGGGATTTTTTCAAGGCTCCACCCAACATCCCCGAATGCAGCTTTGTTTCTTCTCATCCAAATCAGAGACATGGTATTGGTGAAAATCTCGATGCATCTGGGGTCCTTGAAGGCTAAGTGCATAAGCTCCATAAAGGACGTGAGAGGCGATGTAGCTTCCTTGAACTTAGCAAACTGAGGGAGCCAGATCGTATCAAGCTTTTGACACGACCATAATGCATGGGTTATGGTCTCGAGTTTAAGGTTGCAGTTGGGACAGGTAGCAACTTGAAGAATCTTTCTGCGTACCAGGTTCGCCTTTGAGGGGAGGGAATCGCAGTAAGCACACCAGAGAAGGGTGCGAATGCGATTTGGGACATGGAGTTTCCAGATTTGTTTCCACACTTCCCTATTTCCAGTATGGTCCGAAGCACCCGGAGCCTCAATATCATCACTCTCTCTTAGAAGTTTGTACCCAGATTTGATAAAGTAGGCTCCACTTCTGGTCTTTGGCCAAAACAACCAATCCGGGGTGTCCACAAGACTCGAAGGGATAGCTAAGATCACTTTGGCCTCAAAAGGGAGGAAGATATCATCCACTAGGCCAGAATTCCAGCAGTGCAGCGCATGGTCAATTAAATCTGCCACCTTCAGGTCCGGGTCATGATCAAGGGGTGGAGATAGAACTCTACTCAAGCCCTCAAAAGGCAGCCATTGATCCTTGAACACATTGATAGACTAACCATTACCAGCCCTCCACTTCAAGTCCATTTGAATGGTGTTTCTACCCTTTAGAATGCTCTTCCAAGCAAAGGACCCCATGTTGTTCTTTGCCTCAAAGATTGAGCTGTGAGGGAAAATTTTGGCTTTGAAAAATCTATAAAACAGCGTGTCTTGAGTAGTGGCTAACCTCCACACTTGTTTTGCCAGTAAGGCATCATTGAACTTATGAAGCTCTCTAAAACCCATGTCACCTTCCAGTTTCGACCGACACAGTGTGTGCCATATCACCCAATGCACTTTCCGTCGACCACCTCTTTGGCCTCACCAAAATTTACGGACCATTACCTCAATATCATGGTAGAAAGAATAAGGTAATTTAAAGCAACTCATAGCAAACGACAGAAGGGCTTGGATAACTGCTTTTATGAGGACTTCTCGACCAGCCTGGAAAAGGAGCTTTTCCTTCCAACCCTTTAATTTGGACCACACCCTCTCTTTTATGTAAGCAAAACTCACCTTTTTTCCCCTTCCCACAAATGAGGGAAAACCCAAGTACTTCTCATACTGCTTTATCTCAGGAACTCCAAGCAGATTAATGATATTTTCTTGAGTGTCTAGGGAGGTAGCCTTGCTGAAAAACAGGGTTGTTTTGTCCCTATTAAGCTTTTGGCATAAGGCTACCTCGTATTCTGCTAGGATGGCCTGAATGTGATTGCACTCCTGAATTGAAGCCCTGCAGAAGAGAAGACTATCGTCTGCAAAAAACAGATGAGTTAGTCTAGGTCCATTTCTGCCTAAGGATATGCCCCTGATAAGACCATCACTAGCTGCTTTCTCAATCAGAGCATGTAAACCTTCAGAGCAAAGGAGGAATAAATAGGGTGAGATTGGGTCTCCTTTTCTGATTACCCTTGAAGGCACTATTTGTTCAGTTGGCTCCCCATTGATCAAAAGGGAATAGGAGACCGTTGTAATGCACATCATCAGCAAATCCACCCATTTTTCATGGAAGCCCATTCGTAACATTATCTGCTTTAGGAAAGACCACTCCACCCTGTCATAAACTTTGCTCATATCTAGTTTAAGAGTCATAAACCCCACTTTTCCTGGTTGGTACTTCATATAATGGAGAATTTCGTAGGCCATCAAAATATTATCTGTTATGAGCCTCCCAACCTGGAAAGCACTTTGATTTTCTAAGATTATGCTAGGAAGTATCCCCTGGAGTCTATTGACTAGGACTTTAGACACCAATTTGTATATAACATTACACAGACTGATAGGTCTAAATTCAAATATTTTTTCAGGACTCTTAACTTTAGGAATGATGGTTATAAAAGTATGGTTGACTTCAGCAAGCAAAGAGCAATTATTAAGGCAATTTAGCACAGCAGATGAAACATCATCACCAACAATAGACCAGTAAGTTTGGAAGAAAGTAGGGGGCATACCATCCGGACTGAGGGTCGAGAGCGATTCCATAGACTTGAGAGCTGCTTCCGCCTCATCTCTTGAGAAGCTACGAATTAATTCTCTATTCATATCCACAGTCACCACTGGCAGAATCGACTCAAAAATGGAATGGCTCTTATCGGGACTACTAGTGGTGAAGAGGACCTGATAGAAGGAAGTAGCAATCCCCTGAATTTGATGCTCAAATGTGCACTAGGTATTCTGGTCATTCCGCAACCTAAGGATCCAATTTCTCTTATATCTTTGTGATGCTCTACTATGAAAGTAAAGAGTGTCTAGTAATTCTGGCCACTACCCACTTCTCATCAAAATTTAGTTCATCACACAATTTATCTAGCCTAGCTTTATCTGCCCAAGTCTCGGCTAGGAACAGGACAGAGGGGTCTTGTGCTCGCACAATGTTAGCAAGCTCTTGAATCGTACGGTGGTTCCCAAGCCCCGCACATTCCAACATACGCAACTCATTGCTCTCGGCGGGGCTGGGAACCAGCCTCCGCCGTTAAGTTGAGGTTTTCTTTCTGAGCAGCAACATAAGTTATTCTGCGTTTTGGTGGTTTTGCATCGCTGTGAGGGAGGTGAGTAATTCTTTTACCCAGTGTAATGTTGAGAGCTTCTGTGTCATCGTTTAAGCCCACTTGTCTTTTAATCCGGGTCCATTTAGGAGATGTTTTAGGCACTAGGTTTTCATGGGAAGGGCTTAAGTTAGTTATATTGGCAAGTGGGCTTTTTGGGTTAGGTAAGGGAGTAGAGTTTGTTGGGCCAGAGTTGAGAGGGCCCAAGGGGTTTAAAAACTCACCACAGCTTACGGGTGCAGTGTCAAACATGGCAATTTCCTTGTCCAACTCCTCTAACGTCACTTCAAACTTCTTTCCCGCCTCGGTTGCATTTTCCAACACCACTGAACTGGCATACACGTTATCTCCTTCTGTCTTGTAACCCTAACTCACCTCTGGAATCGCCGAAACTGTCTGCTGAAAATTCGATTCCATCATGGTAGTTGGGTTTGAAAAATCCACCTACTTTTCAGGCCATTCCACTTCTGGCAAAGGTTTGTCCATTCGAAGCACCACCACAGGCCTTTTGCAACCTTGGGCCTGGCTTAACGGAGGATTAACTTTCTTCCGTGTTTCATATATTCCTGGAACTATGACCACCTTGCTCCTTGATGGCACAAAAGGTGAAGCTTTAATCTAGGGACCATATTGTTGCTTATCTGTATATAGATTACCCTCACTTTCAATCCATATATTACAGCTCCGATCATCATGAGTTAGGCATCCACACCAGAAACAAAGGTTTGGGAGCCGTTCGTACTTGATAGGGATCCATAAATCTTGCCTGTCGTCTAGTGTAATCACCCTCCCTCTACACAAAGGTTTAGATATATTCAAGATTACCCTAACCCTTACAAACCTATCACCTTCCATGGCCGAGTTCTCCTCACCATGTTTTACTATTCCTATGGCTTCACATAGTTGCTCTGCCACCCTTCTATTCCTGAATCTAAGTGGGAGGTCATGCACTTGGACCCAAAAGGTAGCAAGCTCAAAGTTCATGTCTCTTACCTCTTTGGTGCCGTCATACTCTTGCAATACCACCATGTGTTTACCAAAGGTCCATGGTTCCCCTGTTAGGACTCTCAACATCTCTGTTTTGTCCTCGAAAGTAAAGAGCACAATATGATCGTCCTCCATCCTGACTTTAAAACCCTTCGAAGCTCTCCACAGGGGGGAAAAAGTTTTTGCAATCGCATCTAAGTTAAGAGCTCGTCTGGTAAAAAATTTAGCTGCCAATCCCCACTCTGTTTCAGCTTGCGTTTCCGTTAATCTAACGTTAGACCCTTCACACTCCGATAGGTTGAGCTTGCTCCACGTTTTTGTGAGGTCTTCCATTTGTGAATCAACTAAGTAGTTCGGGGTAGTAAAAGGAAAGAAAAAAACGTGGTATAAAGAACCAACAGTGGAAGAACAATGAAGAGAGGAGAAGAGGAGAGGGAAAGGATCTGTTTCCCAGTGACCCAAGAAAAACAAGCCCACAAGCCTCCAAGTGAACTTGTCACTAAGAGGGACAAAAACACCTTCAGAGAAGGGACAACTATTCTACACCCATTAGAGAAGATGGGACCCACCTAGCTCTAGCGAGAAAGAAACTCCAGTAGAAACTAGAAACTAGAAAGAGTGAAGACAACCAGCTTTAAAGAGAACTTGACAAAGAAAAGAAGTCAACAAATTTAAGGTATATACATACATGTTCAAACTTTGAAATCATAGTAACTCTCTCTCTCTCTCTCTCTCTCTCTAGAAACTACACACTCACAATATGGGTGTTTTCTCTATTACTGTTGCAAGTCTTGTACTCTTACTTCTACACCAAGTTCATGCAAAGAATATATATGGTTTAAGCAAACATGGAAAGAAAGGCTGTGATTTGTTCCAAGGGAAATGGGTTTATGACCACTCTTATCCTCACTACAAATCAGGGGACTGTCCATTTATAGGGAAGGAATTCGATTGCCAAAAGAATGGAAGACCAGACAACCAATATCTCAAATACAGATGGAAGCCTTTCGCATGTGACTTACCAAGGTACCTACTGTTAATTTCTCACTCTCTTCGATCTGTACTCCCTCTATATATATCTCTACCTTAATAAAATTGTTTTGCTTCTCTAATCTCAAACGTTTCTATTGGATTGAAAGATTAGGTGTTGTGTTTAAAACCCAACACTAAGTGCGTGTTTGTGTGTATAACATATTAGCCAACTAGCTGGGTTGCTTAAAATCACGGTGGTCCGTCGTCTAAGAGTGGGTAGTTTTCTCATGCTCTTCGTTATGGTTAACCTACCTGTTTTTTCTTTATTAGGCTGGACTACACACGTTTAAACATGCAAGAAAAAAGAAGTTACTATTTCAGAATTTGAGATGACTTTAAAAAATATATATATATATATATATAAGGTTAAACTTGTTGCACATTGATTGATTGTTTTATATAGTTTTATTCAAAAAGTAATCAATATCATAATTTCAAGTCACGATTTTAACGTTTTTAAAAAATATGTGTAAAATTATATAAAACAATTTGTGTATAATAAATACAACTAATTAATATATATATATATATATATAAACAGTACATGTAAGTCAGAAGCTCATGAAAAAACACTATTTATTTGACTTGTGAAAAATCCGTAGCCAGTTATACCTAATACAAAGATTATGTGAAAAATCACCGTTGAAAAATCCCGTTTCATGCAATAAAGTCATATACCTAATGCAAAATTGAGGTCAACGCCTATGAAAGAAAACAAAATTAAGATGAGGTCCAATACAATTGCCAAGAAGAAGGGGAAAAACCCATAATGATTAATGAGCCAAATATAGTTTCTTTTTGCGTGTTCTAAGGGATCTAGGGGAAGGCATGGAACTCTCATACCATTTAGCTAGCTAGGCTCATTTTGTGTTTTAAAAAGGTCAGCTTAATTGGTATGTTGATTTTTCTTAGGAAATACTAGTAAAATAATATCATCAGAGGATAAGCATTGATGCTTAGAGATGTTAAAATATTATGAAAAATGATAAAATTAACTATTATTTGATTAATTTAATTTTTGTGACACATAATGATTTATCATGAGATAAGTTTTACCCTCGCCCATAATCGACTAATGCATTATAGAAAATGTGCACCAGAAACAAGTCTTAGTCTCAAAGTACCATTTCGATAACATTATCTACTTTTTATTTATTATTTGTACTTTTTTAGACAATTTCATATTCATGTTTTATCATGTAAAGCACATTAAAAAATTCTAAATGATGACTTGTTCCAACTAGTAAACAATATTGCGTGTTGCTATATGTTACCCAACATTGTGAGATTTAATTTTTCACCAACTCTATGATTTAACCCCATTAATAATGCAGTTTCAATGGAGCAAGTTTTCTAAGAAGGTATAGATGTAAGTGCATTATGTTTGTGGGAGACTCACTGGGCTTGAACCAATGGCAGTCACTCACATGGGTTCATGCTTAGAAAGGCTGTACCTGGGGCTAATTACACCTTAGCGAGGATAGGAGGGGTCTCCAGTATGACTGTTTTCCTTATCACCTTGTAATCATGAACGAGTGAACTTAGTAATAAAAGAAATATTAAAAACCATGAAAAAAAAATTACAGTGGAGGTGATAAAAAATAACTATTTTCTTTGGCCTGGAAAAAAAATTATATCCATTATCCTATGAAAAGAATGAGATAATACAAAACGAAACATGCACTAGAGCTATTATCATATGAGAAAAAAAGCTAATCCACATAGTTTTACACACACGACATAATATAACAAAACTCATGATTTGAAGTCATGAAAACAAATTTGGAAATCGTTTTATTTAGGCATGCGTGCAAAACTATATGGATTAATGTGTGTGTGACAATTACACTACTCTTAACATATTACATATATATGTTTGCACTGTATCTTAAAAGGTGCACAAAAAGAATATTTTTCTTCTTCCATGTGACAAAGGTCAACTTGATTTCATGAACTGTGTGACAGGTATACAAATCATTTCTAGACCGCATATTGAACAAAACTTTCTTAGCCACGAATTCAATTCTTTAAAATTAATTGCACAAATCTCCGATTCACTTTCTGAAATGATTGCAAACATGTGGAGATGGTATTGTGTACTTCCGTTGCATGCTTCTTCACCCTCACATGAGGGTCGACTCCACAAGTGTGAAGAAGCATACAACGGAAATACACAGAAGTTTCTCAAACATGTGAGGGGAGGCAATTGGCAAATAATTGCACATGACAAAATAAAATAAGCTTTTGAGTTTTGGATGGACCAAATTATGGATGAGGGGAATCTGGATCAGAAATCAGAATTCCAATTTTTTTAAATTTATTTTCCAGAGGTAAATTCAGTCCTTGATATCTACACTAGTCAACCAAATGCAGCCTATTTTTTCAAGTTATTGTTCCATATTGATGAATTTTTACAAGTTCATCAAAATTCACTATACGAAAGAATCGAAGTTCATACAAAAAGACTTACAAGCTCCCCGCTTGACTTCATAATGCTACCCACCAGTAGAACTTACTGACACGACCACGTGCAAATTCCGAATTCACGGACTCCTTCTTTCTTAGATTCTCCAATCAGCTACAAGCACCCACGCTTGTTATTCTTTAAGCTCCAATGGCAGCAACCGAGTTGATCATCAAGATGTTGAAATAATCTCTACCTTGAAAAACCTAAGTTTATGTGAAGGAAAACTCCTCAATGATCTCACAAGAGATTCACACAAATAGCAAAATATGAGCAACAATACACTCAGAGCAACTCATAAAAACGTGACTAGGGTTTTGCGTTATATACCTAGGGCAAAAACATAAAACCCTAAACGTTTAATGAGGTAGGGCTGAGTTGGAAAAATCTGCAGAAAAGCATTCTGCCTGAGATTTGATCGATCGAGTCTTTCTTTTGATCGATCGAGCCAGGCCGAAATGCACCAATGCATCTGCAGCCTCTCGATTCCAACTTTACATGAAAGACACAACTTTGAGCTAGCCTAAATAAGACTAAACAACCTGTTTTGATCATGGTTTGCCAACAATATAAATTAGAGTTCTAAATACATAAATTCCTAAATCTTTAGAACCTAACAGTAGTAAGAATTATAGTTCTTCTCATCAGCAACTAAAACCAAATATAATTGTGCCAAGAGGCTGTCACACGACTTTTAAATATGCTGAAAGAGAGTATATTGTTGAATCAATGAAGGGAGACCTATTGGTTGTTCGGAGGTTTTTGGAACGAAAAGAAGGGCTTTAGGAAGAAATAGAAGAAGGGGTAGAAGAGCGTAAGAATCTAACCGAAAGTTTCAAGGTTCACAAGTTGCTGTTAAATGATCAAACAAAGGGATCATTAGAGGAGCATGTTGAGGTGAAAAGCTTGGGTGATGAGGCTCTCTTTGTTGGCGACAACCAATCAATGTCGATTTTGGCTTCAAATTAGATTCAAATATATGACATTTTTAGTAAATAATGTTATCATTTCTTTCTAAGTCTAATTAAATTAAATGTACTGATATTTTTAATTTAGTTGGAGAATCAACTACAACATTTTGTGAAATTGTTTGTAACTAATCTCCATCCTTTTTGGAAGTCTCTAAATGTTGCTGTTGTTGTAAATATAATGAAATAGAATAGAAAGAATAAAATTATATTAGTACAAGTAGCTGCTACTAGTTAGCAAATCGTTTGACGCACCTACAACATGACAATAGCTCAACTTTCTCCATGTGACTGGTAAGTAATTTGAGGCATTCATACTCCACTTCGGCCTGTGGGTGTGACTTATCATCAATAAAGAAAGGTTGGACCCTACTGTTAATCTCGATCCAGCTACACCCAGGGTTCTTCAATCTTAGCTCTTTCATCTTAGATCTCACCTTGCGCACCTCATCCCATTTTTTTGCAGATTAAATAATATAAGTTGATGGATCATCAGGATCCTTCTTTGATAAGCAATCTTGCAATTTCTACCCCCAATTTGACATTTCTGTGCAAACGGCATTCAGAAAATAGTGTGCTTAACAACTTAACATCCTCACTAATTTCTGGGGTTCTTCGGAGAATCCCATAAGCTTCATGCAATCTTCCAGCGCGTCCAAGAAGATCAATCAAGCACAAGTAGTGTTCAATTCTGGGACAAATACCATGCTCAGTGATTATTTTACTAAAATGATGACAACCTTCATCAACCAATCTGGCATGGCTACAAGCAGATAAAACTGCATGGAAAGTCACTACGTCTGGTTTTGCATTGGACTGCTGCATTTCACCCAACAGCTTCGAATCTTCTAAAGCTTGACCAAGAGACCCATAATCTGTGATCATTGACATCCATGACACAACTTCTCTCTCTGGAAATTGATGAAAAATGTCAATTGCTTCGTCAACTGCACCACATTTATATAGCATACATGTCAAGTAAAGCCCCCATAACTACTTCCTTGGTTTCCAACTTACTCTCAATGACATGGTTGTGAATGTCCTTACCCTGTTCCAAGGCTTTAATACCAGCCTTTTTCATTTCATAGAAGATGCCGAGAGCATTGAAATAATTTGCTACTGTCATATCCACTAATCATGACATTCCATGAAACTGATGAAACCATGCAACTCAGACCCATTTCTCACCAACTCCATGTGAATCTCCTTCCCTCTTTCCATTTCTAAAACTAAAAG
This sequence comes from Quercus ilex subsp. ballota, assembly GCA_032727855.1. Lineage (NCBI taxonomy): Eukaryota > Viridiplantae > Streptophyta > Magnoliopsida > Fagales > Fagaceae > Quercus > Quercus ilex. The sequence continues at coordinate 20,071,953 of CM064908.1, read as the reverse complement.
CCTTGCACACGATGAAATAACAGTTGTGAGTGTCACCGATTTAGGCTCAAACCCATAACCTCTCATTCTTTCAAACAATTCCAACGCTTGTTTAGCTTGTCCATCTTGATAATACCAGGAAATCACGGTATTCCAACATGTCACATCCCTCCCAAGCATTTCATCAAACAGACATATAGCATACTCAAAAGCGTTGCATTTTGCATACAAGCTCACAAGAGCACTTGGCCACAACAACATAATTCGCACAACCAGTTTTTATCTAATGGTTTTACCACAACCAACTCTACCCAACCTACCACAGGCCTTTAGAACACTTAGGTAAGTGTAACTATCGGGTTTCAAATATGGATAACGCAATAGCCTCTCCTACAGCTCAAGAGCTTCAATGAATTTGAAGTTTTTGGAGTAAGTAGCCAAGAGGCCATTCCACAAAGAGATGTATAATGGGTTATCAATGGTTTGGAAAACAAGCTTTGCAGGATAATAGAAATGGCAAGAAAAGTAAAAGTTGATGAGGATTTTGCAAATGGCAATGTTGGTTTGTAAGCCGAGAAAGAGTATCTATTGGTGGATAAGCTTGCCTTGCTTGAGTGATTTAGAACTTATGCATGCTCTAAAGAGAGATTAATAGCTTTGTGGTGTCCATTCAATTACTGATAGTAATTAACTAGTACGGAAAGACAATAAAAGTGGAAATGAAACTGTATGAAAAAAGGAGCGTAAAGCCTCTTATTTACTCCACTAATCAATGGACGCCACGTCCTATATTCAATGAAACACACATACACTTTAGGACGCACGATTAGTACCCGCTCCACCGTAGCAATCTATGTGATTATTTATTTATATTATTTAAGTAAGTCACTTACTTTATCCGCTCAATTGCCATATTGTGGAATGAAAGTAGCGCAAATTAAAAACTAACTATTTTCTTTTTCTTTTCGTTTTAAAAGCAACTACATATCATCTTAAAGTGTGGTGGGGGTTTGAAGGTTGTCACTTGAACCCCAATATAACATGATTTTAATTTGCTGTATAGTTTTGGCTTTCAAATTAAATCCAAATGTTTAACTGAATTAACAAATAGTGTTATCATTTTTTAGGGTTTTTTTTTTTTTAATAAGACATGCATTTCAATGGATAATTAAATTCAATGCACCTATATGTTTAAATTTAGGCCAAAATGCATAACTCACACTAATAAATTTTACCACACTTCATTTAAGTATTCTAACTTTGTTTTTATTCATTTTAATCTTCTTAAGTTTTAAGTTTATTCAACTAAGGTATTTTCATCAACTTTCGTAAAATATTTTTTTAAAGAAAAAAAATAATTACATCCTACTATGTTTAATATAAATATCACATTGATAGTACCTTTTGTACAGTTTCATTATTGAAACAGAGTTTTCTTGCATTTCACTCTAATTTAATTTCTACTAAGCTTGCTTTTCTTTCAAACTCAAGGTAGCCACTCATGTCCATTGATCCACAATACTTGGGTTGGGTGAAATGAATTTAATGAAGAATGATGTTCACTAATATTCATTTCATACACATGTACTCTGTTAATTTGCTCTGGTTGAGATGCATATTCTTTTATAAATTATCATAACCATAATTTTAATAAGGCAAAACATCAATCTCTCAACCATACCAACACAAACCCAGCTCAACCATAACAACACAAAGCAAAACATCTCATCCTCTCTCTAAACCCAGCAATCAACAATCAACAAACCCACAACCAAACAAGAACAACAAGAACACTACTTCAACCATACCAACAAGAACACCAAAACAAACCCACTCCAACAACAAACCCACCCTTCAACCCACCACCCACCGAACCCAGCAAACCGCTGCTTCACAACCATTGATCGGAACCAAGAGACCAAGGCATATCGGACCCACCAAGGGAGCTTCGATTTGAGCTAGAGAGAGAGAAAAGCGCCATATTGAGCCAAAGAGAGAGACCCATTGATTTGAGAGAGGAGATTAAGGCATATGGGTTTGGGTTTGAGCAAAATCAAGAGATAAAGAGAGTTCGAGAAGGCTAAGCACCAAGATATGGGCAGAAAGAAGAAGAAAGAAAGAAGAAAAGGAAAGAATGGAGGCGAAGAAACTGAGAGAGATCTAGGGAAGAAAAAGAAAAAGAAACAAGAAAATAAAAAAGAAAAAGAAACAAGTACAAACAAAATCACACACAAATCTAAATTCCACTATTTTTTTGTTTTTAATTATGGTTTTTTTTTTTATAATTTTTTAATTTTTAAAATTGATAAATTTATCTTTTTAAGTTAGAGGTTGACGTGGATTCTGTGATGGGTGACGTGGATTTGGAAATTATTGATGTGTCATGGGTGACGTGGATTTTTAATAATATTTAAGTCCTCCATCAGCCACCTCAAATATTTCCATTGGTTGACTGACGGAAATGACCAAAATAACATGAATTAATTGATTTAGGGACTAAAAGTGGTAACATTAAAACGTAGAGACCAAAATGAAAAAAAAAAAAAAAAAAAAAAAAAAAAAAAAAAAAAACCCAAAATGTAAGGACTAAAAGTGCATTTAGGCCTTGTTTTTATAAAAATATTTTAGACTAAATGACTAATCTCAACTCATTGACTCCATATTAATTATTGACGCACACAATCACACTCATTTATACATAAAAGTATACACTATGTGTCTACTTAACTAATCAAATGCTTGAACAATCACTAACTTTACAATTTGTTTTCTTCAATTTTACTAGCTTTATAACAAAAAGTTATTAGAATATGATAACAATATACACGCATGTCAAAAAACCCTCTTTAATTATTTCCTAATTATTAAATTATATAAAGTTATATTATATTTATATTGTACACACAAACATCCACACACATCATAATTTCTACAAATAACATTATAAGAAAATGTAATATATACAATCAATATTAGACACACTTACACAAATATAATATAAACTTATAAAAAAAAATTTAAACTTCCAATTCACAAACACAGAGAGAGAAGTTGAGCTTGAAGTGTTACAACAATGGCGGAATGTAACAGAGAGAGAGAGTTTTAGAGAGTAGAAAACTGAATTATATTTCAAGGTCAATGAATAATACATTACACAGAGATTCTATTTATAGTGTATAGCATAGACAAAATCCAGAACTTACTAGAAGGTTCTGTTATAATAGAAAATCCAACAAACTTAAAACAACTTCTAACAAAATATTTTTGAGTGTGTTACAACTGTCATTTATAGTAACAATATCAAATACAGACTTCATGGAGGTTGAACTCATGGAGGAGAAGAACATAGCATTTCTGGATCAAACTCCTGACTCAATGAAGGTGCCGAGAAACGGTGTTGTTGTCCTCAAGTAAACGGCATTGTTTCTATTAAGTTTATAACTCAAATCATTAAGGCTCAAAACGATGTCGTTTATCATTAAGTCAAACGTCACCGTTTTGGCTCTTAATGTTACCGTTGAAAACTAGCTGTTTTCCTTGTCTTGTTCTTTAGTTTCTTCATGACTCATGAGAATCTGGTTGTTTTTGGATCGGAGAAAATGAAAACGAGAAGTAGAGAGACTCTTAGTGAAGATATTGGCCAGCTGATCTCCAGTGGCAATGTACCTCACCTAAAGGTCTCGCTAAAGCACTTTCTCATGAATAAAATGGTAATCCACCTCCACAAGTTTTGTACAAGCATGAAAAATAAGGTTGGAAGCAATGGCTAGAGCTGAGACTAGGAGGAAAAGAAAGAAAAATGCCAAGATCCTTGAGAATCTGTCGAAGCCAATAAAGCTCAACAATAGTGGTTGCAACTTGCAAGAGCCCTATATTCGAACTTAGTGGAAGAACGAAACACTGTTTCTTGCTTCTTTGCACTCCATGTAATGGGATTGTAACCAAGATAGACCAGAAACCCAATATTGGAACGCCTATCAAAAGGGTCTCCATCCCAATCTGAGTCAGAAAGGCTGAGAGAGAAAGGGGACTAGGTTGAAGGAAAATCCCAAAATTGGGGGTGCCATTAATGTATCTCGTAATACGCTTAGTAGCAATTAGATGAGCATCAGTAGGAGTGGACATGAATTGACACACTTGATGCACAATAAAGCTCAAGTCAGGCCAAGTAAAGGTCCAGTAGTGAAGGGAACCAACCATGCTCCTATACTCATGGGGATTAGCAAGAATAGAACCTTCATGAGGAACTAATCTGAGATTGAGAGCATAAGGAGACTTAGCTAGCTTGGAAGAGATCATATTGTGCTTAACAAGAAGATCATGAGCATATTTGGTCTGATTTAAGAACAATCCCCTTGAAGTTCTAGTGATATGGAGACCAAGGAAATAGTGAAGAGGACCAAGGTCCTTGGGCTTAAAGGCTTGACTAAGTTGCTTGATCAAAGAGGTCAGGAAGTTAGGATGATTACCAGTGAAAACTATATCATCCACATAAGCCAAGAGGTAGACCAAAACCTTCCCTTGCCTAGGGATAAATAAGGAAGAGTTTAACGAGGGAGCTTGAAACCCCATATGCAAAAGTTGAGTAGAAAATCTATCAAACTAAGCTCGAGGGGCTTGTTTAAGACCATAGAGATTTCCACAACTTGCAAACATGATTGGGGAAAGCTGGATCAACATAGCCCGAGGGGCTTGTTTAAAGAAGTTTTCATTTAAATATAAGCCTGTAACTGTATCTATTTGAGGTATTGACATGTGTGCATTTTTATAGGAGTTGCTGCAACTTAGTTTGCTACAAAGTCTTGCCCATCTTTTATTTAAGGAAAAAAAATTGAGTTATGCTTTATTTTAATAATGTGTTTAGTATAATGCTTTGGTTTTTTTGCTTATTTGTTTCTTTGAAATCTAAAATTAAAAGATTGAGACTTCAATATTTGGATATTGCTGTGTTGTCTAACTCCATCTAAAGGATTGTTTTGGTGCTTTTTTTGGTCCTTGGCATAATAACTTTATAATTGAATATCATTATCAATAATAAATTTTCTCAATTGTAAAAAAGTTTTAATTTTAAAAAAAAAAAATTAATATTAGTTTAATGAACATATAGTAGAGTTTCTTATTTTGAGTTTGGCTTTAATCTCTAAGAGGTACATTAATCTTTTTTGGAATAGATTATATTTGTTTGTTGATAAAAAAAAACTTTTATCCATCGTTCTAATTTTATTGGATGTCTCCAAAAGGATAACAATTTTTATCACGTAAGAATTCACAAACAATGGAAAACTACCATTGATGTAAAAACTTTAAAGTCGTCCTACTAATTTGTTTATAGAGTGATTGCACTTATACTTACTTTTTCATTTTTTATTACAATTATGGAATGAGCATTTTAAATCACTAGTTGGGGCAGCACGTGCAAGGCACGTGCTTGCCATTATACTTAATAGTCACATAAAGTCGAATATAGAACCTATTATTAGCTTGTCTCTATAATATAAATTCCAGTTTAGATCAAACCCACTTCTACAATCAAATCCTAATTAAAGAAGAGACATATATTCTATGTCATGAAACAATGTACTTTTCAATGCCATCAAAACATTGAACATTATCAAAATTCAAAACATCATAAAGAAATTTTTAAACAATGATCTTTCTCTCGACTTTTTATACTCTTAATCTCATTTGCTGATCCACACTTTCTACTCTATCAAAGGTTTAGGCTCTCAAGTATCTATAGTGTTAAGCCATAAAACCTTCATGAATTGGCACATCCACCGTAGCACATTAGGTGATCACCTGTTAAAGGAATGAATGTTGTTTACTACACCCTACATAAAATACAAACAAAACAAAATCGAAAAATATAGTAAAACATTTATCCCTACATATTTGGAAAGAATATTGCCTAATATGCGTATACAAACAAAACAAAACCGATAAATATATTACACACATTTCTCCCCACATATTTGGAAAGGATGCCTAATATGCATTGTAGTGGTATAACCAAACTAAACTAAAACTATATTCAATTAGCCAAGAGCCCTGTAACTCAATTGGTTGGCACCTCCTAGTGTTTTCATCCGAGACATCAAGGGTTCAAACTTCAAATTGCCTCTCCCACAACTATCGAAATATATATATTTTTAAAAAAGGTTATATTCAATCAACCAGTTTCAATTTCATAATTCTATAACCATTTGTAATATTAAACTAAACTAAACTAAACTGAACAACATGTAAGAGAAAAAATCAAAACATCCAAAAATGAATAGAGCTAATTGATTCACAAAACTCTCTCTCTCTCTCTCTCTCTCTCTCTCTAGAGAGAACGAAGATATCAATTTAATTTTTTTAATTCTCAAAGTTCAATTCCATCATAGGTTGAAAAATATCACCAAGTGACCGGGCTAATCTCTCCAAGTGCATTTGTTTCAATCTTCCTAGAGCTTCTTAATTTAAATGAGGTTGAAAACTGTCTGAATTTCAGCATTGAGAGATTTAACATAAACAATATAATACTTTTGGTTCAATTCAAATACAACTTCTGATTTCCAACCAAATTTACCAATTACTCTAAAAGCTCAAGCTAAGAGACAAGAGTCTAAGCTACTTATTCACAAGTTTTAATAACCTCATTGCCTAATTATGCACCAAGTTTGATCCTTATTGACCAATTTATAAAAAAAGAAAATTAAAAAAAAAAAAAAGAAGCATTCACTTAATTTTATTGCTTAAAATTCGAACAACCTCTCCTAAGAGAGGCAAAAATTTTAAGCTCTCAATTTGTTTACTTAAGAATAGGTAAGAAAGCAAAATTTTGAGCAATTCATCATTTTTTCTTCTATTGGGATTTTCATATTTTAACTCTGACCTCCGCTTCCTAAATTCATAGCTTTGACAAGACAAGTAATAAGTTCAACTTCTTTTCCGTTTTTTCTCTTACTAAAAGACCCAAAATCCAAATGACACAATCTGGACTATTATTTTCTTTTCTTTTCTTTTTTCACCCCTCTTAAGTTTTTCATAATTGAACTCACGCCAGCTCAACTAAGCTTATAGCTTCAACAAGAGAAGTAATAAGCTCACTTTCTTTTCCATTTTTCTCTTACCAAAAGACATCCTTAATAACAAAACTTGTACCATTTCATTAATTTATATTGTTTTCACCTTTTGGATTTATTATAATTTAATTCTTACATAAGCTAATAGCTTCAACATGACAAGTAAAAAGCTCACTTTCTTTTCTATTTTTTATTTTCTAAAAAGCCAAAATTACAGTAAAACACACACACATATAGATGTGATATATAAAAGACCATGAAACAAACATTAGAAAAAAAAAATGATATTCGGCCAAAGGAAACAAACACAACCTTATATATCATTATGTGATGTGCCATAAATCAAAATTGTCCATTCCTTTGGCTTCCTAATTACTGTTTACAATTCTTGAGGCTTGACAAGCAAGAAAGGAGCTTTAACTCCAAGAAGCACATTTTTCTAAAGAAGTCACATTCACGTAATTTCTTGCTTTAACAAAGAAGGCATAATTTCAACAAACCTTGTAAGTTAAATTTCGTTTCTCTATTTATCTTGGTGGCAAGAAATAAAAAGAGAGCCGAAATTATGGTTGAACTGAGTTTAAATTGCAAAGAGAAATCTCATTTAAACATCTACTATATCATTTGTCTTAATGAAAATTGTGAACCATGAAATTGTAATATTCCAAAGCCAAAATAGGCTTAAACCACAGGCAAGTATTATGTAGTTTCCTATAAAATGTAACAAATGAGAAAAAACCACACATTTGCACAACTATTAACAAAAACATATTTATGTGATATTCTTATATTAAACAAAAATTTAATTACAAATTACAAAAAAGTATAAAAATAAATAAATAAGTGAAAAATGATAAGGCAAATAGAAACAAAAAAGGGAAAGATAATATTTGAACTCCAAAAAAAAAAACTTATAACCCAAAATATCTAAGTATTGTAAAATTCAAATCGCTAATACTTTTCTTCTTATCCTTTCTGAGTTACCAAAATAGACTTCTAATTCATTTTACAAACTTCATTTGCTTATATAAGAAAATGTCATAAAACAAAAGAAATCAAATTCAAATTTTAATACTCACCCTTCACTATCCCCATATCTGAACAAACACACACACACACACACACACACACACACACAACCCAAAAGATAAAAGAATTTCGAAATTTAGATCTCTATACTTTTCTTCTTATCCATTTTCAGTAACCAACAGCCTTCCAATTGATTACATAAACTTTAATTGGCTAAATTAGACAATGCCAGAATATTAAAAGAAAATGTTAGGTCACAATCTGAATGACCCCTTGTGATTAACCCTAATTAATTAATTTAGCCAAGTAATTAATTAATCAATTAATCATGCAATTTTATGGAAGCACAAACAAATCACCAATCAACTAGATATGCAACGGAAAATAAATAACACGGTGATTTGTTTACGAATGGGGAAAACCCTAACGGCAAAAACCCCACCGGGTGATTTTCAGGTCACCACTCCCGAAACTCCACTATTATCAAATCAAGCGGTTACAAGTAAAGGAATCCCAAGTACCTTACCAACCTACAGTTAAACCCTTACCCCAATACCCAATTGGACTTGATCTGTAGTGACAGTCTCCACCTTTGATGCACGGCTCCCAAGTACGTGACTAACCAATGCGCGGATCCAAGTACGCGACTTCAGAACACCAACTGAGGAAGAATGGTTGGCTACAAAGTTCTTCAGTTCATCCACATGATGACTAGCAGGAAGATGCTTGGTTACAAAACCCTATGGTGCAAATACACAGCAACTTCTTGATGGAAGATGAACTAGGTCAAGAACTTCGTCTGTTGAGCACAATTTGCTTGAACAAAGATTGTTCAATGATAATGCAACTTGTGTCACTCAAAACGGCTCTTAAAATAATCCTTTTATATGTTTAGGGTTAGAAGAAAAGAAGGCTCAAAAACATATTCACGGATCCCAAGAAAATCAGATTAGAATTCTGACTTTTTAAATCTCGACAGATAGCATGTGTCGAGGTAGCTATCGAGAGGTGTCGAGCTTTAAAAACTTTGCACTTCAGCTTGCTTTTTCTTGGACAGACTTGATGACTTCAACACTTGACCTTGAAACATTGTTTCTTGAAGTATTAAAAACACCTAGAACTACCCAATTACAAGCAGAGTGCGTTTTGTCAAAGGATTAACCAATTTACATAACTAAGTGACATATGTTCTTAAACAAGTTAAAACATATATGTCCTAACAATCTCCCTCTTTGGCAATCCGTGACAAAATCACAACAAACAAATGAGCATATGAGAGAAGTCATAAATCACTCAACTCATATTCACTTGTTGAATACAATAAAATCTATCCTAACACAAACTCTTGAAAAACTTTGCAAGAAGAGAGCTTATGATAAGTAGACTTTGACAACCTGTATTTCTGAAACACTTTAAACAAAACTCATCAAGGCATCTTGTGTGAAACAGAAATAATTAGATTGCATACAAGTATAAAGAACATGTGTATAAAGATAGAAAAGAAACAACACATGAAGAGAGAGGTGAAAGAAACATACATCAACATATATAAGAGATAAGATAAGTACAATGTATGTAAAAATGGTCAAAGGACCTCATATACAAGACCAATGTATCTAAGAGATAAGAAAAAAATACATATAGCCTCACTACATCCCTCAAAAAAATAACAACACTCCCCCTATCAAAAATGTCCTATACTAACTCTCCCCCTAAGATGACTACTCTCATAGCCCAAAACTACTCCCCATTTTTGTCACGAGTGACAAAGGGTAGAGTGTCATGTAGACATCTCATCGGCAAAGCTAGCATCTCCATCATCATCATCATCATCATCATCCTCCTCATCATCCTCAGAATCTGACGCTGCTGGAGTAGATGGTGAAGGAGTAGCCTCTGGAGCAAATCCACCCATGATCGCCTGCCGTCGTGCAATACGACCCACACAAACATTCACTTGATACAACTCAGCAGAGAGTGTATCAAGACGAGTGTCCATGCGCTGCAGCTGCGCCATGATATCACCAAGGGATACATCGCTCGAAGAGGAAGAAGGAGCAAATGTAGATGGAGCTGATCTGGAAGGTGCTGAACAGGAGGGAGGAGTGGCACCTGGCTGTCTCGACCTGAACTGCGCCTCACTACGTTTTACGGTAGCGGCATCTATGGCAGATATGTGTGTGAAGTGGTTGGACACAGGAAAGGGAACAGAAAAATGGCGTAGAATCCGCGTGATAGCAGAAGGAAAGATGAGCTTATCACGGGACGCCGAATCAAGATAAACCTCTATGATAGACCGGATGAAGTGAGAAGGGAAGTCTATGGTCAGATGCTCAAGTAGAGAAAGCAAAAATCGAGCACGAGGCTCTGTGATTGAGTTATAGTGAGAAAGAGGATGGAGAACAAAAGTCATCACCATGTTAATGAATCTAGGACCTTTAGAAAAAGGCCTACATGATGTGAACTGATGCTCACCCCAATCAGCAGGGCGCTCACAAAAAGCAGAAATGAGCTCATCTTTGGACACAGTCCTCAGACGCTCACAAGATGGGTAATCTGGAAACTCTATCCTAGGTACCCTAAGCACATCCGCAACAAGCTGCGGTGTGACAGGAATGCGCATACCTCGAACGCGAGTAGAAAAATGAGGTACTGAAATATCGATCCCGTGCATGTTGGAATAGAACTCCTGTATCAGCACGAGAGGGCAAGTGACCGGGATGTCACACAGTGACCCCCATCCCCTACTGTGAATGACAGAGGGAAGGTCAGTATCGGCGAAGTCCGCCAGAATGACTTGGCATTCCGAATGAACACCTCGTCGAGAAAAGTTCTCCGAAAATGTCTTATGAGCATCTCCATCACGGAACCGAATGTTAAAGGGAGCAGAATCAGAAGAAGTAGAAGCTCCAGAACGCAGAGGGTTCCGAGCAGGAGTGGATTTACGTTTGGGTGCCATAGACACAGCTAACGTAAAAGAATGAGAAAGAGATAGAGAGAGAGACAATCAGAAAAGTACCAACACAGTTCAAATATATCAAATATGTTGAACAAGAAGTACGTATGCATAGGAATGCATGAGCATGTGACATGCAAAGGAAAAAAGAACTTCATGGGCTCAGCCCAATCCAATCCTAGCAGCACACAAACATAAACCACACATCTAAATGCATGTAAATATCATTATAATGCAAATGGAATGCAATGTATGACATTTTGAAATCATTTAAGTACAAACCCAACCCAAAATTTCAATAAAAACTCAACAATTTTGAAAAACCCCAAATTTTTATGAAAAATCCCAAAAACTAGGTTTTCAAAACATGAAATGCATGAAAAAGGAAGAGAATAGAGATCTTACCAAGTGATTTGAGCAAGAAATGAGCAAGATCCAAGTGGGTTGAAGGATTTGAGTGAAAGGGAGATGAACAGCCACGGAGAGATCGAGAGAAATCGAGTGAGAAATGAAGAAAAACGCGATCTACACTTAAATAGGCACCTCAGTAATTCTCGACAACTGAGGTGTCGAGAGGTATCTAGGAAGCTATCGAGGAAGGTATCGAGGATAAAGCCTTCGACAGATGCAAGTATCGAGAGGTATCGAGATGCAAGAAGAGATTCAGATACGAGAAGCTCGATCGATCCACAAGGTATCGAGAAGGTATCGAGGAGACAGAAGAAATCTCGATCGATCCACAAGGTATCGAGACAGGTGTCGAGAAAGAAGACACAAACAGCACAAGTGAATCTCGATCGATCCAACAGGTGTCGAGAATCTATCAAGAGGACAGAAGAAATCTCGATCGATCCATCAGGTGTCTAGGAGGTGTCGAGATTGCGATAAGAAACAACTTGAGAATCTCGACAGATGACTAGGTATCGAGGAGGTGTCGAGGAAGGTGTCGAGCCTGCTGAAGAAGGCAGTTTTTCGAGAAGGGAAAAACATAGACTTGAATGCAATCCAACACACATCTCTACCAAGATCCACTCAATCATATAAACCTCTCAAAAACATCTCTCAACAAGAAAATAAGCACAAGGATCATGCAAAACACACACACACACTAAACAAGTCTAACCAATTTTATATTTCAAAAACAAGTTATGACAGTTTAGTGAGCATACATTAGCACATGTAAACCTTTGTGATGGCCAAATCACATTGTACCTGCACATGTATCAAAAGTAGCAAAGAATATTGCGTGTTGTGTGTGAAAAACATCGCAAGATTGCATATGTGTATAGATGTTATGATGATCTGAGATATGAGTAAATAACTTTTAACTCACACACAATCATAACTGTTTGATGGGGACTATCACCTTCAAGGTACATCTTATGACTCCCACATCTCCTAGACAACACGCTTGCAATCATGTTTAAAGCATTTTTAATCTTTTTGCTTTTTATTTTCTTTGCATATTTTCTTTCATTTTTGCATATCATACATGTGTATATAAAAGAGAGAAAAGAAATACCCAAGATGTTAAGCATTGACATTGCACTTTTGCTATGCCGAAGCATACGGATGTCTTTGACACTGCACTTTTGCTATGCCGAAGCATACAGGTGTCTATGACACTGCACTTTTGCTATGCCGAAGCATACAGGTGTCATTACAATGATTGGCGGGCAACAGTGGTGAGATGGTCATTTATGCCTTTCTCTTATGATTTTCTAGTCCTACCCGTCAAAAAGAGTGATATGAGTGTTAAGTTTAAGAGATAACTTAATCTTACTCATCACAAACAAGAGCCACAAAGCTCACTTGCTTAGTTGTGCATAGAGATGCTCATCTAAGCTACAAGAGATACAAAGTTTAGAAAACTTTGTTTCATTGGCCATCCAAGGTACACAAGTACCAAAGTACACATAACACACACTGTTTTTGTATTTTTCAATTTTTCAATTTTTTTTTTAATTTTTATATTAAAAACAAAATAAGCAAAACTGAAAATAAACAAACAAAAACATGTTATCAAAGCAAAGCAAAAACTAGATGCAGATGCATGAGGAAGAGGGACAAGAGAAGGAGATCAATCCATGGAGATGACACCAATGTTTTGACGAAGGAATTCAAAACGTTTGCTGTCAAGAGGTTTGGTGAACAAATCAGCCTTCTGATCATCAGTGTGGATAAACTCAAGAGTGAGAGTACCATCTTCGACAAGCTCCCTAATGAAGTGATGTCGAATCTCTATGTGTTTGGTTCTAGAATGTTGAACCGGATTCTTTGAGATATTGATGGCACTGGTATTGTCACAGTAAATAGTGAGATGCTCTTGACAAATACGATAATCATGAAGGAGTTTTTGCATCCAGAGGAGTTGGGTGCAACAGCTACCAGCAGCGATGTACTCATCTTCTGCAGTGGATAAGGAGATGGAGTTCTGCTTTTTGCTCATCCAAGAGACAAGATTGTTACCCACATAAAAGCAACCCCCTGAGGTACTCTTTCTATCATCAGCATTTCCAGCCTAATCGGCATCAGAGTACCCAGCTAAGACACCATTAGTGTCCTTGCTATACCACACACCGAACTCAGCAGTGGTTTTGACATACTTTATAATTCTTTTTAAAGCAGTCATGTGAGATTCTTTGGAGTTAGCCTGATATCTAGCACACACACCAACACTATAACTAATGTCAGGTCTACTAGCAGTAAGGTAAAGAAGACTACCTATCATGCTTTTATAGAGAGAAGGGTCAACACTCTTGCCTAACAAGTCTACAGTGAGTTTAACATTAGGGCTCATAAGGGTTCTAACAGAACTAGCAGAATCCAAACCAAACTTTTTCACAAGATTCTTAGCATATTTAGATTGAGAAAGAAATATACCTGAGTCTTGTTGGCGAATCTGCAATCCAAGGAAGTGAGTCAGCTCTCCAATCATGCTCATCTCGAACTCGGCTTGCATGAGTTTTGAGAAGCCATGAGGCAGTTCATCCTCAGTCGACCCAAAGATGATATCATCAACATAGACTTGAGCAACTATCAACTCCCCATCTTCCCTTTTGATGAAGAGGGTTTGATCAGCCTTCCCTCTTGTGAACCCATGTGACACAAGATATTGTGTGAGTCTATCATACCAGGCTCTAGGAGCTTGCTTCAACCCATAAAGTACCTTTTTAAGGTAGAGCACATGATCCGGAAAGTGTGGATCAATGAATCCTTTTGGTTGAGCCACATAGACATCCTCTTTGAGTAACCCATTCAAGAAGGCAGTCTTTACATCCATCTGATAGAGTTTGAAATTCAGTTGACATGCTAGGGCAAGAAGAATTCTGATTGACTCCATTCGGGCAACTGGGGCAAATGTCTCATCATAGTCTACTCCTTCCATTTGTGAGTATCCTTGAGCCACAAGTCGAGCTTTGTTGCGAATCACATTTCCTTCTTCATCAGTCTTGTCGCGGAATATCCACTTTGTACCGATGATGTGTTCTCCTTCCGGTCTAGGTACTAGAGTCCAAACATCATTCCTCTGAAACTGGAGTAATTCATCATGCATTGCTTCAACCCAACTTTCATCTTGTAGTGCTTCCTCAACTTTCTTAGGTTCAACCTGTGACAAGTAGCAGGAATAAGACACAAAGTTAGCAACACATTTATCAACTGCACGTTTCCTTAATGTGAGTTCATTCATGTCTCCCACAATGACTTCTGGAGGATGATTTAATTTGATTCTAGATGAAGGTCCCTTCTTTTCTTGAGATTTAGACTCTGGTGAAATGGGTAAGTCTGCAGGGTCTTCCACAATACTGGGAGTACTTGGAGAAGCAGGTTCTTGTTCAGTAATGTCTTGAACTTCCCTAGGCTCAGAAGGAAGAATTTCCTTGGGGAGTCCCTCAGTGCCTTTCTCAGAACTTGACTCTGAAGACTCATCAATGACGACATTTACTGTCTCCATTACCTTCATAGTTCTTTTGTTGTACACTCGATAAGCCTTGCTTGTAGAAGAGTAACCCAGAAATATGCCTTCATCACTCCGGGAGTCAAACTTTCCCACATTCTCTCTATCCTTGAGAATGAAGCAGGTACTTCCAAAAATTCTGAAGTACTTCACATTTGGCTTCCTTCCTTTCCACAACTCATAGGGAGTCTTTTTGGTACCGGGTCTGAAGTATACCCTATTTACTGTATGACATGCAGTGTTTACAGCTTCTCCCCACAAGTTTCTAGCAACATCTTTGTTATGCAGCATGGCTCTAGCCATCTCTTGAATAACCCTGTTCTTCCTTTCTACCACACCATTCTGCTGAGGGGTAATAGGAGCAGAGAATTCTTGAGATATACCCGATCTTGTGCAGAAGGATTCCATGTATGAGTTCTCGAATTCCTTCCCATGGTCATTTCGAATTCGATCAATCTTCAGGCTCTTTTCATTCTGTAGTCTTGTGCATAATGCTTCAGTGTGCTCAGGAGCATTAGACTTGGATCGTAGTAGAATGACCCAAGTGTATCTGGTGAAGTCGTCTACCACAACCATGATGTATCTCTTACCCCCAAGAGACTCAGTTCTGGTTGGACCCATAAGATCTAAGTGCAACATCTCCAATGGTCTGGATGTAGCTGTCGTCTGAGTGCCTGGATGCTTAGCTTTTGTCTGTTTTCCAAGCTGACATGGTCCACACACCACATTGCTAATTCTACTAAGTTTTGGTATCTCTAAGACTGATTCATGCTTAGATACAATAGAAAGATGCTTGTAACTAGCATGTCCCATTCGTTGATGCCACAGATCTTCATTAGGCAAACGAATGCTATTACACACAATATCAGCATCAGGAACCAATCCATAGCAGTTGTCCAAAGTGCGAACCCCACTAATGAGCTTCTTTCCAGACTCATCCATGACAAGACACTTCCCTTTTGAGAATAGCACCATGAAGTCTTGATCACATATCTGACTAATGCTCAATAGGTTCACCCTTAGACCTTCTACATAAAGGACATTCACAATGTCTGGCAGTCCTGGCAGAGATATAATCCCTTTCCCTTTAATTTGTGACTTGCTTCCATCACCAAAGGTAACATTGCCACCTTTCTTAGACTCAAAGATCTTAAAGAGAGATCTGTCTCCAGTCATGTGTCGTGAGCAACCACTATCAAGATACCATAGATATGTGTCCATTACCTTGAATGCAGACTTCATCATGAAACATACTTCATGCTTAGATGATAAATCAGAGGGAATGGTTCTTTCTCTCAACTGCCTTTTATGAGCTAAGCCTATAACTTTCACTCTTCTCAGACGAACTCCTTTGCACATTTTCCTTCTAAGACAGTCTAGTTTCTTCTTAGCAAAACTGAGATCTTTTCCAATAGTCATCATAAGAGAATTCAAATAACTTTTAGACTTGTATTTTCTGAGACACTCAAGCAAATAGTGATTAGAAAAACAAGATGTATTTGAAAACAAAGATCTCATCAAGCAGGTTACAGCCAATGACAACAGGGGTCAATGGATCAACACAGCAAAGATTAAACCTAATCAGAGTGTGCCCGCTCTGATACCACTTGTTAGGTCACAATCTGAATGACCCCTTGTGATTAACCCTAATTAATTAATTTAGCCAAGTAATTAATTAATCAATTAATCATGCAATTTTATGGAAGCACAAACAAATCACCAATCAACTAGATATGCAGCGGAAAATAAATAACACGGTGATTTGTTTACGAATGGGGAAAACCCTAACGGCAAAAACCCATCGGATGATTTTCAGGTCACCACTCCCGAAACTCCACTATTATCAAATCAAGCGGTTACAAGTAAAGGAATCCCAAGTACCTTACCAACCTACAGTTGAACCCTTACCCCAATACCCAATTGGACTTGATCTGTAGTGACAGTCTCCACCTTTGATGCACGGCTCCCAAGTACGTGACTAACCAATGCGCGGATCCAAGTACGCGACTTCAGAACACCAACTGAGGAAGAATGGTTGGCTGCAAAGTTCTTCAGTTCATCCACATGATGAATGGCAGGAAGATGCTTGGTTACAAAACCCTATGGTGCAAATACACAGCAACTTCTTGATGGAAGATGAACTAGGTCAAAAACTTCGTCTGTTGAGCACAATTTGCTTGAACAAGGATTGATCAATGATAATGCAACTTGTGTCACTCAAAACGGCTCTTAAAATAATCCTTTTATATGTTTAGGGTTAGAAGAAAAGAAGGCCCAAAAACATATTCACGGATCCCAAGAAAATCATATTGGAATTCTGACTTTTTTTAATCTCAACAGATAGCAGGTGTCGAGCTTTAAAAACTTTGCACTTCAGCTTGCTTTTTCTTGGACAGACTTGATGACTTCAACACTTGACCTTGAAACATTGTTTCTTGAAGTATTAAAAACACCTAGAACTACCCAATTACAAGCAGAGTGCGTTTTGTCAAAGGATTAGTCAATTTACATAACTAAGTGACATATGTTCTTAAACAAGTTAAAACATATATGTCCTAACAGAAAAAAAAATCCAAATCTTTCTCTTAACCATTCTCATCTCAAAAGACTCACATGCAACATTTTCAAAGCAAAGAAAAGAAGCATGGATATAGCTATATTCGAACGAAAATGTGAAATCTTACATGAGGAAAACTTTGGGCAGAATCAAGAACACCTTCTTCATCTGCAATGTACATAAATGGTGATTTTAGAAGCATAACCACAAAAAATAGCCTTGGAATCAAAATATACATTAGGGGGAAAGAGAGATGAGATATGATTGAACCTATTCTGCCATGGTTAGGGTTTGCCTAGATTAATAGAATCTGATCCTTGATAATTTTGGATAAATTAGCACTTCGGTTTGGTCAAGCTCTTTTTAGTTATGCTAACTTGATTTAATGCCAATAATTTTCCAAGCCAAATTTGTAAAAAAGTCCTAGGATAAGAATTGGGATTAGCAACTCAAAAATCTCACAAACGAAAAGGCAAAGAAATTAGGGATGAAACATCTTAATAGAATTCTAATGATATTGTTCAAATTTAACATTCATAAATGGGGTAAAAATTTTAGTCATACACACCGATTTAATATACAAATATGCTTTAGAAGTTCAAACCACATAGTGTAAGATTTCCCATTTAAAATAGGCGTAAATGCACTTTTAATCCCTATATTTTAACTTTTTCCATTTTGGTCAATACATTTTAATTTTACCACTTTTAGTTCCTAAACCAATTAATGCGTGTTATTTTCGTCATTTCCGTCAGTCAACCGATGGAAATAGGTGAGGTGGCTGCCGGAGGAATTAAAATATTATAAAAAATGCCACATCAGCATCTAATTTTTTTTTAATAATTTGTCAATTTTAACTAAATAAAAAAAAGAAAAAACAGAATTAAAAACAATAAAATACATAAATTTAGATCTAATTCATTTTGAACAATAACACACAAGAACATGATCACAGATTTAAACATTAACACAAGAGCATAAGAGCACAAACCCAAAACCAAACACAAACTCAAATTTAAAAACACAAAGAACACAATAACAAACATAAAGAAAATCAAAAATTTTCCATTAAGGAATTTCAGCAACAAACCAGTAAAGCCCTACCTCAGTAGTGATCTATACAAAGAAATTAGAACTTGAAAATGAAATATCAGATCTAAAAAGACAAAGAAAAGCTTTAACACGGAGACCAGCTCAATGTAAACACACATAGATAAATACTGATACACACACAAATCTCTACATCCATCATCAGCCCACAACCCACAAAATCAATTACCTAAAAAATCAAACCCAGAACAAATATTCAAACCTAGAAAATCAAATACCCAAACCCAAAAAATGAAACCAGAAAAAAAAAAAAAATCAAATCCAGGAAACAGTAAACTTTTCTTGAAATAGTAGAGGAAAGAAAGGCAGGGAGAACCCCTCAGTAGTAACAGTAGAGGGTTTCGTCGTCGACGATGATGACGATGATTGCGGGGGCTTGTTGTTCGTCTTCTTCTTCGTCGTTGTCTTCAACCTCCTCATCTTTGTCGAAGTCAGATTGTTCGGTGGTTCCGAATTCAGAAAAGCCAAGCATTAAAGATAACAGTACCTCTCTCTCTTTGTCTCACAATGTTGAATCTGGTGGAGTTGTGGGATCTATGATAGCTGATTTGAGTTTAGATCTATTATGGATTGGTTGGGCTTACTGTTGTTGTGAGCCGAATTGGCTAGGTTTTTTTGGGTTTGTGTGTTTGTTTGATTCAATGAGCCAAGTTGGCCAAGGTGGTTGATTTTGTTGTTGATTGTTTGAAATAAACTAGGTTTTGTTTGAGTTTTTGGGTTTCTGGGTTTTTGAGTGTTTGAGATTTCTGGGTTTTCTTTGATTTTATGATTTTGGCTATGAATCTTTGAGGAAGAATGAGAAAAACTGATGGGTTTTCAGCATGGGTTTTTGGGGAAGAAGGATTTTTTGCCATGGGTCTTTGTTCCAACATTCATCTGATCACCATTCGATCATTCCATCCAATCATTTCCACTATGATTCTCTCTAATTTTCTTCAAATTTCAATGGGTAATCTCTCAAAGCTTCTTGTGTGTTCTTGTTCAAAATGAATTAGATCTAAATTGATGTATTTTATTGTTTTTAATTCTGTTTTTTCTTTTTTTTTTATTTAGTTAAAATTGACAAATTATTTTCAAAAAAAAAAAATAGATGCTGATGTGGCATTTTTTATAATATTTTAATTCCTCCGACAGCCACCTCAACTATTTCCGTCGGTTGACTGACGGAAATAGCGAAAATAACATGCGTTAATTGGTTTAGGGACTTAAAGTGGTAAAATTAAAATGTAGGGACCAAAATGAAAAAAAAATCAAAATATAGAGACTAAAAGTGCATTTACGCCTTTAAAATATAAAAGATTTAAAATATAAGATATATATATACACACACATATATAAAGATTAGATCAACAGCCAAACTAAGCTTAAAATAAATAATAAAAGAACAAAATTGATCATCCTCCCAAAATTCCAAGAACTATGAAACGAACATTCCAGAATAACAGAAATATAGAGTTAAATAAGAGAGAGTGACAGAAGTGCATTTTTAGAAAGAAGAAAGATGAGATGAAATCCAAAACGCATGATGAAAATGAATTAAACAAGAAAAAAAGAGATTAATTTGAGCAACAATTAATTTGATTACAGATCACTGATCATGTTATGCCCAAAATCAATATATCAAATATTTACAAACATATAAATATATATATATATATATATATATATATATAACAAACATATAAATATATAAATAAATATATATATATATATATATATATATTCAAAGACTTAACCTTTTTACCAAAAACACAAAGCATACCTTACCTTTTGTGAGGATGATATCCAAAAGGTTAGTCCCTACTTTTGAATCAAATAGCTCAGCTTGGTGGTTGCAAATCGAATATAACAAATTAGCACTTCAAAAAAATTTGTTTAAACCAAACCCAAAAAAAAAAATAAAATAAAAAAAATAAGGAAGATTACAAACCCCATGACCAACCACATTACCACCACCATTACCGGAAACAAAAACAACAACAATTGATATATTCTTCTAGAACATTATTGTTATGTTCTAAGACTTTAGGAACTAATGTATAATCAAAACATTTAGTCTAGGTTTAGGCTTGCTCAAAGTATGTTTATTAAATTGGAATCGAGTGATTGCAGAATTTATTGGACTAAATCTGCAAGGCTCGATCAATTGAAAATTAGACCTGATCGATCGAACCACGTGCAGATTTATTTTTCTGCAGAATTCCAGTTCAACCCAAACTCTACTTAAACGTATTGGGTTTCAAGTAAAACACTCCTATATATAAGGGAAACCCTAAAAAAATTTTATAAGCTTTTAGAGAGATCAGAGTGCATCTTGTGACTCTTTTGTATTTTAGGGTTTTGTACCCGAAAGCTCTCTAAGGTTGCTCTTTATGCTGCGTGTGTGAATCTTCTGTGAGATCTAGAGGTATTTGCTTTCACACATACTTAGGGTTATCAAGAATCAAGACTATGTCAAGAACTTGATGATCGTTTCAATTGATGATTCAAGAGCTTAAAGATATACAAGCAGGAGTGCTTGTACTTGCTGGGAATCCAAGAAAGAAGTAGTCTGTGGACTCGGAGCTATCATGGGGTCGTGGTAGTGAGTTTCCTACTCGAGGTAGCACTAGGATGTTAGTGGTCTAAGTCGCTATTGTGTAAACTTCAATTCTTTCATAGTGGATTCGGTTTACCTTGAGTATAGCTAGGTTAAATCCTCCCCAGGTTTTTTACCGGTTTGGTTTTCCTAGATCATCATATCTTTGTGTTCTTTATTTTTTGCACTTTACATTAATATAATTTATCTGTGTTAACCTAGATCTGCATAATTTGACTAAGTATTCACTTGACTAATTAACTAGGTTAATATGGTTGTGATTTAAGGGGTCTAAAAAAAACAAGTGGTATCAGAGCAAGTTGCTCTTTTGTTTTAGATCTTTTGATTTAAGAGTTGATCCTTGACCCCTTTTGTCATGGATAATTTGAAGTGTCTTTCTGATCATGTTTCTTCTCATGTTTATGTTGATCTTATTGATGCCTGTGAAACTCTCCGTAAGGAATTATTGAAATCTATGAAAATTGCTAAGAAATTCAAGGAGTTAAAATTGGCTAATTTTGAAAAAGATGAATTAATTGTTAGATTAGATTAATCTAATAAAAATGAATGAATTTTTGAGAAATCAAATTTCCTCTCAAGATGAGAAGATGAAAAGCTTAGAACAAGAGTTAGTTGAATCTAAAACTAAAATTGAAAATTTGACTAGTACCAAGCTTGCTGTTGATAACAGAAGTGTTTCTGTTTATCTTAAGCCTAAAACTGAGAAAGTTTATATCCCTTCTTTCAAGAGGAATAATAAAGAAATGGCTTATTTTGCTAGGTTAGACAAAAGGAAAAGTTCTGATGTAGACGCTGAAGTTTCTAAACCTATGTCTAAACCTGCTACTAGTGTGCAAAAGAAATCTGTTTTTGTGCCTACTTGTCACCTTTGTGGTGTTATTGGTTATATTAGACCAAATTGTTCTTTATTGAGGCAAAAACCAAAATCTGAGACTAGATTTGTTGTTAGGAATACTAATGTTCCTAAATTTGTTCCTGTTTGTCACTTTTGTGATGTCTCTAGTCATATACGTCCTAATTGTCATAAATTGAAATTTAAACATTCTATTTTTCAATCTAGGATATGTGATGATATTTCTCCTACCATAAGTCCAAATAAATTGTTTCATATGCTTTTGAAAAATATAAGCTTGTTGGCTTATGAAAGGAAATTGCAGGATTTTAGTCTCTCTTAGAAGATTGGTGTAATCCCTCAAATACACTCTGCTTCACATGGATTTTCACCTACAAAGCCGAAGACTTGTGCTATATGGGTGAGAAAAGATTATCTAAGGTGAGTGTTGCTGACTTGTCCCTGATTTAATTCTTTCAATTGTTTGTGGACATGTTTTGTTTCTATTTTTGGTTGTTTTGTTTTTTTGTTTTTTTTTTTCCTTTTTTTAAATCCAAAAACATTGAAAATTTTAAAAAGACAAAAATATTTTATTTTGTGTCTAGTGTTATTTTTCTTGAGGATTACATGAATTATGATATCTCTCTCTTGATTTAAAACATGCTTGACATTGTGGAGAAACTTGAATAGTATGTGGTATATAAGTGCTAAGCTATTTCTGATTTTGTATGAGTATGTACTAGTTTGTACATGTACTCGTGGGTTAATTAAGAAATTGATATTTCTTGTTTGTGTACCCTCTATAGTTTAGTTAAGCACTATCATGCATTGTTTTGCATTGTTCATTTAGCATAATGTGTGCTTTTTGTTTTTGGTCATAAAATTTGTTTTGAACCAAAAAGATTATTATTTGTTTTGTATTATATATCTTGGATTTGTAATCAAGGTTGGCCATATTATCTTTACATAACAAGTTTATGTACCTTGTTTAACTTATATGAACTTACTTTATTGCACTTTACTAATTTGAGCTTTGTAGTGCATGTTGTGTGGGAAGATGTTTATAGTTCTTGATCACTCTGTCTTGATCTTGAAGTCACATACCTTTGATTGTTGGACTTAAACTTAATGAGAAAGGCATAAATAACCATCTCACCACCAATTATGAACACCTTAGTGCATATCGTAAGATTTTGTGCTCGAGAAAGTGTAGCACATGCAAAAAAAGAACATAAGGTGCAGCCTCGGTTTAAATGCTAAAATTGGTGTGTATATTATTGGGCTATAATAACTTTAAATCAAATAAAATTGGTGTGTACATTACGAGGCAAATCCAGAAACTTACATAATTGCAAGCTTGTTTTCTAGGAGATGTGAAAGTTATATGATATAACTCTTTAAGTGATAGTCTCTTTCAAATTTATTTGATGAATTTCGTAGAGATCGTGATTGATTACTATTCACATATCACTTCACATGTATCTCAAGTTTTAGCTAGTTGCACACACTACACAAGTTACTCTTTGCTAAACTTGGTACATGATATTCTGTGTGAATTTGTTTTGGCCATCCAAGATTACATGTTCCTTGATTTTGATACAAAACTTGTTTAATGCTTGAGTTTTGTGGACGAGTTGGTTGAAAAACTTGTTTTTGGAAGATCTGGGTTGAATTCAAGTGTTTTTGAAAAACTTTTATTCTCATACTCATGCATTTCATTCATGAAATACTATACTTTGAGGAGTTTCTGGATAAAATTGTTATGTTTTTCAAAAATCTCTTTTTTTCCAGATTTTTGATTGATCGAATCTAACTCTCGACCGATCGAAATTGCGATAAAAATTTTTGGTTTGAATCTGCTTGACTCGATTGGTATTCGATCGATGCTCGACCTATCTAGACTGAAAAATTTTCAGTTTTTAAGTGTTTGACCAAATTTTTTTTCATGCATCACTTATGTTTAGGATTCACATGCATTGCATTATTTTTTTTGTATCCGTCTTGCAATATTTTGCAGTCATATCTCTCATTGTTTTCACACATAACATGCATATACTTTGCTAAATTGGGTACTCAACTTGATCTAAGAATTGATTGATTAATTTTTGAGTTATGTACTTTTAGTATATGCTATTTTTATGTGTGAACTGCAGAAAATATTTTTCTTAAGAGATATGATGGATAATCAATGTGCCAATATTTTCTCTACTCGTGCAACTATTTATGGGTCACATAGTATCAAGTTTGCATTTACTGAAAGAGAGAATATTTTTTCTTCAAGTGAATCCTCAATTTTTTTTTTTTACTTTGGTTTGTGTTTTTATTTTCCCCACCTCCTAAAGTTTCCCCAAAACTTGTTTTGTTTTTCCTATTTTTATAGGGGGAGAAGCTTGTTTTTCACTTTTGTTGTTCATAGGGAGAGTTGTCTCTATTTTCTATAGAGTTGAATTGTTTTGTGTTCCCTTAATTCTCTATTTTCTCTTGACTTTTGTTGCGTATGTTGTCTGTTTACTCTTTGCATGAGTTGTCTTTGTCAATACGTGACAAAAAGGGGGGAGAAATAGTTGAAATGTGGTGGGAATCCTATTTTGTTTTGTTTAGAGGGAGTTGAAATTGTTTTTGAAATGGGGAAAAAATAAATTTTTTTTATGTATCTAACTTAGGGAGAGAGTTAGTTTGCATATTTGTTATTTGTTTATTTTGGTTTACTTGTATTTTCCACACATGCGTTTATGTGTTTGTTGAGTGTTTTTGGAATATACAGGTTGATTCAGTCATGCTGCTGTCTACACTTGCAACTGA
The DNA here is from genome assembly GCA_032727855.1 of Quercus ilex subsp. ballota. Lineage (NCBI taxonomy): Eukaryota > Viridiplantae > Streptophyta > Magnoliopsida > Fagales > Fagaceae > Quercus > Quercus ilex. Next base: position 20,047,064 of record CM064908.1, on the reverse strand, counting down.
TAGATAGTAGTTAGGTTGAATTGTATTTAGGCTATTTGTAACTTTGAGTATTTTATGTTTGTGATGTGTTTTGTCACGGATTGCCAAAGGGAGAGATTGTTAGGTTCTAAAACTTTAGGAACTAATGTATTAGAACTTCAATTTGTATTATGTTGGCAAACTATGATCAAAACATTTTAGTCTAGGTTTAGGCTTGCTCAAAGTATGTTTATTTGTAAAATTGGAATCGAGTGATTGTAGAATTTATTGGACTAAATCTGCAAGACTTGATCGATCGAAATTAGACTCAATCGATCGAACCACGTGCAGATTTATTTTTCTGCAAAATTCCAGTTCAGCCCAAACTCTACTTAACCGTATTGGGTTTCAAGTAAAACACTCCTATATATAAGGGAAACCCTAAAACGTTTTTATAAGCTTTTAGAGAGATCAGAGTGCATCTTGTGCCTCTTTTGTATTTTAGGGTTTTATACCCAAAAGTTCTCTAAGGTTGCTCTTTCTGCTATGTGTGTGAATCTTCTATAAGATCTAGAGGTGTTTGCCTTCACACATACTTAGGGTTATCAAGAATCAAGACTATGTCAAGAACCTGATGATCGTTTCAGTTGCTGATTCAAGAGCTTAAAGATATACAAGCGGGAGTGCTTGTACTTGCTGGGAATCCAAGAAAGAAGGTGTCCGTGGACTCGGAGCTATCATGGGGTCGTGGTAGTGAGTTTCCTACTCCAGGTAGTAATAGGATGTTAGTGGTCTAAGTCGCTATTGTGTAAACTTCAATTCTTTCATAGTGGATTCGGTTTACCTTGAGAATACCTAGGTTAAATCCTCCCCAGTTTTTTACCGGTTTGGTTTTTCTAAGTCATCATATCTTTGTATTCTTTATTTTCCGCACTTTACATTGATATGATTTATCTGTGTTAACTTAGATCTGCATAATTTGACTAAGTATTCACTTGGCTAATTAACTAGGTTAATCTGGTTGTGATTTAAGGGGTCTAAAAACAAACAAAAATAATTTGTATGGTTCTTTTAATTCTTTCTACAAGTAGCATCATTCATTTATGTGTATAGAGAGAAACATAAAGCACAAATTTTGCTACGAAATTGATGTAAAAATAGCAACTTTACAATCGAATGGAGTAGGCAGCTTTTCTTTTTGGCAAAATTGGTTTTGTCTCTGGAGTATAGGTCTGTATCATTAGTCCAGTTTTTCCCGTTGTTAAAAAATAGAGAGAATGACATGGGATTAGGCAAAAATGGAACCAAATTATGATTAGTGAAACTTCAAAGTGGAAATATTAGAGAGAGAGAGAGAGAGAGCACTTACCTATAGTGTGTTAGCCGAAAAGACCAAAAATAAAACCAAATCCCCTTTCTTTATGATCTATTTCTCTCTCCCTCTTTCAATATCTGCTCACCTTGAAACCCTTGCACACACAACTCCATACCTAGCAGCTTAAAGTTTAGAAGAAAAGAAACCCAAAATACCCATATTAGCAAATGAAAAGAAGAAATCAAGGAAATCATAAAGAAGATAAATTTAGAGAATGTAAATACCTGTGTTAAGGACATATTTTATGTAGTTGGCTAATCTTTTGACAAAATGCATTTTACTTGTATTTGGTAGATCTAAGTTGTGTTTAATACTTGAAGAAACATGTTGTTCAAGTCTAGTATTAAAGCCATGAAGATTGGACCAAGAAACAAGTGAAAAAAAGCTATTCATTAAAGCTAGACAGATAGCTCAACACCTGCGGACAGATAGCTCGACAGCTGCTTGACACCTCCCGACAGCTGGCTATCTATCGAGATCTTCTTATCACAATCTCAACACCTTCTCGACAGCTGGTGGATCGATCGAGAAATATTCTGTCTTCTCGATAGCTCCTCGATAGCTTCTCAACAGATAGCTATCTATCGAGGTTTAAAGCTCGAAACCTCTTCGACACCTTTTTTACACCTGCTATCTATCGAGGTTACGAGAATTCAGATTTTCAGATCTGATTTTTGGGCCAGGCTTATGTATTTGTGTAGGGTTTCTTTTCTCACAACCCTAGACCTATATAAGGCTTATTTTAAAGGCAGTCACATAAGAGAATACAAGGAGAACATATGCAAAAGGTGACTGATGCCTTATTCTCTCTAAAAGAAGCTACTACGTCTTTGCGCCTTAGGGTTTTGTAATCAAGTACTTCTTGATCTTCATTGTTGATGAAGTGAAGAACTTTGCAGCCAACATCTTCTTCTAGTTGGTGATTAAGTCGCGTACTGGGATCCGCGCAATTGGTTAGTCACGTACTGAGATTCGTGCATCAAAAGGGTGGCATTCATATATTGAAGAGTTCAGAGGTTCTGAAGCAGTAGAAGGTTTCTACTGTGAGTTTATCTACGGGGATTGTAGAGTCTAGGGACAAAGGTTTTGTACTAGATCTGAAACTTCTCTTTACTATAGTGGATTGCTTTTCGGGAAGGTTTCCCCCCAAGTTTTTTACTGTGAAACTAGTTTGTTTCATTGGTTTTCCTGGGTCATCATATCTTGTCTTATTTATTTTTCCGTTGCATGATTTTGACATGATATTGATGTTTGTTTGTTTGTTTTAACAAGTTTTATTCATAATAAATCTAATTAACAACTTGGATTTAAAACTTGTTAATTCTATCAACCGGGGTCTAAATTTCCCAAGAACCTGTGGTATGAGTTGAGAGAAAAACCAAAGGCACAAACTAGACCTTTGATTCCTATAATAGCTGAAAAGCCATCTCCATCCAAGTAGGCAAAGCCCTCTCTGCTGTTTCAGCAAATAGAGTGCGGATTGGTGAGAGAAACTCAGAGTTCTTTCAACTCTACTATCACTGATGAGGTCTCTCGTCTTTCACCCCTCTTTGTTTATTGCTCTCACCCACTCCCATCTCTGTTCCCCTTCCATACACAAAAAATAACAAAACGAATGACACCCAAAATACCCACTTAAGATCAATATCATAAACCTAAAAGACCCGTATTAGCAAACAATCAAAAATTGAAACCCACAAGGAAATAAATACAAACACAGATCTTAAGAGCAACAACAACAACAAAAGGAAATTTTGAAGAAACGGAGAAAAAAAATAAAAAAGAGATACTTATTGGAAAAATTAGTCGGTCTTTCTTCCCATGTTTTTTTTTTTTTTTTTTTTGGGGATAGAAATTTGACTTGTGCCTGAGCCGATCTGGTCCTGTCGTCCTGATATGATTGAGAGAAAAGAGAGAGAGAGAGAACAGATACGGAGAGAGTTCCAGACCCATTCGCCTCTCTCCCTTTAATTGTTATTGTTTTATTTAGCCAAACGCATCGTTTAGTCCTCCGCAAATGAACAAAAACTTGACTAAACGAAAGTCACTGTTCATAGAGTATTCACTCTTTTTATATAGTTAGTAGATTAGTAGATAAATACCATCAAAATATTCTAACAAACTTTTGAATTCATATTTTGGTCCCCTTTAATGTAAATGGGCAAGTATCAATATTCTTGGGCCTGTCAAAATATTCCGATTGGCCCAAGTTCAAACAACTCAGTGCACTTTAGGCTCAAAAAACTTATGTTAATGACAAACAGGAATGATATAAATTAATGAGATTTGTCTGTATGGTTTTGTAAAAAGAAAATTAAGCAGTGCGTCACCTCGACTCCATGGCCCAATGGATGAGGCGCTGGTCTACGGAACCAGAGATTCTGGGTTCGATCCCCAGTGAAGTCGTTTCTTGCAGTTGAAGTTTTAAACCCTTTTTTAAGCTCATTTTCTCAACGTTTCAGCTAGACCCTACGACAACGACAAGCCTTACCTCTACAAAAAAACGAATCCAGTCGCTCAAATTTTGTTATACAATACACCACCACTTGTCACCAATGCTATAGAATTCGTTTTCCAATTCCAATCATGGCAATTGATGATGAGGATTGAATCTGAATATTCTGGATAAGGCAAATATTATGGATTTTTTTTTTTTTTTTGGGTACATCTCCCTAGCTATTAGCTAACCACTATCATCTTTTTGAGCTACACAAAAATTCCTAATTTCCCATTATCATCTCAGTGGTCACCTATCTATTATTTCCAATTTCTCATCGATTTAAAAGTCTCCTGCTGAAGAGGTAGAATTATGGATGCATTATTCCATCAAACATTTACATATATAAGAGTTAGGCTAAACGAACCATTGACATTATGGACAACAAGTAGTAGTAACTAGTAACCCAACAATGAACATGGTCATGACTGAAATGGTTCCCATTCTTTCGACTCTTCTTACAGAATTCCCTCAAAACTTCTTTCTTTCTCTTATTTGGCCGGAGAAGTTGACAAAGATGTATGTATTTAGATTTTCGGGTGCATTATATACTGCGAGTTTGAAATTTTGAAATTTTTTTTTTTTTTTATGACTATTGCTATAGGAATTTGCTATAAGTGCTTAATATTTTTAAATTTTGTGGTTTGATTGTCATGAAAGATTTTAAATAAGTTTAAATGTACAAAATATTTAAAAAAAAATTGTTTAAGTTTTTGTTTAAAGTCTAAATATGAAATATGATAATTATGATAATTGTTAATAAGCATTTATTATGATTGTGTTTATATATGAAATTATTTATTTTATTATTAAAAAATATGATGGGAAAAAATCCTAATATGTTGGTTTAAATATATATAATACATGTAAAATCGAGAGCATTTATATATATATTATTAATAATATTAGTTTCAAAAAACATGATTCTCAAAAAAAAAAAATTTAAAAACATATATATTTTTATCAATAAAAAAGTTCAATAAAATATGAGCTTCTCTTTAATTTATTTGTATTTTGAATAAGAGATTTAATCTTATGATCCTTATTAATAGACATTATTACATTATTATGATTATGTTTGTAATATTCTAATAGAGGGACTAAATACGGGAGATTTTATAGGAAAAATAAAGCTATCATAACAATTTCACAAAACCTCATTATTTGTCTATTACCTGGTTCACCTCACACATGGGACATTAATCAAAGTTGCAAATTGTGGGGTAGGGGGTGATATTGAGTAGGATAAGAATGAATCAATGAAAGCAAAGCAGAGCCTTAAATGGCAATTAAAATGGAAATTTGTTAGAAAAATATATCCTTTAGTTGTATTTCCACTTTTACTCTATCTTAAAAAAAATAAAAAATAAAAAATACATTGATAGTTAAGGGGATTTGAATTTTGAATGTCTCTATTGAAAACATCTCAAGGTACCAATTGAGTTATAATGCTCTTGGCATTTCCACTTAGTCCTTACCCTTGGCTGTTCCAAGGTATGGGGAAAGATTGGACTTTTTCAAACAATCAAGGGCATTTCATTTAGGAAGGGCGGGATACTCTCCAGACTCCAATTAACTCGAAAAATTTTATAATAAAAAAAAATGAAAGTACTAAAAAGCTAGAGGGATGGAAATGTACCTAACCCAAGCAAAAATGACCTTGCTAGAAATTATTATAATGTCTGATTGCATTATTTAAAAGTCCAATCTCCATCTCATCTATTCCAAAATGGTTGTAGGAGGAGATGGCCTTGGCCCTTCTTCTATATAAGCTCATTTTTATTTATATCTCTTATCTTTTCTTATTCTTTTTCTTTTTCTTTTTTTGACCAAATAATATCTCTTATCCTTATTCAACTTTTTCTTTTTCTTTTTCTTTTTTTTTCTTTTTTTTTCTTTTGCATAAACAGGACTTATATTAGATAAACAAAGGTCTTACAACAGAAATATTACAACAGAACTACAGTGCAAGGGACCACATCATTACACAAACAAACTTAGAAAAACACAAACTAACTGATAAGACACAAACCAACCAACACCAACAAGAAGAGAGGACTAGCTAAACCAAACAAAACACTACTAGATCCTTCTTAACCGCAACGACTCCGAGATGAGACAAAACCCATGGAGTCCCAATATATACATTGCAACAAAAAGGTGGGGCATGTATCATACAACACTTTCCTTTCTAATTGAGAAGCACCCCTCTTTGCCAATAAGTCTACACAGTTATTGGCCTCTCTCCATATATGCTCAACGTGCACCTCCCAATCCCTGCTAAGGAGCCACCTGCAATCCAAAACCAAGTTAGAAAATTCCATAAGACAGTCCTCATTAGTTTTCAACCATTTGTAAGCAAGAAGGGAATCTATTTGGAGACAAACTCGGTAATAGCCATTGGTCCATGCTCAAACCAAAGCCTCTCTAATACCCCACAGTTCAGCCATAGTATTATTTGTGACTCCCAGGTGCAAGGCGAAACCCCACAACCATTCTCCATTTGCTGAGTGAGCCATGCCACCCACACCGGACTCGCCAGGGTTACCTAAAGAGCTACCGTCTATATTAAGAGTTATAAAAGGAAAAGGGGCCAATCTCCATCTAATGTAAATGAAGGAAGACGGTGGTGAGTGTCCTGGTGGAACTGTACTAAGAAAGAAGAATTATGTGGCATGAGATATAGCATTTTGTTTCAAAGAAAGATAAGGAATGGATTTCCCTGTAAAGATCAACGAATTTCATCCCAACCATATCGCCCAAATGGTAAAGGTGAAGATAATATACCAAGGAGTATAACACAAAGGGGAGGTTAGTTTGGAATTAATCTTGCACCAATCATGAAGTTCCAGTTTGAAAAAGTCAACAATAAGTAAGTGCCTAGGAAATGAGGACCAAATGTGATGGGCAAAGTGGCAATCCCACAAAACATGAATTTGCATTTCAATCTCGTTGCAACGGGGACACACTTGGTCTCTCACAGCAGCATGTAGGAAAAGAATCTATTTGGTAGGGATGCGGTGGTGCACACATTTCCAGATAAAAATTTTAATTTTAGGTGGCATTTTTAATTTCCAAATCCAAGACCATGTCACCAACATCCTCCCTGTTTCCTCACTGGACTTAGACACAAGGTAATGGTATGCAAATTTAACTAAGCAATAGCCCGCATGATGGTCCCAAACACGATCATTAGTAAGAGTAGAGGGAGTATCAAGAAGAGGCAGTGGTTGAGCATAAATAAATTGGGTTATGTATGACGGCAAAACTATATTAAGAGATATGAAATCCCATTGGTGATTATTAGTGATCATGTCGGCCACCCTATACCCATATTCGTAAGGGAGAAGGGGGCCATGAATTGGTCCTGGTGGAAGCCAATGGTCTGTCCAAAAATTTATGCTATGCCAGTGTGTGTAATCCACCGCAAACCACCCTGTAAGAGGTCCCTTCCCCGCAATAAAGCCTTCCACGAGTGAGATCTCGTATGCAAATTGGTCCCCAAAAAATCAGTTGTTCGATAATGCTTCTGAGAAAGAAACTTAGCTAATAGAGACTGTGGGTTTCTCCATAATTACCATGCCTAATTCATCAGGAAAGCATCATTGGTAGTATTTGAATCCCTGATACCCAGTCCACCATAGGTCTTAGGTTTGGTGAGCGTGCCCCATTTGATGAGATGCACATGTCGTTGTGTTGGTGTATCACCCCATAGGAAATCTCTTATGGCCCTGTCTATACTACTCGTGGTACCCCTAGGGAGGACAGTTGTTTGCATTTGATAGTATGTAAGGGGGGAAAGGACAGATTTAATCAAAGTAAGCCTACCCGCTTGTGAGAGAAGCTTAGATTGCCAGACACGTATACGAGTGTGAATTTTATCCAGTAAGGGTTGGAAAGCCGATGTCGATTTCCTTTTAGTAAGGAGAGGCATGCCTAAATATTTGCCAAGATCTTGGACAATAGGCATGTTTGTGAATGAGGAAATGCTACGCTCGATGTCCAAAGGAGTGTTCTGAGAAAAGAATAGCTTAGATTTAGTAGCACTGCAGATCTAACCCGACACCTCACAAAAGCTTGAAAATAGATTAAACAGGGCTGTACACTCCTCAAAATTTTCCTTGGCAAACAGGAAAATATCATCCGCAAACAAGATATGATTAAACCCAATAGGGCGACGACGAACTCGAATAAGAGAAAGCTGTTTACTATGAAGTGCTTGGTCTAATGATAACGACAAGTGGTTCAAGTAGAGGATGAAAAGATATAGAGATAATGGATCCCCTTGCCTAATGCCGTGAGATGGCCGAAAGGGCGCACTCACCTTTCCATTCCATAAAATAGAAACTGAGGAGGACGATATACAAGCCATAATTAACTTAGTAATAGGAGTGGGGAAATGATAAAACTTCAAGGTATACTTAATAAAGGACCATTCCAATTTATCATACGCTTTCTCCAGGTCAATTTTGGTTGCCAGGAGATTAGTTTTCCCACACTAGTGGTGAATAAAGTGAAGTAGTTCTTGTGCAAGAATATAATTATCCATAGCTCTTCTACCCGGGACAAACCCTGATTGGGCCGGATGAATCATGGCCGGGAGAAAAGGTTTAAGCCTATTGACTAAAAGTTTAGTTAGTAGTTTGTACAACGTGTTACACAAGCTAATAGGCCTTAACAGAGTCACAGATTCAGGGTTAGGAGCTTTTGGGATAAGCACTAATTTTATTTGAGTTAAGTCCTCTAGAATATGTGCTGTGAGAAACAGTGTTTGTTATCCTTATTCAACTTTAAACGAAGAAAAAAAAAACTTACAAAAGTCTGTTTTTTTAATAGGTAACATATTACATATCCACCATTCGTTCTTGTCCAAAGTCGGCCCTAGGCCTAGGTCACATAGGTCATGGCCTAGGCACTCAAATTGGAAGGGCAATAAGTTTTTTTTTTTTTTTTTTTTTTTTTTTTTTTTTAAATGTGAGTTGTAAATTTTTTTTCCTCTTATTTTTAGAAGGACAAAAGAAAATTCAGTAATGCTAAAAATACTACAAATTTTATTACATAGGTCTTACAAATTGTTGTATCACCAATTACAAAAAATAATATCAAATACTTGTTCATTATCTTGTTGAAATGCTACCAATCATATTAATTTTCACATCATTCTGTTTTATTTTTGTAAAAATTTTATAGAAGCTTTAGCATTTTCCAAAAAATAAAAATAACAAATAATAGAAATCCAACCAAATCATTGTTAAGTGAGTGAAAAATGCAAAAGTTGCTATAAATTTTACTATAACAAATTTACAAATCAATGTGGTAAAACAATGATTATTGCCTGTTAAAAAATATAATAAATGACATGTTAGTTTGTATGGCTTACGTAGTAAAATTTCTCATATCCTTAGCATCGCTCAAATGAATTAGTCATAATAAAAAATAAAAACAATGGATTTAATTTTTTTTAAATTATAGTAAAATATATTAAATAAAATGATATACAGTTAATAAATTAAATATTATTTAAGTGATATTTAAATATAAAAAGACTCATTTCAAGTTTTTGTCTTAAGCCTCACATTGTATTGAACCAAACCTATTCCTTGTCTATACTTGTAAAAGAGTCTTTTTGGAGATCCATTTAAGTATCTGAATCTTGTGACTCAAAAAAAAAAAAAAAAAAAGTATCTGAATCTTACCAACTAACATATATAACATTTTTTTTTCTAATTAATTTTGTTAACGTGTGATTTGATGTAATCAAATCTCTAAATCTCTTTGTAAAGATAATGAGAGAGACGTTAGAAAATTGATTTCAATATCTTAACAAAAGTTACAATTTTTTTATAAATATATATATATATATATATATATGATAATCTTTTTTTTATTTTATAATTCGATGATTACTATAAGGGAGATGAGATTTGAACCTTATGTCTTGTAAACACCAAGAGGTGCCAACTAATTTAGCTACAAAGCACTTTGGCAAAAAAAATTGATATATTGATTTTTCATATCCATATGGATATTATATGGTTATCCCAATATAGTCAAATTGTTAATTTTACTTATTATTTTGTGTAGTAAGTAGGGTTGTAAAAGAGTCGGGCTTTGTTGAGTATTAAATATTCAAGTTTGACTCCACCTCAAAAGTAAACTATTCAAGCTCAGCTCGCGCTCAAACCAAGCTAGGAAACAATTTTCGAACTCAAACTCATCAAAAAGTCCAAAAACTTGAACTCGAGCTCAATATCAAGCTCATGAGTTTGAAACCCATCACAAGTATATTAGCAAGTCCATTTGGTTTGGGCAGGTGTTCCAAACACCCAATTAATTAAAGTTTTAGTAAGATATGTGTATTTTTCAAACTCATATAGAGCTTCTTACTAAGCCCATAAACAAACCTAGGTTTTGCTTCTTCTTTTTTATCGAACCCTATTGTTCATGAGCCTATTCATGAACATATATATATATATATATATATTTTTTTTTTTTTTTTTTTCGGCTCGACCTGTTGTTAAACAAGCCTAAAATTAAACCTCAAGCTTGACTTATATATAAACAAACAAACTTTTTATCTAGTAAAACAACTTAGTTGATTATAGCCCAGCAGTAAGTAATTCGGATATTATATGGCTCTCCCAATATTCAAACGATTAATTTTTCTTCTTCTTTTGTTTAATAAGAAAATTGTAAGTGGCATTCATTGTAGTCGTAAAAAGATTAACAAACAACAAATATGTTCTAGACATGCTGCAATGTAGGAAGAAGCATAAAATGAAGCTCCTTGCATTATTACATTATAATAACAATATATAAAATGATATAAATTTATAGTGAAAAATTTTACGACTACAATATTTTTACAACAATTTTAATACAAATTATAAGTAATAAGTTATTATTGCCAATTAATGGTGGACAAAAAAGTAATTTTAATAGTGAGTATAGATTATAACAAATAACAATTTTTCATATAAGATTTATTATAATATGTTATGGATGTAACTTTACTCATTCATAGTAGTCATATTCTTGTTCTAAAAATGACTCAATATTGATCATATATTCGAATCAAGGTAAGCAAGTGAGGGAGGAAACAGCAAGGGGGAATTGGGCACCGGAGGCATATTCGAAGGAGATAACAAGGCAGTCATTACTGCCAAGTTTCCTGAATATCATAGGATTAATCAGTAGCTCAGATGCAAAAGAATCACAGCTGAGATGGATTTGGGCAATGCTGCAATCCCTGGGGCACTCATTTATTATTTGCACACTAAAAATTGGAGTTCCGCTAGGTAGGTTGCCAGTGGTGCCTTGTATGACCTGAATGTAATCTTTTAAACAATCTCCTCAATCTCCTCCTCCTGCAAATGAAAATTTTAGGTGATTAAAATTCACCCTTTCTTGATAAATTTAATTTTTTTTTCAAATACGTGGTTGTTTCTCACTATATAACATAAACATATTTTATATAGTGAGAAACAACCACTTATTATTATAATCAACTATTCATCAAAAAATATATATTATTATAATCAACTATCATAATAAAATAAAACTATCATAATTATCAAATTCATATTTAATAAGTATTTCATAGACAAACACAATAAAAAATAAATATATATTTTAATAACTATTATATTTTCCTTTAAAAAAAACCCTAAAACTATTATAATTTTCAGATTTCATATTTATATATACAAAATAAAATAGACAAAAAAACTTTTTTTTTAGAGAAAAATATAAATAATATTTTATTAAACTTTATCGTGAGAGAGAGAGAGGGAGAGAGAGGGAGAGAGGCAGCAAACTAATGTGTAGATTCTGTAGAAGGGTCAAGCTAAACAAACCATTGACATTATGGACAGCAAGTACCAGTAACCCGACAATGAACATGGTCATGACCGACGCTGTGTGACCACAAGTGATGGTTCTCATTCTTTCGACTCCCTGCTTTTTCTTTCTTTGTTTCTTTGTTGTGTTGTATAAGCTAAAGATGTTTGTGTTTAATTATGTTTTTGGGTGCATTATATACTGCGAGATTGAAATTTGAAAGCATTCCTTTTATAAGAATGCAAAGCTTATCTCACTTTTTATGCTCTCCTCTATATTCCACTATTAATTAATTTCAACTTGCCATTCTTATAAAATAACGGAAGTTTAGAATGAATAATAATAATAATAATAATAATAATAAAAAACAAATCAAATACCTTGGCTTATCATAATTAGTGGATGGAGCACAATGATAAATTTATTGTTAAAAAATAAGAATATGAAAAAGAAGTATATTCCTTTAGTGGCTGTTGCTTTATAAATTTGCTATAATTGCTTAATATTTAAATTGAGTCTGAATTTGGTAAGAATGTATGTAAAACTCATGTTTTACATCATTCAATAAGTGATTGACATATTAGCATTTTACTTAAATTTCAATATATCATGTGACACTTAATAATATTTCAATAAACTCCCAATTTGGTTGGATTTATATATGGGTATTAAAATTTTATTTATTTATTAATATAAGATAGAAATTCTACTATAACCTAATTTAAGCGTATATGTGTGTGAAACTCTCTTCTAGACACTTGAACCCCGGCCCTTACCCCCCACACCCTACAAATACTAATACTTGTGGAGTGACCATCACACCAAAAGTGTGCAGTAGAAACTCATTTCTTATCCGTGAAACAATAAATTTAAATGAAATTAAATTTTATAAGGATGTAGTGTAAAACCTAAGTTTTACCCTTCCAATCCCAACATGCCACATAATTATATTACATATTAAAAAATAGGTAGAACAACACATTACCTAAAAAGGTGTTTGGGGAGATGGACAAAACTTGGTGTACATTTGGATGTTACTTTTGCTGATTATTTATTGAGTCCAAACTCGGTAAGGATAGGGTGTTAAATCCATGTTTTACATTATCCAATAAAAAATAGATACATCAGTTTTTTACTTAAAACTTAATAGATCAGATCCTACTACACATAATAACATCTAAATAAACTCACAATTAAAGTTGGATTTTCAAATGGGCATTAGAATTGATTGAGTGTGGTTGTGCCTATTTTTTAAATGAGATTAAATTCTATAAGGATGTAGTGTAAAACCTAAGTTTTACCCTTCCAATCCCAACATGCCATATCATCTTATTACATATTAAAGAATAAGTACAACACATTACCAAAAAATGTGTTTGGGGAGAAGGAAAAAACTTGGTATACATTTGGATGTTACTTTTGCTGATTATTTATTAAGTCTGAATTTGGTAAGAATAGGGTGTAAAACTCATGTTTTACATCATCCAATAATAGATAGACACATCAACTTTTCACTTAAAACTCAATAGATCAGATCCTACCACACATAATAACATCTCAATAAACTCATAATTAAAGTTGGATTTTCAAAATTAGAATTGATTAAGTACAGTTGTACCTATTCTTTAATATGTAATATGATTACGTGGCATGTTTGGATTGGAGGGGTAAAATTTGAGTTTTACACTACATCCATATAGAATTTAATCTATTTTAATAAAGACATTTACGTTCAAATTCACATTCTCATTATTTTTTTTAAAGTCAGTTGATGCTAAGAGCATTATAGCTAGATCGGCACATTTTGTATTTTTGATGAATACGCAATGAAAATGAGTTTTACACTATATTATAGAATTTAATCTCTATAATAAATGAACATTTGAATCAATTTTTTATGATTGGTGACACGTTAGTTTGTAAGGATTACATACTAAAATTTGTCGTATTCCTAGCATCACTCAAGTGAATTAGTCATAATAAAAAGTAAAAATAATGGATTTAAAATTTTTTTTTTTAAGTATAATATCATAGATTATATAAATTGATAATTAATAAACTAAATATTTTTTAAGTGATATTTAAATATAAAAAAAAAAAAAAAGGACCCATTTTAAGTTTTTGCCTTAAGCCTCACATTGTATTGAGCCGGCCATGTTCTTGTCTATACTTGGAAAAGAGTCTTTTCGGAGATCCATTTAAGTATCTGAATCTTACCAATTAACATACCTCATTTTTTTTTAAAATTAATTTTGCAGTTAACGTGTGATTTGATGTAATCAAATCTCTAAAATCTCTTTATAAAGATAATGAGAGAGATATTAGAAAATCGATTTCAACATCTTAACCAAAGTTACAAAATTAATTTTAAAAAATTGATATATAATATTTTTTAATAATTCAATAGTTACTATAGGGGAAAGGAGTTTTGAATCTTGGATGTCTTGTAAATACTTGGAGGTGCAAACTAGTTGAGTTACAAAGCACTTTGACACAAAAAAAAAAAAAAAAATGATATATTTATTTCTCATCTCCATACGGATATTATATGGTTATGCCAACATAGTCAAATTGTTAATTTTACTTATTCTTTTGTGTAGTAAGTAGGGTAGTAAACAAGTCTGGCTTTATTGAGTTTTAAATATTTAAGTTCGACTTGACATCAAAAGTAAATTGTTCAAGCTCAACTTAAGCTCAAACCAAGCCCGCAAACAATCTTCAAACTCAAACTCATAAAAAAGTCCAAAAGCTTGAACTCGAGCTTAATATCAAGTTCATGAGCTTAAGACCCAACACAAGTATATTATCAAGTTCATTTGGTTCGAACAGATGGTCTAAACTCCCAATTAATTAATGTCTTAGTAATATATGTGTATTTGTTAAGCTCATATCGAGCTTATTGCCAAGCCCATAAACAAACCTAGGTTTTGCTTCTTTCTTTTTATCGAAACCTATTGTTCATGGGCCTATTCATGAACATCTTTCTTTTCTTTTCTTCTTCTTTTTTTTTTTTTTTTTTTTGCTTAGGCTGGACCCTTTATTAAATAAGCCTAAAATTAAAGCTCAAGCTTCACTTGTATATAGAAATTAGTAAGTGATTCGGATATTATATGGCTCTCCCAATAGTCAAACAATTAATTTTTCTTCTTCTTTTGTGTAATAAGAAAATCGTAAGTGCCATTATTGTAGTAGTAAAAAGATTAACAGACAACAAATAAGTTATAGACATGCTGCAATGTTGCAAGAAGCATAATATGAAGCATTATTACATTATAATGATAATATACAAAATGACATAAATTCATAGTGAAAAATATTAATTCTACAACATTTTCCCAATAATTTTATAACAAATTATAGGTGACAAGTTGTTATTGCTTGTTAATGGTGGGTAGAAAAGTAAATTTAGTGATAAGCCTAAACTAGAACCAATAACAACTTTTCACATTATAAGATTTATTGTGAAAATGTTATGAACGTAATTTTACTCATTCATAGTAGTCATATTCTTATTCAATATTGATCATATATTCATATCAAGGTGAGCAAGTAAGGGAGGAAACGGCAAGGGGGAATTTGGCATTAGAGGCATATTTGAAGGAGATAGCAACACCATTAGCAAGGGGTTTTCCATTGTTAACAAGGCAGTCATTAATGCCAAGTTTCCTGAATATCATAGGGTTAATCAGTACCTCAGATGCAAAAGAATCACAGCTGAGATGGATTTGGGCAATGCTGCAATCCCTGGGGCACTCATTTGTTATTTGCACCTATAAATTGGAGTTCCACTAGGTAGGTTGCCAGTGGTGCCTTGTGTGACCTGAATGTAATTTTTTAAACAATCTCCTCTGGCAAATGAAAATTTTTAGGTGATTAACATTCAAAATTTCTTGATAAATTTAAAATCTTTGAAATAAGTGGTTGTTTCTCACTATATAACATAGCTCAATATTATGATTGTAGGTTTCCAAGGCTTTATATCCTGCCTTTTAACATATCTTACTTATTTCTTATTTCTGTTTTCACTATTTTTCAAGAGAAAATGGGCAAATGCCCCTTTCAAAAAAAAAAAATCCAGCATTTTGCCTCATTTTCCAAACTAATTAGGGAAATGCCTCTCTTTTGAAACTCGATTTTCTTAAAATCAAGTTATAAAAAAAAATTCTGGAGCCCTATAGTGGCGTTTTAAGGAGCCTATAGTGACGTTTTAAGGACCTATAGTAACGTTTTGTAACTCAGTCTCCATGAAGTCGAGTTACATGCAATTTTTTTCTTTTTTTTAGCTATAACTCGACTTTATGGAGATCGAGTTACAAAACGCCACTATAGATCCTTAAAACGTCACTATAACCTCCTTAAAAAACCATTATAGGGCTTAACTCGATTTTGAGAAAATCGAGTTTCAAAAGATGGGCATTTCTCTAATTAGTTTGAGAAAGATGGCAAAATGCTGGATTGTTTTTTTAAAAAGGGCAAAAGCCAATTTTTTTCCTATTTTTCATATAATTTATCAAGACACTTAAAAATAGAAGGTTTTTTTTTTTTTTTTTTGACAATAGAATTGGGACTCTAAATGTATCTGTTACTTGGAATAAAAATGATTCCAAATAATCCTATTTGGGTTAAACATCGTGCGATGTATATTTGAAATTAACCATTCTATGACATCATTTAATTACCTTGAATATGTTTTGATTTGGGAGGCTGGTACGGGGCCCTATTCCCATTGAAGTTGACTTATATTCAATTCCTGAATAAATCAAAAACACAAAATAAAATAAAGTTTTAATGCAAATCAAAATTACAGGATAATTATATTTAAAATAAAATGAATAAGTTGAAGTGGACTCATATTGAGTTTAAATTTTATTCTATTTCTATATTAAATTCCTAATTAGAATCTTCTCATATCATATTTTCTTCAAATAATAAAATAAATAGTTTCATATATAAATACGATGATAATAAATAACTATTAATAATTAAATTCTTTAAAATAATAATATTAATAATTACATAATTATATATTTAATAGTTCCAATTAAAAACACAATAAAAATAAATAGTTATTAAATAGCTATCATAATTATGAAATTCATATTTAATATTTCATGCACAAACACACAATCAAAATAAATATATATTAACAAAAAAACAAAAAAAAAAAAACAAAAAACTATCATAATTTCAAATTTCATATTTTATACAAAATATTAGAGACAAAAAAAAAACCCTTTTTTTAGAGAAAAATATAAAATTATATTTGCTAAACAAACCATTGACATTATGGACAGCAAGTACTAGTAACCCGGAAATGAACATGGTCATGACTGACGCCATGTAACCACAGGAGATGGTTCTCATTATTTGGACTCTTCTAACAAAACTTCTTTAAACTGCTTTCTCTTTTTTTCTTTCTTTGTTTGGCTGGATAAGCTAATAAAGATGTTTGTGCTTCTGTTTTCGGGTGTATTATATACTGTTGAGTTTGAAATTTGAAAGCATTGTTGTTATGAGAATACCCGTTTGGTTAGAGATTTTTAGTATCGTTGTTTAAAGTGTTGTGGAAATATGTGTGGGTTAAAAAGTATTTTGCTTTTTAAACACTAAAAACTGTTGTTTAAACACCCCTACCAAACACCCAAATCTTTAAGTTTTATTCCTTTTTTTTTTTCCAGTTTATACTCCACCAATTAAAATTTGTCATTTTTTTTAATACTTTTTTATTATAAAATAACCAAAATTTAAAATGAAAGAAATAAAATAAACTAAATCAAACACTTGACATTTTTTTTTTTTTAAAGATAGAAATTCAACTCTAGTCTAATCTAAATGTATATGTGTGTGAAGCTCATTCTTAGAGGCTTAAACCTCGGCCCTTATTCCCCATACTCTACAAACACTTATACTTGTGGGGTGATCACCGCACCAAGAGTGTGCAGTGATACACTTGACAGTTAACATACCATAATTGTTGTGGAGTATAGTGTGAAATATAAAAATTGGGACTTAGAAGTATATTCCTTAATCTTGCTATGAAATAAAAAGCAGGTGTCTTTCTATAAAAAAAAAAAAGAAATATATTCCTTAATCTGGGAAAAAATAGAAGTATATTCCTTTTATGGCTATTGGTTTATGAATTTGCTATAATTGCTTAGTATTTAAATTTATGGCTTGATAGTTAAGAAATGAGTTAAATTTTATAAAATATAACTCATTTCTTAACTATCAAACTAGAAATTCTTAATAACTATTTATTATGTTTGTATTTATATATGAAACTATTTATTTAAAATGTGATGATTATTAATAACTATTTATTAGGTTTGTATCTATATATGAAACTCCATAAGTATAAGTGCTTGTGGGGTATGGAGGGCAAGGGCCAGGGTTCAAGCCCGTTTGGTAATGTTGTTCTAACAACGTTGTTTGTATTTTTTGAAAATACGTGTGGGTAAAAAAGTGTGTGAAAATACGTGTAATATTGTTTAAATACTAAAAACTGTTGTTTAAAATACACTACCAAACAGCCCCAAGTCTCTAAGAGTGAGATTCACACCCATATATACTTAGATTATGTTAGAGTAGAATTTCTATAGGTTTAAGTTACACTTGATGTAACTCTAAGCAATATTACAACATTCAATAACTTGTTATTGAATGCATATTTTAAAAATCCAACCGTTGAATTATATGTTCTATATGTTCTTAACATGCATACTAATTTTCATGTCAATCAGATGTAATTTACCATTTGATCTATAAACTCATATTTTATGCATTATTTTAAATTACAAAAACTTGAATTTAGACAATTGATTGATGACATGACTATTGATCTTTAATCATTTTTAAATTTTGTAAACACAGAGAATATATGAAGATAATGTAATTCAGCGGTGGATTTATCAAAATTCACATCTAATTAAAAAAATTTAGCTAATGTAATATTACTTAAAGTTACACCTGGTGTAACTCTTATAAAATTACACATTTTTTACACCATAGATATCTAAAAGATTTACTAGTTGAAAAAATATCATTAAATGACATTACTTTTCCCCTGATTACCTAATTAATACTTAAAAAAAATTCCCCCTCCTTAATTATTGCTTTCCACTTGATTAAAAGGCACCCCACCCCTTTTAAGAACCTGAAAAACATATACTCATCCACTAAAGAGCACCTTGCCATAACCAAAGTGGGAGTTTCGGCAAAGAAACAATTGCATGGTACACCATAAATTAGGTTGGCTCTGTTTGCAAATCAAGCATTTTAGAGTTGCTTTTTTTTTCCTACCAAACTTAATTACAGTATATCTATAAGAGTTTCTAAAGAGTTTTAGTTTAGAAAGAATCCAAAAAAAAAAAGGGTTAAGTTAAATCTTAATTTATTTTTAATGATTCCTTCCATATGTAATCAATAATCATATAGGGCAAGTGGCATCCCATAGTATTCTCTTTTCTTTTCTTTTTTTGTTTTAGAAAAAGGTAAGCAAAATTTTATTAAAAGAAAAAGCAAACTACAAAAACCAAACTCAAGGAAGATCCGACTAGAAAACAACATTCACGTCCTCAGGTACGTCTTCTACCCAAACCTCAAGATCTGCAAATAAAACTGCTTTTTTAGCTAAACTATAAGCTAATCTATTCCCATCCCTCCTAACATGTTGGAACATACAACTTCTTAATACTCCACCAAGCCTTTTTGTCTCATCAATGATATGGCCAAACAGCAAAGGATAGGGGCCAAAGCGCAGCGAAGCCTGAATAACAGTAAGACAAGTACCTTTAACAATAATGTCGAATAAACTTATCTCCCTTGCAAAGATCACAGCCCTTCAAGCCGCCAAAGCTTCAGCCATCTCAGCTGACTGCACCTTACCCAAATTCTGACACAGTGCCACAATAGCTTACCCGGAATGATCTCGACAAACTACACTAATACCTGCTAAACCCGATTCCTCAAAATAAGCAGCATCTAAATTTATTTTGAAGCGATCATTAGGCGGAGGAGACCACTGAACCACAGGATGAGGAATAGACGCACCATGCTCCTTAGAATTCACATTCCAAAATTCATCAACCATCCTCTGAGCATGATCACCCAGCTCATGAAGCTGCCAAGAAGGTTGACGTTCACTCATCCGATTACGACACTGCCATAAACACCATGCCATAGTAGCGAACATAGCTACCTTCCTAGTCGACCCAGTACTGAAAACTTCCTCCAATAATTCATAAAAGATCCAAAACTTCTTATGAACCAAAGAACAAAAATCCTGGAGTGACATCCATACCGACCGCACCTGATCACAGAGCCATAAACAGTGCACAATCGACTCTGTGTGCTTGCCACAACCATCACAATCCTCGCCAACAGGGAGATGCCGAGCTTTTAAGTTCTATTTCGTGGGCAAAGAATCCTTTGCAGCCCCTTGTTCAATAACTCCTCGTGCTTGAAGAATACTCCGCCAAGCATAACAGCATATAGGATGAGCATCTGCCTCAAGTATATTACCATGCGGGAAGTACTTAGCACTAAAAACTTTAAAAAGAAGGGAGTCTCGATTATGAAAAAGATGCCACACCTGTTTAGCTAACAAAGCATTATTAAACTTCTGGAAATCTTGAAACCCCATACCACTAATTGACTTTGGGGAACAAAGAGAGCTCCATTTAACCCCATGATTCTCTTTAAGACACCCATTAGAGGAAGCTCAAAATGCCATGGATAAGTTTCAGATAATCCAAAATGTCATGAATAAGTTTTAGATAATCCAATGGCACATAGCAAAAAGACCAACATACAATGAGGGAAATGATTAGCACAATAAGCCTTTTGTACTCCTACTAAATAGATATGGACAAGAGAAATCCAACCCATATATGTGATTTACAGCAACCTCTTCTAGTTTGCTCAATAAAATTTCTATCGTTCACTTAAAAAATTGAAAGTTTGAGATAAAATTTTGGCCTTTAATTATTAAAAAAAAAAATGATATAGTGCTTTTCAATAGGAAAAAAGTGTGGAAAGTAATATATTAAGAGAGAGTAAATATGGTTTTTTATTTTTTTATTTATATATATACAAGATAGAAATTATACTCTAGATTAATCTAAGTGTATATGTATGTGAGTGAAGCTCCCTCCTGGAGACTTAAACTTCGGGCCTTGCTCCCTTCACACCCCACAAGCACTTATACTTGTGGAGTGACCATCATACTAAGGGTGTGCAGTGATGAGAAAAAAATGTTATTAATTAGGTAAATTAGATCGAAAAGCAATAAATGTTTAATTGTTTGTTTTTAAATAAGGAGAAAGAGAGAGAGAGAGAGAGAGAGGATTCTAGTATTAATTAGGTTTTTTTTTAGAAGAATAGTATTAATCAGGTAATCAAGGGAAAATATGATGTTCTCTTTATCTTATTTGTGTTTTAAATATGAGATTTCTTTTTGAGGAAAAATATGGGATTTAATATTGTGATCATTATATTACCGCACACGCTTGGTGTAATGGTCACTCCACAAGTATAAGGGTATGTTTGGTACACTAAATGGGGATTACGACGGTAATTGTAATCTTTATTACTAGTAATAAAGTGTGTTGTAATGTAATAACTAAACATATTCATTAGTTTGGTTGTGAGTTATAACCTTAGAATGAAACTTAACATTTATTTTAGGAAATATATTACTCATATAATTATATCTCCTTAAAAATTGTTATTTTTAAATTTAAGAGAGATATGTGTTTTTTTTTTTTTTTGATTTTTTTTTTTTATAATTGTTAGATGTATATGGAAAGTTTGTTTATTTGGAAATATATTAAGTTTTAAAATTATTGCATTTACTAAGGAATAGCTAATACAACCTTTTAAAGAGGAATAATTATTCCTCATTTTGAAGAATAACTATTCATAAGGAATGATTATTCCCTGTAATAAAAACATAACCAAACTAAAGAATAACTAAACCATAGGAATAACTATTACATTACAGCACCTATTACAGTCTACCAAACATGCCCTAAGTGCTTGTAAGGTGTGGAAAGTAAGGGCCGGAGTTCAATTCTCCAGGAGGGAGCTTCACACATATACACTTAGATTAGACTAAAGTAGAATTTTTATCTTATATAAATATATATATATATATATATATATATTGTGATCATTATTATTAATAGGATTATTGTGTTTGTACATAGAACTATATATTATATCATTTAAAGAAAATACTTTAAATATGATGTAACAATATTTTAATGGTTGGATTAAATATAAGAAAGTTTATAGGAACAATATAGCTAGGGTCACAAAAATAATTTATAACAATTCCACAACCTCTCAATCCGTCCATCACCTCACACATGGGTCATTGAAAAAATAATTTGTAAATTTTGATGAGCTTATGTGTAAGGTGGTAAGCAAATAAGGGAGTATTGTGAAATTGTTGTGAATTTTTCTTGCAACCCTATGTCCCTACCTTTATAAAGTTCCTTATAGAATTTTAACTCAATTAAAAAAATATATATTAGAATGACTAGAAAAAATGTGGGCTTTCAAAAACTTATGTGTTGATATTCAAAGAAGTCAATAGAAACCTAGAAGCTTTGATTTTTATATGTACTAGTCAATAGCTAAAAGATTTGTAGATCAATTGGTGTACCTTTTGATGTTAATTTCCAATGAAAACATCTAGAGTTCAAACATCTAGACTCCAATTATTGCATTATCAATACATATAGCATACACTCGTTATTAATTTGAAAAGTTCAACAAAAGATGGTATTCTTAAATGGTGGGGGAAATTTGAACTGTGGACCACTGGATATATTTGTTAAAAATACCAAGAGATGATAATCTAGTTACAAATAGAAGTGTTCACATTGTAATTTGGTACGGTTTTGCCAAAACCATTACTGTACTGCACCTCAATTTTGCAATCACATATGCGGTGTGATAAGTTGTATCATGGTGTGGTTTGATTGGTTTTGGGCTAGGACATTTTTCAAAATGTTGGGCTGAATTGGCCCAACCCAAAACTGGTTTTTTCCTTTGTTTTTTTCCAATTTTTAAAATGTTAGGCTAGTTTATGTTTTTCTTTTGTTTTGGGTTGATTAAGAGTAGTCTTACAAGTGTTAGGCGTGACATGGCTCATTTTTATAATAGTATTACTTCATATAATATTAATATATGTTTAATATAAAATAAATAAATTTATATATGGATGCGGTGTAATTACTTCATTTTGAGATTTGGGTAAGTTTAAGTGTGGTCATGTTGTTTGAGCAGTTTGATTAACACCCCTAATTACAAGGCTCTTACCATCAACTGGCTTTCTTTTTTGGAGTAATTACACTCACATCCCTTGAGGTTTAGGGGAATGACACTTCACCCCAAACCTGAAGGGAAAAAATATTTCCATCTCTTAAGGTTTGAAAATATTAACACTCTCCCTCCTTCCTCTCTTTTGTTTATATTAGTATGAAATATTCTAAATTTTTATAGGAATCTCTTAACAAAAGTTTAACCAAGGTTAGTAAAAAAATAGTTGATAAATTTAGAATAAAAAATGAAAAATTTATCAAGCACAAAAACTCTTGCAAAAGCAAATCTCACCCTTAAACAAATGACAAGTTAGTACATAACATTTTTAATATTAATTTAATAAAGTTTCGTCAATTGAATGTTAAAGGAGAAAGTGTTTTTTCTCTTCAAATTTGGGATGGAGTATCATTTCTCTAAACCTCGAGAGATGAGAGGATAATTACCCTTTGCTTTTTTCTTTTTTCTTTTTTCTTTTTTCTTTTTTATAATGGGAAGGAGAATTTGAACATGGACATCTTTATTAAAAATATCAAGCGGTACCAATCTACTTGCAAGGCTCTAAACATTTTTTTTTCCCCTTCAGAAAAAGCATCCATTAATAACTTTTAACAAAAGAATATTTAGATCACCACGCACTTTTAGGGTGATGGTTACTTCACAGGCTTGTAATGTGTAGGAGGCAAGAACTAGAATTCAAGTCTGCAGGAGAGAGTTTTACACATATATACACTTAAATTAAGTTAGAGTAAAATTTCTATTACATAAAAAAAAAAAAACAATAATCAGCAAAAGTGAAACCGTAGCCCCGAACACTAAACTCACTAATCTAATTCCCAAACAAAAACCTCACAATCTCCACCATTTTTTTATTTTCCCCAAACACCTTTTCTTGTATAGGAAATTACGATATCTTAGGTACAAGTGAAACTGTAGCCCCAAACACCAAACTCACTAATTTAATTCCCAAACGAACTCTCACAATCTCCGCCATTTTTTTATTTTCCATCAAAATTTTGAACTGTTAACCCTAGCGCTTTACTCCACTTCCAAGCACCAAGGTAAGATTTTCCATCTCATTCTCCTTCTAATTAATTTGTATTTCAATTTTTTATTTCAAATTTTCTTAATTTTTTGTTCATATAAACCTAGATTTCTGTTCAGTATCAAAGATTGTTATGGCAACTCGTTTCGCACAGAGACAACTCATCATCCCAAATGAAAATTTCGATGTTCACCCCAAAAAAAGTAATATCCATTTTGTTTTTTTGATTTCTACATAGTATTTGATTTTATAATTGTTGTTTTCCTAAAAAAATCGAATGGGATTGTTTTGTAGAGGCTAATGTTGATGGTAGAGTGAATGGTCTGAAAAAAAACAGTTACAAAGAAAGGGGATCGTAAGGCTCTTAATGACATAACAAACAAATCATCAAACATTCGTATCGAAGACACTTCGACCACGAAAAAGAATGTGCCGAAAAAAGAGGAACTTTTTGATGTGGCCCAGGAAATGTTTTTACATGATCACAAAAAATGCATTGAGTCACAACAACAAAGTGGAATGAATTCATTTTACCTGGACTTGGTTCTTCCAGGACACGGACACGGTATATTTTTTGAACATTGTCTTATTCAAGTGTTGTTGTTGTTTTACTCTTCAATGTCTTTGTGCTTTTTGATTTGATTGTCAATTCTGTCTCGCGGTTGAAATCATTATCTAGATTTTATAGTGAATGGTATTTTGATACTTGGGACCTACTGGGAACAAAATATGTGACCACTATATTAAGATATTGGAATGGGTTCTTTGCAAATTTTTGGTTTGTGTTCAGTCACAGTTCTCTGTTTGTTGTTGTATATTGCTTGACTGACTACCCTAGGAGGGAACATTGTTAAACTTTTTTGAAACTCCATTGATAGGGAACATTGTTAAACTTGGGAATATGCATAATCCAAGTTCTTAAGTTTGTTTGCAATTTTCTTTGATAAAGATTTGGGGCCAAAATTCATGAATCCAAAAGAGTATGGAAGATGAAATTGGTGCAGATGTATTCAAGCATCTTGTTGCCTAAAATCAATACTTCGCTGATAAATATTCTCATGATGCCTAAAATGTAAATACTTTCACTTCAGTAAAAAGTTTGCTTTCTAAAGTATCTTAAAACTTAATGCTCATTATTAACCCCCAAAGTTTCCATTTGTGCATATAGGTGTGAGAATAAAATCTAGAAAGGTCTTGTTTCCTTGATTTTGAGAAATGTTTATCATATATTAGGGTTGGAAATACATTTTGGCTTATTTTTCTCTTGGTCTTAAAGGATTTTTTTTGCAATCACCCATTTTTAAAGGTGGTCATCCTTGATTAAGAGACAAGAATTGCAGACTGACGTTAATGGCTTAATGGCTCAGAATAAGCCAAAAGAAATTTAAAAAAAAAAAAAAAAAAATTGCCTTGAAAAGTCTGGGATGGTTTAAGATTTAAATGATCTCTCTCTCTCTCTCTCTCTCTCTCTCCCCCCCCCCCCCCCCCCCCCCCCCTTTCTTTTTTTAAAAATCTGATAACTCTCTCTTGTATTACTCTCAAGTTGTGGGTAGCGGCAAAGGTTTCTAGATGCATGACTATTTTTCTCCCTCCTGTACAGATTCTGTATGTACTTCTGAACATCAAGAGTCTAAACAAGCAAAGGTGCTTCTTTTTCACTTTCCTAATCCTATATCTCCACTTTGATATAATGTAAAATGTAAGGATAGGGTCACTTAACAAAAGGCAAATGATTTTGAGAATGTTATCCTACTATTGAGATTGTTTATATTGATTTGAGTTAAAAAATGCAGTAAGTAATTTTGTTATCTTTTTTCATTGAATTGACAATCATTCGCCTAACAATATTGGCATTTGGCACTAATATAGCTTGGTTTCATGAGTTTTCATTATTGTATTTGTTGCTTCTCCTTACCTTATTTTTTTCTTAAATTATTGCCTATATTTGCTTCAGGCTGATCTTTATAGCCCCTGCTGCTGCCCAGAGCCGGTGGAGTTGCCCATGGCTGATTGGTTAGAATCTTCAACAGATTGGACCTCCCCTTCTCGTTCTCCTTTACATTGGGATTCTCCACCATCCACCCCTTTTGCATGGGAACCTGAGGTTGTTGAATTTGTTCTGAAACAAGAAGTTGATATTTGAATCATTGAATGTCATTTCTTTCTTTTCTATATGTTCATAAAATGTAATTCAAAGTTCACATTTTGTTGCTAATGATTCTTTCAATTCTTCATAAGAACTGTACACTATATTGTTCGAAGAGACAATGCCACATAAGTACAAATGTGTTTCAATGGGTATTTCCACTTGTATCCGCATAAATTTTGCTTGTTCCGACAACCAAGATTGTCTATCAGATTCAATATACTTCCCCAGTTTGTTGTCGAGATCTCTTCCAACTTCTTCTGTCATACTTTCAAAGGGAAGACCCCAAACTTGAATCCAAAACGGAGAGTGAGTGAATGAGATATTCGTTATTGATAATCCTTTCCTCCATCTACAAAGAAGTAAGAGGTTATTGTCAAAGTTCCAAGGATCGTTTCTGTCTACCCACTCCATCTGATAATTTGAGCTGAACTTGAACTGGAAGATATATTTTCCCACATCTACGATCCTTAAATTTGAGCCCATCTTCTAAGCTGATCTTATAGTGGATTTTAGAGCTCGCATATTATGGTGCCTATCTGCTAGAAGTCAACCAAACAGACTCAGCACACACTCATCCAAAAGGTCAGATCTGCTAGTGGTTGATATGGAAATTTCTTCTTCTTCTTCTTTAGTGAGTTGGAGATGCTGTATCCCATCAATGATTGCTTGATCCATTTTGGTGAGGAGTGAAAGTCAAGCCCTGTGGGCTACTTGAGACCCAGGAAGAACCCGTATTAGATGGAGGGAGTGAGGACTTGTGCCAAGGCGAGAAAGAGGGGCTCCTACTGAGGGAGAGCTTGAGTTCCATCATTAAGGACCTATTGACAACCATGCAAGCTTGGCTAAAAGGTTGGACAGCAACTATAATTATATATAATAATAATTGACGGAGCCATGGTTGGACTTTGGGGCGTTCCCCCCAACCCCTAATTTTTTTTTTTTTAAATATTATTATATATATGGGTACTAAATTTAGCAATTTTTTAAAATAAAAGTACATTTTTACCCCTTAACAATATCATTGATTTTTTAAGAGTATTTTTATAGTCACAAATTTTTCTAGAACATTTTTACAGAGATAAAGATTCAAATTCTTATTAGTTCGCATTTAAATCTACCACTTACATTATTTTTTACTTACCAATGGCAATAATCACTCATTACATCAACAATTTGTAAAAATGCTTGTAGCTTTAGATTTTTCCTCATTTTAAAGACCATAAAAAAAATTTATAGATCTAAAATCTAAAACAAAATATACAAGCCCCAAAAAATTAGTCCAACAACCAAAATTACTAATAGTAAAACTTTAAAAAAAAAAAAAAAAAATTTAAGCCTAATCAACCAATTTTATTCAAAACAAACAACTTAACCCTTCAGAAAATTTTAAATAAAATATTTTTTTTTTCTTACCAAGTAGAGCACACGTCAAAGAAAAAAAAAAGAAAAAAAAACATCAACAGCTAAGTAGTAATAGAGTCGAAGGCCAAAGTCATTGCACATAACCAGCAGCAAAACCGCCCCCTAACTGTAAATTTTGGCTCTCTCTCTCTCTCTCTCTCTCTCTCTTATAATTTATATATATAATAATAATAAATAAATAAAAAGACTTGCGCGGCACTATCATGTATGGCGTGAAATCACCTGAACACTGGATAGGAAAAATCACCACTCAAAGGCTCCGTTTGTTTTGGCTTCAAACTGATTCCGGAAATGATTTTCCGAAAAATACGGTGTTTGGTTCTTATGGAAAATACAGTCAACGGAAAAAATGATTCACGTTGACCGGAAAATAAGGCATTTTGAACGGAAACCAATTTACACTCTTATTTTACCTTCAAAGTATTTCCGGAAAATACACCTGAAGAGAGAGAGTGAGAGAGAGCCCAAGCACACTCCACCTGAAGCACGTCCTCGCCGGTCAGATCGCCATCCTCGTTGCCGTCGCCTCCTTCGTCCTTGATCTCGTCGCCTCCTTCGTCTCCGATCTCGTCGCCTCCTTCGTCACCAATTGCGCCAAGATCGCGCCGCCCTCTCGATCGCGCCAAGATCGCGATCAAGGGGCCAAGTTCGTGCCTGCGAGATCGCGCCGTCCTCCTCTAGGTCCGATCATCATCTTCGATCTCATCGTCGTCTCGATCGCGCCGCCCTCTCGATCTCGTCGTCCTCCTCTGATTTTTTTTTTTTTCGTTGCGGTGGTGTGGATGGTGGATTTTCTGTGGGTTTTATGTTGTTGTTGTTTTTTTTTTTGATGAACTGATTGTTGTTGTTGTTGTTGTTGTTGTTGTTGTGTTGTTGTTGCTGGAATTTGCTGTTGTTGTTGTTGTTGCCGGAATTTGTTGCCGGAATTTGTTGCCGGAAATTGTGAAAAAATGGTAGGAAAATAGCATTTTCCTAATAGAACCAAACACATGAAAATATTTTCCACAACAATTTTCATAATACAACCAAACACTTGAAAATATTTTCATTTTCCGGAAAATAGTATTTCCGGAAAATAAGTATTTTCCGGAAAATATTTTACAGGAACCAAACGGACCCAAAGTTTTACAACTTTAAACTTAGAACCACATGAACTTCTGCCATTATGCTATCTTTTTAATTTTTTTTATGGGGACCAATATGTTACCTTCAATGGAATATAATTTTTATTATTTTATTTATTATCCTTCGCCTAAAATAGTACTTTTGTATATTAAAAATAGCCGTCTCTGTCTCATACAAGTTTACAACCATCAATAACTCCCTCACAACTTAAAATCTTGGCCTGCCGTCTTAAGTGAAATCAATAAAATAACTAAACAGTTATATAGTCAATGTATTTTTAAAATTAATATATAGATGAGAGAGATGTTAGAAAATTGATTTCAACATCTTAACAAAAGTTACAAAATTAATTTTTTTAAATTGATATATAATATATATATATATATATATATTATTAATTCGATAGTTACTAAAAGCGGAGATTTGAACTTCAGATACCTTGTAAACGAAAACTTATTTTGTATCAAATGATACCACGTCATTCATATCAAAACCCAATAAATGAGAGACATGTGTATAAAAATAACTACCCACTAACACATGTCTTTTATTTGTTAGTGAGATAGTTTTTTTGCTGACATGTCTCACACTTATTAGAGTTTTTTTTTTTTTTTTTTTTTTGAGAAACCAGCCAATGAGGCCATCTTTATTGAAATGTTTGAAAGTCAGCCAAATAACAATTATAAATGTTTGGTGGGATAGACTTCATCCAGAGTAGAAAAGGTGAAAACAATCTAGCTCTCTTAGCAAAGGCATCCGCTAATGCGTTACCTTATCTACAAATATGCGAGAAAGAAAATTTGTTAAAGAAATTTTAAAATTAGATTTTAAAAAGATGAGTTATAATAAAAAATTTTAAAAAAAGAGTTACTTGTATGTAAGTTAGATTAAATAAATTAAGAGAAGTTTTCTAAATTAATAAATAACATGTAGGTTATGTGAAGGGTTGGAAGACCATATATATGGCTTTGCTATGGACTAATTTTATATCAAGAGTGAATGAAGAGAAATAGTTAAAAGCAAAGAGTATTGTGTGAGAGAGTGAATTCAATAATATTCCTAAATACTTGAGACATTTCGTGCCAAAGAAATGTGTTCTTTTGGTGGAGCTTTGAGCTTGAACACTTTGTGCAGAAGCTGTTCTAGCCATACAACATTTGTTGGGTTGTTATATCCTGGGGGAGATAAGTCAAAGAAGGTTTGCACTGGTTACAAAGATTAGCCAACCAATGGCTTGAATCTCCTTAAAGAGAGCAAGTGCCGTGCTTCAATCCAAATAGTGTTGTGTTCATCTCTTCAAATTAATAATATTCAGTGTATTATTCAGTTTCTCTTTGTGTTGGTTCCATTATTATTGTGTTTGCACCAACAGATACCACTGACATGATATCATTCGATACCAAATACCTAATAAAGGTATTTGGCAAAAAAAATTGATATATTGATTTTTCATATCCATATGGATATTATATAGTTATCCCAATATAGTCAAATTGTCAATTTTACTTATTATTTTGTATAGCAAGTGGGGTTGTAAAAGAGTCGGGCTTTGTTGAGTATTAAATATTCAAGTTCGACTCCACCTTAAAAGTAAACTATTCAAGCTCATCTCAATTGCTTTATAAATTTGCAATAATTGTTTAGAAATTAAATTCTATAAGGATGTGGTGTAAAACTTGTGTTTTACCACTCTAATCCTAATATGTCACACCATCTTATCATATATTTGAGAATAAGCACATCCACACTCAATTAATTCTAATACTGATATATAAATCCAACCAAATTGGGAGTTCATTGAAATGTTATTAGGTGTGGTAGGATGTACTGAATTTTAAGTAAATTGCTGATGTGGCAATCACTTATTAGATGGTGTAAAATATGAATTTTACGTTTCATCCTTACCAAATTCATACTCAATTGTTTAATACTTAAATTGAGTCCGAATTTAGTAAGAATGAGGTGTAAAACTATAAATATATTTAGAAAAAGTGAATTATTAAATTAATTTTTATAATACAGAAAAGAAAAAACTACATAAGACTGAAAAGCACAGTAAACCATTTTTGAAAGACAACCTAATCATGTCCCAAGGATTTGTTGTACAAATGATTATACGTACTAACTACCTTTTATTATTTTTCAGTTTAGTACTCATTTCTTTTATAAAGTATTATTATTTATCTTTTATTTATTAATGTAATCATATTTTTTAAATGGGGTTAGCAAATGGTGTTATCATTTCTAGGGTTTTTTTTTTTTTTTTTTAATTTTGGAGAAGAAATTTCAAAGAATAATTAAATTCAATGCACATATATGTTTAAATTTAGGCTAAAATGCAAAACTCATACTCTATGTTTTATTAGAATTCATTTCATTCCTCTAATTTTGCCGTTGTTC
This sequence comes from Quercus ilex subsp. ballota, assembly GCA_032727855.1. Lineage (NCBI taxonomy): Eukaryota > Viridiplantae > Streptophyta > Magnoliopsida > Fagales > Fagaceae > Quercus > Quercus ilex. The sequence goes on along the minus strand of CM064908.1, from coordinate 20,015,929 downwards.
ATTTCGATTTTCTAAGTTTCAAGTTTATTCAATTAAGAAATTTTTGTCAACTTCCTTTAAATAAATTTTTTAAAGAAAAAAAATTAATTACATCCTAATTTGTGTAATATAAATATCACATTGATAGTACCTTCTATACAGTTCCATGATTGAAAGAGAGTTTTCTTACTTTTCTCTCTAATTTATTTTCTACTAAGCTTGCTTTTCTTTCAAACTAAAAGTAGTCATGTCCATTTGTCTACAATATTTGGGTTGGCTGAAAGGAACTTAATAAAGATTGGTGTATGCTATACAGGCAAAAATGGGCTTTTGCCCCTTTCGCCCAAAAAATGTAACAAAATGCCCCTATTCTGAAATTATTTAACAAAATACCCATATTTTGAAACTCGATTTTCTAAAAATTGAGTTTTACATTGAAACTCGATTTTTAGAAAATCGAGTTATAGGCAATCAAACTTTAAATATATATATATATATATATGGAACTCAAGTTTCATGTGAATTTTTCTAAATAACTCGATTTTCTAAAAATCGAGTTTCAAAATAGGGGCATTTTGCTAGATAGTTTCAGAACAGGGGCAAATGCCCATTATGGCCATGCTATACACATTCTTTCACACAAACTTACACTTTCAAGCGAAATGTACTGAAATAATATTCAATTCATACAAATGTACTCCATAAATTTGCTTTGGTTGAGATACATATTCTTTTATAAATTATTATAACCATTACTTTTATAAATTATCATAACCATTATTTAAACTAGTATGTATCCCGTACTTACACACGAGAATGATGAATTGTAGTGGTACTATTGATGTTAGCTTGGGTTATAAAACATATAGGATATTAGTTCGAACAGGATATCTAGAGGTGCTAAAATAGTTTTTTCTTGCAATTTTCATGATATTGGTTACGCCAAATTTCTCGTTACACTGCTATTATGTATATAATTTTGAAAATCACTATTGAACACTATATATATAATATCAATTCACAATCACTTTCCGTGAAATTCTAATAAATACAACACAAAATAAAAGAATAAATATGTCCAATAGTATATCCTAAATTGAATGAGGATAGACACATGAGATCATTTAGCTCAATTACAATTTGTTACGTTCAAGATCTTGGCATAAAAAATACTTGAATAGAAATAGTATAAAAAATATGCTCATTAGTTCAGAGAAAAAATAACAGTAAAAATCTAAACAATTTAATTTGTATGAAAAGCTAACAAAAGAAAAATTCAATTTTGAATCTAATTAAATTTTCTCAAAGCATTGGTTATATATATATATATATATATATATATGTATCTATACTACTGTTTAAGGGGCTTCCCCTGTTTAGACCAGATTTTTTTGTTCTAAAATACCCCTACATCTCTATGTTTAAGTAGAGACAAAATTAAGGAACAATCTGGTAAAAATACAACCCTAACTCCCACTAAAATATTGCCTAAAAATTAGGGTTACTCTATTGTTGATTTTCAAATTTCTTTATCAACTTATAAATTAGATTCTCAAAATAAAAATTATACATATAAAATAAAATAAAAAACAGATTTTTTTTTTTTTTTTGCTACGACCACTAAAAAAAAAAAAGCCTCATCGCACGAACGAAGTGCGTGTGATGAGGCTAGTATATATATATATATATATATATGATTAGGTTTTTTATGGTTTATTTATATTGAACTCCTCGTTTTCTACATTGAATTAACTCACTTGACAAAAAAAAAAAAAAAAAATTACATTAGATGAGACACGTGGCACAAAATTAAACTATAATTGAATTCCAATTTTTACACTTAATTAACTAACTTGACACAAAAATTTAAAAACTTAGATTAAATGGGACACGTGGTACAAAATTAGAATCTAATTAAATTCAAATTTAAAATTTAATTGGATTTTCTCTTAGTTTTGTCTATTAATATATATTAGTTTGTAACCTTATGCATATGCATGGATATATTTAAAAGGTACATATTAAGATACATAGTATAATTCTTACATATATAATTTAAGTATTATTGATAGTCATCATTATATTTTTTACTCTTTAAAAAGTCTTGTAAAAATGTTATTAGGGAGAAAATGTAAATTTTCCATTTTTTAAAATATTTTTATGTTCATTAATTCTAGACTCTTTGGTTTTTGTACACAAAAACTTTCTTGAATAGATATTTATGATATGGTCCCACATTTGATTCCAAAAATTAAGAAATAAAACCCTCTCTAAAAATAAATAATTTAGGACATATGATGTAAAATTGAACTTCAATTGTAGAATCTAATTGGATTTTCTCTAAACTTTACCTATATATATATATATATATATATAGATGACTTATAAATTTGAATTGTTTTTAGTTATACAAAAAAAAAAAAAAAAAAAGCTCATAAATATAAAATCATTCAAACTCCCTCTTCCTCTAATTTTATATATAGTGTTAGGTATATGATTATATTTTTTTATGATTTATTTATATTGGACTCCTAGTTTTCTACACTAAATTAACTTATTTGGCACAAAAATTTAAATTTTTTATTAGATGGGACACACACACACGTGCACGACTTATAAACTTGAATTGTTTTTGGTTCTATAAAAAAAGGCTCATAAATATAGAATCATTCAAAAATTATGTTTTTATGATTTACTTATATTGGATTTCTCATTTTTTACTCTAAATTAACTCATTTGGCATAAAAATTAAAAAATTTAGATTAAATGAGACATATGTTGCAAAATTAAACTCTAATTGAATCCAATTTTTACATTGAATTAACTCACTTGACACAAAAATTTAAAAATTTAGATTAGATGAGACATGTGGCGCAAAATTAGACTCTAATTGAATTCCAATTTGAAATGTAATTGGATTTTCTCTCAGTTTTACCTATTATATATATGTAGACTAGACATAAACCCGTGCTACACACAGGAGCCTACCTGTATGTATAGTACACTAAAATAAATTAATGAAAGTCTCAAGGGATTAAGAAATTATAACAATTTTAGCTTTCTAATTAGACCGCAATAAAAATGTGTGTATATTTTTAAATAAATTGTGTATACCTAAAATCAGACTTGGAATGTTATGTCAAAGTTGTTAAACTCTCCTTAGAGACTTTATTGTTTCCCTATCTATTATTAAGGAAAGTTATTAATAGCATTAGTCTTTGGTTCTAGTTTCATTTAGAAACCTGAAAATTTTGTTGTAATATAGGTCTTTTTTTTTTTCTTTTTTTTCTTTTTTCTTTTTTTTGAGAAGGAAAAAAAGGGGGTCTTTATGGTCATATTACACCCCCGGGCAGGGAGCCAGTGGCCTTGGTCAGGGTAGCCCGATCTTGGGGGCCCTTCTGTACCACTGTGCGGAAGTCACCTCACATTTGTGAGTACACCTCACCGCTAAGTTTACCCACCAATGAAAACCTGCGTGCAGCGGGACTCGAACCTAGGTGTGTTGCACGAAGCGTCCGAGCCTTACCCACTCAGCCAAGCCCCATTGGCTGTAATATAGGTCCTTTTTTTGTCTAGATTTTTTCTTTTTTGGTTCTTTTTGGTGCGGCAAATAAGCATTATATCTTACTATAACCAAGTTATGAATCTAATCTTGGCTTATATACTTCTTTTTACAATAAGTTATATATATATATATATATATTTTTTTTTTTTCTCTGGATATTCAAAAGTAAGCAATATAAAAACTGTGCAATATGCAATTATGATGACAAATAAGGTAAGGATTTTAAAGTTCTACCATATATAGTGGCATAGTGGCAGAGGGTTAAAATATAAAATTGTAGGATATTTCATTTCTTAATAATAGAGTAAATGAAAAGAACAGCTTGATTCCCATTTCAATTATTTTTATTAATTTTCATATTCAACCTTCTTTAAGTAGTTCATTGGAGTAAAATGTCTTCTTTATATATAAAGGACTTTTTAGACAAAAAAAAAAAATGCATTTTGTGCCAAAAAAAAAAATAATAATAATAACAATAATAAAGGCACTTACTAATCATACACTGCTTTGTCAAATTTCGGGTAGCATCTCATCTATGGTCTATGCATATAAACAAAATTTCAAAGATATATGAGTATGAAAAACAACCATGGTAATTGTGAATGGTAAATATTTTCTTCCTTATCTTCTTCTATGACAAATATGGATACATGCAAAGGATTATTAGGTTATACATAATAGAAATTAAAATACCATTGGCTCCATTAGTGTATTGAAAACTTTTTTTTTTCCTTTTCGAGAAACTTGAAAACTGCTAGTGCTTGATTGGCAAAATTATACGCACTAAAAAATCATCAAAATGCTATATAGTGCAATAAAAAGAGAAAATTTATTAGTTACATTAGGATAAGGTTTTTACTTTTTATCCTTTTGAGATCAAAACCATGTAACTTTATTGATTATCAAAACTTACAATGGATATAAGACTATAAGTATAACATAACCATGTGTATCACCATGTGTATGTCTCTTGTATTTTAAAATTTCAATTCCCACCATACCATAAGCTTCTTCAAAAAACACTATATATCTCTCCGACCCTTGCTCTGCTGATTGCCTTGGAATATGAATCGTATGTCTATCAGAATTGGAATCTGCATCCAATAAAACGCAGCGTTAAAGAGTTTGATCCCATGCCCTAAAGAGTTACACCAGTTCTGGAATTGACCACATCTTTCTCTGCATCTTTTTGATTGGCACTTGTGAGAAGGATGGGTCGGGTGTGGGCTTTGGCTGAGTTGAGGGTGGGGATTTGATCGAAGAGGGAGAAAGAAAATAATCAGGGCAAGTGAGTTGGTGACTAAGCGTGCATTTGCCAATTGCATTTTTGCGTTTTGCGTTTTAAATCCTGGGTCCCATAGCACTGTTCACGGACCAGTCAACTTGTGAAAAACTTAGCAATAAGTTTGCTACAGTGTTTTGCTTTTTAAAAATTATTTTGTTACAGTGTTTTCAACATTAAATTTTCAGCTAAATAAACGATATCTAAACAGACCCTAAAAATAAAAATTAAAAAAAATTAAATAAATAAAAGCTTATGAGGTAAAGTTTGATGAGATCAACAAAAAATCAAAAATTTCGTGTGTATATATATATATATATATATTAGTATATAACATATGCAGACACATAGATCTATTTAAAATTCAACACAATTTTTTTTATAAAAATATAAATAATTAGTGAAATTATTTTTTAAAAATAGTATGTTATAGTTACATATGCATTAATACTTACGTATAGATACATTTGAAATTAAACCTAATTTTTATCATAAAATATAAATAATTAGTTAAATTATTTTTTTTAAAGTAAACATAATTTTTTAGTACTACTTATGATCATTTTTCTTCTAATTTTTAATTAAGAGAGCGTATGATGATTTTTATTGAGTATACATGGAAACCAACAAACTGGTGCATATATGAGTGATCTTAGGGAAAGACCTAATATATGGTTAATTATACCATAACATTTATAACTATTTATCTTGTGATATAGCCACAACGTACCTAACTGGCTATTATCACTTTTCAGAGACAGAGCTATAGCGCTGATTCCACGTCTGGGTACGTGAAGAAGGCCACGGCACTGTTTAGTTTGAAGTTTTGCTCAAACCCACCGACCATCAAGTATTGTCTTAGGCTGGAAGAAATCCTGTGCCCCTTAGGATTCACTTAATTAGGAGAGGCGGTGATTGAATTTTATTATTCCTTTCCATACAAGGACAACCCTTTAACGCTACTAGGGTTTCTTTCTAGTTTACAAACTCCATCTATAAAAGGACTTGATGATGGCCCGTGATTTGAGCAAAACTTCAAACTAAACAGTCTAATATAAACTCTCTTCTTCTTCTTCCACATACCCTCTATATATAGCTACACCATCTTCTTAACTCTCAAGTACAAGGTATCATCTATTAATTTCTCATGTGTTTCAACTGTTATTAATGATTCTCATGCGTTTTTGTTGTTGGATACAATTGTTATTAATGATTCTCATGCGTTGTTATAAACAGTCGATGTCCTTTTTTTCTTCTTCTTCTTCCACATACCCTATATATATATAGCTACAACATCTTCTTAACTCTCAAGTACAAGGTATAATCTATTTCTCATGTGTTTCAACTGTTATTAATGATTCTCATGCGTTTTTGTTGTTGGATACAATTGTTATTAATGATTCTCATGCGTTGTTATAAACAATTGATGTCCTTTTTTTCATCTTCTTCTTCCACATACCCTATATATATATAGCTACAACATCTTCTTAACTCTCAAGTACAAGGTATAATCTAATTTCATGTGTTTCAATTATTAATGATTCTCTTGCCGTTGATTGTTGTTGAATACAATTTTTTTTTTTCCTTGGCGAGCTTCTAATACAACGGGTTTCAATCGTTCTTGCAAGATTTGGCGTTATATACTAGTTTGGAACATCATACAAGATGCAGTCCCCCAATGTTCTTAAGCCTGAAAATAGGTAATCTAATCTGCCTATTTGTTTTTGTTTTTGTTTGTTTTTTTTTTTTAATGTTTTAATCTCTCTCTTAGTGATTGAAGATAGTATTGGGCAGTGGACATTTAAGAAATTCTCTTCTCAAAAGAAAAAAATTTTTTTTTTTTTTTTTTTTGAAATACTTCCTTGATGCTTTAATAGTAATTGCTATTTTTTTTTTAACTGAAATTTTATTTTTCGATTTTTATGAAATAATATAAATTAATTTCTACAAAACCTGCAAATATTTTTTGTTATTATTTAAAAGACTAACTATATGGTAATACATGAAATTATATATAAAACTATAAATTTGTTAAATAAGTCGACAGGATTCATCCATTTAATAAACATGCGTATTAGGGTTGAGAAATCATTATAACTTGTTTATTTGTTTATTATCGTCTTACTGTGTTAACTCATATAATCGAATATTCATGAGTCAACATGACATAATTAAACTTGACACATGATTACAATTTGCAACCCCTAATTAAACTCCCATTTCAAGATGCATGTCCATTCCATAATATAGATTATAAAATTTGTATGAAATACACAAGCCTTGTGCATGATTCAGTATAGATTTTAAAATATTGGGCAATAAATGGTTTTTGAGTTCTAGTATGCGACCCTTATTTTGGGAAAAAGAATAATCCACATTTTCTATATATGCAATAAGGTTTATTGAGGGTAACACTTATCCAATTTAACTAGGTCATTTTTTCATATTTATGCAAGATATATCAATTCAGTGAATTTTCTATTTGTTTCAACTTACATTTTACAGTTAAAGAAGTTTGCTTGATTTTTTTTTTTTTTTTTTTTTTTTTTTTTGCAAGCGTGTTAATTTTATGGATAAAGCTTAGTTACAAAATTAGTTGTAACTTAAGACTACAACCTTACTCAAGTGAATTTTGACAAACCCACCATTAAATTACATTTTCATCTTATATCTTTCATACTTGCAAATTTCAAGAAAATTAAATATCAATAACTATGTCATTGATAAATTACTTAAATTGCAAATTTTTGTAATTTAAAATTATGCATAACATAGAAGCTTATAAATTATATTATAAATAATATTTGATTGACATAAAATTTGACACGTGTATTAAAAGCGTAAATAACATACAATTTAACAGTTAGATTTTCAAATTAAGTAGTAATGTTAATTTTATTAAAGGTAATTGTAGCAAAACTTTGTCCTAATTTTTTCTTCTACCTTGTTTGACCAATTTTTTTAGGGTTTATGTAAATTTGTCATGACATCAAGAACTGTTAATAATAACTTCTTATCAATAGTGTGTTAATATAAGCATGCTCTTAATTCTACTTGCGCATACACATCCAATTATGATTAGTTTTAAAGAATTCTATTTTCTTGATGTATACATATGTATAAGGCTTTCATTTTGTCATAAAATAAACATATATAAATTTTTTATTTCAGTTCTCAACCTGAATGGGCGCATCTTCCTGTACCTATTTTGTGCTTGATTATGTACAAGTTGTCGGAACCCATATACCATGCTTGGTTTGCTGGTGTTTGTAAACAATGGCATTTAGTTGCAAAGGACTACAATAAAAAAAAGAAGGCACTTCCAATGCTATTGCTCTCCCTTAACAATGATCATAAAACAAGGAGAGTTTTATATGGCATTACCGAAGGAAAAATATTCAAAAATATCAACTTAGAAGTATTTTATGCCAGGAGATGCTGCGGCTTCAGCCATGGTTGGTTGGCCACCGTAGATGAAAACATGGCTATAACCCTCTTGAATCCTTTCAACAAATCAGCCACCAAAATCACTCTTCCCTCTTTAAAGCACCGTAAACGCATTAAGATTCCACAATTTAATGTTCTTAAGGTTATTTTGTCTCACAATCCTACTTCAAGTCAGGACAATTATGCGGTGGTTGTCATTTATGCTCCTTCCGATTTGTTGGCTTTCATCAACCCAAAGCAACAATATGCTTGGACTTACCTTGATGAAAATCTTATGGGCTTTACAGATATCACCTTTTATGGAGGTTTGGTCTATGCTGTGGGACGTAGGGGTATGGTGGTGTCATTTGACGTTAATAGTAAGAATTATAGTTCTTCTCATCAGCAACTAAAACCAAATATAATTGTGCCAAGTGGCTATCACACGACTTTTAGATATGCTGAAAGAGTGTATATTGTTGAATCAATGAAGGGAGACCTATTGGTTGTTCGGAGGTTTATGGAACGAAAAGAAGGGCTTTTGGAAGAAAGAGAAGAAGAGGAAGAAGAGCGTAAGAATCTAACCGAAAGTTTCAAGGTTCACAAATTGCTGTTAAATGATGAAACAAAGGGATCATTAGACGAGCATGTTGAGGTGAAAAGCTTGGGTGATGAGGCTCTCTTTGTTGGCGACAACCAATCAATGTCGATTTTGGCTTCAAATTTTCCTGGGTGCCAACCAAATTCGATATACTTCACAGATGATTCTATCGACGTTTTTGCAATTAAAAATACATATCGTCCGAAGGGGCCTTTAGACATGGGTATATATTGCTTGGAGAATGGAACCTTTCAAAAGCATTATACTCCGGAATATAAACACAGGTATTTGGCACCTCCACTCTGGGTTGTGCCACCATTGCAATGAATTCGATGCTAGCTAGATGTCTTAATTTTTCAAGTTTACTTTTTCAATAGAATGGTTCGAGTTGCCCATAGTCTCTCAGCCAATTAAGTTGTTTTATTGTTAACCTTTTTTATAAAGATTTTGGTTAAAATTTCATGACTTGTTAAATGTTCGATTTTCCTCCAAGTTGTATGTTTTGATTGGTTATGATTTTTGTTGAAGAGTTTTATATTGAGATGAAAGATTAAAACCATGTTGTCTAAATTAACTTTACCGATCGGTATTTTATATCTCGTTCATCTTGTGATGATGTATTTATTCATTTAAAATTTGTAACTGTCCTATAGACTCCACGTTATACAGATAGGGAACCTTGTCACTTTATGAGAATCAACTTCACAACAGGGGCTTAACTAAATTATTCACTTCTTTTCATTGAGAATTTGGGATCCCACACTTGCACTTATTTGACCACCAAGAAATAATGGTTGCCTAATCTTTGGATTTTTTTTTTCACACAAAGTTTAGCTACAAGTCTTAAATAGTAGTAAAACTACACAAGAATAGTCTTTTCAATCATCATATTGATGGTTGAAGGAAAATAGCTAAAAATCGGCTCCTAACTAAAATTTTCCCCTATGTTTCAAAAGGAACTATACTACTTACCATCTTAAAGGGTGGTGGGAGTTTGAAGGTTGTCACTTGAGCCCCAATAAGACAAGATTTTAGGTGGTGTATAGTTTTGGTTACCAAATTAGATTCAAATATATGACATTATTAGTAAATAATGTTATCATTTCTTTCAAAGTCTAATTAAATTAAATGTACTTATATTTTTAATTTAGTTGGAGAATCAACTACAACATTTTGTGAAATTGTTTGTAACTAATCTCCATCCTTTTTGGAAGTCTCTAAATGTTACTGTTGATGTAAATATAATGAAATAGAATAGAAAGAATAAAATTATATTAATACAAGTAGCTGCTACTAATTAGCAAATCGTTTGACTCACATACAACATGACAATAGCTTGTAGATTAGTTACAAACAATTATATATCATGTCACACTTCGGCTTCATACTGGTTAGTAATTTGAGGCATTCATACTCCACTTCGGCTTGTGGGTGTGACTTATCATCAATAAAGAAAGGTTGGACCATACACGTGTGCACAGTAATTAACAAATATAACAAACTATGACACGTGCTTGACTAAACTAACTAACTCTATTTACAAAAACTACATATCATTTACTGCACAAGTATTCTCAAAACTACATTGTCGTTTAGACAGACTTGGACTCATCTTGAACTCCTTTATCTCTGTAGCTCGAGGCTTGATCACTTGATGACCAATAGACCCTTCAAGTTCTGCACTATCTGCTCCTGCACTAGCTGCTGCACTGTGTGATTGTCTGCACTACTCTGGTGTAGCAGCTGGGGAAGCAATTTGCCTTGCTACACTAGCATGACTTGCTGCACTCTTTTGCCTTTGATAATCCCCCTCAAGATGGACTGAGGAAGGATATATATTGATCAATCCCATCTTGGACATCAATTCAGAAAAACTGTTTGTAACTCAAAGCTTTAGTTAACAAGTTTGCCAATTGACAGTGTGTTCTCACATGATTCAATTTAATCACTTTAGCTTAAACTTTATCTCTCACAATGTGCCAATCAATCTCTATATGTTTGGTACTTTCATGAAATACTGGATTGGATCCTATATATATGCAGAGCTGATTGGCTGTCACAAAATAACAATGCTTCTCTATCATGCCTAACCTGCAATTCTCTTAACAAGTAAAGAATCCACACAATTTCATAAGTTGATACAGCCATAGCCCTATATTCTGCCTCAGTGGCGGCTCTAGAAATTTTGTTTAGGGAGTTCATTAAAAAATTTTAATAAAAATAGAACTTAAATATATCGAGTTATGACAAAAAATATAATAATAATACATGAAGTTTTATAATTTTATTCTACAAGTTTTCAAATTTTGAATGTTACATGATAGTTCATTATGAGTATCTATTGCCAATGTGGGTAACTATGAGCCTATGACCATTTTATTTTGTTAAGTTTGTCTAACATTTTTATCTTTATAAAGTTGTTATTATCTATTTGACTTTGTTTTATATTTCAAGCTTAATGAATAATACATTACACAGAGATTCTATTTATAGTGTATAGCATAGACAAAATCCAGAACTTACTAGAAGGTTCTCTTATAACAGAAAATCCAACAAACTTAAAACAACTTCTAACAAAATATTTTTGAGTGTGTTACAGCTGTCATTTATAGTAACAATATCAAATACAGACTTCATGGAGGTTGAACTTGTGGTGGAGAAGAACATAGCATTTTTGGATCAAACTCCTAACTCAATGAAGGTGCCGAGAAACGGTGTTGTTGTCCTCAAGTAAACGGCATCGTTTCTATTAAGTTTATAACTCAAATCATTAAAGCTCAAAACGATGTCGATCGTTTATCATTAAGTCAAACGTCACCGTTTTGGCTCTTAATGTTACCGTTGAAAACTAGCTGTTTTCCTTGTCCTGTTCTTTAGTTTCTTCATGACTCATGAGAATCTGGTTGTTTTTGGATCAGAGAAAATGAAAACGAGAAGTAGAGAGACTCTTAGTGAAGATATTGGCTAGCTGATCTCCAGTGGCAATGTACCTCACCTGAAGGTCTCGCTAAAGCGCTTTTTCATGAATAAAATGGTAATCCACCTCCACAAGTTTTGTACAAGCATAAAAAATAGGGTTGGAAGCAATGGCTAGAGCTGAGACTAGGAGGAAAAGCAACAAAAATGCCAAGATCCTTGAGAATCTGTCGAAGCCAATAAAGCTCAACAACAGTGGTTGCAACTTGCAAGAGCCCTATATTCGAACTTAGTGGAAGAACGAAACACTGTTTCTTGCTCTTTGCACTCCATGTAATGGGATTGTAACCAAGATAGACCAAAAACCCAGTATTGGAACGCCTATCAAAAGGGTCTCCATCCCAATCTGAGTCAGAAAAGGCTGAGAGAGAAAGGGGACTAGGTTGAAGGAAAATCCCAAAATTGGGGGTGCCATTAATGTATCTCATAATATGCTTAGTAGCAATTAGATGGGCATCAGTAGGAGTGGACATGAATTGACACACTTAATATACAATAAAGCTCAAGTCAGGCCAAGTAAAGGTCCAGTAGTGAAGGGAACCAACCATACTTCTATACTCATGGGGATTAGCAAGAATAGAACCTTCATGAGGAACTAATCTGAGATTGAGAGCATAAGGAGACTTAGCTAGCTTGGAAGAGATCATATTGTGCTTAACAAGAAGATCATGAGCATATTTGGTCTGATTTAAGAACAATCCCCTTGAAGTTCTAGTGATATGGAGACCAAGGAAATAGTGAAGAGGACCAAGGTCCTTGGGCTTAAAGGCTTGACTAAGTTGCTTGATCAAAGAGGTCAGGAAGTTAGGATGATTACCAGTGAGAACTATATCATCCACATAAGCCAAGAGGCAGACCAAAACTTTCCCTTGCCTAAGGATAAACAAGGAAGAGTTTAACGAGGGAGCTTGAAACCCCATATGCAAAAGTTGAGTAGAAAATCTATCAAACTAAGCCCGAGGGGCTTGTTTAAGACCATAGAGATTTCCACAACTTGCAGACATGATTGGGGAAAGCTGGATCAACATAGCCTGAGGGGCTTGTTTAAAGAAGTTTTCATTTAAATATAAGCCTTTAACTGTATCAATTTGAGGTATTGACATGTGTGCATTTTTATAGGAGTTGCTGCAACTTAGTTTGCTACAAATTCTTGCCCATCTTTTATGTAAGGAAAAAAAATTGAGTTATGCTTTATTATAATAATGTGTTTGGTATAATGCTTTGGTTTTTTTGCTTATTTGTTTCTTTGAAATCCAAAATTAAAAGATTGAGACTTCAATATTTGGATATTGTTGTGTTGTCTAGCTCCATCTAAAGGATTGTTTTGGTGCTTTTTTTGGTCCTTGGCATAATAACTTTATAATTGAATATCATTATCAATGATAAATTTTCTCAATTGTAAAAAAGTTTTAATTTTTTTTAAAAAAATTTAACTATTAGTTTAATGAACATATAGTAGAGTTTCTTATTTTGAGTTTGGCTATAATCTCTAAGAGGTACATTAATCTTTTTTGGAATAGATTATATTTGTTTGTTGATTAAAAAAACCTTTTATCCATCGTTCTAATTTTATTGGATGTCCCCAAAAGGACAACAATTTTTATCACATAAGAATTCACAAACAATGGAAAACTACCATTGATATAAAAACTTTAAAGTCGTCCTACTAATTTGTTTATAGAGTGATTGCACTTATACTTACTTTTTCATTTTTTATTACAATTATGGAATGAGCATTTTAAATCACTAGTTGGGGTAGCACGTGCTTGTCATTATACTTAATAGTCACATAAAGTCAAATATAGAACCTTTATCAGCTTGTCTCTATAATACAAATTCCAATTTAGATCAAACCCACTTCTACAATCAAATCCTAATTAAAGAAGACACATATATTCTATGTCATGAAACAATGTACTTTTCAATGCCATCAAAACATTGAACATTATCAAAATTCAAAACATCATAAAGAAATTTTTAAACAATGATCTTTCTCTCGACTTTTTATACTCTTAATCTCATTTGCTGATCCACACTTTCTACTCTGTCAAAGGTTTAGGCTCTCAAGTATCTATAGTGTTAAGCCATAAAACCTTCATGAATTGGCACATCCACCGTAGCACATTAGGTGATCACCTATTAAAGGAATGAATGTTGTTTACTACACCCTACATACAATACAAACAAAACAAAATCGAAAAATATATTAAAACATTTATCCTTACATATTTGAAAAGAATGCCTAATATGCGTATACAAACAAAACAAAACCGATAAATATATTACACACATTTCTCCTCACATATTTGGAAAGGATGCCTAATATGCATTGTAATGGTATAACCAAACTAAACTAAAACTATATTCAATTAGCCAAGAGCCCTGTAACTCAATTGGTTGGCACTTCCTAGTGTTTTCATCCGAGATATCAAGGGTTCAAACTTCAAATTGCCTCTCCCACAACTATCAAAAAATATATATTTTTTAAAAAGGTTATATTCAATCAACCAATTTCAATTTCATAATTCTATAACCATTTGTAATATTAAACTAAACTAAACTAAACTGAACTGAACAACATGTAAGAGACAAAATCAAAACATCCAAAAAAGAATAGAGCTAATTGATTCACAAAACTCTCTCTCTCTCTCTCTCTCTCTCTCTCTAGAGAGAACAAAGATATCAATTTAATTTTTTTAATTCTCAAAGTTCAATTCCATCATAGAGTTGAAAAATATCACCAAGTGACTGGGCTAATTTCTCCAAGTGCATTTGTTTCAATCTTCTTAGAGCTTTTTAATTTAAATGAGGTTGAAAACTGTATGAATTTCAACATTGAGAGGTTTAACATAAACAATATAATACTTCTCTCTCTCTCTCTCTCTCTAGAGAGAATGAAGATATCAATTTAATTTTTTTAATTCTCAAAGTTCAATTCCATCATAGAGTTAAAAAATATCACCAAGTGACCGGGCTAATTTCTCCAAGTGCATTTGTTTCAATCTTCTTAGAGCTTCTTAATTTAAATGAGGCTGAAAACTGTATGTATTTCAGCATTGAGAGATTTAACATAAACAATATAATACTTTTGGTTCAATTCAAATACAACTTCTAATTTCCAACAGAATTTACCAATTACTCTAAAAGCTCAAGCTAAGAGACAAGAGTGTAAGCTATTTATTCACAAGTTCTAATAACCTCATTGCCTAATTATGCACCAAGTTTGATCCTTATTGACGAATTTATAAATATATATATATATATATATACTTAATTTTATTGCTTAAAATTCGAACAACCTCTCCTAAGAGTGGCAAAAATTTTAAGCTCTCCTTTTGTTTACTTAAGAATAGGAAAGAAAGCAAAATTTTGAGCAATTCATTCTTTTTTCTTCCATTGGGATTTTCATATTTTAACTCTGACCTCAGCTTCCTAAATTCATAACTTTGACAAGACAAGTAATAAGCTCAACTTCTTTTCCATTTTTTCTCTTACTAAAAGACCCAAAATCCAAAATGACACAATCTGGACTATTATTTTTTTTTTCTTTTCTTTTTTCACCCCTCTTAAGTTTCTTATAATTGAACTCACATCAGCTCAACTAAGCTTATAGCTTCAACAAGAGAAGTAATAAGCTCACTTTCTTTTCCATTTTTCTCTTACCAAAAGACATCCTTAAATAACAAAACTTGTACCATTTCATTAATTTATACTGTTGTCACCTTTTGGATTTATTATAATTTAATTCTTACATAAGCTAATAGCTTCAACATGACAAGTAAAAAGCTCACTTTCTTTTCTATTTTTTATTTTCTAAAAAGCCAAAATTACAGTAAAACACACAGACATATAGATGTGATATATAAAAGACCATAAAACAAACATTAGAAAAAAAATGATATTCAGCCAAAGGAAACAAACACAACCTTATATATCATTGTGTGATGTGCCATAAATCAAAATTGTCCATTCCTTTGGCTTCCTAATTACTGTTTACAATTCTTGTGGCTTGACAAGCAAGGAAAGAGCTTTAACTCCAAGAAGCACATTTTTCTAAAGAAGTCACATTCACATAATTTCTTGCTTTAACAAAGAAGGCATAATTTCAACAATCCTTGTAAGTTAAATTTCGTTTCTCTATTTATCTTGGTGGCAAGAAATAAAAAGAGAGCCAAAATTATGGTTGAACTGAGTTTAAATTGCAAAGAGAAATCTCATTTAAACATCTACTATATCATTTGTCTTAATGACAATTGTGAACCATGAAATTGCAATATTCCAAAGCCAAAATAGGCTTAGACAACAAGCAAGTATTATGTAGTTTCCTACAAAATGTAACGAATGAGGAAAAACCACACATTTGCACAACTATTAACAAAAACATATTTATGCGATATTCTTATATTAAACAACAATTTAATTACAAATTACAAAAAGTATAAAAATAAATAAATAAGTGAAAAACGATAAGGCAAATAGAAACAAAAAGGGGAAAGATAATATTTGAACTCCAAAAAAAAACTTATAACCCAAAATATCTAAGAATTGTAAAATTCAAATCACTAATACTTTTCTTCTTAACTTTCTGAGTTACCAAATAGATTTCTAATTCATTTTACAAACTTCATTTGCTTACATAAGAAAATGTCAGAAAACAAAAGAAATCAAATCCAAATTTTAATACCCACCCTTCACTATCCCCATATCTGAATAAACACACACATAAACACACACACACACACACATAACCCAAAAGATCTACGAATTTCAAAATTTAGATCTCTATACTTTTCTTCTTATCCATTTTTAGTAACCAACAGCCTTCCAATTGATTACACAAACTTCAATTGGCTAAATTAGACAATGCCAGAATATTAAAAGAAAACAAATCCAAATCTTGCCCTTAAATATTCTCATCTCAAAAGACACACATGCAATATTTTCACAGCAAAGAAAAGAAGCATGGATATAGCTAAATTCGAACGAAAATGTGAAATCCTACATGAGGAAAACTTTGGGCAGAATCAAGAACACCTTCTTCATCTGCAATGTACATAAATGGTGATTTTAGAAGCATAACCACAAAAAATAGCCTTGGAATCAAAATATACATTAGGGGGAAAGAGAGATGAGATATGATTGAACCTATTCTGCCATGGTTAGGGTTTGCCTAGATTAATAGAATCGGATCCTTGATAATTTTGATAAATTGGCACTTCGGTTTGGTCAAGCTCTTTTTAGTTATGCTAACTTGATTTAATGCCAATAATTTTCCAAGCCAAATTTGTAAAAAAGACCTAGGATAAGAATTGGGATTAGCAACTCAAAAATTTCACAATCGAAATGGCAAAGAAATTAGGGATGAAACATCTTAACAAAATTCTGATGACGTTGTTTAAAATTAACATTCATAGATGGGGTAAAAAATTTAGTCATACACACCGATTTAATATACATATATGCTTCAGAAGTTCAGATCACATAGTGTAAGATTTCCCATTTAAAATATAAAAGATTTAAAATATAAGATATATATATACACACACATATATAAAGATTAGATCAACAGCCAAACTAAGCTTAAAATAAATAATAAAAGAACAAAATTGATCATCCTCCCAAAATTCCAAGAACTATGAAACTAACACTCTAGAATAACAGAAATATAGAGTTAAATAAGAGACAGTGACAGAAGCGCATTTTTAGAAAGAAGAAAGATGAGATGAAATCCAAAACCCATGATGAAAATGAATTAAACAAGAAAAAAAAAAGATTAATTTGAGCGACAATTAATTTGATTACAGATCACTAATCATGTTATGCCTAGAAGCAATATATCAAATATTTACAAATATATATATATATATATATATATATATTCAAAGACCTAACATTTTTACAAAAACACAAAGCATACCTTACCTTTGTGAGGATGATATCCAAAAGATTAGTCCCTACTTTTGAATCAAATAGCTCAGCTTGGTGGCTGCAAATCGAATATAACAAATTAGCACTTCAAAAAAATTTGTTTAAACCAAAAAAATAAAAATTAAAAGAGGAAGATTACAAACCCCATGACCAACCACATCACCACCACCATTACCGGAAACAAAAACAACAACAATTGATATATTCTTCTAGAACATTATAATTTGTATGGTTCTTTTAATTCTTTCTACATGTAGGATCATTCATTTATGTGTATAGAGAGGAACATAGAGCACAAATTTTGCTATGACATTGATGGAAAAACAACAGCTTTACAATCGAATGGAGTTGGCAACTTTTCTTTTTGGCAAAATTGGTTTTGTCTCTGGTGTTTAAAACACACAATCCAACATAATGGAATGTTTCTCAGTGAAATTGGGGTTTAAAATAGGATATCATTGTGTAATGTTTCTCAATCAAATTAGGTCAAAATAGGATATTGAGGGTTCATTGCTGTCTCCTCCTTAGCCTCACAAGCAATCCACCTCTCATCTTAAGTAGTAGTGATAGCATGCAAGGCAGGTTCATCATCTTCTCCGGACTCGCACCTCCATCAATGGCCATGATCTCAAACTCAAACATCAAAGTTACCACCACAGAAAGTGTTTTTTTCTCTTCAAATTTGGGATGGAGTATCATTTCTCTAAACCTAAAGAGATGAGAGGATAATTACCCTCTTTTTTTTTTCTTTTCTTTTTTTTCATTTTTATAATGGGAAGGAGAATTTGAACATGGACATCTTTATTAAAAATATCAAGTGGTACCAATCTACTTGCAAGACTCTTACCATCTTTCTTTTTTCTTTTTATTTATTTTTTTTCCTTCAGAAAAAGCATCAATTAATAACTTTTAACAAAAGAATAATTAAATCACCGAGCACCTTTGGTGCAATGGTCACTTCACAAGTGCTTGTGAAATGTGGGAGGCAAGGGCTGAAGTTCAAGTCTCCAAAAGGGAGTTTCACACATATATACACTTAAATTAAATTAGAGTAGAATTTCTATCACGTTTTAAAAAAAAACAAAAACAAAAAAAAAAAAAACAAACAAACAAACAAACAAAACAAAAGAATAATCAGCAAAAGTGAAACCGTAGCCCCGAACACCAAACTCACTAATCTTAATTCCCAAACAAAAACCTCACAATCTCTGCCATTTTTTGATTTTCCCCAAACACCTTTTCCTGTATAGGAAATTACGATATCTTAAATAGGTACAAGTGAAACCGTAGCCCCAAACACCAAACTCACTAATCTAATTCCCAAACAAACCCCCACAATCTCCACCATTTTTTGATTTTCCCCCAAAATATTTGAACTTTTAACCCTAGCGCCTTGCTCCACTTCCAAGCACCAAGGTAAGATTTTCTATCTCATTCTCTTCTAATTTAATTTTTATTTCAAATTTCTTAATTATTTGTTCATGATCATTTAATTTAATAATCTAGGTTTATATGATCATATAAACCTAGATTTCTGCTCAGTACCAAAGATTGTTATGGCAACTCGTTTCGCACAGAGACAACTCATCATCCCAAATGAAAATTTCGATGTTCACCCCAAAAAAAGTAATACCCTTCTTTTTTCTTTTTTCTTTTTTGATTTCTACATAGTATTTGGTTTTTTAATTGTTGTTTTCCTTAAAAAAATCGAATGAGTTTGTTTTGTTTTGTTTTGTTTTGTAGAGGCTAATGTTGATGGTAAAGTGAATGGTCTGAAAAAAACAGTTACAAAGAAAGGGGATCGTAAGGCTCTTAATGACATAACAAACAGATCATCAAACATTCGTATCGAAGAGACTTCGACCACGAAGAAGAATGTGCCAAAAAAAGAGGAACTTTTTAATGTACACAAAAAATGCATTGAGTCACAACAACAAAGTGGAATGAATTCATTTTGCCTGGACTTGGTTCTTCCAGGACACGGACTCGGACACGGTATATTTGTTAAACATTGTCTTATTCAAGTGTTGTTGTTGTTTTACTCTTCAATGTCTTTATGCTTTTTGATTTGATTGTCAATTGTCGCATTTATTATTTGCACGCTAAAAATTGGAGTTCCACTGGGTAGGTTGCCAGTGGTGCCTTGTATGACCTGAATGTAATCTTTTAAACAATCTCCTGAATCTCCTTCTCCTGCAAATGAAAATTTTAGGTGATTAAAATTCACCCTTTCTTGATAAATTAAAAATTTTTTTTTTCAAATAAGTGGTTGTCTCTCACTATATAACATAAACATATTTTATAGAGTGAGAAACAGCCACTTATTATTATAATCAACTATCATAATTATCAAATTCATATTTAATAAGTATTTCATAGACAAACACAATAAAAAATAAAAATATATTTTAATAAATATTATAATTTTCCTTTAAAAAAAAAAAACCCCTAAAAATATTATAATTTTCAGATTTCATATTTATATATTCAAAATAAAATAGACAAAAAAAAATTTTCTAGAAAAAAATATAAACAATATTTTATTAAACTTTATCGTGTGTGTGTGGGAGAGAGAGAGAGAGGGAGAGAGGCTGCAAACTAGTGTGTAGAAGGGTCAAGCTAAACAAACCATTGACATTATGGACAGCAAGTACCAGTAACCCCACAATGAACATGGTCATGACCGACGCTGTGTGACCACAAGAGATGGTTCTCATTCTTTCGACTCTCTGCTTTTTCTTTCTTTATTTCTTTGTTGTGTTGTATAAGCTAAAGATGTTTGTGTTTAATTATGTTTTTGGGTGCATTATATACTGCGAGATTGAAATTTGAAAGCATTCCTTTTATAAGAATGCAAAGCTTATCTCACTTTTTATGCTCTCCAATATATTCTACTATTAATTAATTTCAACTTGCCATTCTTATAAAATAACGGAAGTTTAGAATGAATAATAATAATAATAAAATCAAATACCTTGGCTTACCATAATTAGTGGATGGAGCATAATGATAAATTTATTGTTAAAAAATAAGAATATGAAAAAGAAGTATATTCCTTTAGTGGCTGTTGCTTTATAAATTTGCTATAATTGCTTAATATTTAAATTAAGTCCGAATTTGGTAAGAATGTGTGTAAAACTCATGTTTTACATCATTCAATAAGTGATTGACACATTAGCATTTTACTTAAAATTTAATATATCATGTCACACCTAATAATACCTCAATAAACTTCCAATTTGATTGGATTTATATATGGGTATTAGAATTTTTATTTATTTATTAATATAAGATAGAAATTTTACTGTAACCTAATCTAAATGTATATGTGTGTGAAGTTCTCTTCTGGAAACTTGAACCCCGACCCTTACCCCTCACACCCTACAAATACTAATACTTGTGGAGTGACCGCGCCAAAGGTGTGCGGTAGAAACTCATTTCTTATCTGTGAAACAATAAATTTAAATGAAATTAAATTTTATAAGGATGTAGTGTAAAATCCAAGTTTTATACTTCCAATCCCAACATGCCACATCATTATATTACATATTAAAAAATAGGTACAACAACACATTACCTGAAAAGGTGTTTGGGAGATAGACAAAACTTGGTGTACATTTGGATTTTACTTTTGTTGATTATTTATTGAGTCCGAACTCAGTAAGGATAGGGTGTAAAATCTATATTTTACATCATCCAATAAGAGATAAATACATCAGTCTTTCACTTAAACTTAATAGATCAGATCCTACCACACATAATAACATCTCGATAAACTCACAATTAAAGTTGGATTTTCAAATGGGTATTAGAATTGATTGAGTGTGGCTGTGCCTATTCTTTAAATGAGATTAAATTCTATAAGGATGTAGTGTAAAACCCAAGTTTTACCTTTCCAATCCTAATATGCCATACCATCATGGTACATATTAAAGAATAGGTACAACAACACATTACCAGAAAATGTGTTTGGGAAGACAGAAAAAACTTGGTATACATTTGGATGTTACTTTTGCTGATTATTTATTGAGTCCGAATTTGGTAAGAATAGGGTGTAAAACCCATGTTTTACATCATAAAATAAGAGATGGACACATAAACTTTTCACTTAAAACTCAATAGATCAGATCCTACCACACATATAACATCTCAATAAACTCAATTAAATTTGGATTTTCAAAATTAGAATTGATCAAGTGTGGTTGTGCCTATTCTTTAATTTGTAATATGATTATGTGGCATATTTGGATTGGAGGGGTAAAACTCGAGTTTTACACTACATCCGTATAGAATTTAATATATATATATATATATATATATATATTAATACAAGATAGAAATTCTACTCTAGCCTAATCTAAGTGTATATGTGTGTGAAACTCCCTCCTAGAAACTTGAACTCCGGCCCTTGCTACCCACACCACAAAAACACTTGTACTTGTGGAGTGATCATCGTACCAAGAATGTGTGATGGTTTAATCTCTTTTAATAAAGACATTTATGTTCAAACTCACATTCTCATTATTTTTTTTAAAAAAAAGTCAATTGATGCTAAGAGCATTATAGCTAGATCGGCACATTTTATATTTTTGGTGAATACGCAGTGAAAATGAGTTTTACACTATATTATAGAATTTAATCTCTATAATAAATGAACATCTGAATCAATTTTTTATGATTGGTGAAACGTTAGTTTGTATGGATTACATTGTAAAATTTGATGTATTCCTAGCATCACTCAAGTGAATTAGTCATAATAAAAAGTAAAAATAATAGATTTTAATTTTTTTTTTTTAAAGTATAATATAATAGATTAAATAAATTGATAATTAATAATGAGAGAGATAATGAGCCTTAAGCCTCACATTGTATTCCATTTTAAGTTTTTGCCTTAAGCCTCACATTGTATTGAGCCGGCCATGTTCTTGTCTATACTTGGGAAAGAGTCTTTTCGGAAGCATCTGAATCTTACCAACTAACATACCAGATATTTTTTTAAAAATTAATTTTGCAGTTATCGTGTGATTTGATGTAATCAAATCTCTAAAATCTCTTTATAAAGATAATGAGAGAGACATTAGAAAATCAATTTCAACATCTTAACAAAAGTTACAAAATTAATTTTAAAAAAATTGATATATAATATTTTTTTTATTATTCAATAGTTACTATAGGTGAAAAGAGATTTGAATCTTGAATGTCTTGTAAACACTTGGAGGTGCAAACTAGTTGAGTTACAAGGCACTTTGACAAAAAAAAAAAAAAAAAAAAAAATTGATATATTGATTTCTCATATCCATACAAATATTATATGGTTATCCCAACATAGTCAAATTGTTAATTTTACTTATTCTTTTGTGTAGTAAGTAGGGTAGTAAACAAGTCTGGCTTTATTGAGTTTTAAATATTTAAGTTCGACTTGACATCAAAAGTAAATTGTTCAAGCTCAGCTCGAGCTCGAACCAAGCTTGCAAACAATCTTCAAACTCAAACTCATAAAAAAGTCCAAAAGCTTGAACTCGAGCTCAATATCAAGTTCATGAGCTTAAGACCCAACACAAGTATATTATCAAGTCCATTTGGTTTGAACGGATGGTCTAAACTCCCAATTAATTAAAGTCTTAGTAATATGTGTATTTTTTAAGCTCATATTGAGCTTATTGCCAAGCCCATAAACAAACCTAGGTTTTGCTTCTTTCTTTTTATCGAAACCTATTGTTCATGGGCCTATTCATGAACATCTTTCTTTCTTTCTTTCTTTTTTCTTTTTTTTTTTCTTAGGCTGGACCCGTTATTAAATAAGCCTAAAATTAAAGCTCAAGCTTGACTTGTATATAAAAATTAGTAAGTGATTCGGATATTATATGGCTCTCCCAATAGTCAAACAATTAATTTTTCTTCTTCTTTTGTGTAATAAGAAAATCGTAAGTGCCATTTTTGAAGTAGTAGAAAGATTAACAGACAACAAATAAGTTCTAGACATGCTGCAATGTTGCAAGAAGCATAATATGAAGTTCCTTGTCATTTTGTATATTGTCATTATAATGCAATGTTGCAAGAAGCATAATATGAAGCTCCTTGCATTATTACATTATAATGATAATATACAAAATGACATAAATTCATAGTGAAAAATATTAATTCTACAACATTTTCACAATAATTTTATAACAAATTATAGGTGACAAATTGTTATTGCTTGTTAATGGTGGGTAGAAAAGTAAATTCAGTGATAAGCTTAAATTAGAACCAATAACAACTTTTCACATAAGATTTATTGTGAAAATGTTATGAACGTAATTTTACTCATTCATAGTAGTCATATTCTTATTCAATATTGATCGTATATTCATATCAAGGTGAGCAAGTAAGGGAGGAAACAGCAAGGGGGAATTTGGCATTAGAGGCATATTTGAAGGAGATAGCTGCACCATTAGCAAGGGGTTTTCCATTGTTAACAAGGCAGTCATTAATGCCAAGTGTCCTGAATATCATAGGGTTAATCAGTAGCTCAGATGCGAAAGAATCACAGCTGAGATGGATTTGGGCAATGCTGCAATACCTGGGGCACTCATTTGTTATTTGCATACTATAAATTGGAGTTCCACTAGGTAGGTTGCCAGTGGTGCTTTGTGTGACCTGAATGTAATTTTTTAAACAACCTCCTCCTGCAAATGAAAATTTTTAGGCGATTAAAATTCACAATTTCTTGATGAATTTAAAATCTTTGAAATAAGTGGTTGTTTCTCACTATATAACATAGCTCAATACTATGATTGTAGGTCTCCAAGGCTTAATCTCCTGCCTTTTAACATCTCTTACTTATTTCTTATTTCTGTTTTCACTATTTTTCATATAATTTATCAAGACACTTAAAAATAGTTTTTTTTTTTTTTTTTTTTTGACAATAGAATTGTGACTCTAAATGTATCTCTTACTTGGAATAAAAATGATTCCAAATAATCCTATTTGGGTTAAACATCGTGCGATGTATATTTGAAACCATTCTATGACATCATTTAATTACCTTGAATATGAAGCTTTTGATTTGGGAGGCTGGTACGGGGCCCTATTCCCATTGAAGTTGACTCATATTCAGTTCCTGAATAAATCAAAAACACAAAATAAAATAAAATTATAATGCAAATCAAAATTACAGGATAATTATATTTAAAATAAAATGAATAAGTTGACGTGGACTCATATTGAGTTTAAATTTTATTCTATTTCTATATTTAAATTCCTAATTAGAATCTTCTCATATCATATTTTCTTCAAATAATAAAATAAATAGTTTCATATATAAATACAATCATAATAAATAACTATTAATAATTCAATTCTTTAAAATAATATTAATAATTACATAATTATATATTTAATAGTTCCAATTAAAAACACAATAAAAATAAATAGTTATTAAATAGCTATCATAATTGTGGAGGAACGAATCTCTCCCTTAAAAGGTATTGTCCACTTTGGGAATGGTCCGAGGAGGCCAATGCCACCTGCACGGACTTGATGGGTACACCCCACTTGTGAGCTCATGCTTATAAGCTGCGAGTGGGAGGCATCTCTCCCCAATGTGGGATTGAGCAAATCTGTGCGGGTGGCATCGGCCCATTCCCAAAGCAGACAATACCTTTTAAAGGAGAGATTCATTCCTCCACAAAAAGGCGTCTTTTGGGGTTTAAGGGGAAACCCCCACATTTCCCCCCTTCCTTTAGTGTTGGGCTGAAGTAGAGGAGTGCCATCAAGTGAGCACCAAGTGCAGTTTTTTGGACTTACCCATCAAGTAGTACTACTTGATGGGTACATCCCACTTGTGAGCTTATGCTTATAAGCTGCGGGTAGGAGGCGTCTCTCCCCGATATGGAATTGAGCAAATCTGTGAGGGTGGCATTGACCTTTTCGGCCCATTCAGCGGACAATACCTTCTAAGGGAGAGATTCGTTCCTCCATAATAATTATGAAATTCATATTTAATATTTCATGCACAAACACACATTCAGAATAAATATATATTAACAAAAAAAACAAATAAACAAAAAACTATCATAATTTCAAATTTCATATTTTATACAAAATATAAGAGACAAAAAAAACCCTTTTTTTTAGAGAAAAATATAAAATTATATTTGCTAAATAAACCATTGACATTATGGACAGCAAGTACTAGCTAGTAACCCGGCAATGAACATGGTCATGACTGACGCCATGTAACCACAGGAGATGGTTCTCATTATTGGAAAATTCTTAAGTAGTCCCGGAGTATAAGGAAATGGTGCTCCCTCCTCTCACATTCATGGTGGATCCCACCATAAATTTAATGAGTGGACCCCACCATAAATGTGAGAGGAGGGAGCACTATTCTCCGTGCTCCGGGAGTACCTAAGAATTACTCCTCATTATTTGGAGTCTTCCAACAAAAATTCCTTAAACTGCTTTCTCTTTTTTTCTTTCTTTGTTTGGCTGGATAAGCTAATAAAGATGTTTCTGTTTCTGTTTTTGGGTGTATTATATACTGTTGAGTTTGAAATTTGAAAGCATTGTTGTTATGAGAATATCCGTTCGGTTAGAAATTTTTAGTATCGTTGTTTAAAGTGTTGTGGAAATATGTGTGGATTAAAAAATGTTGTGCTATTTAAATACTGAAAACTGTTGTTTAAACACCCCTACCAAACACCCAAATCTTTAAGTTTTATTCCTTTTTTTTTTCTAGTTTATACTCCACCAATTAAAATTTGTCATTTTTTTAATACTTTTTTATTATAAAATAACCAAAGTTTAAAATGAAAGAAATAAAATAAACTAAATCAAACACTTGACATTTTTTTTTTTTTTAAACAAGATAGAAATTCAACTCTAGCCTAATCTAAGTGTATATGTGTGTGAAGCTCATTCTTGGAGATTTGAACTCCAACCCTTGTTCTCCACACTCCACAAGCACTTATACTTGTGGAGTGATCACTGCACCAGGGGTGTGCAGTGGTACACTTGACAGTTAACATACCAAAATTGTTATGGAGTATAATGTGAAATATAAAAATTGGGGCTTAGAAGTATATTCCTTAATCTTGCTATGAAATAAAAAGCAGGTTTCTTTCTTAAAAAAAGAAAAAGAAATATATTCCTTAATCTGGGAAAAAAGAAGAAGAAGTATATTCCCTTTATGGCTATTGCTTTATGAATTTGCTATAATTCCTTTGTATTTAAATTTATGGCTTGATAGTTAAGAAATGAGTTAAATTTTATAAAATATAACTCATTTCTTAACTATCAAACCAGAAATTATTAATAACTATTTATTATGTTTGTATTTATATATGAAACTATTTATTTAAAATGTGATGATTATTAATAACTATTTATTAGGTTCGTATTTATATATGAAACTCCATAAGTATAAATGCTTGTGTGGTAGGGCTAGGGTTGAAAGGCCCGTTTGGTAATGTTATTCTAGTAACGTTGTTTGTATTTTTTGGAAATACGTGTGTGTGAAAAAGTGTGTGAAAATACGTATAATGTTGTTTAAACACTGAAAATTGTTGTTTAAAATACACTGCCAAACAGCCCAAGTCTCCAGGAGTGAGCTTCACACACATATACACTTAAATTAGGTTAGAGTAGAATTTTTATAGATTCAAGTTACACTTGATGTAACTCTAAGCAATATTACAACATTCAATAACTTGTTATTGAATGCATATTTTAAAAATCCAACCGTCAAATTACATGTTCTATATGTTCTTAACATGCATACCAATTTTCACGTCAATCGAATGTAATTTACCATTTGATCTATAAACTCATATTTTATGTATTATTTTAAATTACAAAAACTTGAATTTAAACAATTGATTGATGACATGACTATTGATCTTTAATCATTTTTAAATTTTGTAAGCATGGAGAATATATGAAGATAATGTAATCCAGGGGTGGATTTATCAAAATTCACATCTAATTAAAAAATTTTAGCTAGTGTAATATTACTTAAAGTTACACCTGGTGTAACTCTTATAAAATTACACATTTTTTACACCATAAATATCTAAAAGATTTACTAGTTGAAAAAATATCATTAAATGACATTACTTTTCCCTTGATTACATAATTAATACTTTAAAAAAAAAAAATTCCCCCTCTTTAATTATTGCTTTCCACTTGATTAAAAGGCACCCCACCACTTTTAGAACCTGAAAAACATATACTCATCGACTAAAGAGCACCTTGCCATAACCAAAGTGGGAGTTTCGGCAAAGAATCAATTGCATGGTACACCATAAATTAGGTTGGCTCTGTTTGCAAATCAAGCATTATAGAATTGCTTCTTCTTCTTTTTTTTTTCCTACCAAACTTAATTACAGTATATCTATAAGAGTGTCTAAAGAGTTGTAGTTTAGAAATACTCCCAAAAAAGAAAAAAAAAAGTTAAGTTAAATCTTAATTTATTTTTAATGATTCCTCCCATAAGTAATCAATAATCATATAGGGCAAGTGGCATCCCATAGTATTCTCTTTTAGACACCCATTAGAGGAAGCTCAAAATGCCATGGATAAGTTTCAGATAATCCAAAATGTCATGAATAAGTTTTAGATAATCCAATGGCACATAGCAAAAAAGACCAACATACAATGAGGTAAATGGTTAGCACAATAAGCCTTTTGTACTCCTAAATAGATACGGACAGGAGAAATCCAACCCGTCATATGTGATTTATGGCAACCTCTTCTAGTTTGCTCAATAAAATTTCTATCGTTCACTTAAAAAATTGAAAGTTTGAGATAAAATTTTGGCCTTTAATTATTAAAAAAAAAAAAATGATAGAGTGCTTTTCAATAGGAAAAAAGTGTAGAAAGTAATATATTAAGAGAGAGTAAAAATGCTTTTATATTTATTTTTATACAAGATAGAAATTTTACTCTAAATTAGTCTAAGTATATATGTATGTGTGTGAAGCTTCCTCTTAGAGACTTAAACTTCGGTCTTTGCCCCCTTCACACCCCACAAGCATTTATACTTGTGGAGTGACTATCACACCAAGGGTGTGTGGTGGTGAGAAAAAAATGTTACTAATTTGGTAAATTAGATCGAAAAGCAATAAATTATTAATTGTTTATTTTTAAATAAGGGTAGAGAGAGAGAGAGAGAGAGAGAGAGAGAGAGAGAGAGAGAGAGAATTCTAGTATTAGTTAGGTTTTTTTTAGAAGAATAGTATTAATCAGGTAATCGAGGGAAAATATGATGTTCTCTTTATCTTATTCGTGTTTTAAATATGAGATTTCTTTTTGAGGAAAAATATGGGATTTAATATTGTGATCATTATACTACCACACACCCTTGATGTAATGGTTACTCCACAAGTATAAGTGCTTGTAGGGTGTGGGGGGTAAGGGCCGGGGTTCAAGTCTTCAGGTGGGAGTTTCACACACATATACACTTAGATTAGACTAAAGTAGAATTTCTATCTTGTATATATATATATATATATTGTGATCATTATTATTAATAGGATTATTGTGTTTGTACATAGAACTATATATTATATCATTTAAAGAAAATACTTTAAATATGATGTAACAATATTTTAATGGTTGAATTAAATATAAGAAAGTTTATAGGAACAATATAGCTAGGGTCACAAAAATAATTTATAACAATTCAACAACCTCTCAATCCGTCCATCACCTCACACACGGGTCATTGAAAAAATAATTTGTGTATTGTGATGAGCTTATGTGTAAGGTGGTAAGCAAATTAGGGAGTATTGTGAAATTGTTGTGAATTTTTCTTGCAACCCGATGTCCCTACCTTTATAAAGATCCTTACAGAATTTTAACTCAATTAAAAAAATATATATTAGAATGACTAGAAAAAATTTGGGCTTTCAAAAACTTATGAGTTGATATTCAAAGAAGTCAATAGAAACCTAGAAGCTTTGATTTTTATATGTACTAGTCAATAGCTAAAAGATTTGTAGATCAATTGGTGTACCTCTTGATGTTAATTTCCAATAAAAACATCTAGGGTTCGAATATCTACACTCCAATTATTGCATTATCAATACATATAGCATACACTAGTCATTAATTTGAAAAGTTCAACAAAAGATGGTATTCTTAAATGGTGGGGGAAATTTGAATTGTGGACCACTAGACATATTTGTTAAAAATATCAAGAGATGCTAATCTAGTTCCAAATAGAGGTGTTCACATTGTAGTTTGTTACGGTTTTGCCAAAACCATCGCTGCACTGCACCTCAATTTTGCAATCACATATGTGGTGCGGTAAGTTGTATCATGGTGTGGTTTGATTGGTTTTGGGCTGGGACATTTTTCAAAATGTTGGGCTGAATTGGCCCAACCCAAAACTGGTTTTTCCTTTGTTTTTGTCCAATTTTTAAAATGTTAGGCTAGTTTACGTTTTTATTTTATTTTGGGTTGATTAAGAGTTGTCTTATAAGTGTTAGGCGTGACATGGCTCATTTTTATAATAGTATTACTTCATATAATATTAATATATGTTTAATATAAAATAAATAAATTTATAAATGGATGCGATGTAATTATTTCATTTTGAGATTTGGGTAAGTTTAAGTGTGGTCATGTTGTTTGAGCAGTTTGATTAACACCCCTAATTACAAGGCTCTTACCATCAACTGGCTTTCTTTTTTGGTGTAATTACACTCACATTCCTTGAGGTTTGGGGGAATGACACTCCACCCCAAACCGGAAGGGAAAAAACATTTTCATCTCTTGAGGTTTGAAAATATTAACACTCTCCCTCCTTCCCCTCTTTTGTTTATATTAGTATGAAATATTCTAAATTTTTATAGGAATCTCTTAACAAAATTTTAACCATGGTTAGTAAAAAAAAATAATTGATAAATTTAGGAAAAAAAATGAAAAATTTATCAAGTACCAAAACACTTGCAAAAGCAAATCTCACCATAACTAGTTGAAAAAAGAAAATAATAATAATACTAAGCAAAATTCACACTTTATATTTAAAATACACTTTAATTAAAAATTTAAAACAATGAATTTTAATTGTGAAATAAGATAATTTTAGAAACTTGTCTTGCCCTTAAGCAAATGACAAGTTAGTACATAACATTTTTAATATTAATTTCTTTTATTCCCAGCGCTTTGGGGAAAGGGCCCACAATATTTAGACCCCACTAGGCAAACGGCCAGGGAGAGGACAAAGGGTTAAGGACCCCTCCTGGCTGATGGATATTTGGGGCGAACTTTTGGCACTGGTCACACTTCTTAACGTACTCCAGGACCTCCTTCTGCATCCCTAGCCATCAGTATCCCTAGGTGATGGCCCGGTGTGATAGGGATCTTCCTCCCGTGTGGCTCCCACAGATCCCTTCATGGAGTTCCTCGAGCAGTGATTCTGATGCTTCAGGGTGAATACACAGTAAGTATGGTCCGGAGTATGAGCGCCTATACAATTTGTAGTCCTCGGACAACCAAAATCGAGGAGCATTTCTTCGTACCTTCTCAGCCTCCGACTTCTCCTCGGGCAACACAACATTCTTGAGGAATCTCACTATAAGGTCCATCCAACTAGGACCCACCCTAACCTGTTGGATACGAACCGTGCCCTTTGCCACCTCGTTTGCTCTTTCCAGATGCTCAACAAGAATGATCTGAGGCAGATCTCCTGTTGAGGAGGTAGCGAGTGTGGCCAATAAATCTGCATGGGTGTTTCCGCTTCTGGAGACATGTGATAGGTTGAAAAAGTCGAAGCCTGACTGCAGGAGCTTGACTTGGCTTAAGTACTCTTGCAACCTCACATCTCTGGCTTCCAGCACTCCCTTTACCTGGCCCACCACCAACCTTGAATCCGAGAACATTTCTACTACTTTCCCTCCCATTTTCTGCACCATGGCCATCCCTTGTAACAAGGCCTCATACTCGCCTCGTTATTCGTGGCCGAGAATCCAAGTCTCAGGGATTTCTCTATAACAGATTTCTCAGGGGATACTAGGACTAGCCCCACCCCAGACCCCTCTGATTTGTCATGCCATCGACGTACACTTTCCAACATGGGGGCCCTGGGGTAGAGATTGCCCCCACTGACTTTCCATCCATGCTTTGCTTCTCTACTGTTGCCTTTACTGGGGGTTCAATGAATTCGGCTACTAAGTCAGCCAGGACCTGGCCTTTTATGGAAGTCCGGGGCATGTACTTGACGTCGAAGGCTCCTAGAATCGTGTTCCATTTGACCATACTTCCAGTGTAATCCGCAGCCCAAAGTATAGACTTCAGGGGGAGTTGGGTTAAGACAACAATTGTGTGGGCTTGGAAATAATGGGGAAGCTTCGCGTAGCATGGACTACGGCTAGTATGGTTTTTTCCAAGGGTAAGTACTTGACCTCGGCTTCAT
This sequence comes from Quercus ilex subsp. ballota, assembly GCA_032727855.1. Lineage (NCBI taxonomy): Eukaryota > Viridiplantae > Streptophyta > Magnoliopsida > Fagales > Fagaceae > Quercus > Quercus ilex. Next base: position 19,983,771 of record CM064908.1, on the reverse strand, counting down.
GCAGCGACTTGATGTCGCCATCATCCCATATTAGCACTAAGCTCACAGCATGAGGGGCCACAGCGATATATGCGTATAGAACCTCGTTGGCTACAGGATTGGACATGATGGGTGGCCGAGACAGGTACTCCTTGAGTTGCTGGAAGGCCACAATACAGTCCTCGGACCACTCAAACCCCTTCCACTTGTTAATCAAGAGATAGAATGGTCTGCATTTGTCCGCCAACCTGGAGATGAACCGATTCAAAGCTGCGATCATCCCAGTAAGCTTTTGGACCTTCTTGGGGCTCTGCGGAGTTTTTAGGTTATTAATAGCCTTGATTTGGTCAGGATCAACCTCAATTCCCCTGTGGGTAATAACGTAGCCTAAAAACTTGCCGAACCCCACACCAAATGAGCATTTGGAAGTGTTCAGGGGTAGCTTATGCTTTTTCAAGACATCAAAGGTGCTGCCAAGGTCCCTCAAATGCTCGGACGCCATTGTACTCTTCACCACCATATCATCTACATAGATTTCGATGCTCTTTCCCAACTGCAGCTCAAACATTCTCGTCATCATCCTTTGATAAGTGGACCCTGCGTTCTTCAGACCGAACGGCATTACTTTATAGTGGTAGTTCCCGATGGGTGTTACGAAGGTTGTCTTCTCTTGATCCTCCAAGGCCAGTGGTATTTTATGATAGCCCTGAAAGGCATCTAGGAAACTCATCCGAGGGTGGCCCGTAGTTGCATCCACCAACTGGTCTATCCGAGGCATGGGGAACGGGTCTTTTGGACATGCCTTATTCAGATCCGTGAAGTCCACGCAGACCCTCCACTTTCCACTTTTCTTCTTGACCACCACAGTATTGGCCTGCCATTCGGGATAAAAAAAAAAAAAAACCTTTTTGATAGCCCCCGCATGCTTAAGCTTCATTACCTCTTCTCTAACAGCATCAGCATGCTCTTTTGATGGGCGCCGAGGTGGCTGCTTCTTGGGAATTATGGATGGATTGACGTTGAAATGGTGATAGATGAAGGATGGGTCAATCCCTGGGGCATCACAGGCATCCCATGCAAACACGACGATATTTCTCTTGAGAAACTCAATCAATTCCTCTTTCTCCTAGAGAGGCAGCTGGCTCCAACCCGAAAGAACCTTTCTGTGTCATCTCCAATGGCCACCTTCTCCAAATCTTCACATTTCGCCTCTTCGGCAGCTGCGCCAGTAAGCGCCACCAGGGCCTTTGATTGCTATAAGTTCTCTTCGGTAGTGGTCAAGCGCTCCGTGTCGAGCCGATGTGAAATGGCAGTCACCATACCTTGCCGTGGACTGGCAATCGCGAATTTTGAGAACCTGGTCCCCTGACGGGAATTTCACCTTCTGATGCAATGAGGAGGCAATAGCCCCCAAGGTATAGAGCTAGGGCCTACCAACGATGGTCGTATATGGAGAGTAGGTGTCCACCACAATAAAGTTCACCTCCACTATCTCTGGGCCGATCTAGATGGGCAGTCTAATCATGCCCTTTGGGATGACAAGCTTCCCGTCGAAACTCATCAAGGGGGAGCTATAGGGCGTCAAGTCTTCCGATTTCAACCCTAACCCCTTGTAGAGGTCTGGGTACATGACCTCGGCCGCACTGCTATCATCCATCATCACTCTTCTTACGTCGTAGTTCCTAATTCTGAGAGTAATCACTAGCGCATCGTCATAGGGTTGCGTGGTTCCAATCTTGTCTTCCCTTGAAAAACTCAAAATTGGGTGGAAGTCCCTTCTAGCCTTCTTCGACTTTGGCTAGGGCTCCTCGGCCGGCAGATGAGCCACAGTTAGCACCCGTGAAGGGCGCGTGCCTGTTCTTCTCGGAGCGGCCAAGATTACATTGATCATCCCTGCGGGCGGCCTTAGGGCATTGTCCCTCTGGGGTTCCTGATGGGACGGGCCCTAGTGACCACCTGACTGATACAGAATGTGCCGCAACTTTCCCTCCTGGACCAACTGGTCCAGATAGTTCTGGAGGTTTCTGCAGTCCTCCGTGGTATGCCTGTGGTCCTGGTGGTATTAGCAATAAAGGTTCCGATTGCGGCTAGTGGATTCTCCCGCCATCTTATTCGGCCATTTAAAGTATGGCTCGTTCTTGATTTTCTCCAACACTCGGTGCACTGGTTCTCGGAATACAGTGCCAACAGTCTGTGAGTTAGTTGCTCCAGGCTGCCCTGCGAAATCTCTCCTCGGCCGGCTGCTGTTATATCGGTCCGACCTGAAATCCCTCCTCTCCTAGGGGATAACCTTCTCCTTTCCTTTACCTTACAGCTGGTCCTCCTCTACTCGTTTGTACTTATTGATCCGATCCATCAGTTGGCGCACGCTGGTGGCAGGCTTGCCAGTCAGAGATTTCCTCAAGTCGTGCCCAGCTGGGAGACCATTTCTGAAGGTGTCAATGGCGACATCATCAAAATTGCCATCCAGCTCATTGTACATCTCCCAATACCAGTTTGAGTAGGCCTTTAGAGTCTCTCCATCATGCATGGACAAAGACAATAGCGCGCTCAGGGGCCGAGGGGCCCTGCTGTTAGTAACGAAGTGGGAGCCAAAGGCCTGGGTCAACCGTCTATACGAATCTATGGAGTTCGTTTTCAAGTCATTGAACCATCTCATCGTCACTGGTCCCAAGCTAAAGGGGAAGACTTTGCACATCAGTGCCTTGTTCTTGGAATGGACAGCCATCCTTTGGTTGAACTGGCTCACGTGCTCCATATGGTCCGTTTTGCCATTATAGATGGTGAAACTTAGCTGTTGGAATCGCCGAGGAAGTATAGCTTCTTCTATGTGACGTGTAAAAGGTGACTTGGAAAGTTTATCCAGTGCCCTGCTCATGGCTTTGCTCCCCAAGCCCCTAAGAGATGGGCTTTTACACTTACGCCTCCTGTAGCGCTCTTCCTCGAGAGAGAAGGTCTCACTTGGAGGAGTCCTTGACTTCGGCCTATAGTCATCATCGCTTTCATCATCGGAAGGCATGTCAGGACTAAAATGAGACTGCTTTCTTTGTGCCTGGCCCAATTTTCTCTTCAGGTCGTCTATCTCCCGCTGCATGGCCAGCTTATCATCCTGCCTTTAGGATACGTGGCTCTTAACTTCTTCTGATTGCATGGCCTGGTCATCATTTTGTCTCCGAAGCACGTGACTGCCCCCACGAGAGTGGCTTCTGCTGGTCTGAGTGGTGTGCACACTTCCCTCTCGAAACCTACCATTCTCTTCGTTTCGATCACGCTTAGGGTCGGCGAAGTTACCTTGTTACTGGGATCTAGCCGGTTCAGGCCGATGGCAGCTCGCTTGATGAAGGCCTGATCCTACCATGCTGGATTGTTACCCCTACTAACACACAAGTTCTTCCTACAGACGGTGCCAATTGTAGGGGCTGGGTGCGAGCACTTATTCCGCTAGACGAGTGGACTCTAACCTAACTAGCCCAATACAATGAATTTGTAGAGGATGAGTTTAAGAACAAGGCCTTAGTGTGGGTTGCAAAAATTAAACATGGTAATAAGGGGGTTGAATGACAAGAGAATGGAAGGAAGTCTTAGATTCTACTCCTCGGCTCCCTCTATCTTGAGGAATGTATAACTCTTATTATTTCTTCAATGCTTCACTCTCCACGTTGGGAAAATTCTGCCAGATCCCTTCCCCCTTTCCAGAAGGACTCCTCACATTATATATCCCATTTCCGTTGATCTCAGCCCTACATTTGTTGATTGAGCAGGTTAATACTTGAGTGCCTGTCCCATCAGCCGCCTTCCCAGTCTCTCTGTGGGTTGCAGCAACCAAGGCTGCACTGTTCAAGATTCATTTCCTCATTAATGCAGCCAGAACGTTAGTTGCGGGCATTTAATGTGGAGGTGACAGTTTTACCCTGGGACCGTTCCTCCACCATGCTTCCATAGCTAACACATTGTACCTGTCATTTCTCTTGAGTTGCTCTAGGGGGCTACCTTTGATGACGTTCCACTCTTCCTTTCCACGATCTCGGCAATCTGAGAACAAAATCATCCTCGGCGATATTTCTTAGCGACTTGGGCTTTCTTTGATCATCCTCGGGCGTTTCTCCATCCTCGGCATGGGCCTTGGGCTTGGTACAAAGTGGGTTGGGGTTGCCAGATTCTTAGGCCCCACAATATTTAAAATACACTTTAATTAAAAATTTAAACCAATGAATTTTAATTGTGAAATAAGATAATTTTAGAAACTTGTCTTACCCTTAAGCAAATGACAAGTTAGTACATAACATTTTTAATATTAATTTAATAAAGTTTCGTCAATTGAATTTTAAGGGAGAAAATGTTTTTTCTCTTCAAATTTGGGATGGAGTATCATTTCTCTAAACCTCAAGAGATGAGAGGATAATTACTCTTTTTTTTTTTTTTTTAAATGGGAAGGAGAATTTGAACATGGACATCTTTATTAAAAAAATCAAACGGTACCAATCTACTTGCAAGGCTCTTACCATTTTTTTTTTCCTTCAAAAAAAGGGTCAATTAATAACTTTTAACAAAAGAATAATTAAATTACTATAAACTTTTGGTGCGATGGTTACTTCACAAGTGCTTGTGGTGTGTGGAAGGTAAGAGCCGGAATTCAAATCTACAGAAAAGAGTTTTACACACACACACACACAGATATATATATATATATATATATATTTAAATTAAGTTAAAGTAAAATTTTTATCAAGTAAAAAAAATTAAAAAAAAAATAAAATAAAACAAAAGAATAATCAGCAAAGGTGAATCCGTAGCCCCAAACACCAAAATCACTAATCTAATTCCCAAACAAAAACCTCACATCTCCGCCATTTTTTGATTTTCCCCAAACACCTTTTCTTGTATAGGAAATTACGATATCTTAAATAGGTACAAGAGAAACCGTTGCCCCGAACACCAAACTCACTATTCTAATTCCCAAACATACCATCACAATCTCCGCCATTTTTTGATTTTCCCCCAAAATTTTGAACTGTTGACCCTAGCGCCTTACTCCACTTCCAAGCACCAAGGTAAGATTTTCCATCTCATTCTCCTTCTAATTTAATTTGTATTTCAATTTTTTATTTCAAATTTTCTTAATTATTTGTTCATATAAACCAAGATTTCTGCTCAGTACCAAAGATTGTTATGGCATCTCGTTTCGCACAGAGACAACTCATCATCCCAAATGAAAATTTCGATGTTCACCCCAAAAAAAGTAATACCCATTTTTTTTTTTTGAGTTCTACATAGTATTTGATTTTATAATTGTTGTTTTCCTTAAAAAAATCGAATGGGTTTGTTTTGTTTTGTTTTGTAGAGGCTAATGTTGATGGCAGAGTGAATGGTCTGAAAAAAACAGTTACAAAGAAAGGGGATCGTAAGGCTCTTAATGACATAACAAACAAATCATCAAACATTCGTATCGCAGACACTTCGACCACGAAAAAGAATGTGCCAAAAAAAGAGGAACTTTTTGATGTGGCCCAGGAAATGTTTTTACATGATCACAAAAAATGCATTGAGTCACAACAACAAAGTGGAATGAGTTCATTTTACCTGGACTTGGTTCTTCCAGGACACGGACACGGACACGGACACGGTATATTTGTTGAACATTGTTGTTGTTTTACTCTTCAATGTCTTTGTGCTTTTTGATTTGATTGTCAATTCTGTCTCGCGGTTGAAATCATTATCTAGATTTTATAGTGAATGGTATTTTGATACTTGGGACCTACTGGGAACAAAATATATGACCACTATATTAAGATATTGGAATGGGTACTTTGCAAATTTTTGGTTTGTGTTCAGTCACAGTTCTCTGTTTGTTGTTGTGTATTGCTTGACTGACTACCCTAGGAGGGAACATTGTTAAACTTTTTTGAAACTCCATTGATAGGGAACATTGTTAAACTTTGGAATATGCATAATCCAAGTTCTTAAGTTTGTTTGCAATTTTCTTTGATAAAGATTTGGGGCCAAAATTCATGAATCCAAAAGAGTATCGAAGATGAAATTGGTGCAGATGTATTCAAGCATCTTGTTGCCTAAAATCAATACTTCACTGGTAAATATTCTCATGTTATTGTCCAATATATATATATATATATATATATCATCTTTGTTTGCTTGTAATATTTGATATATTTTTTATGCTCCCTTGTGTTAATTTTTATGCATAACTTAGTTCTGTTGTAATAAAATCCCTTGTGTGTCAGAAAAAGGGGGAGGGAAATCCTGGGGCAAGGATAGCTCTGATACTTTCACTTCAGTAAAAAGTTTGCTTTCTAAAGTATCTTAAATCTTAATGCTCATTATTAACCCCCAAAGTTTCCATTTGTGCATATAGGTGTGAGAATAAAATCTAGAAAGGTCTTGTTTCCTTGATTTTGAGAAATGTTTATCATATATTAGGGTTGGAAATACATTTTGGCTTATTTTTCACTTGGTCTTAAAGGATTTTTTTTGCAATCACCCATTTTTAAAGGTGGTCATCCTCGATTAAGAGACAAGAATTGCAGACTGACATTAATGGCTTAATGGCTCAGAATAAGCCAAAAGAAAGTAAAAAAAAAATGCCTTGAAAAGTCTGGGATGGTTTAAGATTCAAATGATCTCTCTCTCTCTCTCCCCCCCCCCCCCCCCTTTTTTTTTTAAATCTGATAACTCTCTCTTGTATTACTCTCACGTTGTGGGTAGTGGCAAAGGTTTCAAGATGCATGACTATTTTTCTCCCTCCTGTGCAGATTCTGTATGTACATCTGAACATCAAGAGTCTAAACAAGCAAAGGTGCTTCTTTTTCACTTTCCTAATCCTATATCTCTACTTTGATATAATGTAAAATGTAAGGATGGGGTCACTTAACAAAAGCCAAATGATTTTGAGAATGTTATCCTACTATTGAGATTGTTTATATCGATTTGAGTTAAAAATGCTGTAAATAATTTTGTTATCCTTTTTTCATTGAATTGACAATCATTCTCCTAACAATATTGGCATTTGGCACTAATATAGCTTGGTTTCATGAGTTTTCATTATTGTATTTTTTGCTTTGCAATGTTGCTTTTCCTTACCTTATTATTATTATTATTATTATTTTAAATTATTGCCTATATTTGCTTCAGGCTGATCTTTATAGCCCCTGCTGCTACCCAGAGCCGGTGGAGTTGCCCATGGCTGATTGGTTAGAATCTTCAACAGATTGGACCTCCCCTTCTCGTTCTCCTCTACATTGGGATTCTCCACCATCCACCCCTTTTGCAGGGGAACCTGAGGTTGTTGAATTTGTTCTGAAACAAGAAGTTGATATTTGAATCATTGAATGTCATTTCTTTCTTTTCTATATGTTCATAAAATGTAATTCAAAGTTCACATTTTGATGCTAATGATTCTTTCAATTCTTCATAAGAACTGTAAACTATATTGTTCGAAGAGACAATGGCACATAAGTACAAATGTGTTTCAGGCTTACAAGTAGTACAACAGTAGGACAGTGAAGTAGAGAAGGGAACTATGCCGAGACCTCGGTAGATAAACTTGGGAACGTTGCCTCTGTTTTAAAGCAGTCGTATTGGATGATTGTTTGCGTTTAACTGAGTGCTGCCATTATGGTTCTCTATTTTTATCCACTTATGTTATATGGTAATTAAATTTTATGTGGTTTATTGAATAATACATTATTATTGTGCTGTTATCTTAAAATCAACACATTCCCCTAGAAAGTGGAATTTTTAAATTAAAATTTTTTTTTTTTAAATGTGTTCTCAATTTTATTGTGCAAAACAGTTTTGGGTGTTTTCTCTTTTCATTTCTTGTTCAAAAAATTACTGCTTATTATAATAATATTTTCTCCTCATTTAAGTGAATTTATTCCTCTCTCTCTCTCTCTCTCTGATTTTTCATCCATAGATGCCAGATTTGGGGTATACGGTCAATTTGGTGGATTTGTTTGATATTGTGTTATAGCCATGTGTCCTGCCGTGGGTTGGGATGGGTTGTATCCGATTGTGGGTTGTGGATGGGGTGGAAAACAAAGCCTAAAATATTGCCAAACTGGTTTTGAAGGCTAGAAAACACTAGAAAGTTCCTGAGAGAAATTTCTCAAAACACCTAGAAAAAAAAAGTATAAAATTGAAAACAAAAAGGCCTTCGCATATGGAAGATTGTGCCCTATGTTCGTATATTTATCTATGTGCCTATTTTTATCTTATATGGTAATGTAATTTATTGAATAATTCATTTTATTGTTTTATCTAAGAATGTCCAATGACCTCTCTCTCTCTCTCTCTCTCTCTCTCTATATATATATATATATATATAAAAGTAGAGATCTTATATGGGAAAGTATGAGGATTTGCCAAGTGGTGTATTCTTGACAATGAGAATTGAAATATTCTCAAGTGTCACATTAGAGATAAAATCAAATTAAATATTAAAATTTTATTTTATTTGGTTCAATGTTTCAAGACTTTTCTAATAAAAAAAAAATGTTTTTTATATCATTTGATTCAATGTTTCAAAAAAAAATTTCCCTCACACATACATACATACAAAATTCTTTGCATTTCAATTTACCATTTTCACCTCTTACACTTCTACTCCTTTATATATACCTACCCATAGCCTTTCATGCCATCCTATGTCAAATACAATAGATCAAAAATGATTTTATTCCCCTTCAATCTTTTGACGACACCTAGCTCTAACATTGTTGTCCCATCTAATCCTAACCCGATCTAATCCTAAATAGTATGAGTTGGCTACAACCAAGGAAGGGGGGCTTGCATTTTATATTGAGTGACGACAACTGCAATTACAATTTTGATGTTAAAGTCAAATGTTGTAGATTTGTGGGTTTTGTAAAGGATGTGAGTGATTGTGGGTGTTTGAGATGAGTATTATATTTTAGAATTAAGGAGAAAGAGAAATACACATTTTATATTAATTTTTATTTTACAATATTTCTTCAAATTGTTTTTTTATTTCTCACTACTTGAACTGAATAATTATAATGGATATGTGTATGTAATTTATAATAGTTTCTTCTTATGATGAACTCATTACTAGCAAAATTCTATAAAAATTATGCTATAATATATGTACAAAATTCTCCAAAACAATCTTACATAAAATATTACAACATTATCCACGCATTTCATGGGAAACTTAATAGTTATGATCAAAGTTAATACCTTATTAATCACATTGCTTTCATGCCAAGTTGGTAGGGCATGAATGACCTCATCATGCTAAATTGATCTATTTTACAAACTTTTTTTAATTAAAAAAAAAAATTGCTTATGTAGTAGACCTATGGAGAAGGAAGTTTTTTTTACTGGTTGCAAGTGCTACAACGGGATTTTGTATACAAAGCAAGGGCAGTGCCTTGAGTACAGGTCTATTTGGCCCATGGTAACTCCGACAGCATATACATTGAGTAAACTCTGTTCACTCTGAGGCCATTCAATCAAGGAGGCTGAAAGATAGAGATAAGCTTTTGAAATGAGATTGAGTTCCACGAATATGCAGGGCCGAGCGGGAGTTGAAGGCCATAAGAGAAAATTGCCCTTTGGTAAGGAAGAGAGGAAAAAGGTGTAATGCTAAATGCACAAATTATTTTACAATATTTTTACAAATTGTTACTCTAAAAAATTCTTATTAGTCCTCGTTTGGTTCCACCAGTAACACAATCTTTTTACTTAATTACCAACAACCATTGATTACATCAACAATTTGTAAAAATATTGTAAAATAGTTTATGACTTTAGCATTTCCTTTTAACATTTTTACAAACTGTCACCCTAGAAATTTCTTGTTGGTTTTCATATGGATCCGCCAATAACACTATCTTTTACTTACCAATAACTACTTACATATCAACTGTTTGCAAAAAAATATATAAATAGTTGGTGACTTTATCATTTTCCTTAAAAAAAAATAAATGAATTGAGTGGTATCACATTGGTTTTTAGACTTGGACCGTTTAACAAACTAGAAAAAAGGAGGGATTCAAGACTTTTAAGGTCGGACCGAGGTTCAACCGAGGTCGAATCGTAATGATGTCATAATTAATTTAATAATAATAAAATACAAATAAAGGTATTAAAATGACAAACATTATCAAAATTTTACTAAAAATATGTCTAAAAAAATTAAACATTCAAATGAATTTTCACAATCTTATAAGGTCAATAGAAAATAATAAAGTATAAACAAGTCTAAAAAATTTGTGTTTAATAATCTTTCAAATAAAAAAATATATATAAAATAAAATCATTTTCAACATAAATTAATAAATTGTAAATTCACGTGTAAAAAGAATAGTTGTTAGACCTCTAATAAAATCATCGAATAATAATAGATTGAGAATTTGAGAGGGGGTAATATAATAAATTGAAAAACTATAATCTAAGCTCAAAATAAATAGAATATTGAATCCAAGAATAACACATCAAGTGATCATAGTCTATTGGTTATTGTGTTGGTAGGGGTGACAATTCGTGTTTATGGGTCGGGTTCGTGTCGTGTCAAGTCGAGTCATAAGTATTTCGCTATATGGGTTGACCCGAACTCGACCTATTTAGTAAACGTGTCAAGAATCCTTAACCCTAACCTGACCTGTTTACGAAACAGGTCGATCTAATATGGCACGTTTAACCTATTTAATTAACAAGTTATGTAAAAGTCAATACAAATGACCAGTTTAATAACCTGTTTGATTAATAGGTCATACCTAACCTGAATAACTTATTATCAATTTTCATATATCTAAAATTAAAATATAATTACAACCATAAATATAGTAATAAAAATATAACTATAACAAAAAAATTAAGCAATAATTATAAAATAATAATAACAAAAACTAATATATCTATAAGCTAAACTGGTCAGACGAGTTCACATGTTGAACACGAACATGACTCGTTTATTAAACGAGTCAGCTGTGTTGACCTGAATATGACCCATACCCATTTAACCTAAACCTATGACTTGTTTATAAATGGGTTAATTATATTGAGTCCGCAAGTCATATCAACTTTTTTTTTTTAATTAAAAATGCTTATGTGTGAATAATTATTGGATAATAAATGAAGTTTGTAATAGGTATCTGAAAACGCACACTCCATGAAAGACATTTGAGTGAAGTGCAACAACCCCAAAAGCATGTTGTGATTTGATTTAGAGTATACATAATGGGACCACTCAGCACTCGCCCAATTCTTTAAGCATGACACCCCAACCCAAGTCCTATAAATAGAGTCCTGTTATGCTATCACTAATAGTGCACACAGATTCCCTCACTCACACACATAAGAAATAGTCATTTATCTTACCTTCAAGTTTCTTCCACACTCTTGCAAATGGCATCAGGCTGTCACGAAGAGAACTGTGTTCGTCGGGATTATGGATTGAATTGCCACCTCTGTGTCAAAGACTTCGAAACTAAGGCAGCCTTGGACAATCATTTCGTGTGGCACATTGGAAATGATCAAGTGAAGCCCGAATTCAAGTGCCCCAAACCGAGGTGCAATCGCCCGTACCCAACCAAGGTGGCACTCCAAGACCATATCAATCATGGCCAACATTGAGCAGTTATCCCAGCCGTTTCTACCAGTTTCTGTAGTGTTATTTTATGTTATGTGTTTATGATATTGGCCCCTGTTTTTCTTTATCTTCTAGACTTCTTCAATATGTAATCGTGTGTTTATTTAAATAAATGAAACTGGTTTGGTTGTGTTTTTGGTGTTTCCTGTTAAACAGTCCTAGTAAAAAACAAAACAAATACATGAAGTTTTATAATTTCCTTTTATTAAAATTCAATTAAACTTAACTTATAAAAAAGTTATATGATCAATATCCTATTATAGCAATCTTATAAAAAGAAGTTCATGTGACTTAACAAATATTTTATTATCACACAATACCCATGATATGCATTTCCATTTTATCCACTCTTCTCTTATCCTATGATTTGTATTCTCTTAAAATCTTTCTATTTTTATGTATTATGGATTCAAGATATCAAAAGCTCTTGGTTTTTGATTAATTATTCCAAAATCTTTTTAAGCCTAAAACCAAACACTAAGGAACCCAATAAATTTGGCCTAACATAGTTGATTGCCTTACCAATTTGGCTATAAAATTAAAAGAACGAGAAATTTCCAAAATTTATGATTTTCTCTAGGTTATAAGTTCTACATGTTACCTCAATTCACTTCAAATTTCTTGTCAAAATTCTATGCCCATCTCAAGTCATGCTAAAATCAAGTCAGACTCAGTATACCCAAATGCCAAATCTGTCAGAAATAGGGATACAAGTTAAAACAACTTTGCAAATTTTTGTAAAATTTATTTGAAATTGTCCAAAGTAGAAAACTCACTCCTAACTCAGCCCTTAATTCCTTAATATTTCGTGATTTATCCTCCAAAATCAATTGCCCAATTATCCAATTAAAATCCGCGGTTCAATTGGGCATTTATTACTTACCAAACCCTATGTACCCGATTGTTTCTAAATTCTAATCTCAAATTCTCTCACAATTTCAAGATATCCCTTAAGTGAATCTACAAAAACCAGCCCTTTCCCACGTAGGTCCCATCAGGCAAAACATCATCATCCACCGCTAATCTTGACTCCATCGGTACAGGTGGGAACAACCTCATTGACTCGGTTATGGCTGCGTGTAGGTAATGAAGTTTCTTTAGCTCATCATAGCTGAGAATATTACCGCACTGTTTTCCCTGCACCATTGATGAGTTTGACAACAGCTCTTCGTATATTCGTTGCTCACATCGAGGATGGCCTGAGATCAACCAAAAGAACCATGTCAAGGCCGTCGAGGTTGATTCACTCCCAGCTAGTATGAAGCTTATGACTATATCTCTTAAGAACTTCCTCTTTTGTTCTTTGTCTTTAAAATCCTCTGTGTTCAAGCTCGAGGAGTACATGAATCTCGATAGCAAGTCTTGATTTCGAAGTGATTCTTCACTGCCCTCTTGTTGTTGTTCTTCTTCTTTGGACCTAATGATTTCCATTGCGTAGTGGTTGATCACTTTTAGTGCTTCTCTGTATCTCTTTTCGGAGCCCATGTTGAGAAACCTCTTGATCTTCCATATTATAGGCAGTGGTGACAACATCCTTAAAGAGCTAATCTCTAAAGATTTTCTTGAAGAAAAACAATGTATTTGAAACAAAGAACAAACCAGAGATTGAACGTGAAGAAGTTGAGAGAGAGAGCGCAAAAGATCGAGAATCTATATGATTGAAACTGAATTTTCTTGCTTAATTATAATCTGAAGCTTACAGAGATATTTATAGTACAAAGCTGAGTATAACTGAATAACAATTAATCCACATTATCCGTGAAATTAGGGAAGAGAAAGAAACTAATCCTAACTGATTTTCGCGCCTCACTCAACTGCATCTTAAGCTCACCACACGGCACCGTTTTTGACTTAATCATCAGCAAGCACTAAACGGAGCGTTTCATAAATGCACATTAGTGAAACGGTGCGTTTCCTGAATATTCAAAAGACCAACGGTAACTCCCAAATCTCATCTTCAACCTCGAGCCCTCTGGTCTTGAATCAAATCATCTTCTTCCTTGAGCTTGTTGTTCTTGTTCTTTGTTCTGGAACTATCATTATCATCAACAATCTCCACGGCAACATTGAAAGCTTTAACAAAGTTAGAGCTTGGCGAGTTCTGAATCTGATACATGTTGTAGGAGGTTAAACACGTGGGGTTTACTTTACACCAAAAGCAACGTGGCATATGTTGTCAGAACCGAACCTTTAAGACACATCTTGAAGATCAATGACTTTGTCTTCGTTGCTAGAAAGGCAATGAATGAGGGAGTTTGAGATTTCAGAATTGACAGTGAAAGAAATGAAGTGTTTGAGTGATCTGGTGTTGAATTCATGGATTGCAATCTTGCGTTGCAGAGTCCAGGGATGACCATCGATATTGAAAATACCATCACCAAGGAGTTCACTGATGTAGTTTGGGAAGTTTTGGTGGAGAAAGTGTTCGAGGTTTGTGGGGTTTGCGGTGCCGATTCCATGGGAGAGGTCAAGGAAGGAACGAAGTCGGAGAGTGGAAGATGGGGTTTGGGAGAGCATTTCGGTGATCCAGTAATGGAATCTATGGCGGTTTCGAAGGAAGCCTGGGAGGTTTCCAACTATGGGGTACGATTGTGAACATGGGGTTTTGGAATGGGGATGAGAGTTTGAGAGGAAGTGGAAGATGATGAAGATGAAGATCAGTGGGATGAAGAGGCAGCTGAGAGATAAGGTGGTGAAGAAGGGAATTAGAGAAGTAGGGTTGAGGTCCATCATGGATTCTTGTTGCGAGAATGGCAAAGCCTCAATGAAGATTGATGTGGAGTTCTGTTAAAAGAATTAAGGCCTTTTTCTTGTTTTCTATCTATGTTATCTCAACAATATATATATATATATATATATATTATGGCATTTTTAAAATATAGGCAAAAATGCTGTCACACATACTATTTTTTACATATTCGCTCAAGGGCATTCCAACCCCCCCCCCCCCCCCCCCCCCCCCCCCAACACATATTTTGCTGGAAAGAAAACTTTTATTACCAAAAAGAAACAACAACTCAGCCTAGGCAGCTTCCACCAAGATGAGATTAGTAAAACTAGGTGGGCGGAACCCCTTATTAAAGAGCCAAAAAAAGAACTATTAAGGGACCACTTAGTTAGAGTATGAGCAGCATGATTTGCTTCTCTATACGCCCAGCTGAAGGAAATCCCATCAAAATCATACAAAATAAGCTTAATAGTATCAACAAAATTAACAAGTCTCTAGGGTATTTCCTCTGAACTAGCACTAATAGGGTCCACCTCCATATAAGAGGGATGAAACCTCACACATGTGGGGTCCACCTCCATGTGAGAGAGAGGAAATATAAATTTGATGCAAGGTGTATTTTTTTTTTTTTTTTTTTTTTTTTGATGGGAAAACATATGACATTTCATTCATTTGAAATTGACTTACAACAAAGAGAACAAACTGCAACAGAGAGAACAAACTACAAAAACAGCTACAAGCCACCATCCTCTAAGATTACATGCTTCACGAAGCTTGGGCATCCTCTACCAATGGAAATTCCATTGATTTGCTTGTCTCGGGCAGCTTTATGGATGAGCGCTAAAAGGCCTTCAACACAAAAATGAAAGAGGTAAGGGGAGAGGGGTTCTCCCTACCGAATGCCTCTTGAAGGGGTGATGTTTCCATAGGCCTCGCCATTAATGATAACTGAATAAGACACAGAAAAGATGCAATGCATAATAAGGTCCACCCATTTTTTAGCAAAACCCATTTTCTCCATTACCTCTTTGATAAAATTCTATTCAACTCTATCAAAAGCCTTACTCATATCTAATTTAATTGACATAATTATCCTTGCCTTCATCTTTATGGTTCAAATAATGCATGAATTCAAAGGCCACTAGGACATTATCCGTGATAAGGCGATCCAGAATGAATGCACTTTGATTTTCAGTGATGATACTTGGAAGGACTGATCTGAGTCCATTGGCTAGGACTTTTGATATGAGCTTGTATGTAGTGTTACAAAGGCTAATTGGGCGAAATTCTGCCATTTTGGAGGGCTGGTTGGTTTTTGGGATGAGAGCAATATTGGTTTTGTTTATTTCAAATATGGGCATATTTGAGTTCAAAACATTTAAAACCATATTCGTGAGGCTCAAGTGCTTTGATTGGGTGAAGCTGTTGAAGTGCTTTGGTGACTTCGTCTCTTGTAAAGACCTTGGTGAGCTCAGCATTCATATCCTCAGTAACACACTTAGGCAATGCACTAGTGACCTCACTGATTCCAACTGGGGAGGAAGTGGAGTAAATCTTCTCAAAATGAGATATTGCAGTGGCTACAATGCTTTCCTTACTCTCACACCATACGCCATCATCATTCCATAGCCCCAAAATGGTATTCTCTTTCCTTCTCTCAAAAGCTTGGGCATGGAAAAACTTTGCGTTTCGATCCCCTTCCCTATACCAATGTACCTTGCTGTGCTGTCTCCAAATGGTCTCCTCACTATCTAAGAGATCATTAATTTCCCTTCTAAGCTAGTTAATTTCTACCCCTCTAGTGCCTCTATCATCAATGGTGAGTGAAATGAGAACTCTTTTTTTCTCTTGAATTTTCTTTTGAATATTGCCCACCACATTCTGGTTCTAATTAGTTAGTGCAGTTGCACATCTTTGAAGGTTGGATGCAACCCCTTTTAGAGTGGTGGCTAGGGTGCCTGAGTTCCAAGCAGCTTCAATGACTTCTCTACAATCTTCCCTTTTGACCCACATAGCCTTAAAATGGAAACACCGCTTTCTTTTACGAATTAGGGGAGGAGAGTCGGTGGTGATGAGAATGCAATGGTCTGATGTTGATTCGACCAAATGATGCACTCTTAGATCCTTGAAGTGTTCAAGCCATTCTGAAGTAGCCAAGGCTCTGTCCAAGAGGAGCAAAATTCTGTTACTCCCCTCTTTCATGTTACACCAGGTAAAATCAGGACCACAATACCCTAAATCCTTAAATCCACACAAATTCACAACCTGTCATAAGCTATCCATTTGGCTTTAGGAGCGAAGGATACCTCTTGCTTTTTCATTCATAGAAAGAATTTCATTAAAATCACCACAACAAAACCAAGGAAAATTAAATTGACTATTAAGAAAAGAAAGGAGTTTCCAAGATTCTTCCCTGAGATGGGTCTTCGGATGCCCATAAAACCCAGTGAACCTCCATAAAAAACCATTGCCTGATTCTGTAATTACAGCATCAATGTGATGGTCTGAATAACTTTTGATTTCCAAGTTAGTGTCACTGGACCAAAGCAAATCAAGACCTCCTTTGCGACCCCTACTAGGAAAAATTAATCCATTCAAAAAGCCCAAGCTATGTTTTACTTTCTCCATACGTCTACTCTTTATTTTTGTTTCCGAAAGGAAGACGAGTTTGGGATTCTAGCATTGCACATAATCACGGAGCGCAAAAACTATCTGGGGGTTCCCAATTCCCAGGCAGTTCCAACAAAGGGAATTCATTGCTCTTGGCGATGCTGCTCAGCAGTCACCGTCGATCTCTCTAAGTTGTTCTGTGCTTCGGTTTGGTATAAGTCACGAAGCTTCTTAAGAGGTTTGTCTACACTCTCATCCAGACAGTCATGCATTACTATTCTTTTAGAACCCGAGAGTCCAGCTAGATTTTGTGCTTGCACATTAATGTTTTGAGTTTTCCTTCCTTGGGCTCTAGCAACTTTTTCCCAATTCCCTTTCCTTGGGCTTAATGGGGTGTTAGTGGGCTCATTTTTAGGGGAAGGTGTGCTTGTGGGTTTCATTAGGCTGGTTGGTTTTTGGGCCTCAGGCGGGTGCAATTGAAAGCCCACAAAAGATGAATTAGCTCCTATTTCCTTTCTTGCCTCTAAAGGCTTTTGGGAATCACGTGGGTGCTTGTCTGAAGAGGATGCAGGGCTCAAGGGGTAGGCCTTATCATCTTTTCCCTAGTTTTTCGCTGACAGCACGACTAACGTGTTACTTTGTCCCGGTTTTGTGTTTTTGGGGCTTGTGAGATCTAACAAAGTTGTTGAGAGCCCTGTCTGCTCCGTTCCTAAGCTCGTCAGACTGGTAGTCATCGGAATATGTCGATCACCAAGGTCCTCATCCATTCTTTCCTCAGACCCACCACTGCTAGCAGTTTTTTGCTTTTTAATAACTCCTTTGGAACCACTGCTTGCTCGGAGCCAGTCCCCACATTGCCTGTGGCCTTCAGATTTACCTTGATACCAAGAAAAATCTTCTCATCATGACCTAAAACTCCACAAATAAAGCAAAAATTGGGAAGCCTTTCGTATTTGAATGTAACCCAGTATTTATCTCCTTCAGGATTGACAATATTTACACCCCTTCATAGAGGCTTATCAATGGGTATATCCACTCGTATCCGCATAAATTTTGCTTGTTCCGACGACCAAGATCGCATATCAGATTCAATATAGTTCCCTAGTTTGTTGCCGAGATCCCTTCCAACTTCTTCTGTCATACTTTCAAAGGGAAGACCCTAAACTTGAATCCAGAACAAAGAGTAAGTGAACGAGATATTTGTTATTGATAATCCTTTCCTCTATCTGCAAAGGAGTAAGAGGTTATTGTCAAAGTTCCAAGGACCGTTTCTCTTTACCCACTCCATCTGATAATTTGAGTTGAACTTGAACTGGAAGATATTTTTTACCACATCTACGATCCTTAAATCCGAGCCCATCTTCCAGGCTGATCTTAGAGTGGATTTTAGAGCTCGCATATTCTGGTGCCTATCTGCTAGAAGTCGACCAAACAGACTCAGTGCACACTCATCCAAAAGGTCAGATCTACTAGTGGTTGATATGGAGATTTCTTCTTCTTCTTCTTTAGTGAGTTGGAGATGCTGTATCCCATCAATGATTGCTTGATCCATTTCGGTGAGGAGTGAAAGTCAAGCCCTGTGGGATACTTAAGACCCATGAATAACCCATATTAGATGGAAGGAGTGAGGACTCATGCTAAGGCGAGAGAGAAGGGCTCCTACTGAGGGAGAGCTCGAGTTCCATCATTAAGGACCTATTCACATCCACACAAGCTTGGCTAAAAGGTTGAACAGCAACTATAATTATATATGTATGGCACAGGACCTCCAGGCCTATTTGGGCCTTGAACCCCAGCTTTACAGTGTGGCCCATGGTCCTGACACCTCTGTCAGAAGATGGGCTTAAGGCCTGCTGAGGCCATGGACTCGGGCCTTATGTCATTATACTCAGTCTAAAACCCGTTAAGCGAGCCATTGTAATATATGCTCATCTTAATTCACAGCCCGGGAGTTGCCCTACAAATCACATCTCGAACGAAGGCATGAATGCTCTGGAGCGCTATATCCCGACAACTCGGTATCACCTTGGGAAGTATCACTGCCAAGCATCCCTCCTGAGGTGGGAACCAGTTCCAATGCCACTCTTACCACACCCCACTCTCAACTAAACACCCACTTAAGGATAACAACATTGGATCTCCTTTCCCACTAACCACAAAAGTAATCATAACTCCCCACTAATTCTTGGCTATAAATATGAGAAGCTAAGGAAGAAAGGGGGGTGGTGGAAAGGTTCTGAAGGAAACTGAGAGTAGGAGTGAGAAAGTATCAGCCTAGTGCAGTAACAGTAGAGAGAGAGAGAGTACAATAATTCAGAGGAGAGGTAGTTCCGTTGGGTCTCTATATAAGGAACTACCCAAAGTAGGAAATCCAAGCCCATATTACAAATAGATTGTGAGCCCAAGTGAGGCTTGGCCTATTCACCTCACTTTTGGTGTGCACAATATATATAATAATTGAAGGAGCCATGGTTGGACTTTAGGGCCTTCCCCCCGCCCCCTAATTTTTTTTTAAAATATATTATTATATATATGGGTACTAAATTTAGCAATAATAAAAGTACACTTTTGCCCCTTAACAATATCATTAATTTTTTTAAGAGTATTATTATAGTTACAAATTTTTCTAAAACATTTTTACAGAAATAAAGATTCAAATTCTTATTAGTTTGCATTTGAATCTACCACTTACATTATTTTTTACTTACCAATGGCAATAATCACTCATCACATCAACAATTTGTAAAAAAAGCTTGTAGTTTTAGATTTTTCCTCATTTTAAAGACCATAAAAAAATATTTATAGATTTAAACAAAAAATTAGTCCAACAACCAAAATTACCAATAGTAAAACTAAAAAAAAATAAATAAATAAGCCTAATCAACCAATTTTACCAAAAACAAACAACTTGACCCTTTAGAAAATTTTAAATAAAATAATTTTTTTTTCTTACCAAGTAGAGCACGCGTCAAAGAAAAAAAAATCAACAGCTAAGTAGTAGCAAAGTCGAAGACCAAAATCATTGCACATAACCAACAGCAAAGCCGCCCCCTAACTATAAATTTTGGCTCTCTCTCTCTCTCTTATAATTTATATATATAATAATAATAATAAATAAATAAATAAAAAGACTTGCGCGGCACTATCACGTTTGGCGTGAAATCACCTGAACACTAGATAGGAAAAATCACCACTCAAAATTTTACAACTTTAAACTTAGAACCGCATGGACTTCCTGCCATTATGCTATCTTTTTAATTTTTTTTTTTTTTTTTTTATGGGACCAATATGTTACCTTCAATGGTATATAATTTTTATTATTTTATTTATTATCCTTCGCCTAAAATACTTTTGTATATTAAAAATAGCCCGCTCTGTCTCATACAAGTTTACAACCATCAATAACTCCCTCACAACTTAAAATCCTGGCCAACCGTCTTTTTTTTTTTTCTTCTTTTTTTGAGAAACAAACACACACACATAAGTTAACTTACAATATTCTTCTTTTATTTCTACAGACTTTGCCTTCTTCTTCCTACAACTTTCCTTTGTTGTACTCAAATATTTCTTTAATAGAATAAAACATAATCACATTAAAAAAAAATATTTACATTGTACTTGCAATGTAAATTTACATAGTAAACACACACAAAATGAAATGTTATTTGAAAATATGTACAAAATTTACCATTTTTGTGTATGTAACATTTGCTTTTATTTATTTATTTATTTTTGGAGAAGTACTACATTCACGGTGTTAAGTTTTTATTAGTTTTAATTTGAACCCACTACTGGAACGACTTTTTTGCCAACCAATAACAGTTAGTAACAACTTGTCATTTAAGATTTATTGTAAAAGTATTATGAAAATATTTTAGATGTAGCGGTTTTTTTTTTTTTTTTTTTTTTCATTTGATAAAAAATTATTATTTTACTTATTAACTAATATCTTAATTTGATACTATCTCAATGAAATAAATCATAATCCCATTGGTTAAAACCAATATATTATATTTACTTTAAGTAGTTGTTGGAAGATTTCTTTTTTTTTGAGAAGATTGTTGGAAGATACTTGGAAAACGAGGCTGCGTCATTAGTCTCTTATCTAAAATTTCAGCAATGAGCCAACATATTCCTCCACACGAGATTTTTTTCCAATAAGATTGTTGTTTTTGTATTTTAAAAAGGTAACTAGTGTCTATAAATTTGTTTTTGCAGGACTTCCTGCTCTGTTTCTTACTTCATTCATTGCTAGGGGTGGTAATTTTTATCCATATCCATAAACCCGCTCATTACCCACCTTATTTGGATAAATCTTAACCCAACACATTTGAGTATTTAGGTTAAATGAATAAAGACTGATTTGATTATTTAATTAGATGGGTCTAAATGGATAAATCCACTAATACCCACTAAACCCATCTAAAATTTAAAATTAAATAAACCCACTAAACCCAAACTTAAATAAACACTATGACCTCAGTCTCAATCTCAGTCTCACTCTCCCTCAGATTTTCTTAGTAACCAAACACTTTAACCTCTAGATTTCTATGCCCAAACACTTTCCATCAGATTTTCTTAGTAACCAAACAAAAGGAAATTCTAGAGAGAGAACGGAGATGGAATCGGAGTTCACCAAAGGAAAGAGGAAATGGAAGGAATTTTATGACTTTCGTCTAGAGCGTTTGGTAGGTCAGAAACTGAGAAAACTGAGTCCAACAACGCATTTGGGTTGATGTACTGGGTCTTCTCGCTACAAGGCCATTTACTTTTCCCTCATTTTCCCACCAACCAAACAGATCTTTTCCTTCTCCAAATGGCCTGTACCAAGCAGACAGCTTGTAAGTCCACCGGAGGCAGGGCGCCAAGGAAGCAACTCGCAACAAAGGCCACTCGTAAGTCAGCTCTAGCTACTAGAGGAGTGAAAAAGCCACACAGGTTCAGGCCAGGAACGGTGGCTCTGAGAGAGATAAGGAAGTACCAGAAGAGCACAGAGCTTCTGATCCGAAAGCTCCCTTTCCAAAGGCTGGTGAGAGAGATCGCTCAGGACTTCGAGACCGACCTCCGCGGCTCTACAAGAAGCTGCTGTCGCTTACTTGGTTGGGCTCTTTGAGGACACCAATCTGTGCACCATTCATGCCAAGAGAGTCACCATCATGCCCAAGGATATCCAGCTTGCTCAGAGGATCAGAGGCGAGAGGGCTTGAGACTAGATAGACGGGTTAGATTTTTTTTTTAAAAAAAAAACAGAGAAGAAAAAAGTTTTTTTTTTCTCTCTCTCTCTCTCTCTGTGGCTTTGTTTGGTTGCTAAGAAATGAATTTTGTGAAGGAAAAATGAAAGGAAAGAACAAGAAAAGTGATTTTTGAACTTTTTAATTTTTGTTTTTAAAGTTTTTAACAATTTATTTATATATTTGGGTCATATTGGGTTAAATGAGCGGATTACTAATTTAATGAGTTGGGCGGGTAATGGATAATTAATTTATATATAAACGGGTCATAAATGGATAAATCGTAATTACACACCTAACTCATTTATAACCCAACCTATTTATGACCCAACCCCCTATTCATTGCTACGATGTTTCCTTGGTGCAAGAGTCGAGGAGTGGAGACGCTGCTTTGACTCGTAAGGGAAATTTACCACACCTGCAAATTTTGTTTGTTAGGGTCTGTGTGATATCAACTTATTTAATTTTGAAATTGAAAATTTTTTACTAAAAATATTGTAAATAAAGCTAAATAGTAGATAAAATAGTACAATAAAATTCATAAATAGTACTAAAAAGTACAATAAAACCTATAAATAATAGAAAACTTAAACTAAAAAGTAGAAAAAATTAAGGTCCTATTTGGTAGAGTGATTTAACATTATTTTTTCAGTTTTTAAACAATATTACACGCATTTTTACACATTTTTCACACATACATATTTGAAAAAAATATAAACAACATTATTAGAACAAAATTATCAAACAGCACCTAACTTTTTAAGCTAATGACAATCACACACTTATTTGACTGGCAGCTTGCAAATTGATTAGGTAGAAAAAAATGATTACTCTCTCTCTCACTTTTCTCTCTCTCTCTATACGCACTGAACTTTCTTCCTCTCTCTTCCTATCAAACCATATCTACTCCTTCACAGACGACCCAAGTCAACTTTAGAGAGAGAGGGCTCTGATCTATGAGCTTCGATCTCAAAAATAAATTTGCTCTGATTTGTAAGTCTTAGTATCAATATCCTTCATGCACCAGTGCTTTGTCTCATGTTTGTCACTAACAAGCACTCAAACACTCCATCCAGATCCAGTGTTCTGCTTTCTTCTTCCCTAACCTTTCGTGCGTCAATTCTTTAAAACTAGTTAAATAATTTTTTTAATACATATCTTTAGTGTATTTCCCGATAGCAATTCTATAGGCACAGAAAAAGCCTCCTCCTCATGTTTTCCTTCTTCTTCTTCTTCTATTATGCCTGGATAGGGGTACAAATACCAAGTCTTTATCAGTTTTAGAGGCTCCGACACCCGCAAAAAATTTACAAGCCATCTATACGAAGCGTTGAAACGGAATGGCATAACCACATTTAGGGACGATGAAAGTCTAGAGAGAGGAGAATTCATTTCCCTAGAGCTCTTGAGAGCAACTGAACAATCGAGATTTGCTGTCGTCGTTTTCTCTAAAAACTATGCCTCATCGAGTTGTTGCTTGACTGAACTAGCAAAGATCGTCGAGTGCATGGATAAGAAGAAGCTAACAGTTCTGCCTATTTTCCACAATGTGGATCCTAGTGATGTGCGCAAACTGAGAGGGACTTTTGCAGACGGTTTTGCAAAACATCTCAATGATAACACTAAGAATGTGAATACTTGGAAAGATGCTGTGACAAAAGTTGCTGGTATTTCTGGATGGGATTTACAGGATGAGTAAGATTTTATTTATTTGTTGTTTACCATTTTTTCGGATATTATTTATAGTTGAAAATATTATTTTAGTTTCTATATTTTGAGTTTATTGTTAATTTGGTCCATATATTTTAGTAGCAGACAATTTGACTTTTGTTAATTTCAACTTGTAGTGAATTTGGTATCTAATGTCAAATCAAAGCTTTTCTTACATTTTTTTTTTCACTTTCTTGGCAACCAAACATCAAGATACAAATCAAATTTACCAATCTCTAACTCTGATAAATACATATATCAACTCAGCAACTAAAAAAAACCCAGATTTGGACCTGACTATAAATTAAAAATAATAGGGATCAAATTGACTTCAAGCTGAAAAAAAATAGGAACCAATTTGACTACTATTAAAATGTAGAGACCAAATTGATTACAAATTAAAAGTGATAGAGACCAAATTGATTGCTATCAAAATGTAAGGACCAAATTGGCAGTGACCCCAAAAAATAGGGACCAAAATAGCATTTGTTTAGCCTATTTTTAACTACCATAAAAATTGAGAGATACACTATTAAGAAATACTATTGTGATTCATTAAAAAAAAAGTTTATTTGAAGTTGAAAAATCTCATGATTTTTTATTTATTTATTTATAAACCTAATGAAATATAGTGTTTCTATTTTATGAAACCTGAACATTTTGAGAAAATTTCCCATGTCTTTAATTTTTTGAGGTTGGAAATTATGAATTACATGTGACATGTTTTAATTTAAATTTTCTCGAATAGTAGGGGTATTGAAAATTATTGAACATAAGATTGAAAAAAAAAAGTGATCTGAGAAATATTTTTGAGACTCATAAAAGAGTAGATGATAAATTTCAACTCTGTGAATCCTCTTGAGAATTAAAAACAAAAATATTATTTTTGGCCAGAGTATGAAAAAAGTAGAATTATGGAAAAAATAGCATTCCTATTGTTAAGTGAGAACAATGATGTCATTTGAAGTTGGTATTCTTATTGTATGAAGGAGATACAATCATTCCAAAATTTCATTTGATATCATTTTTTGTGCCAAGGTACTCAAGTAGACACTTAAATTTGAGCTTGAAAAAAAATTGATAATGTGTAGACATTCATATTATACAATTGTGGTATAATGATGCCAAGTTTTACAAAAATACTGGGTCCCTTATTCTTGTGAAATTATGGACATTTTTTTTGTTCCTAAAAGTGGTTCCTAGTAGTTATAGACTGTTAACTAGGGGTGTTAACCAAACTACTCAAACCGCATGACCACACCCAAAATAACTAAAACCGCCCATCAAATGGAATAATTGCACAGCATTGCAAGTGGAAATTAACTGCATCGCACTAGACTATGTTGTGCGATGTGCGGTTTTATGATAAGAAAACTACACACAACTGCACCACACTGCACCCATATATATTTATTTATTTTACGTTAAATATATATTAGAATTTTAATATTATATGAATTAAGTGGCCAACCTGACGTTAATGCATTCCTGTTTCACATTAAATATGACTTCATTTTGATTAAATACAAAATCAAAAGTTCAAAACTTCATTCATTTCTCCTTCTCACACTCTCACCCTTCTCTCCCAATACCCTCTCACTCTCAGTAGGCATGACTAGTGTATATGGTACACTATTATGGAACTTATGGTTGTTGTCTGTTAAGCATTTTTGTGTTACAAGTTATATTTGTTTAACATATATAATTGTGTGTGGTACATTTTTTTTACTGTCAATTTGTCATGGATTTTTTTTTGTCTTGTAAATATTTGTATTACTTTTTTTGTTACACAAGTTTTAATTTTTTTTTTACACTTATTGTCATATTCTCATGGTTATTAAGCGTAAACTAATAATTGACCATGACATCTTGAAAAAGATACTAGCTTAAAACCGACTAAACCGCACTTTGTACACTGCACTGCATTGCACATGTGACTGCCAAATTGAGGTGCGGTGCAACCCATGTGGTGATGGTTTTGGCCAAACTACACTACAAAGTGTGGTGCTAAAAATGAAACAAAACCACACCGAACACCCCTACTAATAGATTTACATTTCTTGCCATACGTATATGAGTTGAGAAATGATGCAAAAATAATTAGAAGTTTGCAAAAAATTATCCACAAAGGGCAAGAGTGATATAAAAAAAGTTGAGCAAAAAAAAAGTTGGTGGTGCAAAAATTATAAATTTTTAGCAATTGTTATTACCGTTACAATCTAGACCTTTTGTGTCAAGTTGTGTATGAGAAGAAAGACTCTATAGCTATAGCCAAATGTCTAGATGAATATCGAGGAGAAAAAGAAGAATATACTATCTATGAGGACACCTTACATAGGATTGGAGATCCCAAGAACTAAGTTCAAAGGAAAAAATGAATCATAGAGTAGTTTGAATAATATGCACTTAATTTAATTTCGAATACAAGTACTCTTTGTCACTCCTTATGGTGTAAGTGTTGTATTTCGTAACGTAATAAAGGATGAGTTTTTCTATTAAAATGAAAACAAACTCTTAATGTGGTCTATAGCTTCTATGAATGGGATCTTAGAGTTATGAGAGTATCCTTGATAGATTTACTTAAGTGAGCATGTAAATGAGGTTGCTTACTATGAGGATAGGGCTAATTCTCTAAGTTTCTAATGAAAGCTGGGATCAAGCACAAGGCTATAATGTGTGGGCTTAGAAGCTCATGGCAGAGTACTGAAATATTATGTGTGTGATGAAATGTCTTAATATCACTACTGACTTTGGAATAACATGATTGAAGCACTAAGTGAGGTTTCAAGTCTGACACTCTCGTTATGTTATTCTATCTTGAAAAAGAAAAGACCTAGATATATTGTATATGTATTTTACATACATTTTTTTTTTTTTTGAGAGATCATTTTTATAAAAATAAGTGGGGGATTGTTGGAATATTTTTATAAAAATTATTATATAATCCGAATTAAATGGCCAATTAAGGGGAAAAAATAAGATAAGCTTTTCATTAATGGACTTTACGTTTTCTTTCCTATTCTTAAATTGAAATACAAATAGTAATTATATTCTTATCGATATCAATTACGAGTTGAACGTTGGCATTAGTGACTTTAAAATCTTTCCTTATCAAACATATTCTTGCCTAACGTTTTATGCTCTATTTGGATTGAGGGGGAGTAGAGGGAAAAGAGGGGGGAATGATTTAACTTACCATGTTTGGAAGTTTGTTTCACGACTGATTAATAGTTAGTACTGATTATATCTTTTAATTTGTTTCCACAAATAACAAGTTCTAATGTTCTATACATGAATAACGTTACTAATATTTATATGAGGGCTTTTTACTGTTTTGATTTGTGAGGATAGTCAGAGGCAGAGCAATTTAAAAGAGGAAAAAGGGGAAGTCATTTATAAACTCATTATAAAGGATTTTAAATGGAATAGATTCATTACAATATTTTAAGAGGATCTCATGCCCGGCCATAGGTGTTGAGAAGAGAGAAAAATATCAATTTTTTGTTAAAATATTTGCTCAGTCAATATTACCTTTTTTTTTTTCTTTTCTTTTTTTTTCCTTTTTTTTCTTTTTTTGAGAATCAAACACACACACACACACACACAAGAGGGAGAGGGAAAGAGGTTCTGACACAAAGGCACACCACAACTCCACTCAAAAGCCATAGTAACTTTTAAGGGAGGGTGGGGCAATCCTGGCTAGCCATCTTAAGTGAAATCAATAAAAAAACTAAACAGTTATATAGTCAATGTATTTTTAAAATTAATATATAGATGAGAGGGATGTTAGAAAATTGATTTCAACATCTTAACAAAAGTTACAAAATTAATTTTTTTTAAATTGATATATAATATATATTTTTAATTTGATAGTTACTAAAAGAGGAGATTTGAACTTCAAATGCCTTGTAAACGAAAACTTATTTTGTATCAAATGATACCATGTCATTCATATCAAAACCCAATAAATGAGAGACATGTGTATAATAATAACTACCCACTAACACGTCTTTTATTTGTTAGTAGGATAGTTATTTTTTGCTAACATGTCTCACACTTATTAGATTTCAAAGAGATGAGTTATAATAAATTTTTTTAAAGAAAGAGCTACTTGTATGTAAGTTAGATTAAATAAATTAAGAGAAATTTTGTAAATTAATAAATAACATGTAGGTTATGTGAAGGGTTGGAAGACTATATATATGGCTATGCTATGGGCCAATTTTATATCAAGGGTGAATGAAGAGAAATAGTTAAAAGCAAAGAGTATTGTATGAGAGAGTGAATTCAATAATATTCCTAAATAATTGAGAGATTTCAGGCCAAAGAAATGCATTCTTCTGGTAGAGCTTTGGGCTTGAACACTTTGTGTAGAAGCTGTTCTAGCGATACAACATTTGTTGGGCAGTTGTATCCAAGGGGAGACAAGTCAGAGAAGGTTTGCACCGGTTACAAAGAATAGCCAACCAAGAGCTCGAATCTCCTTAAAGAGAGCGAGTGCCGCGCCTCAATCTAAATAGTGTTGTGTTCATCTCTTCAAATTAATAATATTCAGCGTATTATTCAGTTTCTCTTTGTGTTGTTTCCATTATTATTGTGTTTGTACCAACAGATACCGCTGACATGATATCATTTGATACCAAATACCTTTTCTAAATAAAGGTATTTGGCAAAACGGAACCTTTGCAACACATCTTGAAGATCAATGACTTTGTCTTCATTGCTAGAAAGGTAAGGAATGAGGGAGTTTGAGATTTCAGAATTGACAGTGAAAGAAATGAAGTGTTTGAGTGATCTAGTGTTGAATTCATGGCTTGCAATCTTGCATTGGAGAGTCCAAGGATGACCATCGATATTGAAAATACCATCACCAAGGAGTTCATTGATGTAGGTTGGGAAGTTTTGGTGGAGGAAGTGTTCGAGGTTTGTGGGGTTTGCGGTACCGATTCCATGGGAGAGGTCAAGGAAGGAACGAAGTTGGACAGTGGAAGATGGGGTTTGGGAGAGCATTTCGGTGATCCAGACATGGAATCTATGGCAGTTTCGAAGGAAGCCTGGGAGGTTTCCAACTATGGGGTTCGATTGTGAACATGGGGTTTTGGAATGGGGATGAGAGTTTGAGAGGAAGTGGAAGATGATGAAGATGAAGATCAGAGGGATGAAGAGGTAGCTGAGAGATAAGGTGGCGAAGAAGGGAATTAGAGAAGAAGTGTTGAGGTCCAACATGGATTCTTGTTGCGAGAATGGCAAAGCCTCAATGAAGATTGATGTGGAGTTTTGTTAAAAGAATTAAGGCCTTTTTCTTGTTTTCTATCTATGTTATCTTAAAATACACACACACACACACACACACACACACACACACACACACATATATATATATATTATGGCCTTTTTAAAATATAGGCAAAAATGTTGTCACACATACTATTTTTTACATAAATATATGGGGTGAAAATGGCCAAATACCACCATTTTGTAAAATTTGTAGCAAAAAAACACTATTTCGGAACTAAATGGGTATCTACCACTTTTTATGTACTCGAGTTCTAAACGATACTCGAGTTTACTAAACTCGAGTTCTTAGTTTCATTCCACTGTAGCGCTGCTGACCTGGAATTTGTGCAATTAAAAAAAATAATGTGGTACTCGAGCTTGGCAAACTCGAGTTCCACGCAACACAATACTCGAGCATACCAGGCTTGAGTTCTTTGTAAATAAAATGGTGGTTATTTTTTTTCTACGATACTCAAACTCACCAAGCTAGAGTTCCTTATAACTTTTTTTTTTTTTTTTTGGATCATCGACAAATAAACATAAACTTAAAAATAAGTAGTTTTTATGTTTTTATGGAACTCAAGCTTGGTAAACTCGAGTTCCTTATAACTTTTTTTTTTTTTATTGGATAATCGACAAATAAACATAAACTTAAAAATAAGCAGTTCTTTTATGTTTTTTAAGGAACTCGAGCTTGGTAAACTCGAGTTCCTTAAAACTTTTTTTTTTTGGGGATAATCGACAAATAAACATAAACTTAAAAATAAGTAGTTCTTTTATGTTTTTATGGAACTCAAGCTTGGTAAACTCAAGTTCCTTATAACATTTTTTTTTTTTTTGGATAATCGACAAATAAACATAAGCTTAAAAATAAGTAGTTTTTTTATGTTTTTATTTATTTAAATAGAAGCATTGTAAAATATAGAGATTTTAATTTCAAAATATGAATTTTTAGGCCACTCATACCCCTTGTTCGTTCATTTTTAATACACTCGTCAATTTCTTACTTCTCAGAAGCGTTATGGTCAAATTGGTTAAAATATTGGGGTTAAAGAAAAATCTCACTCCATTTTTAGCCATAGGCACACCGAAAGAAGTTTAAGCTACATATTGTTACTTTATCAATCCTGTTCGGAATTACCGTATGGTCAAATGATTGATAAGTATTGCAAAAAGAATGGACCACTTGGATATAAAGAAGAAACTAAGTTTTACCAAATCTGTATGTTTTTACATATTTAAATTTCACAATAATCGAATTTGTTTTTCTGCATTGATAAAATCTGTTTCTACATTAATAAAATTTGTTCTCTGCACATCATGTTTACTGTATATTCGAATCTGCTTACTGCATTCATAAAATCTGTTTTTTGCATTAATTAAAAATGTTCATTGTTTTCTCATAAAAATGTTCACTATTCTCTACATAAACTATTTCTAGGATTTTGCATAAAATTATTTTCTATTCAGCATTATTTAAGAAATTGTTCACTCTCTTTTTTGCATAAATTATTTTATGTTCACTATTTAAAAAATTGTTCACTATTTTCTCATAAAACAACTCTTGAAATTGTGTTCTCTAAATTTAAAAGCCAAATCTGTATGCTTTTTCATGTTTCAATTTCACAATAATCAAATCTATTTTTCTGCATTTATAAAATCTGTTTCTACATTAATAAAATTTGCTCTCTGCACATCATGTTTACTGTATATTCGAATCTGCTTACTGCATTCATAAAATTTGTTTTCTGCATTAATTAAAACTGTTCATTGTTTTCTCATAAAAATGTTCACTATTTTCTCCATAAACTATTTCTAGCATTCTGCATAAAATTATTTTATGTTCAGCATTATTTAAAAAATTGTTCACTCTCTTTTCTGCATAAATTATTCTATGTTCACTATTTAAAAAATTGTTCACTATTTTTTCATAAAACACCTAGTGAAATCGTGATTTCTAAATTTAAAAGCCAAATTTGAATGCTTTTTCATGTTTCACAATAATTGAATCTATTTTTTTGCATTGATAAAATCTGTTTCTACATTAATAAAATTTGCTCTCTGCACATCATGTTTACTATATATTCGTATCTGCTTACTGCATTCATAAAATTTGTTTTCTGCATTAATTAAAACTGTTCATTATTTTCACATAAAAATGTTCATTGTTTTCTACATAAACTAATTCTAGCATTCTGCATAAAATTATTTTCTGTTCAGCATTATTTAAAAAATTGTTCACTCTCTTTTCTGCATAAATTATTTTCTATTCACTATTTAAAAAATTGTTCACTGTTTTCTCATAAAACACCTAGTGAAATCGTGATTTCTAAATTTAAAAGCCAAATCTGAATGTTTTTTCATGTTTGAATTTCATAATAATCGAATCTATTTTTCTGCATTGATAAAATCTGTTTCTACATTAATAAAATTTACACTCTGCACATCTTGTTTACTGTATATTCAAATCTGCTTACTGCATTCATAAAATCTGTTTTCTGTATTAATTAAATCACCTAATGGGAAATGCCTCAAATAATTCGAATTTGTAAAAAAGTACGAATTAGTTGAATGTTGAAATTCAAGAAAAATCAATGGAAAATCAATGAACATACCAAATCGTTAAGTTGTACATAAGATGTAAAAATAGTCTAGACTTGTTGAGAAATTTAATTTCGTTGAAAGTACAAAATAATGAAAATTCAATGGAAAAGTATGTACGTTAGATGTACAAATCATTTGAATTTGTTTAAAAATTTGAATTCATTGAATGTACAAAACCGTGAAAACTCAAGAAAAAATTGTGTACATTAGATGTACAAATAGTACGAATTTATTGAAAAATTCGAATTCGTTGAGTGTGTAAAATCATGAAAATTCAAATGAAAATTGAAGAATATACCAAATTGAGTAAACTCAATGAAAAATTAATTACATTAAATGTACAGATTGTCCAAATTTGTTTCCAAATTTGAAGTTGTCAAATGTACAAAATCGTGAAAATTCAATTTAAAACTGTGTACTAATGTACTAATCATCCTAATTTGATGAAAATTTCGAAATTGTTGAACGTACAAAATCGTGAAATCTTAATGGAAAATCGAAATTGTTGAACGTACCAAATCGTGAAAATTCAATGGAAAGTTGTGTACATTAGATGTACAAATATTCTGGACTTGTTGAGAAATTTGATTTCGTTGAAAGTACAAAATCTTGAAAATTTTGTTATATAGAAACATATTTTAGAAGTAATAATCTGTGACTAGTGGTTAGAAGTAAAAGCACAAGAGTACAATAAACATGATGTGCAGAGAGCAAATTTTGTTAATGTAGAAACATATTTTATCAATGCAGAAAAATAGATTCGATTATTGTGAAATTGAAACATGAAAAAGCATTCAGATTTGGCTTTTAAATTTAGAGAACACAATTTCAGGAGATGTTTTATGAGAAAACAGTAAACAGTTTTTTAAATAGTGAACATCAATTAATTCATGCAGAAAAGAGAGTGAACAATTTTTTAAATAATGCTGAACAGAAAATAATTTTATGCAAATCCTAGAAATAGTTTATATAGAAAATAGTGAACACTTTTATAAGAAAACAATGAATAGTTTTAATTAATGCAGAAAACAGATTTTATGAATGCAGTAAGCAGATTCGAATATACAGTAAACATGATGTGCAAAGAGCAAATTTTATTAATGTAGAAACAGATTTTATCAATGCAGAAAAATGGATTCGATTATTGTGAAATTCAAACATGAAAAAGCATTCAGATTTGGCTTTTAAATTTAGAAATCACGATTTCACTAGGTGTTTTATGAGAAAACAATGAACAATTTTTTAAATAGTGAACATAAAATAATTTAAGGAGAAAAGAGAGTGAACAATTTTTTAAATAATTATGAACAGAAAATAATTTTATGCAAAATCCTAGAAATAGTTTATGTAGAAAACAGTGAACATTTTTATGAAAAAACAATGAACAGTTTTAATTAATGCAGAAAACGGATTTTATGAATGCAGTACGCAAATTCGAATATATAGAAACATAATGTGCAGAGAGCAAATTTTATTAATGTAGAAACAGATTTTATCAATGCAGAAAAACAGATTCGATTACTGTGAAATTCAAATATGAAAAAGCATTCAGATTTGGCTTTTAAATTTAGAAATCACAATTTCACTAGGTGTTTTATGAGAAAACAGTGAACAATTTTTTAAATAATGAATAAAAAATAATTTATGCAAAAAAGAGAGTGAACAATTTTTTAAATAATGCTGAACATAAAATAATTTTATACAGAAAGCTAGAAATAGTTTATGCAGAAAACAGTGAACAATTTTTATGAGAAAACAATAAACATTTTTAATTAATGCAGAAAACAGATTTTATGAATGCAGTAAGCAGATTCGAATATACAGTAAACATGTTGTGCAGAGAGCAAATTTTATTAATGTAGAAACAGATTTTATCAATGCAGAAAAACAGATTTGATTATTGTGAAATTTAAACATGTAAAAGCATACAGATTTGGCTTTTAAATTTAGAGAACACAATTTCAAGAGGTGTTTTATGAGAAAACAGTGAACAATATCTAAACATGGGGTGCTACAACTCGCCAAGAAAAAAAGTTGCCAAAGCGACTTTCACATCATCAGCCAAACATTTAGATATACATAAAAAAATGTTTCACATTCCTCTTAGAAACACTGCAAGTGAAGAACTTACATATCCAGATGTGGTAAAGCTTAAGTTCTTCTTTATATTCGAGTGGTCCACTCTTTCTGCAATACTTATCAATCATTTGACCATACGGTAATTTCGAACAGGATTAATAAAGTAACAATACGTAGCTTAAACTTCTTTCGGTGTGCCCATGGCTAAAAATGGAGTGAGATTTTTCTTTAACCCCAATATTTTAACCAATTTGACCATAATGCTTCCGAGAAGTAAGAAATTGATGAGTGTGTTAAAAATGAATGAACAAGGGGTATGAGTGGCCTAAAAATTCATATATTGAAATTAAAATCTCTATATTTTACAATGCTTCTATTTAAATAAATAAAAACATAAAAAAAAAAACTACTTATTTTTAAGTTTATGTTTATTTGTCGATTATCCAAAAAAAAGTTATGAGGAACTCGAGTTTACCAAGCTCGAGTTCCATAAAAACATTAAAAAAAACTACTTATTTTTAAGTTTATGTTTATTTGTCAATTATCCAAAAAAAAAAGTTATAAGGAACTCGAGCTTGTTGAGTTCAAGTACCGTAGAAAAAAAAATAACCACCATTTTATTTACAAAGAACTTGAGCCCGGTATGCTCGAGTATTGTGTTGGGTGGAACTCGAGTTTACCAAGCTCGAGTACCACATTATTTTTTTTAATTGCACAAATTCCAGGTCAACAACGCCACGGTGGAATGAAACTAAGAACTCAAGTTTAGTAAACTCGAGTATCGTTTAGAACTCGAGTACATAAAAAGTGGTAGATACCCATTTAGTTCCGAAATAGTGTTTTTTTGCTACAAATTTTACAAAATGGTGGTATTTGGCCATTTTCACCCCATATATTTATGTAAAAAATAGTATGTGTGACAACATTTTTGCCTATATTTTAAAAAGGCCATAATATATATATATGTGTGTGTGTGTGTGTGTGTGTGTGTGTGTATTTTAAGATAACATAGATAGAAAACAAGAAAAAGGCCTTAATTCTTTTAACAAAACTCCACATCAATCTTCATTGAGGCTTTGCCATTCTCGCAACAAGAATCCATGTTGGACCTCAACACTTCTTCTCTAATTCCCTTCTTCGCCACCTTATCTCTCAGCTACCTCTTCATCCCTCTGATCTTCATCTTCATCATCTTCCACTTCCTCTCAAACTCTCATCCCCATTCCAAAACCCCATGTTCACAATCGAACCCCATAGTTGGAAACCTCCCAGGCTTCCTTCGAAACTGCCATAGATTCCATGTCTGGATCACCGAAATGCTCTCCCAAACCCCATCTTCCACTGTCCAACTTTGTTTAGAACTCGATTTTAGTGAGCTCGAGTACATAAAAAGTGGTAGATTCCCATTTAGTTCCGAAACAGTACTTTTTTGCTACAAATTTTACAAAATGGTGGTATTTGGCCATTTTCACCTATATTATGGCCTTTTTTAAAATATAGGCAAAAATGTTGTCACGCATACTATTTTTTACATATTCGCACATGTTTTGCGGTCCTGCGGTATTGGGATTAATCAAGGGCATTATCTCCCCCCCCCCCCCCCCCACACACACACACACATAAATATTTTGCTAGAAAGAAAACTTTTATTATCAAAAAGAAACAACAACTCATCCTAGGCAGCTTCCACCAAGATGAGATTAGCAAAACTAGGTGGGCTAAACCCCTTATTAAAGAGCCAAAAAAAGAACTATTAAGGGACCACTTAGCTAGAGTATGAGCAACATGATTTGCTTCTCTATACGCCCAGCTAAAGGAAATCCCATCAAAATCATACAAAATAAGCTTGATCGTATCAACAAAATTAACAAGTCTCTAGGGTATTTTCTCTGAACTAGCACTAATGGCGTCTATACAAGTTTTGGAGTCGCTTTCAATAATAACACAATTGGCTAGAAGGAGGTGGTATATAATGCATCAAATGCATGTTTCCTCCCTCTTACATGGAGTTGGACCTCACACATATGGGGTCCACCTCCATATAAGAGGGAGGAAACCCCACACGTGTGGAGTCCATCTCCATGTGAGAGAGAGAAAATATACATTCGATGCAAGGGGTTTTTTTTTTTTTTTTTTTTTTTGGGAAAACATATGACATTTCATTCATTTGAAATTGAGTTACAATAGAGAGAACAAACTGCAACAGAGAGAACAAACTACAAAAACAGCTACAAGCCACCATCCTCTAAGATTACATGCTTCACGAAGCTTGGACACAAACCTTTCCAAACCTGAGAAACACCTAAAGTTCTAGCTTCTCTTGCGAGTTCATGGGCTGCTCTGTTGCCACTCCTTTTCAAATGCTGAAAAGAGCACAACGAAAAAGAGGAAGAGATGTCTGTAATGTTCTGGACAATGTGCCCCAGCTCACCACCCAGATCACCTTCATTGATAGCTTGAATAATTGAGAGAGCATTGGATTCAACAATGGCATGGGAGATCCCCATTTCCAAAGCAAGCAACACACCTTCTTGCAACGCCATTGCTTTTGTGATCTTAGCAGAAAAGGGCGCTGAAAGAATTTTGTTTGATGCTGCAATGAGAAAGCCCCGACAATCACGAATCACCACTCCAAGCTAGAAGGTCTACCATCGTCTGAAGCAGCACCATCAACATTAATCTTCAAGAAACTCGAGGGAGGAGCTTGCTAAGTCATTGGGGTAGGGGTTGGAGAAAGTGCAGGGAGGGAACATGCATCTTTATACTCACCAAGAATTCTGTTTGCCATTTCCCATACCTAGCTTGGAGGAGCACCCAAGTCTTCGTGTATAGCTTGGTTACGATTCCACCAGATGGACCATGCCACTGCAAAGAAGAGCTCCAAGTTATTTGGGAAACCTTTCTCAATAATGTCCAAGGCAATATCCACTGGTTCTCTGAATGAGGAAGTTACTTCAATTGGGCAATTGTGCTATTGTGCCCAAGTCAACTTGGCGTGATCACAGAGGAGTAGTGCATGGACAGTGGATTCAATGGCCTTGTCACATAGAGGGTAGAAGCTTGAGCAATGAATACCTCTATAATATATATATATATATATATATATATATATAATATTATAATTATAATAAATAAATAAAAAAGACTTGCAGCACTATCATGTCATTTATGTCCTTGAGTGGTATATAATTTTTTTTTTTTTTATCCTTGGCCTAAAATACTTTTGAATGTTAAAAATAGCCCACTCTGTCTCACGCTTTCTTTGTGGTCCGGATCAATCTTGTTTGCTAAAGTCACTACTAAAAAATTCAAAATTGTCATACAAGTTTACAACCATCAACTAACTCCCTCACAACTTAAAATCATGTCCAATCGTCTTAAAATGAGATCAATAAAATAACTAAACAATTATATAGTCAATGTACTTTTAAATGTTGATAATGTAATAAAATTTATCCTAAAAATATGGTGTATTTGTCCTAAAAATAGAGAAATGATATTTCTACAACATTTTCACAACATTTTTACAACAAATTCTAAATGACAGGTTGTTACTAGTTGTTATTGTTAAGGCAAAATAGTAATCTTAGTGTTAGGTATAAATTTGAACCAATAATAACTAACCACCTATGATTTATTGTGAAAATATTGTGGACGTAACACTTCTCCTAAAAATATTAATGTTATGTTTGGAATAATGGATAAGGAAAGAGAGATGAGGAAAGTAGACTAAATAGTAGCCGAATTATACTAAAATTTAGTACAATGTATTTTTCTCTACTCTCCCCTCATTTAATTTCATACAATTCTTCTCAAAAAAAAAAATTCATACCATTAATAAAGCACCCGAATGATTATATATATATATATATATATATACACACACACTAGCCTCCTCTAAGCACGTGTGTTGCACCTGTTCAAAGGCACTTCTATTTTTTTGGATAAAGTTTAATAATTTGTATTTATTATAATTTAGAATTATATATTTTTTTTTCAAATAAATAAAAATGATAATTTTTAGAGATAAATAGTAACTGTAATTTTTTTTAAAAGTGAAGGGGAAAAAATCTTAAATTTTAGAAATTCTCTTTTTTAATTCAAAGTGAAATTTGTTATTTTGACATTTATGACCCTATTTTTAAATGAAGTTACCCTTCATTAATGAAAGTATTTTTGAACCACATAAAAGTTCAAATGAAATAGGAGAATCCTCTTATATATAATTTCTTTAATTGACAATATGAAATCAATCATTTTTCTCGTTAAAAAAAAAAAATACAACCCAAACGGTGCAACCGACTAAAACATTTTCTATTTTATATATAAATATTTTTAATATAAGTGCAGCCAACCAAACTTTCTCTTGCAACACAATCCCAACGCCAAATCAAGTCCTCTGGAGATGGCAAACGTTGTTGACGCTAGGTATATTACCATAACCAACACAGATCAACACCAACTAATTGATGGCACACCCCAATTTGCTAGAGTCTATCTTCAAACTTAATACAACTAGCTAGTCAGCACGCCAATTTCATAAGAAAGTGCATCTGATTATATGTAAGTCAGAACAATGCAGGCCAAACTTAGAATAGTGCTTCACCCTTTCACGCATCACACATTACATATCACTGTGCTGGATCAGGCTGTCCATGTCTAAAAATGTTTCCAATATCAATACCTATTCTAATCACTTACTATCTTATACGCATTGCGAAAATAATGTTAAACATATTAATAACCAAACTACCAAACTGCATGTCATGGTAATATGAAAGCAATCCCGGATGATAAAGAAGTTTGGGGAAAATTATAAGGAAAGGTAGACAAACTTCAGAGCAAAGACATTGAATACATCTGCAAAATTTTGAATTATGAAATAATTATTTTGGAGGTTTCTGTTCCCACTTTGACTTAGAAAGTTGTTAAATAACCATTTTGCATGTTTCTTGTTCCTTAGCACTTTCTATAGAATCAGTCAGCAAGTCTATTAGTTACTTGGCCGACCAATGGGTTGCTCTCATATTTCAAGTTTACTGTACTGTTGCTATTGTTTTACTTCCAGCCTTGGGATAGCTAGTCCATTATTTCTTCTTCTTTTTTTAACCTGCCGGCACAAACCCAATTGAGGTTTAATATGATAGAATCATTACATTCCCTTAACATTACCATATTCCCTAAGAATCACAAATGATGGGTTTTCTGCTAACTGCTTTCTTATTGTGTTTTCTTCCTCAGTTTCCTAGTTTATCTCAGGCGGACGGCTCCTTTAATCTTTCTTATAATGGAGGAAAGATCATGACAGAACCTGCCACTGTTTCTCTTCTATGGTTTGGTATTGGACAGAGAGAATCCGGTAGAGAAGTTGTACGAAATGCCATAACTTCTTTAACTTCAACCCGGTATCATGTAATGGACTCAGAGGTACCCACATTAGGAAACTGGTGGGAGATCATTAGACAGTACAGAGACAATTCCAATAATCCTGTTACAGACACAGTAGATGTTGGTGCTGAGTGCTTCTATACAGGCCCTCATCTCAACATGACTCGGGACCAAGTAGCCCAGATTGGGCAGTCAGTTTTTAACAAAACTTACATCGATGGATATGGTGGGAAGTTGAATTGTACTCAAGTTTTCGAAGTGAATGACAACTATCTATCATGTTTTGTTTTCTAAACATGTTATGTTCTTGGACAGCAAGGAGCAGAGGGAACTGATGGACAAGTGCAGTGGAAATTTGATGGTAGAGCTATCTGATAGCTTTTGCGGAAGCAATATAGAACAAAAATTTATATTTTGTTTTTAAAGATCGTTGTACCACACAACCATAGATTCTAAATAGAACAAAGTTGCGTACCTCTCTTAGCAACCCAAGTGTGTTGCCTCCCAAGGTATTCACGTCTCTCTCTCTATTTCTTTTTGAGTTTTCAGAAGACTGCAATATCACTCAATAGTTCTGATGGCCAACCACTAAATATGATATTATAAAATCTTATTTTATAGTAGACTTCTAAAACCCTAGAGAGAGATTGGACGTGGGATCCTTAGGGATCCTAATCTTCAGTCGTAGGATTTTATCAATAACTTTTTTTTGAACGTTATTGACTTTTCTTGAAACTCTTTCCAAAAATATTCCTTAATTTTCTCAATCATATCAAGAAAATATTTGAACTTCTACAAATTGCAATAATGTCCATCAACACATTGCAATTGACCCCTGAAGATTAGAGAATTACAAATGAGGTCCCATTACTTACAATTTTATATCTATGTCCTTCCACCATACTATATTCCCACAAGCCAGTAGGACTGGATTAATATCACTGTCATGTCCCTAGCTTATGTAACCCTTAATTTCTTGATTTCATAATTTCTATTGGACTCCAAAATATCTTTAAAAACTCTTTAAATATATATATACAATATTATATATATGAAAAACATTTTTTGAAAAATGTCACCGGCCTGTTTTGTTTTGAGTCCAACTTCAATATGAAAATCAACTAAATATACTATCTTCTTTAGAGACTGGTGGATTCATTGTTGAGCATTTATATATTTTACTCATTACACACATAACCCAACGTGTCTATATATAGCCTTTAAAAATCGGCATCACCAGTTGACATTGTCAAAGTTATGTGCATAATAAATAAATATACACAAACCCCTCATGTTTAAGGACAATAGAAAAATTGTGATAGGACAACCTTTTAATTAACAGTGATCGCTCCATAAGGTGTCCTTAATCGGATCCAATTCAGTGTATGTACTTGTTACATTACACCCACTTGTCTGCTTAAAGTCACTACCTCAATGATGGAGTAAATCATCCTATCATATAGCAGCACAAGTGTAGGCTTTAGTGGTAATATTCAATTAATATCCACAGTCTAGAACAATTTAATAATCTATGAAAAAGCATTACTCCCTGTATTTGGTTCCTTAACCATTAACATGATTTTTCTACAGAGGTGACATCACATGCCACATTTAAACAATGAAATATACCTATAAAATTATGAATGTGAAAATAAATTTTTATTATCAAATAAAAAATGCATAATATTGTTTTTGAGGGCAAATAATTCTAACAATCGCCCACTTGCACTCAAAACCAATCATACATGTATTTAATACCCATTGCTTCTAAATGTTTCTCAAACACCTTTTGAGACAATGCCTTTGTGAGTGGATCTGCAACATTATTGGCAGAGGCAATCTTTGTTATTGCTACATCACCTCTCTGTATGATATCACGTATCAAGTGATATTTACGTGCAACATGTTTTGTCCTTTGATGAGCCCTTGGTTCTATTGCATTTGCAACAGCCCCACTATTGTCACAATAGATAGTAATGGGTGACTTAATAGAAGGAACAACTTCAAGTTCTTGAATGAACTTGCGAATCCACACAGCTTCCTTTGCAGCTTCACTTGCAGCTATATACTCTGCTTCTGTAGTAGAATCTGCAGTAGTATCTTGCTTGCAACTTCTCCAACTTATTGCTCCCTTGCCAAGAGCGAACACAAATCCAGAAATTGATTTTCTATCATCAATATCAAATTGAAAATCTGAATCTGTATACCCTTGGACAGTTAAATCCTCACCACCAAACACCAAGAAATAATGTTTGGTCCTATTTAAATATTTGAGGATATGTTTCACTGCTGTCCAATGCTCAGAACCTGGATTAGATTGATATCTACTCACAATGCTCACTGCATAACAAATGTCTGGCCTAGTGCAAAGCATTGCGTACATGAGACTTCCTACAGCCGAAGCATAAGGACAATTTCTCATTTTCTCTCTCTCTTCTTGTGTTTTAGGACACATTTGATTAGAGAGATGAACTCCATGTCTAAAAGGTGAAAACCCTTTCTTGGAATCTTGCATGCTAAACCTAGCCAATATCTTGTCAATGTAATTGACTTGTGAAAGTCCCAATAACCTTTTCTTTCGGTCTCTAAACAATTTGATTCCGAGTATATAGGACGCTTCACCAAGATCTTTCATTGCAAAGTGACTAGATAACCATACTTTAATAGATGACATTGCTCCTACATCATTGCCAATGAGTAGTATGTCATCTACATAAAGAACTAAAAATGTAATAGTGCTCCCACTAACCTTTTTGTAAACACAAGGTCCATCCATATTTTGTGAGAAACCAAATGATTTGATTGCCTCATCAAAACGGATGTTCCAACTGCGTGATGCTTGCTTTAGGCCGTATATAGATCTCATCAACTTGCACACTTTTGATTCTTGACCATGAGATATGAAACCTTCTGGCTGGTCCATAAAAATTTCTTCTCGAATGTGTCCATTCAAGAAAGCTGTTTTAACATCCATTTGCCATATCTCATAATCATAATGTGCAGCAAATGACAATAGAATCCTTATGGACTTTAGCATGGCTACTGGCAAAAAGGTTTCCTCATAATCAATTCCAGACTTTTGATTATACCTTTTTGCCACTAGCCTAGCTTTATAGGTCTCCACCTTACCACTAGGTCCTATCTTCCTTTTGTAGACCCATTTACAACCAATAGGCTTAATACCTTCTGGTTTGTCTACTAAGGTCCAGACCTGGTTGGTATACATTGAGTCCATCTCTGATTCCATGGCCCTTTTCCAATTCTCAACGTCCTTATCAGTCATTGCTTCTTGATAAGTAAAAGGATCATTATCAGGCTCCTCTGACTCCATTAGATAAATCTCATTTAACAAAGTGAGTCTAACTGGAGGTCTGATAGTCCTTTTACTACGTCGAGTCTCTTGTCTTTTGCTTGGTTCAGTAGGCACTATTACTTGCTCTTCATTATTCTCATTCAACTCAGCCATTGGGTTATCAGTTTGTTCATCAAGAGAAACTTTTGCTCTACTTTCATTTAAGCTATAATCTTCCTCAAGAAAAATAGCATTCCTGCTCACAAAAACCTTTTGCTCACTAGGATTGTAAAAATAGAAACCCGTAGACATTTTGGGATAGCCAATAAATAAACATCTATCACTCCTTAGTCCTAGCTTATCCATATTAGACTTTCTAACATATGCTGGACAACCCCATATCTTTAAGTGATTTAGACTTGGTTTCTTACCAGTCCATAACTCATATGGGGTACTAGGAACTGATTTGGTAGGGAATCTATTTAATAAATAAACAGCAGTCTCCAAAGCATAACCCCAAAATGAAATTGGCAACTCTGACATGCTCATCATAGAACGAACCATATCTAATAAGGTTCTATTTCTTCTTTCAGCTACACCATTATGTTGAGGTGTGGCAGGGGGAGTCAATTGAGAAATAATCCCATTTTCTTTTAGATATTCCTTAAATTGATCCAAGAGGTATTCTCCTCCTCTATCAGAGTGGAGAACTTTTATGCATTTTCCAACCTGTTTCTCAACCTCATTACGAAATTCTTTGAACTTTTCAAAGGATTCAGATTTATGTTTCATTAGGTACAAATAACCATACCTAAAATAATCATCAATAAAAGTAATGAAGCAATAGAAACCACCTCTTGACATGTGATTCATAGGACCACAAACATCAGTGTGTATTAATCCTAATACATCAGTGGCTCTAGCTCCCTTTCCTGTAAAGGGACTTTTGGTCATTTTCCCTTGTAAGCAAGGCTCACAAATTGGATAAGGCTCTACCTTCAAAAGGTTCAATGGCCCATCCTTTACCAATCTATTGATCCGGTCAATATTGATATGACCAAGCCTTAAGTGCCACAAATAGGTAGGATTAACACCTCTTTTTCTTTTAAGAGATAACACACCGGCAGCAATATCATTCTCAACACAATTAATAGAATTATCAATAGAACTCAAAAAATAAAGACCATCTTGTAAAATGCCAGAAGTTACAAATTTATTATTAAACTTAACAACAAGTTTAGAAGTAAAAAGAAATGAATATCCTGAACAACCAAGTTTTGAAACTGAAATTAAATTTCTTCGCACTTCTGGCACATATAAGTAATCCTCTAAGACAAGAGTTCTACTAGAAGATAATTCTAAATAAAAGGTTCCAATGGCAGTGGCTGCAACAGTTGCACCAGTCCCCATCTTTAGGATCACCTCCCCTTCATTTAGCCTTCGGGTCTCCTTGAACCCCTGCAACATATTGCAAATGTGTGAGATTGTACCAGAATCTACACACCAAGAATCAAATGGACCATCCATTAAATTTGTTTCAACAACGAGCAAATTAGGCATACCTTCTGCAGGTTTGTCATTCTTCAAAGAAGCCAAATAATGGCGACAGTTTCCCTTCCAATGACCAGGCTTACCGCAATGGAAACAATTTCCT
Organism: Quercus ilex subsp. ballota; assembly: GCA_032727855.1. Classification (NCBI taxonomy): domain Eukaryota; kingdom Viridiplantae; phylum Streptophyta; class Magnoliopsida; order Fagales; family Fagaceae; genus Quercus; species Quercus ilex. The sequence goes on along the minus strand of CM064908.1, from coordinate 19,939,590 downwards.
TTTGCTTTCTTTTTCTCAGTGTCCTTATTCACTTTGTCACCTTGAGCCTTATTAAATGACTGAGACCCTTTTCTCTTAAAGTTCTTACCCTTAGGCTTCAACTTAAGAGAAGAATCAGATTTTTCAACCAACATTACAGTAGGCTTTTCTTTCTTGATGAGATCCTCAGCTGCTTTCAACATATTGAGCAGCTCTAACAATGTCACTACCATCTTATTCATGTTATAGTTCATGATAAACTGATTAAAAGAATCAAGTAAAGATGCTAGGATCGCATCAACTTGGATCTCACTATCAATTTCTGCACCAAGCATATCCAGTTCGTTGATGAAAGAAATCATCTTCAGGACATGTTCCCGAACTGGAGTTCCTTCCACCATTTTGGTGGACATGAGATTTTTCATAGCAGTTTGTTGTGCACTTCTGCTTTGTTCTCCAAACATCTCTTTGAGGTGCAGCATCATATCTTGTGCTGTAACTAGGCCTTGGCATTGTTTTTGCAACACATTGGTCATAGAGGCCAATATGTAGCATTTAGCCATTTCATCAGCCTCATGCCACTTATTAAATGCATCTCTCTGCACCTCAGTGGCATCAACTAAAGCAAGTTCTGGTGCCTCAGTGTTAAGCACATGAGCTATCTTATCAGCAGTGAGAACAATGATTAGGTTCCTTTTCCAATCTACATAGTTTGGTCTAGACAAGCGATTTTCATCCAAAATCTTAGCTAAGGGATTAAAATTGGTCATAATGAATCTGCAAAATAATATAAAATAATATTTTCACATACATATATCCATCATATTCAGGTTTTTGAATAACTAATGGTACCTCCCACAAGAACAAAATATCATAGATTCCCAGAACAGAATATAACAATTATATTCATAAATAGTTCAAAGTGGGCATCGGGAACCCTTACCTTGCATGCTCCAATAATTTCTTTTGAAATATACTGTGCACACCATATAAAGGCAAATAGATACTATTCATCATAATTTCATCTCATGTTTCTAATTTTATTTAATTTTTCTATGACTCCCGATTTACTTTTGGCCTCCAAATCAAACATGTTTTACACTATTTTAGTGGTCATGTTTATTTGGATAAGTGCAAGCCATTATCTGAGTGTGATATATGTACCAGTATGATTATGTTGCTGTTTTAGCCACACTCCCACCAGTCATACACACACTTGTCTTCCCAAGAAGTAAACAAGAGGAACTACTAAACCAAAATCAAGTCTATCCTTTTGGCTTCGACAAAATTTTAATTTAACAGAACCTTTATTCACCGACAATGGAGGGCCATAGGAATTATTCTATAAAATAATCCTATTTAGCACTTAATATATATTACTACTGGGACTATTTAAATATTATCCTTTATGTATCTGATAGAACTCCCACTAATTGAGATTCAACACACTTGAAACCATTAATTCGGCAATACTCAAGATTTTATCAATATATAAAAAAAAAATGAGTCAATGAACCAATATATATTAATATGGATTACACAGAAAGACAATCCATGAAGCAATCCATAAAGCAATAGACACGAAACCATAATGGACAATCCATAAAGCAAATCCATAAAGCAATAGTCACGAAACCATAATAGACAATCCATAAAGCAATCCATAAAGCAATAGTAGCACTACTGCGCACAACTCAAGATTATATCAATATGCCACTTCAAACCAACTGCATTAAAACTCATATTCCTCTTTGTATCCATAAACAGTGAAGGCCCACTTCAAACCAACTGCATTAAAACTCATATTCCTCTTTGTATCCATAAACAGTGAAGGCTGGTCCTCCACTGTTTATGGATACAAAGAGGAAAATGAGTTTTAATGCAGTTGGTTTGAAGGGTTATAGATACATGCTGCCATACATTTGGGATCAGAATATTAGGAATTCTGCCCTGAAGCCTTCAGGTATTTCATAGGACAAATCTACAAAAAAAAAAAAAAAAAAAAAAAGGAAAAGGAGAGAGAACAAAGCAATATACTGCATGAAACCAAAATAAAATATTTTGTTCTATAAACTCATGAAACTCAAAAACTAGATGCTCCTTTCTTCATTTGTAAACAAAATAAATATATGAATTAATAGATCAAGAGTACATACCATTAAAGAACAAGGGAAAGAATAGGAATGCTAAATACCTCTCTTTCTTTCTAAGAGGGCCTAAAGTTATATTATATCCCACATTTGCTCGATCTTTTTATCTTTCAAGTTTCTTAGTTATAAGATGTTTACTCTTGCTATGCTCTCATAAACAAAAACACCATATCAGCAGACATATAAATTTGTAAACTATCAATTCTATCTTATATATTCGAGGAAGTTGATGCAAGGCTAAGGACTTTGTGGTGTTCAATTTTATCCTCTTGGCAGTCAGCCAAAGCTTTTTACTCTTTTTGATATCCCTTTTTTTATAAAAAATTACTTCTAATTGTGTCATAATTAATTTTCTCTTTTGCAGAAAGCTGTGGTGCTGATTCAATCATTTTTAAACAACCTAGAGGATACGTGAGGGCAGGAATCACAGTAAACCACACAGATGGCTTGCAGCCATATCCCCCAAACCAGAATTGCAAGTGGAAAATTACCTACCCACAAGCAAAATTTGTCAGTTTCTCCGTCAACTACCTCTCAGTTGCAGCAGATAGTAATGACTTTCTCAAGATTTGTGACTCGGAGTCAAATCCTAAGAAATGTTCTTTTTTTCAATCAAATAATGGAAATTTTGATTCAAACTTCAAGTTGATGAGCTCAAAAGCTTTTATCAAGTTTAACAGTGGTGATCCTGCTTCTTTTGAGTCAAGAGGGTGGGAGTTCAGTTATACTGCAGGTAAGCCAAGCTAAGCTGAATTCATTTTTTTCCTTTATTTTTTCTGTAGAACAAAATTTTCACAAATGCATGATAATTTAGGACTTTGCAATGGAAAGAAGAATTTGTATGATCATCATGGAGTTATTGGCTACCCTCCATCCACCAGCATTTCCTATGTAGAGGGACTTAGTTGCCAATGGATTCTTCATGGAAAACAAGGAACTCTTGTGTCCTTGAGCTTCACCCACATTAACATCTCAAAAGACTTGGATTTTATCGCTATATTTAGCAGCAAAAAGAAGCAGATAGCTAATTTCTCTGGCTTGTACTTAGTCTCATCTCCCACAAATGAACTTGACTGGAAAGGTTATGGTTGCATTCTATACTCAAGACAGATAAAGGGAATAGCCGGTCTGCTGATTTTTACATCTCTTCTCCAGTTAATCGTAAGGAGAACATGTTGATTATGATTAATGTTGTTTTAGTGATTGTTGCAGCAAGTGTTTTTGTCACTTTTATCGCAGTAGTTTTACTTAAAAAGGAAAGATAAGCATAAAAACAAAATGCATTCAGATGAGGGCATTATGCTTAACAAGTTTAGAGATTAATGCCAAAGAAAACAGAATTGGAGAGGGGCCTTCTGCAATTGTTTATAGAGCAGTTTTTACTGATGGTAGGTTGGTAGCAATCAAATTTCTAAGAGATACAGCTTCACGAACACAGCTGCAAGAGGAGATCTTGCCCAAATTGTCTTCTCACCCAAATATCATTTCCTTGTTGGGGCATGCTCAAGACAGACTCTGGAGACGATGTTTGGTGTTTGAATTCATGGAAGGGGAAGTCTGAGTTGGAACTTGAGAGAGAGAGCAGAAACATTGGATTGGGACAAGAGGTTAGTAATAGCATTACAAGTCTGTTCAGCGATCCAACAGCTGCACTTGTACCTAAAACCAACTTTATATCATGGAAACATAACATCTGAGAACATCCTTCTCGATGAGTTCTGTAATGCAAAACTAGAAGGTTTTGGGGCTGCAAATTATTGCAGCAATGACAGGACAAATCCTGGCCAACTATCAGAAATGGCTGAAGATATTTGGAGTCTTGGGCTTCTGTTACTTGAGCTACTAAAAGGGAAGCTTCTAGCAGATAGAGATGGTTGCAAAAATTTCAGGAGCATGGAAGAGATAAATGAGCTTGTTGGTGGTCAGGAGTCCTTTGATGAGCGGCTAGATATTCCGAAAGACAAATGCAAGATCATGGCGTTGGCAAAGTTTGGTGAAATTGCAAAATGGTGCATCAGTAGCAGCTGGAGTTTTGGAAAAAATCAAAATTATCCCAAGATAGTTGATGTTCTGTCTGGCTTGACACACAAGTGAAGCAACTGTTTTCTTCTGCTTCATGCTGAGAGGAAAAGGCAAAATGTAGGTGGAGGTGAAGCATCAGTATTGAACAGGGATTTAATTATATTTAAATTGACAGTTCATGTACAAATTGTAGTTGTCCTATAATCACTTGTGTATGTTGTAATATTAAATTGTTGAGTGTATTGGTTATTGTTCACTTCAGTTTCTGCTTTTGGTTTGCCTCATGATCACAATTACAATATCAGTATTTTTTTTTTATCTTAGTATAAAAATCATTGGTGCTGAGGTATATTGAGATATGCAATATATCAAGAACATATGACTCAGATGTTATTTCAGGAATTAAATAGAAATATAATTCTACATACTCCCTGACTACTAGTAATATTAGATTAAAATGTATGTGTGGCTTTCTCACACCCGACTTTGTAGAGGCATGCATGACTTGCACATGAAAATTGGGTTTTCAAATCATTGATGAGATATCCAATCTAGACCTAATATCTTCAAATCATTGACATCCTATCCTTTGATAAACTGGGTTTGCAGAACAAACATGAAAGTTTTATTAACACACATAAATTACTTACATGATACAAATACATTTATTCACTACATGTTCAAAAAAAAAAGTAACAAGAATATTAACATGGGTATATGGTGTCCATAACTCTTGTGATAGGATGACCCATTCCAAGAATCCTCAACTGGGACATCTCTAGGTTCAATCCCCAAATGAGACAAATCTTTAATTTCCAAATGCCCAATTTAAGAATCCAAATATAATTAAAAAGGTTTATAAATAAATGACGTAGAAAACGTCTCAGCAATCCGTTGTAGTCCAGCGGTTAGGATTCCTGGCTTTCACCCAGGCGACCCGGGTTCGATTCCCGGCAACGGAATTTTTGTTTTCTTATGTACTCTTTGTGGGCCTGGGCCTTCGGGTTGGATTTGTTTATCTGACTAACTTCTTCTTCTTCTTCTTTTTTTCTTTTTTTCTTTTTTTAAAGAAGAATAACTTACTAAGCAAGCATAGCATAATAGGTTTTAAAGAAATAGGAAAAATAACCAAAATCCAATATACAAGAAAAGCTTTTTCTTCTTCTTTTTTTACTTTTTTTTTTTTAAGAGTAAAATTTAGGTAAATTTTTTTATGTGCAATATACGTTGAATACAAAGGTATTGATATCACTGGACTAATTTTTTTTTTTTTTTTAGTCAATCAAATGGTAGAAATGACAATACTAAAATCATTTTTTAAAAGAATTTAATTTTTTTTTTTAATGAAAAAAAAATTGAACTAAATTGACACTATTGAATTTTGGATTACCAAAATAAAATCTAAGACAAAAAGTGATTCCCCACCCAAAAAACTTAGAAATAACCATTAGTATTATTATTGGACTCATTTTATGAAAACCCATAATTACATTTAAACATTTCCCATCAATCGAACAACATTAAAATTGTTTTTTTCTAGAAAAATTAACAAAAATAAAATTTTTGAGAATCAAAATAAAATCACTACCATATTCAATTGGTAAATTTCTTTGCCAAGGTTTAAACTTTAATGTTAATTTAACCCCAAGCCAAGTAAACGTAAGTCCCACACATGACTTTTTACACGGTGCCAATTTCAGTTTCACCTTAAAAATCACAAAAAACACGACCAAATACTAAAAATATAAAAACAACAATCCCAACACATAATACAAAAGAAAGAGAAAGTTTTCATTAAGCTCTGTCAATGGCAAGAGATAGCTGCTTGGCTCGTGTCACAGCCGGTGTTGCTGTCGGCGGCGCTGTTGGCGGCGCCGTTGGTAATTTCTCTCCCCAAAAACCCCAATATAGCCGATTCTGTAAAACCCTTATTTCATTGTTGTTTTTCCTCTAATATTGCTTTGGATATTGTTGCTTCTCTCTCTGATTACCCATTTGTTTTTCTAGTTTTTTGTTGCTTGTTCATGGGTTTGTGTTATTTTAACCACTAGTTGGTGGAATTTGCATGTACTAAAATTTTGGGGATTTTTATTAGTCCAAGACTTTGTTTCAAAAATACCCACTTTGCTTTTGTTTTTTTTTTCAAGTTTTAACAATATGGGCTCAGTCTGTACTGTTATTATTAATGTTGTTAATGGAATTCCCATAAAAAAAAATGTTGTTAATGGAATGGGCATGACTTAGCAAAGTTTACAGCTTGACCACAAATTGTATTGTGGGAAAAAGATAAGGAGAAGAAAAATTAGCCTTGAATTCATTTGCTGCATTTTAAAGCTGGTGTCCATGATGGTAAACATAATGGACTATCACTATCTTTCTTCGGAATATGTTTGTCAAGCTATTTTTGTTGGGATTTTCTTGATAATGTTCTGGGAATATGTGCTTTTGGAACTATATTCTGCTTCCAATGAAATTCTCTTGTGGGCAATAGTTTCAATTTTTTTATGCACTTTGTGTGTGTGTGTGTGTGTGTGTGTGTGTGTGTGCGTGTGTGTGTGTGTAAGCTCATTCTTTGAATTCTTGCCGTTTGAGCTTTCTGTTCTTATATGATTTTTTTTTAATGTGAATTTTATGTTGTAAACAGGTGCGGTGTATGGGACATATGAGGCTATTAGGTTTAAGGTACTTGTCTGATCTGATCTCCAACTTGTAGCCATGAGATTGTGTAGCCTTCACATATGATTACTCTTCTTCATCACTATTGCTCTCTGTCAAAATAAAATTTCATGCTTTGTTTTCTTTCCACTTTTGGTATGATCTTTCAAAAATTCTAGGTGAAGGTTATCATGTTAATGTGAGTAGCTTTTTAGTTTTTACACGCTGAACAGCTTACATGGCAACATCTGTACATAATACGTTGTATGAATTGGTGATGTATATATAATATGACCATATGGACAGTGACTAGTCAAGATACTAAGATATTCCATAGTCCATTACCATATCATGAACGTAGATTCAAGTTCTTAGTAGCTCTCCTAGAGCTGTAATTCCAAAGTCAAATTTTTCAGTTCTGCTCCTTATGAAAGTTATGTTTCTTTATAAAACCATATTAGACATCAGAAAGATAATCTAAGCCGAGTGTTTTCAACTTCCTCATGGGATGGTTAAATGATTGAGGGGCTGAATAAATGACTTGGATGGTGTATTGGTGTGGCTGAGCACAGTGCATTGGGCATATGCCTGCTGTGGTCAGGTGTATATTTTATCTTATTGGTAAGTTATACATGCACCCAGTGGGTTTTGAGCCTACAATTATATCCTCCTCCACTTATTCTTATGAGGGGAGGGAGATCCATTTCATCCAAAACTTATTGGCCTTTTTCAGTTTTATATATGGGCTGATCACACACAAAGCCCTCTACTTAGACCCTATATTTGGGGGGAAATATATTTTTTTGAACTTTTATAGTGATCCATTTTGGGCTGTAAGCGAAAGGGTACCTTGCAGGAAGTTCAAGAGGTGGATATTTTGAACAGTGATAAAGTCTAAGAATTTAAAATTCACAGATTTTTTTTCCCTTTTTTCTTTAGTGTTGACTAGTTGGCATTTTGAATTGAACCCTGACCTAACCCAACCTGGTCTGAGCCAATTTTGTTTTAATTGTATACTGGTAAGTTATACTCACTGGGTTTTGAACTTACAGCCTTGCCCTCCATTCTTATGGTAGAAGAGGAAGTACCCTTTTAGCTGGTTCATTGGCCAACCTAGTCTGAGTTGCATTCTGTCACTGTCTTCATTATGTGTTTGAAAGGCAGATAATGATTAAACACCAATCAACAGATTTTCTCTGCATATCTTCTTATAAGTTTCGTTAAATCCATTCGTTAATCCATCTCAAATACAAGATGTAATTACTGATATTGTGGTAGTATGGTATGATGCATGGAGAAATTTCTTTTGTATTAGAAGTAAGAGTGGAAATGCAGAACAAGAACCCATAGTACAATTAGATCTCTGTTGGGCACTTGGGCTGCATGTATCATGGCTTTACAGGAGCATGAAGCCATGAACTCTTCAAAAGAATCAAAAATTATATATGAGATATATGAGCATGAAGTCTTGCACATGCATTGCCATGACTAGTAAAACTGGCTGCAGCAAAGCCATCAAAACTTCTTTTTAGATAGTGTAATTCTAGAATCCATGTTGATGACCATTTTCACTTCTTTCCCATACATTAATTAATTGTGAGGCTAGTTTTTTTAATATCATCAAATCATAATTGTGAACAATGTATCTTCTGTAAAAAATCCTGCGTCTTCCCCCACCCCTCTTTATCTTTTTTTTTTTTTTTTAATATCTATCTATCTTTATTGCTATGAGCGTTATTACCATCAAATTTTTAAGAACCAGGACAGTTTTGGGTTCCTGTTTTGACCTAACCAGTCTTGCATGTAAGTGGAGTGAACTGGAATAGCAGATTGTCATTAATATTTTGTCTGGGTTTGTTGGAATCATCCCTTCTACTTCAAACATTTCAATTGTATGCTATCATATGTAGTAGCCGTAAGGGACTAAGGGGTTCCTTCTGAGCCAATCACCTCTACTGCTTAATGGCATTCCACCCTCTCATGTGGGGTTAGATCCAGTGGTCAAATCCCCCACTTATGCTTAGACAGGGTTCACTTCCTAGATCAAGAAGCGTGAGCAAGAAATTCCTCCATATAGATAGAGGCACCTACTGCCTTGCCTCTTTCTTTGTCCCCTTATCTACTGTTGTTGAATCTATTTGATCCAGAGTCTCTCTCTTATCTTGGTCCTCACCCTGGAGCAATTTCTTGCTGCCCAGAGACCCAATAATGGAGGTGTTAGTTGTTTATAATTGTTTCAATAATGATAATCCCTCCCATTGTGCTGGTATGAGATTGTTCTCTAGGAGCTGTGCTGTACTTATGTGGTGCTGGTGCACATTTAACCCAGGCAACCTGTTGACTATATTTGAGATCCTTAATGTGAGGAATTTTGATTTGTATAGCCATCACTTTGGATGAGATAAGCTTTAGAAGAATAACTAATCTTTTATCAATTATATATACACAATTTTGGATGCAAAACTGAAGAATCACCTTCTCTTCAGCTTAGATCTGTAGCCCATGTTTATATCATAAGTATTTAATTCAGTTGGCTATCAATTTTAGCATATTTATATCGTTGTATAGTCTTTATTTATGTAATTATTGTTGGGGGATGTAGGTGCCAGGACTAATGAAGATCAGGTACATTGGACAAACTACGCTTGGCAGTGCTGCTATTTTTGGCCTTTTCTTGGGTGCTGGAAGTCTGATACATTGTGGGAAGTCTTATTAAATACTTTTTGTTAAACTAATTGTCTGTTTACTATGTTCTTCTTTGAACTTAGATGTCACATGCCCTGGGACAGTGGAAAAGAGTGCATAATCATGATTACTTGTTTCTTCTATGGCAAAATTCTTTTGTGGAGTTGTAAGTTGTTTGTCTGACAATGGTTGCACACCATGGTATAATCAGTTGAATTTTCTAGGGCGGCCTTTTCTTTCAATGCAGAGCTCCTTTCAGTAAATTGGTTGACCTCTCTCTCTCTCTCTCTCTCTCTCTCTCTCATGTTGGGGCTCTATGTTGTCTCTCTAAACAATGGTAGCATATTGATTGATCTGTTTGTCTTCTCACAGATCAATGTAATATTTCACTGGGCAAGACCGGTTCCACTTCATATGTGGTTATTGGTTAAATTGTTGATGTATGTCTCGGACATCTGAGTCAATATCTCTTTTCCAAATATGAGAAACTTTGAAAAAGAAAATTGCAGGGTGCCATAGATTAAATTAGAGGGAGCTAAAGGGCTATGGCTGTAAAAGCAACTCATTATGTGTTGATATAACTGGTTTATGCTCTTTACAGGTGAACAATTTTGATAATCTTTCAATAGAATGGCAGAAATCAATTAAAAGCCTGAAATTTCTGGTGGTTTCTTTCCATCGTGTCATTGCTAATACCTAAGACTAAGAATAAGAATTTTGTTGCATTGATGCAGAACCAATGCATGACTGCTTTCTTCTGCTCAAATTGGTTAAAAATTGGGTTGAGGTTTAGCTTCCATCTATGGTCTTACTAGTTGTTACTCCTTTTAAAGATTTCCATGCATGATCTAGTAATACCTTTTAAAAATCCATCCTGCAATCATGGAGTTCCATGCAACCACAGTTTTTCCTGAAAGGTTCTCAAAAACCTCTAATCTATGTCTAAACGATAAAACAACCACATTTCCATACGTGTCCACAAGAGCAGAGCTCAGGAAATCTGAGTATTCCAACACACCACATCCCTATCAGGAATTTCATCAAAGTATCAAACATCTGTATAGCATACAGCATACTCTGCATTTTGCATGTAGATGCTCACTTGAGCACTGGCCACACAATAACGTCAATTGCAAAACCAGTTTTTTTATCAAATGGGTATGAATCATATTACCAAAACCAACTCTAACCAATCCACCACAGGCCTCAAGAACACTTGGGTAAGTGTAACTATTAGGTTTCAAATATGGGTAAAGAGCTTCAATGAACATGAAGTTTTACGTGTAAGCAGCCAATTATAAGTCATCCTACTAGTTCGAGGTATTTCTTCTCAAAAAAAAAAAAAAAAAAAGAAGAAGAAGAAGAAGACATCCCACAAAGAATTGTTTATTGGGTTCTCAATGGTTTGGAAAAACAAGCTTTGCAAAATAAACAATTGGTAGGACAAGTAAAACTATGAGAAATATGAATCTCCACAGAGTGAGAGAGAGAGAGAGAGAGAGAGAGAGAGAGATTTACATGATACAAAGCACAAACACAAGCGGCCTACATGGATCTTGAGCTGTTCAAAAGTACAAAAGTATTTACTTTTCATGTACATTTCATAACTAGACTCACAAGTCACAACTATTCTATCTCAAATTCTACATTGAAATTTTCAATTACTTTGTTGGCAAGTTATTATTAATAACTAAAAAAATAATATTAGTTATAAGTTCAAATTATAACAAATAAAAACTTATCTGTAATGAAAATTATTATATCTGTAAAATTACTATTTCAAGTTTTAATCTTGATTGGACATATTTTTGCTAAGATGACATATTAGAGGATGAGTCATGAGTGCTGCATTGTTAAGGATATTGCATCATGTAATTGTCTTTTAAAGGCTAAAATTGAATATTAAAAAAAAATTCCATTGTTAGTATCTTTGCATAAATAACAATAATAATAAGAGTAATATTACAATCACAAACTATTTTACAACATTTTTAGAAACTATTTATATGACAAATTTTTTTTATTGATTCTTATTTGGACCCATACTAACATAACTTTTTACTTACGAATAACCATTCAGTATATCAGCAGTTTATAAAATAATTTGAAACTTTAACATTTTCCTAAGAATAACTTTTAACTTTTTTTTATTACCTTTTTTAACTTTTTCTCTTCACATCAATAGAGGCATTGCACACTATACAATATTATATACTTTTTTTTTTTTAATGATGATTTACAATATTATACACTTGTTAGTGTACATCATCGGTACATATATTTTATGCGTTGAATATGGGAAATGCTTAAAAATATGCAAAACATATAAAATTATGGACTTATAATATGAACATATATTGTACATAAATGAGTGCACAATAATATTTTCCTTTTGTTTTTACTTTTTATGAATAAAATCAATTTGATTGGAACCATAAGGTTGCTTGAGCTTCTTTTCTCTCTTTTTTTTTTTAGCCAGCTAGTAAGTTCCACAAAAATTTGATTGGACAGTACAACTCATTTTAGATATGTTAGAATATATCATCTAATTATGGAATATGTTATTTACAACTGTCTACCTTCTTCTCTCGAAAAAAAAAAAAAAAACTGTCTACCTCTCTCATCGCAATCTTTTCATCAAACACACACATACTATTACTCACACATTTTCTTAATGGTTTAAAGATAAAATCTTAACCCAAAACCCAATTTCTTAATTAATTAGAGAATAATAATGCATTCTAATCTCATGGTAGTGCTTCTTAAGCAATATGCAATTTATAACAACCACTGTAAATTTCTGTAATTTACCTTCCATTGGTTTCTCAAAAAAAAAAAAAAATCCATTGATTTCTATTTAAATATGAATTCCGTCCCATTTTAATCTTAATTTTCCTAATATTATAATCAATTCTTCTTCTATTTTTAGAGAGTTTTAACCTATGGCGTCCGCTCCTAATGATAACTTTTTATTATTAGACCAAGATACCAATTAGTTTTTTGTGTAAGCGGCAGATTAAACCCCAGATCTCTTATACAACCATCAGAGACTTTACAAGTTAAGCTAACTAAAACCCACATATTCTAACCAATTCTACCAATTCTTAATCAGTTGGTTCAACGTGCAAAATCCACTAATTCATTATATATATATATATATATATATAATTATTTTTTTAAAAGAACACTAATCCCTCCCTTTGTGCTTTGCACACGTTGTATTTGAGATTTGACCCATAAATTGTGGAGATTTGGAGACATAAAAATCGTAACATGTCTTTAATTAAGGTATTACATAGTTGTATTTGAGGTCTTCATTTTTTTCCTTCCTCTCTCTCTCTCTCTCTCTCTTCTTTTAAAAAATTAAAGAAATAAAAATAAAAATTGATAATTACAATAGGAGAATTGAATCTTGGATGTCATTCAAAAAAGGTATTACATAGTTATCAAAACATGAATCGTATCGTGAATTGATTTTTTATTTTTCTGTATAGTGTGTCATACTGTATATCATAAGATAAAACACTTAATATTTTTTTTTAAAATTATATATATACATATATAAATGGTATATTCATTAAAAATTTGGAATTTATTCAACTATTGACTAATTTAATATCACTTATGTAATAATATTTAATAACCTAATTAAATAGATCAAATTAAAACGTGTTTATAATATACATAATTAAATTGATTAAACTCAAAAATAATAATTTATACAAATAATCCGAAATAATAATTTATTTTCATAATATTCATCATCTTGCCTAATCAACTCCATCTAAATCAGTGTTATCATCATGTTCATCATTTTGCAAATTTATTTCTTCATTGAAATTTTATCATCATCAACATTTAATATCTTTTCTTGTTCTTTTATATTAACATTTCTTCTTGGCATTCTAGCCTTTTAGACTTATAACAATAATGACAAAAAAATAATAATTATATTGTCAATTAATTCCTTATTCATAGTATAGAAAAGAAATTTACATATATATATATATATATATATATTGAGGTGAATATTGAGCCTTATTATAATGGGATAAAGTTTGGGCCTATTTTAAGTATTGACCCAAGCAGAGGAAACAAATCCAACATTAACTAGCTCATTTTAATAATGAATATAAAACCTCGAATCATTGGTCAAGCCTAATACCCTTCCAGGCCCCCACGTCAAGGTCTTGTCAGAGCTACCAAGGTAAATCCCAAAGAAGATAAACTTCACCGAGGTAATTTTTTGAAATTTCTTGATGATTACACAACAACCTCCACATTAATGAAGGTCACCTACTTGGCATCACCGCATTTAATGCAGAAGGACAAGCCTGAACAGTAAGAAAATACTAGAAGTCTCCATTCATGATGAAAAACCAAAAAAGATGAGTCTGATAAGACCAAAAGTTATACAGGTGGACGCCTGAATAGTAAAGAAGACCTCAAAAGTCTCCATTAATGATGAAAAACCAAGAAAAAAGAGTCTAATAAGGCCAAAAGTTATCCAGGTGGGCAAAGACAAGATACGAAAAAGAAGGAGATGACTCATATAAAAGAAGATGAAGAAAGAAATGAGGAACGACACAGAATATATATATATATATATATATATAAAGAGAGAGAGAGAGAGAGAGAGAGAGAGAGAGAGAGAAACATTCAAAAGAGATCCATGTAACACATCATAACACAATTAATACAGAGATTCTCATATATTTTACGTGTGCTTGTCCAAATTTCCCATTGCAGATTAGTATCAACCCATAACACAAATTAATTGTGCCACATGTTTTGCTTAGTGTCTTAAATCATAGAATTAGGGAACATGTTTCTACAATATACACGCACGCACACACACACACACACGCACACGTGCGCGCGCACACACACACACATATATATATTTGAAAAATGAAATTTGCAAATATAAAAGTGAAGTATAAATGTGTAATCCAAATTTTGTATGAGAAAGGGAGAGATGAAAAAAAAAAAAAAAAAAAAACTTATGGACATGTTATTTTATTGGGCTAGATTAAGTAACCTAATATTTTTGTGTTAAAAACAAGTCTAACAACTTGTTGGATTCAAATAAAAGCACAAATTTTAACACACACACACACACACACAAAAACTTATTTTAAAGCATATGCCTATGTATTGTACAATACGATTTTACGATTCATATGATATGCACTATTGTATATGCAATTCATAAGTATTTATAATATGCCGTTACGATACAGAACTTTTTGTACATGATACAATACGTATCGTACTATAAGTATCACATATTGTTTGATACTGAAAATTAACTAATTAAACTACAAGACTCTCAACAATGAATGAACTTATTTTGAGTATTTGTTACTAAGTGATTATTTTTGTTTGTTAAGTAATTGACTTGATGAAAGACAGAAATAGGTGAGGGTGTTAAACATAGGTTTTAATTCTAGATCCTTTCTATAATGAGTTATTTTCATAATGAGTTACTCCAATAATCTAATCTCTAAATATTAAGAGGATTCAGAAAGCTAATTATGACTTTAAAAAATGTCAAAAATACCCCTAATCAAATTAGATAATCCTTATTTAAAAAAAAAATAAAAAATAGGGTTAAAATTGTAATTCAACAAAAAAAAAAAAAAAAAAAAAAAAAAAAAAAAAACCTACTAGAGAAACTTTTTTTCTAAAAGTTAGCACACTTTCTATCTAAACAAATGTCATGTACCTTTTATACATTGTTTTCCTAAAATTTAGCACACACTAACCCTAGCAGTTTACCTCCATTTCAAATCCTAAATTTTAGCTTTATAAAATCATT
Source organism: Quercus ilex subsp. ballota (assembly GCA_032727855.1). NCBI lineage: Eukaryota > Viridiplantae > Streptophyta > Magnoliopsida > Fagales > Fagaceae > Quercus > Quercus ilex. The sequence goes on along the minus strand of CM064908.1, from coordinate 19,924,278 downwards.
TCCTATGTAACTTTACTAACAATAGATAAATTGAAATTGAAAAATTATATTAAACTTAAAATAAATAAAAAAGAGTCTCATCGCAAGTGTGGAGCACGTGTGATGAGGCTAGTATATATTGTGGGTGTTGATTAGGTCAACTAATAAAGAAATGATACATTCACAACATTTTCACAACATATTTTAGGTGATAAATTTTTAGCTATAGATAAAAAAAAGTAATGTTAGTGGTGGATCTAAATGAGAACATAACAAAACATCATTTAATATTTTTTGTGAAAATATTATAGATGTATTTCTCCCACTGAACTCTCCACTTCCTTCTAAAAAAAAAAAAAAAAAAACTCTCCGACATAAAAATGAAGAAAAAGAAAAAGAAAAAAACCTTAACTTAGCATGACAAATGAACCATATTCGAGTATCGCCAAACCCATGAAATATCGTGTGAAAATAAATAAATAAAATTTGTACCCATCTCTTACGTCTTGGACTTTTTTTTTTTGTTTTGTTGAAAGCTAAGGTCTAGTTCTCTCTCTCTCTCTTCATTTTTTATGAAATAAATCAATATGTAAACCAAAAATAAAAAACCAACGAAACCATCTCTCTTTTTCATCCTCCTCTTTTTTGGGCTCACCCTTAAGTTTAAACTATTACAAATTAATTTTTATAATTTTGTTAGTTTCAAATCAAAGAACTTGTAGTTGAATTAACATCTCTCTATGTACAAAATGCTTTGAGGTTTAGGGGGGAAATGGTTTGAGTTGCAAGGTTAACAGCATATTGTAATTATCTCTTAAAAAAAAATCTTTTTAAATGGTATTAGCTTAAACCCTCGATCAAACCCAAAAAGTCCATGTTTTTAAATTGATATCATTTTCAAAGACTATTACCACGAAGTTTCAAGTTTAACTTTTTTTTTTTACTCATTTGTGCCCTTTTGGTAACGCGGACAAGCCGCAGTATTTCATAATACAAAATTTGTAAACTTTATTTATTTTATTTATATACAATCTTCTCAATCAACCTAATTCTAAAAAGGGAATTTTTTTTTTTTTTTCAAATCTCCTTCAACCTATTATGTTAAGTTCATAATATTATTCATGTGTATTAAATCAAATGTCTCATTACACTATTTATACAAGTCACATAACTCACTCAACATATTATGATTTGAACACGTTGTGGGTTAAAGAAATTTCCTCTAAATCAGTTTGGAGGAAACTCTTATCATTTTTTTTTAAAGCATAAAATAAGCTATACCAAATGAACAGTAAATGGGTCATATGATTAAAAGTACACATGTATAATAATTTTCTTCAAATTAATATGGAGATAAACTCTATACAAAGTTTTCTTCAAAATTGACTTGGAGAAATTTCTTCCAACCCATTATGTAGTAATTCATAAACTCATTTATGTGTATTAAATTACACAAACTCATCAAATTACTTGAACAATTTACTTGACTCATTAAATAGATCATATGAATAAAATTATGCATAGATAGTCGTTTGATTCACCCCATAGTGGGTTGGAGGAATTTTCCTCCAAATTCACATAGAGGTGAGCATTGTCCCTAATAAAATTATATAATATAATTTGTAATGGTTTAAACTTAGGGTTTTGTTTTAACTTTAAATTATTATGAATTTATATAATTTTTAAAATTGGATTAATTTATCATTTTTGTTAGGTACAATAGCAAAAATCTCCAAAGAAAAACTTAAGATAATTCATTTTTTAAACTTTAGAATTTTATTTTTACTTTAATTTTCTATTAAATGTTTCATTTAAACTTTTTTAGATTTTAGAAACATTTTGTTTAATAATGTTCTTTTTAGAGAGGTAGATGGTGAGGCCATTATGCCTTTGTTTGGGAGTTCATAAGGAAATAGAATGGAATGGAATAAGTAAATCATAAATAAATGAAAATGAATGAAATGTATTTAAGTAAAGGAAAAAATTGAAAAATAAAATAAAATAAAGGAATGGAAATAAGTAACTTTGTTGACAAGTAACATAGAAGAAAAAAATGAAATCATTTTATGACAATATTACTATTCTGTCTTGTGGGTACCCAGGAAACTCTTGTACTCCTTGGCACCACACTAGAAGGCTTTGTCCTCTTTAGGGAGCCAAGCCCTCAATGATTTGTATTACGAAAGGGTGGGATTGTCCCACATAGTTTAAGTAACCCTCCCACTAACACAAGCTCTAAGGGCATATAAAGTGTTAGTGGGAGGGTTACTTAAGCGATGTGGGACAATCCCACCCTTTCGTAATACAAATCCTTGATGGCTTGGCTCCCCAAAGAGGACAAAGCCTTCTAGTGTGGTGCCAAGGAGTACAAGAGTTTCCTGGGTACCCATATGTCTATTTAAAAATATTAGGCTAAATATATAGGGGTATTTTGAAAGTTTTAGTAAAAAATTCATTAAATGTAATTTCATTCCTTGCAATTCCTCTCAATTTTGAAGAAAATGATAATTTTTTTTTTTACAAGATACAAATCTACTCTAGCCTAATCTAAGTGTATGTGTGTGTGAAGTGTTGCAACTTAAATAATGCTCCCAAGTGCAAGATTGTCGCAAAGTAATAACTCGGTAAATCTGAGATCGAATCCATAGGAAAAAGGGAGTTGATTAGCATACCACAAGAGAACAAAACTAAAACAATAAAATTATATTGAAAATAAATTTTGATAGTTTGGTGAAGGTAATTTTTAATGAGAGAAAATAACAATATTTTAAGGCGCTAAGGTTTAGGGATTCACACACAAAACGTCTATTAGTAGTCTTAACAATATTTATTTTATAACTCAACTAAAATTCATAAAAAGGATGATCTTAGTTGGATGATTTAACAATAAGAACTTGAGAATTAATTGTTTAGGGTAGTTTCATGAAATTGATTGGTTTTAGGCAAAACAAAACTAGTGAATTAGTTAGCAGGGAATATTAAGCATTTAATATTCCCGGAGTCTATGATAAATCAAAAAATTATACAAAACTAAACACTTTTCTAGATGAGTAAATCAACCAAAAACATAAAAATATAGACATTGAAACCATAAAATAATTGTTAAGAATATACTAATAAATGGTTGAGTTTCACCCCTTGCCTGAGCAAGGCTTCTAGTAAAACATAACACAAATAAAACTCTAAAAACTGTTTTTTTTTTAAAAAAAAAAAAATAAGAAAACCTAAATTATGTTCTACAACAGCTCCCTCTTGAATTTTGCCCTAAAAAGTCTTTAAATAAGTCAAAGAATACTATTACAAGCTGAATTTCTGTTTGGAGAAAATTCAGGTTTTTACGCTTCACTTAACTGACATTTTTTGCCCATTTAACGTCATAATTCAAACTTTTGGTAAACTACAAAGTTGTAGCCCTTTAAGTTAAATTTCTAGCCGAACTTGAATCACCTCGATTGGACATCTGAGCCGAAAGTTATGCCCAGAATACTAACTGATGTGCAAACTGGAACCCTAGTCCAAATTAGACTTAGATTTGGTGCAAATTTCCTTTGATTCTTAACTCCAATTGGACTTAAATTTCATTGGGTTGGCCTACTTTGACTTTATTATGGCCCTTGTAAAAATAAAATCCATTAGCATTTTTCGTTGCACAATTTGCTCATTTAATTTCATTCTCCTATAAAAGACAAATTCACGCATTAAAATTCAATTAAGCACAAAATTGATTATTTAGCATTATTCCAAAACCAAATATAAAATGCATAAATTAACTCAAAATAAGTATGATAATTCTTTCTAATAATTATATAAATATGCAAAATTAAACTATTATCATAAAACTTCCTCTTAGAAACATGAACCCCGACTCTTATCCTTCACACCACACAAGCACTTATTTTTGTGAAGTGATTATCGCACTATGTGTAGTGGTAAGAAAATGATAATTATAAAATAGAAAGGAATAAGTGTTCATTTTCACCCATTTCATTATCTAATTAAACTTCCAAATAAGAAAAGTGAATGAATATTTTAAAATTATTCTTTTAATTCGTCCCTATTCCATTTCTTTCCCTCTTCCCAACTCCCAAATGGGCTCTATATTATCACTTGAATTCCATGGGTCAACTCCTTTAACGGTATTAACTAAAAAGTGTGTTGGAATGTTTAAATGTGTGCGTGTTTAGCATTAAATTATAAGTTGTTTTGCAGATTTTACACTATTTTTTTTCCAATTTTATTTCAAATAATTTAGCTTTATTGAAATAAACTAACTTTTAGCTGCTTGTCCCATATTATACAAATAAATTATCGAAAATAAACAATTTCAACCAGGAACATATATATACCTAATTTTTTTAAAAGTAATTCACACAAAAAAAAAAAATTAACTTTTTAACTTTTTAACTTTTTGTTTCATGTTATGCAAGTACACTATTGAAAATAAGAGAATCTAAATTAGACACATATACACCTAAAATTATAAAAATAAAAGAAGTGATTTACATATATAGTAAAAAATAAACAATAACCCATCAAAAATAAAATAAAATAAATAAACAATAAGAAAAACATGCTGAAAAGAGCCAAATTGCCAAAATTGGTGATGTAATTGTTTACTATGTCAAATTAAAATTAAAAACAAAAACAAAAACAAAACAAAACAAAACAAAAAATCTGTAAAATGAGAACAAGCAAATACCAAATGGAAGCAGAGAGTCAAAAAAATTCCCCTCCCTTTTCACATTGTATCTGAAAATTTCTCTCATTACAAACATATCTGATGCATTAATCTTTGGCTTCAAGCTTCCTGGTCAAATGGGTTTTGCTTTTTGAGCCAACAGAATCTACGAAACTTCTTGACTCGAGAGAAAGAGAGAGTGAGAGAGAAGGAATCACCAGAATTTCACACACCATGGAAGGTAATTTTTTTTGTTTTTGATTTCTCAATCTCAAATTCATATTTGCGTATTGGGTTTTCGTTTTCTGATTGATTTGTGTCAGCTGGCTTCTGGGTTTTCTGCGTTAGAATGTGTAATTGAATTCCTTGCATGGACAGACTAATTGTTGTAATGGTTGAGGTAATGTCCGGGATATGGATTTTTGGGGAGGGACTGTTTGGTAGCTGAGGGAAAATATTAACTTGGGATTTTTTTTTACTTCTATTGTTGTCTGCTTTTCGTTTTGTCCTCTTGGGTCCTGAAATTGGGATTGATGCAGAATTTAAATATTCAAAACTTTTGATGTCTTTTGATTCCTACATTTTCTTGGCAGCCAAACCGGGTATTATTACTTTTCTTTTATTCTATTCACAATGGCAATGATAATATTGTTTAAATTTGAGTTTGATGAATGATGATTTTTGCTCAATTTGCATTGTTGAATGGAAATTTTGTTATTTGTGAATGCTGTGGTATTGTCAAGCGTTTGAATGTGATGTGTTAAATTGTTCCACAATGGTTTAATTACAAGCCTCCAAATTTTGGATTGGGTGTTATGGTTTCATTGAAGATCTGATTAGATTTAGGAAGCCTTATGCCGATGAACTCTGGCTCAAATAATACTTTCTCCTCTTACAAGAATGGGTGGTTGTTGCAGTTGTGGGTTCAAAATCCATTGGGTACATTTTTAACAGAATTTAAAAAATAAATAAATGAGTAAATAAAATTGTGAAGCCTTTTACAAAAATGGGGATCCGGTTACCTAGTTGAGTTGTGGAAGAGAGCTAATTGTGGCTGGTATAACATAAATTTGAGGAAGTGAACATAATTATGCAAGGATAAGCTTCAAAATATCATGGTTTATAAAACAATTGACTAGATGAATTATTCTCGGTTGAAAAAGACTTTTTGTTTTTGATAACATTGGAAACCTTTCTAAAGAAGAGTCCTTTGGATTTGTCTCTAGCCAGTGAAACCTACGGGCAATTAACCCTACCCGCTAGAATTAGTTGCTGGGTAATCCGGGGGCATTTTCCATGATGGGTTAAGTAGTTTATGCTTGTGCCCAAGAGCAGTAAAATCACTTGTAGAAATAGTATTCTTGATGCATCTGATTGTGACTTCAATGCATGTAACAGAAGACATGATTTTGCATGTACTTTATCAAGCTGCCTTACTTTTCAACAGACAAAATTAACATGAAGAGAAAATAAATTTATGCAATCACAATGATGAGGAAAGTGAGATGCAATTTTACAAATATCTGAAGATTTGATGAAATATTTTTTGTTTCTTAGTTGATCGTCCAATTTGTAATATTTTCCTTGTGAGCAAAGGGAGAAGCTCTAAGACTTCTTCTTTTTTCCTATTGCTGCCTTCCATTTATCTGATGCACATTCAGCTAGAGGGCTTATGTCCCGTGAGAAGACAGATAAAAGGAGGGGTGAAGACCAAATAGACATATGAGTGATTTTCTTTCTGGCTCAGAAACTAAGAGAATTTATGACATCTATTATCTATCTCTTCATTTACGTGGAAAGCACTTAGTTGTTGGGATGACCTCAACTCATCAAATGCTCTACCACGAGTGTTATATATAGTGGTAAATAAATTAAACTAGTGGTTGATAGGGCCAACAAATATATACTGAATCATGTCTTATTTTTTAATTATTTTCTATTTTTGCTAGAATCAAGTGAAGTACACTCAGAAGAGAACAAAGTTTCTTCAGAGAAGGATAAGAAAAGAAGGCTCAAGACACCTGCCCAAGTTATGGCATTGGAGAGATTTTATAATGGTATGATCACTTATCTTGTCATATCTTCTCTTAGGCTTTCTGCTAAGTGCCCAGGAATTATTTTTTCTGAAGGAGAAATTTGTTTGACTTCTCTTAGAGCACAAATACCCTACCGAAGAAATGAAATCCCAACTTGCAGAGCAGTTAGGATTAACAGAAAAGCAAATATCTGGATGGTTTTGCCACAGAAGGTTAAAAGACAAAAAATTGTTGAGAGATGAAGCCTGTGCTAGTGGACGACAAGATCGTTCAAGTGTTGTTATTCAGGATCGTGGCAGTGGACTTGGACAGGATTCATGTGGCAGCACTAAACACGGGGATTATAGGAATATTGATCCAAGGGAAGTTGAAAGCCGGAGGCTCTATGGGAATGATTTTCAAGTTTCAGGCCTCACCTATAAGCATATGAGTCATTATACAGAAACTGTTAGTGGCACAGATGATACGTCTTCAGAGAGTAGCTCATCTTCTCAAGACAAGTTGTTTTCACAGACTGAAGATCCATATGATGTAGAAAATTCTAGATATCTAACCCATAATGGGGTCATTGCACCCATAAATGCCAAAAGTGCAAAAATTATGGGATATAAGCCATCAGGATACTTGAAAGTGAAGGGTGAAATTGAAAATGCTGCTATTACTGCTGTTAAGAGGCAATTGGGGGGGCATTATCGAGAGGATGGTCCACCACTTGGTGTGGAATTTCAGCCACTTCCTCCTGGTGCATTTGAGTCTCCAATTCAGAAACCAGTCTGTGGTAAGTTATAACATATATTTCTGCGTCAGATTAACTACTCTTAATGAAGTTATGCAATTTGTCCTGCAAGAGAGGAATCTCTGGTTGTGGTTGGTTAGATCTTTTTGCTTAATTTTATGGTTATTTCTCTCTTCTTCTTTTTTTTCGTTGTTTTCCTTTTGTGTTTGAGAAAGATTATCAGTATTTTTTATTTACAAGAAAGAATTGCATTGCACTTTTTTTTTTCCGTAGGCAAATGATAATTGGGGAAGCATAACTAGCTCAAGCCAAGTCCAACAAATGAAGTTTTGCCTTTAGGAACAGGACATAGATGATTTATGAAAAAGATTTATAGTGCAATTGTGTACATTTGAAATCAATATATAGAGGGTGCATTGGCTTTGAAATCAGTGTTTCTTTGTTATGCTAGTTTTGCGAGTTTTCCTACATAGCAGGTTCTTGTTTACAGTTTGCTGTATACCTAATGCCGGCAGTCATTTGATGAAATAGCATATATTTGGAAATCTAGAGCTTGATCTACCAAGTTTGCACTTTAAACTTTTAGTTTTATAATATAAAATCTGAAAGAATTTATTATTATTTTTTAAATAAAATAATTTCAAGCATTTGTAACCAGTTGAATAATAGAATGAATGTCTTGCACATGGATGGTAAGTTTGAAAAGTTGGCTGGGGGAGGGAGACTGAAGAAAAAGCTACATGTGTAGAAGCTCTAAATGTGCTTTTTAAGTATCTGAGTTATTTTCTTAAACTGGTATCATCACAACAAAATATGATAGTATTTTGATTTTAGAGATGGACGCTGGAAAGGAGTTTGAAACGGGCAGTTGTTTAAAGAGCGGAGAGAGAGTTTAAGAGGTAGTTGGGAGATGTTTTTGATAATTAAGAGTATTATTAATTAAATTATCAAATTATTATTGCAATCTAAAACTGTTGCAGTTTATGCTATCATAAGTGGAAATACTTTTCACTCAAAATTATTTGAGAATTCTTTTTATCAGTGATAGACATGTAATATATCTCTATGCGTTACTTAGTATGTGGTTCCTTTGTTTTATAGAGCAGACAACTCTTTTTCTTAATTTCCTGGCAAAACTTCTTTCTGGAGCAGGTTGGAGTCTTATGTTTCATATATATGTGCTTTTGCAGAACCATACTATGATGAGGATCTTTCTATTCCCAATTCTCCAGACATCTCTGGAGTGGAAAGGCAACCCAGTCTAAGCAATGTAAGTGGAGTTTCTGATCCTTTTTTATCAAGCACTGACAATTTAGTAAGAGAAGCTATATTTTACTACATATGTAGGATGACTGTGATGGAGGTTGAAAAAAGACAGGAAAAACTTATAAATATGTTAATCTAACTATATATAATTGTCATGACGAGGGCTGAACCAGATCAATTGATGTCAAGACTGAAAGTCCATTTGATATATCTTGACGTATAAAATTTTGCAATTTTGTTATCTTTGGTAAGTGCTGGATGATTTTGTGATGTTATTTTAAGGATTAGGGGGAGAAGATAGACCATAGTTATTCTGGGTAGGGTGCTTTTATTGCAACTCTTCTTTGTACAAAATATATATTTACGAACCATTCTGCATTTTACTGTATTATGAATATCTGAGATTTTTTTATATATATACACAAACTTATATTATGACTTACATCAAACTCAACTCTGCTGCTGCACTTGACAGTTTTTATGTATTTGGGGTTTCCAGTCAGATCCACGTATATAAGGAGCCAACCTAAAATTGCTAATTTGATTTGGTTTATGTAATACTGCAAAACCCATCTTTTTGAGAAGGAAAAATTCGTCATATGTCATGATTCAATGTACTTGGCTGGCACAAATTAAGTTCTTAAAGTTTTAGTGCTTGTTAGCAGTTACATAGTGTAGCTGTAATGTTTCCCCTAGAATTCAAGTGATACTTTCAGTACTGGATATGGATGCCACAACTGAGTAAAAATTGTGGTTATTTGGATTGGATTCTGAACTATTGAACTCTTGCTTTCTAGAGATCCAAATTAATTATCTAATGGGAGAAATTCATTTACTAATTTAAGGCTCATTTGCTTCTTTAGCACCATCACAACCTCCATCTTTTCTGACACTGTCACTACTGCTGTGGTCACTGCCCTTACTTCCACTTCTGCCATTACTTTTGTGGCAGTATCACCATCATTTTTTGTCAACCACCATTTTTTACTGTCAAGTAACTCCTAAACCCCTCTCTCTCCTACCCTTTAAAGAAATACTGAAAGGGAAAAGTGCAATTGCTACCATATTACTACCACCCATTGGACCTCTACTACTGCCTCTGCAGACCACTCCTGCACCAGCAGCATGTGTACTTCCAACAGCCTCACCTTCATATTCTTAACACATATATTTCCCCAAGTTGAACCCCAACTTTTAAGAGGTTCCACCCGGTGGTTAAAAATAAAAAATAAATAAAATCTGGGCTGAGCAAGTCTTTTTCAATTCTTTGGTTTTGAACTGACCTGCAATTACTAGTGACAGTGCAATCTATATTTATTTAACTGTGGATTTCTGAAAGCTCTGAACAACAGAGCTCACTCCTGCACTTTTGCTTTACTACAGCAAATAATATTTCTATAGTATTCCTAGAAGCCCAATAAACTTATCCATAAAACCTTTGCATCAATTCTAGTAGGAATTGCATTCTTGGTGCCGTTTGAATAAGTGGCTTCTTTTATGGAGTAATATTTTTGGTGGCTTTTGTAATTTTCCCTTTACCATGCCTTTTCAGGGATATGAGCCGTATAATTCCAAGTTGAGTTCACAGGATTTATACATGGAAGAGGCAAACAGTAGTGGGATGCATGGGTCTCATTACCAGGATAAGATATCTCAGTTAAAACAGAAGTCAACTGTTCTCAACCATGTCAAACCTTTCCCTAAGCAGAACTCTTCCTTGGATCTCTATGAAGATTCTGCTGGGGAAACCTCTGTTTATAATAGCAAGAGGAATCAAAGAATGAGCTCTAAGCATGGTGTTGAAGGGATGAGGATTGATTCTGTCACTAACCATCGTGGTCACTATGATGGGAAAATTGAAAGCGAGATGCATGATTATGCTAATGTCAGCCCCAATGTCATCCAAAGGAGTGAATACTTCAAATTTAAGCCTCCAAATTTGATACATAACCGCTTTGAGTCACTTGACACAGAAGAGAGAGGGCTATCTACAAGGATGAAAAAGGTTGAGTTTTTGGTTTAGACCTTTCTATGATTTGCTATATTATTAAACAACTCTCATGTTAATTGAAAGTGCTTTGCTTGAGATTCTGGTATTTATGTGCATATGTGCAGGAGGAGAAAGTTAATCGAAAATGGAAGGGTATAAAAGAACATGGCAACCAAGTTAAATTAAAGATGCATTCAACAAATGAAATTAAAGTGAGTTTGAGCTTTGGCCAATTTTTATATGACATTGTGATACTTATATATAAACACACATGATGGAAAAATATATATACATAAGTATATGCATGCATGTGTATGTGCAATTTTTGCATTTCTGTTGATGCTCCATTTTATATTGAAGGTTCCAAAACGAGTCAGACATGATCTTCTGCAGCAAGACCATGTGACAAAAGCACCATTCACTGAAATGCAAACAAGGAAATTTCTGAGCAAAGGGTCGGTATTAAATCTTCTTGTGATTGTTATCTCTTCCATTTCATGAGCATGCATGCGTCTTCACCTGTTTATGTGTTTGCTTGTGCATCAGTGCCCCTTTCATTTTCCTTGATATGACTTGAACAAGACCTATTCCAGACCAATCCCTTTCTTTCTGAGCCAAAGCCCAAGTGGCATGTGCAGGAGTGGACCAGAATTCAAGATTGGGCGGACAAAGTGATAATTAGAATGAAAAGTAACCAAACTTAAGGGGGGCATAAAGTGAATAAGTACACTTAAAAAAAAGGAGGGGGGGGACTAACTGAAATATAACAGTAGAACTTGAAATTTTAGGAAGTGTGGGGGCCATGTTGTTTCTATCCCTCAATGGGGAGAGGTTGATTGTGGAATCTAAATCTACTGTTGAAGTATCTCAAAAAAGTATAATAATTAATCTGATTTTAGTGAAGCTCTAAATGTCCAAACTCTAGTCCTTTAATTAATAAATTCTGACACTAAGCAATAGGAGTATGAAAATCCAATATGACAAATATTGTAACATTTGACATAAACACTCTACTCATTCCTCCCTAGCTCTGACATTTTCTTACATTTTTAGAGGCGTCTCCTGGTATTATTGCATATCATGCTTATTTGTTTCAGTGAGAGTGGAATGATGAAAATGTATGTTGTTGGTGGCTTGGCGTCTTAAGGGGAAGGTGTAACTATGATTAGGATTATGACTTGCCATTTAATGGAGTTTTTCCATGACAAAATGACCAAGAATTTAGAGTGAACAGCTATGGAAATTCTAGGAAACTGACCTCCCAGTCATAAATTATTTGCATTTTTTCTTCAATTGCTTTTCTTTCTATTTGTTTTGGTTGAATTTTTCTATTGTCCTTTTGGAGGATGAAGAGCTCACTGTATCACCTTTCTATGCTGTATACCTATCTCCCACAAAAAAAAAAAAAAAAAAAAAATCCTGTTCCTGTATATATGTTAACTTATCATCACCTTTTTTTGTCACGTTTACTTCTTTTTTTCTTTGGGGCGCTACACAGCTAATTATTATTTTGACTGCATTATATATCGTCTAGATCTGTCATGGAGATGCCTTCTAGCTTCAGCGAGGATGAAACTGCAGAAAACAGCTCTTCCCAGGAATTAGGTGCCAGTAGTTGATTGATGGTAGAAAGCTATAGGGTCCTCAAAGCTATGGCCATGTACAGTTCAATGGAGAGTCACTTTTTTGGTAGTAACAAGGGAGCATCGTTTAGCATTATAATCATCAGCAGCAAACTCTTCAGTCAATAGTGGCTACCAATTGTTTTAGCAGTTGCAGGGTCACCTGTTTATAAGTGTAGAAAGAACTCCTTTTTATTTTTTTATTAATTTGACTGCTTCCCAGAGAAAATGTTGCAGATAAAAGTTTGTTTGTAAGATTCTTCTGCTTGGATCCACCAACTGTTCAAGGACTATCGAAATCAAAGCTCACAAAGACATCACTGCCTTTTTGTTGTTGTATGATGGTGGTGCTTTCTGCCCCTGGATTTGGCTTGCTTTAATATATTAATTAATATCATATTATATACTATATAATAAAAGTCATGTTATATACTATATAATAAAAGTTGAGCTAGAAGCTATAATTGCACCAACAGCTAAGTAACTGCACCAAATTGCAGAAAATTTATAGATAAAAGTAACACCTTGTTTATTCTTATCAACTTTTTTTTTTATAAAGAAAACAATATGTTTGGTAACTATTATTTTTCCCAGTTTTCTAGTTTCAAAAACTATTTTCTATTTTCTAGGACTCAAAAGTCAAAACTTGATTGGTAAATGAAAACTAGTTTTCTAGTTTCAAAAACTATTTTCTATCTTCTAGGCCTCAAAACTTGTTTGGTAACTGAAAACAAATAGAAAGCAAAATCGGTTTCCAAATCTCAATTTACAAAAAGAAACTAGAAACAAACAAAGGGTATTTTCAATTTTTTTTTTATATAAGATAGAATTCTACTCTAACTTAATCTAAGTATATATGCGTGTGAAGTCTTGTACTTGTGAAGTGACCATCGCACCAAAGGTGTGCAGTGGTAGGTATTTTTAATTTTTTGTTTTGAAGGAAGCATTCAAAAACAAGGAGAAAATTTGTGTATTTTACTGTGCACTTAAATTAAGTCCAAGCTTAAATCCTGGTAGGAACAAAAATAACAAATAAAAGCAAAAGCTTTAAAATGAAATTAGTAAATTACTACAACAATGCCTACAGAGAGGGCTAGTTTCGTCGTCCTGTAGCAAAGAGAGGTGAGTTCTTGTTCTTCTTCGTCTTTTTCATCTTCTTCTTCACAAGCACCCATTGAGCTCTCTCATTGTCTTTGTGTGTGGATGAGTTTAAATCAAACATTTTTTTCAGTCTAAGCTCAATTGGTCATGGCGGTATGTCTGTGGTTTGCTAGGCTGAAACAATATGTTTGGTATCCATACTTTCTCCAATTTTCGAATTTTAGTCATTAAAGTGGTTGCTTTAACTGAATTATGTTTTGCCTAGTTTGTATCATTAAAGAATTTGTCCAATCTCATTAAAAAAGAAGTGTTCCTGCCTCTCTACTAATAATATCATTAAAGAATTTTGGCTTAAAATTCTACCATAATAATATTGTAATCAAAGCCTTCATTCAATAATGTATTATTGAGTGGTTGTCTTGATCGATTGCGTCATCACTCACTAGTTTAATTTGTTCGTTGATAATTTTGCAAAGTGGGCACCTACCATAATAATCTTATAATAAGAGAGCCTTGATTTTTTTTTTTTTTTTTTTTTGGTCTCGAAAACTGTTTTTGGCTAACAATCCAGACAAGTTTTCTTAATTCTGTTCTTGGAAAGTTTTTCTTTTTTTTTTTTTTTTTTTTCCCCCCTCTAAGTTTACCAAACAATTTTATTTTGTTTTCAAAATCAGCTGATTTTGAAAACAAAATTAAAGTGTTTTTTTTTTTAATATTTGTTCTTGAAAATAAGTTTTGAAAACTAAAAATAAAAACAGTTACAAAACATGAGTGTTTTAATAAAACATGTAACTTTGTGTTTTTTAGCCTACATTTTTTGTTTTGTTTTTTGGATAAACATACATCCTACACCATCTTTATCCTAATAATAAAGAACTCACGTTGAAGTTTGACAATTTTTAAGTTGTTATAACTTACTCTAAAAAATTAACATTATTACATATTTTGAAAATTTAATTGTTATATTGTATATTTTTTATATTCTTTATATTCTTAACACGCATATCAAATTTTGTGTCAATCAAATGTTATTTACTACTCGATCCATAAACTTATTTTTTTACATAATTTTATACTACAAAAATTTGAAATTTAAACATTTGATTAATGACATAATTATTGATTTTTTCATTTTCAAATTACACCTTTTTTTCCCCTTAATTTGAACCTTCCAAACATAGTACAATATTAATGATCATTTGACACTTATTTAATTCTAATTTGACCTCCATTCTCCCTTAATTACTTGTCCCACACACTCTTGTAAACTTATTTAAATAACATTTTATTCAAGAAATTATATAAAGATAAACAACATGGATCGACAAATGCAAACAATAGCTTAATTATACAAATTAAGCATAGTAATAAGAAGATAACAGTTCAATAAATATATTATAAATATATATTTTTAGTTATCATGCGAATTAGCCTTCCTGATCATTATGTTCATTATACTATCATTTTTCTCTTTATCCTTACTAATTATTTTGTGGCAGTCGTTCTTGAATTATTATGGATATCTATAATTGCCATTTTTATATTGTTAAAATCAGAACATAGATTTCCTTAATTAGAGAGTGGTGGTTTTTAGCATTGAATCTTGATTTGAAACTATGTATATTAAACCCCGCTAAAGGAATGCTTATTTTACTTCAAATGTCAATAATGTCCCTTTTGCTTTACTTTCTTTTGATCATCAAATTCTCTTCGCTTTATTTTGTTTGATATGGTCTACTAGAGAACAAAAAGGATGAGAGGAGATTCGATGTTGTAATGTGTTGACCGACATGATGGTTAAACTATTTTGGGAGCTTTTTTTTGTCTTTCATTCCTAATGGGAAATTTCCTCCTAGAATATCACTAGCATACTTAGAAATCTTTGAGAAACATATCCAAATTCACAATTATTGTCTTTGAACAAATGAATAAAGTGGTTAAGGACAAAACTTTCTACAACATGAGAAATAAAGTTGAAATTATGTACTTTCTTTCCAGGTTCCTATCAAAGGATAGAATTTGTTCGATTTAATGCGAGTCAAAGTTTCCAACTACGTCTTTGTCTTGGAAGATAGTCGAAGGTGTGGTGGCTAGAATATAGGGAAATTCGTCAATTCCACGAGAAGAATATGCGTGAAAGTTGAAACCATCATTACAAGTACTCTGAATTTATGTATCTCAATCGTTGTTGCTAAATTATTTTTCTTGTTATTTTTCCTTTCTTCTGTTATAGGAAACAAATCAACTCCGGTGCATATTCATGCACTTTCTTAGTCATTACAAGGAGATGGGGTGCGTAACTCCACATGCTGTGAGAGATATATGGACTAGGAGCACAAAATCAAAGCAAAAATCTATTATGAAAAGCAAATATAATAATACTAGTAGTCAAACTCAAAAACAAAAGAACACAAACTATTTTCTATTCCACTAGCTGATTGATCAAACATAATACATGAACTGTAGAGAACCCATTCATTCTCACATCTTTTTCTCCCTTATATTTTTGGCTCAAACTCTTTGAATTGAACTTGGTACCTGCACAAGGGACATGTAGCTTTACTCCTAAGCCAATTCACAATACAATCGGAATGAAACTTGTGCATGCACTTGAGCATTCTTCCTTCAACGCCGACGTTCATGTCTTCTTGGCAAACTCCACAAACCGCCCCATCTTCCTCAATCACCACATCCTTCGACCCCTTAAACACCGGGTCCATACTCTTGGCCAAGATCCTCCCTAGCCATCTCAACACTTCAAGCTGAACCTCCTGCATCACCGTGTTGAAATCGCGCTTGGTTTCGCGTGCACGAAACGAGGCTAACTTGGCCGTCAAGCTTTCCAACCTTATGCTCTGCAGTTCCAACGGATCCAATTTCCCTGAAAACGTCCTGGGATCATACGAGCCATCAAACGTTGAGTGTTGTGCCCAGTTCCTCGTCGTGTCCAGCAGCTCAGCCCTCAACATAGCTATTTGAAATTCATCAACCTCCATGGTGAAAGTCGTGAACTTCTGTCACAAATCACAATTCACAATTCTTGGCAATACTAGTAAAAGAATGAAGAGATATAGAGTGATTTTGGTTTGCGGTTTGTGGGATTTATAAGAAGTACAATATTTCAGACTAGTTAGAGTAGGATAAGGAATAAGGACTTAAATTTCTGTGGTTTCCGAATAGGAGAAGGAGAAGGAGAAGGAGAAGAAACAAAATTTTCACCGACCTTTGAAACAAAAAAGTAGCCCAACCCAGGAACGACGTTTGTACAAAGTCAAGAAAGACCACTTTGGATTATTTACGCGTTTAGAAACTTTAGAAAACATGCCAAAAAGGACCTGGACACGTGGGGTGTTCTTCTAGTGGGGCCTAACACTATATATATGTCTATGGGGCAGTGAATGTAGAAACCAGAAAGAGAAAGTACCAAGAAGGAGATTTTCTTATGTACTTTTTCATATAGTTTGATCAGTGTTAGGGCCACGACCCATGGGGGAAATTGTATAGAAATTTGGATTGCATTTACTGCTTAATTATCCATAAATTAAATAAATAACAAAGAATAAGGGTCCCAACAAATTGGATTGGGTTTAGTCCTTCAAATTGGATTTGCAATTGGTTCCATACTTCCACGTACACACATTTTCTTTTCTTTTCTTTTTTGAAGGGACTGATTTGTGTGGTTTGGACAGAGTGGACTATACTCAGGACTTCTTACTCTACAGTCACATTAATCAAAAGAAATCTCTCAATTATTGACCCTATACTATAGTATGAGATTACTGGGTAATTTCTTTTGAAAGAGAACCAATCATATGTTTGTCTTTCTAGCCCGGGCCAATCTTCCCTTCCTAATCTGTCCGTTTGTAATGATTCCTAAGCCGAAGGATTAAAGTTTATATTTTTATAAATATGGTAGGACCTAAAGTTTACCATGTTTATATTTTATTATTATTTTTCACTGGTAAAACTAAACATTAGCGGGTTTCAGTTAGCTAAACTAGTAAATTAAAAATTTCTTGTAGTCGAATACGAGATCTTGCTTATATAAAAAATATATAATAATAATAATAATAATTAATTAATTGATGTCTTGTTCTGATGATAAAGAGTAATCATTAAGAGTAGACGCTATAGATTAAAACTATCTTTAAAAATAAAATAAAAAAACTAAAACACCAACTCCTCCCTTGAACTACAGAACTAATAACAAAGATAAATTTGACCTCCTCCCCTGCAACAAATAACAAAGAAATCTTTAGGGGGGAAAAAAATAATTCTTGCCTATTGTAAACCGAATCCAGGGCCTCCAGGCAAACTACCCAAGCCCAGGTAAGGCATGGGCGCATGGCCGTGTCATAGTATAGGTCATGGTTGAGGACAAAGCCTTCTACAATATGAGAAATAAATTTAAAATTAATTATGAAGATGTAGGAAAACAGTTGATGAGTTAAAATTACGAACTCTAAAGTATTCACAATTATTTTTGTTATTTTTGTTCAATTTTACTACTACAAATATGGACTATAGTGACAAAATCTAGTAAGAAAAAATAATTTCATCTTTAAATAATAACATTCAGTGAGGAAAACAAAATTTGTCACCAAATACTATAAAAATTTTAAAGATGGTGACAAAATCAATATTTTGTCTGTAAAGATATTCAAATTTGTGATGCAATATTTTTTTTGTCGATATAGGTCATGAAAAATAAGGCACCATTACGGGTGTCTATGGTGATGAAATATTTCGTCTCAAAAAATTAGAGATGACGAAATTCTAATTTTGTTGTCCAATATATAAGATTTTGGTAACTTTAGTGACAAAATAATCTTTTGTCACCTATTTGTAAAAAATAAATGTGCGCACTGCTAATTTTTGGGTGCTAGGGTATTGAAATTTTTTTCTTTATTACTTAAAAAAAAAACCATCACTCTGTCTCACCTCAACCTCACGCCTCTCACTTTCAGATCGGTAAGCTCTTTCTCTTTGTCTCTCTCTGTCTCTCTCATCGTCCTCTCTCTCTCTCTCTCGGGCTTCAACTCCAATGGCTTAGATTTTCCAAACTTATTTCTCCACCATAAAGTCCCTCAAAAGTCCAAGCAACTTGAAAAGACATTTATTACCTTGCTTTGGTTATAACTAGTGTGGTTCATTTTTGAGTTTGTACAAATAGACTAAATTATTTTAATAAGTGTTATTGCTCTTTCAAGAACTGTAATTACTGAATTTAGTCCAACATGTGTTCTTCTAGGACGAATATTTTGTAAAAAGGGTTGTGATGCAGATAGAGAGACATGGGAAGAACATAAGTTTCACATTTCCTGTTTATGTCGCAATTTTCTCAATCTGATTAGCATAATAGTGCTAGAGTCTAATGTTTCCTAGACTTTAGTGTTTTGGATTCCTTTAGTGCATCAAATTGTTGGATCATAATTAAAATCTTTTGAGGTACCAATGGTTTTTTTTATATATTTTTTTCAGAGAATACTAAGTATTTTTAACACACACATAAGGGACAGGGAAGATGGGTTTTTTAATGAAACTTTCATTATTATGATATGTAACATTTATTAATGAAAGTTTCTGTGACACCTATCAAATATATATGAAGCTTGTGAATTTATTGAGACAATTCATAATAATAGACCATGCAAAGTGAGCAACACAAGCACCTACCCTCACGTCCAATATAACATGTTAAAACTTAGGCATAGCAATAGGACTCACAATTAGAGAGTTAGAAGAAAGTGTGCACTATATAATACTTGAAAACATATCTTTGCTTTATACAACTTAACTTTTATGAGTTGTGGTGACCTAATTGCAACGGTGACAAAATACTTTTGACGCATCGCTAAAAATGTTTTTTTTTATATTACTAACATAATTAATGATTTTGCTTGATGGGATTGATGTATATTTCTTTAAAAATGTGCAGATATGAGATTGGCGGCAAAAAGACTTTTTTTTTTTTTTGTGGTGCTATTTGAACTGAATTTTATTTTTGTAATGTATGAAAGACATCTTTCATCGATATATTGTTATAATTGCTTTGTGAACAACTTACTTCAATTGTTTTAATAGTATAATGGTTTTTTATTTACTTTTTAAATTGTATATATGGATGATTTGTTTATGGATGTGGTTGGAAATGAATAGGTTAATGTAATGTAATGACAAGTTAATGCAAAGAATATTAATATAAAAAAAAATTAGTGACAAAAATTTTTGTCACCAATAGATTGAACTAACAACTAAAAAAATGGTGACAACCATTTTGGTCACCAAAATGTTGAATTACAAAAGACAAAGAAAAAAAAATTGTGATGAAATGTTTCATCATAGGTTGAACTTTGAATATAAACAGAAATTGGTGACAAAATAATTCGTAATCTAAATCTATCGAAACTATAAAATTAAAAATTAAAAAAAAAACAATTAGCAACGAAATATTTTGTTGTCTAATATGGTCAAATAAAAAAATAATCGGTGATAAATTTATTTCATCTCTGAATATTATGTTTCATGGGGAAAGTATTAGGTGACGAAAAAATTTCGTAACCTATGATTTTTTTATTAAAAAAAATAGATATATAAGTGACAAAAATTTTCTTCACTATGACATTCGGTGATTGAGATTACGTGGTGAATGATGTTTCGTCACCATATGTTTTAGGTGATAAAATAAGACATTTTGTGACAAAAAGTTTTATCACCATCAGTGACGGAGCCAGGATTTGATTTTAGGGAAGGCAAAATTTATATACACTATAAACATTCATTAGGATATGTATATGCATATTACTTGATATAAAAAAGAAATACACATATATTCTAGTGATATTTTAATGTAATAAGACTTACATAATTTAAAATAAAAGAATAGAATAACACTATTACTTCTTAAAAAATAGAGTATACTATAGAACAGTATATCAGAGCCTACCTGCTCACTGATATTAATACCCTAAGAGACTAAGACACGTTGTACTAAAGAAAAAAAATAAGAAGACATGTGCAACACTAGGAGAATATAGCTCAGTTTTCAAAGAATTTAATACCAGTAGTCACAAGAGTGTTGGTTTCATTCTTGGAGTTTAAATCAAGTTCTCTTCATGTACTCTATATGTTTAGGACCGAAGAAAACAAGAAAATGAAACCATTACAAGGAAAAATTAGGATATCTCTTAAGTGCCTATTTTTTTTTGGTGGGCCAGGGGCCTGGCTCTGCCCTTGATCACCATAGTCCATGTTTGTTGCAGTGTAAGTTAAAAAAAAAAAAAAAAAAAATCATTATTATTTTTGTTCTATGTCAAAGTTTCCAACTAGGTTTTTGTCTTGTAAGATAGTAGGTTTTTGTCTTACAAGATAATGGATGAGATTAAATTTTGAGCTTACAGGTTATATTTAGAAAGGTTTTGTTGAGCATGTGTCATAAGAGCATACATTAGTAAACTATTTTAGGTTACCTTTTATGAAAAAGTGATTAACTTTTGTGTAGCTTTTTTTTTTTTTTTTGAGAATATTGTGATAGTTTTTTTAGTTTCTCATAAATAAATTTCTAAAATAGATGATTAATATAAACCCTAAGAACATACATTAATTGGACTTTTTTTTTTTTTTAGAGTTTCAACCTATAGCGTTCACCTTTGATAATAACTCTTTGTCATCAGACCAAGATACCAATCAGTTTTTGGTATAAGCGGGGACTAAATCTTAGGTCTATTATTCAACCATCAGATACTTTATCAGTTGAACTAACTAAAACTCACTTAATCGGATCCTATTTAGAATGGAGGGAGGGGACATGAAAGTATAGAAGAGAATGTGTTCGCTAGAATAGAGTAATTCGCAAATTCCACCAGAGGATGCGTGATACCATCATTACAAGTACTACCGAATTTTTATATTTCAATGGTTGTTGTCAAATTATTTTTGTTGTTATTTTTCCTTTCTTCTGTTACAGGAAACAAATCAACTCCGGTGCATATATAGTCATTATTCATGCACTCTCTTAGTCATTATTAGGAGATGGGGTCCGTGGCTCCAGCTGTGAGGGATATATACACACACATAAAAGCAAATTTAATAATACTAGTAGTTGTATATAAAAAATAATAATAATAATACTAATAGTCAATAACAAAAAAAACACAAACTATTTTCTATTCCACCTAGCTGATTGATCAAACATAATACATGAACTTATATACTGTAGATTACAAAAATAAAAAAGCAAAACAAAAAAATGTAGAACCCATCCATTCTCACATCTTTTTCTTTCCTCATATTTTTGGCTCAAACTCTTTGAATTGAACTTGGTACCTGCACAAGGGACATGTAGCTTTACTCCTAAGCCAATTCACAATACAATCGGAATGAAACTTGTGCATGCACTTGAGCATTCTTCCTTCAACTCCTACGTTCATGTCTTCTTGGCAAACCCCACAAACCGCCCCATCTTCCTCAATCACCACATCCTTCGACCCCTTAAACACCGGGTCCATACTCTTGGCCAAGATCCTCCCTAGCCATCTCAACACTTCAAGCTGAACCTCCTGCATCACCGTGTTGAAATCGCGCTTGGTTTCGCGTGCACGAAACGAGGCTAACTTGGCTGTCAAGCTTTCCAACCTTATGCTTTGCAATTCCAACGGATCCAATTTCCCTGAAAACGTCCTGGGATCATACGAGCCATCAAACGTTGAGTGTTGTGCCCAGTTCCTCGTTGTGTCCAGCAGCTCAGCCCTCAACATAGCTATTTGAAATTCATCAACCATGGTGATTTGAAACTCATCAAACTCCATGATGAAACTTGTGAAGTGTCACAAATCACAATTCTTGGCAATACTAACAAATGAAAGAAGAGATATATATAGAGTGATTTTGGGTAGCGGTTTGTGGGATTTATAAGAAGTACAATATTTCAGAGTTAGACTAGGATAAGGAATTAAGATAGGAGAAGAAGAAGCAACAAATTTTTACCGACCTTTGAAACAAAACAACGTTTGTACAAGAAAGGCTTTCTATGTATGATTTGTGAACTCTTATAAAGTCGGCGATATATATATAGAACACGACACTTTGTTTTTTTTTCAGCTTTGCGCGTTTAGATAACATGCCAAAAAGGAACTGGACACGTGGGGGGGTGTTATTCTAGTGGGGCCTACTAATATATGGACAGTTTGATCGGTGTTGGGGCCACGAGGGAAATTGTATAGAGACTCACTAATACAAAGATTATGCCTAATAACATTGCATTATTATGCCTAATAACACTGCTTGTAATGATCAAGATTGGTGGCTTTGGGGCTATTCGTAAGAAAAAGGTGTGTTCTTTCTTAAACTGAGAAAACGTGTCTTTTTTTTTTTGGTTTGTAAAACGTGTTTGTTGGGTTTTATGTTTTTGGATTCTTATTAGTTTTTGATGTGCTTCATTTGGCTATTTGATTTTTTTTTAGTAAACAGTAATACTTATTTGAACACATACGAAAATAGTAATATTAGTGTTTTAAACCAGGTTTATAATATATTATTTAACTAGAGTACAGCTATAAAAGAGTATAACATTTATAGTTGTAGACTGTAGTTATAAACAACGGACACTAGACATATACAACTAAATTATGTTTATTTAGAAATTTGAATTGCATTATTGTTGAATGGCAAGACTTAAATACAGTATTTAAATGTTGTTCTTTAAGTTCTCTTTTTAAAATTATGCTACGTGAATTTTTTCTCATGAGATAGAAGTGTATTTTTTAATTAAGAAGCTACATGACTGAATCTTAAGAGAGAAATCTAAAAAACAACAAATAAAGTATTGTACCTAAATTTTGTCATTGTTAAATTATCCATAAAAAAAAAAAAAAAAAAAAAAAAACCGGGAATATGGGTTCCAAGTCCCAACGAAATGGTTTGGGTTTGGGCCGCTTAGCCAAGTTGTATTTACAATTGGTTCCATGTATTACTCTCCATATATTTTTTATTTTCCTTTTTTCAAGGGATTGATTTTTGTGGTTTGACAATACCGTCACATCAATCGAAAGAAATCTCTCAATTATTGAGCCTATAGTATGAGATTACCGAAAAATTTTCAACCATATGTTGTCATTAATCTTTAACCAATCATGCTTTCTTAAACTGCCCATTTCTAGTGATTCCTAAATCCTAAGCCGAAGAATTTCAAGTTTCTATATTTATAAATACTAGTGTATAACTCATATATATATATATATATATATATGCATAGTATAATTAAAAATAATTACAATAACATACATATATGTGTTCAAATTATACTTTGTGTGAGTCATAGATATATACATGAGTTTCACTCACTCTCTCACTCACTCTCTCTCTCTCTCTCTCTTCATTTTAGATTATTTTGAATATACAAATGAGTTTACCTTTTTTTTTTTTTTTAATAATTAGGCTTTTAATGGTTTGTTTATATTAGGTTATTCGTCTTTTACAAAGTATTAATTCATCTAGAATAAAAATTAAATAAAAAAAAACTTAGATAGAACATGTAATACAAAATTAGGTAACAATTGGAATCTGATTTAGAATCTAACTGGATTTTCTATTAGTTTCAACTTTAAATATAAATATAGATAATAGGATCTAAAGCTTACTGAGTGCATTTTATGATTATTCTTTACAACTAGGACAAAACACTAATGTTTTTTTCTTCTTCTTTTTTTTTTTTAATTTTTTTATGCAATATTCAAACCTAGGTAGTTTATTTGACCACAATAAACTATGACAGTTGAAATCTAGAATCTATATTAAAGAATTTAAGTTGTCTCCATGTAGTAGTGTAAGCCAAAAAATTAAATAAAAACTCCAATATATAAACACATCAACCTGACACCAACTCCTCCCCAGAACTAACAAATGTAAATTTGACAACCTTCCCACCAACAAATCACAAAGAAAACGAGATTGTCATCAGTATCTTTAATTATTAAATGTTCATACATATAAAACAGAGTTAAGGCAAGGCTGATTAGAACAGAAAAATTAAAAAATGCACAGGCTAGGCTTATGCGAAGTGCTATCACAGGGATTGAAAAAGCATAAAATATGGACAAGGCATTGGGCATACCTCATGCCAGGTGAAAAATATGGACTAGGCATTGGGCATATCTCGTGCGCAACAATCCATGATTGCACGGCGTGATCGATGAGACCACACTAGAGACCCCACTTTTTAATGCCTGCATTCTTCTCCAAAAATAAAAATAAAATCTAATGCCTGCATGGGCCATTGTAATTGCCTAAGCCGAATCCAGGGCCTCTAGGCAAACTATCCAAGCTCAGGTAAGGCATGGGCGCATGGCTGTCAAAGCCCATTATTTTGCATGTCCTCATCTTCTTACCCAACAGGTTGCTTTTGTATCTTGGTCTGGCCCAATTCTCATGCATCTCCAATCTACCTCTTTTTATCATGAAGACTCTGGATAGAGATGGTTCCATGCCCAATCCCTTTTGTGTTTTCCCGGTTTTGGATTGAGCAATAAAGTAATTTACTCAGCCAAAAAAAAATAAATAGAAAAAATAAAGATACTTGGCCATGGCCACCTAAGATTTTGAAAATTTTATTGATGTTTTATATAAATATTATTAGAATTTAAGGGTTTTTTGTGCTTTTCCTCCCAATAATTATGTGCTTCATAAAAAATAAAAAAATTCTTAAATTCAAATATTCATAATGATCATCAATCTGTTTTGTATATTATATTCTAAATTAGAAACTCAATCAAGAATTCAAATGCCGAAAGTTTATAGCGTAGTGATATAGTCTGCTTTCCTTTATTAGGAGAACCATAGTTCAAATCCTTTTTTTCTAATTGTTGTAACTATTTTGAATTATAAAAAATAAAAAAATAAAATGAAGATTTGAAACTAGATTCTAATTGCATTCCAATTTTGCACCAAATGACGTTCTAATTGCACTTTAATTCGATACCAAGCATTTTTAAATTTTAAATGAGCTTCAATTTTGTGTCCAGTGTACCTCCAGTATTGTGTCAAGTATCTTTACCTATAAATTCATGAGTTTAAACTTAAAAAACATAAAAAGACTCAATTAGAATTTATTATATTTCTATGTAACACTGAATGTTTAATATACTTCTAACCAATTTAAATTATTTAAATCAATCTAGAACTATTTCTAACCCATTCGATTTATATGCCATTAGAAACCACTTTCAATCATTTAAAACTGTTACAAATTTTCTTACAAAAACTATAATAGATTATTGCATAAAATGATAATTAAGGTAAAAATGGGTTACGTAATCCTTCTTCTTTTCGGAGAAGCATAAAACCAACAACACAACTCTATAAAAACAAAACAAAACAAAACAAAACTTAGACCTACATATACGATTCCTTAAATTCTGTCATTGCAAAAAACTTGAATTTGTGAAATTGTTTTTCAAGGTTGTGACAGGATGGTGCAACCATCTCCTTCTGTGAGTGGAAAATTTAGAGTTTTGGAGGTTAATCTTCAATCTGCTTATCTGAAGGCTAAAAAGATCACAAAGACTTATGTGGATGCATATATCTGTCCAGAAGCGAAGATCCAAACCAAGGTTAATTCCACTAGAGGCTCAAACCCCATATGGGACTAGAAGTTTGTTTTTTAAATCTCTGATAACTCTTCTATGCTATGCAAGATTTACCTGGCACATAGATGGTGTAAAGACTCGTTCATAGGGAAGGCTAGTTGTGACCTACACTCTATTTGAAAGCATTAAGATTAAGGAAGAAGAGTGCAAGTATGATACTGCTGATGAAGATCGATCCTTGGTATTATAACATGGATGATGGTAGTACGAGTGAGATTAATGATCACAGTTATAATTACGATGGGGCTGATGAAGATTTTGAAGAAAAGGAATCAGAACTGAAGGCATCAACTTCTCTTAAGGTCTTCAAGGAAAGAATGTGAGAGTCTTGAATGTGGAATTGGCTTTTAAGTGCCCAATTATGCACGGACACTTTATTTAGGGTAGGATGACACACTTTAACCCAAAATGCCTAAATCCAATGGATATGTGCTCAATTATGTCATATTAACCACTAACTTTTTTTTATCATTATTCAATGTGGAATTTCACTCACACGTGTATACCCAACAATCTTCCCTCACGTATGAGTTTCTACTTCTCTATAGGTTTCAAGACTTCTCAATGGGTCATAAACAAGTCCTACTCACTCTCATTTGCCTAATGGGCCTTTCCCTTCACTAGTGCATCATCCATAGGCCACCATGTGCCTTTCCCTTTGCCTTCCACCTCATCGTTGTCTAGCACCATTGGCAATAATACTCTTTTGTTGGACATTATCCAAGATCATTTGTATGGGCTTTATGGGCTTGATTGGTACAATATACTGTCCCCGCTCCAAATGCGAAAAGGACCCATTCTGCTCCATTTGCGAAAGGGCTTCAAGTACACACACTCCGTTCTTACTCCAACTGTGAAACGAATCTCGTTAACCTTACCTCCTTTGTCCCACACTACCATGGGCTTTGATACCATTTGTTGGGGAGATAATCACCTTGGGAAGATTCCTTAAGTAATTAATATAACATATAGAAACACATTTTAACCTAAAAGGCCTTAACCCAATGGGTATGTGCTCATTTATGTTATATTAACCACTAATTTTTTTCATCATTATTCAATATGAGACTTTACTCACATGTGTATCCCCAACAATATCAGTATCTCACTTGCCTTTTCATGTTGTAATATTTTAAAAATTACTTATGTCGCTGTGTTGTATCTGTACTCGATTCGTACCCGCGTTTGTGTCCATGCATCCTAAGTTCAAATTTATTTTCTTTCTTTCACCTCCCAATTATTTATGTCTAGCAAATAACCAACATCTATTTTTATCTTATGATTTAAGATTTAGTACTATAGAAGACTGTAATTGTAACTCTAATTAGTTATTACATATTATATATGTCAATTTTCTTTAATTCTGGATGTTCTATTCTCATGGCAATACCAAGTTAAATCCATTGATTTTTTATATATGTTGATGTAAGACAAGATATTGGATTTAATTTTTAATGTTTGTTCATTTTTCAATTTTTATGTCATTTTCGTTATTTTAGGATATTTGATAATTTTGGGTGTTTTTAAGGGTTTTCTAGTCAAATTAGAGTGATTTTATGTTAAGGTATCAATTATGATCTATTACAGATTATTGCAAAAAATGATAGCTAAGGGTTACACAAAAAATAAAAATGTCTGTAGGGACCAGTTTCGAGCACTCCTACGTGTAGAGAGTGGACCCAAGCCCAGTTAACCCTGCAATGAATTTGTAGAGTATGGGTTCAAGAGCTAGGCCCTAGTGAGGAATGCAACGGCCATGCATGGTTGTACGTGAATGCTGGTAACTTAAACGTGGGTTAGGGTGCACAATAAGGCTCCTCGGACGGGTTTCACAGAGCTTGATGTTCTTCTTATTTCTCTGGAGAAAGGTTACAAGGATTGAGAGAATATAAACTGCTACAGTATTTCTTTCCTCTCGTTTTTCCGTTCCCCCCTTCAAGAGGGACTTCTTACATTATATATATCTCTCTCAGTTAATCCTAGCCCTACATTTGTTTGATCAGCCAGGCCACCACTTGAGAGCCTGTCCCATCAGCCGCATTCCCATCCTTCCTGTGAGTTGCAGCGTCCAAGACGGCACTGTTCAAGGGTCCTATCCTCATTAATGCGGCCAAGGCGTTAGTTGAGGACATTTAATGTGGAGGTGACAGTTCATCTGGGACTTGCCCCTCCACCATGCTTCCATGTCCGGTATTTGGTACTTGCTGTTTGCTCCTTGGATGCTCGGGGAGGTTCCCCTTGATGGTGTGCTGCTTGTCCGTTTTCGGATCTCGGAATTCCGAGGACGTTATCATCCTCGGCACTGTTTCCTGGGCAGCTGGGCATTACACTTCAGTCCTCGGACCTTGGACGCGTCCTCGGCATGGGCCTTGGGCCTGGTTCGAAGTGGGCCGGGGTTGCCTGACTATTTCTGGCCCCACAATAGCCCCTTAAAATCTTGATGTCCGCATCCTCGGGCGGAAAGGAGGATTTTGATATCCTCGGACCTGCTCCGTGTCCAATCGAGTCTTGTCCTTCGTCAACGTTGGAGCCTTTTCATCTGCCCAAGGTGCGTTACTGGCGCTTCGGTGCGCGTAACGTGTCCTGCATTAAATTCGGGCGGCTTTGTGCTCCCCACGTTCAACAGGCAGATGACAATCTAACGGTCGGGATGCGCCTAGCATTTATGGGCGGGAAAACTCGCGCGGCTCTTCCATCCAGGGTATAAATACCCATTCGAACCGCTTTCTCCTTTTTTCATTCACAATCAAGAGCTCTTGCGCCTTCATTCAGAGTCCAGCCAAATTTCCACCAACATCTCCAGCATAAAAAGCCTGTCCGAGGAGCTTCTCCTCATTTCTGTAAGTCGCTCTATCCCTCTCTGAGCTTTTCTCCTCTCTGCTCTTCCTTCTCTTTTATCTGCTCTTTCTTTAGCTCTCTTAGGCGTCATTTGGGATGGGTAGACTTAAGAAGTACGTCTTTACTGAGGAGGCGATGGAGAAATTTATCACCGATTATAAGATACCGGCCAACGTGGGCTTGAGGTATTGTGAGGAGGGGGAGTGGCACCTCCGGAGGCAGGAGGGCGAGGTGGTGATTCCCATCATCGCCTTCCTTGAAGGGGGGATGAGGATCCCCATGGGGCCGGTGACAAGGGGTTACCTTACATACTTTCGGTTAACCCTCACCTAGTGCGCCTCCAACATGTTCAGAATTCTGGGTAGCGTGGATGCTCTGAACGAGAAGATGGGGCTAAGGTTGACCCATCATGACGTGAACTACTGCTACAATCTTCAACACCTGAAGAACAAGTCCTACTATATGAGGACGAGGGACGACAGGGTCCGGCTTATCCAGTGCCTCCCTGAGTCCAACAAGGGGATGAACGAGGACTTTCTCATCGTGTCCGGAGCGTGGCACAATGGCATTCATTGCCCGACGACGGAGGGGACACCAGGTGGGGCAGTAGGAGTAGGAGGGGGTTCAAAGATTCTAACTTGTTTTATGCGTCATTTCTTTTTGTACCGTTTGGTTACTAATTGCGAATGTGTTTTCTTTTTGCAAATCCGCACTCCTTCACGCGCCACTTCAACTTGGTCAACAGGGAAGACTTGCAGAAGGTGCTCAGGTCGGCAGCTTTTGAAAACGAAGCAGATCACCAAGTCAGAGTCGCTCACAAGATCTTGGGGTACACGCCGCTCCAAAAGTCGTTCGCGGCCCCAAAGCACGTGATCAAAGCAAAGGATCCTCGGCTGCAGAAAATAACAGTGACCGAGGATGGGTTTGAGTTTCCCGAGGATCCCTCTACTTCAGAAGGCGTCACAGTAGCAGTCCCTTCTTCCTCCCACACATTCTCAGAGGCCGCAGAAGAGAACATAGAGAGGGAAGGGGAAGCTGCAGATCTTGGTCCTGGAGAGGACGATTTTGACGTTTTTGAGCAAATTCATCAGTCCGAGGACCCTTTTGGAGACTTGGGTGATCCTCGTCTGACCGAAGCAGACCTTTCAGCGTCAGAGACATCTTCTCGGCTTGCGATGGGCTACAAGAAAAAGAACCAACCCAGTCTACTCGAGCTAATCGAAGGGCAACTAGGGAAGTCCAAGCCGAGGCTTCCTCCCCCTTCTCCAAAGAATCGTCCTGCTCAGACTAGGTCGGCCTCGACTCAATCTAGGCTTCCTCCTCCTCCGCCTCAGACGAATCCGCCTTCTAGGCACGAGCCTGCCGATCCTAAGCAGAAGAAGGATAAGGGCAAGAGGCCCATCGAGGACAAATCTGGGCCCACTCGGGAGGGGGATGACTCTCGGCGGCCCTCAAAGCAGCTGAGGATAGGCTCCAGGTCTCAGGATAAGCAGGTAGATACCCCGCCCGAGGTCCAGGCCTGGCTGCCTGCCCCAATGCTCCGTGGGGCACCTCTGAGGGATGACTCCTCCCTCAGGGATTTTAGAGAGGACGAAGGCACGCACGTGGCTGACGCGGTGGAGAGATGTCTGCTACTTCCCGCGGACATGGAGCAGCTGGGGACCATGAGGAGCAGGGAGGTCTTCCTCAGCCTCAAGCGATACTTGGGGATGGTGAGGCCCTCAATACTTGTGTCTTTTCTCGCTTCAGTTTTTTCTGCCTTCCTTTCCCCCTTCTTCTTCCTTTTTTTTTTTTAGCTCGGCTTATTATTATGTACCCGTTTTGTTTGGCAGGCTGTCCAGGCCACCTTCAGGCTGGAGGAGGCGACCCATGACCACGGAAAGGCCATGAAAGAAGAGCGCGAGAAGCGCTTGGAGGCCACTCAGACTCTCAAGAACTCCGAGGAGGACCTTGCCAAGGCCAGGGAGGAGCTGAAGGCCATGACCCAGGCTCGGAACAGCGCAGTAGCAGGCCTTGAGGGTGCCTAGAGGCAGGCCAAGACCCAGACGAGGCGTTTGGGAAAGGTAGAGGAGCAGCTGAAGATCGCAAAGGAGCTGATTGCAGATCTGACAAAGAAGGAGGCTGCTGCCGAGGAGGCCAGGAAAGTGGCTGAATGGGCTAGGGACGAAGCTATGAGGGCCAAGTTCAAGGCAGAGCAGGGTAGGGAGGAGGCCTGGGCCACCAAGGAAGAACCTGAGGAGGCTGCCTATGCTGCTGGGGCAACTGAGACAGCAGCTGCCTACAAATCCCAAGTCCCTGGGGTATGTAGGCGCTACTACTCTAAAACTTGGATGGAAGCCCTTAGGCAAGCTGGTGTGGAGGCCTCTTCTGTCCTGTGGAAGGATGAGAGCGTGTACTACCCCTCTGCCATCCGCGAGGCTGCCCCAGTTGGCCCAGATGGCCCTAAGGCCGAGGAGGCTGCTGTGGAAATTGCTGCTACTCCAGGTGGGGGGGTTTCGGACGCTGGAGCCACTGGTGAGCCAATCCAAGGGAGTAATCCTCCCTTGGTGGTTGAAGTGAGTGACGGCTCTAACGAGGACGCGCCTCAGCAGGTTGTAAGGCCATCCCCTGATGCTCAGGTTTCTTCTGCTGAGGGGGTTGCTATTCCTGCCGCGCCTCTGTAGGCTATCCCACTCAGTCAGGGCTCAGAGGACCCTGAGGCTGCCTTAGTCCAGCCACCCATAGGAGCAGCCAATTAAGTGGAAGGAGTAGGCTCCTTGGCGCCCCTGCCTACTTCACTTTACTTTTTGCATCTTTTTTCTTTTTTTTTATTTGTAATGTGATTCCTATCATGTAATTCTTTTTGGACTTAATGAAATGCGAGCTTTGTTTCTTTTTCTGTTTGTTGTGGTTGTTTGCTTACTTGCACGCTATCCGCTTTTTCTTTACTTGTATGATTTTAACTTCAATTGCATCTCGGCCAATCGCAGCATCAATTATTATAACGAGGGCATGTATGCTTGGGTGGACCCTTCGTTTCCTAAGGGCCAGGTAGAATTTTTTCGAGGAGACACTTAGGACCCCTTTGAAGTAGTTGGCTTCCCCATAGGCTTGAATCCGAGGACCATGCAGAGCCCTGGTTCTGTCTAACACTTGGTCTTCTAAAGTAGTTAGTTTTCCCTTAGGCTTGAGTCCGAAGACCATGTAGAGCCCTGGTCCTGTCTAACACTTCAATTTGGCTGTAAGTAACTAGTTTCCCCATAGGTTTGAGTCCTTGGATCATGCAAGACCTAGGTTCTGTCTAGTACCCAGATATGAGTGGTCAGATCCCCATAGGTTTGAGTCCGAGGACCATGCAAGACCTAGGTTCATTCTAATGCTTCAGTTTGGCTGTAAGTAACTAGTTTCCCCATAGGTTTGAGTCCTTGGACCATGCAAGACCTAGGTTTTGTCTAGTACCCAGATATGCTTGCCGTTGGGACGCGAGACGTGTGATTATGATAGGCAGAACGTCTGAATCAAAAATACTTCTTTATTAATAGTAATACCTTTTCAGGTTATTTACATTCCATGGACGAGGTACAGGTTTGTCATCTAAATCTTCTAAGTAGTATGCTCCTATCCCTGCCGCTGAGGTAATTCAGTAGGGCCCCTCCCAGTTGGGTCCCAGCTTTCCCCAGGAAGGGTTCTTGGCAGCTCCTACGACCTTTCTCAGCACCAGGTCCCCCGGTGCCAGTGGTCTGAACTTTACATTGGCGTCATATCCTTGCTTGAGCTTTTGCTGGTAATAGGCCAGCTGGATCACTGCTCGCTCTCTTCGCTCATCTACCAAGTCCAGGCTCCGCCCCAGCAGTTCATCACTGCTGCCTGAAGTGTAGGAGCTCGTCCTTAGCGTCGGGAAGTTTGTTTCCAGGGGGATCACTGCCTCTGCACCATAAGTCATGGCAAAAGGTGTTTCCCCTGTTGAGCGCCGAGGCGTGGTCCGGTACGTCCAGAGGACGTGGGGCAGTTCTTCTACCCATCTCCCCTTGGCATCATCCA
Organism: Quercus ilex subsp. ballota; assembly: GCA_032727855.1. Classification (NCBI taxonomy): domain Eukaryota; kingdom Viridiplantae; phylum Streptophyta; class Magnoliopsida; order Fagales; family Fagaceae; genus Quercus; species Quercus ilex. Next base: position 19,891,371 of record CM064908.1, on the reverse strand, counting down.
ATCTCTTCTTAAGGCCGCTGACGATGACCTTGTTGACAGCCTCGGCCTGTCCGTTTCCCTGAGGGTAGGCTGGTGTCTAGTACCTGTTTGTGATCCCAAGTTCGCAACAGTACCTCTTGAAGGCCTTGCTATCGAATTAGAGCCCATTGTTTGAGATGAGGGTATGAGGGACCCCGAACCGTGTAACTATGTTCCTCCAAAGGAATTTCTTCACGTCTACGTCCCTGATGTTGGCTAGCGGCTCGGCCTCAACCCACTTGGTGAAGTAGTCCGTGGCCACCAACAGATACCTCTTATTCCCTGGAGCTCTGGGGAAAGGTCCCACAATGTCCAAGCCCCACTGGGCAAATGGCCATGGACTGGACAAAGGGTTGAGGGCCCCTCCTGGCTGATGGATGTTTGGGGCGAACCTTTGACACTGGTCGCACTTCCTGACATATTATTGGGCCTCTTGCTGCATCCCCAGCTACCAGTATCCTTGTGTGACGGCTCGGTGAGCCAGGGATCTCCCCCTTGTGTGGCTCCCACAGATTCCTTCGTGCAGCTCCTCGAGCAAGAACTCTGCCGCTTCGAGGTGGACGCACAGCAGATACGGCCCAGAGTAGGAGCGCCTGTATAGTTTGTTATCCTCGGACAACCAGAACCGAGGAGCTTTCCTTCGTATCTTTTCTGCCTCCGACCTCTCCACAGGCAGGACATCATCTTTGAGGAATCTCACTATGGGGTCCATCCAGCTGGGACCCATCTCAACTTGATGGACGGGGATCACTCCCCTTGGCACTTCATTTGGCCTCTCCAGGTGCTCCACAAGTATGATCCGAGGCAGAGCCTCTGCCGAGGAGGTTGCGAGTGTGGCAAGTGAATCTGCATGACTGTTCCCACTCCTAGGAATATGGGACAAGCTGAAGGGGCCAAACTCCAACTGCAAGCGCTTGACTTGGCTCAGGTATTCCTGCATTCTTGAATCTCTGGCCTCCATCTCCCCTTTTACTTGTCCTACCACCAATCTTGAGTTTGAGAACATCTCTATCGACTTTCCTTCCATCTTTTGCACCACGATCATCCCTTGCAGTAATGCCTCGTATTCGGCCTCGTTGTTTGTGGCCGTGAATCCGAGCCTTAGGGACTTCTCAATGACATGATCTTCAGGGGATACCAGGACCAGCCCCACTCCGGACCCCCTTTGGTTTGCCACGCCATCAACATATACTTTCCAACATGGTGATTCCGGGATGGAGATTGGCCCAACTGATTTCTCATCACAGCTCTTCTCCTCGGCTGTCACTTCTACGACTGGTTTAGCGAATTCGGCCATCAGATTTGCCTGAACCTGGCCTTTTATAGAGGTCAAGGCATATATTTGACGTCGAAAGCCCCCAGTATCATGTTCCACTTCGCGATTCTTCTTGTGTAGTCAGCGGTCCGGAGTACAGACTTCAAGGGCAATCGGGTTAAGACAACCACCGTGTGAGATTGGAAGTAGTAAGGGAGCTTTCTCGTGGCGTGGACCACAGCTAGTATGGCCTTTTCTAAGGGTAGGTACTTGACCTCCGCTTCATGCAGCGACTTGCTGACGTAGTAGATTGGCTTTTGGACGCCATTGTCATCCCGTATAAGTACTAGGCTTACTGCGTGGGTTGCTACAGCAAGGTATGCGTATAGGACCTCGTCGGCCTCAGGGTTGGACATGATAGGCGGCCGAGATAGGTACTCCTTGAGTTGCTAGAAGGCTACGACACAATCCTCGGACCACTCGAATCCTTTCCACTTGTTGATTAGGAGGTAGAAAGGTCTGCATCTGTCAGCCGACCTTGAAATGAATCGGTTCAGCGCCGCGATCATCCCAGTAAGCTTTTGGACCTTTTTGGGGTTCTGCGAAGGCTTCAAACTATGGATGGCCTTGATCTGGTCAGGGTTAACTTCGATCCCATGGTGGATGATCATGTATCCCAAAAACTTGCCAGAGCCTACGCCGAACCAGCATTTTGAGGCGTTTAGGCGCAGCTTGTGCTTTCTTAAGATGGCAAACATGCAGCCGAGGTCCTCCAAGTGTCTGGACACCATTTTACTTTTCACCACCATGTCATCGACATAAATCTCGATGTTCTTGCCCAACATCGGCTCGAACTTTTTCGTCATCATCCTCTGGTAAGTGGACTCGGCGTTTTTCAGGCCAAATGGCATAACCTTGTAGTGGTAGTTCCCAATGGGCGTCACAAAGGCTGTCTTCTCTTGGTCATCCAAAGCTAGTGGGATCTAGTGGTAGCCTTGAAAGGCATCTAGGAAGCTCATCCGAGGATGGCCCGCCGTCGCATCTACTAGTTGGTCTATTCGTGGCATTGGTTAGAGGTCCTTTGGGCATGCTTTGTTCAGGTCCGTGAAGTCTACACAAACCCTCCATTTCCCACTTTTCTTCTTGACCACCACGGTGTTAGCTAACCATTCGGGGTAAAAGACTTCTTTAATAGCCCCCGCGCGCTTAAGCTTATTGACCTCTTCCCTGATTGCATCAGCGTGCTCTTTCGACGGGCGCCGAGGTGGCTGCTGTTTGGGAATCACAGATGGGTTGACATTAAGGTGGTGACAGATGAAGGATGGATCAATCCCAGGGGCATCGCAGGGGTCCCACGCGAACACATCAAGGTTCCTTTTGAGGAACTCAAGTAACTCCTCCTTCTCCTGAGGAGGCAGCTGGGTCCCGACCTGGAAGAACTTCTCCGGATCATCGCCAATTACCACCTTCTCCAGGCTCTCGCATTTGGCTTCCTCGGCAGCTGTATCGGAAGGCGCCACCAGGGCCTTTGATTGCTATAAATCTTCCTCGGCGGGGGCCGAGGGCTGTGCATCAAGCCGATAGGATATGGCAGCCACCGTGCACTGCCTCGCCGTGGGTTGGCAATCTCGGATCTCCAGAATCTGGTCCCCTGATGGGAACTTCACCTTCTGGTGCAAGGTAGAGGCTACGCCCCCCAAAGCGTGTAGCCAAGGCCTTCCTGCGATGGCCGTGTAGGGGGAGTACGTGTCTACCACTACAAAGTTCACCTCCACCACCACTGGGCTTGTCTGTATAGGAAGCCTGATCATGCCCTTCGAGATGACGAGCTTTCCGTCGAAGCTCATTAGGGGGAATCTATAGGGTGTGAGGTCCTCCGGTTTTAGCCCCAGCCCCTTGTAGAGGTCTGGATACATGACCCCGGCCGCGCTGCCACCATCCACCATCACCCTTTTCACGTCATAGCCCCCAATTCTGAGGGTGACGATTAGGGCGTCATCGTGTGGTTGGATGGTCCCAATCTTGTCCTCCTCTGAGAAACTCAATGCTGGGGGAAGATTCCTTCTGGACCTCTTCGGCCCCGTCCGAAGGTCCTCGGCTGGCAGTTGGGCTACGGACAACACTCGCAAAGGGGGCGTGCCTGTCCTTCTAAGCGCGGCCAAGATTATGTTGATCGTCCTAACGGGCTGCCCCATGGCGGCGTCCCTCCGAGACTCTTGGTAGGCCTGGCCCTGCTGGCCGCTGGAATGGTGCAGAAGGTGCTTCAGCTTTCCATCCCAGACTAGCTGGTCCAGGTGGTTCCAGAGGTTCCTGCAGTCCTCCGTGGCATGTCCATGGTCCTGGTGGTATTGGCAGTAGCGGTTCTGGTTGCGCCTATCAGGCTCCCCAATCATCTTAGTCGGTCACCTGAAGTATGGCTCGTTCTTTATCCTTTCCAGGATCTTGTGTACGGGTTCTCGGAATACTGCGCCGACGGTCTGAGCATTGGTCGCCCCGGATTGCCCACCGAAGTCCCTCCTCGGTCGGGCGTTGCTGTACCTGTTCGACTTGAAATCCCTCCTCTCCTGAGGGATAGCCTTCTCTTTCCTCTTGTCCTGCAGCATGTCTTCCTCTACCCGCTTGTACTTGTCAATCCGATCCATCAGTTGCCGCACGCTGGTGGCAGGCTTTCCGGTCAAGGACTTCCTCAGGCCGTGCCCCATTGGTAGCCCACTCTAGAATGTAATGATGGCGACGACGTCATACTTGCCGTTCAGCTCATTGTAGATCTCCCAGTACTTGTCCGAGTAGGCCTTGAGGGTCTCCCCGTCACGCATGGATAGGGACAGCAGTGCGCTCATGGGCCGAGGAGGCCTGCTGTTCGTGACAAAGCGGGAACCAAAAGCCTGAGTCAGCTTTCTGTACGAGTCTATGGAATTCTTCCTCAGACCGTTGAACCACCTCATCGCCACAGGTCCCAAGCTGGATGGGAAGACTTTGCACATCAGCGCCTCGTTCTTGGAGTGGACAGCCATCCTCTGGTTGAACTGGCTCACATGCTCCACGGGATCCGTTTTGCCGTTGTAAGCAATGAAGGTTGGCTGCTGGAACTGCCAAGGAAGCTCTGCCTCCTCTATACGACGCGTGAAGGGCGACCTGGAGAGCTGATCCAGCGCCTTGCTCATGGGGTCACCTCCTACGCCCCTGGGGGTTGGGTCGGCACGCCTACGCCTCTGGTAGCGCTCCTCTTCGTGGGAGAAAGTCTCGCTGGGGGGCGTTCTTGACCTTTGCCTGTAATCGTCATCACTCTCGTCGTCAAAGGGCAGGTCAGGGCTGGGTTCGGACTGTCTTTGCTACGCCCGACGCAGCTTCCTCTTCAGATCATCTATCTCGCGCTACATGGCCACCTTATCATCCTTTCCCTGGGAAGCGTGGCTATGGGCCTCTTCCGATTGCGTGGCCTGGCCATCGTTGCACTTCTGGGCTTGGTTTTCGCTCGCTGTTGAAGTGTGCACGCTTCCTTCTCGAAATCATCCATTGTTGTTCTGACCACCCCCGGGGTCGCCATAGTTACCCTGATGCCGTGACTTCGCCGGTTCAGGTCGATTGGGAGTTCTTTGGTGAGGGCCCGATCCTACCATGCTTGACTATTGTCCTTACTAACGCACAAGTTCTTCCCCACAGACGGCGCCAATTGTAGGGACCAGTTTCAAGCACTCCTACGTGTAGAGAGTGGACCTAAGCCCAGTTAACCCTGCAATGAATTTGTAGAGTATGGGTTCAAGAGCTAGGCCCTAGTGAGGAATGCAAAGGCCATGCATGGTTGTACGTGAATGCTGGTAACTTAAACGTGGGTTAGGGTGCACAATAAGGCTCCTCGGACGGGTTTCACAGAGCTTGATGTTCTTCTTATTTCTCTGGAGAAAGGTTACAAGGATTGAGAGAATATAAACTGCTACAGTATTTCTTTCCTCTCGTTTTTCCGTTCCCCCCTTCAAGAGGGACTTCTTACATTATATATATCTCTCTCAGTTGATCCTAGCCCTACATTTGTTTGATCAGCCAGGCCACCACTTGAGAGCCTGTCCCATCAGCCGCATTCCCATCCTTCCTGTGAGTTGCAGCGTCCAAGACGGCACTGTTCAAGGGTCCTATCCTCATTAATGCGGCCAGGGCGTTAGTTGAGGGCATTTAATGTAGAGGTGCCAGTTCATCTGGGACTTGCCCCTCCACCATGCTTCCATGTCCGGTATTTAGTACTTGCTATTTGCTCATTGGATGCTCGGGGAGGTTCCCCTTGATGGCGTGCTGCTTGTCTGTTTTCAGATCTCGGAATTCCGAGGACGTTATCATCCTCGGCACTGTTTCCTAGGCAGCTGGGCATTACACTTCAGTCCTCGGACCTTGGACGCGTCCTCGGCATTGGCCTTGGGCCTGGTTCGAAGTGGGCCGGGGTTGCCTGACTATTTCTGGCCCCACAATGTCCATTTATTTTAGTTATATAAATAATTAAAAGTTGTATATTAATGTATTCGATTAATATTGTATATGAAAAAATTCATTAAACTTCACACAAGCTTAATTAAAAAATTATTTTAAAAAGTCCGATAGAGAAATTAAATTAACAATCTTTCACATGGTGTTAATTTAGTTCTTTTTTCAAAAGGTATGAAGTTTTTTAATTTCACTTTTTAAAAGAAAAAAAAAAAGAGAGAAATTAAATTAATGTATATGGGAGATAACTGTACAAGGCTAGTATTTACAGGATCTAGGTGCAGGAGAAGGAGAACAAATAACTTTACACTAACTCATATTTGTGTAGTGAAGGTGGGTTAGGAAACCTTAATACAACTGGGCCGGGTTAAAGGCAACATAATTGTTTTAGGCCTAATCAGGTTTTGGGCCAATAGCTAGCTAGTTTTAAGTTCTAACACATCCCTTAGGGTATTAGTGAGAGAATGAAAAAGTGGAGGATAGAAAAGATTTGGTTTTTCCTTATGTGTATTTGGTTGAAGGGGTGGAAAAGTGTGAGGGTGAAAAATTCTTTTGTTTGGTTAGAGAGAAAAGGGAAGATAGAAAATGTAGTTTATATAAATTGACTATTATACCATCGTTATATAATAGGCAAAAAATAGATTTATTTGTACTCATTAAATAATATAAAATTTACCAACAATTATATTTTTCAATGAGAAGTGTTACGTCCACAACATTTTTTGTAATACTTTCACAACAAAATTTATGTAGAAAGTTGTTATTAATTCTAATTTGAACGCACCACTTAAATTATTTTTTTACTTACCAATATTAACTAATAAAAATTTATTACTTAAAATTTATTGTGAAAATATTGTAGTAACATTTCTCAAATAGGATTTTTTATTCTTTATATTATCTCTCCTTTCTATCTTTTCATTTCATCCATACGTTTTTCTTTTTTCTTTTTTCTTTTTTTCTATGCTATCTCCTCCACACATGTCCTACCTCTATCCCCACCCCCATCTTTTTCTTTTTCTCCCTCATTCAAGTCTCAAGAACGTTCTAGCACATCCTTTCTCTCTTTTTTTTTTTCTTCTCCAACTTGCTCTCTCTGTTTTTTTTTAATTACTTGATTCCAGAATAGTCATCCCCAACTCAATCCAGGTGGGTCATCTTCGTCCCAAAGGAGTTGGCCCAGCCGGAGCCGTCGCTCATCTTCGTCCCCAAAGCAGTCCAGATGGGTCAGATGGCTTCTGTCTTTTGTCCTTTTTTTTTTTTTTTTTTCTTTTATTGTTATGATTTGATTAATTTTAAAATTGTGTTTTTGAGTTTGTATTCTAATGATCTGATTATGCTTGATTATGTTTGAATTTAGAGATGTTTGAGAGAAAGATTGTTGTGTTTGTAGCTGTGAGAGCATTTCTGTAAAAGTGCTGTGAGAGTACTTTTCTCTCCACAATTTTCCTCTCGAATTGGGGGGATGAAAATTGTGGACCACTGATTTCCACCCTATTTTCCTCCCTCTGTTTTCTATCCTCCCTATTTTCACCACAACCAAACACAGTGTTAAACTCAAGCTAGCATATATGAAGTTAATTTGGATTTGCATAGAAGATTGTGAAAGCATCCATAGCATGTGGTGAAAAGATCTGCAAGTTGATCATTTGAAGAGATAAACCAAAAACTGACGAAAATCACGAAGACAACAATGGAATGAAGTGACAATCAATCTTGTGGGAGTAAGTGATTCGAGCACATTTTTAGGCCTTAGGCCCTATCCCAGGATGATTAAAGATCCACGTATGCGTGAGCCAAAATGGGGGATGCATATCTGACACTAAGAGAGAAAAAGGAAGAGAATACAGAATCTCATTGTAAAAGGAACAACATTGATCTTTTAATGAACAACTCCTCCTCGGACTTGCGCGAGGAAGATTTTATACTAAATTTGCGTCTCTTACACTTATATTAATAATGCTAGCCTAGTTATTCTTAAGTCTGAATTTGCTTGGCATTGTAGTTGGCTCATAGAACCTACTCTCTTACAAATCTATTGTTTTGGGTTTGTTGTGCTGGGTCGCACTATTCTAAGTGGGCTTGGGCCACAATTCTAGTCCCTACAAATCTCAATATAATTAATTCATGCATAACAGGCATTTATGACTAATATAGATAACAAAATTATGAACAAAGACATCCATTGTCTCCAAATAAGTTGGTCAAAGTTTAGTTTACATTCATCGAGGGATTTACATTACACAACATTAACTTGCAACTATACAAGTTTAAACTCTAATAGAATTACTTTTGGAAAAATACTAAAGATAATACCAATTTTACTATAATTAATGTAATTGGTACAAAATAATTTTTTGGGTAAAATATCATTTTCGTCCCTAAACTATCACAAAAGTTTGTTTTTTGTCCCTAAACTTTCAAAAGTTCTATTTTCATCCCTAAACTATCACAAAAGTTCGTTTTTCGTCCTTAAACTTTCAAAAGTTCTATTTTCGTCCTTAAACTTTCAAAAGTTCTGACGGAGTGCTGACGTGGCTTGACAGAGTGTTGATGTGGAAGGGACGAAAATCAATATGTTTAGAAAAGTTTAGGGACGAAAATAGAACTTTTGAAAGTTTAGGGACGAAAAACAAACTTTTGTGATAGTTTAGGGACGAAAATGATATTTTACCCTAATTTTTTTGTCTATAAAATTTATAAATATATTCAGCAAAAATAAATAAATTTTTTTATTTGTCTTTAAAATTTGACACAACAATTTATAAGACATGTGCAATAAAATTTATAATATTTCTAACATTATTTTTTGTTTTAATTTTTTGAACATAAGCTTAAACTTGACTTAAATTTGTAAAGCTTACCAATGATGAGTCCATTTATTTCAGAAATTTTAAAATAATTAAACACCAAAACGCCTTGCATGATGGGAAGTTTCATAGCCCAGAAGGGTAAGACCCACACGACAAAGTTGATAAAAAAAGAAAGATCAATGTATGGTTGAAGATTCACAAAATGTTATATTCATCGCCCAAGATAAAGTAATGTCCTCTATTATTGAGTTTTGACTTTGAGTAGCGTAGCATATTCAGCAAATATTCAGAAAAAGAAGAAGAACCAAATATGTTAAACTTTTATAACAGCAAACGAAAACGACCAGTGCGAGAAAGGAAACTTTTGCGAGACTCAATAATTTGAATTTATAAGTGAATACTACCCAATGAGAGTTAATTACCCAAATAAATTGATTATTATTATTAATATTTTTTTTCTTATTTTATATATATATATATATATATATTGTGGGGCCCCAGGGCCTGGTGATCTCGGCCCACTTTACATCTGGCTCAGGGCCCACGCCAAGGAAGAAGGTTCGTCCGAGGATGATGCATGGGAGCTTAAAATTTAAAAACTCCGTTGAGGATAACCCTGTTCTCGGCGGACCGAGATTAGCTTCAGATGGGGAAACGGGCCCATGACAGGTTGTTACATCCGCACTAAATGCGCTCACCTAACCCTCTGGCCGCACTAATGGAGATGTGACTCTTGGACAGGACAACCTTGATTATTGTGAATTACTTGAGTACTGATAGTGCTGCTGATGGGACAGACAGTCAGAGGGAAAGCGCATGGATGATCAACATATGGAAGAGAGAGATGGGAGGAAGAGAATTATATAAGATGGGCCAACAGAACAGCAATGGGGGGGACCAAGGCCAAGCTCCTCGGATAAATGCCGAGGAGCAACTCTAAAAAGGAATCTAGGTGCACAACCTTCAATGGTGATGAGTCCATGGTTAGGTTCCGTTTGTCTGCAATGGCCAATTTCTTCAACCCACTCTCTAGAAATGTATTGTTCGTGGCCTACAGGATTACTTCCCTTCTAATTTTAGAGGGTCCTTCCAAATTGAGTCCCTACAATTGGCGCCGTCTGTGGGGAGAATTTGTGCACTAGCAGGCACAACGGATAATCGTCCCTAGGTAGTCAGTTGACGGAAAGTTCACAAGAACGCGTTTAAAGAAAAAAAAAAAACACCATTGCAGAAAAGTAGAAGATTCAAAGGAAAAGAGAAGAAAAATAGCAGTATTTTATTAGATGAAAAGGAACCATAATACACAAACAAAGGCTCAGACAGGCTTGTTTTAAAGCCAACTCTACAAACAAAGGCCCAGACGGGCCTGTTTTAAAGCTAACTAAATGGAAGAGGGCTGAGGCAGGCCTGTTTCAAGGCTACCCACAACGCCCAAGCCGGTGCGGTGGCGCTGGCGCGAAGGGAGGAGTAGATGCAAGGGCGCCGGGCGGCCCTTCCCCATGATGTTCCCTTGATTCTCTTCCAGCCCCACAGAGTGTTGCCGTTGGAGACGGCAACACTCGGGTACCAGACATGACGTATTCTTGCACGCTTCCACCGGCGTGACAGCGCCCCGGGGAGGAGAGTTATGTACTTCAGGGACCATCCTTAGGCCTATGCACCCTCACTCCCATCCAAAGCCGTTCCATTTCTCCAAACTCTTATCGCAATTTTGGCAGGGTTATTGAGGGGGCTCTGAAAGTTGGGAGGACATGTTTCCTGGTATATTAGAGGGTTCGTGAAGCGTAGAAGGACATTTCCCCCATATAGCCTTAAATAGAGGGTGAAGACTGATAAGGAATTGTTCTTTGCAGAATTCGAAAAGTGGATTATCGGCAACATTAATCCTGACCAAATTCCAAGGCGCCTATCAACCGTTTAATCTGCATCAGTGAAAGAGAATGTTAATGAAAGTGGGCCTCGTGTGTTGAAACGTCAAGCGCGGAATGCGAACAGTCAGGAGGCGCCTTGTAACTGATGAGGGCAAAAACTTGAACTGAAGGCGGCGTTACTACCACGTGTAAGGTTAGAGTCCCCAACCAGCCTCGCCCGGGGCACTGCGGGGTCAATGGTCCGGTCCACACGATGCCCCACTTCCGACGAAGCAAGGCCGAGGCCATCATCATGCCAAAACTAGTATGACCAACGCTGAGGATAATCTCCTTCACCCCATACCTGCGTACTAGACAGAACCAAGATATTGCATGGTCCTCGGACTTAAACCTATGGGGAAACTAGCTACTTACAGAAGAACATAAGTGTTAGACAGAACCAAGGTATTGCATGGTCCTCGGACTCAAACCTATGGGGAAACTAACTACTCAAACATACCTGGGTACTAGACAGAACCAAGGTATTGCATGGTCCTCAGACTCAAACCTATGGGGAAACTAGCTATTTACAGAATACCAGAAGTGTTAGACAGAACCAAGGTATTGCATGGTCCTCAGACTCAAACCAATGGAGAAACTAGCTACTTACAGAAGAACATAAGTGTTAGACGGAACCAAGGTATTGCATGGTCCTCTGACTCAAACCTATGGGGAAACTAACCACTCAAACATACCTGGGTACTAGACAAAACCAAGGTATTGCATGCTCCTCGGACTCAAACCTATGGGGAAACTAATCACTCAAACGTACCTGGGTACTAGACAGAACCAAGGTATTGCATGGTCCTCGGACTCAAACCTATGGGGAAACTAGCTACTTACAGAAGAACAGAAGTGTTAGACAGAACCAAGGTATTGCATGCTCCTCGGACTCAAACCTATGGAGAAACTAACTACTCAAACATACCTGGGTACTAGACCGAACCAAGGTATTACATGGTCCTCGGACTCAAACCTATGGGGAAACTAGCTACTTACAGAAGAACATAAGTGTTAGACAGAACCAAGGTATTGCATGGTCCTCGGACTCAAACCTATGGGGAAACTAGCTACTTACAAAAGAACAAAAGTGTTAGACAGAACCAAGGTATTGCATGGTCCTCGGACTCAAACCTATGGGAAAACTAGCTACTTACAGAAGAACATAAGTGTTAGACAGAACCAAGGTATTGCATGGTCCTCAGACTCAAACCTATGGAGAAACTAACCACTCAAACATACCTGGGTACTAGACAGAACCAAGGTATTGCATGGTCCTCGGACTCAAATCTATGGGAAAACTAGCTACTTACAGAATACCAGAAGTGTTAGACAGAACCAAGGTATTGCATGGTCCTCGGACTCAAACCTATGGGGAAAATAACCACTTAAACATACATGGGTACTAGACAGAACCAAGGTATTGCACGGTCCTCAGACTCAAACCTATGGGGAAACTAGCTACTTACAGAAGACCAGAAGTGTTAGACAGAACCAAGGTATTGCCTGGTTTTCGGACTCAAACCTATGGGGAAACTAACCACTCAAACATACCTGGGTACTAGACAGAACTAAGGTATTACATGGTCGATGGACTTAAACTTATGGAAAATCAGCTATTTGCGGAAGAATAAAAGCGTTAGACGGAATCGAGTTGTGGTACGGTCCTCGGATGCAAATTCGAAAGACAGCCGATTATCTCATGAGACTAAGTCTAGAACAGAATCAAGGTATTGAGCAAAACACTAAAGTATAACAAGTAAAAGGAAGTATCAATTAATGAGCTAGAAGCAAACCATTGAATATATCTTTCGAATAGAAGGCATGTAGTTTCGTTACATGTCGCCAAGGCGAAAAGCAAAATGAAATGAAAAAGAAAACAAATAAGGATGCCACATGCTCTCACAATGGGGTGGTCCAACGAAGTGGCTTACCGCCCCCCCCCCCCCAAAACTCGCCAGGGGGTTTGTCTTGATGAGCCTGTTGAAAGACTTTGATTAACTACAAGGGACCCTGACTCGGAAAAGCTCCTTCAGAGGACCCTTCTAGGGTGGAGGGGATCTGGGGAACAGATGAGGGCACTTCTTGACCGTCTGTTCCAACCCCCTCCAACGCTCTATGGGGCTTAGCCTCCTCAAAAGGTCTGCCAGCTGAAGGTATGTCCTCGGCAGTGTTGGTCCGACTTTTACTGGCCGCTGGTAATGCAGAACCTTCCTCGAAGGTGGTGGGGACAACCTCACGGATTGCGGGGGGGTAATATACCCCCTCTGCCCTCCTAAGGTCTAACGAGGCATCAACTCCCGCTTGGTTGAAAGCTTCGTTCCAGGTTTGGGAACAAAAGCGCCTGCATACTTCAGGGACTTGAGCCTTGAAGGTAGCTTCAGTCCTGGCCACCCCCTCAGAAAGGCCTCTTCCTCCGCCTGTTGTACGGAGCGTTCTGCGTCGATTCTCGCAAACTCAGCCTGATCTTTGGCCCTCACGGCCTCGTCCCTGGCATACTCGGCGACACCCTTTGTCCAGACCGCCTCGACTAACTTTTTCTTCAGATCGGCAATGTCCTCTTTGGCAGACCGCAATTGGCCCTCGGCATCATGCAAGCGCTGTGTCTGATCCTCGGCCTGCCTCATGGCCGCGACTAGGTCAGAAGTTGCAATGTCTCTAGCCTTTGTCATCTCCTCAAGACTTTCAGTAGCCTTCTTCAGATCTGCTTCAGATCTCTTAAGGGTATTTGCAGGCTTTAAGAACTTATGGCGCTCCTTTGCCAGGGCACTACCCTGGCCGTCGACCTCTTCATCCAGCCTGAAAACAGCCTGGATAGCCTGCCAACCAAAGTAGATACGCCATAAAGGGGAGGGGAGGTGCCAGGCAAGAAAATTCAAGCGAAATAAACAAGTATCAGATGTCTTACCATGCCCAGGTATCTCTTGAGGTTTTCAGCAACCTCTGGCCCCCTCATGTTCCCAAGCTCAGCCATGTCGGCGGAAAGGAGAAGGGACCTTTCTAGGGCATCGGCTACCCAAGCCCCTTCACCTCCTCGGAAGTCCCGTATAGTAGCGTCATCCCTCAAAGGTTCTCCATGGAGCCGCCAAAATTTAATGCAAACGCACACTAAGTCTCGAAGCACCAAAAACTTACATGTGGCAGATAAAGAGACTCCAACGCTGACGTGGGCCGAGGTTTGGCGAATCATGTGAAGGGCCTGGGAACATCAAAATCCTCCTCCCCGTCTGAGGACACGGACAACAGGATTTTGAGGGGCTATTGTGGGGCCCGAGGGCCTGGTGACCTCAGCCCACTTTACATCCGGCCCAGGGCCCACGCCGAAGAAGAAGGTTCGTCCGAGAATGATGCGTGGGAGCCTAAACTTTAAAAACCCTGCCGAGGATAACCTTGTTCTCGGCGAACTGAGATTAGCTTCAGATGGGGAAATGGGCCCATGACAGGTTGTCACCTCCGCACTAAATGTGCTCACCTAAGCCTCTGGCCGCACTAATGGAGATGTGACTTTTGGACAGGGCAACCTTGATTATTGTGAATTACTTGAGTACTGATAGTGCTGCTGATGGGACGGACAGTCAGAGGGAAAGCGCATGGATGATCAACAGATGAAAAAGAGAGATGGGAGGAAGATGACTATATAGGAGGGGCCAACAGAACAGCAATAGGGGGGACCAAGGCCAAGCTCCTCGGATAAATGCCGAGGAGCAACTCTAAAAAGGAATTTAGGTGCACAGCCTTCAATGGTGATGAGTCCATGGTTAGGTTCCGTTTGTCTACAAGGGCCAATTTCTTCAACCCACTCTCTAGAAATGTATTGTTCGGGGCCTACAGGATTACTTCCCTTCCAATTTTAGAGGGTCCTTCCAAATTGAGTCCCTACATGAACCATACTATAAAAAAAAAATTTTAATTTTTTGGATAGTGTATAGTAAGATACACAAATATTTTATAAAATCTCTATAAAAACATTTATAAATATAAATTATATAAAATATATATTTATTAAAAATTAAACATATTCAATTAATGACTAATTTTATTTTCACTTGTGTAAAATTAATATCTATTAAAGCTAGTTAAATAAAAATGAAAATATATTTATATCCACTTCCAAATTGGGAAAATTGAGTGATAATATATTATACATAAGCCAAAATAAAATTTATTTTTTCATCTATTCATCATCTTGCTTAATCAACCTTATCTCCACAATCCAAGATAATGTTACCATTATCTTACAAAATCATCTAATCATTGATACCTTCTTCCTGTCCATTTTTGTTTTCGTTGTCTCCTACATTTATTATCTCTTCTTACTTTTTTATTTCAATTTATTTTTCTTTGCATTTCTTTTTGGCATTCCATTTTAATAACAAAAATAAAAATAGTTAAATTGCTTTTGAATACTTTTTCATAGCATAAGAAAGAAATTTGCACTCTTTAAAAAAAAGTTTGGTTCTAAACATGTTCGTAGTCTTAGGCTTCAACTTCTAATAGAAAGATGACATATGTCCCAACAAACAAAGTGAGTCATGTAAATTGCACATGACGTGGGCACATGTCAACTTCCTATTGAACATGTTTTTTTTCTTTTGTAGAGAGAGAGAAAGAGAGACTAATGAACATGTTTTTTTCTTTAATTAGGCTAAATTGAATAGCCCAATAATTTTGTGAGAAAACAAATCCAACAACTTGTTAAGCTCAAATCAAAGTACAAATTGTAGTAAAAACCTAATTTAAACTCACAATATATATCGTCTAATACATATAATACAATATGATTTATACAATACACATTTACGTATTATACAATTCATGAGTAAAACTAATACGTACCTACATTACGTATATATATAACAAGAATAGACTTTGGGTATAATATTTTAAACTTTTGAGTTAAGTGGTATATATATATAATATATCACACCAATAATCCAAAAACTATGATTTAAGAGAACAATGAAGCTAGTAATTATTCACACACACCAAACAGTATTTTTGGGGGAGAAGGAGAAGGGGTCGGTCAGGCCTTATCTATTCCTAATCCAGGTGAAATTAACAAAAAGATTTGGATTCATTAAGGCGCAATTTATAATAACCCCATTTATTTAGATATTATTTATTAATGAATTCTATTGAAATTATAAAATCTACTCAAGAGTTCTTAAAAACTCCTAATGTGGTGGAGTCCACTTAAACTTGAGTTTTTAATTAATTAGATCAAACTAAGCTTACCAAATTGGTATTATTTTTTGAGATAACATATAGAAGTATTATTAATAAAAAGAATAATTAATTAGATCAAACCAAGCTTACCAAATTGGTATTATTTTTTGAGATAACATATAGAAGTATTATTAATAAAAAGAAAAGAGTTATTTAAGTTCTAAAATAATACAATGTGGTTATAAAGCTAAACTAGTAATCTTCACAAGACCAATGAGAGTTTGTCAGGGTTTATAATATAAAGAGCAAGAATAATTCTATTGTTTATTAAAAAAAGTGAAATGTTATGTTTATAATATCTTCACACCAAATTTTAAGTGGTATATTGTTATTGACCATTACTTGTGGATAAAAAAGAAATTTTAATTATGGGTTCAAATTAAAACTAATAATAATTTACTACCTATAATTTATTGTAAAAATATAGTAAACAGAACGCTTCTCTTAAAAAATAAAAATTAAAAAACCAATGATTCTTATAAATATATGCAATTTTTTAAAGGGTAATAATTAGTGCACACTATTGCACACAAAGTATGCACACACAATTTTGTACTAAACTCATGACCTGACGATTCTCAATACTTTGTGTGTAATAGTGAGCGTCGTTCATTTTCAAATGCAGAGCTACATTCTTTGCTCAAAATTAAAGCTAACTACTTGCTTAGTTTGGTTAGTTCTGTCTGTCAGATCAATATATTAAAATTTATTAAATATCTTTTGCGTGCTTCACTCGTTTATGAGTCAAGGGATTTCTTCACTTGCTTTCCTACCTCATATTTACTAGGAAGTTTAGGGGCTGTTTGGGTGGAAAAAAAATGTTCACTCATCACTCATCACTCATCACTCATCACTTATCACTTATCACTTAAAAATTTCCAAGTTACATCCTTGGCAAGTTTGGCACTAGTTTTTTTCATTCTCATAACTCAAAATACTCATAAGGAATTTACCCTTTCTATTGATTCCTACAGATGTGACCACTTATATTAGTGTTGATGCCCACTTTGGGCAAGAAGGCCCAATAGTAGGAAGAAGCCCAACAATATGGAGGGGAAATAAAGAAGAAGAGTTAGTAAATTGAGAAGAAAACTATTAAGCTCAAATGGTAGGAATAATGGACCATAGGTCTAAAAAATAGCAAAAGGGCCTCAAGAAGAGCAAGCGGGCCCAAAGGAGTCCTGAGAAAGAAGTGGTAAACCCATGGACATTGTGAGAAATAGAAAGCAAGTAAGAATGGGCCAAAGAAGCCCAAAGTAAAGAATTAAGTAAATAAGGGGTTAGTGGAAAAGCCCATAAACCCCTAAAGTAAAGGATATGATAATTTGGGGCGAGACAGCTCAAAAGATTTAGCAAAAGCCCATGGGAATAAAGAATTGGAATGGGCCGAGGATGCCCAAAAGAATGAAATGGGCCAAGGAAGCCCAAAATAGCATGAGTACTAGCCCAATGATAATGCTGGGCTATTGGGATTAAGCAAAAGGAAAACATACAGCAGGCCCAAAAGAGACCCAGCAAGCACAAGTTAAATAATAGCATGGCAGGAATAACAGGATGGCATGGCAAAAGTATTAAACGACTCGCAAAGAGGGTGGAGAATGGATTAGAGAAGGAAAAGCCCACGATCAAGCAAGACCCAGCCCAGGAAAGAAGTAAAACATAAAGAACGAAAGCTTAAAGACTCATTCACGCCACAAGAGGTCAAGAACTAGTAGTAGAATGTGCAGACGAGCCCTCAAGTCATGGTAAACGCATGAACAACAGACAAGCCATGGACACACATGGAAGTGGAGCACCACAAAGCTCAGACACCACCAACTTGTACCCAGCCAATACAAGAGTGGTGGGCAATGGGTCAGAGATAAGAAAGGGAATGGTCTGGCTGTGGGGAGAATGGGAGAGCCTATTCTGGGGTTCCTACTCAAACTCTTTTGGGAGAAATGTCCTATTGGGATGACATACCACTAAAAAGAGGGAAAGATGAGTTAGAATCACTAGTTGCATGCCATCATGGATAGTGAGAGAGAATACCCACCCTTATCTAGATAGGAATGCCACGATGAGCAAGCAAACAAAATAAGACCCTTTGTTTGGGAATGGGATGTGGCACGACCAGTACAGGTAAGTGGTGATGGCTGGGCAGCTGACAAACCAGTGGGTGGTCTAGGAAGGACACCCACACTAGGAAAAAAGCAGTTAAGGGGTAAATTAGTAAAAACTTGACACACAGGCAGTATAAAAGGGGCCTCAGCCGTGCACAGGAAAGGGGGGGAGAACAACAAAACAAGATAGAGTAGAAAACTTAGAAAGAAAAGAAAAACAGAGGATAAGCAAGAGTATGATAGTAGGTATGCACCAATAGACTATTCCCTTCTCTCCCTCTAAAAGACTACCTTCTAGTAAGGATTAAGGAATTTGAGAATAAGCCATTTAGGCCCATTCTCTCAAAGTGGTTAATTTTCGTGGCAAGATTTTCCTGTAAGATTGCCCACATTGAAGAGTGGTTCACTTCCTCGACTTAACTCCGTAGAGAAATTAAGCATGGCAAACTGGCCATTCTTCCTTTATTTTGTTGATTAAGCATTAGCGTGATTTTCCTTTTTTTATTGTTATCATCTTATTTATGTTGCATTTATATTACTGCATTGCTTCTTCCTTTATTAAGATCATCATTTAGTATTTTTTGTATTTTGATTGACAGTAAGCATATTCTTTTTATTGTTATCATATTACACTTGCCTGCCATGACTCTTTTGTAACAATTTCCTCTGCCATGGGCATGTGACCATGGTTTTAGCGAATGAGCTTTATTTTGTGCACAAGCTGGCTTGGGGTGTGTTGCAGTCAAGCCAGTCCTGACTCTCCTACCCAGAACCATTGGGCCATAGCGTGGCAGGAGGTAGCCTAGGCCGCAATTGCAAAAAAAGGCCCACCACAATTAGTATAACCATAATATTAATACAAGAAAAGTTAATGAATGCCTTAAGTCATTAGTTCTGAAAATATTTTTAGAAACTTTTTATGGGAAAATAAAAAGTAACTGATTTTTTTGACAGCTTTAATTATTATATTTCTCATTAAAGTGGTATAAAAAATTTCTTAAATTGTCCATTAACAAATGTCTTAAAGGCACTTGTTAACCAGACCTATTAATATATCTAACTTTCTTGAATGATGTCACCTAATCTCCCACTTTTTTTTTTTTTTTTTGGAGAAAAAAAAGGGGCTTGTAAGTGTAGTAATTGCACTTGCACTACTTAAATTTTTACATTGTGTTATGGCGTGGGACCATCTAACCACTAATGGGATTTGCTGCAACTCAAACCCACAACTCCCAAACTAGCCGATGAAATAGGTCACAAGAGCTTTTTACCACTAGACCGCTTTCCCAGATAATCCTAATTCCTAAATCGTAATCCTCGCTCTTGGGTTTGTCCCTTTCCCACTTATTATATATATATATAGAAACACAAACAGACAAATGGTTTTTCATTATTAATCAAATGCTTTCCTTGGCCTCATTTTAGTTCTCCTTTTGGCCAAAAAAACCATACCTAATTGCTCCCAAAGAAAGGTTCCTTTCCTTAAGGGCCGAACTTAGCCACTAACTGAACAATCAATAAAGTTGAAATGGTAGTTTGATAACATGAAAAGAACGAGGGATGTCTTCTCCTATGGCTTTGCTAAAACATTGACACATGATCTGACAGGAGAGTTTGGTTGAGTTTGCATGAGTGGATGAAGGGTATTTTCAATATGAGAGCCTATGACAGGCAATGGTTTAGGCTTGGGGCTGTTTGGGCTGGCCATTCTTACGTGGTAGGGGTTGTCATGCTTGAGTTGATAAGTACAGCATCCCATTATTTGAGATGATAAAAGTTTATTAGGACCACTTAGAGAAGAAAAAAAAGGACCTCTGATTTCTGACTTGTGGCTAAGCTACTTTTCTATAAAGTGCACCAGCATGGTGTTGGTTTCAATCAACAAGGGTGGAAAGACAAGTGCCCTTGCTAAGGGCATCATGGACCTATGTGAACTCCAACCATTTTGCACATGCTTTTTACCTTTCTCATCACCAATTTTCTTTTGTGCAAGGCCAATTACCAAATTTTTAGTTGCTTTTCATTCATTTTTACTATTTATACTAGATTTCTTGTACTTGAGTACTTTTGAAATGGGAATGTGTGACCAATTTGCCTTTGCAAACCTTGTATACATTAGAAACAAGTATCTTTGATTGAGTAGTGGCGGAAAGTTACAATGTATCATTTTTCTTAAAAGCATTCATATCAGTCTATGTATGATAGAAAGGTACGTAAAATTTACACAATTTTGCCTAAAAATGACCCACATTAATTCGTGTATAATTATGTAAATTTACAAGTTTGCTATAGTAATCATGTAAATTAACACTGATACTATTTATTTTGCATTTAGTAGTTTTTCTTTTCTTTATGTATTTTGAGGGTGAAAGAAGTGAGTAAATGGTGATTGTTGTGTGTAAAGAAAGGGAAACAATTTAAAAAATAAGAAAAATTGATATTTTAATGAAATATAGTGTAAAATAAATAATTTTATGTGAGATGTTTTGAAAAGTAAGTATGTAAAATAGAAAAAGTAAGTTCTTTTACTAAAATAGGCAAAAAAAAAAAAAAAAATTGCTTGAACTGACATGAATGCTAACTATAACGTACCCAAAATCTTGAATTTTATAAAAGCTGTAGAGTATAGAGTATAGTTACTTTGAAAAGTAACTGTTGAGCCTGTTTACAGACTTGGTTGAACCAATTTATAAAATTTACTTCATATTTTCCCTCAACGTTGACAGATGACTAACCTATGCTCAGGCAACAGTAGACTTAACGCGCATATAAAAACAGTTTAATTATTTAAAGATAATCTTTAATATCGACTTTGTGAACTACATGACAGTTAACTCCTTGCATGGTTTCACACACTTTGCAGACAAAAGGGAAAAAAAGATTAAAAATTCTTAATCTTAAACTTCTCACCATGCTTGGAGCACGGGCATCAATACTTGTATGATAGAAAAAATAGTATATTCTAGCCAATCAAACCCAAAATTCACCATATTAATCTATGTAAAGTTTTGTTAAAATACATTGTTATTATAGTAGCTCTATAAATTTAGATTGACACTATTCACTTTGCATTTAATTTTTTATTTTTTCTTTATGTATTTCGAGGATGAATGAAAAGTGTGGATGATGGTTGTCGTGTGTGAAGAAATATAAATAATTTAAAAATCAAGAAAATTTGATATTTTAATTAAATGTAGTATAAAACAGATAATATGATGTTGGATGTTTTGAAAAGTGAGTAAAGAAAATAGAAAAATAGGTTTTTATACTAAAATAGACATAAATTTTTGCTCGAGTTAAGGCTAATACTATTATCTTTTACCTAATTCTAAATTCTCACTGTAAAAATAAGGAGATAGGACTTAGGAGTATAATAAGGCTCTCTCTCTAGTCTTAACTCTTAACTCTTAAGTAACATATCTAATCTTAGATAAATCTAACTATAAAGAAGGCTAAAATATCTAGGCCTTTTGTGATAATTTTACCATTTTTTTAAAAACAATAAATACTAAAATAGTTCCAAACTTCTAATTAATATTTATTTAAATAAAATTTGATAATGATACTATGATCTTAAATGCATTTTGTTGGAATTGCCTAAAAAGCTCTTAAATATCTAATCTCGTTAGGATACCTTTTCATTGGAATTAAAATTCATTTTTTCTTTAATTTAAAAACAAAATGATATAATTATGTTTATCACCATCAAAATAAATAAATAGGAAAGCATATTAAAAAGGCATAAAATGAGATAAAGAAAATAACGAAAAGAAACCATTCTACTACCCTCTTTCTTTTTTTGGTCCCTCAAAAGCTTGGACTGTGACTATTTTACTTTTGACTCTGCCTTAGTTGTGTTTCTGTAGTTATACGGCCATACCCATTTTTTAAAAATATTAATTTGTAATTATATTATATTTTTTTCAAGTACCTTAATTGACAACTTACCAAAGGTTGTATTTCGTTCTATAAAGTTTTAAATAGGTTACGGATACTTTTTTTAATAATTAAGAATAATTATATTAAGGAGAAACGGAAAAAAACGACATATATGACTCTATCCTTCTCTACCTTCTATATAGAATATCTAATTATTAGATATGTTAAAGTCTCAATTGACATTTTTTAATATTTTCAACTGAAATTTTAGGTGTCAAATTCTTCTCTCTTTGACTGTAAAATTATAAACGATAAATTATTTCTATATGGTCTTAAATTGGTTCTTCTCAAAAAAAAAAAGTCTTAAATTGGTTATTGGTTTTTTTTATTTATTTTTTATGTAATTAAGAACAATTAGATTAAGGAGATTGAAAGGGAAGGGCCCTTATAACCATATTCTTTTTTCCTTCTGAACAAAAGACCCATTAGTAGATAGATTAAAGTCTCAATTGACATCTTTTAATATTTTCAATTAAAATTTTAGGATACAAACATTTTCTCTTTGATCATAAAATTATAAATAATAAAAAAAGAAAAAAAGAATATATTTTTTAAAATAGTTACAATTTTCTGTTAACTCCGTGAGACGAACTTTTTTTCCTCAACTTTGACATGTCAAGTCAAAGGAGGTAACTTGTTGAAAGTGGACTGATAAGAAAATTTATATTAGTATTTTCAAAGATTCTTTACTTGACATATTTTCACCATAAATAAAGAATCTAAAAAGAACTTTCCCGAGAAAAAAGGAGTGTCAATATGGAAAATTAAGATAAAGATAATGGGCATTATCTCTCACACACACACACCTCCACTTAATTCTTTTTACTACGACTTGTCTTCTCAGACTAATATTAACAGCAATTTAATATTTTTTCTACTTTTATATATCTCTCTCTCTCTCTCTCACACATAAATTTTTATAGTTGCTTTTCTTTCTCTCTCTTCTGCAACTTAGAGAGAGAATCAATCAGATCATAGTTTCCTAGATTTTCCCACTCTTTCCCGCACTTTCTCGCCCCGATTTTCTCTCTCAGACAAACACGCACGCACGCACTCACACACGCAGCTCCCAGCTCCACCTCTCGTAGACTCTGATAGACCTCTCTCTCTCTCTCGCTCGCTCGCTCGCTCAGTGGAGCTTACTTTTTTGTTCTTTGCTCTTCTCTCTTCGATCGAATCTCTTTCCATATCCAAAGAAAAACCGATAAACTGACTCTGCTTCTTGTACTGTTTTCCACTTCCACTTTCACGAGCTGTGCTTGAATTCAGGAGGAGCACCGGTTAATGGTACGGTTACTGTGAAGCCGTAACCGCACCGAATTGGAGGAGATAAGTAGAATGCTCGATTCGAAGGCTCGCCCGAGGATTTAGGGCTGAGTGAGTGTGTGTTTGTGTGTGTATGAATTTTGAGGGCGAGTTCAATGAATTGGTGAATGGAACCTTGTGATTTTGAGAATGGCTGAGTCAAAGAGTTGTACTGGTTGTTGTTGTTGTTGTGGTGGTTGTGATAGTGGTGGTGGTGGAGTTTAGGTTTTACAGTTATTGCGTGAATGTCACGGACTGATAGGATGGCTTCGGATCTTAGCAGAACTGGACCAGTCGAAAGAGACGTCGAGCAGGTTTTATTTTTATTTATTAATTAATTAATTAATTTTGGTTTTATTCATTTTTGTGCAATAATTTACATTCAAGAATGAGATTAGTGTGCTTTATAATTGGTATGGAGAAAATGATGAATGTGTTAATTTATTGGTTTGTTGTTTGTAATGATGCTATTTGGGTTGCTTTCTGTGATATTTGAGCATAATATATATATATATATATATATATATATATATATATATATATATATGGTGGGGTTTTAATAGTGATGGTGAAATGATGTGAAGAAGTGGGCTGGTACTTGTTGGATTTTTGTAGGGATTTGGGTTTTTAGATTAGCTGATTATGTTGTTTGAACTGACTGAAAATGGTTGTTACCAATGAATTTTCAAGTTGTTGGACTGAGCTGGAAGATGGCTATTTTTATTTTTATTTTTTGGGTTGTCTGACTTTCTACCTTGAATAGTTTTAGACAATGTGCTCTTTCACCATTGGCTAACTAAGTGGTGTTAGGATGTTATTTGTGATTTGTGATTTCGATTTGAGATAGGGGATTAGAAAGGAGGAAACTAAAAAAAAAAGGGGGGGGGGGGGGGGGGGTTTCTGTTTGAAGCTCACTAGGGACTCTGGGATACATATTGGGAGGTAGTCGTCTCCTGTCAGTTAAATCTGTGTTCTGTAGTAGATTTGAGATTTGGTCCTGGCCTCTTGGGTTAGGCAAAGGGTGACTTTAATAATTAAGCTAGCATCCACAAAGAGATAGAAAACTGGCTGCCCTTAGTCTAGGAGTTGTTACTGACAAAATTATTGGATGTTTTCTCGCAAAGCATGTTGGGGTAACCTTCCTTTGACAAATGTATGTAAAACATAAGGTACATGTGTAACCAGCGTGCTGGTGCTACCTCATTGATCTAGAAAGGAACTGAGCTTGATAGGCTCTCTTTGAAGGGGTCTTACTGCCAGGTTTCATGTCAGGATCCTGTCTGCTGTTGTCACTAGGCATTGAGGCTGTTGTATAAACTCTGAAGAGAGGATCATCAAAAAAAAACTCTGAAGATAACGATTGTCAGTTTTTCATTAAATTCAATAGAAATTCTTTATCTTCTTCTCAGCCAGTTGAATATGTTGCCAACCTTTTGTCTTCACTTAATTCTCTTTTAATTTGATATCAAACTGCTTGCAAGTGCTGAATATGCTTAATTTACATTCTTGGCTGATCTCAATTACAGGCCATTACTGCTTTAAAGAAAGGGGCATACTTGCTTAAGTATGGAAGAAGGGGGAAGCCCAAGTTTTGCCCATTCCGGCTTTCCAATGTAAGCTTGGCCCTGTTTTGCCAGACACGTGTTTGTAATATTTGGGAAGTATGCTACCTATCCAAAAATTTAAAAATTGGGAAGTATGCTAGTGCTTTACAACTCCCTCCCCCCAGGTTTTGTTATGCTTATTATAATCTGAGCATCGCAAAGTATTAGTTTGTTGGAATTCAACTTTAGTGTATGATTCTTTATTTATTAATTTAGGATCATTTATTCATATTATCTTGTGGGCAGAAGTCATTAAATCTTGTCATAAGTACCTCTCATATGTTTTAGTCAGATGAGTGATATGCACAAAATTTTCAGCTTCTATGTTTTTCTTCAGTTGACTGATCATTATTCAAATAGTTTTCAATAAATTATGTGCGTGTGTGTGTCTGATTCTGCTGGGGGGAGGGGTTGCGCGGGTAGTTTACTTTTTAAGGTATTGATTAAGTTACCATGTACTAATCTTACAGAAACGGAGAGCTCCACATATGGTGTACTTCTCTATGTATGACACTGTCAATGGAAACATTATATTCATGCTAACTTGCTGCATATCAATCATTTTTTAGCGGCAAAGTACTCATTTTGTTCATGATACTCCAGTCACTAACACATACATTTAGAGATGGTTTCTGCAATTATAGTTGCTTCTGTTAAAAAAGAAGGATAACTGATTTGCTTTGCTGTTTAACCAATACCTATTTACAGAAGTACAATAAGTAGGTTACTAGCCATATGTGCCAGACAGATTGAATGGACTTAGTTTATATATATTGCATCATAATAAGTATAATAAATAGAAACTAGTTTGGCTTTAATACCAACTTCAAGAAAATGAAGATTGAATAACATTAACATGTACCTTAGTCAGGATATTTTGACAATTTCACCAAATAGATTCCCTTTCAGGTCCAGTCAAATGCCACTGAATTATACTGTATATCATTTCCCTTCCATCCAATCCATTGGATTCTTTCATCTTTAAACAAGTTAAATATATATAAACGCACACACACACTCACACATGTATAATGCAGACAGCTTGTAAGCTGGTTATTGATTTGTTTTATTTTTAAAATAGTAGTTCTTTCTGTTTCAGTGCAATTAATTGTAGAATGAGATTTTTGCTAATAAAAGTATAATATGATTGATTTTTCTTCTTGCTTTCAGGATGAGTCTGTTTTGATATGGTTCTCAGGGAAAGAGGAGAAGCATCTTAAACTAAGCCATGTCTCGAAAATTATTTCTGGACAACGCACTGTAAGTGTCTTTGCTGTGAAGAAAACTTTCTTTATATGCCTATGCTGCCATAATGATAGGAGAATGTAATGTCTTTACTGTGATCTTTTGACAAAAGAGAGAGACGTTTTTATCGGATGATTCTAATTCCTTTTTCTTGATTGTTTCTTATGGGATTTTGACAAACTTATATTGACAATTTTTTGACCAAATATCTTATATTTTATATTGAAAAATTATCGTCATTATAGTCCAGTCATGTGTGACTAGAATGTGGAATACATTACATCCAATTCATATTCATAATTTCCATATTAATCTACTTATAAAATAAGTTCATCCTAAATTAGCATCCGTTCTATTTTGACCTCAAACTGTTTATCATTCACTAACTTTCAATTGTTCATTGAGAGGTTTCTTTGTCATGGATCTTGAATCTGTAGACACATTGCCACTTATGTTGAATGTGTCAGCTTATGGTTACTGATGGGGTTCTCTTTCTTACTAGGATATACTTTAATGAAGATGTTTTGCTGGGTTCAGATCCTAAATTTGTATATATCCATGAGTATATTGGTCATCTTTTTCACCCCATCCCCCTTTCCTTTTCTCGGTTAAATTTAATTGACCGAAGTGGTACTGATAATTTCTTATGAGTTTGTCATTGATTATGTTTTTGTGTGTCTGCATATGTGTTCAAGTTGTATTCTTGTCTTTTTCCAACTCCATTTCTTGCCTTTAACCATCTGTGATGGCCTCATGCTATGTCATATGTTTTTGTGTTGTGTACAGATTGAATATGTCCTAAATTTTATTGACTGAAGTGGTACTGATAATTTCTTATGAGCTTATGTCATTGATTATGTTTGTGTGTCTACATATGTGTTCCAGTTGTATTCTTGTCTATTTTCCAACTCCATGTCTTGCCCTTAACCATCTGTGATAGCTTCCTGCTATGTCATACGTTTTTGTGTTGTGTACTGATTGAACCTGTCCTAATATTTTCCAGCCAATCTTTCAAAGGTATCCACGGCCTGAGAAGGAATATCAGTCATTTTCTCTCATATATAATGAAAGATCACTAGATCTGGTAAGACTTTCCTTTATAGTAGTCATTCCCATCCATTTCTATTATTTTTAGTTCCATTTTATTGATTCCATGGTCCTTTTAATACATCTTCTCTCCTTTATCCATGTCTATGAGGTTGAAGATTGTGTTTGTTGAAGTGGTTTCTAATCTGGTGATCTGATTCTCCTGGACCAGATTTGCAAGGATAAAGATGAAGCTGAATCATGGTTTAGTGGTTTGAAAGCCTTAATTTCACGTAGTCATCACCGGAAATGGAGAACAGAATCAAGGAGTGATGGGATTCCTTCCGAAGCAAATAGTCCTAGAACATACACACGAAGAAGTTCTCCTCTGAATTCTCCATTTGGTAGTAATGACAGCCTGCAGAAGGTAAAGTTATATTGATTAATATGTGCTTCCGATTTGAGTTGAAAATGCAGATTAAAAAAAAAAAAAATCTTCTTATGCTCAATTCAGGATAGTGGAGATAACCTTCGTCTTCATAGTCCGTATGAAAGCCCCCCAAAGAATGGTCTGGATAAGGCATTGTCTGATGTGATGTTGTATACTGTTCCTCCCAAAGGTTTCTTCCCTTCAGAATCTGCTAGTGTTTCAGTACATTCTTTGTCATCTGGAGGCTCAGATAGTGTACATGGCCACATGAAGGCAATGGCAATGGATGCTTTTAGAGTTAGTCTCTCAAGTGCGGTTAGCTCATCAAGCCAAGGTTCTGGTCATGATGATGTTGATGCCTTGGGGGATGTTTTTCTTTGGGGTGAAGGCACAGGGGATGGTGTTCTTGGAGGTGGAATTCAAAGAGTTGGGAGTTGTTTTGGTGTCAAAATGGATTCTTTGTTGCCTAAAGCCTTAGAATCTGCAGTAGTACTTGATGTCCAGAACATTGCCTGTGGTGGACGACATGCTGCCTTAGTAACCAAACAAGGAGAGATTTTCTCCTGGGGGGAGGAATCTGGAGGTAGGCTTGGGCATGGAGTAGATTCTGATGTTGTAGAGCCAAAGCTAATTGATGCCTTAAGTAGTAATAACATTGAGCTTGTAGCTTGTGGTGAGAACCATACATGTGCTGTAACATTTTCTGGTGATTTGTACACGTGGGGTGATGGCACGTACAATTTTGGCCTTCTTGGGCATGGAAATGAAGTGAGTCACTGGATCCCAAAAAGAGTAACTGGGCCCTTGGAGGGCATACATGTCTCATCAATCTCTTGTGGACCCTGGCACACGGCTGTTGTGACCTCTGCTGGACAATTGTTTACTTTTGGTGATGGCACATTTGGTGTTCTGGGCCATGGAGATCGGAGAAGTGTTTCAATACCAAGGGAAGTAGAATCCCTCAAGGGGCTCCGCACTGTCCAAGCAGCTTGTGGTGTTTGGCATACAGCTGCTGTTGTAGAAGTCATGGTTGGGAATCCTAGTTCCAGCAACTGCTCTTCAGGGAAGCTGTTTACTTGGGGGGATGGGGATAAAGGTCGACTTGGGCATGGTGACAAGGAAGCAAAACTTGTGCCTACCTGTGTTGCTGCCCTTGTTGATCCCAACTTTTGTCAAGTTGCCTGTGGTCATAGTCTGACTGTTGCCCTTACAACCTTGGGTCATGTCTATACAATGGGCAGTCATGTTTATGGCCAGTTGGGGAACCCCCAATCTGATGGAAAATCCCCTACTCGTGTTGAAGGAAAGCTTTCCAAGAGTTTTGTAGACGAGATAGCTTGTGGTGCTTATCATGTTGTAGTTTTAACTTCAAGAACTGAAGTCTATACTTGGGGCAAGGGAGCAAATGGTCGTTTAGGTCATGGGGATACGGATGATAGGAATTCCCCTACATTAGTAGAAGCTCTAAGAGATAAGCAAGTCAAAAGTATTGCCTGTGGTACTAATTTTACCGCTGCTATCTGCCTTCATAAGTGGGTCTCAGGTGTTGACCAGTCTATGTGTTCTGGCTGCCGCCTTCCGTTTAATTTCAAAAGAAAACGTCACAATTGTTACAATTGTGGACTTGTTTTTTGTCATTCTTGCAGTAGCAAGAAGTCTCTTAAGGCTTCTATGGCACCAAATCCGAACAAACCTTATCGTGTCTGTGATAGTTGTTTTAACAAACTGAGGAAAACGATTGAAGGTGATGGCTCATCTTATTCTTCTGTGAGCAGAAGAGGAAGTATCAATCAAGGTTCACTTGAGTTTACTGAAAAAGATGAGAAGTTGGATACCAGATCTCGTGTGCAACTTGCAAGATTTTCTTCGATGGAATCCTTGAAGCAAGTGGAAAGCCGATCTTCTAAAAAAAACAAGAAACTAGAATTTAACAGCAGTCGTGTCTCACCTGTTCCAAATGGAAGTTCCCAGTGGGGACCACTTAATATTTCTAAATCTTTTAATCCTGTATTTGGGTCATCTAAGAAGTTTTTCTCAGCCTCTGTTCCTGGATCAAGAATTGTTTCTCGAGCAACATCCCCAATATCAAGGCGGCCCAGCCCCCCTCGTTCAACGACACCAACCCCTACTCTAGGAGGACTTACCTCACCAAAGATTGTTGTGGATGATACTAAAAGGACAAATGATAGCCTTAGCCAGGAGGTTATTAAATTAAGAGCACAGGTACATAGTTCTCCCTACCTTTCAATTGCTCACTTGTGCTAATTTGTTGCTTTACTTATCATATCTTTTTATTTTTACCAATGGAAATTTTCATGCTGTAAAGAACGGTTATGTACTGCAGGTATTAAATTAGATAAAGCACTGCCTCTAGGTTCCAACAAGATCTATCTCCTCCTTGGAATTGAAACTTGAAAGTAGAGAATTGTGACCTTAGACACCTGTGTTTTCAATTTGAATTATGTTATGCAACTATGATTGTGATTCATGTCACAGATGCAATTTGTCCATTTATTTCTATTTTAGTGGCTAGAGCTTCACAAAGGCATTGCAAATTAACTGTAGAAAATGACTAGATTGCTTTAACTGGTCCATGAGAGTGAAGGAGATGACTTGTGACCTTCCTGCAATACTAACAGCAACTGCAAGCCCATTGTATTCAAGATTCTCTATTGCAATAATATTTTGAAAAGTTGTTAGAAAATGATTAAATAATTAAATTCACCCTTTCTATCAAATTTTTTTTTTTGGGACTAGTGGTAGTTTATCAGGGTATCAAAGCTTGTGGTCCTAAGTTCAAACCTTGTCTCAACTCTACCTCCCTTTTAAAAAAAGTTAAAATCCCACATGTTGAACCCCACTTATCATAAGTTATAAACTTTTAAGTTAGGGGAGACACTTCATGTATATATTTTGTATACACAAAATTCTCCTAAAATATTGCACAAGTAAAGAATTACAATTGGACAAGAAGAGATTGAGCAAAAAAGGTTGAAAAGAAAGAGAATCAATAAAGTCTACTTCTGTATTGCAATGGTTGTCTTGTGTAAGTATGACATGAGTAATATACAGCCTCTCAGGTACACCAATTGGTAAGGGTGGGTTTGGGTCCCAAATGTGCCATCCAAATTTGTTTACCGTCAAACCTGACCAATCATATTCAGGTCTGAGTTTATATAGATATGGAAACTAATTGCTCAATCTGGTTCGGGTTTGGGATGACTTCTGGAATAGCTAAGACATTCAGCCATCTTTATCTTGTTTAAGCTTCATGAAATAGAAGGAACGTCATTATTTTAATGGATGGTATAAGATGGATGTAGGCCTTCCAATCTTATAGATTTTTTGTATTCTTTGTATTCCTGATTTCTTATGGGGGACAATTGAGTAGGTGGGCTGTATGCTGAAACTGTACATATTTCTTGATCGACTGCATACAAGTTTGACGTGGTTGAAAAATGCTCTCTCTCTCTCTCTCCATGGGTTGGTTCTGTTATCTTAATGAATTCTGAAATGGTGAAAGAAAAAAGTGGACCACTATATTATCAGTAAAATGGACATCTCCAAAAAAATAGTTCGTATCTTACAGCTGAACATTAGTTTCCAGAATGGAAGGCGGCGTCGTTTTTTCCTCATTCTTGCTTATTATGGATTTAGTTTTTCAGATGGATGTACCAATTATTCAGTATGTTCCTAGCAGTTCTGGCAGACCCAATGGGTATCTGGTCACCCGTCTGTTTATGATTTAAGAAATCATAGAATCATTTATAAAACAACTTTAGAAATAGAAATATTCCAGAACATTTCAGTTTAAGCAGTTTTGAAAATAAATAATGAAGTGGATTTATGTTAAAAGTTAAAACATGTAGGAGCCATATTGGAGGCTGCTTTGTAATGTAGAAGTAGCGAGATTAGTAGGTTTGGTTGGATATTTCATGATCTAATTTTATGGGCTATTTATATGATGGCAAGTTAGGTGTAACACACAGATGCAAAGTTTACCTTTAATTTTTGGTCTCTAAAAGACTTCCATTTATGTTTGAGGACTGGTTTCAAGAGTTATGTTTCAACACACACACACACATATATATATATATATCGCTCTCTCTCATACATCTATAAACAAGGACCTGGCTGTACTGTTCTTTGTGAATCTTTTTCAAACTGTAAAAATGTAGGCTACAGAGTGTGGGTATAATTCCCTGGCCCATACCTATCCCTCCCCATGGGTTGAACTAAAGACCTTCCTCGTGCCAAAGTGGTACCACTTGATCACGATGGCAGTATTGTGTTTGGCATGTGCCTTTGTGAATTTATGATGATATATTATATATGTTTAAGGATATGTTTCCATATAATAGAACAATACGTCAAGTGAAAAAATTTACTATATGTATATATACATTAACACACACCCCCCCCCCCCCCACCCCCCCCGCCCACACACACACACACACACACACACAGAAATGTATAACATTGTCTGAATCTGCAAATACCATGGGTGATTGAAGCTAATTATTTTATACGTGATTGTATGAGGGGTCAGAGCACGAGCACAAGTTTTTCTTGTTATTGAGAAACCCTTAGATCTGTTGATGTCTATGCTAGTTGGGACTTTGTTTGAGTAGTCACGTATTTGGGGTTTAACGCAATGTATTTCTATTTCTGATTTCCTACAATCTGTTAGCATTTCTTATTGATATTTTTCTAATTGTTTCAAGTACAATGTGTTCATCATTGTGCACACGTCGTACTTTTTTTATTTTATAGGTAGTAGATATTTTCATTAAAAAAAGTACATCATGTTCACGATAATAAACAGATTGTACTAGAAACAAATACAAACAAATCAAACAGAAACAGAAAATGATTGCATGAAATCAATAAAACTTCTATTACCTATCAAATATATATGCATATATGACAAAATTAAATAATTCATACATATTGAAATGATCAGTTACTTTGATCGTTTGCATAAAGAACTGATTTTAAGCTTTTACTTAGCGATAAAAGTTGTAGTTGATATCTCTAGCTTACAACTTAAATTCCTCTTTCCATGACCTAACAAGCATATAGAACTGGCTCAGTTTTATATTTGTCCATTATTTCTGACCAATATTTATTTGTAGGTGGAAAATCTCACTCGCAAAGCACAACTTCAAGAAATTGAGCTGGATAGAACAACCAAACAGCTAAAAGAAGCATTAGCATTTGCAGAGGATGAAGCTGAAAAATGTAGAGTAGCAAAGGATGTAATCAAATCACTTACAGCCCAAGTAAGATTGATGTTTAATATTATGGGATTTTGGATTACCGTGTACATGAAATCTACCAGTTATGTTCTGCATGGCAACAGGGATGAGTCCTTTTTTCCCCCTAAAGCATTTCCATTTAGTCAATTTCATATATGTCTAGTTCCAGTTTAAAGGACATTCAGTTAAAAAAGAAAGAAGGCAAAAAAGATGACATTAAATTATCTGCAGTAATTCCTATTTTCTATTCCAGAATTTCTCCTAATTGGGAGCAATACTCTTTTTGCTTTGCAAATACTTCATTTTTTAGTGTTATATTTGTTCCTTCAAATGTCATGTGGAAGAAGTGAATTATTTCTTTTGTTTTATCCCCTGGACATCCAAAAACCCATTATTATTCTTTGTAATGAATTTGATTATCTGTCAAACAAAAAATATGTATAATAACAATCATATTACTATCTACAGCTATATGTTTTTTATTTTATCTAAAAAATTTAGTGACTTTGTATCTAAAAAAATTAGTGACTATGTGGAGCATGTAGAAAACCAAAGCCAGGACTGTGCTTTCTAATCTAATTTTTTCAGATCATAAACTTGTCAAAAACAGACACCAAATACACTGGTTTGAATTTGCCTTTCCTTAATTCTCATGACTCAGGCTCTATTGTCGTGTGTTTTTAACTGTCCCTCTACACTTTCACTACTTGCTAGTCACTGATGCAGAAAGAGAGAATTTGTCAGTCACAGCACTAACTTGTAAATGATTTTGCTACTACCAGTTTTTCTTGCTAAGTTGTAATCTACCAATGTCTCCTGTCTGTTTCTCTAGTGCTTGATGTAATCTTTATAGTATATTGAGCTGAAAGTGGCCACGCCACCCTTCTCAAGTTAGAACATCATTTTTGTTAATGAGGTTAAAGTAATGTTGTATTTCAGCTTGGTAAATTGTTTTTGCTGGGACATTTATTGAGGCTTATATTGTTAAACCTCTAGACTTTCCTCAAAATTTTGTAAAGGTAGCTTTGATTAGGGGGGCATCAAATGTATATAGAGTTCATAATATTCAGAGATGAGTTGGTTTGTTTTTCACTTGTGTTTTCATTGGATATTGATGGAATCTTTAATGCTTTGTTATCCTTGATAGGGTTCAGGTTTTTATACTGTAAATTATATGCATTTGAAAACTTAAAATTCATGTGGCATGATTTTAGTTACCAGTTACTAATAACCCAAGGTAACCGTCCACCAAGAAATTTCTTAAGTTGCATCTAGGACTTGATCCAGTAAAGTGCTTGCTAACTGAAGCTATTGGGCTGTGGTTACTTGAGTTTTATTGGTAGCTAACACTTTTCTTTTTCTTTTGCTGAATAGTTGAAGGATATGGCTGAAAGGCTGCCTGTGGGAGCAGCTCGGAATACCAAATCACCTTCTCTTTCTTCCTTTGGCTCCAGCCCTGCTTCCAACGAAGTTTCTAATGCTTCTATTGACCGAATGAATGGTCAAGCAGTGTTCCAAGAACCAGACTCTAATGGATCAAACAACCAGTTGCTTTCTAATGGATCAACCACCAACAGTAACCGTAATTTAGGTCATAACAAACAAGCCCATTCTGATGCAACGACTAGAAATGGAGGCAGAGTGAAAGAAAGTGAATCTCGCCTTGACAATGAATGGGTTGAGCAAGATGAGCCTGGTGTATATATTACACTAACCTCCTTACCAGGAGGAGTCAAGGATCTCAAGCGAGTTCGCTTCAGGTACATTATCTTCAATGTAGTTTTCTTACTATTTAAAATAATATGCAACATTTTCCTGGTAATTGAGATGTCCAAGCTGATTCATCTAGTGATATGATGCCCTTTGTCTACATTAAATCCTAACCAGGCCATCAAACCTGCACTTGCAGTCTGTGCTTGATAGTACATAGTTGATGTGAAATTAGACTTTGTGTTGATGATTATATCCCCCCATCCCCCACCCAACTTTTTTCCCCAATCCTTTCTTTTTTGGGGGTTTTACTTTAATTTGCCTTAATTAATTGAGTTCTGAGAGTTGATTATATCATGATCTTCCCCCTGTAACAAATGTAAACCTTATTAATGATGCATGCAGTCGGAAGCGGTTTAGTGAGAAACAAGCAGAACAATGGTGGGCAGAGAACCGGGATAGAGTATACAAACAATACAATGTGCGCATGGTTGACAAGTCAAATGTTGGTGTTGGGAGTGAGGACTTGTCTCATTGACATATTGAAACAATCATCTGTAAATGAAATGTTATTTTCCAGATTACAGCTTGACTTACTGAGAGGCCATACTAATTGATTAGTTTTGGCTTCCATCTGCTATAGAATTAGTTGGATGGAAGCAAGGTTTGGTATAAGGAGAGAATTAGAGGGGTTTGATTGTGTTTTTGTATGTCCCCTTTTTTTCTTTGATATTTTTTTCTACTTGATTTTACTTGCCATTTTTTCCCTATATGTGCCTTGTGTGGGGGTTGAGGGTGAGAAATGTAAATTCCTAGTAGGTTGCTGGCTCTTGTGGCTGCTATGTAAATTCCATAAGCGAATGTATTTGCAGATTTTTTTTCTCCTTTACGGTTTATAAATTCATTCAAGCCATATTAAAGGCAGCTGTTATGTACATTTACAAATGCATCTTCTTTCTTTATTTGTCTCTCATTTTCATTTTCAATTAGGCTTACATAATACATAGTTACATCTGCGAAGATAACTGATGTTGTCACCCGTCTAAGTAAACGAAAGCTAATTACATTTCAAGATATAAATATATATATATATATATAGAGAGAGAGAGAGAGAGAGAGAGAGAGAGATGGGTTCAATTATGAGTTCAAATATTTTGTTTCACTTTTCTTATTCTACTCTATGCTGCACAAATAAAAACTTGACATATGTCTACCTATTTAATTTTCTTTTTTCCTATTTCGGATACCTAATATAAATAAAAAAGAAACTTGCACATCGCCGTCAACGTCATGAACCCCTCTCTCCTCTGTATAAGACTGTCGTCAACCTGCTTACCTGCCTTCAAAATAATCCCACCTCACCGTTTCTTCCAGATCTATGTCTCTGTAGACCAAACCCCCAAATTGCTTCGTTGGTTTGAATTGAAACTTGGAAAGCGTAAAATTTTCTAGCTAGGCTTGCAATCTGTTGTGATTCTGAATTTAAGAAGCAAAAAGGAAAATTTCGGTGCCTTGATGATTGAAGAGGAAAGCTGCAGAAACAGTAAAGGCAAGGAATAGTTACAAACAAAAATCAAAATTTATTTTGGTCTGTTGAGCATAGAGGCAGAAACAGTAAAGGAAATGAATAGTTACAAACAAAGATCAAACTTTATTTTGGTTTGTTTAACATAGAGGCAGCCCCTTTGTCAAAAGGCTCAAAACAATAGGAATTTAATATTTGAGTTTGCTGAACATAAAGGCAGTGCCTTGAACAAAGAGGCGGTGGTTGGCCGTGAGCGCTAGTGTTGATGGCACTTGTGATCTCTTTCTAGTGGCGCCAGCAATCTTTGCTAGCGGTGACCAGTGGTAGTGGTGGGAATGTATTTGGCTATTTATATATTTATTTTAGGTGTTTGAAATAAGAAAAAAAAATAGAATTTAATTAAATAAGTAGACATGTGTCATTTAGACAATTATATTATATTTTTATACCCACTTTAAAACATAATATGTCTCATATTTATTGAGTTCTTTTTTTTTTTTTTGGAAAGGTCGTTTAGGATATTTACAAAATTTGAATACAAAAATTTCAATATTAATTTTGTACTATGAGAAAGTAAGAAAATGTATTTTAATTTTTTTTTAAAAATTATCATATAGAAAGTTGAACGTATATATTTGCTTATTTTATATATATAAAAAATATTATTCAAAATTATCACTTTAGGGCCTTTAGGCCTCCTCAAATTGTATTGAGTCGGGCTTGGGATTCAAGTTTTCTCACGGTTAAAAAAATAGTATCCATATCATCATTATTAAATATTTATTGCTTTCCACCTCAACTTATCTAATTACTAATTAATACTATTTTATTTTCTCTATTTAATTTCATTATATTTACAACTACATAAAGAGGAATGAAAAAATTGGTAAAATTTAGGTACAAAAAATTTCGTAAAATGTTGTAACTAATTCACCAAATAAATTTAAACATATAAGTGTATTGAATTTAATTATCCTTGAAATTGTCTTATAAAAAAAACATCTTTAAAATAATAACATTATTTGTTAATATAGTTATATTTTTTTAATTTAATTTGGTAATAAAAACTATTCACCTTAAAGCTAGTTCAAAACTATTTTTCTTTTGACCCACAATGTGGGAGTCTTTTGGGTAAATATTGCTAAATTTGAAACATATTTGCGTTATAGGTACTGTTAAAAGTTAATTAGGAAAATGAGGAGAGAGATTGAATTTCGGCAACAGTGTTGCCAAAATTCAAGAAAAAGTAAGAGAGAGAATGAGAAAAAGGGAGGAGAGAGAAAAGCTTGAATTACGGCAATGGCATTGCCGTAATTCATTCTGCCCAATTTTCCTCAGCTGCCCGGATGTGTGAGTGTGAGAAGTGCCTTGACCGGTTGAGTGCCCAAAAAAAAAAGTAATTGTGGCAATGGTATTGCCGAAAATGGTAGGGGAAAAGAAAAAGTGAATGCCAAAATCTGGGGAAGAATTAAAAAAAAATATAATGTGCTACGTACACAATATTTTTACAATATTTTCACAATAAATCACAAGTAACTAGTTATTATTAGTTCAAATTTAAATTTAACATTGAGATTACTATTTTAATCTAACAATAATAACAAGTAACAACCTGATACTTAGAATTTATTATAAAAATGTTGTAAAAATTGTGTGCACTTATTATTTCTAAAAAAAAAAAAAAATGTAATGTATTTGTTGAAAATTTTGTGGCAATTGTGGCTTGCCGAAAATGGGAGGGGAAAAAAAAAAATTTCAATGGGTTTGTGGCATTGGCGAAATTTTTTTTTTTTTTTTTTGGCAATTGTGGCAATGCTATTGCTGAAAATGAAAAAAAAAAAAAAAAAAAAAAAAAAACTTTTTTTACCAATTGTGGCAATGGCATTGCCGAAATTGTGGGGAAAAAAATTTTCCCCACAATTTCGGCAATGCCATTGCCACAATTGGTAAAAAAAGTTTTTTTTTTTTTTTTCTTTTTCAGCAATGGCATTGCCACAATTGCCAAAAAAAAAAAAAAAAAAATTCGCCAATGCCACAAACCCATTGAAACTTTTTTTTTCCTCCCATTTTTGGCAAGCCACAATTGCCACAAAATTTTCGGCAAATCCATTACACTTTTTAAAAAAAAAAAAAGAAATAATAAGTGCACACAATTTTTACAACAAATTCTAAGTATCAGGTTGTTACTTGTTGTTATTGTTAGATTAAAATAGTAATCTCAATGTTAAATTTAAATTTGAACTAATAATAACTAGTTACTTGTGATTTATTGTGAAAATATTGTAAAAATATTGTGTATGTAGCACATTATATTTTTCTTTAATTCTTCCCCAGATTTTGGCATTCACTTTTTTTTTCCCTACCATTTTCGGCAATACCATTGCCACAATTACTTTTTTTTTGGGTACTCAACCGGTCAGGGCACTTCTCACACTCACACATCCGGGCAGCTGAGGAAAATTGGACAGAATGAATTACGGCAATGCCATTGCCGTAATTCAAGCTTTTCTCTCTCCTCCCTTTTTCTCATTTTCTCTCCTACTTTTTCTTGAATTTCGACAACACTATTGCCGAAATTCAATCTCTCTCCTCATTTATAAGAAATCATTCATGAATTTTTTTGATAAATTATATGACTTATTTAAATAATATATGTAAATATACTTATAAATTATCCTGGCCTTTATTTCCCAAATTCCCATTGAAAAGTTGAGAAGTGAATTCTTCTGTCGTGTCCATGCAGGCCGCTTGTTTTTGTTTAACGTAAATCTCTCTCTCTCTTGTCTCTTCGGATTCATGTATCTCATAGTTTATGTGCTTATACTTATCTGCCTATTTTTCATGCAGTTTCGCTTCCATTTTTACTATCTTTCCGTATTACTATTAGTAATTGAATGGAAACCACAAAGCTATTATCTCTCTTAAGAGCATGCATAGGTTCTAAATCAGTCAAGCAAGGCAAGCTAATCCACCAAAAGATAGTCTCTCTAGGCTTACAAACCAACACTGCCATTTGCAAAAGCCTCATCAACTTTTACTTTTCTTGCCATTTGTATGACTCTGCAAAGCTTGTTTTCCAAACCATTGATAACCCATTAGACATTTCTTTGTGGAATGGCCTCTTGGCTGCTTACACCAAAAACTTCATGTTCATTGAAGCTCTTGAGCTGTATGAGAGGCTATTGCGTTATCCATATCTGAAACCTGATAGTTACACTTATCCAAGTGTTCTAAAGGCCTGTGGTGGGTTGTGTAGAGTTGGTTGTGGTAAAATGATTCATACCCATTTGATAAAAACTGGTTGTGCAAATGATATTGTTGTGGCCAGTGCTCTTGTGAGCATGTATGCAAAATGCAACGCTTTTGAGTATGCTATACAGCTGTTTGATGAAATGCCTGAGAGGGATGTGGCATGTTGGAATACGGTGATTTC
This sequence comes from Quercus ilex subsp. ballota, assembly GCA_032727855.1. Classification (NCBI taxonomy): domain Eukaryota; kingdom Viridiplantae; phylum Streptophyta; class Magnoliopsida; order Fagales; family Fagaceae; genus Quercus; species Quercus ilex. The sequence continues at coordinate 19,852,099 of CM064908.1, read as the reverse complement.
CTGTTATTATCAAGATGGGCAAGCTAAACAAGCGTTGGAATTGTTTGAAAGAATGAGAGGTTCTGGGTTTGAGCCTAACTCGGTAACACTCACAACTGTTATTTCATCGTGTGCAAGGCTTTTAGATTTGGAAAGAGGGAAGGAGATTCACAAGGAGTTGGTGAGAAATGGTTTTGAGTTGGATGGTTTCATCAGCTCTGCTCTTGTGGACATGTATGGAAAGTGCGGTTGTTTAGACGTGGCTATAGAGGTTTTTGAGCACATTTCAAGAAAGACTGTGGTTTCATGGAACTCCATGATTGCAGGATACAGTTTAAAAGGTGACAGTAGATCATGCATGGAACTCTTTAAAAGGATGAACGAGGAAAGAATTAAACCCACTTTGACTACTTTAACCAGCATATTAATGGCTTGTTCAAGATCAGCCCAACTGCAACACGGGAAATTCATACATGGATATATAGTAAGAAACAGAATAGAGGCTGACATCTTTACTGAAAGCTCCTTAATTGATTTCTACTTCAAATGTGGATGGGTTGGATCTGCTGAAAATGTTTTTGAAATGATGCCCAAGAATTATGCAGTTTCATGGAATGTCATGATTTCTGGATATGTGACAGTAGGCAATTATTTCAATGCTCTTGGCATCTTCTATGAAATGAAAGAAGCTGGTATTAAACCAGATGCCATTTCATATACTAGTGTTTTACCAGCTTGTTCACAACTAGCAGCCTTGGAACAGGGTAAGGACATTCACAACCATGTCATAGAGAGTAAGTTGGAAACCAATGAAGTAGTTATGGGGGCTCTACTTGACATGTATGCTAAATGTGGTGCTGTAGACGAAGCACTTAATATTTTTCATCAATTGCCTGAGAGAGATGTTGTGTCATGGACGTCAATGATCACAGCTTATGGGTCTCATGGTCAAGCTTTAGAAGCTTTGAAGCTGTTTGGTGAAATGCAGCAGTCCAATGCAAAACCAGACATAGTGACTTTCCTTGCAGTTTTATCTGCTTGTAGCCATGCCGGATTGGTTGATGAAGGTTGTCATCATTTTAATAAAATGATCACTGAGTATGGTATTAGTCCTAGAATTGAACACTACTCGTGCTTGATTGATCTTCTTGGACGTGCTGGAAGATTGCATGAAGCTTATGGGATTCTCCAAAGAACCCCAGAAATTAGTGAGGATGTTGGGTTATTAAGCACACTATTTTCCGCATGCCGTTTGCACAGAAATGTAGATTTGGGGGTAGAAATTGCAAAATTGCTTATCAAGAAGGATCCTGATGATCCATCAACTTATATTATTTTATCAAATATGTATGCATCTGCAAAAGAATGGGATGAGGTGCGCAAGGTGAGATCTAAGATGAAAGAGCTAGGATTGAAGAAGAACCCTGGGTGTAGCTGGATTGAGATTAACAGTAGGGTCCAACCTTTCTTTATTGATGGTAAGTCACACCCACAAGCCGAGATGGTGTATGGATGCCTCAAATTACTTACCAGTCACATGGAGAAAGATGAGCTGTTTTCATGTTGTAGATGAGTCAAATGATGTACTAATTTGCAGCTACTTGTATTCAAATGAGACAGAAGTGTGAAAATCCTGTGTGTGAATTTTGAGGGTGAGTTGGATATATGGGTGAATGCAAGCGTTTGTTTTGAGAATGGGTGAGTCTAAGAGTAGCACTGGTATTGGTTGCGATGGAGTTTAGTTTTTTCGGTTTGTGTGGATGTCTTGAACGAATTGGATGGCTTTGGATCTTAGCTGGACCAGCCCAATTGAATGGGACATCGAGCAGGTTTTTTTTTTTTTTTTTTTTTTTTTTTTTTTTTTTTTTTTTTTTCTCATTTCTTGGATATTCTAGATTATTTCAGTGTTGTTCAATGATTTACATTCAGGTATTGGTTGGTTTTAGATTTTTGTCTGGGACTAGTTTGGCTATAAAAGGCAAGGAAAAACATTGTAGATTGCTTTTATTTGTTTGTTTGTGCTAACTGTGTTATTTTCATTGGGTTGCTTTCTGTAATATTAGCATAACATATTTGGTGTGATCAAGTTGGGTTTTAATAGTGATGGTGAAGTGATGTGTAGACTTGGGTTGTTACTGGTTGGATTTTGTAGGGGTTGGGTTTAATTATCTGATTATGTTGTTTGAAGTTTGAACTGACTGAAAGTAGTTGTTACCAATGAATTTTCAAGTTGTTGGAATAAGCTGGAAGATGACCCTTTTCTTTGTGTGGGTTGACTTTCTACCTTGAATAGTTGAAATTGTGGGCTCTTTTTCCATTGTTTAACTAAGTTTTTTTAGGATGTTATCTCTCTTTTATTTGGGTTTTAGATAGGGGATTAGAAAGTGGTAAACTGTTTTTGTGTCCCACTAGGGACTCTGAGCTACATACTGGGAGGTGGGATTTGATACTGGCATCTTGGTTTAGGCCAAGGATTTTACTAACCAAGATGCATTCACAAAGAGAGAAAACTGGCGGCCCTTTCTAGGAGTACGAACTAAGAACTAACAAAATTATTGGAAGTTTTCTCACAAAGCGTGTTGTGATAAAATTTCTTTGACAAATGTATGTAAAACATTAAGTACATGTGTAAGCAGTGTGCTGGTGCTACCTCGCCAATCAATAAGGGGAAACTGAGCTGGTTCAAAGGGGTCTTACACTCTTACTTCTAGGTTTTATGTCTGGAATCCTGTCTGCTGTTGTTACTAGGCATTAAGATTGTTAGTGTTTATAAACTCTGAATAGTGTACATGTCAGTTTTTCATTATGTTCTTCTGAGCCAGTTGAATATGCTGTCAAATTTTTATCTTCACTTCATTCTCTTCTAATTTGATATTAACCTGCTTCCAAGTGCTGAATATGCTTAAGTTAGATTCTTGGCTGATCTCAATTACGGGCCATTACTGTCTAAAGAAAGGAGCATACTTGCTTAAGTATTGAAGAAGGGGGAAGTCCAAGTTTTGTCCATTGCAGTTTCTAATGTAAGTTTGGCCCTGTTTCTCCAGACATGTGAATGCAATCTTCTACATGTGTTTATTTTATATTTGGCAAGCTTGCTAATGCATTCCTGCCCCCTTCCTCCAGGTTTTATTGTGAATCTTATAATCTCATCATTGCAATCTATTAGCTAATTGGAATTGAACTTTTGTGTATGATCTTTGATTTTGTAATTTAGGATAATTTATTCATATTATCATGCTTATAGGTAGAGGGTATTAAATCTCCCCATCAGTATCGTGAATGTATTTTATTCAGATAAGTGGTATGCATAAATTTTTCAGCTTCTATGTTATTTGATAAACTGCAGAATAGGCATTTTGTGCCATTTACAATTTAACTTGCATCTGTGTCAAATCACTCTCTATCTTTATCTACCTATAGCAATCTAAGTCATGGAAGTTTCATTTAAAGGATTCTCAATAATTATGCATACCCATAACCCCTTGCTTTGTTGCTCTAGCAATTAAACATATCTGCTATAGCTAATGTTTTCATCTGTGGATTAGATGACCATGATAAGCTAGCTATGTTCACATTATCAGCAATTCTTGTTTTCTGCAATCTGCTCCCAGACTGGCCTGGAGTCTTTGGTTTCTTAGCTTATCAGATTGAATTTATTTTTTTTTATTTTTTTATTTTTTATTATTTTTTTTTATGTTGGTATGTTTTTGAACCATCAGTGTATATTTACCATATCTACCTGGCATTTAACAAGTTGCATCTGTTGAGCAAGAATTTGTTATTTTAGGAAGACCTGCATTGATAACCTGCATTTTGCCTCTGATGTTAAGCTTGATGTGCATCACTGATTAAAGATGACGATCTCAGTTATAGGACTTTCAAGTTCTAGCTATTTTAAACAGGTGGTTGATTTTTAGAAGAGAGATTTTTTTGAAGTGATAGCAATTTAAAATCAGTGTTCATGATGTAACATAATTCATGAATCCCATGCTCAACTGCTTGTAAGGAAAACATATAGAATTGAGTGATTATTTATATTTTTCTGGAATGAAAAATTGGTTAGCCTGACTGATTTGATTACTGAAATGTTACTCTTTGTTATATTACTTTGTGATATTTTGTAATATGCAGGCCTATCTTGAATCCTTGATAACCTCTTATTGGAGCCAGAGAATTGCAAGTAGATCAACAGCTAAACCATAAGCACAAAGCACACCAACCCTATAGTTTTCTACCCGATGATTACCCTGTGTCTGCAGCATAGGAGCTATTAATACAAATAACCTTAAATCAAAGCGAGGTGGTGCCTCCATTTTACAAATAATGATAATTTTTACTTGGAGGAAGACTTGCAAACCCTCTTCCCTGTATCTTCCACAACTTTCTGTAATTGAACCATTACCAGTAGTTTATTATTGGACTTACGTTTTTAGTTTCTTCTTTGGAATTTGCTGGTCAAAATAGATATTTGGTGATCTATGGTGTTTATAGTTTTTCAGTCACACATTCTTTAAGAGTGTTCTTTTGAAACTTTGTTGATTAGATTTGTTTAGAGCTGTCTTTTTTTTTTTACCATTACTGCCGAACAATTAGAAAAAATACCACTTTTTTTCTTGTATACATATGGCAGGTAAACACAATAATTTGGCTGTATGTGGCTCCAACTTGATTTTGCATGACAATTTGATATGTACTTTCACCCCCCTTTATCTGAACCTGGAGATGGAGTCCATCTAAACTTTGATTCAGTTTTTTTTTTTTTTTTTTTTTCATAACGCTTGAAGAACCATATAATTTAAGCGTGACTGCATGAAGAAGCCTAGTCTACATTTTATATATTGGATATGTGATTGCATTGGCGATCGAACCCTAGCCTTTGTCTTATAAAATCCAGCAATCAGACAATATAAACTCGTTAGTCATTCCCAAAGCTCTTACTCGTCCGTCTAACATTTTTAGCGCGCATCTAACATTCTTTTTAAAAGAAAATTGACATTTTTATTAAATTTGACATAAATTCTAATAATAGAGGATATATAAAGTGTTTATTAGTTATTATTAATGGGTAAAGGAAGACATTGCAACTGCACCTGTTAAGGGAAAAGTGCAATTAAACGTTTTAATGATATAGAGAAATAAGACTAACTTCTTCGTCTTCTTCTTTTGAGAAGAAAATAAAACTGTAACTAATTTCAAATAATACGCCATTATTAATCTTTTAGATCCGCAATTTTAATCCAAGATTTTCAAAAGCATCAAGTATTCAAGAATTTTAGTATGCGTTTTTCCATTTTTTGAAACTTAGGTGTTTTTATGCCTTAAATGAGTTCAGGCAATTAGTTTAATTACTTTGTGCAAACCACCAAAACCGTTGGACTGTAAGGTGTGACAGTCTAGTCCCATATAGTAAGGTTTTGTACTAGTGATTTAGGACAAAATTGCTAAATGCCATTTTTGGACAAACTAAGCAGCGTTTTGTCCTATTTTTCAAACTAATTAGGGAAATGCCCATCTTTTAAAACTCGATTTTCTCAAAATCGAGTTATAAAAAAAAAAATTCTGGAGCTCTATAGCGGCGTTTTTAAGGACATATAGTGACGTTTTTAGGACTTATAGTGACGTTTTGTAACTCGACTTCCATTAAATCGAGTTATAGGCAATTTTTTTAATTTTTTTTTACCTATAACTCGATTTCATATAAATCGAATTACAAAACGCCACTATAGGTCTTGAAAACGCCACTATAAGCTCCTTAAAAACGCCACTATAGGGCCTAAATCGATTTTGAGAAACTCGATTTTCAAAAGAGGGACATTTCCCTAATTAGTTTGAGAAAGAGGGCAAAATGCTGGATTTTTTTTTTGAAAGGGGCATTTGCCCATTTTCTCCTAGTGGATTTATGTATTGAATGATACGTACACAATTTGATTAAACTTTTTAGATATCTTTATTCAATAATACTTTGTTGGTTTTATACCAGTTACTATAACTTAACAATCAAAAAATAAGAACTCCACAACGTTTACAATCTAAAAACAAGGGCCCACAACTGAAAACAAACTCCAACATTACAATGAATAAAAGATAATAGCAACCATACCAAATACCAAATTCTATCGTTAATAAAACTATAGTAAATAAACTAAATTACCAATAGCACCTATTATTTCTCACATCACTTTGTTGTTGGCTCTTATTATTTCTCATCATCCCAACTGTTCTAGTGTTACCCATATGGGCACCAACTACACAAACACACATCCCCTTCATAGAAAACCGCACTCCTATAATTAATTTAATCGACCCATAATTCCAAATACATGTACGTATCATTGAACCTCTGATAGCTTTAGTGGATTTATGTATTGAACCATACTCTTCTGATGTAGAGATATCAGATATGGAATCGCAACAAGAGAAAAGCTAAAGAAATAAAGCCATAGCTAGGAAGCACGGGTGCGTTTTGGGATTCGGGTTCGGGTGCGGGTGCGGGACTCGGCAATTTTTGAAAAAGGTGGGTGCGGGTGCGGCGGGACTCGGCGATTAAAAAATTATTAAAAATATTTTTATTTATATTTTTAATATATTGCTAAGCATACTTTTTCACATTATATAAACAAATACCATACTTTTTCACATTATATAAACATATACCAAATTTAATAACTAAAACATGATGTTCATAAATTAAATACAATCCACAAGATTGAAACTAAAAGTCTAAAACATTCCATGATGTTCGGAAATTAGAATACAATTCACAAGTTTGAAACTAAAACAAAATAAAAGATAATCAACAAAACAATCAAATGCCAACATCATCATCCTCAATATCAATTGCTTCACTTCGAACTTCACTTTCACTAGTAGTAGCACTAGTGCTAGCATTCCCAATAACCACGGCCTCCAACTCTGGCTCATCGAGTGTAAGGGCTGCATTCTCAAGAATTCCTACTCCTCCATTTATGTCGCTCTCATTCCAAGAGTCTCCAGCAATATCCCACATCTTTGTTGCTGTATGTACGTACTCCTCATTGCGCCTTGACAAGAGTCGAAGATTAGAATGCACATATACCAAATCCTCAGCGCGTGCAGGAGTCATTTTGTTTCTTTTTAAGGAATGAATAAATTTGTATGTGCTCCAATTCCTCTCAGCGCATGAGGATGAACAAGGTTGTCCAAGAAGTTTAAAGGCAAGGGTTTGAAGAGTTGGAAATGTGGAGCCATGGTATTGCCACCAAATCAAAGGTTGTAAGGTCCACCTATCTGTCAAGGCTTCTGGTGAAGGAAACCTCCCTCCTGAAAATGTAGCAAACTCAGACTTCACCACCGGCTTTAATTCACTCTCATCTTGAAAGTATCGATCCAAACACTTGCTCCTTTCCATAGAAATTTCATGATCCCGATGTGGAGGGATGCGTTTTGGATTCTCCAAAAGCCATTCAATGGAGTAATACCTAGTTAAAGATTAAAAAACAAATATAGATAAATGTGGGTTTTACTAGAAAGGTGAACTAAGGAAAATAGAAAATAAATGTACTTACTTAGGATTTAAGGAACGAGCCAAGCAATGTAGTGGCGTACAATTTTTAGTCCATCGATCAATGAGTATATCATACACCACACTCCAAAATGAGCTATACTGATCATCTTCCAAGCCTTCATGCCGATATATTACTACCTTCACCTTCTCTATCATTGAATCCCACATCTCATACACAAGATGAAGACAAGACTTATCTGTGTCGGCCATTCGTAGCATATCATAAGTAGGTGCTGTGAAGTCAAGGATATAATCAATATTATCCCACCAAAGATCACTTAGAATCATATCTTTCACCTTATGAGCTTTTCCAACATCATCCTCCCTATAAGAAGCCCATTGGTCACTAATAGCCATGGCTTGAAGGCATCTTTTTATCAACTTCAACCTTTTCAGCATTACAACGACTGAAGCAAATCTAGTATCAGCAACTTGGAGCAATTTTAATGGACAAAATTCATTAAAAATTGCCAATCTCATTGAATGGTTCATGATAAAAACACGTATGAAGGATGCATCATCAGGAATACGTGTAATCCAACTACATTCCTCATATGTAACTTCATTCTTTTCAGTATTTTTTGCTGCACAAATATTCTTCAAAGCTAGATTGAGAGTGTGGACAACACAGGGTGTCCAAAATATTTTAGAATACTCACCTTCAATAAGAGCTCCAGCAGACTTCATCACACTAGCATTATCAGTGATGACTTGGACAACTTTTTCATGTCCAATCTCTTTTATAGCATCCTTCAACACCCCAGCAATATAATGTTTATCTTTGAACTCACCTGACCCATCAATTGCCTTTATAAACACTGGACCCCCATCTGATACAGCCATAATATTAATAAGAGGCCTCCTTTGTGGATCTGACCATCCATCAGAAACTATACTTACACCATTTTCAAGCCAAGAGTCCTTAATTGGTTTCAAAAGTCTTTCAACATGAGCTCTTTCTTTTTGCAAAAGTGTTGTTCTCAAGGCATTGTATCTAGGAGGAAGATAACCCGGAATGTTATGGGTAGGAGCATATGCATAGGAACTACGATAATATGGGTTTCTTGCAAAGTGAAAAGAAAGCCCACCGGTGTAAAACATCCTAGCAATTCTGCTATCCAAATCATGTCTAGCATTATTTTGAAATGCTTTCTCCAAAGTAGAATTCATCACCTTTCTCTTCTTACTATCACCCGAATTTGTACTATCACTCCCTTCATGTCTCCGAAATGGGGAAATAGGTGCAGGCCCACGGCCTGGGGGAGGTGGGGGTAAGGGAATTTGACTTCTCCGTTCCCTCTCTAACTTATCATTCTCAACTTCGTCATGCATTCGCTGCATTTCCAGCCTATGGCTCGGTGTCACCTTAGGGCATGCTCTAATTCCTTTGCCAGAAATTTTTAATAAATGAGCCTTAACCCTAGAATAGGATCCTATAAAAACTAAACCACAATAGTTACACTTAAACTGTGTGTTTCCACCTGATTTAACAGAAGCACCATGTGGTTTTTCTATTTTAGTCACATACTGCCAAAGAGGAGCTTCATCATTTGACACTTCTTGATTAAATGAAGGTGAAGTTTCTGTGCTAGCAACTTCGTCCATTGCAAATTCAATAGATTCAATTTAACCTACAAATAATAACTATTAACTAAATAATTAATAATAAATAAAACCCAAGTTCATCACACTTCACAGAACACAAATCACAAATCAAACTAACTAACAAATCACAAATCAAACTATTAACTAACATATAATAACTAACAAATTTAACCTACAAATAATAACTATTAACTAAATAAATTAATAATAAATCAAACCAAGTTCACATAACACAAATCACAAATCACAACTCACAAATCAAACTAACTAACAAATCACAAATCAAACATTTAACTAACAAATAGTAACAAAAAAAAAATTAAACTACAAATAATAACTATTAAGTATTAACTAACAAATCAAAAATCAAACTAAAGTCTAAGATTAAATACGGTACCTGAGTTGAGAATGTGTGAGAGAGAGCTGAAGTTTGAATGGATGTGTGGCTGAGTGGCTGTGTGAAGACTCTAGAGTGGCTGGTTCAGTGAAGAAGGCAGCCCAGACAGCAGTCACAGCACAGAGAAGAGAGAAAGAGGCGATGGAGTTAGGACTTGGGAGTGAGGAGGCTGTTTGGAGGTCTCTGGACGAAGTGTGATGGAGTGATGGGTTTTGAGGCATTAGGGTAAGTAAAACGGTGCGTTCTGCACCCTTTTTTTTTTTTTTTTTTTTAATTTCGGCCTGAACCGGCCGTTTCGGTCGATACACGGCCGATACGGCCCGAATCAGGCCGCGTCGGCCCGCATCGGCCCGCGTCGGCGTTGCCACGTGGCCCGACGCGGCCCGATGCGTGTTAGACGCGCGGTCAGCGGCGTCCGACGCGCGTCACCGCGTCGGGCCGCGTCTGACGTGGGTGCGGTGCCTCTGGCGCCGCACCCGTGCTTTCCAGCATAGCAGTCTATAGTTAATAAATTAAAACTTCAGTCAATGGGGTTTGTTGCTGGGAGAGGAGGGATGAAAGTGGAGGACAACAATTTCCCTTAGAGGATGAAGGTGCAAGCCATGAACAACATAATATACAAATTTCAGTTGATGGGGTTTCTTAAAAATTGATTGGTTTCACCTTAACAATATAATAAACAAATTTATTACTTTTTTCTCCCCCATTTTATGTAATGTCACTACAAACTTAATTATACTGCAAATGGCCAAGATCCTTATAACTCAATGACATTTCTTAGCCTTTCTTATAAGATGAACTAGGGTTTGAATACTCCTCCCCCACTTCTTGTAACAAATAGAATTATAAATTTGTGTGTGTGTGTGTAAATTCCAATTAGCTTAACTAGTAAAGTCACTTACCATCAAATAAGATATTTTGAGTTCAAATTCCGACTACACCATAAACCAATCAGTGTCTTGTCTTGATTATAAAAAGCAATCAACATGAAGCAAATGCCATAGGTTAAAATTTTTATCATATCTATAAATAAAATAAAAAATAGTTATATACAAATTTCTTAGTTAATTTTTTAGTTTTGTGTAACATCACTCTAAACCTAACCATATTGCAAAACCCAAGAGCCTCATTGCTTAATTTGTAGTATGGTCTTCCTTATTAGGAGAACCATAGTTCAATTCTCCTCCCCATTTGTTATAATAATCAAAGTATACCAATATATATATATATATATATATACCATAAAAGGGAAAAATGATAATCTAGTTCGGCCAGCTTATTGTTATTGATGTCTTTCATGATTTGCATCCTTTTTTCTTTTCTTTTTTTAAGGATTAATTCAATCCAAACCTAGTGTAAAAGGTCTTATTTACACCCTTCAACGGTAACATGACAAGTTAGAATTTTACATATGGAAAAATAGAACATGGTACACACAATCACACCCTCATTTATGGATTTACCTAATGTTAAAAAAAAAAAAAAAATTAAATTAGTAACGTGGCAGGCAAAAAGTAACGAAGGATTATGTCAGGTATAAACTTGCTACTTTTGCTCACACAATTAATTTTGAAGAGGTGGGATGCTCAATCAAACCTTGAATTCCCTTAACAAGATGAAAAGATTAAAGTGGGTGTGTTTGAATTAATTCCAAGTGTAGAAAAATGATATTTGATAAGGAATAGTCTTGAAATGCTTATGTTAGGACATATGTGGAATTTGTTAGAACATATGTTATTGTAAATTGGCTAATCATTTGACAAAATGCACTTTACTTGTAATTTGGGTAGATTTAGGATGATTTAGTACTTCATGAAACAAGAGTTCAAGCCTAGTATTGAAGCCATGCAAATCTGTCCAAGAAACAAGTGAAGAAGTGTTGTTCATTAAATCTCAACAGCTAACTCGACAGATAAATCTATCGAGGTTTAATAAGAATTCTAGACAGCTCTCGACAGAAACTGTATCTATTGAGACAGATCTGTTTTTCATGCATATCCAAATTATTTGTGTAGAGTTTATTTTCTCACAATCCTAGACATATATAAGGATTATTTCAAGGGCCGTCAAAGGTGATGCAAAGTGATGCAACTTAATGCAAATTGAAAATTGTGACCGGAGACAAAATTTGTCATAGTTCATCATATTCTTTGTAGAAGCTGCTGCGTCTTTGCGCTGACGGTTTTGTAACCAATGAGCTTCTTGATCTTCATTGTCTAGATAAACTTAAGAACTTTACAGCCAACATCTTTCTCAAGTTGGTGTGTTAGTCACGTACTTGGATTCGTGCATCGATTGGTTAGTCACGTACTAGGAGCTGTGTATTGAAAGGAGAGATTGTCACTACATCACAATTTCAATTGAGTATTGGGGTAAGGGTTCGACTATAGGTTGGTATTAGGTACTAGGATTTATTTTACTTGTTACTGCTTGTTTTGATAATAGTAGATTCTTGGGAGTGGTGACCTTAAATTTACCCGGTGGAGTTTTGTCTCGGTGGTTTTCCCCATTCGTAAACAAATTACCTATGTCAAATTTACTTTTCGCTGTATTTAACTTAGTTGGTGATTTGTTTGTGCTACTACGCTTATTGCATGTAATTGAATCTAATTAATTTCACTTGGCTAAATTAATTGATTAAGTTACCAAAGGGGTCAATACATTCTTAGCCTATCAAGTGGTATCAAAGCGGGCACACTCTGATTAGGGTTAATATTTGCTGTATGATCTATTGACCCTTGTTTGTCATGGATAGAGGACAATCTCTAATTATACCTCCTTTATTTGATGGTACTAACTATGCATATTGGAAAGTACGCATGAGAGCTTTCTTGTGGAGATTGGCTGGACTAAGCCAAAGGAACCGCCAGCTGATTGGGATGATGCCAAGATCAAAGCGGTAAACTTCAACAGCAGAGTATTGAATGCTTTATTCAGTGCAGTCACTAATGAGGAGTTTAAGAAGATATCCTCTACCAAAACGGCTAAGGAAGCATGGACTATCCTCTAGACAACCTATGAAGGGACTAAGGCTGTCAAGGATTCAAAATTTCAAAGGCTTACCACAAGTTTTGAAGAAATTAAGATGGTGAAGGATGAGTCGTTTAATGAGTTCTATGCCAAGCTGAAGGACATAGTCAACTCCACCTTTAATCTTGGGGAAACCATTCTCGAACCCAAGGTTGTAAGAAAGGTGATCGGATCTCTTTTGAAGAGATTCCATGCCAAGATCACTGCCATTGAGGAATCCAAAAATATTGACAAAATTCCTTTGACGGAGTTGGTTGGCAACTTGCAAACCTATGAATTGGGTTTGACTAGGATCGGGAAATCAAGCAAGAGTAAGAGCATGGCATTGAAGGGCAAAAGCAGTGATACCGATGAGTCTTCTAATGATGAAGATTCCAAGATGAAATCCTATATCACTAGGCAATTCAAGAAGTTTATGAAGAATGCCAATGCGAAAGGATTCGACAAGGACCAAAAGCAATCCAGTTCTTCATAATTCAGAAGCCGAGATAAAGGGAAGAAGGATGCTAAGGATAGCGGTCAGTACATTGTTCCATCCGGACCAAAGTGCTTCGGATGTCAAGGCTTTGGACATATGAAACAAGAATGTCCAACTTAGGGGTGTGCATGGGTCGGGTTGGGTCAGGTTGAGGGGATTTTTTTGCCCAACCCACCATGGTGGGTCAAAAAAAATTCAACCCAACCCAACCTATCACATAAGTCCAACCCAACCCAACCCAACCTAACCCACATGAGTCGGGTTGAACCCATAGGTTGGACAATTTTTTCTATTACTATTATTATTAAATTGAGCAAAATAAATAAATAAATATATATATATATATATATCACACTTGCCACCTGAGTTGATAAACAAAATATACATTAATATATAAACTAATATTCCAACTCAATTGTAAACAAAATATGTCTAAGTATCCAACTGAGTTGATAAACAAAATATACATGAGTTCGTAACTCAGTTATAAACAAAATATATCTAACTGAGTTGATAAACAAAATATATATGAACTATTGAACTAGTGTCCTAAGTTCTTGACTCAGTTATAATCAAAATATATGTAACTGAGTCAGTAAACAAAATATACAGAACTAGTATCCTAAGTTCCTAACTTAGTTATAAACAAAATATATCAAACTGAGTTTACAAACAAAATATACAGAACTAGTTCTATGAGGGGATTTCAAAAGAGTTCTATACTAGTCCCACTAAGAACCAAAATATCCCAGCTATCCAGCATTCCAACTTCTAACTAATCTTCCTCTTCCACTGTTATGGTGCTTTGAGATGCAAACTCTGAGATAAATCAAAAAAGAAAGAAAAAAAGACAATAAATTATACAGTGAAATTTCAAAACCCAAAAGGCTTATATAACAATTAAAAAGCTACAATCATAAAAAATTACTTTGTTGAAAAATTACCTGACTCAAGATCCTCATAGGATTCAACTTCTTCCATTGATTCTTGAAGATCAATTATATCAGTAGCTCTTAACCAATTCTAAGCACAAATTAGCATTTCAACTGTGTTAAGCAACAAAGAGCTTCGAAATGGATCCAACACACGACCCCCAGTACTAAATGTGGACTCAGAGGCAACTGTAGAGAGAGGAATGGCTAACACTTCACGAGCTACTTTTGAGTGAAGCCGATATTTTGAGGAATTCACCTTCCACCAATTCAAAATACAAAAATTTGGAGAATCTTTTTCCACACAATCAGCCAAATATCTTTCCACCTCTGATTTGCTTTCCAAACTATTTGCTGCCAAATGCATCTTATAAATAGATTTCACCAATGCATGGGGATCTTGCACAGGTCTAGTCTCAACATTGTTTGAAGAAGAGTCATCTTGACCTTGCCCATTTGAATACCCATCACAGTCACAATAGTGCTCATACATACGAACAAGAGCCTTTTTCACCTTTTTGATCATGTTCTCTGCCATTGCTCCTGGATTCCATTTGGTAAACCAAAAATTTACAAACCTCAACTTGTACCTCGGGTCTAGTACAATAGCAACAAACATCATCAAATTAAGCTTCTCAATGTCCCTCCAATACTTATCAAATTTCTCATGCATATCCATTGCCATCATACTCAAAAAAGGATCTTTACTTTCACACAAGTTTGTCAATTCAGTCTTCATCACACAAAGTTCATGAAAAAATACATTAGATGTGACATATAGAGAACCAGAAAATCGTAATGTAACTTCATAAAACAACTTCAAAAATTTCACAAACACCTTCACATTATCCCAATCCTCAAAATCAGGTGGTCCTAATATTTTTTTCCCACTTCCATCATCGAAGAGGTAACGAATATATTGTGCATCATTAACACGTAATCTTTCAAATGCCCTTTGAAATTTTTTTGCATTCTCTAGCATCATGTAGGTCGAGTTCCTTCTAGTTGGAACATCAAGACATACACAACCCTTGCTAGCAATCTTTACTTTTTCCACACATGCTTTAAACTTATCATACCTAGATGGAAAGGCCCTCACATACCTTACCGCATTACGGACTTTGACAATTGACTCATGAAGGCTTTTCAAACCTTCCATCACAATAAGGTTCACAATGTGTGCACAATATCTCATGTGCATAAACTCACCACCCAAGATAGAAGCACCCCACTCTTTAGTTATCCTATTCAAGTAGGTTACGGTCCCACTATTAGAGGCTACATTGTCAACTGTGAGGGTGAAAATTTTACCAATGCCCCAACTAAGCAACAATGACTCCACCACCTTTCCAATGGTTTCACCTTTATGATTAGGGACTCGATGAAAATTTAAAATCCTTTTGTGATATTGCCAATCATCATCAATGAAATGAGCAGTAAGGCACATGTAATTAATATTTTGGATTGAAGTCCAAGTGTTAGTGGTGAGGGAAATCCTTTGAGTAGATTTTTCCAAAAATATTTTCAACCTATCCCTTTCTATTGAATAAATTCTTATGCAATCTCTCGCAACAGTAGTGCAAGTTGGGACAGTGAACCTAGGCTATGACACATTACTATAGTACCTAAACCCTTCATGCTCAACAAATTTAAATGGCAATTCATCCACAATAATCATTCTAGCGAGTGCTTCCCTACACATGCTCTCATTGTAGCTTATAGCAATAAGACTATTACTATTAGCACCCTCCGCATCATCACTCTTTTTAGGTCTGAAGGCTAAAGTCATTTGAGTCTTATCCTCCTTCTTATTCTTACCATAAGGATATTTTTTACACCGAGCTTCCAAATGAGTTCTTAAGTTAGTAGTGCCATAAGTTTTTGACCCAGCAGCATAAGTTTTACCACAATACTTACATTCAGCTCTCTCACCTTCTAATAAGATGAAGTGACCCCATAAATATGATGTTTGGTTAGGTTTTTTTATACCTTCTGCTTCTATGGGAGGGAGATTTGAGGCAGCAGCACTAGTGTCCGTTGTCGCCATTTAAGGAGCCTCATTTATGGGAATGGGTGCCACAGGAACCTCATTTGTGCCACACTGAGTTTCAGATGCCATCTATATATAAATATAAATATATTAAAAAAACCCAAAGATTAGTATAATGTAACTCCTTAAAGGCCAACAACACTAATGACTAAACAACAATAGTAAAAACAATAGGGAGAGGGCCAGACAGAGACAAACTTGCAAAGCAAGATAGAGAGAAAGGGACACAACAAGTTGG